>OX031009.1:230338467-232738467 GCA_943735925.1 Pollenia amentaria | reverse complement strand
AACAAATTTTTGGGAATTTCCGCTTATTTAGCAATTTTTACCGAATTTTTGCTATTCCTTATAGTTTTAGGCACCTTTAATAAATTTTATGGCTTGTTTAAAATATCTAAATTTTTCGCGAATTTTCGCTATTTTTGCAACATTTTTTTTTGTTTTTTTCTTGACATTTTGTTTTTTAACCGATTTAACGACTTCAAATATATTTTAGAGTTTGTTTCCAAGTTTGCAATTTTTCGCAAATTTTAGCCATGTTCCCGTTACCCAGTGGCTTCCATTTTTTTCTTCTTCTACATTCTCCTGTTCTAACACTAAAAGAGATGCTGATCCACAGAATAAAATAAAAAAATTAGCTTTTGCGCTCATTTTTACCATTTGAGAAATATATTTTTATTTTTGAACACTTTCATTAAATAATTATTTGATGCAAATATTTCTTTTAGTCTGAACGCATGGCAAACATGAATTAATTTATTTTATTAACACTGTTTGCCAACTGTTTCATCAAACAAAAATTATCAAATATTTGAGCTTAGTTTGAACATTAACAAAATATTTTTTTGTTTCACACAGTTTGAAGCAAATATCAGAACAAATATTTTCGTTAAATATTTCATTAGTCTGAACGTACCTTAAGAAGTAAATAATTCTTTCGTACGTCGGAAATAGGCAGTTAGAATATTGATAAAAAAATATTTGTGAAAAGAAAAAATGTATTTTTATAAAGTTTCATATACTGACGAATTATGTTTTTATGTATTTCAATTTAAATAATAAGAAGTATGGTTTTATAAAAAATTAATAATTCTTACTATTTTGCCCTTGTTTTAAAAAATTTAAATTAAGAAAAAAAATTTAAGATTTTCCTCTTCAAAATATGATTTCTTTCGCCATATGACAATTTTTATTCCAAAGATTCTGGTAACGCTGTATATAAATATAAAGTTGCAGCCAACTTCAGGTATAATCTACGAACGAAAAACAAAACGACTTTGCGAGTACAGCAAAGTATGTACTCCCCCGCTATGCTCTTTTCCCTTCTCTTCAATAAACTCAAGACTTTGCAAAGTAAACTTTGCTTGTCTGAAAGGGGTCTTAGTTTTGAAAAAAATTAACAACGTTATAGGTTGTGCTGCCAGTTTGTATATTTGTTTTTATCTGTAAACCATATGGTAGCTTTGATTTTCCGGGCAAATTTTCCGAAATAGATAAATCGTTTAGAAAGCATGGATGAATCTACGGTTAGTTTAGGAGTGCGAATTTACTCGTTTTTACGCTATTTATCCCCTAAACATTCGAATTTCCAAAAATTCCATCTTACCTAGCACTTACACATGAAAGTAGTTTCTTGCGAATCGCAATGCACTAAATTTGTTCACTAACACAAACACAATTTTCGTGTGCGAAGATGAATCTGTCAGTCAGTCCGTAACATTGAAATTTAATATACGAGTACCTTTACACATATGTAGGTTATACATAGATTGTTAAATTAAATATTTTGTATACTTTTATTGTTAACAAAGGGGGTTTTTTTTAATCTTTTATTATTAATAAAAACTCGAATTTTTTTTTCACCTCCTAAATACAAAAAAGAAAAAAATCCAATTCATGATTCATATTATTCAACATAAACAAATATAAATTAATAAAATCACATTATTTTTACCGTAATGTATAAAATTTTCCAAAGTCTAAGAATAATTAATGAGTACTCAAATATTCCTGTATATTCGTCACTACTTTAACTTGCAAATTTTTGAGATCAATTTCTTTAAATCCCTACTTACTCTCTCTGCAAGCAAAGACTATAGATTTATAAAGATATTGCACTGCCATACAAAGTGTATACATTTTTCTGTCTATATTAATTTTTCTGGTGGATTTAGCCGCTAAATCCACTTGTGAGAGTAAATTATAGTTATTCTTTTTACTCTCAGAGAACTTTTAATTCTCATCTATCAGCGTATACCCTACAAGAACAGTGACAGTCATTTGATCTATCATATGACTGGCATTGCTGATGCGAATTTCCATCATCGCGTAGAACAATGTTTCTATCATTTTATTAAGGCAAATATGAAAAAACTGATGGAAACTTTTGTGTACGTGTGATTTTGCATCTGTTTTTAACCTATATATTTTGCCGTTAATAAAACATATATCGGAGCTGTTTACTCTTATACTATTTACAAGTCAGTACTGATGTTAATATTGGACACAGCTGACTAGTCAGTACTGATGTTAATAATGTACACAGCTGACTAGTCAGTACTGATGTTAATAATGGACACAGCTGACTAGTCAGTACTGATGTTAATAATGGACACAGCTGACTAGTCAGTACTGATGTATATTCCGGACACAGCTGACTAATCAGTACTGATGTATATATTCTTCATTGTTGACGTACTTTTTAGTTTAAATAAAACACAATTAATTTCAATTAATTCTCATACATATTTTTCTCTATATTTAAAATTAAAATCTATATTTGTTCTTTTTACGAAATAAATAAATATTATTAAAAATAATGGTAAAGTTATTAAAATTAAATGCATGTCAGGGTAGTGCACACAACAACGATTATATTAGTATATTTTTACTTTAAATTTGAAAATGATCTTCATTTGCTTTCCCTGAGTTTTGTACAACTTTTTCTTTAATATTTTTTTTGTTTAAGCCTATGGTGGGCGCGTTCAACCGCTTTTTTTATGCTTTTTTTCATATTCCACGGTTCCTAGGTTCTGGAAAACATCTTAAATATGAGGTAAAAAAGAAAAGACACAAATTTTAAATATTAAAAGAGACAAATATTTTATGTACATACATACCTCTTACAATTTTGTTAAGCAGCGTTAGACTTGCCAACGATAGTTTTCCCCACCTTCCATCCCAATTATATTTATCTAGCAGCTCATCCGTAAATAATGCACGGATGACGCTGCCAGCATCCAACGAAACTCCTTTTATTTTATGAATATAGGAATTCTGTGAAGAAGTTTAAAAACTTTTAGAGCAATTAAAATATTTAATTTTTTTTTTATTGTTACCATGGCCTGAGCATAATCGGAGTCCAGCTTCTCCTCTATTTCTTTTACAGCTGCAGTCGTCCGCAAGGGGAGCATGCTGGCGATCTCATCAAGCCCTTGATCACAAGTCTCTCCTGTCATGCGGCGGAGGGACTCTTGGGCTCTTTTTATGGCTACTTTGCACTCCATTATAATCTTAGATTGTGCCATCAGTTCTGGCTTTGTCGCGGCCTAGTAAGCATTAAACATTAAAATATATAAAAAGCTAGACTAATATTATCAACAACTTACATTTGGTTCTATCGCCTCCAATTTAAGTGCAAGTTGCTCCTGGTTTTGACCGATGCTTGCCTGCCCTAAACTCAATGTCCTCTGGTTATTTTGGATCTTTTCCAGCTGACTTTTAGACTTTTCTGTTTTTTTTTTTGATTTGTGTTATTTTTTTATTAATTATTTCTTATTTTTCTTTGTCTTATCAATTTTTCACTTTCAATTGTCACTTTCAATTTGCTTTTTTTATTTTTTGATATTTTTATTTTTTTACAGGTCTACGCGCACATAAAATTATTTTATTAATTATTTCTTGTTTTTCTATGTCTTATCTCACTTTCAATTGTCACTTTCAATTTCCTTTTGTTGTTTTTTAAAATTTTTATTTTTTTACACGTCTACGCGCACATAAAATTTAATTTTATTACATTTTTTTTTAAAATATGTTTTTATAGGGGATTCACAAAATTTTTTTTTTTTAATATTACACATTAAACATGCAAAAACGCAACTCTGTAACAAACTTTGGTTGTTTCACTCTTACATACGCATTGCTTACCTTAAGTAATCAGCGTTGCCACTGGCAAAAAAATGTTCCCTAGATATTTTTAAATACCACAATCTCCAAAATGCCTTTACAATATTTAAATTAAATTAATACAAATTTAGTTAAATTCTTACAATTAATTAATATTTTAAAACGTGTTACCAGATATATGTAAAATGTAAATATGTATAAGCATAATATATTAATAAAATTTTTGCTAGTAAACATAATCCCAATTTGTTACACAAAACCACACTAATGGCAACGCCAGTAGTAGCAATTCAAAGTAAAATAATTGTAAATGTGTTGGTAAAAAAATTGGTTATGTATTAGCTTTGATCATTCATTTCTTGCAGGGTATGTACGTGCACGCGTGTGTGTATGTATGTAGGCACAATGTGCATTGTACATATATGGCAATTAAAAAAATATAAAAAACGAAAAGAAGTCTTGTTTTTCTCGTTAAAAACACATTTAGGTAATAAAAGAAGTTTTGTTTTCATGCCATTTATGTGCAAGAAACCTATGTAAAAGCAAACGTGACAGATTTTTAAATGTAGGGCAATGATATGTGTTTTATTGTTGTACAGATGAAATTATATCGATTCGCACCGAAGTTTAAATGCTGTTATTGTCTAACTTTAAACAATTGTAGGAATATAAGAAATAATTTTTCTAAAAAAATTAACTTCTTTGTTTATAAAAGATATTATAGGTATGTTTACTAAAGCGACATAATCAAAATACTTTTGATTTTCATAAAAATTTGCAGCCAGTTTGATGTGTGTGCACGTTATTTCTTGAAATTTTATTTATTTTTTGTTTTAAAATGTAGGAAAAAATTAATTTTCAAAGTTTTTTATAAAAATTGTATTATTTGACATATTATTAAATTGTTTCCGACGAAAAATCCAATTTTATTTATTATTACAACAAAAATTTTATTACAAATTATGATAAATAATCAGGCTTTGGAGGTCTTACTTTTAGAAGTTTGTAAAATTCTTATAAAGGTCTGCAAAAATATTTTTACAAAATAAAGCAATGAAAATAAAAAATTTTTTGCTGAGCAATGCGTAAATTGAACCAAAATTTAAATTTATTTTTTTTGGTTTACGGAGAATAACGTATGTTATAACACAGGATGGAGATGTTAAAATTACTATTCCTTATATTATGACAGAAGAAATACACATGGGAAACATTTAAATACCTTCAAATCATCGATTACATACTTGAAAAGTTAAAATTTACAACCATTAAACTTGTAAAGAGCCTATAAGTAAAATTATTTCCCAAATACTCGTAGTAAATAGTTCGGGCCTGTGTAAAACGGTAACAAAGTATTTCTGTGTGGGGAAAAATTCATGTTTCTGCTGTGTAAAATGATATATTTTAACGAAATAAAGAATGCTAAGAAATTTTTTGTAAAATAACGTTGAAAAAATTATATCTTTTTTGACAATATAAAATTTTGACGTTATTGAAAAAATACTATGTACAGTACTTTTTGCTTATAGTCACAAATCGTGGACTATATCGCTAGTATGACTATACGCCTAGTTCACATATATGTGTGCCACTATGAGCAGGGCTGTCAGATGTGGTGATTTATAAACCTATTTGGCGACGACATTTTGTGTTTGCCGAAATGTCGATTTTTTTTTGGCAAAATTTAAAAAAGTTAGCGATTTATGAAACGCATTTTACTTTTCTTTCTTAATTATATATAAAAAAAAAATTTTAGTACGACTATAGTTTTTAGATGACAAATTGATAATATTGCCAGATAATTACATTGAACACATTAAAAAATTGTTGCTTAAGAAACTTGGAATAAAGCTTAAGCTTTATTCGATTGTCAGACATTTCCCTTGCCAAAAGTTATTAAACATCGGATCTCCACAAGAAAACAAGTAAATTTTTAATTTATTTTGGAAAATAAATTCTAAAAACTGAATCACTTCTGATTGCATATTAAATGGAATTTTAAAAATTTCTTAAAATTAATATTTTTTGCAAACTTCAATTAACTGATATCCCAAGTTCTAGGTTTTAAGATATTCAGCCTTGTTATAATATTCGCACGATTTAAAAAAGCAAAACGCCAGATTTATTTTAGTGTTCTGAAACTGGTGCGCTATGCTTGTGATCTGCCATAGTTTCTAACAAAAATTCTAGTTTCCTTCAGCATACTTTTGTAATTTACATTCTCCAAACTTCCTGCCATTGTGATTTACAGAACACATATTATACGATTTTAAGTCAGAATCGCAAATGTTAAGCGTTTTACGATTGTCAGAGCATGCCCGATTTATTTTAAATCGTTCAAAATACTATAACATAAACACACTACTTGAAAAATGTTAAATATTGAACATTTTATTAAAGGTAAAATACACTTGTACTCCTCTTTGCCGATTTTTTGCAAATTTCATATGAATTTAATAAAATAAAAAATCATATTAACAATACTGACAGCGGGCTTATAAATTTGAAACAGAGTTGCAAACTGTTTTTAAAAAGTTGAAACAATAATAAGATATTTCATCACTGTTACCAAACACAAAAACTAATTTTTTTTTCGAGTGGAGAGTTGGTTAGAAAAAGCAAACGATTAATTTCTTGATTCTTTGATATGGCTTGTAACTTCGAAAACAAACAAAAAACTTAGGCTTATGTGACTAAAACGTTAATAATTTGCTTACTTTTGCCTTTTCTAGCCGCTGATAGATGGTAAATGTGCTTATATCGCTAAATGGACTATAACGTAAATACTTTCTATTAATCTTCTGTATAGCGGCAAAAATAAAGATTAAATGGACTATATCGCTAATGTGACTAACAATGGAAATGACTATAAACGAAAAGTACTGTATAAAATAATGAACAAATTAGGAAAATACAATTTTTTTGCAGGTGGCTCTATGCATTTTATTTTATATTATTGTTTTGAATTCACAACATTTTTTAAACGTTTTTATTTGACTTTTTCAATTACAATTTGCGATTTGCTGCTTGTCAGAAATTTTGTTGGTTGTTTTAAAAATTCTACTACCCCCCAGGGCTATTGAAATTTCATTAATTTCAGAAGTGTCAACATTTTACTTACATTCTCACTTTTCTATCGCCTCACACACGTAATAAGAAAATACACTTGTTTTATAATAAATTCGTTTGATACATACATACACATATTATAAGAACATACCTACATAGTTGAATTGTCTAAAAATTTTAATAATAATTCGGTTCGAATCGTTATAATTTCATTTTTACAACAATAAAACACATATTCTTACCCTACCAATTAAGCAATCGGTCGCATTTGTTCTTACGTAGGTTATTTGCACATAAATTGCTTGCAAACAAAACAAAATCACTTAAAAAATAAAAATACCAAAAACCTGTTTTAACGAAAAAAACATACACACACACGTTGGTTTGCAAAAACAGAAAACATGTGTATGTATGTATGTATTGATGCATGTATGTGGTTTTTTGCTCTCTTCAGTTTTTGGAATGTGAGCATGAAAACCGGTTTTAACGAAAAAAACATACGCACACACACGTTGGTTGACAAAAACAAAAAACATGTGTATGCATGTATTAATGCATGTGGTTTTTTGCTCTCCCCAGTTTTCTAAATGTTAGCACGAAGTTTTTGCTTTCCTTGTTACTTCCCCCCCTCATCTTTAAGAAGCACAACATTTTTGTCAATTCCAAATGTACTATGTGCAACATCTTTATAAATCTATAGTCTTTGCTGCAAGTTTCTAGTAAAATAAATGAACACACTTATAGTTATGTCCAACAGAGATTTATTTTCATTACATAATAGGATGTAATAATTAAAACCAATTGATATAGAATATTTCTTAAAAGTGCCCATTTAGTGGATTCTTAAAAATTAGCAAAATTATTATTTTGGGTCCTTGAAAAAAATTAATATTTATAATTTGGAAATTTGAATGGCATCTTACGCGCTAACGCGCTCAAATTTAAATTTTTCGGCTCTATACTTAACAAATTGAAATATTTTAATGTGATGTGCTAAGTGAAATAAAAAAAATCAATAAAATAAAAAAAGGAAATAGGTACCTACATAATTATTTGTTCTAGTTTTTTTTGCATTGCTATACAGGAATAACATCTTGCTCACCAATGTCTTATAATTTGAAGCTTTTTTTTACATTCTATTATTTGAAATGGTAACATAATTAAGTTCGTGTTTTGGAAACCAACAACATAATTGGGGTATTTACAAGGTGTGCTATCATGGTTTATTGTCATAATATTCTAACATTTTACAATGGTTTAAAACAGAGCCCGGCAACACATACATGCAGACTTTTTGTTTTTTGTGAGAGAATAATAACTCTCCCTCTCAGAAGCACTTAAAGAAATTTTTGTGTTATTTGGTTATTGTTAAAATCAATCTGGCTGTTAATTTAAAAACTCAATACATAAGCGTATGTTTTATATAAAATAGAAAACAAAAAAAAATCATTAAAATTAAATAAATCATATTCTTCAAGAAAAATAAAAAAAAAACTATAATTTCGTTAAAACATGTTAATCTATTGAAACAAAAATAAATTCAGAAAATAAATATATTCGTTCATAAAACTTTAACGATTCTTCAAGAAAAATAAAAAAAAAAACTATAATTTTATAAAAACGTGTTAATCTATTAAAACAAAAATAAATTCAGAAATGAATAATTTTCATAAAACTTAAACGATTCTTCAAGAAAAATAAAAAAAAACTATAATTTCATAAAAACGTGTTAATATATTAAAACAAAAATAAATTCAGAAATTAATTACTTTCATAAAACTTAAACGATTCTTCAGGAAAAATTTAATAGAAAACAACCATTTAATTTAATTTATTTTGTTAAAAACTAATATTCATTATTTGTAATAACATTTTCAAAAACTTCATCTATATCGATTTCATATGGGCAACATTTAATGCGAAGAAGATCCTCTAAATGTTGATCTGTTAAACTATTTCTAAGTTTAGTTTTAATTAGCTTTAAAATTGAAAACGAGGACTCGCAAATATATGTTGACCCAAGCATAGAGTATAATTTAAAAATTTCATTTGTAGTTGTTAAGTATATCTCTTCGTTTAAATATTTCCAGAATGCCACCCCATCCGTCAACGGTATATTTAAATCCGAACGCATTTTCAAAAGTTCATCTCTGATATCATTACCCTGTTTATTGACATCACATGTTAAAGGATTGCTATGCAGTTCTAATAAACACTCAATTTTAGAAAAATCCGAAAAACGATTGTTACAATTATCTAATATGACTTGAAGTAAACTAATATATTCAAGTCTATAATTATTAGAAAATTCATCATATATTTCATTTCTTCGTTTAAAACAAATTAAATTTTTATTTTTAAGATTTGTAATCAGAGTTTGAACTTTTGTTATAAACTGTTTTACAGAGAAATATAAAGAAAATACAGTTTTATTTCTTCCTTGCAATTGAAGATTTAACTGATTAATTAATTCGGTAATATCTGTTAAAAACGCAAAATCTAATACAAACATGTTATCTATTAAATATCTTAGTAATTCATTCGATGGATTATTTTCAAAAAATAACATCACCTCTTTCCGAAGACTGAATAATCTTTCCAAGCAACGTCCTTTACTGAGCCATCTCACTTCTGTAAACATTAATACGTCGCCATATTCAGTATTCATTTCATCCAAAAACACTTTAAATTTTCTGTGGCTCAAAGCATTGTGGCCACCACGTATTTTATTTATTATTTTTGTTACAATTTGCATTGTATGCATCATATTCACGCTTTTTGTAAATAATGCCTGTTGATGGATTATACAATGGAAAATATAAATGATAAAGTCGTTTCTTAAAAGGTAACCCACAAGACCCTCGTTTTTCCCAACCATGACTTTTGCACCATCGGTGCATATAGAACAAAATTTGCTTTTATCGGCAAAAGAAAAAATTTCGTCACATATTACCCTAAAAAGAGTTTCTCCCTTTACATTACCATGTAATGCAACCAACGTTAACATTTCCTCATGCACTTCAAAGTTAGTATTGCAAGTTTTTACGCATATTATTAACTGCGCTATGTCGTTAATGTCAGTGCATTCATCTAAACAAATAGAAAAATATTTGCAATTAAGAATTTTTTTTTTTATATTTGTGTAGATAAATGCACTGATATCTTCTGTTCGTCGCGTTATGGTCCGAGGTGAAAAGGGACTAGAACTAATTAAATTTCGAATTTGTTCAGTATTTTCTCCAAAGCATTTTAATACATCGTTGCACAATTCTTTGAAAAATTGCCCATCTTCGAAAGGACGGCAATGTTTTGCCAGACCTGCAGCAACGACATATGATGCTTTTCTTTTGCATCGCTCATGGACATTTTCAACTTTTGAGTTCTCAAAATCAAGAATCATTTTTTCGTAAAAAGGTTTTTTTAATTTTAAAATTACGCATTTTCTTTCGTCATGAGAAATATTTTTATATTCATTATGACATGAATTAAAATGTCTTTCTAAATTAAATTTTGCTGTTCGTGATAACGTACAATTACATATCAAGCATTCGGGCTTGCCAAAAAAAATTTTCGGCAAACAAGAAATCAAATTCCCATTCTGTCTTGAACATTTCTCGTAGCACGAGCACGGTGTAGTACTTTTGCCGGGCTCTGGTATACACAATTGTGCATAGAAATGGATTTCCCTGGTCTATTTATTCAAAAATAAAATAAATTACATGGGAATTATAACGTGAAAAAGTTATTTTAGTAAAAAGTTAGGGTATTCATAGTGGTAAGTAAAATAGAAAGGGTATTCACGTTGTTGGGTTACTCATACTTCAAACATCTGTGCATACATTTTAATTCTGGCTAATGGTATATAATAATTTTCTACAAAATACCAAATGCGCACCAGAGTTTGCCTGCAAAAATTTATAAAGTCATTATAACAGGTCAAAGTTGCGTTAAATAAATTAGTAAGGTTAACTCTTTGGACTCGGTCATATAATTGTAGCATAAAAAAGTAAGCAATAAAAATAGTGCTAAACAATAAAATCTCATTAATACATCAATAAAACACATCTTCTTACACAAAAATTTTACCTGTTGTCACATTTGCTTTTATGTGTATAGGTTTACACATAAATTGTAGGAAAACAAGACTTTTTTAACTTGTTTTTTAAATATTTTTACCTACTTAAGAAAAGTGTTTTCAAAGAAAACACGATTGGTACGCGATTGGTACAGAAACAAAAATATTTTTACAAGCACAAAATACCAACAAATTCTTGTGGCTATTTTTTTCTTAATAATTTCTGCATTTAGGTACGTCTTTTTAACGAAAGAAAAAGGGACCCTTTTACAGGCATCAAAGAATTTTTTTTCACAAACAAAACACATATCGCAAAACAATGTAGATATTATTTGAAAATTTAAAATTTTTGTTGATTAGGATTCACGTTACATATGTATGTATTTTTATATAATTTTACAAAATTAAAAATGACGTATCATCAAATACATATATAATTTTTTTTAACAGCATAATGTATAATCAAACTCAAGAAAAAAATAGCAGTTTTTAATTCTTTTTATAAGAACACATTAATATTTTTAAACACCAAAAACTGGTTAATCTTTCTTATAACTATAGAGGAATTAGTGATCAGATAATAATTTATATAATATAATATAAAAAAAAATATAATATAATAAAAAAAAATTTCGGCAAACAAAATATCAAATTCCCATTCTGTCTTGAACATTTCTCGCAGTGTTATTCTTAAGCAAGCGTCAACAGAACCTTCCTGTTTGAATGTACGTACGAGAATAAATGATTTTGTTTGTTTTTTACAAAGTGAGAGCGAATGTTATTGTGAGAAAAAAAGCACGGTGTAGTACTTTTGCTGGGCTCTGGTTTAAAAATATTGTTGTTGGTTTGTAAACAAAAAGTTTCTTAAATAAATAGAACGTTGCTTACTATTGGGGGATTCACAAGGTGTCATAAAGTCATATGTCTTAAAATAATAACATGAAAAAATACGACTGTTGTGAGCAACCCCTCATAATTTAATGTGCTATTTTGAATTTAAATCAGCTGATTAAAAAAAAAATATAAAAATTTTCAACAATGCCAAAAATAAGTGAAAAAACTTAAATAATAGCCAGTTTGTGTGAAAAATACATTTTAGATGTTGTGATGGCAAACTCAAGTATTTTCCATTTTTCGGTTTTGTTGCAAAAACAAATAAATCTTATTTGACGCCGCAAGTAATTTGTCGCAAAAATTGCTAGCCGCAGGTTAAATACAGATGTTACCCGGATAAAATTATACCTTCAACGGCAACGGCTACAAAAAATAACGCGGCACGGCTCAGCCACTCAGCGCTGGACTTTTCTGATTAATTACGACAGCACAATAAACATAGCAAGCAACGTTCTATTTATTTAAGACACTTTTTGTTTACAAACCAACAACAATATTTTTAAACCATTGTAAAATGTTAGAACATTATGACAATAAACCATGATAGCACCTTGTGAATACCCCATATGTTTATTGTGCTGTCGTAATTAATAGCACATTAAATGATGAGGGGTTGCTCACAACAGTCGTATTTTTTCATGTTATTATTTTAAGACATATGACTTTATGACACCTTGTGAATCCCCCAAATATAAACTCTCGATTAATTGAGTAGCCGACTTGCAAACACCGCTAAGTTAAAAAACTAAATTTTGAGAAAATCTATTTAAAAAGTTTTTTGAAAGTTAAATGTCAAGCAATATAAAGAGTTTTGCAGGAGTATTGAATATTTAACTATAAATGGCGCGTTACTTACCGAGTTTTGAACGAGATTGATAATGGCTCAGGGAAGAACTTTAAAAACAAATAATATGGCGGCTTTTACAGAATTTTTATTTTATTTTTAACTTAGCAATTTTTGCAAGTGGACTAATCATTTGATCTTTTTCTCTACTCCCTTGAATTTCAAATTATCTAGAGTCGACTGTTATAGCTTTTGTACACGGCACATTCATAAGTTATGTAAGTATGTATATGTATCTGAGAGTGTTCTGCTGGCTATACATTTTTTTTGTATGGAGTTTGACATAAAGAATTAATAAGTAAAAAAGAACTCTATAACTCTCTCTTATGCAAATACCTTGAATTGCTTTTCTATAAAATTCCCCAAAACAAACCTCAAAAGGCAGTTAATTTTTTGTTACGTTTTAGTTGACCGATAACAAAAAAAGTTATGTAGTATATACATATATATAGAAATATTTGTATTCTGACAGTTGTGGAGATAGTGTTACCCTACACCAAATGACTTTGTAATAAAGGTTATATAATTGTAATATATACTAATATAATAAAGAGGTAATGTGTGTATGTTTGTTTGTGGGGGGTAATCTCCGTAACAAATCATCTGATTTCAAATATGTTGGTTCCAAATGGTTTTTAAAGTGGGCGCGGCACCTTCCATACAAAGGCAATATATATTTTTCTATATCTGGCAAGAGCTTAAGTTCCCAAATTTTGTACAAATATCTTGGTCATCAATACACAATATCTGACAAATTCTGGGCGGGATTCGAGAAGTGGGAGTGGCACAAAGTAGATTTATTTATAACTTAAGCACGGTAAGAGTAAAATTGCAAAAAATTTATTACACTCTAAGTAAATGGGCGGGATTGGAGAAGTGGGCGTGTCACCTCCCACACAAAGGCATTATGGATTTAGGTATATTTGAAGCACTGCAAGAGCCAAAGTATCCAAATTAGGAATAGGCATCTTCCGGCAAAATGGCGGAATCGGAGAAGTAGAAGTGGTACCTCGCATACAAATACCGATTTTATTTCAAAGGGGGTAGTGAAGCCCACCGGGTTAAGCTAGTGCCTAATAAAGTATTAAAATAAAAAAAATGTTATGATTTCTCATGTTAAAATCATGCAATTTATGCATTGGATATTAAAATTAATGAAAGTACTTGTTTTCAGCAGATTAAATATTCGCTGCTATAAATTTGAACATGTTGTATTGATTAAAAAAGTTAATGGCTGATAAACAAAGTTAAGAATTATTTTTTCAACATGCGCATTTTAAAATTTAACAGTGTTATATCTAATTGCGATGAGTATTAAATATGACTCTTCACCAGAACCTAATGAATTCTCATTCATTATTAAGTTTAAAACGTTATACATACTTTGTTTATGCCCAGGCCTGCCACATTTGCCGATTTTTGCTCCAAAATTGACGATTTTTTGACAAACACTTAAACCTCGGTAACTTGTTAACGTGTAATTTATTAATTTTGGCCAACTTTGGAGCACTTGTCATAACCTATACAACCAAATGGAAAGTCTTTTTTAAACTGTATTAACTAATTTTATAAAAAACGACCCAAAAATTATATTTACTTAACGGAATTAATGAACACAAAGAATTTTTTTAACTTTTCTGATTAGTATTTGGGCTTATTGGCTTATGAGTTACTATCTAAATCAAAACTCAACAGAAGCGAAATTAACAAAATGGTTAATAACTGTATTAATTTTTATATAGAACTTGCAAATCAAATATTAAAACGTTTTGATTTTGAACAAAAATCTTATAAACCTTTAAATATTATGAAAAAGGAAAATATTTCTTTTATGGAAATTCTGAAAGTTTCCCAGGTTCATTTCTGAAAAAGAAAAACAAATTTTAGACTCTAAACTTAGAGAGTTCAAATTGTTAAGAAGATTTAGAAGAAATTGAAGTAAAGTTGCAAACTTTTTGGAAAAAAATTACAGACTAAAAACGTGGGGATTCTGCGGATCCAGTGCTGTCAAAGTTTGTACAGCAAATGTGGCAAGAATTTGTAGCCAAGTGAACCTTTATAAAAACAAATTTCGATGTTCCCTAGAAAATTAATCCTTGTGTAGAGTCGTCTAGCCACCAAGGTTTAAAATAAAACAGGATTCAGAGGGTTCTTATAGAACTTAAGAATTTTATTAGCCTTCTTAAACGGCTGCTTAACAACGACTAACTTAATTTGTAAAGTAAAAGTAAAAAAGTAAAGAAAAAACGGTAAAAGTGGGTTTTCCATAGGCGACCATACTTAAACTTACATACTACAAAACTACTAAAAAAAAACTCTTCTTGAGTAAATTTGGGAATTTAGAAAAAAAAAACATTTAGAATTTTAATTTCACTTAAAAAAAGGTTGAACACGGTTCAACATCCTCCCGGGAGAGCATGAGATTTGCAACGGCAAATCTTATGCTTGGGCCTGCGGCAAGTCTTTATAGGGACGGATTATTTCCTTTAGTAGGACGTATTTTAGTACGTCGGCCCCCAAGACGCCATCAACTTTCCGAGATGTGAAAAAAGTTGGGTGTGCCCAAGGTTGTAATGATGGAAAATGCGCTTTGAACAGAGGATCATGAACTGCTGCTGGTAAGGTAAACGTTATATTCGTCCGAATAGATAATTGGACACTAATGGATGGTTTTGGTTTGGTTCACGGGGGTTTAAATCTGCTTGGATCAATGGGGGGAGGTATGACACATTTAGCTGTTTGGCTCGGGCGAACATTTAAGATTTTGGATGAGTGTCTTGTAGAGGTAATAACCAAAGCTTAACAATTGGCCGCGTAATGATGCCGTTTTGTGTTTGAATTTCCTCGGACCAGGCCATCTTTCCCGCGTATAACATTTTCACCCGTCCCAGGCGCCATTCGGTTGGTGGTAGCATATCATCTTTAATTATAACAAAATCATTTTCTCGGATGTTGTTTCTTTCCTTTTTTCCACTTGAAGCGTCGCTGGAGCTCTACAATGTACTCATTCTTCCAGCGCCTTGCGAACATATGTTGTACTGCCTTTAGACGTTCCCAACGTTTAAGAAAAGTTAAATGCGGAATCTTATGTTCCTCTATATTCTCAGGGGGAGAAATAAGTGGGGCTCCTCGTAAAAAATGACCCGGAGTCAGCGGTAACAGCTCATTTGTATTTTCAGTTAAAGGGGAAAGCGGCCGTGAATTCAATACTGCCTCTATTCGAATAATGAGCGTTGGGAATTCTTCATAAGTTAAGTTGAGATTGCTGGCGATCTTTTTAAGGTGAGCTTTCATACTTTTCACCGCGGCTTCCCACAACCCTCCCATGTGGGGCGCGTACGGCGGATTAAATGACCATGTGAAACCGTGTATGCTATATTTTTCTATTAATCTCTGCAGCTTTGAAGAATAAATTGTGGGTTTTAAGCAGTTTCAAACTTGCACCCACAAAATTGCGACCATCATCGGAGAATATTGTCTTGGGAAGACCCCTCCGCCCGACAAACCTATCAAAACAAGCGATAAAGCATTCTGAAGATAAATCAGTGCATACTTCTAAATGTACTGCTTTTGTGGAGAAGCCGACGAATACCGCAACATATCCCTTGACTATTTTCGTGTTTCGCAAGGCGGATGCTTTTAATGAAAACGGTCATGCAAAGTCGAACTTATGTTTATAAATAGTGCACGGTTTGCACTCCCGGATACATTTTCTTTTAAGATTTCTTACATGTATATAAAAGCTTTGCCTCAAAGCCCGTATCATTATATGGTGCTCACCATGCAGTAGAATCTCATGAGTGTACCTGACAAGAAGAATGATTGTATTACGTTCAATGATTGGATTACGTTCATCGTAAGTCAGCCCAGCATTGCTAAGTCTTCCTCCTACGCGTAGAAGGTTATTCTTGTCCATGAACGGCGTGACTGTGAGAAGTCTGCTTTTCCGGTTTAATGAATGTTTATTCCGTAGACATTCGATTTCTTTGGGAAAGTACGTCTGCTGCGAAATAGCAATTAAACGTGTCTTAGTATGTCGCACTTCTTCAGAGGTAATACCAAGTTGTGATGATCTGGTATCCACCCCTACTGCTTTTAAGTGGAAATTTGTGCTCCTTTTTGTTTCCAAATCAGTTGTATCAAATATACTTGGCTCTAGCCAGCTGTCTTCAGGTTGAGTAAGCCAAGCGGGCCCATGCCACCATAATCGGTCTTCGACCAGATCCTGTGGGGAGCATCCTCGTGAGCCTATGTCCGCGGGATTGTCCTCAATCCTTATGTGTCTTCAATGACGGTGGTCTGTAATACCGACGATTTTCGTAATTCGATTTCCCACAAATGTCTTTGAAGTGTTGGGCGGTTTTTGTAGCCAACCAAGGACAATAGATGAGTCTGTCAACAAAAAAAGGTCCTGTGGGAACATATTTGTCCTAAAGATTTGCACCAATTTTGCAAGTAGCAGGGCTCCACATAATTCTAGTTTGGGAATTGTTAATTTTTTGATAGGTGCCACTTTTGTTTTTGCGGCTAGCAAATTGCAGAATATTTGTCCATCTGACGACATAATTCTTCGAAAAACTGCACAGCAATAAGCCCTTTCTGATGAGTCACAGAAACCATGTATTTGACTTTGGTATTGCGGTGCGAAATTCGTCCATCGTGGAATTCGTCCATCGTGGAATTAAATCTGCCTTTTTGTTGAGAAAGGTGCTATTTGCGTCGGCTTAAAGTAGAGTTTATTTATTCCCGCACTTTTTGGATTCCCGGGAAAGCGGGAAATAAATATCAAATTCCCGGGATCCCGGGATTCCCGCCCAAAATTTTTTATTTATTTCTTTACCTATTTCTCCAATGAAACTGATATTTTTTACTGAATATTACGCTTAAAATAATTAAGTCTAGTATCTATTGTATAACAAAAATGTAAAAAATTTAAGATTAAAATAATTTTAAGATACTTAAGAGGTTATTTTTATGTCAATAGGATCACAGAAATCAATATACATACGTATATACATTGTAAAATTCAGAGCTCATTTATATAATTAGAATGAAAGAATTGAAGTCTTGCAGCCATTTTCATCAAGTTCAGTTAAAACTTAACTGTTACCTTACCTTTCAGCTAACAATATATTTTCGACAGTTATAACTGGTAGTTAATTATAACTGAACTTGGTGAAATTGGCCGTTAGTGGAATAAAATTTCTGGAAAGGCGATAAGGAACTGAAAGCATAACATTACGAAGTAGGAATTCTGAAACAATTTTACCGTTTAACAAGTTCAGCAGGAAGGCGAAAATTTATTTGCTACATAAATTTAATAACATATTTTTTTACAATTTTATAACCCTTAATCAGCAGTGGTGTATGAAGGTATACTAAGTTTGCCATTCCATGTGAATCTTTTTTTAATATTCATCTAGGGTCCCATAAAGTATTTGTATTGTGAGTCCTTCATTTATTCTAAGCTGATTTCGCCATATGGGTGTCAAATTGTTTCTAGATCTAGGCTGGCTGATTGGGGCTTAATTCCAGCAGAATCGCTTCAGTAGGAAAAGAGTTATGTGGAACTACCTCCCTAAAAACTCAACAAAAACTAACACAAATTTGTGGCGAAATGCACCTATTTTCATTAAATTATAACAAATTCGTTTTATAGGGCACAAAATTTCG
This sequence comes from Pollenia amentaria, assembly GCA_943735925.1. Lineage (NCBI taxonomy): Eukaryota > Metazoa > Arthropoda > Insecta > Diptera > Polleniidae > Pollenia > Pollenia amentaria. The sequence continues at coordinate 232,720,075 of OX031009.1, read as the reverse complement.
TGAATATAAGTCCATAATTTACCTACGGCTCCATGTTTAGACTAATCTCGTTAATCATGTAAGTATGGCTAAAAGCGTAACAAATATTGCTTTTGTGGTGCAATTTAGCATAATCTTCTTTCATAAGACTCAAAATTACTTGAAATGCCGAATATAAAGCACAATCTAGGATAACACTTTACTACGCCCTTAACCGCAAAACCTTATAATATTATTGTAAAATTTACATTTCAGTTTGTTAAGACAAGAAATAAAATTTTGGAAGATATGTCTATAATTTATCATAGGCCCTATATAAGGCCCATTCTCAAAAATTAGCTTAATAAGCCTTAAACTCTAGTAAATTTAAATATTGTGGTAAAATTAAGTTGGATTAAACTACTAAGAACACATTCTAGACACCAGTCCGACATAAATTTAATAAAGTTTGAAAAAAGATGTTCTTCAAAATTTCCCGGGAATCCCGCAATTAAATCCCGGGAAAGCGGGAATAGAAAACAATTGAAAATCCCGGGAATTCCCGGGACGGGAATCTTGTCGGGCATCCCACCGAATGCCTAAGGTATTGATAGTGCTAGAGGACTCAAATTTTAAAAAATCTTCATATGGAAGATCCTCCCGGGGCACCTTTTCCAAAAGGAATTTGTTATTTGCCGTAATTTTTCTCAAAGGGAACCCAGCCGTGTATAAAGCCTCTTTGAGTTGGAGTTGTTTTAATTATGCTTCTTTAATTGTATGTCCTCCTGTCAGAATGTCGTCAACATATACTTCATTTTTTAAAATATCTGATGCCTTTGGAAATAAGTCTTAACAATCATCGCTTAGTTTTTGCAAAGTTCTTAGTGCTAAGAATGGAGCACAGTTCATTCCAAATGTAACGGTTTTAAGTTGATATGATCTTACAGATTTTTCATTGTCGCCTTGAAATAAAATTTGCTGATATGGACGATCTTCATTATTCACCAATATCTGGCGGTACATTTTTGCAATGTCCCCCGTAAATACATATTTTGCAGTGAAGGTATTTGATAAAGTACGTCATTCAAGTATAATCCACCTTTTTGTTTTTTTTTAGGCATTGATAAACGCCGATGATGAGGTAGATAACATGAAAATTGTTTTTCATCATTGCGGTCCATATTAATTATTGATTCCATATGACCAAGATTAATATTTTCTTGAAGAACATTTTGATACTTTTCCTTTAAAGCTGGATTTTTGTTTAATGATTTTTCCATCCTGTTGTACTGTGCAAAAGTGATGTTCTTTGAGGGACCCAAAAATATCTCATCAGGTTATTCCGTCTTAAAGGGAAGACGTATTATGTAACGCTCATCTGATTGCCTTCTTGTAGACTCCTGATACAATTCTTCACAGTATTTATCGGACTCTGATATGGAAATATTCTTTTAACTTCTTCAATTTCCCAAAATTTTTTTATTTCTTCGTGTAAAATGAAATTATCTGAAGTGGATAATGTTGTTGTAAACGTACCTATATATCCTAGAAACTACATATATAGTTTTATGCTATATAGTTTTTTTATGACAACTATAAAAGAACTGAAAACGGACAAAACGAGATCAAAATCACAGTTTTAAGGAATAGTGATTTATAAATTACGTTTACTAATCACGATGTTCCTTAAAAATCATCTCTAGTAAGAACGTTATTTTTAATTGTAAGAATCATGTATTTTGATACGGTGCATTTTAATCGATCAAAAAGTCGATTTTGATTTTTCTCCATTGTTTAAAGAATTTTAATAACAATTACAACAACGAACACTTTGAAGATCTTTCATTGTTTTATACGAAATTGTTTTCTTTAAAACAAAACAAGTGTTTAAAATAAATAATAAAATTAACAGTCAAGCCGTTGTAATAAATTTTTAAATTATTTTATTAAATATTTAGTAAAATAGTTTTTGTTTTATTTTACTGTTATAAAGTATGGGATGGGAAATAAATTACTGATATGTTTAGTATAAAATAATTTAAAAATACATTTACTTTTTAAATTAAAAATGCCAACTGCTGCTAGATAGACACTAATACATATGTATACATAAAGGATGTTTGTTGTTTGTATTGTGACCCTTTTATTATTCGCCTGTCATCATTTCCATAAATTCTGTAAGTAAAACAACGGAAATCAACATTAATAAATCACTATTTTCAATAAGATATTAATAAGTCATTCATACACAAATGTAGCTTTATCAGCTCTGCCCTTTTAGAATTTTCAGTGTTAGATTTATCATCTTTCTTTCGTAAAATAAATTAAGGATTTTGAAATCGAACAGAATAATAAAGCTTAACGGCCATATTCATAAAAAGTCATAATTATAAGCTTTAAGTATGTAATAACTATCAAATTTGTATTCATAAACGTATATTATACTAAATTTAACCCTAGGACACTAAAGCTAGTCGAATCGGCTATAATGCTGGGAGCACACGGTTGCCGCTATGCACTAGAGGTCTGCTTTGAATAATTCGCTTGTTTGCCTTTACTCAAAGTGCACAACATTTATTCAAATAAAAAACAATCAAAGAGATAAGGAGAGAGTAAACCATATACAAAAATAAGAGAGAATGAATTGAATAAAAAACTTGTTTACTGTAAATGAATTTGAGATTTATTCATAAATAAGAAAATATTGCAATGACCCGTTATAGAGAACATATTTACAGAAAACATTCAAATAATTTTTGAATTAATGAATGTGTGAATATATATTTGAATACATTGACATAATAGTTGTGTGAGCTAAAGGTAAGTTAAGAATTTAATCTATATTTTCTTGCTTTTAAAGCAAAATGAATTGAATTTATTATTATGTACCTATTATATTTTAATTCCTAGTAACAAGAACAAACATTTCTGTGAAAATTAGAGTTCAAAACATATGTATATGTATTTAATGTGTAAGAAAATGAATTTAAAATAAAAAACCAAAAATTTATTTAATGTGTAAAAATAATTTTTTTTTAAGTTAACAAAAATGTATTTAAGTAATAATTCATGAAAAAATTTAATTTTATTTTTATTTCGGCTTCTTTTATTTATAAGAGTTTAGCTTAACTACCATTATTCACCTAACATATACATACATACATATAGTCAATTCACAAGGTATCCTAACATGTCATATTAGCGGAATTCACCCTTGACAGTAAAGTCCCTTGTAGACCTTGTTAATCTTATAATTTTAGTAAAAATACTAACATCTACAACACTGCAACAACAAAATGTATTAGACTAAAATATACTACGCTGTGGTTGAAAAATCCCACAAAAAGCAGTAGTAAACATGTGTGTGAATTTACCAGAATAAAACAGTTGAAGAAACTTTATCTATCTCTTTCTCTCCCTCAGCAAATTCATTAATTTACAATGCATACGAAAAAGACACTCACGTTTTGAAGTATAAAATCGTATTAAATATAACAGAGTTGTACTATTAATACAAAGGGTGAAAACCGCTATTGTCAAAATGTCCTAATATTTCACAATGGTTTAAAAATATTGTTGTACGGCTCAGCCGCTCAGCGCTGGACTTTTCTGATTAATTACGACAGCACAATAAACACAGCAAGCAACGTTCTATTTATTTAAGACACTTTTTGTTAACAAACCAACAACAATATTTTTAAACCATTGTGAAATATTAGGACATTTTGACATGTTAGGATACCTTGTGAATTGACTAATAGTGTTTGTACAGAAAAAAATTCAAAAAGAAGTAAAAATTCAAATAATTTTACATTAGGTCTGTCTGCGTACACATATTTTGCATAATTTTGTACAAAATGTCGCAAAATCTTGCAAAATGTTGTCTGCGTACTCCAAATCTCTTACAGCGAGAGAGCCAATAAGAGAATTTTTTGACAGTTGAAAGTTAGAGAACTTGCAAAATGTTACTGGAGAAATTTCCTCTGGTAAGATTTTGCAACTAGTTTGAACAGCTGTTTTTATATTCTGTTTGAATGAAAGAGTTTACGTGTGCCAAGATAGCGTCGACGAAATAGCGTCGATAGAAAATGGAAAAATAAGAAGACAAAATGAAATAAGAAAGTTGGCGCAAACGCTTAGTTTTCGAGTTATGGGCGTTTTAAGTTTTTATATAAATATGGGATTTTGCAGTACATTTCCAAATGTATATGGCTCATATTGGTATCATTGCAAAGCGTTTCACTAGATCTTTCTGGACATATAGAATTTATTTTAATATTTTTAGTTTATTAAGAAGTGGGACGAGTTTGCAAAATACAATTTTTTCTAATTCTTTAATGTATGTATATACTACATACTAATTTATTTAAGAATTTTAATTAAAATACAAGTAAAACCTTCTTTATGTTTATGTTATACTAATGAGGAGAGAATCCTTGCCCATGGGCAAAGGCCGTCTATGCAGAGAATCTTTAGTTAGCGAAGCCGGTATTAGTTATACCATAGGGGAGAAAATATTTGCGCCCGGCCGAAGGCCGGCTATGCAAGGAAGCTTTAGTAAGCGAAACCGGTGTTTATTATACCATAGAGAAGAACATCCTTGCGTCCGGCCAAAGGCTGGCTATGCAAAGAATTTTTTTTTGCAATGCTAGTGTTTGTTATTTTATAAAATTTGTATTACACTTTTATTTAAATAAACGACATTCTTTCCTAGTGCACTTCCGTAACATTTCGACGTAAAATTAAAAAAACTGTAATGTGATCTAAAGAGTTTAATATTTTGAAATAAATTATGTATATCCAGAAAAATCTGTTCAAGAGCTTTAAAATGATACCAATATTGGCCATATACGTTTAGAATTGCAGTGGAAAATCACATATTTATATGAAAACTTTAAACGTCCATAACTCGAAAACTAAGCGTTTGCGCCAACTTTTTTATTTTTTATTTTTTCTTCTTATTTTTCAATTTTCCATCAACCTGGGTACTTTTTTTTTTATTTGGAGCTGCGTCGGTAAACTAGATTTGTTCCTATATTTGTACTTCCCTATTTTAAATTCCTAAATTCGACGCTAACTTTTTGTTTATACTGCAAATACCCATTATTTGGGTATTTTGGTTTCCCGGTTTTTAAATTCCCAAATTGGACGCTATTTCTTCAACGCTATCTTGGCTCACGTTTGTTATTTCAATTGTTTACACACCGATCAGCTGGTTTCTTGCAAGATTTCACTGGAAACCGTCTGCGTACTTTTTGAGATATTCTCAGCCGAAAGAGTAAAATTTGTCTTACTCTCCCAAAAAAATTTACTGAGTATTTGCTACTGGAAAAGTACGCAGACAGACCTATTCACAATAGGATATTTGAATATTCAACTTATTTTACTTGAGTTGACTGAATTGAATGAGTAAGTAAATTGCTTCTCTTCAGTTGAATTTGTTTGTGTTAGTTTTGACTTTGGTTATTCTCTCATTTGTTTTGTTATCATTGGGTGCTCAACAGAGCGAATTTAAAACATGCGTGGTGGAAAACTCACTGTAGTTAAAAAACAAATGAGTGCGTTGAAATTGCTTTTTATTCATTCTTGCAGACCTCTACTATGCACCAATTTTTACACTTTTTAATACCCCAATCGTGTGACTGCACAATCAAATGCCTCATGTACCAATCGAGGACAATATTGTGCTTACTTTTACCAATAAAATGCAACCCTGGTCGTTAATATTTCTTAAAGAAAATATTTGTTGGCTTAAAAACGAGAATAACAAATTTGTTAAAGTAACCGAGATTTCTCGCTTCTCGGTAGTAAAATTCAAAAAGTAACAAATTTGAGAGACTGGTATTTAAATAATATTATTTAAAACCGAAATTTCAATCAACTTAAGCGATGCAAGTATTTCTAATTTGCATTCTTAAAATTTGAATATATGTATATATTCTCTAATTCTTTATACATTTTAAAAAAGAATTTTACTTTGCTTAATTTTTAGAATTTCATTTAGAGTTTCGTGTGACTGTGCTGCGGCAATTATTGTACCTATTTCGCTTTGTTCCAACTAGCGGCAATTAAATTTGTATAAAACGGGCAATCGTGTGATTTCAGAATATTTTATTGGGGCAATTTCATTATTGTGCGTCAATAAAGCACAATTAACATTGTGTCATATTGGTGCATTTGCGGCAATCGTGTGATCGCAGCTTTAGAATTATGCGGTGAAAGGGATAATAATAATTAGGCTAATGCTAAACTTGAAGCACAGAAAGGCAAAGTCGGTATGTGCGAAATGTGCTAAGACCGTGTGCGGAGAACACAAGATAATATTGTGCAACAAATGCTGTTAAAATAATTACATACTATTTAGTTTAGTTATTGTAAATGAGTATTAAATTTTATCATCACGGTATTAACTTTTTTAAAACAGCGATCTTAAACAGTGTTCCATAAAAATGTTCCTTATTATTTCACCAAAAAAAAAAAAAAGATTTCTGGTTTGTTTTGGACTCAAAACAAAGCGAAAAATGTATTTTTACCAAACCAATTAACAGTTTGTTTACCGATACGGAAAAAATCGGTAATATATATATGTTAGTCGTTTCGACTAATGATTAATTTTGATTAATTTGTGTTTACGTATAAAAAATAACGTTAGTGCTCTAGGGTTAAATTAGTTGTCTTAAATAGAAAAAATTATGTAAGATGTATTTAACATGTTCATACTAATAAATAAAACATTTTTCCATTATTTTTAAAAATATTTCACAAAAATAATTTCATAAAATTCAAACATTTATCAAAATGTCATTTTGTTTTTCGTTTAAAGAAGGGCTATCCAACAATAAATGTTCTTACTTTATAAATGGTATGTATATTAAAGGTTTAATAGACTATTTATCGTTTATGAATACAACTTAAGCAATTTTTGCTTAAAAACTCTTAATTTATCATAAATACATTTTTATGAAATGCCTAATCTTATGTTCCTCTATATTCTCAGGGGGAGAAATAAGTGGGGCTCCTCGTAAAAAATGACCCGGAGTCAGCGGTAACAGCTCATTTGTATTTTCAGTTAAAGGGGAAAGCGTCCGTGAATTCAATACTGCCTCTATTCGAATAATGAGCGTTGGGAATTCTTCATAAGTTAAGTTGAGATTGCTGGCGATCTTTTTAAGGTTAGCTTTCATACTTTTCACCGCGGCTTCCCACAACCCTCCCATGTGGGGCGCGTACGGCGGATTAAATGACCATGTGAAACCGTGTATGCTATATTTTTCTATTAATCTCTGCAGCTTTGAAGAATAAATTGTGGGTTTTAAGCAGTTTCAAACTTGCACCCACAAAATTGCGACCATTATCGGAGAATATTGTCTTGGGAAGACCCCTCCGCCCGAAAAACCAATCAAAACAAGCGATAAAGCATTCTGAAGATAAATCAGTGCATACTTCTAAATGAACTGCTTTTGTGGAGAAGCCGACGAATACCGCAACATATCCCTTGACTATTTTCGTGTTTCGCAAGGCGGATGCTTTTAATGAAAACGGTCATGCAAAGTCGACCCCAGTGTACGTAAACGGAAGCGAGAAATTTACTCGTTTCTATTAATCTCTGCAGCTTTGAAGAATAAATTGTGGGTTTTAAGCAGTTTCAAACTTGCACCCACAAAATTGCGACCATTATCGGAGAATATTGTCTTGGGAAGACCCCTCCGCCCGACAAACCTATCAAAACAAGCGATAAAGCATTCTGAAGATAAATCAGTGCATACTTCTAAATGTACTGCTTTTGTGGAGAAGCCGACGAATACCGCAACATATCCCTTGACTATTTTCGTGTTTCGCAAGGCGGATGCTTTTAATGAAAACGGTCATGCAAAGTCGACCCCAGTGTACGTAAACGGAAGCGAGAAATTTACTCGTTCTGGAGGAAGCGCCGACATTATTTGACTATGGAACTTATGTTTATAAATAGTGCACGGTTTGCACTCCCGGATACATTTTCTTTTAAGATTTCTTACATGTATATAAAAGCTTTGCCTCAAAGCCCGTATCATTATATGGTGCTCACCATGCAGTAGAATCTCATGAGTGTACCTGACAAGAAGAATGATTGTATTACGTTCAATGATTGGATTACGTTCATCGTAAGTCAGCCCAGCATTGCTAAGTCTTCCTCCTACGCGTAGAAGGTTATTCTTGTCCATGAACGGCGTGACTGTGAGAAGTCTGCTTTTCCGGTTTAATGAATGTTTATTCCGTACACATTCGATTTCTTTGGGAAAGTACGTCTGCTGCGAAATAGCAATTAAACGTGTCTTAGTATGTCGCACTTCTTCAGAGGTAATACCAAGTTGTGATGATCTGGTATCCACCCCTACTGCTTTTAAGTGGAAATTTGTGCTCCTTTTTGTTTCCAAATCAGTTGTATCAAATATACGTGGCTCTAGCCAGCTGTCTTCAGGTTGAGTAAGCCAAGCGGGCCCATGCCACCATAATCGGTCTTCGACCAGATCCTGTGGGGAGCATCCTCGTGAGCCTATGTCCGCGGGATTGTCCTCAATCCTTATGTGTCTTCAATGACGGTGGTCTGTAATACCGACGATTTTCGTAATTCGATTTCCCACAAATGTCTTTGAAGTGTTGGGCGGTTTTTGTAGCCAACCAAGGACAATAGATGAGTCTGTCAACAAAAAAAGGTCCTGTGGGAACATATTTGTCCTAAAGATTTGCACCAATTTTGCAAGTAGCAGGGCTCCACATAATTCTAGTTTGGGAATTGTTAATTTATTGATAGGTGCCACTTTTGTTTTTGCGGCTAGCAAATTGCAGAATATTTGTCCATCTGACGACATAATTCTTCGAAAAACTGCACAGCAATAAGCCCTTTCTGATGAGTCACAGAAACCATGTATTTGACTTTGGTATTGCGGTGCGAAATTCGTCCATCGTGGAATTAAATCTGCCTTTTTGTTGAGAAAGGTGCTATTTGCGTCGGCTTAAAGTAGAGTTTATTTATTCCCGCACTTTTTGGATTCCCGGGAAAGCGGGAAATAAAAATCAAATTCCCGGGATCCCGGGATTCCCGCCCAAAATTTTTTATTTATTTCTTTACCTATTTCTCCAATGAAACTGATATTTTTTACTGAATATTACGCTTAAAATAATTAAGTCTACACCATTTTTCATTGAAATTGAGAAAATTCCAAATGAAAATGAGAATTTCAATTTGAAATTGAGAAAATTCCAATTTAAATTGAGAATATCAATTTAAAATTGAGAAAATTCCAATTGAAATTGAGAATATCAATTTGAAATTGAGAAAATTCCAATTGAAATTGAGAATATCAATTTGAAATTGAGAAAATTCCAATTGAAATTAAGAATATCAATTTGAAATTGAGAAAATTCCAATTGGAATTGAGAAAATCAATTTGAAATTGAGAAAATTCCAATTGAAATTGAGAATATCAATTTTAAATTGAGAAAATTCCAAATGAAATTGGGAAATTTTAATTTGAAATTGAGAAAATTCCAAATAAAATTGAGAAATTTTAATTTGTAATTGAGAAATGCAAATACAATCGAAAAATTTTAATTTTAAATAATAGATAAAACTGAATTATATAATTTTTATTATTAATACAACAAACATAAGGATGGAAAAAATTCAAATAAATACAAATCACAGTATTATTGACCAACAGGCATATCTTCCAGATCCAGAGCAGATTGATAAAACGTTGTTGTATGTTGTATGGCTCTACTGCAATCTCCAGTAGTTATACATGTCTTAGAAACCTTAATCACCTCTTCTAAAAAGGCAAGCCTCTGCTCTCCTACATTGGGGGGAACTACGTTCGGTACATTCATCTTTGTTTTCGCCATACTTTTTATTTTTGACCAAATAATTTCAATGGGGTTAAGCATCGGTGAATAGGGGCTCAATCGTAGCAGTGTAGCTGGAGAGTTGTCAAAAATAATTTGTAGCCGACTGTGACATGGAGCATTGTCACATACCAATACGAGTTCTGATAATTCATTTCCCAACTCTTCCCACCTACGAAAAACGCTTTTGACCATTTTGTCCATTTGAATAATGCCTGATGTACTAATTGCACCAATAAGGTGTATGTTTGGACCACGGGATGTAGGAATTGACTGCACTGCGCGCAGTCCAACTCGAGACCAACCATGTTTCCTACGACAAAATAAGTTAAAGTTGGTCTCGTCTATCCAGACCACTTGTTTTCCAGCTCTAACAAAATCGTTAATTTTGCGTACATATGCTGATCGTTTTGCTTTATTATTATGGAATACATTTTTCCGTGCAGAGAATTTCCCACAGTTGTGGTCGAAACCGGTTTATTAAACTGCGAATTTATTTTTTCGACTATTTCACGAAGGGTTAGTTCTGGTCTTTCTCCTACCCAAGTAAGAATAGTATTAACTTCTTCATAATCAAGGGAATGGGGCTTTTTGCCACCTCTTTGCTTAGGTATTTCATTTGATTGGGTAATCCATCGATGGGCAGTTTTATAGCAAATATTCAAGGATAAAGCTAGGTCTACCCAATCCATTCCTTTATTAGCTGCATCGATAATACGATGACGATCCGTATTGGAATAAGTTTTGTACGTTTTTCGTATAATGCGTTCCGACTCTACATAAAAAGGTTAGTGTAAAGAAGTTAATCGCATTTTATTTATGTACATATGTATATTTATACATATAAATATATGTACATATTGTTATACTTACCTTCTACTTCACTTCTACATATGGGGCAATTCAATATAACCCGTGTTACACATTTTTCGTGAAATAAGTGACGACAAGGAATGAGTCGTTTTATTTCACCACGCGCCATGCTTAATAAACATATAACACAATTGTCTTTAAACTCCATGCTGTTCGTTCAAATAAAATATTAATTTTAAATTCATAGCTGCATTTCTGCGACATATGTATGTATGCATTTTCAAAAGCCTACTTGTCCCAAACCAAAAAGAAAAGAATTCAAGTTTATTATTCTTCACCGATGTTTCTTATATTTAAATCATTTGGTCAAAAATAAAAAGTACGGTGAAAACAAAAATGAATGTATTAAACTTTATTCCCCCATTGTAGAAGAGCCGAGACTTGCCTTTTTAGAAGAGGTGATTAAGGCTTCTAAGACATGTATAGGTACTGGTGATTGTCGTACATACTACATACACCATACAACATACCACAACGTTTTACCAATCTGCTTTGGATCTGGAATATATTCCTGTTGGTCAATAATACTGCGATTTGTATTTATTTTCATTTTTTCCATCATTATGTGTGTTATGTACGTTCGGTGTAAGAATATTACAAAAATTCAATTTTATAAATTTAAATTTCTCAATTTCATTAGGAATTTTCTCAATTTCAAATTAAAATTTCCCAATTTCATTTGTAATTTTCTCAATTTAAAATTGATATTCTCAATTTCAATTGGAATTTTCTCAATTTCAAATTGATATTCTCAATTTCAATTGGAATTTTCTCAATTTCAAATTGATATTCTCAATTTCAATTGGAATTTTCTCAATTTCAAATTGATATTCTCAATTTCAATTGGATTTTCTCAATTTCAAATTGATATTCTCAATTTCAATTGGAATTTTCTCAATTTCAAATTGATTTTCTCAATTTCAATTGGAGTTTTCTCAATTTCAAATTGAAATTCTCATTTTCATTTGGAATTTTCTCAATTTCATCTGGAATTTTCTCATTTTCAATGAAAAATGGTGTAGTATCTATTGTATAACAAAAATGTAAAAAATTTAAGATTAAAATAATTTTAAGATACTTAAGAGGTTATTTTTATGTCAATAGGATCACAGAAATCAATATACATACGTATATACATTGTAAAATTCAGAGCTCATTTATATAATTAGAATGAAAGAATTGAAGTCTTGCAGCCATTTTCATCAAGTTCAGTTAAAACTTAACTGTTACCTTACCTTTCAGCTAACAATATATTTTCGACAGTTATAACTGGTAGTTAATTATAACTGAACTTGGTGAAATTGGCCGTTAGTGGAATAAAATTTCTGGAAAGGCGATAAGGAACTGAAAGCATAACATTACGAAGTAGGAATTCTGAAACAATTTTACCGTTTAACAAATTCAGCAGGAAGGCGAAATTTTATTTGCTACATATATTTAATAACATATTTTTTTACAATTTTATAACCCTTAATCAGCAGTGGTGTATGAAGGTATACTAAGTTTGCCATTCCATGTGAATCTTTTTTTAATATTCATCTAGGGTCCCATAAAGTATTTGTATTGTGAGTCCTTCATTTATTCTAAGCTGATTTCGCCATATGGGTGTCAAATTGTTTCTAGATCTAGGCTGGCTGATTGGGGCTTAATTCCAGCAGAATCGCTTCAGTAGGAAAAGAGTTATGTGGAACTACCTCCCTAAAAACTCAACAAAAACTAACACAAATTTGTGGCGAAATGCACCTATTTTCATTAAATTATAACAAATTCGTTTTATAGGGCACAAAATTTCGTGAATATAAGTCCATAATTTACCTACGGCTCCATGTTTAGACTAATCTCGTTAATCATGTAAGTATGGCTAAAAGCGTAACAAATATTGCTTTTGTGGTGCAATTTAGCATAATCTTCTTTCATAAGACTCAAAATTACTTGAAATGCCGAATATAAAGCACAATCTAGGATAACACTTTACTACGCCCTTAACCGCAAAACCTTATAATATTATTGTAAAATTTACATTTCAGTTTGTTAAGACAAGAAATAAAATTTTGGAAGATATGTCTATAATTTATCATAGGCCCTATATAAGGCCCATTCTCAAAAATTAGCTTAATAAGCCTTAAACTCTAGTAAATTTAAATATTGTGGTAAAATTAAGTTGGATTAAACTACTAAGAACACATTCTAGACACCAGTCCGACATAAATTTAATAAAGTTTGAAAAAAGATGTTCTTCAAAATTTCCCGGGAATCCCGCAATTAAATCCCGGGAAAGCGGGAATAGAAAACAATTGAAAATCCCGGGAATTCCCGGGACGGGAATCTTGTCGGGCATCCCACCGAATGCCTAAGGTATTGATAGTGCTAGAGGACTCAAATTTTAAAAAATCTTCATATGGAAGATCCTCCCGGGGCACCTTTTCCAAAAGGAATTTGTTATTTGCCGTAATTTTTCTCAAAGGGAACCCAGCCGTGTATAAAGCCTCTTTGAGTTGGAGTTGTTTTAATTATGCTTCTTTAATTGTATGTCCTCCTGTCAGAATGTCGTCAACATATACTTCATTTTTTAAAATATCTGATGCCTTTGGAAATAAGTCTTAACAATCATCGCTTAGTTTTTGCAAAGTTCTTAGTGCAAAGAATGGAGCACAGTTCATTCCAAATGTAACGGTTTTAAGTTGATATGATCTTACAGATTTTTCATTGTCGCCTTGAAATAAAATTTGCTGATATGGACGATCTTCATTATTCACCAATATCTGGCGGTACATTTTTGCAATGTCCCCCGTAAATACATATTTTGCAGTGAAGGTCCTTGATAAAGTACGTCATTCAAGTATAATCCACCTTTTTGTTTTTTTTTAGGCATTGATAAACGCCGATGATGAGGTAGATAACATGAAAATTGTTTTTCATCATTGCGGTCCATATTAATTATTGATTCCATATGACCAAGATTAATATTTTCTTGAAGAACATTTTGATACTTTTCCTTTAAAGCTGGATTTTTGTTTAATGATTTTTCCATCCTGTTGTACTGTGCAAAAGTGATGTTCTTTGAGGGACCCAAAAATATCTCATCAGGTTATTCCGTCTTAAAGGGAAGACGTATTATGTAACGCTCATCTGATTGCCTTCTTGTAGACTCCTGATACAATTCTTCACAGTATTTATCGGACTCTGATATGGAAATATTCTTTTAACTTCTTCAATTTCCCAAAATTTTTTTATTTCTTCGTGTAAAATGAAATTATCTGAAGTGGATACTGTTGTTGTAAACGTATATATCCTAGAAACTACATATATAGTTTTATGCTATATAGTTTTTTTATGACAACTATAAAAGAACTGAAAACGGACAAAACGAGATCAAAATCACAGTTTTAAGGAATAGTGATTTATAAATTACGTTTACTAATCACGATGTTCCTTAAAAATCATCTCTAGTAAGAACGTTATTTTTAATTGTAAGAATCATGTATTTTGATACGGTGCATTTTAATCGATCAAAAAGTCGATTTTGATTTTTCTCCATTGTTTAAAGAATTTTAATAACAATTACAACAACGAACACTTTGAAGATCTTTCATTGTTTTATACGAAATTGTTTTCTTTAAAACAAAACAAGTGTTTAAAATAAATAATAAAATTAACAGTCAAGCCGTTGTAATAAATTTTTAAATTATTTTATTAAATATTTAGTAAAATAGTTTTTGTTTTATTTTACTGTTATAAAGTATGGGATGGGAAATAAATTACTGATATGTTTAGTATAAAATAATTTAAAAATACATTTACTTTTTAAATTAAAAATGCCAACTGCTGCTAGATAGACACTAATACATATGTATACATAAAGGATGTTTGTTGTTTGTATTGTGACCCTTTTATTATTCGCCTGTCATCATTTCCATAAATTCTGTAAGTAAAACAACGGAAATCAACATTAATAAATCACTATTTTCAATAAGATATTAATAAGTCATTCATACACAAATGTAGCTTTATCAGCTCTGCCCTTTTAGAATTTTCAGTGTTAGATTTATCATCTTTCTTTCGTAAAATAAATTAAGGATTTTGAAATCGAACAGAATAATAAAGCTTAACGGCCATATTCATAAAAAGTCATAATTATAAGCTTTAAGTATGTAATAACTATCAAATTTGTATTCATAAACGTATATTATACTAAATTTAACCCTAGGACACTAAAGCTAGTCGAATCGGCTATAATGCTGGGAGCACACGGTTGCCGCTATGCACTAGAGGTCTGCTTTGAATAATTCGCTTGTTTGCCTTTACTCAAAGTGCACAACATTTATTCAAATAAAAAACAATCAAAGAGATAAGGAGAGAGTAAACCATATACAAAAATAAGAGAGAATGAATTGAATAAAAAACTTGTTTACTGTAAATGAATTTGAGATTTATTCATAAATAAGAAAATATTGCAATGACCCGTTATAGAGAACATATTTACAGAAAACATTCAAATAATTTTTGAATTAATGAATGTGTGAATATATATTTGAATACATTGACATAATAGTTGTGTGAGCTAAAGGTAAGTTAAGAATTTAATCTATATTTTCTTGCTTTTAAAGCAAAATGAATTGAATTTATTATTATGTACTTATTATATTTTAATTCCTAGTAACAAGAACAAACATTTCTGTGAAAATTAGAGTTCAAAACATATGTATATGTATTTAATGTGTAAGAAAATGAATTTAAAATAAAAAACCAAAAATTTATTTAATGTGTAAAAATAATTTTTTTTTAAGTTAACAAAAATGTATTTAAGTAATAATTCATGAAAAAATTTAATTTTATTTTTATTTCGGCTTCTTTTATTTATAAGAGTTTAGCTTAACTACCATTATCCACCTAACATATACATACATACATATAGTCAATTCACAAGGTATCCTAACATGTCATATTGTCAAAATGTCCTAATATTTCACAATGGTTTAAAAATATTGTTGTACGGCTCAGCCGCTCAGCGCTGGACTTTTCTGATTAATTACGACAGCACAATAAACACAGCAAGCAACGTTCTATTTATTTAAGACACTTTTTGTTAACAAACCAACAACAATATTTTTAAACCATTGTGAAATATTAGGACATTTTGACAATATGACATGTTAGGATACCTTGTGAATTGACTAATAGTGTTTGTACAGAAAAAAATTCAAATAAGAAGTAAAAATTCAAATAATTTTACATTCGCAATAGGATATTTGAATATTCAACTTATTTTACTTGAGTTGACTGAATTGAATGAGTAAGTAAATTGCTTCTCTTCAGTTGAATTTGTTTGTGTTAGTTTTGACTTTGGTTATTCTCTCATTTGTTTTGTTATCATTGGGTGCTCAACAGAGCGAATTTAAAACATGCGTGGTGGAAAACTCACTGTAGTTAAAAAACAAATGAGTGCGTTGAAATTGCTTTTTATTCATTCTTGCAGACCTCTACTATGCACCAATTTTTACACTTTTTAATACCCCAATCGTGTGACTGCACAATCAAATGCCTCATGTACCAATCGAGGACAATATTGTGCTTACTTTTACCAATAAAATGCAACCCTGGTCGTTAATATTTCTTAAAGAAAATATTTGTTGGCTTAAAAACGAGAATAACAAATTTGTTAAAGTAACCGAGATTTCTCGCTTCTCGGTAGTAAAATTCAAAAAGTAACAAATTTGAGAGACTGGTATTTAAATAATATTATTTAAAACCGAAATTTCAATCAACTTAAGCGATGCAAGTATTTCTAATTTGCATTCTTAAAATTTGAATATATGTATATATTCTCTAATTCTTTATACATTTTAAAAAAGAATTTTACTTTGCTTAATTTTTAGAATTTCATTTAGAGTTTCGTGTGACTGTGCTGCGGCAATTATTGTACCTATTTCGCTTTGTTCCAACTAGCGGCAATTAAATTTGTATAAAACGGGCAATCGTGTGATTTCAGAATATTTTATTGGGGCAATTTCATTATTGTGCGTCAATAAAGCACAATTAACATTGTGTCATATTGGTGCATTTGCGGCAATCGTGTGATCGCAGCTTTAGAATTATGCGGTGAAAGGGATAATAATAATTAGGCTAATGCTAAACTTGAAGCACAGAAAGGCAAAGTCGGTATGTGCGAAATGTGCTAAGACCGTGTGCGGAGAACACAAGATAATATTGTGCAACAAATGCTGTTAAAATAATTACATACTATTTAGTTTAGTTATTGTAAATGAGTATTAAATTTTATCATCACGGTATTAACTTTTTTAAAACAGCGATCTTAAACAGTGTTCCATAAAAATGTTCCTTATTATTTCACCAAAAAAAAAAAAAAGATTTCTGGTTTGTTTTGGACTCAAAACAAAGCGAAAAATGTATTTTTACCAAACCAATTAACAGTTTGTTTACCGATACGGAAAAAATCGGTAATATATATATGTTAGTCGTTTCGACTAATGATTAATTTTGATTAATTTGTGTTTACGTATAAAAAATAACGTTAGTGCTCTAGGGTTAAATTAGTTGTCTTAAATAGAAAAAATTATGTAAGATGTATTTAACATGTTCATACTAATAAATAAAACATTTTTCCATTATTTTTAAAAATATTTCACAAAAATAATTTCATAAAATTCAAACATTTATCAAAATGTCATTTTGTTTTTCGTTTAAAGAAGGGCTATCCAACAATAAATTTTCTTACTTTATAAATGGTATGTATATTAAAGGTTTAATAGACTATTTATCGTTTATGAATACAACTTAAGCAATTTTTGCTTAAAAACTCTTAATTTATCATAAATACATTTTTATGAATTCGGCTGTAAAGTTTTTTTGCTACAAAAAAAAAAAAAAAAAAATTTTTAACTTATTAGTTATGCATTTTTCTAGTATCAAAATCACTGTACAGATTTTTATAGTACAAATGTAATGTTAATTGTTATGCATTATTGTATTTCCACCCACTGTAGTATACTCTAAACCTCTGTAGCTAATTGTTACGCCTAGTTTTATGATGTATAATAGGTCAATTAAAATACTAAAAATGACTAAGTGGAAATAAAATGTTGTGAACGGAACAAGTATTTCTCATTTTGTTTACATCATTTTTATTTGCAATTAAAAGAACTAAAGAGGTTTATTATAAAGAAATAAACCAAAAACGTTATTGAAAAGTCAGTAACGTTACAATATTTTTCTCTTGGATTATAAGGTGTGTTCATTTACTTTACTAGCAGAAACTTGCGCAGAGAGAGTAAGTAGGAATTTAAAGAAATTGCTCTCAAAAATACTAAAAAGTAAATGAACACTTTGCCAGCCAAAATTTGCAAGTTAAAGTAGTGACGAATATACAGGAATATTTGAGTACCCATTAATTATTCTAAGACTTGCAAAATTATTTACATTACGGTAAAAATAATGTGATCTTATTAATTTACATTTGTTTATGCTGAATAAATGAATCATGAATTTAATTTTTTTTTTATTTAGGAGGCGAAAGAAGAATTTGGGTTTTCATCAATTATAATAGGGTATAAAAACCCCTTTGTTAACAATAAAAGTATTTATAAGGCAACATAAAATATTTAATTTAATAATCTATGTATAATAACCTTTGTATATACATAGGTATATAAAATTTCAAAGTTACAGACTGAGTGACATATTCATCTTCGTACAGCCGTGAGTTATAAGGTTGAAATTTGAACCAGATGCTGGTCTCTCGCTAAATCGATCGAGAAAGAAAAATGGTGAAATGCGGGAAATTAAATGTTTTTGTTTTACTTTATCGTTCTACAAGTGGTACCTTTTTAATTTGCTATAATATATATATAAGAAACATAAAATCATAGTTGCAGGGTCCTAAGTGAATGAGAACCTATAACGTTGGTAATTTTTTTTAAAACTAAGAAACATATAATTTGCCATTTAAATATGACCACGAAAGAAAGGGAACAAGGTAGCGGGTTAAATAATTGTTAATTATAAAATAATTGTAGATATTCTCATTATCTACTTTATGGCCGTTTTATTTGGTCCAAATGCACTTCTTTGGTGTTTGTTTCATAATAAACAAGACGGTCATAAAGTAAACAATGAGAATATCTCAAATTATTTTATAATTAAAAAGAATCTTTAATTTTGTAAATAATTAAGTTTGCCAACAAATTTTTTAACTAATGGGGTATAATACTACAATAGCGTTAAGTAACGGGTATCTAGGTAACCATTATACTCACAGTACTAATAACAACACCTGATCGGTTAAAAGCAAAACCAAATACATAAGGCATTTTTTTAACAAGTTCGTTATTTTATCTATTCTTCTTCTATATATATAAAATAGGATGTGTGTATGTATGTATATGTGTATGTAACGTATGGACTCCAAAACGGCTGGGCCGATTTTGATGAAATTTTCAGGAA
Source organism: Pollenia amentaria (assembly GCA_943735925.1). Lineage (NCBI taxonomy): Eukaryota > Metazoa > Arthropoda > Insecta > Diptera > Polleniidae > Pollenia > Pollenia amentaria. The sequence continues at coordinate 232,700,902 of OX031009.1, read as the reverse complement.
ATCTTCAGAATATTCAGACGGGTGACACTGTGAAGTCTGATTTCTGATTCTGGGGCGGAGGGGCGTGGCAAAATCCATAACTTGAGAATGGCTTGACCGATTTGAACGATTTTTTCATTAAAATGATCGCCATGGTCCAACTTAGGTTTTTTTTTGCCCCACCCACTTGTACGCCCTTTTTTTTCGATTTACCTAAAATCAGAAAACGGATCCATCGAGCTTACTAATTTTTCTTTCAAATGTTCGTATTAATCAACTTTAAGTTTTCATCGAAAGAAAAATTTACCACGCCTACTTTTACGCCCACTTTTTCTATTAAGCGCATAACTGGAGAACGGCTTGACCGATTTGGACGATTTGTTCTTTAAAATGATCGCCATGGTCTAACTTAGGTTTTGCGGAAAGAAAATGTTGCCCCGCCCACTTTTACGCTCACTTTTTTCGTAAGATTCACAGCATATATGTATGTATATACATACATACAACCATATGTATTTTCAAATCAAATGTAAATCAAACATATGTATATGAACAACATTTTAATTTTTAATAAAAAGTTTTCCGGTAACATTGTATCATCTTATTGTACCACAATGAATTAGATTTATTCTGAAATTATTATTTATTCCACATTTAGAAGAACAGTACATAAAAACTACAGAAACAAATTATTTAATGGTCAGAAATTCAATTTGAAATTGGGAAAATTCCAAATAAAATTAATAACTTGAAACACATTAAATTCCAATTGGAATTGTGAATTTCAATTTAAAATTAAGAAAACTCCAAATAAAATTGAGAAATTTGAATTTGAAATTGAGAAGATTCCAAATGAAATTGAGAATATCTGCCAGTTCATCGATTTCGAACGTTAACGTTCGCATAGAAAATTACATTTAAAACAACAACAAAATTTTAAAATTTGTTTTTGTTTTAAATGTTATTTGCTATGCGAACGTTAACGTTCGAAATCGTTGAACAGGCAGTATGTTTATTTTAAATTGAGAAAATTTTATTGTATTATTTTTATTGTACTTATACAACAAACATACATAACATAACATACGGAGCAAGGCATATATTCCAGTAGTGCTATTCACTAACGTTTTTACGATAATTCCAGTAGTGCTATTCACTAACGTTTTTAGGATAATCGTATCGTTAAAATAAATATAACGAAAATTTATCGAATTTGCTATTCAGTAACATTTTTAACGATATTCGCTATCAATTAAAGTCTGCTGTTACTTTAAGCACTCTTTTTTCGTTATTTTAACGACAATAATTTACGTTGTGTTTATTTAATCGATAAAGAGTATTTTATGTTTGAAGTGGCTGAGGCCGACTTCTTACATACATACTATATACATACAACATACATACATACATATATATTTACACTAGCATTTAACCCTCTACTTCGTTAGCGTCTCCTTTTTTTCGTGGACATATTTTTACGCCAAAGTTTATGTTTCTAAGTTTTAACTTGTTTAAATTCGAGCATTTAACCCGCTACTTTGTAATAGGAACGATTTTCACCTCATAAACGTCCGAATTTCGAAAAAGTACCAAATTCATATTTGTATTTTTTAGACAAGTTTCAAATGTGATATAACCCTTATTTTTATGTTTATGGGTTTAAAAGATAGATGGGTTGACAGAAAAGTACCAAAATACAGGTTTTACCCGTTTACTCCGTAAAAAGGCTGAATTTCCAAAAAGTACCGGGCACCTGTCCGCTTATTCTTCTAAAGAACAACGATAGGTATTACATTTTTTTTTTTTTGGTATCTCTTTTAGTTTTGGAGATATAAGGTTGCCGAATTTATCCTTTTTTACACCCTAAACATTCGAATTTTCAAGTTTATAGCTTCAGTCGTTTAGGCTGTGCGATGATGAACCGGTCAGTCAGTCAGTAACGTTACAATTTTATATAATGTATATATATATATATATATATATATATGCACAAAAACAAAATTCACAATGAACAAAAACAGCAAATTATGAACAAAAACAAATTTCTAAGTGTAAAATTCTCAAAATAAAATATAAAGACAGTAAATTAAGCAGAATTTCAGTGGCATTTCCTTTATTCTCTTCTCTGCTTTTCGTTTATTTTAACATTTTGTAGACAGAGAATCACACAATCGCTACTGCAAGCGAATATATATGTCGATAAATTACGATTGTCGGATCGTTAAAATTTAGTGAATCGCACCACAGATCAAAAGAAGATTGGTAAAATGTTTCAAGTATGCTGTATATCTCTACTGCAATATGGAGTTATACATGTCTTTGAAACATTAACCACATTTCTACATAGACCAGCCTCGGCTCATCTTCATTGGGGGACTAACGTTTGGTAATTTCATATTTGTTTTCACCGTACTTTTTTTATTTTTGACCAAATAATTCGAAGGAGAGTTGTCAAAAAATTAATTTTTAAATTCTTAATTAGTTCTAATCATGAGTTTGTAAGAGGATTAAAGGAAGATTAATTTTATTATAAGTGAATCTAACGTCAGGTTGTAATAATGGCCCTTAATGTTTTTTAGATCTTCTTAATTTAATTTTATATTTTTTTAATTTAAAATTAAAATTTCTCAACTTCATTTGGAATTTTCATTTTTTCAAATTCTTAATTTTTATTGGAATTTTATCAATTTCAAATTGAAATTCTTAATTTCATGTAGAATTGTAATTGGAATTTTCTCAATACCAATTAAAATTTTCTCAATTTCTAATATAAATTCTTAATTTAGTTTGGAATTTTCTCAATTTCATTTGGAATGTTCTCATATTCACTAATTTCAATGTAAAATCACTACACCATTTTTAGAGCAAACAAATAATTCGAAACACATAATGTTTCTAACTAAATTTTAAACATATAGGTACATACATACATACATAGGTAATATAAATTTTTTAAGCCACTCACCATCAAAATCAACAGTTCCAGAACCATCCGAATCTATTTCCTCAATCATAATATCTAATTCATGTTCAGTTAATTGGTCATCTAACTCTTTTAGGATTTCCTTTAGACAAGTAGTAGGGATATAGCCATTGCCCTGTTTATCATATAAGCGGAAAGCTTCGCGCAGTTCCTTTTGCATCGCTTCGGCATCTTCTTCAACAATAAACTTTGCAGCCAACTGTACAAATTCTCCAAACTCCAAACGGCCAGATTCTAAATTAATCGGAAAAATTGCAATAAGAGTACCGCTAAAGTTATTTTCTTTAAAAAAAAACTTACTATCTTCATCTACTTCTTCAATAAGTTCTTCGAGGATTTTCTTATCAAAAGGTTGTCCCATCAAACGCAAAATATCGGCCACCATTTCAGTTGGAATACTACCACTTTTTTGATGATCAAAACTGTTAAAAGCTTTTTGTAAAACTAAAAACAAAACAAATAAATAAAATCTTTTTGATAGTTTATACAAAGAAAACTTACCAGCAATTTGCTCTGGTGTAAGATCTTCATCCTGTTTAAAATATAATAATTTAAAAAAATCATAATTTTTTCATTAAGACTGTCTTCATAATTTACTTACAACTCCGTAGGAACTCATGTTGGCAATAAATTCCTTTTTAACTTGTTAAGAGACTTTTCAATTGATAAGAACCACCCGTTTGGTCTGTTTTCTTTCTTCGACTAACAGTTTCAAAGTCAGCAATACTGACCAAAATATATTGTTATATTGCATGCAGTCGCAGCCACCATTACCGTAGCCGTCATTACTAAGCCTAAATATTTGTATGTGCCTTCATTGTCGCCGTCGTCCCACACACAGTAATTATGCGCACTCATCCATTCAAACGTCTGTATTTTAATAGATTTTAGCCTGTTTCTATGTAGTTCGCTGCTACTGCGGCTTTTCCGGACTGCTGCTGTTTGCTATCCAATGATACCGATCTGAATAGAGTGATCCATTTTTGTTTTTATTGTTTTTTGCCGAAAAATACTGTAAAAACTCATAAAATGCTGCTACATGCACTCTATAGTGGTTTGCAAATGTTTATAATTTGTATTTTATATCATTCATTTTCGACCTCCTTTCTCCACCTCCATTCCTCTCCAATCATTTATTTATACAAATGTATGTGCTTTTTGTTTGTTTATTGTTGCTGTTTTAATTTTGGATCATGATGTTCAAAGTGGAGAGCTTCGTTGGAAATTGTAGAAAATTTAAACATTAGCGGAGTTCAGTGTTTCATATAAATGGTATTGCGGAGGTACAGACACAGATTACTACACTGTTACACAGAATTTCCATTTTTTTTTGTCTCTTTCTTAGAAAGCTGCCCTTTTTTCATTTCTCTGCACCATATTTTATATCGAAAAACAATGAACACAAATTTATTTAATTGAGACTTATTTGCAAAACTGTTGTAAAAATTAACTTTTAAGTTTACCGCAACACTAGTAAATAATATTTAAGTTTTATATTTTTGTAGTTATTGTAGAAGATATGAAAAATTGTAATTTTACTGTATTTTGTTTTAGCTGCACCATGGCACTGGAAAATCGTACACATAAAACACAAAACCGCTCGCAGATTTTCTATCCACTGTGCTGATGCCCGATCAGCATCTGCATATCCTACCAAAATATGCGCTCCATGGTTAGCTTTATAAGTTAAGTTTAAAGATTTTGTTCCTGTTAAATAATGCAAAATTCTTTTTATAGCATTCTAGCACTCTTCCGATGGATTTTGCTGATAACGACCAAGGTAACCAACGGCAAAAACCAAATCAGGCCGATAACAAACCATTAGATACATTATGCTTCCAAGAAGCTCTTTATAGGGATTCATCGTAATATTTTCTTGGCTTTAGCATTTTAAATTTATTCCTTTTTTTATTGGCGTAGGACATGCATTACTATCGTTCATTACATATTTTAATAATTTCACTTCTATCAGATCCATAAGAGCATACTTCAACAATAGCTTCATTAGATAATTCAATTGAAGGTTCATTTGGCAATTCGGGCAATCCTCTTTTGATTGGCGTTATCATTTGATTTAACAAGCACACATTCATTCCTCTTTTGATTGACGTTATCATTCTTAAATGGATATGTAAATACTTTTGTTAAATTTTACATCTCTTGAGAGAATAGTGTTCTTGTTTTTTTATCCCAAAGGCTATAGCCATTTGGACAGTAGCCAATCATCACATACATCTAATTTAGACCTCACTAGCATCTAATTTAGACCTCTTCTGATTTGGTATCCATGCGTAAGCTTCACAACCAAACATTTTTAGTTTATATTGATCGGGCTTTATTTTGTGCCATAATTCTGCAGGGGTTTTAAAAACTGATAGTGATTTAGTTGGTTAGTTATACAGCGTGTATAAAAGCAGTACAGCTTCAGACCACAAAAATTTGGGAACGTTTGAATCTATTAACATTGCACGAACTTTTTCGTTGAGGGTGCGGTTGAACGTTTCAGAAACACCGTTTTTTTTGGGGAAAAATACACCATTGTTTCATGAATCTGAATATCTTAATTTTTACAAAAATTTATCATTTCTGCTGATATGTATTCTATACCCTGGCCCACAGCTACCTTTGAAATTTTATTTCCAATTTAAGCAGCTGCTAGGGCTTCAAACTCTTTAAAACACTGAAACACATTGCTTTTCTTTTTTATTGGATTAACTAGTGCAAAATGTGTGTAATCATCTATAAATGAAACTTAGTATCGGCCATTTCACGAAATTGGATTAATTGTGCCTATCATCATGTGTTTACATCAGAATGTATGTATATTCTCTAAAGCACTTGTAGCCCTATCACGAGTTCCAGAAAAGGGTTCACGATACTGCTTACTAGTAATACACACATCACAAAAACGCTCCTTTTCTTTATTTTGTAAACCAACAACCATATCTTCAAGCAGATTTCCACGATTTACTGCAATTGCTATAATTATATCATTTATTTTAATCACAGCTTTGGATTTCTAAAAACGTTACTATTAAACCTGCATCAAACATTTTCTTAACAGAAAGTTAATTTTCGCGGAAATCTGAACTGTATTTTTAACATATTAATTGGATAGCCACTATCACTTGTTCCTTGAGTTTCACCCATTTTTGAAACATGATACCTTCATCAGCTTTTGAAACAACTATGAACCGAGGCTCACTTAAGATCTTTATTGAGCTAAAAACTTTAATGCCATTAACAAAATGATCAGTTGCACCAGAATGTAAGGCGAAAATTATTTCTTCTTTCTCGGCAATTTTATTTTTAGCTTTTTTACAATTTTGAACCATCACAAACAAGTATTATAAAAAATATTAAAAAATTTTAGGACATGCTAGAAATTAACTTTTATACATGATAATGCGTAATTTATATATTTTTATTGGACGTTTTCATAGTAACGTTTTCTTTTGAGGCAGAATTTTGTTTTTTATTGTTCCCATACTTCTGTACAGTTTAGTCTATTAGGAAGAGAAATTTTTGTTTACTCTCATCTTACCGAACTATACCCAAAAAGTACGGGATCGCACCTATTGTAGCTATTGTTTGCAACCCAACAACAAAATACACAGAATTGCATAATGTCAAAATTTATACTAGCCCCCAGAGCCAGAAAATGCATTACATTCTGCTGGTGTCTAATAATTGTAAATTTTTCTGTACATAAATATACTTCATTGCTATCCAACGGAAAGCTAAGGTAAAATGTAACAAGAAAATACAATATAATAGTCTGGTAGTGTATAAAGTAATTTCTAAAAAAAATTAAGGAATAGAGCTATTACAAAAAGCTTTATAAAATACATAACTGAAATTTAACTCATAGAATAAATTCGAAAAATGAAAAATGTTGAATATAATAAAGTTGCTTATGAAAAGAAATAATTCCCAATATCTATTTTTTATAATATTTATTAATACCAACACTATTTGCGATTCCCACGTAAGATACATAATACTCTCTGCGATTGAATTTGACGTTAACTGACTGATGTAAAAACCTTTTTATAAAATGATAGATTTTATGCGATCAGAGTCAGCTACTTGTAAAGTAGCTGAGTTTTTTTTGTGGGATAGTGTAGCTTTGACGGCAGATTTTGCAGGAATTTTTTTATGTCGGATAGGATTCTGTCAGCTTTTCGTGTGAATGAACCGTACGATTGTGTAGTATTGTGAAGCCCGGCCTTTAATGGTGAGCTGGTTATTTCGACGGATTGCATATGCACTTCACCTTGTATATGATGAAATAATTGTAAAAGTTAAGTTATTCTAAATTGTTCAAAATATGTAAATAAGGAAGCAGTTTGATTTGAACGGCTATTGAAGTTTTTGCACAACGTGAATTGTCAAAAATGCTAAACATATTAATTGAAAAGACGCATATTTTAAACTGTTTTTTTAAACAAACACCGATGTCATATTAAGACAAGCTGCAGTTTTAAGCTTCAAACTTTTATTTTTTATAATTATGTCCCTCTTAAAATCGGCTAATCGAGAAATTTGCAGTAATATTTTTATTTCCGAATAATGTATTTTGTAACAAGCATTTAATATAATTATACATAGCAATGTAATATGTGAACATTTTTGTTTGTCACTGAATGTAATAACACGCTTTAGGTATTTTAAAGTGCTGGTTCACACTGTTCACGTCTTAGCCGTCAAGGCTAGAGTTTTTTGGAGAGAGAGGAAAATAAATGGCATTCTCTTTTCCCTTTTCTCCTAAAAGCTCAAGACTTGACGGCTAAAACTTGAACCTTGCAAACCAGCACAAAGAAAAAATAAATAATTTTATAAAAAATAGACCTTAAGCTTAATAAAATGAATTTATGTATTTCGATATATCGCACTTGATCAACAAGAGGATATTAACTTGAAATTTTGATTTTGTTCACTTTTTGGAAAAAATCCACACTTATAGGTCGATTACGGATGAAAACTGAACTGAACTCGATTCGGGCCCAGTGTTATTATTCAATAATTAAAAGGCCTTGTTATATATTCATACATACATAATTTATTTCCTTAATTTGTTTATTAATGATGGTGTTAAAGATGATGATAAACTTATTGAAGAATTAACTAAATTACTATTGCACTTTTCATTCAAAGATGTTGAGTTCAGTGATGTGCTCGGAGTACTTGAAGAGGAATTGTTTAAAAGGGCTGTTAGAGTAGCGTGAGATGAGCTTAAATTGCTAGATTTTGATTTTTGTTGTAACAATGTTTCTGTAGAAGTTATAGTTGAAGACGAGGATGATAAAGAAGATGAGGCGATAAGAGACGACGATGTTGAATCACTTGTGGTTATAGCATTTGATGTTGTAATGGTGGAAGTTGGTAATGATTGTGGAGTGCCTAGGAGTAAAGCGTTGCGCAAGTGACTATTTGATTGTTGTGGGGGCTGTTGAATTGCAGCCGTTGTTGCACCAGATATGGAATATGAATTTGTAATGAGTCCTCGGCTTTTAATATTTAAATCAACAAAAAATATTTTCATTTTGTGTATCATAAAATCAGGTACCGTAAACGTCATCATTACGGATAAATCGATAGATGTTTTATTTTTGTATACATCATGTGTTTGATATAAACGACATACCTCATCATATATCAAAAACAAAAAACGAGAGTTCCGATTTTGTTGTGGTATAATCTGTTGGTTAATAAGCCAATCGCGGTCTTCAGTGTCGGGTAAATAACGAATTAATTCCGGATGTTTACTAGCTAAACGTTCTTTGCCCTCAATTCCAAAACCAAATGCTTGATTTGCTTGTACGTCTAAAACGAATTTAGTTGTGTTTGATATGTGGGCGGTATTCCAAAATATTTGTCTTCGTGGATGAGGTTGTTGCTGCTGCTGTATTTGATGCTGTTTAACTGCTATGACACTAGCTGGTATTTGTTGCTGCTTAGGATTTTGTGAAGCAAACGCACTGATATGCTGGTTATGTGCCAAAGTTGGCTTAGCACCCCCTACCATCGGTAACACTTGCAATGGATGTTGTTGCTCTACTGTTGGTTTTAATATCATATTGTCGGGAAAAAATCGCTTTTCCATTTCAATTACACTAGATGTGGGCTTATTCAGAGCTGGCCTTTTTAAAGCCATTCGCATGTTGCTGCTCTCCGGCAGGTTTGCTGGAGTTGAAATGGTATTACTAATAGTAGATATTTGTGGCTTAAAACGTAATGTTTTATATTGGGTTTTTGCATTTTCTAAGAGGGCACACGACATTTTCTGTAACTAAAAAGCAAAATATGTATGTACTTATGTTAATAAAACAGGGACTGAAAATAATAATATTTTTTTTAAAGGGTTACGAGAAAATGTCCCTAATTTTCATTGGGAAATTTTTAACCATTATCGATTGATACATATATATCATCGCCCAATTAGTAGGTCTGCTCAAAACGCCTGCTGATATTTTGTAGAGTTGTGTTTTTATCGTGCAATTGCTTTTGTAGCAATTGTTTTTGACATCTTGTCCATTTTTTACACAAACAAATACATTGGGTTTTGATATCTTTAACATAATTTACACAAACAAAACACGTGTTGTTTTTTCTATTGTTGCATTGTTGTAGTTTTGCGCAGATAATTGGGCCATGATACATATATTTTATTTTGGTTATCGTAACCAATTAAAGTAAAAATATTATATTTTGGTTATAAATAACCGTTACTTCAAAAAAATTTTTTTTTTGGTTACATACATAGGTATATCCATTATAAAAAATTCTTTTTTTTATTACAAATATCCATTAAAAACAAATAAGAAAGTATAGCCGGACAATCTCGACAATATGATACCCTATACCACAATATTTAGAGACAAATTTTCAGAATCATGGACCGGGAAAAATGTATTTATATTATGAAGTTTAAGTTCATGTTAAAGTTCTCACCATTTGCAATAGGCTTGATCCTTATGACAGTTAAAACCTATGTATATACCAAATTTGATCAATTTATCTTCTAAATTGCGACCTGTACTTTGCATTATAGATGAGCGATCCCGTGATTTTTAAAGATCATCGTGATTAGTGAATATGATTTAAAAATCACTGCTCCTTTAAACTGTGATTGTGATCACGGTTTATCAGTTTTCTGTTCTTTTAAAGCAATTGCGGCCAAGCTATATGTACAATGCGCGAGCTTTTGCAAGAGCTTTTGTAAGCACTTTACAAAGAAACAACAACAAATTGTAAAATCTGTTTACTTTCATATACTTACATACTTGAACAAATAAATTTTGGCATAAAAAAAATCTAATAAGATAGAAGAGAGAATGAAAGGAACAGCAATATCATTCGACAAAAAACGCTATTACCCACACAAACAGTGAAATATCATAAATTTGTATATGTAACAAAATACAAAAAGAACGACTTAGAAAGTACCTGTTACTTGACAAATTTGGTCACAACTATGATTCGTGATTTTTCAGTAACAGTGATTAAATCACAGGTACAGAAATATCGCTCATCTCTACTTTGCATACAAGGCGTACATAGACAGCCAGCCAGCCGGAGGGATGGAAATTGTTAGATCGATTCAAAAAGAGATATATGTACACCAATTTATGCCTCCTCAAATAATTCATCACTGATAACCAAATTTTATTTTAATGAATATTTTAACCAAAAAATCTCTTTGGCTGGTATAATAGTTATCAATAACCAAAATAAAGTGTTTTTTGATATAATAGTTATTAAAACAATAAAATTTTTGGTTAAAATAATGGTTATTTATAACCAAAAATATTTCTAACTTTAATTGTTGAATAAAACCTTTATCTAAAATTTATCAATGTTATACAATATGATTTCTTTGTCGTTTAACTTATTTATAACTGTTAAGCTTCGTACAGATGTTGGTCAGACCTTACAATATTGGTAAACAGCGTGGCTTTAATTGCATTAAAATTTACTAAAAATGTCTTGCTACTGTGTGAACATTGTAAGGTCATTTGTATTTGGCAGACGTGTAAAATTAATGCATCTGACAATGGCAACATTGTCAGAAAAATATTTGTATTGGCAACGCCTGCTTACAATATTGTATGATCTGACCACCGCACAGTGGGAAATTTTACGAGAAGGCGGTTAAAATTCCATAACTTTTGACTGATCAGTATTTTTGTTTTTGCTCGATAGGTGCGATATTAGGCTTTAATTTGCGCTATAAAACGTAAAATTCGACTGATAGGAGCAAAAGTTATGGGGAGTTCAAAATGCATTTTCATTTTTTTGTTGAGTTTCGGTGTAAAAGTTGAATATTTCAAATTTGAATTTTTTTATAATTTATCATTATTTCTCTTGTATTTTACAACTGATACTTATTTTTTATTGTCGAACTTAGATCCTGTCAGAAAATGCCAATATTTGGCCCCTGTAAATTTTTTAGTCCCAATATTCACAGGGGCCAAAGGTTGGCTTTTTTGGGACGAGACGAGTTGTTATAAGGATAAAACTGAAAAGGAATATTTTGAAAAATGCCCAAAAAGCATTCTTGGATATCGATAACATTTTAGGTAATTCAACTTTTATTTTTGGTTTGAGATGTATGTGTACTTTATTTTTATATATTAATACAAATATAAACTTAAATCAAAAACAAATTATAATCTATAAACAATTTTAAATTAAACAATATTAGTAAAAATTTCTTCTAAATAGCTTTGGGTTTCATTTTCCAGAAGTTGTTTAGTTTCTTCCTCTAATTCGATTGAGGTTGATTTCCATTTTTGTCGAATACTGGACATATATGGATCTGATGTTCACAACAAAATAGTAATAAGATCTTCATTAGTACAACATCTGGACATTTTTCTTGTATTATGCTCGCGGAAGAATCTGTAGTCTTTGTTCCAATTGGTAGGATATTGTGTTGAACTATTGGTCCCCATGGTATAAAATTTTATGAACTGTGGTTGGCATATGTCTTCAAGAGTATTTTTTGTTATAAAGAATTGCTGTTTCATTTGCATACTGGCCAAATTTTTTTGCATTTACCTTTCTGCTACATAATATGACTTGTAAAATGATCTGCAATCGTCTTATTAATTCAAAATGTACTCCTGTGATAGATGCTGCAGTTTCTGGATCGGAAAAGAATCTCCTTGCAGTGTTTCCATCATTTGAATTTCCTTCTCCTTGTTTTGGCTGATCAATTAAAAGGCCTAGCTGAAGGTATTTTTCTTGAATTTGTTTTTGTCTTGTGATGGGGGTGGCTTAATTGACTTGATGTCTTTTGGCATATGGTACAGCTTGACGAAGACTTTGTTTCGGTTAATGCTTGTGCAACTTTTTCATCGATCATTGTAAGGAACATTTGAAAATTAATTTCAATGCATTGGTCATCAAATTTAAATATTGCCGGTTGAAGTTCTTTAATTTGATCTTTTATTTTTCGAACTTCTTCAGTTATGACATCTTTAGTTTCCTTTTTGTAAAAAAACTTTATTGGTCTACAATACTTTGCTGAAGAGGGAATTTCATTTTTCCATACATCCATTTCTGTAACTCTACTGGCTGACGGCTCTAAGCCAATATAAGTTTTTCTTAAACGTAATGGAACGAAAGATACCATGAATAAGTTAGCATCAGATGAGTTTTCTGAATTACATTGCTTGTATTGCTTCTAACCAGAGCTTCCATCACATCCCCATTTAGAAATTAAAGTGATGCTGCAATTTTTAAGTTTTTTTAAACAGTCAGCATCAAGTGCAATTTTACTTCTGCTGAACTTGAAGTTACACTAATAGCCGTTTGTGAAGGTAAGCACTCTTTTTTGACAGAAACTAAATCTCGATATGCTGGAAAGATTCCACAATTTTTTTCATTGGTTCGCTTTCGCAGTTCTGTTTACTGATTTTTTGTCAGTTTTAAATCCAAAAATAGTGCAAATGCTTCTTCTGGAGTAAATTTCATTTCTTCAGTTGGTGTAGGCATACTTTTTAAAATCCTCTTTGTGCGTTTAGGGCTCGCTTCCACTATTATTTCTATTATTGCAAGTTTTGTTTTCTTATTTTGCGTTAGTTGAATTTGATGCAGAAATGAATCCTTTATTATACTATGAGAAATTTCTTCATTGATATTTGCAAGCTTGCGTCTTCGTGATCTTTCACTGCAATTGTCAATTTGTTTTTAATATTTTTATTTTATGAATTTTGATTTCTTGTTCGTTGCATAATTTAAAGAATGGATTATTCATTATGTGCAACACAAAATCTTTTTCATCTTTCTGTTGAAAATATATATCCGCGAGAACTTTATAACTGAACTTAGCCATTGTTTAAACAATAATGAAGAAAAAGTTATGAATGCATGCATTTTTATACTCTTGATAGAAGTTTTTTTAAATTATCTTTTGTTACCACTTCTTGGAAACATAAAATCCCTTTTTTAAATACAAATTTAATCTTTTATTACCATTTCTTTGAAACATAACAAAACCCCTGTGTTCACACTTTTTAAAAAGATAACATACCGGCAATAAATTAACAGGTAACATGTAGGTAATTTTCACGTAAAATATAACTGCTCTTCCATTTTTTAAATTAAGTTGCAATTTTCAGGTAATTAAACTATGTAGTTTATGTTGCGGCTATTTACTAATGTTTTACCTTTTGACTTACTCAGAAATCTAACGTGTTAGTCTATTTATGTCGCCTATTCGTTTTGCAGCATCCGTTCACCCACAATAAGTTCATAACAATGGCAATACCTTTACCTTCTCCAAATTAATTGATAACCGGACGTGCTTTATTATTAATTTTTTGTCCTTAACATTTTCTCGAGACATACTTGCCCCTTATCTTCACTTCTTAGGGGGCTCCCATATAAATATTGCGTTTTATGAAATTCTTAAATTAATTAAAATTTTTCGACTTTTGTGAATAAAATCAAAAGTTGCAAACAGATTTTAATCATTTATGGCTTGTTTTGTTTGGAATTTCGTTTTTTATACGTCTGCAGAAGCATAGCTGCATTTTCCAATTTTTTTATGAATTTTTAACAAACAAAAATTTCGAAATTTTGTTAAAAAAATAATTTTTTTTTTTCAAAAAAAAAAATTGTGTTTCTAAAACGACTGCGGATATTAGAAAGAAGTTTTACTTTTCTTAAAGGAATTTTTTTGGGGAAAATCGGGTTTTTAAGTTTTTTCAATAAGCTAAAGCGTTTTAGAGTTATGCGCACATATGTTGTGCAACCTCCTCCATTAAGTGTCGTAGGTAGTACGACAGCTAGTGTATTTGTTTGTGTAATTGTTTTTGTATTTCGGAATTTTGAATCTTCCTTCCCGATTTCGCCGAGTTTGGTAAGTATGATCGATTCTGTTGAAGAATCGGGTGTCTTTACTAAATTCAATGGCTAGTGTTATGTAGTATATACTTTTTATATTTAAAATTTGTATGTCCTTGAGAGTTGTGTTTCCTATATATACATTGATATTACTGTTGGCGGTATTGTTAACGATATTGGTAGTGGTATTGGTATTGTTAGCCATGTTATTGTTGGTTGCAGAATTGTTGCTATTTACCGTATTGTTCCTTGTGTTATTGCTACTATTGTTATTGGTGATGTTATTGTTTGCGTTATTGGAGTAATAATTGTTTATGTTGTTGTTGTTACTGTTACCATTGTTATTGTTTGTGTTGCTGTTATTAAAATTGGTGATGTCGCTTCTGATGTTGATATCGTTGTTGATCCTATCATTATTGTTGTTGCTGTTGGCAGTGTAGTTGATGTTATTATTGTTGGAGTTATGGGTGTAGATGTTGTGTCTGGTGTTATGGATGTTATTGGTAGTGTTGTTGGCGAAGTTGTTGCTAGTGATGTAGGAGGTGTTGTTGGTGCTAGTGTTGTGTGTGTTATTGTTATTCGTCATTGTATTATCTTCATGATGTGTTCGCGAGTAAGTGTTTGCGTCCAGTATTTTAATTAATTGGTTTTGCGTTTGTTGAAGCTTTTTGCAATGTCCTGAGTTCCCCCAGGCTGTGATACCATGGCGAATATTAGACTCTACTAACGCGAAGTACGCCTTCCTTAATATCATTTTGTTCGAATGGAATCTTAGGTGGTATAGCATGTAGGAGGCTTTCCTTAGCTTTTTTCTAAGATATTCTACGTGTTCACACCATTTAAAATTATGATCTACTATTACTCCCAGGTATTTGTACGTGTTTACAATATCAACTGTTGTGTTACACTGGTCTCGTTCGCAGTTGATGTTTGTTCTACGTGTATCGTGTAGACATTCTGAGCAGTGTAATTTGAGCTTTAGGTCTGCATATAGAACGTGAGGAGGTTTAATGTGCATTATTTTGGTTTTAGATGCATTTATTATCAAACCGTGATCATGACACCATCTTTGTGCTTTTTCCAGTTCGATTTGCATAATTTTAAAGGCAGCTTCAACGTTTTTATGCGCTACTACAATAGTTGTATCGTATGCATATGCAAATGCTTTGCTATTATTAAGTTTGCATAGCAGTTCATTTGAATATATGATAAATAGGATTGGACCTAATTTTGAACCTTGTGGCACACCTTAATTCATAACAACTTCTTGGCTAACACTGTCAGATAGTTTCACAAACAATTTTCTACATTTAAGGTAGTTTTCGAAAAATGTTAGGCTACCACGTATTCCTATTTTTTCCAGTGACTGTAAGAGCTTGGCATGCGGGATTGTGTCAAATGCTTTACTGAAGTCAATAAATAAAGTTAGACAATGGTTGTTTTTGCTCAGATGTTCGTTAATAGTATTGGCAAAGTTTCCTAGCAGTTTGTTTATATTTTTTTCTCTTTGGAACCCATATTGGTTTTGGTTGATGATTTGATATTTTTCTATAAATTTAGTTAGACGTCGAACTATAATTTCTTCCATAATTTTTAAGGTGACAGGTAGTATTGCTATTGGCCGGTAGTTAATGAAATCTGTTTTACATCCACTTTTATACACAGGTCGGATAATTTTAAAATTATCAGGAATTATTGAGGTATTAATAATTTGGTTAATTAATTTGGTTATAACTGGAACCATCACATGTGAATTATTTTTGATATCAATGGGCCTTATGCTATCAGCACCTGCAGCTTTGTTTGTATTTAATGAATTAATTATTGCATAAACTTCCTCTTCGCATGTTTCGGTAAGATAGAAAGAATATGCAAGACTTTGAGGAGTGTGAAGTGAGACACTTATATTGCATTTATGGATTATTTTTTTAACATTATCTTTAAAATTTACAGAGAAAGTGTTACACAATTCGAGTATATTATTTGATTTGAAATTTCTTACAATTACTTTATCAATTTCATTGGATTTATTACTTTATATTTCATTTATTAGTTGCCATGTTTTGCGAATATTATTTCTGTTTTCAAAAAATTTATTTTTGTAATAGTTACTTTTGGCAAAGATAAGTTTTTTGTTTAAAGTATTTCTGTATTTTTTGTATTGGATTTCATAAGTTTTGTTATTTTTATTTAATAACCACTTTTTATAAAGTTTATCCCTATTTTCCCAGCATTTTATTAAACTTTCATTTATCCACGGATTAGGTATTCTATTTTTGGGTTTCTTAGTTTTAATCGTGGAGTTTTTATATATGTCTTTAAATTTTTCATTTAACATATTAAACATTATATTTGGGTTACCTTTATTTATAATATCGTCCCAATTGCTTGTGCGTATTTCTTGATTAATTTTGTATTTACATATTTTTGATCGCTGGGTATTCCCAGTAACCACTTTTTATAAAGTTTATCCCTATTTTCACAGCATTTTATTAAACTTTCATTTATCCACGGATTAGGTATTCTATTTTTGGGTTTCTTAGTTTTAATCGTGGAGTTTTTATATATGTCTTTAAATTTTTCATTTAACATATTAAACATTATATTTAGGGTTACCTTTATTTATAATATCGTCCCAATTGCTTGTGCGTATTTCTTGATTAATTTTGTATTTACATATTTTTGATCGCTGGGTATTCCCAGTAACCTCTTTTTCAAAAATATTATTATTATCAGAGAAACTGTAAGCAATGGTGTAATGATCAGAGTTAATAAAGACATTAAACAATATACGTACACTTTGCAAGGAATGACATGTATCTTAACATATTTTAGTAATTTTTATAACTGTTTTCTTAAAAAATTAATTTTTTTTTTACATGGCTGATATTGTTATCACATTTTGCCACATAAGCATATATCGTGTACATATGCATATATAATTATTAATTTTACCTTATTTAATACATATTTTCTACGGAAACATATCGTCATATGATTTCAAAAAGCCCTTAGTTACAAAAAATTCATAATCGACTTTTTGTTTGATTATAACGCATCGGTTCAAAATACATACATATTTCTGAATATTGTACACTGCTACAATAATAAATAATTTTTTTTTAGCAACAAAAGTTTAAAAGGCCCAAGTGCCATTGTGTTGGTATTAGGAAAATAGGTTGTGAGGAGAAGGAAATAGGGAGTAGTGTCTGTGGACATTTAATTTGAACTTTTCCAAATTGTAGCCGACTGGGAAGACATCTGCCTGGAGTCTGTTCCACATACGGCTAGTTCGACCGAGAAACAAATTGTATCTGTCATTCGTTGTGCGATACATTGGACAGTCGACAACGAACGGATGTGATCTGCTGGAAAGGCGAGCACTACGGGCATGCACCCTCGTCTAAGAAATAAGTTCGCCCATTTCCACTGAACACTTACCGTGGTAATATCGATGGAACAATGACACACAACCCACATTCCGACGATGCTCCATTGAGTTAATAGTCCGAATACTCGATATTTTTAATTTAATTAAATAAATTTCCCGTTTCACAATTAATTTTACATTATTATGACTGAATTTGAAGCGACCAACTTCACATCTGAATGACATTTTAAATTTTAATACATACATACATAAGGTGAGTTCACCAGGCGAATTCACTTTTTAGGTGGCGTTGAAAACACAGATGAGCTACTTTTTTCGTACTTAGGGAGAGAAATCTCAAAAGTTGCTTGTGTTTTTGACATTTTGATCAACGAAGGCAAAAAAACAAGTTAGAGTGCTATATACGGCTGTGCCGAATTTTTGATACCCTCCACCGACAGGAGTGTGCTGTATATGATATCTACATATGTATTATTAACTAATCTCCATAAAAACGAACGTCAGCATTAAAATTTGTTGCGGTTTAGACCTATGTATATTAAATTATTGACCAACAATCAGAAAGTTTTGTGCGTTTGTTTTTAGAACTGGCTTGAGTAAAATATCATGATTCGTCACATTTTTAGCCGAACTAAAATGATTTTCAGGAGGGTATTTTGTATTGGACCTATGGTAAATTATGGACCAATCATCCCAAAATTCTGAAGACTGGTTTCTGATATTAAAATCCTAAATTAGAATAAATTTCAATGCTGCAATTAAATAAGTTTTAGCATTTAAAGTGAATTTCAGAAGGCTTCCTAATATGCGATCTAAGATAAATTATGGACCGTATATAAAAAAATTGCATGACATTTTTTATGGCCATATGAAGCTTAGTTGTACAAATTTTACGGCAATATCTGCTACGGTTTTAGGCGTATTAAGTTAATTTCCCAGAGTGGGCTTTATATGGGGCCTATGGTAAATTATGGACCGACCATTTATTAGAGCGATTTCTAGACCTATAAAACTGCGACGTGCTAAATTTAATTATGACAGCGTAATGTACCACGGTTTTAGGCATTCTAACTGTTTTCCGGGAGTAGGCTTTATATGGGGCCTATGGTCAATTATGGACCGATTTTCATGAAATTCAACAGTGTGTTTTTAGTCGTATAAAACGAATTTGTGCAAAATTTAATAGCATTCCGTGCATTAGTTTATAATTGAGACCAACTTTGTTCTTTTCTTCCGAGTTTTTCGAAAGTTTTCGGACAGACAGACGGACATGGCTAAATCGACTTAGAATTACTCAAGGAGCCAGAATATATATACTTTATTCGGCCTTAGATGTATAATAAAAAAGTTTCACACGGAATGACAAACTAAGTATACCCTCATTCACCACTACACCATTTTTCATTGAAATTGAGAAAATTCCAAATGAAAATGAGAATTTCAATTTAAAATTGAGAAAATTCCAAATGAAATTGAGAACTTAAATTTTAAATTGAGAAAATTCCAATTAAAATTAAAAAAATCCAAATGAAATTGAGAAATTTTAATTTTATATTGATAAAACTGAATTATATGATTTTTAATATATTCATACAACAAACATAAGGATGTAGAAATGAAAATAAATACAAATCGCAGTATTATATCTTCCAGATCCAGAGCAGATTGATAAAACGTTGTATGTAGTTTTATCAGTTTTATATCAACTCCAAATCAAGAAAGACTTTAAATTTGTTATTGGCGCAGTCGGTAGGTAGGATCTGTGAAAAAGATCCTTAAACGAACCCGTTTAATAAAAATAATTTATAGAGTAAAAAATAAATAAAAACAGTTAATTAAAAAGAAAACTTTTTTTTAATAAAGAAAATATTTAATAAAAAATTAATTCCGTGTTTAAAATAAAACAAAATTAATAATAATAAATGCAAAATTATTAAAAGAAATGAAAAAGAGTTTCAAATAAAAACCAATAGTTTATAAAACTATAGACATAAAAACAAAGGAAAAAACTGGTTGTATTATAATAAAGTAAAACCTATATAAGTGATAAAAACTTTTGCGGATGAGATTATCAACAATCTCGAGGATTTAAACATCAATAACGACAACAGTATGAATAACAACAACAACATGAATAACAACATCGACGTAGAGGAGATAAGAATGGTCCATCTTTTTAGTGGAGAAAAAGATAAATAAAAAAATATACATAAGAAGCATCGAAAGTATAATACCTAATATCACAGCAATGCCACGGGACGATCGGGTTCTTTTCTTTAACACTATCTTGAGGACTCTGAATGACCGAACCTTGGATGTAGTAAGAAGAGAGCAGCTGACTGATTGGGCAACATTGAAGATAATTTTAATTGACGAATTCGGGTAACATCAACCGATACCTCAACTAATTCTAAGTATAAAGAACATTAAATAACAATAAATAAGTTAGTTTGTAGAATAAGAGACACAACAAATTGTGTAGTGAAATAGAGGAAAAGCAGTTATTTTTCAAACATGAAGTAAATTTTAATGCTTTGAATGTTTTAAAAAAATAATTACCAATTCATCTTGTGGCTTTACTTTACGCTAACTTAGTGACCGATTTTAAGTAAGGGATTAGGATCCTTAGGGAAAATAATTAAATTGAGAATAACACTAATGTAGTGTGCCAATTAAGTTGCCACCGCATACCCTTAAACTACTCTAAAATCTATACATACTAACCTAAATAGAGTAGGGTAATTATGCAAGATCAAATAACGGCATTTACCAATTGACACACATCGGTTGGAACGCAAGTTGATTGGGGTATGAATACGATAAACATAAACAATAAATTCTACTCAATAAGAATTGTAAATTGAGTGACAAATAGGAATGAGTGTAATCACAAACATAATATCGACAAAGACAAATAGAACTTTATCGATAATTAGAATAAGTAAGAAAGGCTAAATGTAAGTCTCAAATATAGTATATAAGGCAATACATATTTTAATAAAACCAGACTTGAAATTATCAATCAATCTAATAACTTGCCTTGCATTTTTAGTTACAAGCTCTCTAAATTTTCGGCAGTTCCTTTGAACGTCTAACCAATCAGCTGAAACCCTGACAGCTAGTTAAAATAACCAAGGGCTATAGGGAATATAAAAAGGGGCACATAGACTCCCATTCACAAGGACATACTCCACACTAATACTTACTCTAAACCCAATAATCAAAGGACTATCTCGAAATGATATACGACCACAAATCATTAACAATGAATTTCGAAATTTTTTGAACTGCCAACAGAAGAATATTTAATAATTTCCAAAATCCACAAAATAATTTTCAACCTCATCCCAGAAATAATTTTCAAAACCCTTCCCAACATTTTCAATATAGATTCCCAAACCGTAATAGTAATTATCAAAATAGTTTCCAGAATCGTGATGGAAATTATCGAAATAATATTGCAAATCCAAAACAAGGGAATAGGACTCTAATCAATCTACGTTGCGAAGATTTAGAGTGCCAGTTCCGATGGAAGTAGAAAATGTTCACTCAATTGCCTCCAATCACTTCCCTCCATCGTAATGAGAATTAATAACAATAATTATAGATTTCTGATTGATGCGGGATCGTCAATCGTTAATAAAACCTAATAGATTTCCAACACCCCTGATAAAAGTTTTGTGTTAAAACAGTTACCGGAAATATAATTGTTGATCAAACACAGGAAATTTTTAGTCCTAAAAAAAGTGCAAAACTATTATATTTTGTTCTTGATTTTGGCCTTCTGGGATTTGACAGCTTAAAAAAATGAAATGCTTTAATAGATATCTCTAGAAGATTCGGAAGATTAAATAATATAAAATATTTCTTTTGCAATAAAAATCAAAAGGAAAAGAAGGACATTGAAAGTAAATCAATTAATATTCCGCTAATTAATAATCAAATATTGGTAAATTGTACTGATAGTAAATACAATTGGGGTATTCACAAGGTGTGCTATCATGGTTTATTGTCATAATGTTCTAACATTTTACAATGGTTTAAAAATATTGTTGTTGGTTTGTAAACAAAAAGTGTCTTAAATAAATAGAACGTTGCTTGCTATGTTTATTGTGCTGTCGTAATTAATAGCACATTAAATTATGAGGGGTTGCTCACAACAGTCGTATTTGTTCATGTTATTATTTGTGAATACCCCAAATGATTCGATATTTAAATTGGACCACCTCAGTAGAGAAGATTTATAAGCTTAGAAATATTGTTAACAAAATATAACAATATTTTTTATAGAGAAGGAGATAAGTTAAGCTTCACTAATGTTGTCAAACATAAAATTAATACTGTCCACGAAGATCCAGTATATTATAAAACTTATCGTTACCGCCAAGTCCACAGAGAAGAGGTTAATAAACAAATTCAGGAAATGTTAGACCAAAATATGATATGCCATAGTCAATCGCCATATTCAGCACTGATCCGGGTTGTACCCAAAAAGTAAGATGCGCCTAACGAACAAAAATGGCGTGTTGCAATTGACTATCGTAAACTAAACAATAAATATCCGTTCCTAATTATGGATAATATTTTCGATAAATTGGGTAGATGTTTATATTTTACTACCCTCGATCTTACTAAGGGATTTATGGTACCCATTTTCGGGTACCATAAATCTTCCCGAGTCCAAGTTTTATAACCCAAGTAAATGATAAATTTTTTCCTTACCCTGAGGCCACACGATCAACTTTTTGTTGATAGTCTTTTACATATACTGTTTGTCAAAATTAACATAAATTGAAAGCTGTGACGTAGGCTGCACGCAATTTTTAAGCAATTTACTTTCAAGATGTCATCAAGAAAACAATTTATACTGACAAACGAAAAATTTGCTCACTAAACTTCTAATCAGCTGTTAAATTGAACCTAAAATTACCAAATAAATGGATAGTTAAAATTGAGAGCAATCTCGTGGCCAATTTAAAAAGTGTGAGTGTGTTAGTAAAAAATGAGAGTGAGAGCAAATTGAAAGGGATTGAAAGACAAAAATTGATCGTGTAGCCTCCAAGTTATCGCGGCGTATAAATCTGTAAAATCAGTGAAAAAAATAATACTCATTTTTTGATAAAAACTATTAATCTTTTAATAAATGGGTCGACTACGGATGGCAACTAAACTAAAGTTATGTTAATTATTTGTGCTTTCAATGTTTTTCTTTGGCGTTGCGCTGCGTTTTACATGATCAGGGCCTAAGGAATTTTTAAATTTGGCAAATTCAAGAGAGTTGTTGTTAATTGTGTGGTGGGCAGCTCTTATATAGTGCACACATATCTTAGAAAAAATATCGAAAATCTAAGGAACTTTTAAACTTGACAACCCTTGTCACTTCATTTTTCGTTTGGTCGGATGGTAGGCCAAACCTAATTTTGGTCGGTTTGAGAATATGTCCTATATTTATTTTACCAAGTCAGATGCCGTTTAAATTTTTCGTCTTATAAAAAACTTTGTATCAACAATCAATATTCTTCTAAACAATTTGATCGGATTGGCAACAATCGGCGCTAACGTCATGACTGATAATGTTTATAAGCTTAAGTCTTAAGGCCCAACCAAGGCGAATTCAACTACAGGTGGTGTCGAAACGCCATCTGATTTTGACAGTTCGAGCTACTTTGTTTTGATTTGTTAGTGTTTTGTTAGGAATGGTTGACATTTTGGACAGTAAACACTAACAGTGCAATGCAAAAAACCCTGTGTTGTTTCCGTTGTTTTTGGATTGTTGTAGTATCGACACCACCTGTAGTTGAATTCGCCTTGGGCCCAACCATAATATGCATGAAGTCGCATAAGTCAACTTAAGCAACTGTACGAATACATATAAAACATATGTGGCCAACTTTAATGTACTTAATGACACTTTTCATTAAGTTTCCTCAAATGTCATTCGCTTAAGCACTGTGCCAAACTGAACACATTCCGTACGGAATTAGCTGTTTATGCATTATTAAAAAAAAAATTAATTGAAATGAATAAATAAAAATAAAAAAAGAGGAAGTTTACATATTTTAATTTTGTTTCCATTTTTTATTAATAAAACAAACACCAATTTTTTTCTTTTTAAAACGTTGCATGCAAATTAAATAAAACATAAAATAAACAAATATACGGCTGTAATTTTGGGTACTACCGAACGCACATTCCGTACGGAATTAGCTGTTTATGCATTATTAAAAAAAATAATTAATTGAAATGAATAAATAAAAATAAAAAAAGAGGAAGTTTACATATTTTAATTTTGTTTCCATTTTTTATTAATAAGTACGCACAACAAACACCAATTTTTTTCTTTTTAAAACGTTGCATGCAAATTGAATAAAACATAAAATAAACAAATATACGGCTGTAATTTTGGGTACGTCTTAATTTAAAGTAATCGCAAGAAAACAAAATATTACACAAATATGCAACTTGGATCTTAAGTTAATAGCTGCGTTCGAGAACACAAAAGTTTATTTTATTTTTTATTGAACTTTACTGCATTTTACTAAATTGCGTTCGCGTACACAAAATACAGTAAATGAGAACACAAATTGAGAGCGTAAAGTGACAGTTCTTGACTGAGTACTTACAAATTTTTACTGCAGAAATTTTTGCAGTAAAATTTAGTAAAAAAAACATATGTTTCAAAAGGTAAACAAACAAAAGTAGCAAGCAAAAGGCATACAAATTGTGAAAAAATTGTTTAAAAAAAGAAAAGTTGAAATAAAACTAAAATAAAAATAAAAAATAAATAAATATTAATTAATTAAACTTGCTTGTGAAGAATTTATATGGCTAAATACCAACTTTTGAAACTTTGTTTTGTTATGTTAATTTTTTTAAGTTGTAAAAGTGTCAAGTACTCGGGTACTTAGAACAGCCCTTGTTTTTAAAGTTAGCAATAGTAAAAAAAAGTATTCGTGTGCTATTGATCAAATTTTGCCGGACACAATTTAGCAAATTCAAATAAAATAAAAAACAAACAAATATGAAAGATTATATAAAATAATTTGTTTGTATTTTCCAAAAATATTCGTGTTATAAAAAGTATTTAATCGAGTACCGATAAGAAAACGAGTTAAGTAGTCAAAAGTGTAAACATTTTTCAACACTTCAATTATTTGCCATCAGCTGTTGCCTTTATTTTACGAATTTTTAAAAATTTTGCGTTCGCGTACTTTTTTGGACAACAGCTTTTTGTGAGAGCAAATTTTTAAGTTTACTCATTTACTGCATTTTACTGTAAAAGTACTCAAACGCACCTAATGTAAGTACATTTGCATTTAACAGACTTTTCGTTAATTTTTGACAGTCCCTTTAGCTAACTTATGCATATTATGGTTGAGCCATTGCTCAGCAATCACAAAATATTAAAATTCTTCGTGGTAATTTTTAAAATTTTTTTGAAAAGTCCAAAAAGAATAACATAAATAAAAGAATTCCAGGAATACTGTTTTGTACCACCCCATAAAATATTAGGTATTTCTTATACAAGTAGACTTCTTTGGAGAGAGAGATATTATAAGAATTTTAGAACAGTGGGATGTTTTGATACTGTATTTTGTATCATGTAGTTATTAAGTCAATAGTATAAGAGCCGCAGAACTTGCAGAAAGTATGGGAGAGTTTCAAAACGTCAGTTGCAGAGCAACTAGCATTTTTTTAAGCATGCAATCGTTTGGAAACTATGTATGCATTGTGAAACTCTTCGATACATTTTTTACGTTGTCTGCAAATTATAAGGATCTTTTGGAGTTCAGCCTAAGTCTTATAAAGTTAAAAACTATTTTTGAAAAATTGTACAAATTTAAGTTAACAAAAATGGGTTTTTCTAATAAGCCATGGTCTGGAAATCGAATTCGATTGAAATTGACATCGAACAAATTTTTAAAATGATTCTGTCTTAAAAGTTCATAAAAAAATTCCGTTATACTTTGAGTATAACTTATATTTATTAGAATTACTCTAAAAATCATGGAAAACTACGGTAATTTAAAAAAAATGTAACTGAAAATTTCCATTGATTTAAATTTTACTCGATTTCGATTTCCAGAGCATGGGCGAATATGTATTATTGTATTTGTTCAATGAATAAATCTAGTTTATAGGTGTTATTAACAGGGGTTTTCTGGAAATCGAAAGCGCAAAACGCAAGAATTTAAAAGTCGATTTTTTAATAAGATTTTTTTTAATAAGAAATACAAATACAATACAAATATTTCTCTATTAAACAGAATTCTAAAAGAAAATTATAAAAAATTGGACTAAGAGTGTATTAAAAAGAACTTCTAAATTCTTGCGTTTTGCGTTTTCGATTTCCAGAACACCCCTGTAAATGAATTTTTATATACCTTTTGTTTTTGTTACTTTTTGGTTATTTTTTAATATTTTTTTATTAATTGCATATTATTAAGAGCCAATAAAATTTTTCTTTATATCAAAAATACATATACATACATATCGTCATATAAAATGCAAAAGGAGACATCATCATTTTAAAAAAAAATTCAGGAGAGATTATATTTTTCAGGAGAGATAGTGATTATAACAAAGAATTTTTCTGGTTGAATTAATGAATTAATGATACTATCCTGAAACCCCTGTTTTTGTTATCACAATAGTTTGCTTTTTATTAAGTTTTTTATCGCTCCTAAAAAATTTTTAAAAATGATGATAGCCCCTTTTGCATTTTATATGACGATATATTTGTTTTTAAATATTTTGCAGACAATTTTGGTCCGATAAAAATTTGTTTAACGGGCAGCCCTGAGTAATTGGGGAAAAAATGTTGTAAATTGTTACTTTACTCTCGCGTTTCAAGTTTCTGCTACTAAAGTAAATGAACACACATAATAATTTCAAATTTAACCATCGGAATGTCACTATAATGACAGCTTTTTTTTTGCAATTTATTGTTATCAACGCCAACGGGAGATTTTTTTACCGAGTGGCGCTAAACTTCAGATTGGATATAAGTAAGTATTCGGCGAATATTAGCGCAGATATTCGTATTCGCGAATATTAAAAATTGTTATTCACATCACAAGTATGTGTAAATCTTAGGCTATCGGTGTAACAAAATATATGGGAGCAATACTTACAGCATCGTCATTTATGACACCTTGACCCAAATTTTCCTTAATGTTGTTGAAAGCTGGCTTGAAATATGTCTTACAAATTGTAAAAAAAAGATATTAGTATTATGCAAAGAACAAATAATATATAATATGTCATGCTTATATGTATATAAGATATTTTAGTAAATATACATAAAAACTAGTAATGTAATGAATACCGATACCGATATATCGGTGATATTTCACATTTTCCGATATATCGGTATCGGCGATATTTTTATATTTTTTGGGGGTATTTTTGAACAAATAATTAAATTTTCTATGTTTTTTTTTTGCATAGCTACTATGAGAAATAACAAAATAAAAAGCAGAGTATAAAATTAAAACAGAATAATGAAATTGTTTCATATAGTAAATGAATCAACGAAGGCGGAAAATAGTTCGGAGTCTCAAAATTTAGTGGCTTAATTAGCATTAGCTCTAACTAAGAGAGTAAAGGCTTTAGAAAATAATGAAAGCCATTGTTTGTCTACAATTCTTGAACGTCTTATTGAGCTACTTAACATGCCTTTGCATTCCAAAGTGTTGAAAATCCGGTCACACCTGTAGGTGGTGAAAGTTCTGATAACTCCACAAGAACTGGCCTTTGGAGGGCTTGTGAAAAAATTATAAGAGTATCCGAGAAGGATGAACCTCTTTCTATCCTATGCTGTGATGCTGTGATTTTACCAAAGAAGTCGATAGATACCTTAGTCTCCTAATATTTCTAGAGACGCAGATCCGCTTGTTTATAGACTGTTATTTTCTATAATTTACAATTTACTCTACTTGAGTTTTGGAAAATTTAACTTGAATTCAAATTCAATATGCGTATCGGTATCATTATCGATATCGGCGATATTTTTGTTTGAATGTCGGTATCGTATCAGCAAAACTCCGTATCGTTATGTCCCTAATAAAAACATACGAAGGTATGTATCTAACTAATTTAATTTTAAGAAATATGTTTTTTTTATCTCAAAATTAGGGATGTGGGATTAATCGATCAATCCAAAATCTTGGTTAATTCAAATTATGCGTAATCAAATTTTCCATTATTAAGAAATTTGATTAATCAAATTTTTAATTTAACAGTTAAGGCCTAACTATAATATGCTTAATTTGGCTTAAGCAATTGTGCGAATACAAGTAAATCATATGTGGCAAACCATATTTAACTTGAGGAAACTTTTTGTTAAGTTTTATGAATCAGTAATTTGCTTAAACTAGCAACAACAAAATATTTATGACATTGTTTTTGCTTTCAATGTAATTCTTTGGCGTTGCGTTTTACATGATTAGGGCCTAAGTTATTAAAATGGAAACATTAGTTGAATTTAAATGTACCACATCGGTGATTTAAGTTTCATTTAATTGTTTAGGGAAGAAAAGAATTTTGTATTTAAAACGATTTTAAAAATAAATGTGTTTTAATATCAATCCTGAAATATGTCGATAAAGTCATGTCCGCCTGCCTGTCCGTCTGTTAATAACACGCTTACTTTCGAAAGACTCAACAGAAAAGAACAATTTTGATATCAAATTATTTCTAGTTCCCCTAAGCAGTTTGGGAATGAAATCTGGTATAATTGGCGCAGTAGAAAAGGAGTTATGAAATCAAATGTGGAACAACTTTCCTAAAAAATTATATTTTTATTCCTAAAATTAAAAGTGTACCGATTCTCATAAATTTTGGACAAATTCGTTTTATATAACTGGAAATTGTACTAAAATTTTATGAAGATTGGTCCATAATTTACCATAGGTCCCGTGTAAAGCGTCCTTCCTAAAATCATTTAAAAAAGCATTAAATTCTTATAAAATTGTATTACTGTATTGATATTCGGTTTAATTTAAGTTCATTTTTTTAATATTTTTGATGAGCGATCTATAATTTACGATCGGTTCAACATAAAATCTGCTCCTGAAAATCACTTTAATGCGCCTAATAATATTTCTGAAACAAATCGGAATATTTCTTTTAACTAAGGCAACGAAATATACTACTGTGATTAGCTTATAATTTATAGATCCCATTCCTGCATTATTCGAGCTCACGGAGAAGGGTATTAAAGATTCGGCATAGCCGAATATAGCACTCTTATTTTTTTATATTTTATTTCCCAATTTAATTGTTGAAGACTATAAACTACTAACGGCCAATTTCACCAAGTTCATATCCTTAACTGGAAGTTAAAGTAACAGTTAGTTTTAACTAGGGAGATCGATTATTCGACTTTTTTAAAAAACCGGGTTTCGAATATTCCGAATAGTTGCTATTTAAAAAAACTTTGTTTCGGTTAAGCATTTTTGAAATAACCGATTTTAATTCGAATACATAAAAACACAAAAATGAAATAAGTTTTTGTAATAAAACGTTAATTTTAATAAAAACTAAACAATTCCTTAAAGTGAGGAACCAACAAAATACATAGATATGACTTAAGGTATGTTTGGAACTAACAAATATTTGACGATAAAATCCTAGAAAAGTGTGACTTTTAGCTTTATTTTTGAAAATTTCTACTTATTTACTAAACTTTATTTGTAAGTAGATAATTGTATAATGTAATTTAGAAACTCTTTAGATGTACTCCAAAATTTATTTTAAATGAGTTTTAATTTGTTGGTGGTTAAGCATGTCTATATAAATCAGTAGACTTTAACCATATTTTTGAAAAGTTTCAAACAAAACCTATTAGCCAGAATTATATACATATTTCACATTATTTTGTTTCAGCATTAGAGAAACGATTAGTCATATGAACATGCTTTTTTATTTGTCAATTCGTCGACCACAATTAATTTTAATTTTGTTTTATAGTTCTCGGTGTATTAATAAATAAAACTAATGAATTTTTTCCATATCGTTGATTCCGCGGGAATGTTGTAGTTTTAAGCAGGAAGATATGCTAGAACTACTTAAGAGTTTTTAGTGCTTAACAGGCATTCCGTTCTCGGTAACACAACGGGCTAATATTTCACCGAAAGATTAATTTTCTTCGTATTTTAGTAAAGTATTATTTGCCGTCTCTTTAGAACTACTTCGAACGGAGTTCAATTTATTTATAAAACATTAATGCCAAGCATGTGGACTAATAAAAGGTGATTAATAAGTCGCGACGGTAAAGCACCTTTGCAACTTTGTCTTTTTAATCCCGTTTATAAAATCTCCAGAGATAACATACATATATACACATTATTCACTTTATGGTCTTACTTGTATAATATTTTTAGCTTTTCTGAAGTATTTGGAAAAAGTTTCCTGACGAGCTGGCTGGCCTAAGCAACCAGCGAAATGCGCATAGAAACAAACTTTCCCTCAACAATAAATTTCAGTGTTTTCATTCAACAATTGGGATTATTAGCACATCATTAATAAATGAACTAATTAATAAAATATTTCATACCCGAAAATAATTTTTGATAATATATTTTATATTTAGAATACTCTCGCAAAAAATAACTTCTTAATTTTTTACTGAACACTTTTTTGCAGTATTTTGATTTGTTTTCGTTTTTATTTTACATGAACACACACCTTTATAAGCGATTTGTATTTACTAGGGAGATCGATTATTCGACATTTTTCAATAACCGGTTTTCGAATATTACGAATAGTTGCTATTTTAAAAAACCCGGTTTTCGGTTAAGCATTTTTTAAATAACCGGTTAACCGGTTTTAATTCGAATACATAAAAACACAAAAATGAAATAAGTGTTTGTAATAAAAAGTTAATTTGAATAAAAACAAAACAATTTGCAAAGGTAAGGAACTAACAAAATACATAGATATCACTTAGATCAGACCTTACAAATATTTGACGATAAAATCCAAGAAAAGTGGGACCAGTAAATTGATCAAACTGTAGCTAAATTTTCAACAATTTTTTATTGATTTACTAAACTTTATTTGTACGAAGATATTTGTATTATGTAATTTAGAAACTGTTGAATGACATTTGATCTAGACAAACGTTTTGCAAAAGCAAATAAATGATAGGAATTTTATGAAGTTATTATTTGAAATATTCTCTCAAATTTATTTTGAATCAGTTTTAATTTGTTGGTGGTTATGCATGTCTATATAAATCAACCATATTTTTCAAAAGTTGCAAACAAAACCTCTTAGCCGGGTGTATCTATTTCAAATTATTTTGTTTCAGCATTATAGAAACAAATAGTGAACTGGACATTCTTTTTGTGTAAAATATTTGTCAATTGGTCGACTACAATTTAAAACATTCCATGACATTGTTTGATTTCTTCAATTTTGTTTTTTAGATCTTGGTGTTTTAATAAATAAAACTGGTAGAAGTTTTTCCCAAAACGTTGATAACGCCGAAATGTTGTAGTTTTCAGCATGAAGAGATGCTTGAATAATAACAGTTCGATTTTCCTAGTACCTATTAACTCAAAATTTCAAAAATTTCAGTGGAAGCAAAGTAATTTTTAATTTTACATTAAAGGCATATAAAAAGAAATTTTTAAAACCACCTTTTCATTACCAAACAGTGGACAAAATAACATGATATTTTACACAGCGTGTAGATATGAATATTTCGTGTCGATTTTTTCCAAAAAGTGAAAAGTTAAATCTTAAATTTGGGCCAAGACAAAAAACTCAAAATGCATCACTGACATAAAGCACTTAAGAGCTGACAAAATGGCCGCCAGTTTAAAGTGTAGCCAACTTAAAGTGTACCTTTATAAAAAAAACACCCTTTACATTGTACAATTGTAAAAAATGCAAAAACCACGCAATATAATTGTTCTGTTCATTAAAAAATAACTAATTTACAGTAGGTATAACCCACTTAATTAGCCCACGCTTAAATGTCTTATACTAAGTTTTAAGTCCCCTCAGCTTTAAATTTTTTAAACAAAAGTCCACGTTTAATTGGCATACGCTTAATTACCCAAATCGGGTAAATACCTTTAAAATTGAACTCCCAAAATAAAATTACATCACTAAGGTTTTTAAACGCTATTTTTTAAATACTCTTCCCGCATAATTACCCAAAAAATATTAGCATTATTGGCGAGATAACTAACGGTTGAATAATGTACCTGTTTTTTTTTTTGATTTGTAAGTAAAAAAATGTGGAATTAATTTTCATTGAAATACATACCTATTCGTAAAAAATATTTCAGAAATATTTTTAATAAAAAAGGGGGTAAGAGCCTAAAATACATACCTCTATAAAATGTTTAATCATTTCATCAACTTCCTTATCAAATGCTGATTGCACTGCTATACGTACAAGTTCTAAAGAACGCATCGCCGATTCAGCAGAGGAACTTGTTAGTGGTGTTGTATTGGAAAAACGTTGGCGCAATTTCTGTAAAGCAATTTCCGCCATTTGTGGTGTAGTAATAAATTTCTGTGATAAGAAAAGGAGAACAAAGTATTAAAGGTTTGTTTGAATTGCCAACAAATTATTTTCTGTTGCTAACAATTGTTTCATTATGAGGTTGTTGATGTTGCTGCTTTTCGCTATTTGTTGAATTATTGCTCGCATTCAATGACTGCGCTTCCATTTTCACTGTATTATTTAAAGGACTGGCGATGCTAGTGACCATGGAATGAGTAGTTTGATTCGAACAGTTTGAATCATCTGAGGAAGAGTTAAGACCGCCCATGGGAGATCTATTTGCTTCAGTGGAAGAAGCTGATGTCGAACCAGTATCATTTAATATTTTCCAGCCCCGTTGTATAACCATCTTTTAAAATAATTATACTAATATATTGTATTTAAATGTATTTGATATTTTTTTTTATT
Source organism: Pollenia amentaria (assembly GCA_943735925.1). Taxonomy (NCBI): domain Eukaryota; kingdom Metazoa; phylum Arthropoda; class Insecta; order Diptera; family Polleniidae; genus Pollenia; species Pollenia amentaria. Next base: position 232,668,262 of record OX031009.1, on the reverse strand, counting down.
GAACAATAAACTTTTTGTATTCCTTCTTTGAGTTAAACTTATGCCTTGACATTTTATTTCCCTTTTAGAAAAAACTAAAGCGCAGGCTCTAGAAAAACAATCAAAAATTTTGTTAAAGCGTTTGAAGAGAGCATAAACAAATAGAGATTGAGAAATAAATTGTATTCTTAAAAAGTAACTGAATAAGGGATACCAATAACACTGTACAAAACTTAAAAATAACAAAGTATTCAGGTACGTGATGGAAATCGATTTTGAAAATGAAACGTTTTAAAACCGATAATATTCTCATATTTTTTTTTCTTTGAAAAAAAATATTTTATAAGTTAATTGAAACGTATTTTTAACAAAAAATTAAACATAGTCATAAACTTTTAAAAACAAAACCAAGGTCTATTCATTAGGTCTGCGCATGGAGCCAGATCCTTACATGTTTGGTTTATTCATTTGAATCATTGTGTCTTTTACATTTAATTTTTTTATATAAAAGAACTCACTCGTAAAAGTGATCTGCATTGAGAAGAAGCTCGCGCTCGTTTTCATATTTTAAAGGACTATCAGTTCGTTCTGGTTTGTCTACTTTTCGTGCGTTTTGCGTTGTCACCTCACATTGGTTAATGACTTGGCGTCGTCCAAGTAAAAACTTGGAAATTAAGGAAGTACCGTTATTTCTATAATTTCACAAGTGATCAGAAAAAAGTAGCCGAGTCGATAAAATTTTAAGAGCTTGAATCACGATGTGCCAATAATTTTGCTCAGCAAAACTGGGTATTTTTTTGATTTCTAATTTTTAAAGGTCATACATTGAAAATTTTGAAAAGAAACAAAATTTTGTGAGAAATTCGTAATTCTATAAGGTAAAAATAATTGTTTATTAAAAATTCATACGTATGATTTTGTGGTGTTCTGAAAATCACACCGTTTTGTGCTTTAGGCAATTTAAAATAACACTGAAAAACTCAAAACGGAACGCCACACATATGTATGATACTTGAAATCTCGTAATTTTAAATCAAGTGATTTTCACAACAGGCTTACACTGCATTTACACATTAAAGTACTTTCATGAAATTTCTGTATACGTATTACAATTAAAGATTTTAGTGAAATAGACGACTTTCTTCAAAATTTCTTGTTCGATTACACAGGAAAGTGAAAGTTAATGTTAAAAATGTCGTCAAAGCGAAAAGTTGCAAGAATTATTTTACTTCTAGAATTAGACCCCTTTCAGACATGCAAAGCTTAATTTGCAAAGTCTTGAGTTTATAGAAGAGAAGGGAAAAGAGCATAGCGGGGGAGTACATACTTTGCTGTACTCACAAATTCGTTTTGTTTTTCGTTCGTAGATTATACCAGAAGTTGGCTGTAACTTTATATATATATAAAGCGTTACCAGAATCTTTGGAATGAAAATTGTCATATGGCGAAAGAAATCACATTTTGAAGAGGAAAATCTTAAATTTTATTTTTCTTAATTTAAATTTTTTAAAACAAGGGCAAAATAGTAAGAATTATTAATTTTTTTATAAAAACATACTTCTTATTATATAAATTGAAATACATAAAAACATAATTCGTCAGTATATGAAACTTTATAAAAATAAATTTTTTCTTTTCACAAATATTTTTTTGATCAATATTCTAACTGCCTATTTCCGATGTGCGAAAGAATTATTTACTTCGTACAAATACATTTAAAACAAAAACAAAGTTTTTAGAATTTGTTTTTATTTTAAATGTAGTTGTTCGAAAGAAGGAATTCTTTCGCACATTGGAAATAGGTTATAATATGCCTTTTTTAATATTTTTTTATGTCCAGAAATAATGATGCAATTTTGTGTATTCTAGATACATCAAGCTGATGCAAAACTTTATTGTTTTAAAAAGTGACCGTTTAAATTATCGTGTATTTTGTATAAGCAAAATTAAAGTAAAAATCAGAATTTCTAAAAATAAAAAATCATAATTTGAGAAAAAAATCTTTAATCATATTTTTGCTTAAAAAAATAATCCAAAATATGATAAAATCATCATTCCGGCAACGCTGTTTATATTTGTCAAATTAAACTTTGTGTGTCTGAGCACCAAACAAAGTTTAAAAGAGAATTCAACAGACTTTGTCATAGTAAACTTTGCCTGTCTAAAAGGGGACTTAGAAACACTAGAAATGGAAAGTTTTTGGGTACGTTCGTAAATGCAGTTGTTGCGCATCATTTGCGCATCAGTTAAGTTTAACGTTCGTTAAAGCATCACTTGTAAGAAACTTGGCATCACTCTCATAGGTCAAAAAATTTTTTATGCAGTGATGCCGCAGCTCTGCAGCAAATTTTTGCAATTATTGAATCAGTTAATTTTCTGATGCAATAACTTTTGATATAAAAGAAATCGTTTTATTTTTCTTTTTTGTTGCTTTTTCTTGTTATTTATAAGAAAACTGTTTTGTATCAATATATTAAATCAAATTTGTCATCACTATTGTTGATAAAATTTTTATTATTATGTTATGTTCGTTTATGAAACTTTTGAAATTTTGCTCGTGCTCAAAAATTCAAACTTTGCACAGCTGTTGTGCAGTAAAAAAAGCATCAGCATCACAACTGCAACTGGTGATCACGCATCAGCAACAAAATGTTGGATCACTGCAGCAGTGATGCACAGATTTTATGCATTTACGAACGTACCCTTTATTTTGTTTGTCATAACACAAACTGCTTATAATTTTGTGAAAAGATGGTTTAAAAACAATATATAAAACTGTTGACATATTAAATTGAAAAATGTTTTGTATATTATTATCGCTTTAACTTTTTCAAAGCCATTATTGATGTCAATATTTGTTACATAACCGCAATAGTTTGCAGAAACCGCTCAAATAACTTAAAAATCGCTAATGACGTACATTAACGATAATATTAAGTTGCACAACATATAAAATTTTGTACAAGAACATTTTTTTTTTTTTTTTTTTTTTTTTGAGAGAGAGCGGGGAGATTTCTCCCAACGGAGACGGTACCGCGACCAACCAGGTCTATTGTACAAGAACATAGATTAAGGTAAATTTAATACTATTTTTTGATCTAGTAAGCATATTTGAAAAAACTATATACTTTTTTCACTTTCCCGGCGTTTACACATGCAAGTGCAAGTTCGAAAAACTCAATACACTCACACATTTTTACTAAAGGGCATAATAAACCACACAAATTGCTTGGCAAACATGCAGTTTAATTTTGATTCTGTTTTCCAATAGACAACACAATCATATTTTGTACAACCATTAATTTTTCATTTTTGTTTTGTTTTCAATGAATGTAGACGACGATTGTGCTGCGGAAATTTTGATCGCTATTTGTTTAAAACGGAGAAAAAATATAAGATAGAAAAGGATTTAGAGCAAAGAGTGCTCTAAACAACGAGCTGTTTTGAGGGAAATTATTCTGCTAAAACAAATTGTAATTTACGGCTGAAAATTATTTTTTTTCTTCTTCTTCTACATCTTTACTCTGCAAAGTTTTCGCTGAAATGATAACTTTTAGCACTAAACACCACAAAAAGTTTGACAAATATCCAACATGTCTGCCAAATATTAAAAATTTTTAATATTTCTGCAAACATTGCTTCAAATGTTTGTAGAAACAGCAAACACCCTAATTAACAACACAAAATATTTGTACAAACGTAAAATTTTGACATGTTTGCCAAGCTATTTGTGTGGTTTATTATGCCCTTAACACCACCACATTTTTCGCACTTGCAGACCAACTTGCAAGAGAATTTGCTTGCAAGTAAATTTTTGACACTTGCAGCAAGTAAAATGACAAATAAGGAAACAGTGTTACCGTGGATGCCTTTGGTATCAATTTACTAGTACTTAGTAATATAAAAATTATGTTTATTGTTGATTTTCTGTGTGTTTTTAAGAATAAAAAAACAAAAACTACGGCAATACTGGATTCACATTATTTAAAAATAAACATAATTTTTTCATCAAGATGGACCAAAAAAGAAATAATTAAATTATTTATATTTAATGTTATTAAATAAATTTCGTGACAACATAAAAATTTTTTTTAACCCAAAAATTAAGTTTTTTCATAAGATGTTTTCGCTTCGAGAACATTTGAAAAATAAACTTACAACTGACTGTGTAAACACTCAAGTTACTTGCAAGACTCTCGGCTATTTCTTCGACATTTTGGTTGATAATACATATACACTACTTGCATCGATATTTTTTAAGAGTATCGGTATTTATTAACTAAAAATATCGATATGTCGGAAGTATTAATGCTATGTTCATACGACGATATAAACCACTTGTTTCGCTCTCTGAAATTAGATTGCCCAACATGCTGTTCAAATGATTCATTCTTGTTTCATTTCTTCCATCTCGTGTGTCAACATTTCCAAAAAACTAAATAATTTATCTGATTATCAACTTTTTATTATTTACCAGAATGTTCGTGGTCTTAAATCTAAACTTTCAAACTTATATTTACAAAGCTTTAATTTTAATCATCATATTATTGTATTCACCGAAACTTAGTTGAACAACAGCTTTTTGAACTCGGAAATACTTTGCAACAAGTTTCATATTTTTTGTCGGGATAGAATTACAACCACGACTGGTGGTGGAGTGTTTATTGCTATCTCAAACATTTTTCCAATGGAAGAAATCAAATTAAACATACCTTTTAATATCGAGTTCGTTGCAGTGTCGTTAAAGATAAACAACATCAAAATATTTATAACTTGTTCCTACATTCCACCTCACTCTGATCCAATTATCTACAAACATCATATAGATGCCAAAAAATTTGTGACTTTAAAACTCAGCCCCGTTGATTTAATTTTTGTATTTGGTGATCTCAATTTGCCTTGTAGATCATGGGAATTTTCAGCTGAACATAGTTATTACTTACCCACGAAAAGTAATTTTATTAAAGATGAAGTTTTTAAAAATATATCAGATTTATATCTGCATCAAATAAATGGAACTTGCAACATTGACCCTATTAATTTACCTGAGGATCTTTATCATCCTACAATTGAAATAAACTACAATTTATTTTCTAATAACCTAGTAAAAAAAATTCTACACAAAACGATAAAGTTTTCTGTTTTAATCGGGCAAATTACATGGAACTTAACAATCGTCTAATTAACACTAACTGGCTTCAATTACTGACTGCTCCGAATAGCTTACCTTGTTCTGTTGACGATTTGACTGATACTTTTTATAAAACTATGTTTATTTATATGGAAAAATCCATCCCTAAGCACATACCACGTAACAAATCTGGCCCACCCTGGAATACTAAACAATTTTCGTCTCTAAAGAATACAAAAACAAACACTTTAAAAAATATAAAACCACTAGAGCTTCGTTATACCATGACAAATATTCATACGCTCGTGCTGAATATAATTTGCTAAACACAGAACTGTAAAAGATCTATCTCCGTAATGTTAAGTGAAACTTTGTTCAAGATCCCAAATCTTTCTTTAAGTCTGTAAACACCAAAAGGAAATCCACAGGATTTCCAGAGGTCATGAAATACCTTTGTTCCGAGTGAAGTGATGAATTAAAAATCAGTAATATGTTTGCTGACTTCTTTGCTTCTACATATTCCGAAACTCTGTATTATGCTAGTAATTTATACCCTTTCAATATAACTCATAACCAAAACATATCTTTTTTTTACTATCACTACCTCTCATATTCTAAACTGTTTAAAAAGCGCTAAGTCATCATCTTTTAGTGGTCCAGACGGTATACCAAGTTGTGTTTTAAAAAACTGCGCACCGGCTTTGGCGTAACCTTTGTCTATAATCTTTAATGCATCTTTAAACTGTGGTTACTTTCCGAAGGCTTGGAAAGATTCATATATTATTCCATTGTTTAAATTAGGAAATAAATCAGATATATGCAATTACAGAGGTATAGCTAAACTAAGTGATATACCAAAACTTTTTTAAAAATGTTTAATGGATTGCCTTTCTCATCAAGTTTATGCATTATTATCACCACGGCAACATGGCTTTCGGAAAGGATTCTCTACTATGACTAACATTCTACACTTTACAACGTTAGTTAATAGAGCTTTTGCCAACGGACACCACACTGACGTTATTTACACTGATTTCAGCAAGGCTTTCGACAAAGTCAACCATACGCTATTGTTGAAAAAACTGGACGTCATGGGTTTCAATAGTAACGTCCTGAGCTGGATCAAATCAAATATGTTGTGTAGAACTCAATCTGTAAAATTTAATTCTGCAGTTTCGAAAAAAATCAATGTAAAGTCTGGTGTACCTCAGGGTAGCCATATTGGTCCAATTCTATTCCTTCTTTTTATTAATGATTTGCCTGAAACATTTCAGCATTATAATGTGTTGATGTATGCAGTAAAGACCTGCACGAGTGCACCATAAAGTATTGTCAAAACAGATACACCAGATATGTACCCTTTACTATGGATATAAATGAGAGAATGAGTGTAACTGATATTGTATGGTTTTGCTTTTGTCCACTCACCATATCCTAAAAACCCAAACCAGTTGATTATGGTATTGGATTGAGTATATCATAACCTTTTTTTTTGCTCACAAATATCTATTGTCACCATGGTATTTTAACAATACTTATAGTTATCTGTTGTATTTTCAAATATTGTTGGAGAGTTGATGCAAATAACAGAGCTTATAAAAATTTATATACGATCTCAACCAGGGGTGCCAGATGGTTTTGGTAAGAAATCTGCATATCATCAAAAATAAATCGGCAATTTAATTTAAAAAAATATTGTGTTTAAAAATACCTTTTTTAAACACAATGAAACATATTTTAATGACAAAAAATAACATAGCAACAATTTACCATTACCTAATGCTTTTAACATAAAAATCAATACAAATAAACGTTTTATAAATAAATATTAGTTAATTAAAAATTTATATGAATTTTCCATATTAGAGCCAACGGAGACATACTGTCATATAACAATAGATTCGTATTAAAGTTCTCTTTCAGAATCGATGGTGATCTAGAAAAAACGATCTCAACTCCACAGTTAAGACAAATTTTTCAACGAATATATAAAAGTTCGGATTAAACAATAAAAGTAGAGTTTTCTCTCTAAAAAAACTCACTTGGCTGTCAACAAATAAAACTCTTTTAAGGATTTAAATTTTTACGTCTTTAATATTTAGTGATGCCATTAGGATACGAAAGATACATTTTTCGTATCTTTTGATGACTTCAGGTACCATGTATAATCCTGATATTTTTCGTATCTTTTGAATCTGTGCGCAAAATGTACAGATATCCAATTTTAAACTTTCCTACTCTAACAAAGTTTATAAAAGTTATCATTTTGTTATGAATACTAAAAAAAAACAATGACAACTAAATACGAAAATAAAATGTATTTTGTTGTTAGGTTTTCTAAGTTCTTCTGTCGCTTGCTTATTCTTGTGTATGTCTGTTAAGATGAAATTTTAGAAGAAAAATTTATATTAACTTTTTGATATAATCGCCTTAGTATAAACGCCTTAACTCGTATATTAATTTTTACAAACAATTTGTTTTGATAACATTAAAATGGATTTTCAAATGTTTTCCAAAATGTCTCATTTTGGAAAAAAGCGTATCTCTTTGGAAACTAAAATGTATCCTTCTCGAAATTTCACTGGCAACACTGATAATAACACTCATTTTGTTTTTCTTCTTTTTTTAATGACAATTTAATTGCAGCACAAGCTGATTAGATAATACTGCTATACAAATTGTAAAGATCTGACCAGCTGCAAGCTTTGAGTGTCGATCTTTTATTCCTCAACTGAGTTTTAATTTATGACGGCTAAATCGAACTCCCTTTTTAGGAGTTTAATTTGACCTTTTATATTTACGTTAAATAGGTAACTGTTTAAAAAGGACTTTTTTGTTTTTAATTCACAAAATAACTCCGGGACTGAAAATAATAATAACTATTATTTTGTCGCTACATATGTTTTATTTGAGTAATCGTAGCCAATTAAAGTAACAATTTTTTGTTGTTATTGATAACCATTATTTCAACCACAAAAATTTTCGGTTAAAAATATGTGTTGTAAAAAAGCATTTATTTTTCCATTATAAACAAATAATTTATTTTTTTGGTTGCAATTATCCATTACTAACAAATAAGAAAGTAGTCTGCATGCCCGACCCTACGATGCTCCACACCACAATATTTAGAGATTACTTTTCAAGAGTGTAGCTTAGGGACCCTTGGGCAATCATGGACCACGCCATTATTTTATGAAGTTAAGATTCATGTCAAAGTTCTCACCATTGACAATATGCTTGTTCCTTAGGACAATTAGAAACTTTGTATCAAATTTCAGCAATTTATCTTCAAAACTGCGACCTGAACTTTACGTACAATTTTTACATAGACAGACATTTTTTCTATGATTTTTTTTGTCGCTTATTTTATAACTGTTACGATCCTTGAAATAACTGTTTTTAAAGAACTTTTTTGATACCAGTTATAACTGCCACCGTTCCTGGTTAATTGTTTTTATGGATATAAAAAGTTTGTGTTTTAATTTTTTTATTATTATACATTAGACCTGGCGCAGCTAATATGGAGTTTTTTATTTTTTGGTAGTTTTTCAAAATTTTGACCTTTGACCTCATTGTTGCACGGGTTGGCACCATCCGATCAGCCTGAATATTTGCTATATTAATTTTGGCATCAAATCGCACATTTTCATCGCTACCCACATTCAAGTTTAAAAAAAAAGTTTTTAACGCCAGGTCTATTATACATATATGAGTTTGACACTTTTATTAAATAACTTTAAATATAACCATAAAAATCGAATTATTAAATTTGAAATAATCTTTAAAAATAATAATTCCTTGCAAAGATTAATTTTTCAGCAGATATCGAAATTTAATTTTAAGGTGGAAGAATTCTCGCATTTTAAATCTGATTTTCTTTTTGCAAAAAAAAACTTGAATATTTACTTTACTTTCTTAAATTAAATTTTCTACCGGAGGTATAAGCCTTATCCTCAATTGCATATAATCATATAAAATTAAATATTTACATTGACAGTGAATATAAATTAAGCTTAACTTTACTCTTTTGTAAGTAATAATCCCTTTTTCCTTTAGAAAAATAAATTATCTCTTCTTTTAGCTTTGGTCAAAATATCGTTAAGTTTTTTTCTTTCATTTGGAGTTAATGCTTTTATTCTTTATACCTAGTTAAATATTTTTCATAATGTGTGTGTGTGATGGGTTAGACAAACACTACATACATATGTACATATATGGAATAAATCTAACCCATTTTCCTTAAGTATAAGCGCTGAATTAATAACAGTTGTCTCTTTGTAACGTTAAAAGTTACACAAAATTAAAAATGTATATAACACAAACCAAAAGCTACCGTGTTTTAAGTTTTTATCAAAAAATCGGTAAATAGGCACTTTGATAATTTAGAGAAAAAAATCGGCAAAATACCGATAAATCGGTAAATATGGCAGGCCTGATCGCAACGCTTCTCGCTAGTTTTGTTGTTGTTGCTCAGCAATTTTCAATACCACAGCACGAAAAAGACCCTTCCTTTTAAGGGCATCAATGAATTTGTTACAAAAACAAAATATATGTGTTGTTTTTTTGGTAATTTTTTTTTATTATATTTTTCAATAATTTTTGTCTACATGTCTCTTGAACGACGAGACCCCATCCTTTTAAGGGCATCACAAAATTTGTTACAAAAACAAAATGCATGTGGTTTTTTTTGCTAATGTTTTTTCAATAATTTTTGTCTACATGTCTCTTGAACGAAAAGACCCCATCCTTTTAAGGGCATCAAAGAATTTGTTACAAGAACAAATACATACCGCTACCAAAAATTTAAAAAATGTTTGCCTTTCAAAATAAAAAAATAAAAATTTACAAGAACAAATCATGTACACAGTAGACGCAAAGTCTAATCGTGCTGCCCATCGGGGAAAATTGCAAGCGCTTCCACTTTTTAGGCCTTTAAGAATGTTAACAATTCGCCATATGACTTCCTTAGTTGCATTTAACAAATTTTACAGGAAAAGCAAAAAAAAATTTTTTTATTGAAAAAATCAGCCTAGCAAATTTTTGTTGCTGCAATTTTTTCTTAATAAACGTTAACTCTTCTTTAAAGTTAGAAAGCGGTTGCGAGGCTGAATGTCTGCAAAAAGGCCTTTTGTAAGACCTCTATACTACCTAATTATCCCACTGGAAGTAGTCATACAAATCGCGTTTTTCCTTTATGAAGAATTTTAATAGCGCTATTCAGTGTTTGGTGCGCTTCAGGTTGCAACAGTTTGTTAGTATCGGTTCTCTTGTAAATTTAATACCTTCAAAATTCAAAAAAAAAAATGTTACATGTTTTATTTATATGTTAAAGCTGAAAGTCGTTGAGCGACACGTAGAATCAAAATATGGAGCTGATCTTGAGGGAGAGCTTTTTTATACATGTAAAAAACTTTTGAGTTGATAGCACTTAAAAATGATTTTTTTGCACCGTAAGGTATATGCATTAGCTAGCTTTGATTTAATAAGCAATAACACTGCGGAACAGCCATTTTGCGGCCTGGAACTTTGTTTAATTTTTTACTAATTTGAGGTCGCTGATTCCAAATCTAACCTTCATTTTTCTCTATCTGCTCCAGTTTTAGAGATATACCGTTATGTCCAAAATTAAGGTACTTTCAGCACATATATTGAAATAACATGAAAATGGTGCATCATATTCCCTTAAGAAAAAAATTTTTTTGTTCTTTAAAAATTCATAAAAAATAAATGTGCAACAAAAATCACAGTTTGGGTTTAGACCATTTAGTTCAACATATTTCGAATGAAATGAGCTTTATTTCATTGCAATCGGTGCACAACTTTTGATTGTATTCACAATTTATCCATAAAAAAACATATTTTAATGTATATATTTTTTTTTTTGTTCACACATACACATTAAAATACGTTTTTTTTATGGAAATCGCAATTTTTATCAATTCGGTAAATTGTGAACACAATCAAAAGTTGTGCACCGATTGCAATGAAATAAAGCTCATTTCATTCGAAATATGTTGAACTAAATGCTTTTAGACCCAAACTGTGACTTTTGTTGCACATTTATTTTTTATGAATTTTTAAAGAACAAAAAAAATTTTTTTTTTCTTAAATTTTTATTTGTTTTTTTAAAAACTTCAACGATATCTCTGAAATTACTGGCCAAATTTAAAACAATGTTAGTACGTCTTAAAGATAATGTTGTTAGCGAATTTCGGTTTTTTTTTTCTTAAGGGAATATGATGCACCATTTTCATGTTATTTCAATATATGTGCTGAAAGTGCCTTAATTTTGGACATAACGGTATATCTCTAAAACTGGAGCAGATAGAGAAAAATGAAGGTTAGATTTGGAATCAGCGACCTCAAATTAGTAAAAAATTAAACAAAGTTCCAGGCCGCAAAATGGCTGTTCCGCAGTGTTATTGCTTATTAAATCTAAGCTAGCTAATGCATATACCTTACGGTGCAAAAAAATCATTTTTAAGTGCTATCAACTCAAAAGTTTTTTACATGTATAAAAAAGCTCTCCCTCAAGATCAGCTCCATATTTTGATTCTACGCGTCGCTCAACGACTTTCAGCTTTAACATATAAATAAAACATGTAACATTTTTTTTTTTGAATTTTGAAGGTAAAACTATTATATATGTATATATATATTACAGCTTTAATGGGCATATTCTTGTAGGAAATAAAATTTTCCAAATAAAACCTCGGTTATCATTTTTTTTTGGAAACTTAACGGATAAAAAGTTATCAGACTTTGAATACTAGCTAAAATGAAGAACAAAAGCAATATATGTTACAACTAGTTTCCGATTACAAAAAATACCTTTTATTCAAAGTCTGATAATTTTTTACCCGTTAACTTTACGAAAAAAATTAAAACAGAGTTGTTATGTGAAAAAATTCATTTCCTACAAGAATCAAAATTTTAGAAGATTTTTTTAGCAGTTTTATTTGCAAATACGAAAAAATGTTGTACATGTAATTTATATGAAAAAAAAAACTGAAAGTCGTTGAACGACGCGTATAATCAAAAAATGGGGCTGATGTTGAGGGAGAGCGTTTTTTGCCTAGTAGCAATTTCAAAAATAATACAAAAACAATTTTTTTACATATTTATTTATTTTAATTAATTTATTTTTATTTTGTTTGTCCTTCAAGGAATAATTTTTTTTTTATATAATACCTAGTATCTATACTTAAGTTTAAATGACTGAATTATTTTTGTTACCTGAAAAATCTTAAAGTTTAACTGAATTAATAAAACGATAGTTATAAAATCATTGTTTATATTTAGCCAACTTACAAAGTGCTTTAAAGTACTTATTTTGTCTAAATAGCACTGTTGAGCAGCCTGCTGCATTATAATATGATAAATTATTGACAAACGTAAAAAAAAAACAATAAATATAAAAACATATTTTTTTATAGGTATTTCGTGAACAAATAAATAATTAAAGAAAACTAATGATTTAAAATTGTTATGAAACCCATTTAATATTTCAATATGAAAAATAAGAAAACAGTTTTATGAGAACCATAAAATTTTAGAAAATACAACAAATATGACAAAATAAAAGACTTTGTGAATGGCCTTATTGTCTTTATTTTTTTAAATAGGTATGTACTACTGTTTATTTGCTTGTATAATTTTTATAAATCATACATACTAATTTTTATTTGCGCCTTACAATAAGTAACTTCTATTGTTGTTGTTGCTCGGCAATTTGTACGATCATGGCGCGAACAGCCTGTGCGTTTTGTGTACCAGTTTTGTTCTTGTAAATTTTTTTTTGTTTGGCGCTCGAAACACTTTCACGCAAAAGTTATTGAAAAAAATAACTGAACAAATGTATTTTGTTTTTGTAAAGAATTATTGTTTTACCAGCCAAAAGGGTCGGCTCTTCTCGTTGAAAGACAATTGAAAATAACGGCATCGTACAATAAGTAACTCATTGTATTCGATCAGTATCAACTAGTATCTGCTTTTGTAAAACAGATATAAACAGATATGTTACTCTCATTCTCTTTTTATCCACTCATATCCACTATGTTACGAAAAATATCCATATCAACTTATATCAGAAACACTAGACCACTCATCCATACACACTCACTTTAGTAAACACACAGAAACTTGTACAAACAGATATATCCGTGCACGTCTTTAGTATGCAGACGACGCAAAATTAGTGTTAAACTTCCTTGAGATCAACAACATCTACAAAATGACCTGGATAGTTTTAACAAATGGTGTAAACTTAACCTGATGGAACTAAATTTAAATAAATGCAAGCATATGCAATTTTCTAGAGTAAAAAAGAGTGCTTACTCTTACGTTCTTGATGGCTGTAATTTACAAACTGTTAGTGAAATAATGGATTTGGGAATATTGTTTTACCAAAAACTTAATTTTATTTAACATATAACAATTACTGTAAATAAATCACGCAGTGTTCTGGCTTTTATTAAAAGATGGGCAAAGGAATTTAATGATCCCTTAACCACAAAAAGGCATTTTACTTCGCTCGTTAGACCAATTTTAGAATATGGCAGCATTATTTGGGACCCGATCTATAATATTCACAATGATCATATCGAATCAGTTCAAAAAGAATTTCTTATTTTCTGCTTAAGAAATAATTATAGAGGACGCCTGGTACTACCTTCATATTCAACAAGACTAGTTGAAATTAATTTACCAACTTTAAAAAGCCGTAGAATGATGCTTAATATATCTTTTATGTTCAGTCTTATAAATGTTAGCACACATTCTCACTTCGTTTTTTCAATCCTCTATATGTCAGGACATGCCGAACTAACTTTGCTATGTAAGATCCACTAAGAAAATTATGCAGCTGTTTTAATGAAATGTATAACTTTATCGGCTATTCTCTAAACATTAACATCATAAAAAGCAATATCATATTATTTTTAAATCAATAATGTTTATTCTAATCTTTCTTTCTTTGCATAAATGTAAAAAAAATATAATGTTACTACACTTAGATAGTCTGTAAAGCATTTGTCCATAGACTTAAATTTAATAAATAAAAAAAATTTGACATTTTTTTGTGCTGTTGGCGTGATTTTATTTAAAATAGAGTAAAATATACGTAAAAATTAAAAATATATTATTTAATACTTTTATTCTTATTATTATTTAATAACACTAAGCTAGTTAAAAAAACACACAAACCGAGGACCTGGCGTTTGAACATAATTCGGGTTTTTCTGGTTGTGACCTTTTACTCATATGCGCATTCGTGTAAGAAACAAAAATTTTTTTTGTTTTTTAAAAATTTATCAAAAATGGGAAAGTGAAGCTATGCTACTAATTTTTTCCAAACATATAAAAAACTAAGTTGCAAATTTGTTAACAACTTTTGGTTTTATTCCTAAAAGACGAAAAATTTTAATCACTTTAAAGGGCATAATAAACCACACAAATTGCTTGGCAAATATGTACTTTGTTTTTGCTTCTGTTTGCCAATAAACAACACAATCATATTTCGTACAAACATAAATTTTTCATTTTTGTTTTATTTTCAATGAATGCAGACCGCGATTGTGTTGCGGCAATTTGGCCCGCTTTTTGTTTAAAACGGAGAAAAAATATAAATGAAAAAAAAAATAATTTTGGAGTAAAGAGTACTCTAACAACGAGCTGTTTTGGGGCAAACAATGCTATTAAAAAATTACAATTTACGCTGAAAATGATTTCATGCTTCTTCTTCTACGTCTTTACTCCGCAAAGTTTTCGCTGAAATGATTACTTTTAGCATTAGACTCAACAAAAAGTTTGACAAATATCCAACATGTCTGCCGAATATTAAAAATTTTTAATATTTCTACAAACATTGCTTCAAATGTTTGTCCAAACAGCAAACACCCCAATTAACAACACAAAATATTTGTACAGGCGTAAAATTGTGACATGTTTGCCAAGCTATTTGTGTGGTTTATTACGCCCTTAAGCATTTCATAAAACGCAATATTTGTATGGGAGCCCCCCTTAAAAGTGGTGATAAAGGAAAAGTATGTATCAAGAAAATATTAAGGACAAAAAACTAATTGAGGTCGGTCATACATTATATCCCACAAGGGGCGACTCCTGGCTATTTATGGCACCTTTTTCTTCAATATATTTCTAGTTTGTATTGAGCATTAAGTTATGAGGCAACATTTGTCGAAACATCGGCATGTTTCACTGAATGTTGCTACGTGTGTGTGCATCTTTCAGTCTGAAAATTGAAAAATCCTCGTCTTGACTTAGAAATTATTTTTTTTATACACAACCCACTCGCGGCCCAAAAAGCGACCAGAACTACCTTAAAGGAAAATACCAAAGCTTTCTTTTGAGCAAAAAAATTCCCCCCTTAAAAAAAAGTTTTAAATTTAAAAAAAAATAAATTTAAAAAATTTATTAAAGGAAATTATGTGATTAAGATTAAATTTTTTTGATTATTAATTTTTTTGTTTTTATTATTATTATTTTATATTAATTTAATTATTATCGGTCGGAAAGGTTAACTTGTCTTGTTTCTCAGTATAAGTTTTATTTTTAAGATTTTAGAAACACTTACACAGAAACATGAAAAAATTCAAAATAGTGCATATGCTAAAAATTGAAAAATCCTCGTCATGACTTAGAATTTTTTTTTATTTTATACATAACCCACTCGCGGCCCAAATAGCGACCAGAATCAACTTAAAGGAAAAGACCTAAGCTTTCTTTTGAGCAAAAAAAAAAAAAAAAAAAAAAAAAAAATACCCGCTTAAAAAAAATAAAAAAGTTTTAAATTTAAAAAAAAATATATTTTAAATAAGCAAAAAAACAATTGTTTTCGAAAGATTGAAGAATTTTGCTAACACCAATAGATAATAAGTTACATGACTGAGAAAGAACACCTGTTTGGGCAAAATGTCAAATTTTGACCCCATCTAGCTCAGAAACTTTTTGACCGATCTTGTTGAAAATTTGTATCTAAGCTACTATCCAATAGGACTAACCTTGGTGAAAAAACTCGGAAGACATCGATTTCAAAAGTTGGGTCACTTGACATGAAATTCCCCATATTGTTCTGGCACCCCTACAAGAAACTGTTGACATTCCTCCCTCTAACTTGGAGGCCACACGATCAATTTTTGTCTTTCAATTCCTTTCAATTTGCTCTCACTCATATTTTTTCACTAACACACTCACACTTTTTAAATTGATCACGAGATTGCTCTCAGTTTTAACTTTCCATTTGTTTGGCAAATTGATGGTCAATTTAACAGCGGATTAGAAGTTTAGTGAGCAAATTTTTCGTTTGTCAGTATAAATTGTTTTCTTGATGACATCTTGAAAGTAAATTGCTTAAAATTTGCGTGCAGCCTACGTCACAGCTTTCAATTTATGAAAATTTTGACAAACAGTATATGTAAGACTATCAACAAAAAGTTGATCGTGTGGCCGCAAGGTAAGAAAAAAAAAAGTAGCACATCTGTGCCAAGGCGAATCGAAGTACATACTAGAAGCCAAGGCGAATTTAAATTTGCCTTGAAAAAGCTTGGATCTCGAGCCGAATTTAAAAAGGTATGTAACATGGAGGCCACACGATCAATTTTCGTCTTTCAATTCCTTTCAATTTACTCTCACTCTCATTTTTTTTACTAACACACTCACACTTTTTAAATTGATGAAGAGATTGCTCTCAATTTTAACTATCCATTTGTTTGGAAATTTTACGTTCAATTTAACAGCTGATTAGAAGTTTAGTTTTCGTTTGTCAGTATAAGTTGTTTTCTTGATGACATGTTGAAAGTAAATTGCTCAAAAATTGCGTGCAGCCTACGTCACAGCTTTCAATTTATGAAAATTTTGACAAACAGTATATGTAAAAGGCTATCAACAAAAAGTTGATCGTGTGGCCGCAGGGTAAGTGCAACTCTACAACAGGAATGTCAGCGTCATACACAATTGTGTAACACTGCGGCCACACGATCACCTTTTTGTTGATAGTCTTTTACATATACTGTTTGTCAAAATTTACATTAATTGAAAGCTGTGACGTAGGCTGCACGCAATTTTTAAGCAATTTACTTTCAAGATGTCATCAAGATAACAATTTATACTGACAAACGAAAAATTAGCTCACTAAACTTCTAATCAGCTGTTAAATTGAGCGTAAAATTGCCAAACAAATGGATAGTAAAAATTGAGAGCAATCTCGTGATCAATTTAAAAAGTGTGAGTGTGTTAGTGAAAAAAATGAGAGTGAGAGCAAATTGAAAGGAATTGAAAGACAAAAATTGATCGTGTGGCCTCCAAGTAAGCAAAACTCACATGTACACTTACGCTCTTTTATTTTCCGAGCGTAAAATATAATTGGTTACTGCAAAACACTCTCATTCAGCGGGAAATATCGCACGTCCTGTTTTGAGGCCTATAAACAGAAATAATATATTTATTATTTATTATCTTTGTTTCTGTTTTGTTTTATTTCTGTTTTTAACATTGTACAATGATTCAACATTTTTAATTTTTCGAATTTATTCTATGAGTTAAATTTCAGTTATGTATTTTATAAAAAAAAAAAAAAAAAAAAAAAAAATTTAAGGAATAAAGCTATTACAAAAAAGCTTTATAAAATACATAACTGAAATTTAACTCATAGAATAAATTCGAAAAATAAAAAATGTTGAATATAATAAAGTTGCTTATGAAAAAGAAATAATTCCCAATATCTAATTGTACAATGATTTAAAAAAAACAAATTGCTTGTGGTTTTGGTACGAGGTGTACTTGTTGTAGTATCAAGAATAACTGTGATGAATTCGCCTTGATGTTGGGTTTACCGAAGTTCGTTGGCTTAGTCGGGGTAATTGTCTAAACAGGTTATTCGATCTTAGAAAAGAGGTGTAGCGTTTTTGGGAAACTGAAAATTTAGACGAATGTGAATTAAAACAGTTGAATGATTATGAGTTCATTTTAGACCTTGCGATTCTGGCGGACACAAGCATTTTAAATGAACTAAATTTGGAACTACAAGGAAAGGGAAAAAATTTAAGTGATATATATACGATTGTTTTTAATTTTAAAACCAAATTATTTTTATTAATAAATGAAATAAATAATGAAGATTTTTCCAACTTTCCTAAAACTTTGCTTATTTATGACAAGGAGAAATATTTGAAAAAATCCGAGCATTTGGCAATTTTTGAAACCCTTTTTACAACTTTCAAGATCGTTTTCAAGATTTTGAGGATATAAAACTACTACTTAACATATTCCAAAATCCTTTTAAGTGCGACGTTGCGAATTATGAATTCAGCATCCAGTCGGAACTAATCATACTTAGGAGCGAATTCAATCCTCCAGATAGGGAAAATATTATTGAGTTCTGGAAAAAATTTAGACGGGGCTTTTTTTTTCAACATATCTTTACGAACAAATATTTTCCGATTTGAAATACATTTGCTCAAATCAACGCAATAAATTAACGTCCGCAAGCCTAAAAAATGTTTTGTTGTTTCGAAACTGCAATATAAATTTAGAAGATATTATTGGTAAATAAAAGTATATTTTTATAGGCTAGTAAAATCATCTCTTTTTATAATGGTGGTTAATAATTATAGAATATTTTTAAACTTAATGGGGTTATTATTTGCATTAGTATGTGCAAATGAATTTTCATTGTTGGCATTCGCAAAGGTATGTTGAGCACAAAATTAAAAATATTGGAAAGAATTGTATAAGGTTGTAAAAAGACTTCAAATATTGTCAAGTGCTCAATTTTTCCAAAAAATAAGCAAAGTTTCTGCGAAATGCAGGTTCCAAATTAAATTTATTTAAATAATAACTGATTGTGTCTGTCCCTAACTCAACATTTTTGATAATTGTATTATTATTAATTGCTCTAAAGTCTTTATAGCAAAATATGTATGTTAATTAGGCCTCGTAATAGGCCTCGCAACCGCAGATTTCTCCCGCTGGGAATGTAAGAGACAAGAGTAATCGCACTAACACAATCATAATTGACACCACTACTCTACAACTACAAAAAGCTACATGTATTTTGTTCTTGCAATTTTTTCGGTTTCTTTGTCCCAATACATAAACAAAAGACTTTTGACGTGTGTGAATTATATTATGAATTCACCGTGGATACAGCTGTTGAAAGGCTGACGAGTTGCACTTACCTCTTTGAATTTCCTTGGTTGGACCTTATATCACCCATACCCTAATTTGACATCTGTTCGAAACGCCTGCTTATTTTTTATAGAGTTGTGTTTTTACGTGCAATTGATTTTTTAGTAATTGTTTTTGACATCTTGTCCATTTTGTACACAAACACATTGGTTTTTGACATCTTCAGAATAATTTACACAAACAAAATACGGGCTGCTTTTGCTAAAAGCATACCAAGGCGAATTCATTTACCAGGTGGCGTTGAAAGCACAGCTGTGCTACTTTTTTTTCTTACTTAGAGAGAGAAATGTCAAAAGTTGCTTGTGTTTTTGACATAACGATCAACGAAAGCAACAAAAAAATACATTGTTGTGTTTTTGGTGTTGTTACTTGTTGTAGTATCGACACCACCGTATACATGAATTCGCCTTGAAGCATACCAAGAAACATAAAAACGAAATGATTTTTAGAAAATCACAAAATCACACGCTTGATTTTAAAAGCACGTGCTGTAAAATCACGTAATTTTCAGAACATGACCGTATACGTGAGCCAAGATAGCGTCGACGAAATAGCTTCGAATTTGGTAATTTCAAACCCGGGAAACCAAAATACCCAAATAATGGGACTTTGCAATATGAACAAAAAGTAAGCGTCGAATTTAGGAATTTAAAAATGTAAATTTTTACAATTCAAAAAAATTTCATTTTATTTTCAAAAACATTTTTCAGCAATGTGTTTTCTTCAGAAAATATATAGTTTATACTGTGCAAAAGCCTGCGGTCCATGGCATAAATCAGTAAAGATATTTACTGACCATTTTGGATGAACCCAGATTTCTCGGAAACTGTCCGAACGATATTTTGCACGCATCGCTCATTTTGTCCAGAAAACTATTTACTTTCAGAAAATATATAGTTTATATCGTGCAAAAGCCTGTGGTCCATGGTATAAATCAGTAAATTTTTTACTGACCATTTTGGATGAACCCAGATTTCTCGGAAACTGTCCGAATGATTTTTTGCACGCATCGCTCATTTTGTCCAGAAAACTATTTACTTTCAGAAAATATATAGTTTATACCGTGCAAAAGCCTGTGGTCCATGGCATAAATCAGTAAAGATTTTTACTGACCATTTTGAAGAACCCAGATATCTCGGAAACTGTCCGAACGATTTTTTGCACGCATCGCTCAATTTGTCTAGAAAACTATTTACTTTCAGAAAATATATATTTTATACCGTGCAAAAGCCTATGGTAAATATTTTTTGTATTTTTATTAAAAATATATTTGTACGTCCCCTATTTAAATTCCTAAATTCGACGCTAACTTTTTGTTCACATACTGCAAATCCCCATTATTTGGGTATTTTGGTTTCCCGGTTTTTGAATTCCCAAATTCGACGCTATTTCGTCGACGCTATCTTGGCTCACGTCCGTATATTTACTCCTATTTTAAAATATGTACAGTGAAGGACTAAAGTCTACATGCAACCTACTTTTTTACGATTTTTGGGAACTGGTAACGAAATTGAGAAAAACTTGTGTACCAATATTTAAGGCATTAATAAATACTTTTTTTAATGACACAAAAATATAATTCAAAAACATAACAAAAGCAATAATAACAAAAATATTAAAAAATTTCAAAGGACAAAAGTGTACATACAGTAAGAAAGGAACAATAGAATTAAAAATTACATTAAAAAAATTTAAATATTTTAAAACTTAATATTTAGATGGTTCGCCCTGAGCATCGTTCAGAGCTTGCATGGGGTTTACTTAATTTTATGTGATTTCCCCAGTTATTTCTGCCCAAGTTCTGCTGCTTATTTTATATTTTCTGACTTTTTCTCTAAAACATCCCAGATATGTTTTTTATGATTAAAATACGGTGATTGTGATAGGGAATTGAGTTGTCTGGGAGCAAAATATAAAAGCTATTGGCGAACAATGTGCGCCGTTTGCTTGGGATCATTGTCTTGCTTAAAAATCCAGTTATTTTCAATACCTAAGTTCTTAACCGATGGTTTAAAATTATGTTCTTATATAGATATCGGTCCCTTGTGCATTCAACTTAAACTTAATTACCACATACAGATGATGCTATGGCTCGCGAAACCATACACTGCCAGCTCCATGTTTGACTGTGGGCATAATATTCTTTAGATATAAGACTGTGTTGGATTTTCTCCAAGCTCTGGAACGGCTATTGATTTTAATGGCGGCAGTAAATAAGATTCGTTTCGTATCTTATTAATGTGTTTTAGCAAATTCAAGATAAAGTTTTTGCTTTTTGGCAGATATAAATAATTTTTCGCGTTTAGCTCTGCTTGTAAAGCGACTCCCACGCAAAGGTCGTTGTATAGTTTTTGGGTGGACAATATTTCTGGAACATTTTTCAATGTGTTCCGCCAATTTTGGCATTTACTTCTTTAAGAAAACTGCTAACATTGCGTCGTGGCAGCTTTTTTTACGGTCATATCTTGAATGATTTTCAGCATTTCCATTTTTTTTTTTTTTTTAGTTTCTAATAATTGTTGTACAGTACCGACAGATTTTATCGTTTTTGCAATTTCTCCATAATATTTTTGCTCTTTACGAATATTTCTTATAAAATTTCTCACTGAAATAGATATTTTTAGGCTATTCTCCATTTAAAAGATCAATAATTTTTCTAAATACAATATTTAAATATATAATGTTACTAATTCAAAAAATTGTTGTGGTGAGTTAAATTCAATATCAGTTAAAATAATGGGATTGCCAATGTTTTGTATTTTCCAGGTTTTTCTAGAAGTAGTCACGTTGTATGTAGACTTTAGTCCTTAAAATTTTGCTAAACGCTTGAAATTTACATGTTAAGCTTTTCTTTTTAATTTTTTTTAATAATGTTTAATAGTGTCTTAATTAGTTGTACAAAAAGATTTTTCATTATCGTTACCAATTCCCAAAAATCGTAAAAAAGTAGGTTTCATGTAGACTTTAGTCCTTCACTGTATATAAAAATCCGCCCAATTTATCCATTTATTCCCAACTTTAACTTTGTTCCAGACCATTTATTTTTTTTAATAGTTTACAAAATTATTTTTTAGATATACATACCTACACAGAAATAATTGTATATAATCACCAAGTTCATAGCATCGAACAAAATATTTGTTGATTTTGCACCTGTGTATTACCACAATGCTTATATTGGTTACCTAAAATTTTAATAAATGACATTTCTAATATTAATTAAAAATATTATCAAAAAACTTTGCCGTTTCAAAAAATGTGTTAACTGATATAATTAAATATAGATCAGGTTTTGACAATTCCCAAAAAAAATTCTACAAGTTTAAACTAGTTTATTTTAAACGAAAAAATCAATTTTTTGTTATTTAATTAATCATTTATTTCAAAACAACTAAAATGATATTTGTAAAATTTTTTTTAATTTTCTTTCAACTAGAAAAACACATGATTCAATTAAAAAAAAACAATTGATTCAATTATTACATTAATTAAATTGAAACTTTTTAATCAATTTTTTTAATTGATAAAAAAACTACTGATATTTTTTCTGTGTACATTCATAGGTAAAGCCTCCTATTTGCTGTAGTGGTTGTCTTTAGAAGTTTCATAAAAGAAACATTAATGGCTGCGAGTTACTAAAATTTTATTCCAACTCTAAAAGTTTCTCCGCCGTTAATAATGATTCTAATAAATTGTCTTTACCACCATTGCATTCATCTATGTGCTCTTCTTCAAATTCCTGATCCTCCTCCATAGCTGTTAAATCTAAATTGTATTTCGCTAAATTTACTTTCTTATTCTTTTTTTGTATCATCTCTTTATCAAATTCGTTCATATATTTCCATGGATTTTGTTTGCAGTAATTTGTTGGAGTTTCATATACATAACACACTGCCATTTGTAAAATATCGGGTACCATAAAAGGAAATAGCCAACAAACCAAAGGTGTTGTACCACATTCGTAATGTGACATTTTGTGATAGAAAAGGAAGCCGTCTAACTGCGGTTGGTTATCTACCCAAAGTGGATACCGTTGCAGTGCCACTGCCAATCGTTCCTTATTTGACATTTCATAGTAATCTAAAAGTTGAAAACTTTTAATTTCTTCATTTTTATATTTCTCTTTTATTTCATCCAGTTCTATTAATTTCGATTTCAACCAAAAAAAACGAAATTCGGCGTCACAATCCCTTAATGGAATAAAAAAATGTAACGCGTCTAATACATAAAATGTGTCTTTTTCTTTGTTGTAAATGCAGTCTAGTATGGAGTAGTCGTTGTCAGAACCATTTAAACCACCACCGGGTAATAAACTTGAGAATGTCATACGATATCTTTTGTTTTTACTAAACATTTTAGTTTTCCCATTTTCGCTTACGACTAAGCATCGTTGCCCCATCGGACACGGCACTAAAATCCAATCGCCGAAATCTTCTGGTTTTTCCTTGAACCACTCGGAGAGTTGCAAATTTATATTCTCTAGTTTTAATTTTTTCTGAAAAGACTTTCCATTTTCTTTCTTTTCATGACGATGTGGTTCTCCATGGTGTCTATATTGATCCTGCTGTTCTATACGATTAAGTTTTTGTTGCTGCAAAAGTAGTTTCCTTCGTAGTTCTTGGCGCTCATCTTTATTAAGGTTTTGTTTGTACAAATTCGTAAACATCGTATTTTAATTAACAAAAAACTTTATCGTAGTTTATTAGGTTTATTATTTACATGATAACAGCTGTGCTAATAACAGTGATGTCATTTTAGTGCTTTTAGTGTGGCGTGAGCACTTGTATTTGCCGAAATGCATTAACCCGTAAGTCTACAGAGATGTTCAACGTTGTATGGACAATTTTCAAAGTGAATTCTAAAGTCAATGAACGTGCTAATGTAGTTCCGTGAAATTCGAGCACACACCTTAAATATTTTTGTTTCTATCGGGCTCAGATTTTTTATGTGCTGGATTCATATTTCGTCCAAAATAAGGATAACCGCTAATACAATTTTTTAAATATAAAATGGCAGTAATGTGATATATTTAACTATACAGTGGTTGTCAGCTTATTTGATGCAAGCAAAACCAAAATCATAAAAACCATCTTGCTTAAGGCCGGTATTCACTATCCTATTTAGTCCCACGATATGTCAAAAAAATCGTGTGTGCTCAAAATGTATGACAGTGTGGCTTAAAAATGAATTGAGTGAAAGATTTTTTTGACAAGTCTGTCCGACTTGGAAATGTTTTAAAAATTTTCATAAAATGATAGATTATATGCGATCAGAGTTGCATTTTCTTGTAAAGTTGATGAGTCATTTGAGTTTGCATCTTTTTTGTGGGATAGTGTGGCATTGACAGCAGATTTTGCAGACATTTTTTTTTATGTCGGATAGAATTCCGTCAGATTTTCGTGTGAATGAATCGTACGATTATGTAGGATAGTGAATACCGGCCTTTATGAATACAACCAAATGTAAACAAAAATTAAAAAGGATTTGAAAAAGCCACGTTCTTAGACCCCTTTCAGACAGGCAAAGTTTACTTTGACAAAGTCTGTTGAATTCTCTTTTAAACTTTGTTTGGTGCTCAGACACACAAAGTTTAATTTGACAAATTTTTGTTTTCTCTTGTTTGAATATAATATATAAACAGCGTTGCCAGAATGATGATTTTATCATATTTTTTCAAACAAAAATATGATTAAAGATTTTTTTCTCAAATGATGATTTTTTATTTTTAGAAATTCTGATTTTTACTTTAATTTTGCTTATAGAAAATACACGATTACTTAAACAGTCAATTTTTAAAACAATGAAGTTTTGCATCAGCTTGATGTGTGTTGGTGCTGCACACTTTTGTACCCAGTATCTAGAATACACAAAATTGCATCATTATTTCTGGACATAAAAATATTAAAAAAGGCATATTATAACCTATTTCCAATGTGCGAAAGAATTCCTTCTTTCGGACAACTACATTTAAAACAAACACAAATTCTAAAAACTTTGTTTTTGTTTTAAATGTATTTGTAAAGGTACGTTCAGACTGATGAAATATTTGAAAGCAAACATAAAATATTTCATTAACGTAGTCTGAACACAAAATATTTTTGAGTATCAAATAAAATAACAGCTGATTTTGAGAAAATAAAAGTATTTGCCGGCAAACAAATATTTGTGCAATGTGAACATAGTGTGAACACAAAAAATCAAATATTTTAGTAATTTTTGAGCAAACATTTATTTGATATTACAAAAAAATTGAAAGAGCAAACAACGACAAATAATTTTAGCCATGTTCCAGATAGAAGCAATTTTTACTGTAAGTTTTCGGATTCTTAACAATTTTAAAGATTTTTTATAATTATTAGACTTTGCTATTGCTATTAGCAAATTTTTGCAAATTACCGCTAATTTAGAAATTTTTATAGAATTTTTGCCATTCCTTAAAGTTTAAGGCACTTTTACTAAATTTTATGGCTTGTTTGAAATATTAAAATGGTTCGCGAATTTTCGCAATTTTTGCAACATTTTTTTTTTTTTTTGTTTTTCCCCTAAATTTTGTTTTTTAACCGATTTAGCAATTTCAAATATATTTTAGGGTTTGTTTCCAAGTTTGCATTTTTTTTCGCGAATTTTAGCCATGTTCCCAAAAGAAGCGATTTCTTTCTGTGATTCTTTGCAGCTTTAACTATTTTTAATAATTATGAGTACTAAACTTTGGTATCATGCCGCTATTAGCAAATTTTTGGGAATTTCCGCTAATTATGCAATTTTTACCGAATTTTTGCTATTCCTTATAGTTTTAGGCACCCTTAATAAATTTTATGGCTTGTTTAAAATATCTAAATTTTTCGCGAATTTTCGCTATTTTTGCAACATTTTTTTTGTTTTTTTCTTGACATTTTGTTTTTTAACCGATTTACCGACTTCAAATATATTTTAGCGTTTGTTTCCAAGTTTGCAATTTTTCGCAAATTTTAGCCATGTTCCCGTTACCCAGTGGCTTCCATTTTTTTCTTCTTCTACATTCTCCTGTTCTAACACTAAAAGAGATGCTGATCCACAGAATAAAATAAAAAAATTAGCTTTTGCGCTCATTTTTACCATTTGAGAAATATATTTTTATTTATGAACACTTTCATTAAATAATTATTTGATGCAAATATTTCTTTTAGTCTGAACGCATGGCAAACATGAATTAATTTATTTTATTAACACTGTTTGCCAACTGTTTCATCAAACAAAAATTATCAAATATTTGAGCTTAGTTTGAACATTAACAACATATTTTTTTGTTTCACACAGTTTGAAGCAAATATCAGAAAAAATATTTTCGATAAATATTTCATTAGTCTGAACGTACCTTAAGAAGTAAATAATTCTTTAGTACATCGGAAATAGGTGAAATGAAAAAATGTATTTTTATAAAGTTTCATATACTGACGAATTATCTTTTTATGTATTTCAATTTAAATAATAAGAAGCATGGTTTTATAAAAAAAATTTAAGATTTTCCTCTTCAAAATATGATTTCTTTCGCCATATGACAATTTTTATTCCAAAGATTCTGGTAACGCTGTATATAAATATAAAGTTGCAGCCAACTTCAGGTATAATCTACGAACGAAAAACAAAACGACTTTGCGAGTACAGCAAAGTATGTACTCCCCCGCTATACTCTTTTCCCTTCTCTTCTATAAACTCAAGACTTTGCAAAGTAAACTTTGTTTGGCTGAAAGGGGTCTTACTTCAAAAAATGTTTCCATTTCTTTTGCTATTTTCCTTCCTTCTATAAAAAAAATTAACAAAAGCAAAATAAACAGCGTTTTCAAATCGATCAGCTTATTTGATGCAATGACCTTTCAGTGATACTGATACCGTTATGTTCCGAAATAGAATGCAATTTTTTTTAGCTCTTTTAATGTTTGTCTAAACTATTACGTTTTGCATAATTTTAGTGTGATCTTGCAATTTCATGTGTCATAACAAAGATTTTTTAAATATGGGCACAACAGTTGAACAACGGGAAAACCACAGCGTAAAATAGAAGAAATTGTTAATATACCATCATCTACAGTGCAACACATAATAGAGCGCTATTTAGGGAGAACAGGGTAAAGAACAAGGGCAGAATTGCGACAAATTAAATTCTGACCCCAAGTGACGAACGATGGATTATTAGAAAAATTAATAAAAACCCCAGGTTATCGGCACAAAAATTGGCTGATAAGTACATAATGGTATTGGCAAAAATTGTAGTGCAGCAACGATTCGCCGTGTGCTCCGGTCACATGACTTTCACGGTCGAGTACCTTTAAAAAAGGCTTTTATTAACAAAAAAAATGAAGTCAGCCGACTAGCCTTCGCAAATAAACATATATCGAAGGGCTTAGAATTCTGGAATACAGTAATTTTTTCAGATGAGTTTAAATTTAATATATTCGGCTCGGATGGAAAGTTTTTACGTTTGGCGAAAGCCGAATACAGAACTTCAATTAAAGAATTTGTGTGCGACTGTTAAACATGGGGGTTGTAGCGTTAGGGTGTGGGCATGTATGGCAGCAACGGGCGTTGGAAATTTAGTACTTATAGAGGGAAACATGGATAAAATAATGTATCTAACACTCTTATAGTAACTTACTTCAAAGTGCTGAAAAACTCGGTCTAAGGACCGAATTCCATTTTTACCAGGATAACGACCCGAAACATAAGTCTGGAGTTGTTCAGTCTTGGCTCATATGGAACTGCCCTCATTTGATGTAACCACCAGCTCAGTCTCCAGACCTAAACGTCATTGAAAATTTATGGCCATTATTGTTGCATCCATGCAAAATCGGTTGAAAGCTGCTATAGACCAAAAGGGCTACCACACAAAATATTAAAAATACATTATCTTAAATATTACGTTATTTTTTAGGTTTTTAATATATTGCATCAAATAAGCTGTTATATTTGAAAACTGTTTTTTTTTTGTTGTTGTTTCTTTAAAAGAAAAAACGTGAAATATGAATAAAATTCAACTTTAATTTGAAATAAAAAGGTTAATTTTTCTAACGCTTTTTGAGTTTTTTCAAAATCTTTTTTAGTTTATGAATTATAACGACTTGAATTTTTTAGATTTGATTGCATCAAATAAGCTTACAGCCACTGTATTTTTCGGATTCAAGTACGGATCAGGAATTAAATATGCCTAAATTTAAGTATTTGGAACATAATAATATAATAAAATTGAAAATATAATAAAAATTTTTGTTCATATTTCTTTGTTGTTGTTGTTTTAATATATTTTCCCAAGCGAAAATTTATAATTTATTTAAAAACCTGGAAATTTGGTATATAGATATAAAACTAATTTCTTACAAGCAATGCAATACAATATATGTGGTGAATTCAACAACAACCTTATTCCGGAAATAATTTTGTATAAGTGCTATGTGAGGGAGGGGGCATATATGGATCCCATAGTTAAATCTAGACGTACCTACCAGTACAAAATTTACATAGTAGCTATTATAAAAGTTATCGTTGTCAAATTTTATATTAATTCCAGCATTTCTAGGTAAGTTTTGGCAATAAAATATGGACCGATTCCAAAAAGATTTGGTAAGATGATTAAGGTTGCAATAACATATTTGAAGGGCAAATTTAATGTAAAAACCTATATATTAACTAAAGATAGTTAATAGGTGCAAAATAATATTCCAGAAATTTTTTTAATAAGCACCTTTTTTTGCGCAGCACAAACGCATAGTATCTTCTCTACTTTAGGTGATGTGGGTATAAAATCAAATCTTCTTGGTACCCACAGTACCTTAGGTGAAAAGGATATAATGCGATTGTTCTGATGTGTGTAACTGATAGAAACATTGGCTCTGGACACCCCTTTTAGTGTACCAAACGACCAAGTCCGTTTAGCTGGCTGGCAAAGGAATTAAACGAAATGTTATTTTTTAATATTAATGGCAAATATTTGTTTGATAAGCGTATAAAATAAAAATATTTTGAGTTGAATGAATACATACATATGCACCTGTTTTATTTAAACTTATTTCACTGCCGTATTCGTAAAAAATACAATAATTTTGTTTTAAAATGTATTTTAAGACAAGAATTTCCATTGAATTTTTTTCTTAAAACACACTTCAAACGTAAATAAATTGTTTTTGAATACTGCTGTTAATAGCTGTGTTCATTTACTTAAAATTGTTACGATTTTGTAACAATTGTTACTGGAAACTGTTCATTAACCCAAAAAATTTGCAATTTGAGAGCGTCAAAAGAGAGGAAAAAATTGAGAGACAAAAAAATTCTTGTAAATTTTTACTGGTAAAACTTTTACTTGCAAGAATTTTTGAAACATCTGTTTCATGTTTTGGTTTATAAAACAAACTTTTCCAAAGAAGTTTTTAATAAGGATATTTTGCAAAATTTAAAAGTTAATGGTGAGTTTTAAGATTATTAAAAATATTTATGCGATAAGAAATCATACTCAATTAATTGCAGCTTCCGAGCAATAAATTAGAAGAACTAAAAAATTTTTGTAAAAATTTAAAAAATAAACATGATTTCAATAAAGTATCAATTAATTTAATACTCGATAATTGGGATATGATAGGCAAAGTAATATTATATGTAATTAACAAATCTTTTTCCTGTCAGTTGGAAGGAAACTATGACAACTCCTATTGAAAAAATAAAAAAAAACAAACCGATCCGAAGAATTTAGACCTATTAACACATTAAAAACATGCGAAAAGATAATTGAAACAGTCGGCAAAGAACAATTAGAGGAATACATGGAAAAAAATAATTTATTCTCAAAATATCAATCTGGATTTCGAAAAAAATACTCGTGCGAAACTGCTGTAAACTACGTAATAAACAAATGGAAAAGATTAGACAAAAATAGGAAATTATTAGCAATTTTCTTAGACTTCAAAATAGCTTTTGAAACTATTGACAGAATGACATTATTAGATAAACTGCAAAAATATGGTATAAAAGGCAAGGAAGTGAAATGGTTTGAATCATACTTAAACGCAAGAAGACAAAAAACTCAAGTCAATAAAGTAAAATCGACGAATATTAACAAGTACGGTGTTCCGCAGGGATCGATATATAAACGAAATGCCCAAAGTGTTAGAAAAATGTGAAATAATGTTATATGCCGACGACACACTAATATTTACTGAAGCAGAAAATGATCAAATATGTTACAGCAACCTAGAAAATGATTTATATAAAGTAAACAAGTGGCTAAAAATTAACAAATTAAAATTAAATGAGTGTAAAAAAAAAATTATTGAAATAAATATGACTAGTAATAAGCAAATTAAAATGAATAGTGAGCAAAAACAAAAAGTGAATAGTATTAAATATCTCGGATTTATACTAGATCGTGAATTGAAACTTAAGAGCATATTGACTATATTTGTAAAAAGATTGGTAAAAAGATGGGGTTTTTGAAAATCACTGCCATAAATATATACAATACAATAATTTAACCACATTTTGAATTTGGCTCAACAATAATTTATAGATGCTGTACAGATCAAGATGTAACCGATATGCACCAATAAATTATATGTTAAATTGTCTTAAATGGATTAATATACACTCTTATCCAAAAAATGAAGATGGGATGTGCGCCACAATACCTATGTGAACAACTTATATATGTTGGAGATATAATCTAAGAAATTCTGAACACTTTAGGCTACAACAAATATCAAACAACACAATGCAAAGATCGCTATTTTACAAAGGCTTAAGTGAATATAATAAATTACAACCTCATATTAGAAATGGAAGAAATATTAATATATTTAGAAAAGAAATTGTAGAATTTATATATAACTTATAAAAATTAATGTTTGAATATTTAATGTATGTAATTTTTAAAGAATGTTACATACTACGAAATAAAATAAATAAATAAATAAAGGACAGATATTTCGATATTATTATTGCTAAAGGGCATAATAAACCACGCAAATTGCTTGGCAAACATGCACTTTGTTTTTGCTTCTGTTTGCCAATAAACAGCGCAATCATATTTCGTACAAACATTATTTTTTCATTTTTGTTTTGCTTTCAATGAATACTGACGACGCACAGTGGCGCCATTTGAGTTTTTTCGTTGCAAAAATCATATCTTTTGAACCGAATAAGATAATTGAACAGTTTAAACAGCATATGATAGATAACTGTTCAGCCTATGAAATGAGCGTTTGGAAAGGGTGCTACGCTTTGTAGGGGCCTACTTATGGGTTATCAAAGTTAAAATTTGTAGAAAAATCAATTTTATGGTAACTAAAAAAAATTATTTTTACATTTTTAGATTGTTTTTATTTTTTTTCTTAAGGGTTTTATGTTTTAAATTATTACCCAACAAATTAAAAAAAAAATTATTTATTTTTTTAAATTTATTTTTTCAATTTTCTGTAAAATATTCATCACAATTCGTAAGAGAAGGTATATCTAAAAGACTAACAATTTCTAAACTATAATTATTTTGTAACTCTATTCGTGACTTCACATGCCGCAGGGAAGAAATAAGTGGATCGGAAGATGCTGCCAACATGTTGAAGATCCTTATTTTGCCTTACCCTTGATGCTTTGAATGTGTTCTGCAATCTATATTTTTTATAAAATTTGTTAAGAGACTCCTGTGCTTCTTCAGAAAGCTCTCCAATTGGCAAAGACTGGTACTCAATTATATCTTTGCCATGCGCCAATATTTTATGGACGGTCGGGGTCAACTTCTTCTGTGGATACATTTCTGCTAAAAGAGATGCAGTTTTCGACGCATATTCTGTGATGTCCGTGAGAGTTTGAGTGATATTACCTTTTGAGAAATGTTTTGAAATAAAGCAAAACCTCTCAACTTCGCTTCGCGATGGACAATGGCACGCTGGTGTTTGGGCTGAAGCTCGCCGGAAATGGGGGGTTCGCGTCCATCTACTCACACATACACAATTTAATTCGTGCCTATAAAACGAAAGCTGTTATTATACCGAAGCGATAGAAAACAAAAAAAACATTGAACAAAGACCGATTGTTGATTGATAATACTGAAAACTAAACCGCAGTTTTCGACACAATTGCCTCGAGTCTTCAGGACCAGGTGTTTATGTCCTGGACAGGCTGCCCACCCCATATGACATTTTACTGCCATCCTTGGCACTACTCATTGCCTGTAAAAAAAATTTAATTTGGAGTAATGCCCCTAAACGTTACTTACCACATCGCCATACGTCTGTTACCTTTCAACCCTATTTTTACTAAATTAATACATTATTTATGTTTTCATTCAATTCAAAATTTACAAAATATTTTTATTTAACATATTTACTAACACTACGATTGAACAATGGTTACAAAATTTAGTAAATTTACCTTAATTATGTAACTTAATATCATATACGGATCCAAAAAAATATAATTCAGAAATGATTATTATATACAAATAGGTTTGTTACTTATATAATTGAAAATAGCCTTAGCCAAAATTCTACAAAAAAAAACACGTTAATTAGAAGTAATATGCGGTTGCAAAAGAAAATCTCGTTACTATCGTCTTTATGGCCTTTTCTACTTATTATTATTATTATTTAGCATTTGTTTTATACCTAATTGTAAAAACAAAAAAATTTCGATAATAAATAGCAAATTGGTTAATAATTAGGCTTTGTTGTCTCTATTTTGTTGGCGATCGATATTGTTCGGTGGGTTATTTTATGTCTTACTAAAGTGTATTGGCCATGTCCAATTAAATAGCGAGTCTTACCGTTTGTCTTATAGGATTTCATTATTCATTTCCATTATTCATGGATTGTATGACTCGAAGTATGGGACTATAGATTCAATTATTGATTGTCATGACTATTATTCATTTATTTATTTACTTATTAATTAATTGGTTCATTAGATCATGTATTTATTTACTTATTAAGTTATTTATTTATCAAATTATTTATTTATGAAATTATTATGTTATTTACTTATTTAGTTATTTATTTATTTACTTGTTAAGTTATTTATTTATTAAATTATTTTTTTTTTTTTTTTTCAATTTAATATATTATTTATTTATTTATTAATTAATTAATTTATTTGTTTACTAGTTAAGTTATTTATTTATTACATTAACCCCTTCTTTTACTAAATTATGTATTTACCCAATAGCCAATTCGGGTCTTAATGTTTCCATTGATCAACTAAGGCATATAAGTATTCGTTTATTTAAGTCTAGTCAAGTATTCATCCCTTACGTCTGGTATTCAAATTATCAATCAGATAATTTAAGTACCAATTAGTTAGCTATTTAAGTCTATATCCCTTTAAATCCCTTGGAACAAAGTTCATTAATTATTCCAATTTAAGTCGTGTTATTTAAATACTTAATGCTCACGGTATTCAAGGACTTGTTAGTTAGAGTACTTCAGTATTATGATGATTTCGATTCTTAGATATCAGTTTAATCTAGTTCATAAACTTCAAATTAGTTTATGTTTTCAAAATTAACTTTCAGTGTAAATACTTAAATCTAATTTAGATACCCAATTGTAAATTGAATACAAACGTTCAAATTTGAATTTAGTTTCGGTATTTAAGCTAGATTTAGTACGTCAAATTCAAATTCAATTTATTTATTCAAATCCCACTTCCAGTTAAGGATTTAAATTCAATTCCAACCTAAGGTACATGTAGTCAAATTACAATTAAGTGTTCAAACCAAAGTTGAATATTCTCCCTTAAACCGAATATTTACAACTCGTTCAAAAACATAATTCTAATTTAGTCTAAGAATCCAAATTCACAACTAGCGGATTCAATATGAAAAATTTAAAATTCAATTCAACCAATTAATCTATATTTAGTTTACCTATGTCAATTCGTATCCGGTTCAAATAATGGACATCAAAATTAACATTCTGATTCACGTTTAGTTTAGGGAATCTAAATTCAAACTCTGTTTTGGTAACTAAATTTAAACCAGTCTTAAATATTTTGTCCAATTCACGTATCTAAGCTCGATTGGAATTTTCGACTTCAAATTCGAATTTAATTTACACGCATAAACAAATTAAAATTAACTCTGAGAATCCAAATTTAATTTTTTTGTTGAAGTACCTGGGAGTCAATTAGTTTAGATATAAAAGAATTTTATCATTAATGTTTTCCAACTTTATTTACTCAAGCAATTGGATAATTTATTGAAGTGACTAAAAATTTATTAATCAAGGTTATAAATAATTAATTAATCACTTAAACAATTTAGCCCCTTAGTTATTTCATTACTTCATAATACGAAATGTAAATTTATTTATTAAAATTGTTTACATCATGAATAAATTCTTTTATTTCTCCTTTTTCATTTTCTTTTTATCTAATCGCTTTGTTTTTTTTCCTTAAGTGTTAATTCTAATTCGTGGTTAGTCTTTAGTGGCAGTTTCAATAATAACAAAAAAAATCCTTATTTATTTCTTTTTCTTTATATTCGTTTAAGTTATTTCATATTCCTTATGTTTGTTTGCCAATTTATTCCTTCTTCATGAATTCTAACTTCGTTTGACGATTCTTAAGTGTTTATTTAAAGAGGAATTTCCAAAATTTTGTTTTTCTTTTCTCTTTGTTTTTTTTTTTTATTTTTTTTATTTATTTTAAGGCGAATTCGCCTTTATTAATTTCAAGAGAAATAAAAAAACAGTGATGGGTAGAATTATGGCATTAAAAAATTTATAGGTAGGCCTTACTTATACTAATACGTATACATAAACTTAGGTATTTTAGGATTGGTAAGAATAATACTAGATTATAAGTCAGAAAGTAGATTGGGGTTATGTTCTTATAGCAAATATAATTAGTGTAATAATATTGTAATAGACTTAAGTATTTTAACTATAGGTATATTAATAATTTTAGTAGGCATAAACTTATGTATTTTTGTATTAGTTAGAATAAGGTTAGATTATAAGTTAGAAAATAGATTAAGGTTAGGTTCTTATAGCAAATATAATTAGCGTAATAATATAGTAATAAATTTAAGTATAAGAAAATCATAAGTTTATTAATAATTTTGGTAGGCATAAACTCATGTATCTTAGGATTAGTTAGAATAGTGTTAGATTATAAGTTAGAAAGTAAATTAAGGTCATGTTCTTATAACAAATATAGCTAGTGTAATAATATAATGGATAAATATAGAAACTAACTTATAGTGTGTAGTAATAAATTTAAGTATGGTAATTGTATTTATAGGTATTTAGTGTTATTGTTAATAATTTTAGTGTCAATAATTTGGAAAATAGTTTTAGACGTAGGAATTAGAATGGGGATAATGATATTAGTTGGTGAATAATGTATAGAAATAAACTGCTGTTTTTATTCATAACTTTTTCTCTTTTCCCTTTTTAAACATGGGCAATACAATGGGCTGGCTTTCGCCCCCAAATGATGAATGTTCTTGGGTCAAATCAAAGTTACCTGACTCTCCAAAGGTTCCATTTACGTGGCCGGGGGTGGTTGACTGAGTTGTTTCTCATCCAATTCGGTTAACAAGGTCGCTTGCTGCTGTGGTCGAGATGTTGGATGATCTGTTTGGAGTTGTTGTAGCCGATATGTTTGGTAGATCCGTTTGGGTGTTTTTGTTGTGGCACGGTTGGTGCTCTGTTTGGTGTTGTTGTTGTGGCAAGGTTGGCGATCGGTTTGGCGTTGTTGTTGTGGCAAGGTTGGCGATCGGTTTGGAGTTGTTGTTGCCGATATGTTTAGTAGATCCGTTTGGGTGTTTTTGTTGTGGCACGGTTGGTGCTCTGTTTGGTGTTGTTGTTGTGGCACGGTTGGTGATAATGATGTTTAGAGACACAATCCACTCTGCTGTTATTGCTCTCTGTAGTTTTTTCCTGTTTTTTTTTTTAGGAGTAGTGATGGGGGTAGAGATTTTCTGTTGTTTGTTGCAGTTGTGAGATTGGGTTCAGTCTTTTATTGTGGTCGTCATCGTTGGAAATTAAAATTTAGTCTGCTTTTCTTGTTCCCAAAATTTTTTTATGTTTTTTTCCACATATACCGGAAATGGTGTGCTTCCTGTGGGCTGCTGCTTTTAGCTGCTGTAAGCTTATATGTTTTTTTTTAATTTCATTTTTTTTTTTATTTATTTAGTTGGAGTTTTCTTCTGGTCTTATAACACAAACAAATTTCCTTCCACGTGCCATTTATTAAGGCTTTGCCTGTCTCCGAATATAACCCGCCACTTCTCAGTTCACTGCCTTTTCTAGAATGAACTATCTTTCATTCTCTATACCCACGCCAAGTCTACCAAAATTTCATGTTGTAGAGTCGTACTATTTTGGTATGTTGTAGGGTTGTATTTTCTTTCACATTTAAATGGTGATGGCACTCAGAGCTGGGATTCTCTGAGTGCTAAAAAAAACGCCAAGAAAAACAAAACACAGTGTCCGTCACAAAGCCAGCTCTTTTCCCATAACCTGTGGAGTGAAAAGAGTTGGGATTTCGGACGGTTTGGCAACTCTCTCCCCTGTCATTCTGCCATGACCGGAGGTAGTGTACCAAAGACCTAAAATTTTCCGCCCCAATCGGCCTCTACAGATCCGCTTATCCGGCCATGCTTTCTTTCCGCTTTGTGCGCTACGCGAGCGTACACCATGTTATTTGTGGGACCGGGTTCAGTGAGAAACAAAAAAAAATTCCGTAAACAAAATCATTCCCTGCTTGCTTTCTGCAGTGAATAGTTGCAAAAAAAAAATATGTTTATCGTTTCAACCAATACCAGCGTGTGTAACCAGAGTTAAGAGCCCAATATCGTTCCCCTTTAAAAGGCGACGTCAAGGGAGCCGAATTTGCCGTCTTAGGACAACCCCCAGACATCCGTGACGATTCAATCTTAGCCCGACGCCAAAAGAACCAGGTTCGACCAAAACATGTTCCTGATCATGTATTAGCAAAGGTGAGTGGCCCTTAATTTATTTCAAGCTCTATATATATATATAATTGACGTAAACCTTTACTCTCACACTAACCATTGTACCGCGCGCATTCTTCGTGTAATTCCAGTCAATTTTAAAAACTTTTAGCCTACTAAGGTGGTATTAACATTATGCAATTATCGCATCAACTATTTTTCAAACGACCTTTTGCCTGTTTTTTCCCATACGAATTGTCGAAAATTGAACGGTGTCGATAAAATTGCACGACGAAATATGGATAGCCATTTTGTTAATTTTCTTTTTCTGTTTTTTCTTTTTTTTTGCTTTAAATGTGATGCTATTCGTTATGTCGTCAACCTTTATGATCACAAAACGCTATCCTTTCTTATCGAAATTGTTTTGTATAGAAAGGCTTTAACTACAAGTTATTGCAAGCCTTTTAAAAGCCATTGCCCGTATTCATAAAAGTACATAAAATGCAATTTAAATCTGTCAGATTTCCAATCGTTTGCTATGGATATTAAATTCCTGGTTGATAACGCAGTCATTTTGGTTGCCCTCTGCCGGGAAAAATGCTTGGAAAAAATATTCAACTGATCATGTGTTTTCATGATCAGAAAAGAATAATAAAAGAACTCGGCCTTAATTGCAAAATGTCAATGTAGCCTAATTTAAATTATTCACCTCATGACAAACAAGTTAATAAATCGGAACCGAACGCCAATTACCGTTGAGGTTGAAAAAAACTTCCTAAACTAACAGTATTTTCTAATTTTGCAGGTGTAAATTAAAAACAGTCGGCCATAATACGGTCCTCCCTGACAAATCGTGCGCATTTGTAATCCACCCCACAATGACCAATATTACCTTCGGACACACCAACCTCCTATTGTTTTAAATGCTGCGCGTGTATTACTCCTATTAATTGTCCCTTGAGATTCTCGACTTCGTAAAGACTATTACCTATCGCCCTTCTAATTCTACACCTCAGCCAGGGTCTACAAAGCTTGGCATTTATGCCCTTCGTAAATTTGCTTTGGACAAAATTCTTCCTATAAACCTCCTGACCAGCAGTATATATTATGTTTCGGCTTTTAAGGTTGTATGATTTTACGTTTCTTAGGTAGGCATCATGCAGCTTCTCACTAACTTTCTGGTGTATAAGTTGCATTTGTGAGGATTTCGGTAGTACTAGCATTTCTCCTTCTTCAGTAGACTTTAATTTTCGCAGAATAACATATGCGTCGGCGTGAGTGATCATGTTGTAGCCGGTTAACGAAAAATAGGGAGTCACGCCCGTGGAAGAGTGAATGGTTGATCTTAGTGAACATTCGATTTTGGATAGGTTTTCGTCCCATTTTGATTGATCCTGGTCCAGCAAACTTCGAATAGAGCTAAGAATAGTCTGGTTTACCCTCTCACTAGCGTTCGATTGCGGCGAGTATATGGGAGTGCGAATATGTCTTACACCAAATATATCCAAGAACTCTTTGAACGATTCAGAGGTGAACTGTTTGCCATTGTCTGAATGTAGAAATTCTGGCACTCCGAATTTGTAAAATACCTCATCTCTTAAAAATTTTATTACCGCTTTGGTTGTGGCTTTCGATAGGGCTTTCAATAAGACAAATTTTGTTTTATGATCTAGTACTATGAAAATAAATGTGTTACCGGATTTCGTTCGGGTGTAAGGTCCTAAGAAGTCTATATATATTTTCTGGAACGGTCTCTGCGTCCTGACTTCATAGCCCATTGGTGGCCGTAAAATTTGTTTTGGGTGTTTTATTTCCTTACACGT
This sequence comes from Pollenia amentaria, assembly GCA_943735925.1. Lineage (NCBI taxonomy): Eukaryota > Metazoa > Arthropoda > Insecta > Diptera > Polleniidae > Pollenia > Pollenia amentaria. The sequence goes on along the minus strand of OX031009.1, from coordinate 232,629,216 downwards.
ACCGCATTCTCTAACAAAATCCCTAATCTGTTTTACCATAGAAGGCCAATAAAAATACTCGCGAATATTATACAACGTCTTTGCTATGCCTCCGTGCGAGGTGTTGTCTACATGGGATCTACTAATCAGACTGTCGGCTAAATCATTTGGTACCCATATCTTCCAGCATTCTGCCTCATCGACTAGATCGTCTCTGTTGAATTTTACTTTCTTGTATACGATGCCATCCTCCACTTTCAAATCGGGTAGCCGGTCCTTATTTTGCTCCACGGTGTCTATTAGGGCTAAATAATCTTTACTTTTGAATGCTTCCGAATTGAAATCTATTAAGGGGCCACTATTTAAAACCACCTCCTCCATGTCTTGACGCGAAAGCATATCGGGGACAACATTTTTCGTTCCTTTCCTGTGCTCTATGTTGAATTTAAAGCCTTGGAGCTTTAAACTCCACCGAGCAAGTCTCCCGTTCAAATCTTGCTGACGCATCAACCATTTCAGACTGGAATGGTCCGTAATGACCGTAAAGTCCATCAATTCGATATACTGGCGAAACTTTTCTATGGCCAATACGACTGCGAGACATTCCTTCTCAGTCGTAGAGTAGTTTTTCTGAGCCTGGTTCAATTTCTTCGAAAAATATTCGATAGGGTGTTCGCCTTCTTCATCGTCCTTTTGAAAAAGAACTGCCCCTACTCCTACGTTTGACGCATCGCATTGGACAAAGAATGGCCTTTCGAAATCCGGGCTGGATAGTATCGGGCTTGTCACTAGCCGACGCTTGAGCTCTTCAAAAGATTTTGTGGCTTCAGGGGTAAAATTAAATTTCGGAGCCTTTTTAAGGGTATCTGTTAAAGGTGCAGTAAGAGTAGAAAAGTCGTTAATAAAACGGCGGTACCAACCTACTGTGCCTAAAAACCGTCTCACCTCCTTTTGGTTTTTCGGAGGATTTATATCTAAAATAGCCCTTACTTTTTCTTCGTCTGGTTTCAGTTTCCCGCCGCCAACTATATAACCCAAGTACTTTAGTTCTCGGTAACAAAATTTAGATTTCTGCATGTTTATGGTAAGGCCAGCATTCGTTAATTTCTGTCCCACGATACGAAGCATGTCCATATGATCTTCAAAGTTTGAGGACACCACCAATAAGTCGTCCAAGTATATGAAAACCCTATCCTTAAGCTCAGATGGCACCACTCTGTCCATCAACCGACAAAGCCTCTGTGCAGCGTTGCACAGTCCAAATGGCATCATTTTGAATTGGTACTGCGGCCTACCCGGAACCGTGAACGCTGTCTTTGGTCTGCTTTCCTCATCCAGAGGGATTTGCCAGAAGGCGTCCTTGAGGTCAATTGATGAGATAAAGTGTGTATCGCCTAGTCTTGCCAATAAACCATCTATGTTGGGCAGGGGGTATGCATCCTTCCTCGTTACCTTATTGAGCTCCCGAGCGTCAAGGCAAAGCCTGTTCTTGTTGGGCTTAATGACCAAGGTCATACGATTGTTCCACTCTGCTCCAGTGGCTACTTCAATGACGTCCAGCTCTATCATCCGGTCGAGTTCAGCGTAGATCAGTTTTTGCACTGCTGGGCTCACAGGGTAGTGTCTCATCTTTTTGGCCGGTGCCTCTCCAGTGTCGATCGTGTGTTTTTCGATTTCCGTCCTTCCTAGGCCATACTGTGTGTAACAACGAAACGATGTTTTCACATTTTCTAAAATTCTTCTTTGGCGTGACGTTAATTGGTGCACCTTGGACTCTTCCGAATCAGTAGGAGAAATTTCGTTGACCAAATTATTTTCAAAAGAAACCTTCAAGCCTATTTTTTTCCAAAAATCATAACCTAATATCAGTTCCTGACTTAAGTTTGGAACCAGATATAGCATCATTTCCACAAATTTGTTCCCATATTTCATTTTTACCAAGATTTTGCCAATAATCAAATGTCTTTTTCCATCCGCTGTTCGCACAGACGATTTAAAATCAAGTACTTTTGCATTCATTTGTTTAACGTTTTCTATACAGTTCCGGCCGAGGCAACTTACAGAGGCTCCACTATCTAACAGTCCTTGATATTGAGAATCATTAATTTCGACTGTCATATAGGGTCTAATGTCGTCCTCGCTACCTATCACCGTGCACGCTATAACTTTTCTCTCTTCTTTTCTTGCGGCGTATCTTTCTCTGGTTTTTCGGATTTTGTTGCTAACTATTGGTAAATAATCTGTAAAAATTTCGGAACGAATTTGGTTGTAGTTTTCCAGACGCTGTTCATAAGATAAACTGGGATTGAGACCGTGTGACCTTGAGTTATTGTTTCTTTGCAAATATTCTTTTGTACTTTTAGTTTCTGGGCCTTCATCATCCTTGGCGTTGGTCTTGGCATTTTCCTTATCTGGAAGTTGGGCTTTGTCTGGGTTTTCGTCGATCATTTCATTGGGTTGGTCTTGTCCTGTTAACATAAAATTTAAAAAATTATCTTTTACTGGGAGGGAGTTAGGTTTGAACACGCCGCCCCAGTTTTCCGCATGTTCGATTTGCTGTTTCCCGCACATCTGGGGCAATTTGGGCTAGTTACGTCCTCGAACCCACATTTGTAGCAAAAGACATTGCGTTGTACAACGGGACATTCAATGAACGAGTGTCCGGGGGCTTTACAGTTCCAACACGTTAGGTTTTTCGCCGGCAAATTGTCCCTTTGAAGTGCCTCAACCTGCTGTGCCTGCTCATCCATCTGCTCTTGGTCGGTCCAATCCATTTCATACACACGTCGCGAATGCCCTAAAGGCATACGGTTCGAAGATCGCTTGGCAATATTCCTTTCTGCCCTTTTGCACTCCTCCAGCAGCTGATCCAGACTGTCAATCCTAATGGGGAAAACCAGTTGAGCCAATCCGTCTTTCAAGTTGTCTTTGACAATTTTTACCAGCTCGCTCTCTAGCACGCTTACCCTCATTTGATTTTTGAGTTTGACTATTTCGGTTATAAACGCATCCGCAGATTCATTTGGCGCTTGCCTACGTTCCATTATTTTCCTTTGAATCTCAAAGTCACTTTCGAAGTTTCTGAATTTTTTTATTATATGGTGTTTAAAAGTATGCCAGTCGCATATCGGATGCTTCATTCTAAAAGACCAGAACCAGTTGCTCGCCTCCCCCGTGACTAAGTGATGAAAACCTTTCATTAAAACTTCCCATGAACAGTTATAGTCGTGTTTCAATGCTTCCACCCGAAATACAAAGTCTTCGACCGTCAACGACTTGTTAGTACCATCGTACCTTATTCCCCATTTTTCAAGTTGATTTGGAGTTATCGGTTTAAAACATTGGTACGGAGGTGAACTTCCAAAACCGGGATATTGTTCGGCAAAATTCTGAGGTGTGTTATGGAATAAGGGTTGCCCTAGGTTGGGTTGACGCTGTCGCTGATGTTGGAACGCCTGAGGGTTATTCTGTGAAAAACGTGGTGCTTGAGGTGGAATGTTGTTATTATTGAAAGGGGTATGATAAGCTCGCGTGGGGTCCATTGGCCCATTATTACGAAGCGTCGCGTTCTCCGAAGAGATGCCGCGTTCAGAACGTAAGGACTCCCGTATCAACTGAGGTAGCATAAGTTGCATATTCTGAACCTCATTCATAATCGCAGCTTGCGCAGCTCCCACCGACGCACTGACATAATCCCTCAGCGTCAATCCTTCCTCGGTAATAACTATTTCAGGGTCAACTTCCTCACCAACAGGGGGTAAATTATTCCTATACATGTTCCTCAAATCTAAATCACGAGTACCCTGGTCACCTGTCTGTCCGCTTATTTCCCTGGCAGTGATGCTACTGTAGGTCGGTGTACGTATAGTACTAAAACTATCGGGCGACGAATGGGTTTGAGGTCCAAATCCGGGTGGGAATCTTATAGACAGTAATGGAGTTACCGCGTTCGTCGAAACTATAGGTGCTGTGTTTTGAGTGGTTACCGTGGTTGTCGTAGTGGTTGTTGGAATCTCGTCGTTGCTGCTGGCCTGGTTTCTACTGGATGATCGAAGTTGCCTGGTACTCATCCTTGGCCCAAAACCGTGCTCAAGAACAAAAAAAAGAATCTACCGACTATACCCAACTAATACCGATGGTGGAAACTTCCCCAAAACGGATTAACCCTGGAGAAAACTACGCTCCCAAGTCAGGAAACCAATTATAAAAAAAAATCAATAATAAAAAAAGTATTCAAATGTAAATGTGGTCAGAAATTGTCATACAATTTCCCAATCCCAATATCCCGAAACAAATAAAATTCAAGAAAATATAATTCCCTTAAATTTAAATTTAAAAATCCAATCCCCAATGTAATTTCAAACAACAAATGTAAAAATCAATATGTTTTCCCCAAAAGATATTTACAGACTTATCTGTATGCGAAAATATCAATTGTACTAAAAAAAAAACCAAATGTATGTTAAATTGTAATTATTAAACAATTCCACAATTCCAATATTAAAAAAAACAAAAAAAAAGATTTAAGAAAATTTTATTGCCTAAATTCATGAAGCGATTCTAAATTCAACACAAGTTTACCCAAAAAAAAATTGTAAATTTTCCTCAGCAAATGTTTGTCAAAATCACCAATCTTTCATGAATTCGGAGTTAAATTCAAATGTATTTAGCCAATATCAGAAAAAAATTTTATATAAGAAGTACCATTATAGTAATCCTTGCCTATTATCAAGTATCAAAAAAAAAGTATTATCCGATATATGTCAATAAAAAAATCAATTTGTAAAAAAAAATTATTAAAGACCTAAATGCCTATTCCTGTAAATTATCAGGTTAATAATTAATTTGGAGGATACTGTTTTTATTTGTTAACTAAACTAATTAATGTTAGTTATAAGTTCATTATATGTTTATATATATATAATCACAAATATTGTTAATCTGCTACGTTATTACTGCTACTAACGGGTTAATTTGTATTCAAATATTTATGTATGTTAATTTAGTATATACAAAATATGTTCTGGTTGAAAATTTGGTAACAAACGTAATGGTGAAAAGTAAAATTCTTACTCGAGCATAAAGTCGTTAAATATTTTGTACTCAGATTTGAGAATTAAAAAAAAAAATCATACGATGTTCAAGTATGATAAAAGCTTTACGAATCAATCATGTCAAAAAAAATAATGTTTTACTCGGATAGTGCGCTAAGTGTTGTAATCAACAAGTTTACTATTATCAATCAACTTCAAACGAATACACAAGACAAAACGACATAGAGTGAGTCTCGTAGACTTTCCTCTCCTCTCCTCCAATAATGAAAACTCCAGATCTCCTAGCTATATAGCCGCTGTATCAGGTTTTTCATTACGGATTCGATTCGGCTCGATCCACTTGATTCCCTCAGTTTTCGTCTCTCATGTCGGATGCCAGTGCATCTCAGGCTTGGTGTTTGCTTTACACCTTCCAGGACATAGGTCGTCCTCTATAAGGTCCGATAACCGAGATCCCCAATACCTAACTTCTCCATACGATGCCGTCGCAACGCAGGAATGGTGTGTACTTAACACCTTCCGGGACAATCGTCAAAAGTATAAAAAAAAAGTTACTGGGTTGAAAATTTTATCCTGAAACTTTCAAAGGTGTGGAAACCAGAAAAAAAGAATTAAAACACCTCCAGGCTAAATAAATTTAATCCGAAGGGTTAAGTCTCTTCCGGGCCCCACGTTGGGCGCCATTTTGTGTGATGTGGTGGGAGTTATTGAGTGATTTTCGTTTGAGGAACGCTTTGACGCAAATCAAAACCTCTCAACTTCGCTTCGCGATGGACAATGGCACGCTGGTGTTTGGGCTGAAGCTCGCCGGAAATGGGGGGTTCGCGTCCATCTACTCACACATACACAATTTAATTCGTGCCTATAAAACGAAAGCTGTTATTATACCGAAGCGATAGAAAACAAAAAAAACATTGAACAAAGACCGATTGTTGATTGATAATACTGAAAACTAAACCGCAGTTTTCGACACAATTGCCTCGAGTCTTCAGGACCAGGTGTTTATGTCCTGGACAGGCTGCCCACCCCATATGACATTTTACTGCCATCCTTGGCACTACTCATTGCCTGTAAAAAAAATTTAATTTGGAGTAATGCCCCTAAACGTTACTTACCACATCGCCATACGTCTGTTACCTTTCAACCCTATTTTTACTAAATTAATACATTATTTATGTTTTCATTCAATTCAAAATTTACAAAATATTTTTATTTAACATATTTACTAACACTACGATTGAACAATGGTTACAAAATTTAGTAAATTTACCTTAATTATGTAACTTAATATCATATACGGATCCAAAAAAATATAATTCAGAAATGATTATTATATACAAATAGGTTTGTTACTTATATAATTGAAAATAGCCTTAGCCAAAATTCTACAAAAAAAAACACGTTAATTAGAAGTAATATGCGGTTGCAAAAGAAAATCTCGTTACTATCGTCTTTATGGCCTTTTCTACTTATTATTATTATTATTTAGCATTTGTTTTATACCTAATTGTAAAAACAAAAAAATTTCGATAATAAATAGCAAATTGGTTAATAATTAGGCTTTGTTGTCTCTATTTTGTTGGCGATCGATATTGTTCGGTGGGTTATTTTATGTCTTACTAAAGTGTATTGGCCATGTCCAATTAAATAGCGAGTCTTACCGTTTGTCTTATAGGATTTCATTATTCATTTCCATTATTCATGGATTGTATGACTCGAAGTATGGGACTATAGATTCAATTATTGATTGTCATGACTATTATTCATTTATTTATTTACTTATTAATTAATTTGTTCATTAGATCATGTATTTATTTACTTATTAAGTTATTTATTTATCAAATTATTTATTTATGAAATTATTATGTTATTTACTTATTTAGTTATTTATTTATTTACTTGTTAAGTTATTTATTTATTAAATTATTTTTTTTTTTTTTTTTCAATTTAATATATTATTTATTTATTTATTAATTAATTAATTTATTTGTTTACTAGTTAAGTTATTTATTTATTACATTAACCCCTTCTTTTACTAAATTATGTATTTACCCAATAGCCAATTCGGGTCTTAATGTTTCCATTGATCAACTAAGGCATATAAGTATTCGTTTATTTAAGTCTAGTCAAGTATTCATCCCTTACGTCTGGTATTCAAATTATCAATCAGATAATTTAAGTACCAATTAGTTAGCTATTTAAGTCTATATCCCTTTAAATCCCTTGGAACAAAGTTCATTAATTATTCCAATTTAAGTCGTGTTATTTAAATACTTAATGCTCACGGTATTCAAGGACTTGTTAGTTAGAGTACTTCAGTATTATGATGATTTCGATTCTTAGATATCAGTTTAATCTAGTTCATAAACTTCAAATTAGTTTATGTTTTCAAAATTAACTTTCAGTGTAAATACTTAAATCTAATTTAGATACCCAATTGTAAATTGAATACAAACGTTCAAATTTGAATTTAGTTTCGGTATTTAAGCTAGATTTAGTACGTCAAATTCAAATTCAATTTATTTATTCAAATCCCACTTCCAGTTAAGGATTTAAATTCAATTCCAACCTAAGGTACATGTAGTCAAATTACAATTAAGTGTTCAAACCAAAGTTGAATATTCTCCCTTAAACCGAATATTTACAACTCGTTCAAAAACATAATTCTAATTTAGTCTAAGAATCCAAATTCACAACTAGCGGATTCAATATGAAAAATTTAAAATTCAATTCAACCAATTAATCTATATTTAGTTTACCTATGTCAATTCGTATCCGGTTCAAATAATGGACATCAAAATTAACATTCTGATTCACGTTTAGTTTAGGGAATCTAAATTCAAACTCTGTTTTGGTAACTAAATTTAAACCAGTCTTAAATATTTTGTCCAATTCACGTATCTAAGCTCGATTGGAATTTTCGACTTCAAATTCGAATTTAATTTACACGCATAAACAAATTAAAATTAACTCTGAGAATCCAAATTTAATTTTTTTGTTGAAGTACCTGGGAGTCAATTAGTTTAGATATAAAAGAATTTTATCATTAATGTTTTCCAACTTTATTTACTCAAGCAATTGGATAATTTATTGAAGTGACTAAAAATTTATTAATCAAGGTTATAAATAATTAATTAATCACTTAAACAATTTAGCCCCTTAGTTATTTCATTACTTCATAATACGAAATGTAAATTTATTTATTAAAATTGTTTACATCATGAATAAATTCTTTTATTTCTCCTTTTTCATTTTCTTTTTATCTAATCGCTTTGTTTTTTTTCCTTAAGTGTTAATTCTAATTCGTGGTTAGTCTTTAGTGGCAGTTTCAATAATAACAAAAAAAATCCTTATTTATTTCTTTTTCTTTATATTCGTTTAAGTTATTTCATATTCCTTATGTTTGTTTGCCAATTTATTCCTTCTTCATGAATTCTAACTTCGTTTGACGATTCTTAAGTGTTTATTTAAAGAGGAATTTCCAAAATTTTGTTTTTCTTTTCTCTTTGTTTTTTTTTTTTATTTTTTTTATTTATTTTAAGGCGAATTCGCCTTTATTAATTTCAAGAGAAATAAAAAAACAGTGATGGGTAGAATTATGGCATTAAAAAATTTATAGGTAGGCCTTACTTATACTAATACGTATACATAAACTTAGGTATTTTAGGATTGGTAAGAATAATACTAGATTATAAGTCAGAAAGTAGATTGGGGTTATGTTCTTATAGCAAATATAATTAGTGTAATAATATTGTAATAGACTTAAGTATTTTAACTATAGGTATATTAATAATTTTAGTAGGCATAAACTTATGTATTTTTGTATTAGTTAGAATAAGGTTAGATTATAAGTTAGAAAATAGATTAAGGTTAGGTTCTTATAGCAAATATAATTAGCGTAATAATATAGTAATAAATTTAAGTATAAGAAAATCATAAGTTTATTAATAATTTTGGTAGGCATAAACTCATGTATCTTAGGATTAGTTAGAATAGTGTTAGATTATAAGTTAGAAAGTAAATTAAGGTCATGTTCTTATAACAAATATAGCTAGTGTAATAATATAATGGATAAATATAGAAACTAACTTATAGTGTGTAGTAATAAATTTAAGTATGGTAATTGTATTTATAGGTATTTAGTGTTATTGTTAATAATTTTAGTGTCAATAATTTGGAAAATAGTTTTAGACGTAGGAATTAGAATGGGGATAATGATATTAGTTGGTGAATAATGTATAGAAATAAACTGCTGTTTTTATTCATAACTTTTTCTCTTTTCCCTTTTTAAACATGGGCAATACAATGGGCTGGCTTTCGCCCCCAAATGATGAATGTTCTTGGGTCAAATCAAAGTTACCTGACTCTCCAAAGGTTCCATTTACGTGGCCGGGGGTGGTTGACTGAGTTGTTTCTCATCCAATTCGGTTAACAAGGTCGCTTGCTGCTGTGGTCGAGATGTTGGATGATCTGTTTGGAGTTGTTGTAGCCGATATGTTTGGTAGATCCGTTTGGGTGTTTTTGTTGTGGCACGGTTGGTGCTCTGTTTGGTGTTGTTGTTGTGGCAAGGTTGGCGATCGGTTTGGCGTTGTTGTTGTGGCAAGGTTGGCGATCGGTTTGGAGTTGTTGTTGCCGATATGTTTAGTAGATCCGTTTGGGTGTTTTTGTTGTGGCACGGTTGGTGCTCTGTTTGGTGTTGTTGTTGTGGCACGGTTGGTGATAATGATGTTTAGAGACACAATCCACTCTGCTGTTATTGCTCTCTGTAGTTTTTTCCTGTTTTTTTTTTTAGGAGTAGTGATGGGGGTAGAGATTTTCTGTTGTTTGTTGCAGTTGTGAGATTGGGTTCAGTCTTTTATTGTGGTCGTCATCGTTGGAAATTAAAATTTAGTCTGCTTTTCTTGTTCCCAAAATTTTTTTATGTTTTTTTCCACATATACCGGAAATGGTGTGCTTCCTGTGGGCTGCTGCTTTTAGCTGCTGTAAGCTTATATGTTTTTTTTTAATTTCATTTTTTTTTTTATTTATTTAGTTGGAGTTTTCTTCTGGTCTTATAACACAAACAAATTTCCTTCCACGTGCCATTTATTAAGGCTTTGCCTGTCTCCGAATATAACCCGCCACTTCTCAGTTCACTGCCTTTTCTAGAATGAACTATCTTTCATTCTCTATACCCACGCCAAGTCTACCAAAATTTCATGTTGTAGAGTCGTACTATTTTGGTATGTTGTAGGGTTGTATTTTCTTTCACATTTAAATGGTGATGGCACTCAGAGCTGGGATTCTCTGAGTGCTAAAAAAAACGCCAAGAAAAACAAAACACAGTGTCCGTCACAATTCTCCATATTTTGTAGAATTGACATTTTCTTTGCAGTTTAAAACATCCAAGATCGTTCCCAATCTTTTCACGATTTGATTGTCAATTCCAATGATTCTAGTTACTGCCTCATCATTTTCAAAAAATCTCCTAGAAGTGTTTCCATCGTTAGAGTTACCGTATCCGTGCTTGGGACAGTCTACTTTTAGTCCAACTTGTTTCAAAAAAAAACCATCCTGTATTTGCTTCTTTCTGATCTTTTCCTTATCCTTTATTGATGTATTTTCATCGAAGTTTTCCTCCTCTTGTGGTAGGGTATATGCCAGTTTTAGCAAGAATTCCATACACCTTATCCTTGCGTGCAATGGTGACATTCCATATTCGTAATTCTCCTCATTTGTAGAATCGTTTAAATTACCAAAGTTCTTCTGACAAATAATAATATAAAATCGATAAAAAAAATATAAAAATAATACGAAAAAAGGGGTTTAGATAGGTTTTTGCTAAATTTTTACCTCCAATATAATTCTGTCTATGATAACTAATTGAAATATATTATAATTAAGCAGAAAAAGATACTAATCTTAAACTCTTTACAACTAATTATATAAAATTGAGATGTAACATATTATATATGAAATAAATTGAATTGAATTGAAAAAAGTTCTTCTGACTCTTTTTGCAAATCGGGCATGACATTGTTGAGGTTGTTCCTGTCAGTTCGTTTACGACTTTTCCGTCAACCATGGTCAGGTGGAACTCGTAATTGCATTCAATATATTTTCCTTCTCCAATTTGCAGCTTTGTAGGCTTAATCTTGCTTATTTGTTCTTCAATGTCCTTCACCGTAGTCCTTATGAGTTCTGCCGATTCCCTTGCAAACTGAAACATTATTGGTCGGCAATAATGCACTGATGACGGACGTGGATTTTTCCAGTGTAGGGAATCATCCGATTTTAGCCGCAAAGGAACAACAGATGCCATAAACATATTTCCGTCCGATATTGTAGCGTCATCGAAAGATATCCTTTGCTTATAAACGCTTTGTCCGGATGATCCATCGCAGCCCCATTTGCTGATCAATGTCAACTTCTCAGGAAGAATTTTCACTTCCGTGAAAAACTTTGGTGTGGTTGACTTTCTAAACAGTTCAAATAATTTTAAATTGTTCAACGCCATGTTTTCAGTACTTAAATTGTTTAATGGTTTCAGTAATTGTTGCGCCAACTTTCAGGCGTAGACTAATCCAGGCATTATGCTTATTTTGCAATACATATGGATTTAGGCTAAATAATGCAATTTTGATATTATGCACGTGTCCAAATAAGATTTGTGCCTACCTGTAGGGACCATAAGTCAATATTGTTCCTGACCATTTGTACGCCAAAGTATTGTTTATGTGAGGTACGTACCTGCTAATTTCAATGAGTAGTTTTTTTCAAACTATTAGATCAAACTACTGTCAGTCAAAACATATAAGGGATGGACGCCATACAATTTCTGCAACCATGTCTTTTTAACCTTTTTTACCTCTAGAAGCCAAACGGGCACGTACGGGCAGATAAAACGTTTTGAATTATGTAAAGAAATAATCAAAGAACAGGTTTTGCACGTATGGCAAATATAGAAAAATATAGTTTTTTTTTTATTTTCCGTCAAAGTTGAAAAATAGTGAAAAAACGGATAGTTTTTAAATAGTGATTTACCAGGAGAAACACAAAGCAAACAGTTAATTTTTTTTTATCATTATACATTTAATAAATACATCAATCAATACAAATAAAAAATAAGGCGATTCGTTACCTATTTTTCGTGATATTACACCTGAAATCCCAACAAATTGACTAAAAATTGTGTGTTTTTTTGAAAACCGAAAGTCGGTCAACTTTGAACGGTTATATCTTCTAAACTAAAAATGTGATATTATTAAGAGTGGCATATTTGAAATCGTTGAAAAGTTTCCTATAACATGGGTTTATTCAAAACTTCGTCGGCACTCACGAAAATTTTGATTTTTGCAACCTCGCTTGCTCTACGGGCGCCACTGTGCGACGATTGTGCTTCGGCAATTTTGCTCGCTCTTTATTTAAAACGCAGAAGAAATATAAAATAAAGAAAAAAAAATTGTAGTAAAGAGTGCTCTAAACAAAAAACTGTTTTGGGGCAAACAATTCTGCTAAAAAAAATTAGAATTTACGGCTGAAAATGATTTTATTGCTTCTTCTTCTACGTCTTTACTCTGCAAAGTTTTCGCTTTAATGATTATTTTTAGCACTAGACACCACAAAAAGTTTGACAAATATCCAACATGTCTGCCAAATATTAAAAATTTTTAATATTTCTACAAACATTGCTTCAAATGTTTGTCCAAACAGCAAACCCCAATTAACAACATAAAATATTTGTACAAACGTAATATTTTGACATGTTTGCCAAGCAATTTGTGTGGTTTATTATGCCCTTAAATAACATAACAAACTTGTTAAAAAAATCCCTTATGTATTTTGTTTTGCTTTTAACCGATCATATGTTATTATTAGTACTGTGAGTATAATGTCTACCTAGATACCCGATACTTAACACTATTGCAGTATAATACCCCATTAGTTAAACATTTTCACTAGATTCAGACCGTGATTTAAAAATCATATCTTTTTTTTAATTCCTTTTGAAAGTTGCTTCCAAAAACACAACAGATTCAAACGAAGATTTTTCCCCCATGGTTTTAGCGTTGTTTTTTTTCCTCATTATCGGTAATTCTTCTTTACTTGCTTATTTATAAAAACAAACAATTCTATTGCGCTCCATGTTTTGTATTGTAAAGAGATGTTGCCACATTGAAATAAAAAATAAAATGAAGCTACATAACAAAATTACGAATGGGAGCAAAGTAAAATATAAAAAGAGACACATAAATCAGAAATCGTATTTTTCTCTTCCCCGCTTGCTTCTCTACACCGTTCGCCGACAAACACCAAAAATCATGTCTTAAAAAACATGGAAAAAATCTCCGTCTGAACCGCGTGCTTTTTTGCAAATTAAATTATTTACAAAATTTAAGATTCTTATTAATTATAAAATAATTTGAGATATTCCCATTGCTTACTTTATGACCGTCTTGTTTATTATGAAACAAACACCAAAGAAATACATTTGGATCAAATAAAACGGCCATAAGTAACGGTCATATTTAAATGCCAAAGTTTATGTTTCTAAGTTTAATACAAACGTTATAGGTTCTCATTCACTCTGGAACCTGCACCTATAATTTTATGTTTCTAATGTCTATTATAGCAAATTAAAAAGGTATCACTTGTACAACGAAAAAGTAAAACAAAGGCATTTAATTTCCCGCATTTCACCATCTTTTATATTTTTTCTCGATCGATTAACGAGGGACCAGCATCATTCATATAATACACGGCATTAAGGCCGTGCGAAGATGAATCTGTCAGTCGCTCCGTAACGTTGGAATTTTATATACATATATACATAGGTTATTATACATAGATTGTTAAAATAAATATTTTGTTTTACCTTATAAATACTTTTATTGTTAACAACGGGGTTTTTTAAATCTTTTATTATTGATGAAAACCCGAATATTTCTTTCCCAGCCTAAATAAAAAAAATTCAATTCATGATTCATTTAATTCTACATAAACAAATATAAATTAATAACAATTTTGCCAAGTCTTAGAATAATTAATGGGTACTCAAATATTCCTGTATATTAATCACTACTTTAACTTGCAAATTTTGACTGGCAAAGTATTCATTTACTTCTTGGTATTTTTGAGAGCAATTTCTTTAAATATCTACTTACTCTCTCTTTGCAAGTTTATGCTAGTAAAGTAAATGAACCCACCTAATATTTTAACAAAAAACTTTGCGTACGGTAATTTCTTATCAAAAACGGTAATTTTTACAGGGCCGTACGGCACAGTGATGTCAGATGTAGGGAAAATATACTATATAGAATTACTTGAGGGCTACACGATCAAGTTTTGTCTATCAAGTTTTAATACACTCTCACTTTTTTACCAATACACTCATACTTTTAAAAATTGAAGCGAACTTGCCTTTAAAATTCTCTTACAAGTGAGTGTATCAATTTACGTTCAAGAAAACAGCTGATTACAAGTTTGGTGAGAAAATTTATCGTTTGTCTTTATAAATTGTTCTCTTGATGACATCTTGAAAGTAAATTGCTTCAAAATTGCGTGCAGCCTACGTCACAGCTTCCAGTTTTTGGAAATTTTGACAAACTGTATATGTAAAAGACTATCAAGAACAACTTGATCGTGTGGCTGCAGTGTTATGTATAATTTTTGAGTTTACCTATAACCAGCGTTACCGTTGGATATTTTCAAAAAGTACCAAAAAAAGGGGATTTTTACAAAAAAAAGTGGCACCAAAAAGGCGATTTAAGAAAAAAAGACGGCACTTGTTTTAAAATATGAAGAAGTACACAAAATAATGTTTTTGCAAAGCTCGTTGTTTAATTTATTTGAAATTTCCAATGACATTTTTAAATGGAAAAAAATGCTGAAAAGATAATATTAGATGTAAGCTAAAACATTTTTATGCGATTGTAATTGACCTTAGCTTGCTGAATCCAAATGTGTTCACTGATTGGTTCTTTCAGGTCTAGTTTTTTAAAAGCCTTTGAGTCATCCATATAAATTTTTTTATATTTTCAACTTTTTCGAAGTTATTGACAAATTAGTGGTAATATATTTTTTGCAAAATAAGTACTATTTCTGTTTTAAAAAATTCATACAAAAGTTATAAGGACAAAAATTTGACATTTTTATCATTAATCTAAGAGCCACGTGTATGAATAAAATGCGGCATATTTCATGAACATTTTAGGACAAATGTTAATTTTATGTATTATTCGTTGTTGGGAGCATGATGCTAATATGTATATTTCATCATTACTTGATGTGGATGCTATTACTAGCGAATGATTTGGAATTAAATTACCTTTTAGGCATCTTACCAAAATAAAAACAATAAATGTTTTCAAAAATTTACAAAAATAAAATTATAAAAGCAAAAATTTTACATTTTTATAAATTAGCGAAGCTAGGTATATTACGAATAAAATAAGCCATAAACCATGAAAATGTTTTTTTAAATTTTATATAAAAATAAAATATTTCGATTTTTGGCGAATTTTTCATAACAAAATCTTACGAAAATTAAATTTGTCGAATTTTGGCGATTTTAGTCACGAAGGTGAAAAAATCTGACAGCCCTGAATTATAAATGCATGAGTATACGCCATGGTATAAGTATTTATTTCATCATGGTATACCGCATACGCACAAAAGCAAGTAATACTTCCCAAGAGCACTTACTTGCGAATAATTAATATGTACACATGTTACATAATATATTCGCAATAAACAAAAAATTACTTCAGATAAGCTTGTAAAAAGTACCAAAAAAGTTGCAAGAATTACAAAAAGTATCACATTTGGGTGCATTTTGTAGAAGTAGAAAATAATATCCAAGCAGTCGAAAAAGTGGCAAATTGCTACTTTAGTAGCACCAACGGTAACGCTGCCTATATCTAATATAAGGTAGGGAAAATTGTAGGGGGAAAAATTTGCTCTTGTAGGGAAATTTGGGGATTTTTTTTTATCAAAATGTAGGGAATTTTAAAAATTCCATCTGACATCACTGGTACGGCAATGAAAAATAAAAGTTAACATCACTGACCCGGAATACATATGTTTTGATTATTTATTTTGCGACATGCAAAAATTGTCACGACTGTTTTGGCCGGTTCTAGTGACTCCTAGAAATGCAGTTACTAAAAATGTCGAAACTGTGTCAAAAAGCCAAAAGGTAGTGGTATTTGTAAAACCCGAAAGAAAATAAAAAAATCGTAATATTGTTTACTTTTAGTTGATGACAGAACTGGGCCTGATAAAACCAGCTACTCATGGAACATTTCAAATAATGCCTTTTGCGCAACGTTCATTGGATAAATTATGCGCTTTAGTGAATGATGCCATGTTTACTTTGGAAGGACAAAAAATAACTCTGCCCATATTAACATCTTCCATATTATGGAATAAGTCTGGAAGGTTGAAAGGCGATATTACCGAATTTTTTATGTTATGTGACCGTCATAATAAGGAGTTTTTGTTGAGTCCAGTAAGAGTCCAGTATGTTTAAATAAAAAAATAATAATTATATCTATATTCCGCAAATAGACACACGAGGAAGCAATTACCTCGATGCTGGCAGCAGCAGCACCTATTTCCTATAAACAATTACCGCTTCGACTGTACCAGATTGGCCCAAAATTTCGTGACGAATTAAAACCCCGTTTTGGTTTAATGCGTGCCAAGGAATTTCTTATGAAAGATATGTATACATTTGATCGATCTGAAGAAGAGGCCAGAATAACGTATGATCTAGTAAATGAAGTATATATGAAGTTGTTTCAACGTCTTGAGGTTCCATTTAAAAAAGGTATTTATGAAAGTTGTATTCGTATCAGTCAAATCTTAAGATCTAAAGCAAGGCGAATTAGCCTTGATCTAAAGTATAATTTCAAAACAAGAGAAATATTGATTTTTAAAGGAACTAAATTAATTTTTCATTTACAATAAGAATATTTTTGACATTTACTACATAAAGAAAATTCATATTAAGTGTTATTCGAGCTCCATCCTGATGGTGCAGTATTTATATATTTGTTATCCAGAAATTTTTAGTTGTGAAGTTAATGTTTGAAACAAATACCGCGTATTTCGATTCGAAAGAAATAATTTATAAGTTCGAACAATTTGTACTATGTACAATATTTTCAAGTATTTTAGAACACTTCGCCCCAATCTAACTCATATTGACCATGTTCATCGAAAAGTTTTATTTATTTTACGTAGGATATACTCGACAAATGTTTACTTACCATTTGGGGTGAAATGTAGAGTTGCATATGCTCTCTTGATGCCTCAGGTATTGTATGGATTCGAGGCAGAGTCGGGTACTATTGGTATGAATCTCAGGAAAATGGAACGTGTTGTTAATTCTATTTCTCAGTATATTTATAACACTGGTAGATATGAACATATGCCTGAATATGTAAAGAGGTTCTTGGGTTGTTATTTTAGTAGCTTTGTGAAATTTCGTAATCTTGTATTTTTCTACAAGCTCATTAAGTCAGGTGTGGTTGCTCCTTCAATTAATGAGTTTGTGTTTTCTCATTCAATTAGGAGAAGACAGATTATTATACCGAGTGTACTCAGTGTTTGATCGATCGTTTGTTATATATAGCTCGTTGGTTGAATTGTTTGCCTTATGAGCTGAAATTGTTCTCCCACTCTAATAATGTTTTTAAGTTGAAAATGATATTATTTTTCATAAACTGTAGCTCCTTTGTGTTCTCTGGCTCCTAAAGCTTGGTCTTGTGAATATATATGCGATGTATGTTGTTTATATATATTACAGAGTTCAGAAAAATTCATATATGATCGCTCGTATTTAACCATTCATGAATTTGTTCATGAATGGCCATGAATGAATTGTGAATTATTCGAAAATTCATTTATGAGCGCGAGGAAAAATAAATTGTTGCTTTCTTCAGTCATGAAGAATGAGGAATCTAAAAATTTTCGTAACGCTCTTCACCAGGGGGGCTACTCTCTATTGCGATGCGAAAGAAAATTGTAGCAAATCTACTGATTGGTTCACTTTAATGCGTTAGCGCATTTATCTGTCGTACCTTTTTATTTTTTCTTTTTGCAAATTATCATTATTTATTTCATTTAAGCTTTCCAATTTAAATTTTTTTTACATATTTTGCCATTTCATTACTGGAAATCTGCGCTATCTTTTTGAAAAAAAAACCTAAAAACTGCACATATAGTCATCTTAAATTCAGAATAATATAACATCACAGTTTTCATGAGAAGCAATAAACGTTGTAAAATGGCAATTAATTGAGATATAAAAACAATTTACATATTTAGGAAAAAAATGCCATAACCGATATATTTTGAGGAAAAAATATTGCTTTTATTGTTATTTATTTAGTTATGTGTGTTACGTTATTTTAGTTTGTAATTCTCTGAAACAAAAAGAGGTATCATCAACGAAATTATGTTAGGGTTAAGCTAGGTTAAGAAGGGTTTTGCGCCCATGGGCCCATATCCACTCGGAGACCAATGAGGTCCATTGTGAATCCCTTCAGTATAGGAGAAAAGAGGAAAAAGAGAAGCAAAAAAGAAAAGTAGAAAATATACCTAAGGTTTGGTACAGATAGGTAAATACCACGTAGGACAAGTCCCCCTATGGTTCCCCCAACAGAAACAGCCGTCTTATTTCCCTGACAAACCCCAGTAGACCGGTTGGATTACATCCAGCGATGCACCCCATTTCGTCGTGAAATCTAGTCCCTAGCCATTTCTGCCTGGGGCAATGCATTCTAGGACAGTGGCATAGTACATGCTCAAACGTCTCTAGCTCCTCGTTATCCCCGCACAGCCTGCAAAAGTCCGGTATCGCAATTTCCCATTTACCCATAATAGCCCTAACAGAACCATGTCCCATCAGGAACCCTATAAGGGTCCTGAGACTACTCCTATCCAGTCCTAATAGAACCCTGGTTGCCCCTGCGTCCAATCCGGGCCATAAGGCCCTCGACACCATGCAATCCGTTCTATCCCTCCAGGACCGGTTAACGGCATCACGGAATCTTTCCCGTATCACCCCATCCCTGCAGATAACGAGACTAGTCCATACTAGAGATCTGCATTTGTGCGATTAAACGACACATGAATTCACATACCAGACTAGCCAGTAGTGTGTTGTGTGTGATTTTAGAATCATACACAATTTATTGTGTGTAAGAAATAACCTATGTGTGCAAAGCGTTCAATTATTTATGTGAGTGTTGTGAGAGAAATATTTGATACAAGTATAAATAACAAATATGCTGTTTTACACGAGTAAATACACTTGTATGGCAATGTACATATTGTGTTTTATCAACACAACTTGTGTTTTGTGTTTTTGAAATTTTTTTATCGTATCGAAAACAAAATATTAGTAAAAATATATTGCATTAAAAGTGATACCAACTTTTTAGAAGCAAAAAGTAGTTTTAAATATATTTTTAAACAAATGAAATTTTTGTTAATTTTTTTGTTTTAATTTTTTTTTTAAATCAAGAGAACTTATAACTTATTTTTAAACGTTAATAGATTATTTTTATTTTATAACGAGCTTTCTTTCTTAGCTTTGATAATTTTTTTAAGTTTTTAAGTTGAACAATTTTACAGTTTTTTGACTTTATTTAATTTTTTATCGATAATTTTAGTAAAATATCTAACGGTTTGCATAATAATAATTTTTTTATTTATAATTTTATTACTGTTATTGTTTTTGCATATAAAAAATATATTTTTTACAACAATTTTATTTTCTTACGTTTTTTGTAACGATAGGGAAAATTATCAAATAGGGGAAAAACCAATTTTAACAAAACAAGAAAGACAACAAACACACGAATGATTAGTGTGATTTTTAACTTAACTCAGGTTTTTTTATTGTAAGATGTATGAATTTGAGTTCATCAAACAATAAACAGTAATAGGGACACACACACAATTAGTGTTAGTGTATGTGGCTGTGTTGATCTCTCATTTAAAATGATTGAGCGTGAATGACTAGCTCTCATTTTTTTACACATTTGATTTGAATATCAAATACACACACAACAATCATTTGGCTAGCAAATACATTTGTGCAGACCTCTAGTCTATACATGCGTGTAAAGAGTAGTCCATAAAGGAGTAGGAGTACTCCAAAACTAGTCCAATTATATGGTTAAAAGGTGGTCTATTTAACATAACGATGTCCTAGGAGGGGACCATATAACCCACCGAAGTAGTCTCTAAACTACTCCATGGAGTACTCAAGTGGGCTAGTTTTAAAAGTGCTCCATGTTAATACTTTTTCACTAATCGCCTTTTATGGCGTGCACTGTAATCCATTATTGTTATTATTATATATATTTAATTGGTATTTTTAATTTTTTTGTATTTGTTTTACAAATCTTAAAAACTTTCCTGTTTCATTTTTAAATAAACAATTAATAATGGACAACATCAGGGCTACCAATGTGTAATACTGTAAACTATAGTATAGTATACCTATACATCATGCAGTTGTTGGCAGCACTGCATGTTAATTTGCCTAATATGGTCCATACTACAGTACATTGGACCATGTTGTAAGTAGTCCATTTAAGCCACAATGGACCAGCTAGTCCAATATTATCTTCAGGGATAGTAGTGACATAAGGGGGGTTTTACCCCTCTGTCCCTTACCTCTAAGTCTAGATTCGAGCCCCTCTCGCGAGTTCGTCCGCCGCCTCGTTGCCATTCACCTTGCAGTGTCCTGGTACCCAGCACAGCCTTATTGTGAATGCCAACATGAGCTCTCTCAGAGCATTCCTACACCGTGCAACCAGGCACGATCGCACCGTATGATTTGACAATGCTCTCAGCGCAGCCTGACTATCGACGTAGACGTCACCACAGATCCCCCAACGATGTGACCCAGTATCACTTCAGTTGCCCTCCAGATCGCAAGGATTTCAGCCTGGAAGACACTGCACTCATCCGGGAGTCTGAATGACCTTTTCACGTCAGTGTCAGCAATAAAAACACCAGCCCCAGTGCCAGTTTCCATCAACGAAAGTATGTTAGTATTAAGTATAACAAACATTTATAATATTAAATATTTGTATTAAATTACAGATATAATAGAATATTAAGATAAAGTACATGGTTATAAATGCAATACAATAAATTTAAATGTGGTTAAATGCACATATAAAAAAGATAATCACACAATTAATATGTAGCATCACTAGGTTTGCGATGACATGGTGAAACAAGTTTGCGTTTCTGATGCAACGCAAGCAGTACTGCATTTTAGAACGTAGGGATGTTATACTATTAGAAATATTATGACATAGTATGTATAATTTTTTATTGATTTTAATTTCTAATTAGTAGTGGTCAGTGCTGTCACGACTAATACAATTTTTACAACCAACATTTTTGAAAAAGTAACCCAATGTGAAAAACTATAACCAAATTAGAAATGGCTTTTGTTAATTGATAAAAGCATTAAAATTTATTTTAAGGTTTATTGTAAGCCAAATGCTATTTGCACTTAATATGAAAATATTAATGACAAATTAAGAACACAACCCAAGAAAAGTAATTCTTGTACATATTAAAAAAAATAACGAGAACTTTTAGCTAAAATTTTTTATTTGAGACCTTTTTCATAAAAAACTAGCTTAACCGGGTGAGCTTTGCTACCCCCATCGAAATAAAATTGGCTAAATTTGAATGATTTAACAGTAACCGTTCAACAGATGATATACAGAAATTTCAAGTGTCTTCGTATGGGAGGTGCCATGCCTACTTTTCCCATTAAAACTACCTCTTGAAATATGTTGTGAATTATTATCTAAGCTATTTGAACAAAATTGGAATACTTTCACTATTACAGTACTTCAAAGACGTAGAAATCTTTATTGCAATTGTCTGGGAGGTGCCACGCCCGCTTGTGTCTAATCCAGCCGACTTTTTGGCAGATGTCGTGTATTGATAACGAAGTTATTTGTTTCATATTGGAAAACTCTTATTGTAACCGTCCTCCAGCTATAAGGTTATTCATATTTTTATTGTATGGTTGTTTCCACGCCTACTTGATTAAAATATTAATAGCCTATGTTAAGCGCCGAGTAATCAGGAAATAACTGTGAAACTTTCAGGAGAATCGGCTCAGCAGCTTTGGAGTCTGTAGAGAATAAACAAACATACGCTTTTTCATTTGTATATTATATTTTTATTTTTAAATGTGTAGTTTACCATAAGAGTGGGTCCTTCAAAGCTTGAAGACTTTTGTCTTCAGATATGAAGTATTTAATATTTTCCTCCTATGGAGGGTATTGCTCCTCCTTCGCCTACCCCACCCATTTTTTTTTTTTTTGAAATTTATAGCTTGCAATAATAGTAGATTTAACCACATTTGAAGACTTTCGCTGTAATAGTTTTTAAGTTACGCGATATTTAATATATGCTTCTTATGGGGGTATTACTCGCCCTGCGCCTACCCCCTTTATTTATATTTTTAAAGGTGTAGTTTACCATAAGAGTGGGTCCTACAAAGCTTGAAGACTTTTGTCTTCAGATATGAAGTACTTAATATTTTCTTCCTATGGCGGGTATTGCTCCTCCTTCGTCTACCCCACCCATTTTTTTTTTTTTGGAAGTTATAGCTTAAAATAATAGTGGATTTAACCACATTTGAAGACTCTCGCTGTAATAGTTTTTCAGTTACGCGATATTAAATATCTGTGGTTTTCACGAATAATCGCGTAAGTCGGTTTTTACCGAAATTGAGATAATGATGTCAAAGTGTTACATTTTGCATTAGGTTTTTATAAGTATTAAGCTTTTTAGAATATAATGTAGTATTATTAATTTTTTTCTGCTAAAAACAACTTAAGTTAACTGTTTAATAAAATATTTTGCTATTATAACGATTTATGTCGACATACATCGCCAAAAATTGTAAAATTGCTGAATATGTTTCCAAATAAAAAGCATATGTGATGTTATGTTGTTATTCGTGCAAAAAATATGAAAGTAATTTTTGAAAATTTTTCTATTAATAACAACTAAAGTCGTAAAAATAACAACGTAAGTCGTCATGTGTGATTAAAATGATAACATTTATTTTCACAAAAAAAGAACTTATGTAGAGATATGATGTTATATTGCACACACTTAATGAGTCAATCAAACATATGCATTTTTAATCCTTTTACAGATTGCGATTATGTGAGGATTTTTTCATGAAAACTATGTATAATACGTAGAAAGTCACTGTTAAGAGGATAGTAAAGAAAAAAGTTTATAAAAGCATATACAGAAGCCGCAATTGAAAAAAATAATTGTTTGTGCTCTCCTGAAAAGTTTGGTTTTATAACTTACGCGATTATTCGTGAAAACCACAGATATATGCTTTTTATGGGGGTATTACTCGCCCTGCGCCTACCCCCTTTATTTATATTTTTAAAGGTGTAGTTTTCCATAAGAGTGACTAATAATACCAAGTTTGAACATACTCACTATAACAGTTGTTACGACATGCGATATTAACCATTGGCGTCCTATGGGGATAGCACTTCCCCTGCAGCAATCTTACTGCTCCCAACACCTACATACGTGAAACAGTATCGAAGATAAGAGAATTATAAGTTTTGAGTTGATTAGGCGCGTGCCACCGCCACTTTGTCCAACCACAACTTTACATAGCCTAGGGCTCATTAATTCATAACAACAGCCTACTGTGAGAGTTTGATGACGATCGGTTCAGTTAATTAGATATAATCGACATAAAGGGGCGTGGTCCCTCCTACTTTTTGCATGCAACGTATTTCTATTCATAACAATACCATATACACCAAATATCATCATCCTACGCCAAATAGTGGCTAAAATATAAGGATTTTATGTTTTGGGTTGTATGGGCGTGGCACCGTCCTTTTTCCAACCACATCTTTATATAGCTTAAAGTTCAGTAACTCAAGGCAGTCGCCTACTGTGGAAATTTGATAACGATCGGTTTAGTAGTTTATTAGATATGGTGGTTTTTACTTTTTCTATAAAGGGACGTGGCTCCGCCATCTTTTTTCATGGAGCTTATTTTTATTCATACTAACACCATATGTACTAAATATCTTCATCCTATGCCAAAAAATGCCTAAGATATAACCTCAACTTTATATAGCCTAATGTCTTTTCCAGGGTCACAGTTATATTCTGTGAAAATTTCAAGGCCTCCTATAAGGCACAAATTTATATACAAACATACATTCACTTTAATATATATAGATATTTTTATTATATAAGAGTTAAACCCGTCAACTTACCATACAAAATTCGGTTTATAGAAAGTTAATAAATTAAATTTTTTGAATATGTCCTTTACAATAAACGAAATTTGGTACTTCACAGTTATAAATAACAAAAAAGGAAAAATTTAATTTTCCGCTTTTTAGCTGTCATCCCTTTAGAGATGGACATTTACGATTGGCGATATTGCGATTGTTTTGGCGAAATTGGAAACTGTTGGCGATATGCAAAATGTGAATATTTTCTAAATTATGTATTTTCTAATTATGGTATATGTTTGTAAAAAAATTTTGGATTACCAACCAAAAAGTTGGGTTTTTTTGTTGATCACACTTTTCTTAAGTAGGTAAACATTTTTGAAAAACGCTAAAACAAATTGCTTGTTTTGCTACAATTTATGTGTAAAAGCCTACACACAAAATACCGAATGCGCACCTTATGCCTGCATTAATGTATTAACTTATTATAAAAGGTCAAAATCACGTTAAATTGTATTTTTATATATTTTTTAAGCTTTAGGTCACTTTTTTAATTTTTGATTAAAATGTTTTTAATTAATCAATATTTCGATTTCCAATGGAAATCTTCTTCAGGATTTTTTTAAATGCAATATAAAAATATAATATTTAATAGATAAAGATCGAAGTAATAAGAACATAATTGTTAAATGGTAACCAAAAGATGGTTAGGTAAATTCTTTGGGCTCCTTCTTGTATAATTGAAGCATAAAGTAGTTTTACAAAAAATTTTACCTAGTTATGAAAAGTGTGCTCAACAAAAAACCCAACGGTTTGGTTGGTAATCCAAATTTTTTTTACAATAATAAAATACACGTTCTCTGTTCTTGTAGTAGTTTTTTCAATAATTTTTTCCAGATAAAAACTCACCCTTTTTTTAAAGCATCAAAGCAAAATGTATTATTGTTACATTCTGGTACCAAAGAATTTTTTACAATAACAAAATACATATCGTTAGCGAAAACGCAAATCCATGTATCATTGGAAAATTTTAAATTGATTTTTTTATTGATTTCGATTTACAACATCACGTTACATATGTTTAAAAAATTTTAAATTTCTACCTTAAAAAATCACCAAGTTCTTAACAAAATTCAAACTGACGTATCATCAAGTATATAATTTTCCTAAAGGCTAGTTTACACGGCAATACAATGTGTTACGACATGTCAAAAAATGATGTATGTAGAATGAGAAAAATATTATCATGTAAAAGCAATATGCATTGAGTAATACTATGTATGTTTCCACTATGAGCAAAACAACTTGTTTTCAGCAAAACTTGTCAAAGTGTTTCCATTATGTTAAAGTCGTTTTGGTTTTCGAATTTTCGAAATTAATGTGACGTTTATGTTGTAAACAAACATGAAAGCCAAACAAAATATGTGTTAAACAAAAAAATGTTTTTTTAGCATAGAATTTCATTGTTTGTTTTTAATAAACAGATATACATATGTACGAAATTGTACGTACATTGTACGTATATAAAGCACATCATTTACTACCTTTTTATTATATTATTTCATTATTTTACGTTGCAATATAAAAAATCAGCTGGAAAGTTGCATTGTCACTTTTTCGAATTTGTCAATCATCAATAATGGATAACTCAGAGTTGTATTCATGATTTTCAAAAATTTTCGATATTTTTTGGAGCAAAACTAGTTTTTGTTTGGGGTTTTCGAACATGAAAAATGTATGGAAAAACAAGTAGCAAAACACTTGTTTTACAGCAAAACTGGTTTTGTGGCCCAAAACATGTAAGTGTAAACGTACTATAAGAGAGAATACGGATAAAAATATGACAATCGTTCGGTAAATGTTCATTTTCTAAACCATATTAGAAACTTATGTATTCCCATCACACCAGAGTCACATTTTAACAGTATATATTAAAGGTGGTAACATTTTTATAAAACTACAAAAACAAGCAGAATCAACTCAGTAGTGCGATTCACTAACTTTTTTTACGATAATCGTATCGTTAAAATAAATATAACGCAAATTTATCGAATTTGCTATTCAGTAAGATTTTTAACGATATTCGATGTCGATTGAAGTCAGCTGTTACTTTAAGCAGTTTTTTTTCGTTATTTAACGACAATAATTTACGTTGTGTTTATTTAATCGATAAAGTGTATTTTATGTTTAAAGTGGCTGAGGCACGACTTCTTACATACATACTACATACATATGTATATGTATAAACAAAAACAAAATTCTAAACTCAAAATGTACAAAAAAAAGCAAATTATGAACAAAAACAAAATTCTAAATGCAAAATTCACAAAATAAAATATATAAGCAGTAAATTAAGCGCAATTTCATCTGTTTTTTCTTTATTCTCTTTTGTGCTTTTCGTTTATTTTAACATTTTGTGGAGAGAGATTTTACAAAAACTGGTGTTTACAATCGTTAAAAATAAATTACAGAATCACACTATCGTTACTGCAAGCGAATATATATGTCGACAAAAATTACGATTGTCGGATCGTTGAAAGTTAGTGAATCGCACAACAGGACTTGTTCATGTTGTTTTTGTAAATATTGTAAAACTTGTAACGAAGTTATTCATTACATAATGTTTCTTTATTTTTTTTTACATTGCATTTATATTTTGAACTATACCTTTTTTTATTATTGTTATCATTGAATTAGATAAATGTTTATATTAAAAATTTAATTTTTCTTTAGTAACTTAAGTTTTGTTAGGATAAAAGATCTGTTATTTTACTAGTACTCAATGAATGAATTTATTTAGATGTAGTTAGTATAAGAGAAAATAATATAAGAGAACCAACCAGCTAACGGACAATACATTCGCTAAGTTGTATATATAGTGGTGAGAGAGTACTCTCTCACTATTATCTCTGTTAAAGTATTCGTGAGATTTACTTTATTCTCTCACTTTTACACCTTACATTAGCCTGAGGCACTGGCTTCTAAGTCTTTGTACCCTCAACTCCTACTTTAGTTAAGCTCGATCTGTCGAGGTATTTGGACAGTTGGCGCAAGTATTGGAATAGCTTAGCCAGCAGACAAATATACAGAACAAAGCTTAATTCAATGTAGTAGTGCACAGGGCTTCTACTGGTTGTTATCGCCATAGATCCCAGGTACATAGGTAGTAGTGCAAGGGGTTACTACTGGTTTTAACGGCCATAGTACTCAGGCAAGTTGTAGTGGTAGTACGCAGGGAATTGACTGGTGGTAATGCCCATCGTTCCTGTGTGTAGTAGTTACTAAAGACATTAACAATTTCAATCAAATAAATATACACGGAATCAGTTGTCGGGACAGTCGCGATCGGATTCTTGAACTCTACCGTCGTTACACGCGTACTCCGCGTCACACATTTTCTGGTTGTTTCTCTCGTGAACTTTTAAATAAATATATAAATTATAAACTTAAAAATAATAAAATATCGCTCTTGGTTTTATTAGAACGTCCTGGCCGGACTGATCCTACCCGTAAGAAAAAAAAAGACTTGATTATAAATGGCGCCCGAGCAGGGACTAGTTAAATAAAATAGAAAAAAAAAATTGAACTCAGAAGAAGGAAAATAAATCCTTTTTTTTTATCTACCAATATAATAATATAATTTTGTGGAAAAAAAGAGGAAAAAATCATAGTTGCAACCATGAGTCGGGCGTTCATAAATCTAATGAAAAAGGAAGTATTAAGTGAATGCCTTGAGGAGTTCGGCCTTGGTAACGAAGGTACCGTTGATGAAATGAGAGGTCGATTAAGAAGCTATTTAGATAAAGGCAATCTCCCACCAGATCATGAAGCATTCGTGCAAAATTTGAGGTTAAGGTATGATACCACGTTGTCCGGAAAAGAACTTAAAGCTCCAGTAACACGCACTACACGAGCTTCGTCGCCGTTAATTTTCACAGAAACTAATGTACGTAGTGCAATAATCGATTCTGAGGTTTGCGATAAGGTAAGGAAATGGGGCATCAAGTACGATGGCGGTAAGGACCCATTTTGTTTCTTAGAAAGGGTAGAAGAACTAGCCACGTGTTATTCCATTCCTCGAAATGCGCTGCTAAATTACATGCCCGAATTATTTAAGGCAGATGCGTTGTCTTGGTACCGAAATAATAAAATGAACTGGAAATCATACTCGGATTTCGTGGAGGAATTTAAGTTATATTTCTTGCCGGTGCAGTTCTTTGAAACACTCGAGGATGAAATCAGAAATCGTCTGCAACGGAGGAATGAAAGTTTTGTGGATTACGTTACGGCGTTACAATCCTTAATGCGATGGTCAAATTTGTCTAACGATGAACAATTAGAAAGAATTTTCCGGAATTGTCGATCGGAATATAAAATGTACATAAAAAGACGCGAATTTACCAAACTGCGTGATCTCATCATACTGGCTAAGGAGTATGAAAGCATCTGTTTCGCCGAAACCAGAAGTTCTCCTCAGATACAAACGGTTGTGGTTAAAAATAAAAACAGCATATGCTACCGCTGTGGTCAAACTGGCCACCAAAGAGCAAACTGTGTTAGACCACAGGTGATTTTTTGTTGGGACTGCGGTAAGAAAGACGTTAAAACAATCGACTGCTGTAGATCTAACGCGGGAAACTCAAGAAGAGATCACTCCGAAAGGGAAGCAGAGGAAGATCTCTAAAACCTTTAACATTCCCTATTGTAATTTCCCCTGATGACGACTTACGCTTACGTGTATGGATTATGATAAAACAACGGAAAATTCAGGCAATTGTTGACCCGGGTGCAACACACTCCTGTATAAATGTGTCTTTAGCTCATGAACTAGGCGTACCAATAGCTGCCGCTGAATTTAGCTCAATACAATTAGCTGACCGCACTATAGTTAACGTCATGGGCTCGGTGAGCATCTGGATGATCATCAACAGTATTGTATGCCGACATAATTTCTTGGTCTTGACAACGAGTCTTGATCCAATTACTATAGGAATGAACTTTATAACACAAAATGGTTGTGGTCTATACATTATTCCTCGTGGTAGCGCTAATTCGGTCAGTACCGCATGTTTAAAGGGACAAGCTAAAATAACTTCTCTACAAGTTAAATCAACCGACGAAAAGCAAGACCTGGCTCAGAATCAAAAAGTCGCAGAGTTTCTTAAAAGTGAACTGCCGCTCTTCGACTCTATCGTTGAACATTCCAACGTAACTGAACTTGTTATTACGATGAAGCACACTCGACCACTTAAACAACGATATTATCTATAAATATATAAATTATAAACTTAAAAATAATAAAATATCGCTCTTGGTTTTATTAGAACGTCCTGGCCGGACTGATCCTACCCGTAAGAAAAAAAAAGACTTGATTATAAATGGCGCCCGAGCAGGGACTAGTTAAATAAAATAGAAAAAAAAAATTGAACTCAGAAGAAGGAAAATAAATCCTTTTTTTTTATCTACCAATATAATAATATAATTTTGTGGAAAAAAAGAGGAAAAAATCATAGTTGCAACCATGAGTCGGGCGTTCATAAATCTAATGAAAAAGGAAGTATTAAGTGAATGCCTTGAGGAGTTCGGCCTTGGTAACGAAGGTACCGTTGATGAAATGAGAGGTCGATTAAGAAGCTATTTAGATAAAGGCAATCTCCCACCAGATCATGAAGCATTCGTGCAAAATTTGAGGTTAAGGTATGATACCACGTTGTCCGGAAAAGAACTTAAAGCTCCAGTAACACGCACTACACGAGCTTCGTCGCCGTTAATTTTCACAGAAACTAATGTACGTAGTGCAATAATCGATTCTGAGGTTTGCGATAAGGTAAGGAAATGGGGCATCAAGTACGATGGCGGTAAGGACCCATTTTGTTTCTTAGAAAGGGTAGAAGAACTAGCCACGTGTTATTCCATTCCTCGAAATGCGCTGCTAAATTACATGCCCGAATTATTTAAGGCAGATGCGTTGTCTTGGTACCGAAATAATAAAATGAACTGGAAATCATACTCGGATTTCGTGGAGGAATTTAAGTTATATTTCTTGCCGGTGCAGTTCTTTGAAACACTCGAGGATGAAATCAGAAATCGTCTGCAACGGAGGAATGAAAGTTTTGTGGATTACGTTACGGCGTTACAATCCTTAATGCGATGGTCAAATTTGTCTAACGTTGTGGTCTATACATTATTCCTCGTGGTAGCGCTAATTCGGTCAGTACCGCATGTTTAAAGGGACAATCTAAAATAACTTCTCTACAAGTTAAATCAACCGACGAAAAGCAAGACCTGGCTCAGAATCAAAAAGTCGCAGAGTTTCTTAAAAGTGAACTGCCGCTCTTCGACTCTATCGTTGAACATTCCAACGTAACTGAACTTGTTATTACGATGAAGCACACTCGACCACTTAAACAACGATATTATCCGAGAAATCCGGCTATGCAGAAAATAATCGATGACCAAATAGATGAGCTTCTTGCTGAGAAACGTATTGAACCATCAAAAAGCCCTTACAGCTCACCTATCGTTTTGGTACGCAAAAGAAATAACGAATGGAGGATGTGTGTTGACTTCAGACAAATAAATGAACATTCGATTCGGGACGCTTACCCGATTCCACAAATTAATTCGATACTGGAAAAACTCAAGAACAGCAAATTTTTCAGTACAATAGACCTACGACATGGATATTGGCAAATTCCTATGGCTCCGGAAAGCAAATTGTATACTGCTTTTACTGTCCCGGGACGAGGCCTGTTTCAATGGTGTGTTATGCCTTTCGGGCTACATTCGGCAGCGGCCACTTTCCAAAGAGCACTTGATACTGTTATTAGCCCTGAACTGGATTCATTCGTATTTGCTTACTTAGATGATATTGTAGTACTTGGGAAAACATTGGAGGAACACCTGCAAAATTTAAAAATTGTTTTCGAACGTCTAAGAGCGGCTAATTTACGAATAAATAAAGATAAATGCTCATTTGCGAAGAGACAGATACAATATCTAGGGCACGTGGTCAGCGAAAATGGTATTAGTACTGACCCCGAAAAGGTGAGCGCAGTTGTAGCCCTTCCACCGCCAACAACTCCTAAAGAATTACGATCATTTCTGAACACAGCAGCTTGGTATAGGCGTTTCGTACCCGACTTTTCAACATTAACCAGTCCTTTGAATAACTTGTTAAAGAAAACCCAGATTTGGGAGTGGGGTCTAGACCAAAAGTTAGCTTTCGAACAAGTTAAGCAAAAACTAATCGAGGCTCCTGCATTAACCTGTCCTGATTTTACGAGAACCTTTATATTACAGACTGATGCCAGTGATGTCGGTCTTGGTGTTGTGCTAACCCAAGAGTTCGAGGACGGAGAAAAGGTAATTGCCTATGCAAGTCGCACCCTATCGGCGCCAGAACGTAACTACACAGTCACAGAAAAGGAATGCCTCGCTATAATCTGGGGAATACGAAAAATGAGGCATTATTTAGAAGGCTATCACTTTATAATTGTGACTGACCACCAATCCCTAAAATGGTTAAATTCCATTCAGTCTCCATCGGGTAGACTGGCTCGATGATCGTTAGAGATGATGCAATTTGACTATGAAATAAGATATCGAAAGGGTAAACTTAACGTTGTTGCGGATTCTCTGTCTCGAGCTCCTAAAACTGAAAGTCCAACATTGACCCCGATCCTACAAACAGTCACAAAATGTCAGATGGATGACGATAAATGGTATGTTAACAAAATGAATTTAGTTAAAAATAACCCTGAAAAGTTACCAGATTACCAGATTGATGAAAACGGCAATCTAAGAAGACACATATACGATGCATCGGCCTACAATGAGGAGGATCCAGTCGCGTGGAAACTAGTTTTGCCAAAGTGTGATCGCGGACGTGTCTTAAGAGAGTGCCATGATGATGTTACAGCAGGACATTTAGGCATTAATAAAACGATCTCGAGAATAACGAAATTATATTACTGGCCTGGACTGTTCAAAGATATCACCAAATATGTATGAAAATGTGAGGTGTGTCAGCGTTTTAAGC
This sequence comes from Pollenia amentaria, assembly GCA_943735925.1. Classification (NCBI taxonomy): domain Eukaryota; kingdom Metazoa; phylum Arthropoda; class Insecta; order Diptera; family Polleniidae; genus Pollenia; species Pollenia amentaria. Next base: position 232,596,880 of record OX031009.1, on the reverse strand, counting down.
CACTTCAGCAAGCGCCAGCTGGGAAAATGCGTACGTTAAAAGTTTTCTATCCCTGGCATACGGTATGTTCGGATTTCGTAGGGCCCTTACCTCGTTCAATCCATGGCAACAATACATTAATTGTTTTCCATGACAAGTTTAGTAAATGGTCGGAATTCGTCGCAGTAAGACAAGCCACCTCCAAGACGTTCATTAAGGCTTTTAGAGAAAGGATCCTAGCTCGATTTGGAGTACCTCATGTTCTTTTGACGGACAATGGGACACAATTTACCAGTCGAGATTGCCAAAAATATTTTAAATCGATAGGTGTTAAACAAGTCTTTACAGCTCCGTATTCACCACATGAAAACCCTACGGAGAGAGTCAATAGGACCATAAAGACAATGATCGCTCAGTATACCGAATCTAATCATCGTAAATGGGACGAACACTTACCAGAATTGACACTAGCAATAAACTCAGGCAAACAGAGCTCAACAAATTATAGTCCCGCATATTTAACGCAAGGTAGGGAGTTACGTCTTCCTAATACGTTATTTTCTGAGAAAACACAGAATGGGAAAAATTATCCCAATTTTTGCCCGGATACGAAGTCCAAACATTTATCTGAAGTATTTAAGCTGGTACGAACCAATTTAGATCTAGCAGCAAGCAACCAGGCGGTTCACTATAATTTAAGGCGACGTCAATGGACACCAAAAAGAGGAGACCAAGTATTATTACGAACCCACGTGTTGTCAAGAGCGGTAGATCATTTCGCTTCAAAGTTGGCTCCGCGTTTCGAAGGCCCATATATTGTAGCAGAATACACGTCGCCGGTGATAGTTCGATTGATAGATACCCAAACTAAAAAGACCAAAGGGGCTGCGCACTTAAAAGACTTGAAACCATACCAAATGTAAGTTTTTTTTAGCACCTTACTAAATTTCCAATTCTTTATTTGATAGTCAAAGAGGATGGCAGATCAAAAATTCAAACAAAGTTGTGAGAGATTTAAAAAAGCAATGGAACGGGAGAACGGGAAACGCAAACGCATAATTCATATCGAGCCGCCTTCTTCCGCGAAAGTACAAATAACGTCCATAGAGGTAAATTTACCTAAACTGAATATTCAAGATCTGAAAAAATTCCAAACTCCAAAGTCTGACATACTGCACAAACTGGTTAAAGAGCTAGGCATTGATAAAGAAGAGGAAGTATATATACCCATCGCGTCCACGCAGAATGACATTACGTCACCGGAACCAAGACTCGAATACAAAATATATAGTCCAGATTGCGAGACGTTGTCAACGATTTTAACTTCAATTCAACCTATAGAACCTGGGAGGAAAACTCGTTTCCAAGTCACAACATCAAATGGTACCGCAGCAGTGTATATAAGACGCTCTCTGGATGTATGGATAATATGCAATAGGCAGAAATTTATCTTTCCAAAGCCAAGAAATGATGTAGAAGTCTAATCGTCAGTTCCAAAACAAAACTAAGCAAGGAGGGAGATGTAACGAAGTTATTCATTACATAATGTTTCTTTATTTTTTTTTACATTGCATTTATATTTTGAACTATACCTTTTTTTATTATTGTTATCATTGAATTAGATAAATGTTTATATTAAAAATTTAATTTTTCTTTAGTAACTTAAGTTTTGTTAGGATAAAAGATCTGTTATTTTACTAGTACTCAATGAATGAATTTATTTAGATGTAGTTAGTATAAGAGAAAATAATATAAGAGAACCAACCAGCTAACGGACAATACATTCGCTAAGTTGTATATATAGTGGTGAGAGAGTACTCTCTCACTATTATCTCTGTTAAAGTATTCGTGAGATTTACTTTATTCTCTCACTTTTACACCTTACATTAGCCTGAGGCACTGGCTTCTAAGTCTTTGTACCCTCAACTCCTACTTTAGTTAAGCTCGATCTGTCGAGGTATTTGGACAGTTGGCGCAAGTATTGGAATAGCTTAGCCAGCAGACAAATATACAGAACAAAGCTTAATTCAATGTAGTAGTGCACAGGGCTTCTACTGGTTGTTATCGCCATAGATCCCAGGTACATAGGTAGTAGTGCAAGGGGTTACTACTGGTTTTAACGGCCATAGTACTCAGGCAAGTTGTAGTGGTAGTACGCAGGGAATTGACTGGTGGTAATGCCCATCGTTCCTGTGTGTAGTAGTTACTAAAGACATTAACAATTTCAATCAAATAAATATACACGGAATCAGTTGTCGGGACAGTCGCGATCGGATTCTTGAACTCTACCGTCGTTACACGGGTACTCCGCGTCACACATTTTCTGGTTGTTTCTCTCGTGAACTTTTAAATAAATATATAAATTATAAACTTAAAAATAATAAAATATCGCTCTTGGTTTTATTAGAACGTCCTGGCCGGACTGATCCTACCCGTAAGAAAAAAAAAAGACTTGATTATAAACAGCAACCATCTGCTTTTTTGTTATTACCTCACTTTGCTTTTAAATTTAATACTTATTGTTGTTCAATAGAAAAAAGGCGGTAAAAACGGAAATTCGCTAACCTCATATCTGCTAAACTAAAAGGGATACAAAAAAATTGAATACCTATTATTGTTCATTAAAAATAAGCGGACAGGTGTTTAGCACTTTTTTGAAATAAGGAGTAAACTGGTAAAACCTGTAATTTAAAACTTTCTTGCTATGCCATCTATCTTTTAAACCAATAAACATCAAAATAAAAACTATATCACATTCGTAACTTATCTAAAAAATACAAATTTGATGCGTTTCGAAATTCGAACGTTTTAATCGTACCTTATTCTGTTATTTTTTTTCAAAACATTTTTCTACATCTACCTATATAATATAAAATTGTAAAGTTACTGCCTGATTCATCATCGCTCGACCTTAACGCCTGAACTAAAATGCTGAAATTTGCCCGGGAGGTTGGCCTATCGCGAAATCGATTACCTATGATGGGAGTTTTTGAAATTCCCTAACCTGATGTTCATTAAAATAAAAAGCGGTTAGGTGTCTGGTACTTTTTTGATATTAGACCCTTTTGGGGAGTATATCTGTATTTTAAAACTATTTTGCCACGCCATCTATCTATTAAACCAATAAACATTGAAATAAAAAAATATCACATTCGTAACGTATCTAAAAAATACAAATAAAAATTTTCGAAATACGAACGTTTAGAGGTACAAATCGTCCCTTTACAAAGTAGCGGGTTTAAACCTAGAAACATAAACTTTGGCGTAAAAATATGTCCACGAACGAAAAAGGGGCGGTAACGAAGTAGCGGGTTAAATGCTTGTTTAATATAAAATTGTTGCAAGAGTGTTAGTATATAGGTTTTGTATGTATTTGTTTTAATCATCAATTTCTTGTAGGGCTACTCTATGACCACAGAGTACCATGTACATGTACATGAAACTGCCATTCAGATTGTAGGCAATGATGTCGAGGTATTACAATATTTCGATTTCGTTGCGCGTTGGTAAAAGCGTTTTTTGTCGAATATATATTTAGGTGTTTGACTGTTATTATATAATGTATGTGCGAATTTTTAGCAGACTTTCAGAGGATACTCTATAAAGGTTATTGGCAACAGAGGAATCCTGATCAAACCGTCGTAATCCATACACATATCTTATTATGTTATTGAACAAGACATTCAATTTACCCTTACTAACTGTGTCACAGCCTCCAAATAATTCACAATCATAGATCAGACAGCTCGTAGCTTAACATAAGTTTGACCAACTATGATCAGTCCAGGTTAAAATGCTATTGAAAATTATGCCAAGATCTTCGCTTTTTTAACAGTTTAAATTTTTACGCCATTTTAAACAATATTCTCAGATATGGAGGGAATTAAGCTTTTTTACATATTACAATGCATTGATTTTTTGCGGCTTCAAACAGAGACCGTTTGCACTAGCCCAAAGGTAGATTCTGTTTAAGTCATATTTTTTTTTTTTTTTTTTTTTTTTTTTTTTTTTTTTTATTCCTACAATCAAGGCTGTGGATTCGGAGTCGGAGTTGAGGTTTTTGTACCGGAGTCGGAGTCGCAGTACCCAAAAAAACGAGTGACTCCGACTCCAAAATTTTTCGGCATCAAAAATTTAAAAAAATTTCTAATATTTTCCAATATAAAAATTCTTCGAAATTGGCGATGCAATATTTTGCAGATCAATATGAATAAGTAGATTTTAATTTATTTTATGAGAAATAGTTGATTCAAGTACTTTACTATTTAAGTATATTTTTTATACGTGCGGGAAAAAGTCTAAATTACATTAGCAAAACTTATACTCAGTTATTGATCTAGTTGAAAAAAGATGTGTGATTTTTTAAATAATTTACTCATGCTAAAAAATGTTAATGACAGGAATTGGCAATAATTTTAATATCAGAATTTTTTAACCATCAACGCTGAAATATTTTCAACATTGTACAGAATAAGTGTTGCTATTGCGCATAATTACTAGTATGTATGAGAAAAATTGTGACGTAAAATTTTTTCTCTGTTGTGTAGAAACATCTTTATCGGCCAGCCTTTAATTCCTACCATAACAGTCATGTTTTTTTTATGCACATTACGCGGGGATTCCCATAATTCGTTTAATAAAGATGTTTCTACACAAAAGAGAAATAATTTTACGTCTCATTCATTTCGCATCACGGTTAGAGTAGGAGTCGGAGTCGTGAGTCGGAGTCGCACTTAAAAAATTTCTGCGTTTGGAGTCTGAGTCGGAGTTAGTACTTTTTTCGGACGACTCCACAGCCCTGCCTACAATAAATCCCGCGAAGCTTTTTGCTTGTCTGCAGGAGACCTGAGTCTCTGGCGGGAATCGAACCCGTAACCCCGGTACTGATAGACTAACTCACTACCAGCTAGCCTACCGGGGCACCCATTTGGGTGGAATATACCCGACGCAATATTTTGAACTGGGCTACTTTAAGTGAGATCTGCACATCATCTGCGTATAAATGGGTGTTACATTTAGTAAGTTGTTTTGGCAAATCATTACATATAAGGAAAATAAAAGTGGACCTAGAATACAACCCTGAGGCACTTCCCTAGTCAGGGGTAAGCTATCTGACCATACATCGTTTAAAAGCACCGATTGTGTTCGTATTTTACCTTTTTTTTTCTTATTTATATATATAAAAAAAAAAAAAAAAAAAAAAAAACAAATTATAAGTACGGGTACTGTTTTTTCTTTGAATTTCTAACAAATTTTAAAATCTCAATACGAATGCGATTGTTTAAGAATATAAATTAATTAAATAGCCAGATTATTTACATTAAAAACATTTAAAAAATTGATGCTATAGAAATTAGGAATAAAGCTAAATTAAGCTTTATTAGATTTTAATACCATTTTCCTTACTAAAAGTTATCAATCATCGGATTTCCACCAAACAAAGTCAATTTATTATCAAAAATTATTTTCGGGAATGAAATATTTATTAATTAATTCATTTATTAATGATGTGCTAATAATCCCAATTTATGATAAAAAACACTGAAATTTATTGTTGTGGGAAAGCTAGTTTCTATGCGCATTTCGCTGGTTGCTTAGGCCAGCTCGTCAGGAAACTTTTTCCAAATACTTTAGAAAAGCTAAAAATATTATACAAGTAAGACCATAAAGTGAATAAGAATTTTAAACACTCAGCTCTTACTTGTAACAATATCAAAGCTTCAACAAAGACACAACAATAAATAGTGAATTTTTTCTTTCTTACATTCCACTACAATTGGCTGGGTTTTTTCCAACACGAATTGTAGTTGTAAGAGGATAGAAAAAAACAAAATTAAATAAAACAAGTTGCTAAATAAAGCAGCTTGCCATTTCAGTTTTTTATTTGCCGGGCACATGAAAATTTATTATCAAAAATTATTTTCGGGAATGAAATATTTATTAATTAATTCATTTATTAATGATGTGCTAATAATCCCAATTTATGATAAAAAACACTGAAATTTATTGTTGTGGGAAAGCTAGTTTCTATGCGCATTTCGCTGGTTGCTTAGGCCAGCTCGTCAGGAAACTTTTTCCAAATACTTTAGAAAAGCTAAAAATATTATACAAGTAAGACCATAAAGTGAATAAGAATTTTAAACACTCAGCTCTTACTTGTAACAATATCAAAGCTTCAACAAAGACACAACAATAAATAGTGAATTTTTTCTTTCTTACATTCCACTACAATTGGCTGGGTTTTTTCCAACACGAATTGTAGTTGTAAGAGGATAGAAAAAAACAAAATTAAAAAAAAACAAGTTGCTAAATAAAGCAGCTTGCCATTTCAGTTTTTTATTTGCCGGGCACATGCAAATTTATTATCAAAAATTATTTTCGGGAATGAAATATTTATTAATTAATTCATTTATTAATGATGTGCTAATAATCCCAATTTATGATAAAAAACACTGAAATTTATTGTTGTGGGAAAGCTAGTTTCTATGCGCATTTCGCTGGTTGCTTAGGCCAGCTCGTCAGGAAACTTTTTCCAAATACTTTAGAAAAGCTAAAAATATTATACAAGTAAGACCATAAAGTGAATAAGAATTTTAAACACTCAGCTCTACTTGTAACAATATCAAAGCTTCAACAAAGACACAACAATAAATAGTGAATTTTTTCTTTCTTACATTCCACTACAATTGGCTGGGTTTTTTCCAACACGAATTGTAGTTGTAAGAGGATAGAAAAAAAACAAAATTAAAAAAAAACAAGTTGCTAAATAAAGCAGCTTGCCATTTCAGTTTTTTATTTGCCGGGCACATGCAAATTTATTATCAAAAATTATTTTCGGGAATGAAATATTTATTAATTAATTCATTTATTAATGATGTGCTAATAATCCCAATTTATGATAAAAAACACTGAAATTTATTGTTGTGGGAAATTTAAAGTTTTTTTTTTAAAAATTAATTCTTAAAACTGACGGTTTTTATTGCATATAAATGAAATTATTTAAATTATATAGTATTCAAAAATAGTGTAGTAGGCAAAACTACTGGAACTAATAGCGAAAGTAAATCACTTTTTTAAAATTTGCTTTGATACCGATTTCTATATAATAGTATTAAGCGTATTTTTCAATGTGTTGTGCAGAGCGAAAAAGTCCCAGTATTTTTTTTATAGATTTTTTTTTTGTATGAAATGAAATCAAAAATTTATTTTTATTAAAAAGAAAAAATTACCTAACATTTTTGAAAACATTGATTTTATATAAAATCGAAAACGAATCTAGGTCAGTAGTTAATTTTTTAAAATAATTCAAGTAATGAAATTAAGAAGATTGATGACTGAGTAGTGTACTCTCGTGGACTAAATGAAAGAGCGTAAGAATGTGTGTAAATTAATTTTCACAATTTTAGTATGTCCTGGACATCAATGATTTAAAGTGTCTGAGGAAAAATTAAAAAAAGAGGGATTGGCTGGGATAACACGAGTGTTATTAAATGTTCTGTTAATTATATTTGCATTCACTTGACATTCAGTATTGTTGTGTGCATTGCCAATTCCTATTTCACGAATAGTATTCCAAGTTTGTTGGGAATTAATTGCAGTACTTAACCGTTTGGAGTAATATTCAGTTTTTGTATATTTGATATGATTATTGACATCTTTTTAAGCTCAGAAGTCTTAAATCGCTTCCACCTAGCGTATGCCAAATCGGTACATTGCATTTTTGGGTTTTGCTTAAAAGCGGGTTTCTTATGTTTCAGTGGAACAGTTAAGTCAAAACGAAGGAGATTATTGTACTCCAAAAATTAAGATTGCTCATCAACAGAGGACATAAAATAGATGTCACTCCAGGCAATATATGATGAATATTCATACAAATTATTAAAATCTAATTCCGGCAATAATTCTTTTAAAAGCGGAAAAGAAGTATTGCCACTTAGAACTACACTATTTTTTCTTCCACCGCTATCTACTTTGCAACCGCCAATTTCTTCTTTACTGCTGTTAATATCACCTGTAGGTATAGTTATTGAATTTTTAGCCAACAACAAAGCTTATTGAGTCAATAAAAAAATTTGTTGCCCAAAATATTTTTTTTTTGACAAAATGTTTACGTGATTTTTTTTAAATAAATAAATTAAGCAAAATGTTTATCAAATCTTTATTAATTTATTCATTAATTATGATGTGCTAAATTCCCAATTTTTATTCTTCGATAAATACTCTAAAATTTATTGTTGGGGGATAAGCTAGTTCCTATGCGTATTTCGCTGGTTGCTTAGGCCAGATCAACAGGAAACTTTTTTCTTAAGACTTTGGAAAAACTAAAGATATTATACAAATAAAACTTGAAGCGAATGAGAATTACAGACACTGAAGTCTTATTTGCAACGATAGCAAAACTATTAAAAAATTTACAAGAGTTGTAAAAATACTGTCTTTACTTTAATTCAAATATTTTTTTTTTTTAATTTGAGGAAATATTTAATTATTTCTGTTCTCGCCGCACACAATTAGCGAACATTTCTCTATCGCAAATTGAATGACAATTCCGAAGTGGAGAGAAACGAATTCGCCTTGTCCGGTAATTTGCCTGGTATGTTCCTTTGACATGCACTTCTGATCACTACCATTTTATTTTTAAACCGGCCAGCATCTATCGAAGAAAAAGAAAGCTTAAAATCAGTTATTCCTTTTTTTCATAAAAGGCAGATGATAACAGTTATTTTTTGATTTTTATTTATTTGAACAAAAATAACAATACATAGTGGTACAGGTATAGAACCATGAAGGTTGGGAACCACTGTATCTTCACTATTTTAAATTTCTCTTCTAATGCCTGTTTTGCCTCACATACGTTATCCAAACCTGTGAATACTCCGTCTTAATGGCCGGTTGAATGGGTTGAGGCTAGGCTTAAAAATGAAGACTTTTTACATTTATACGACCGATGCCTTTAAACTTGAGAAAAGTGAATTGAATAAAAGTTGGGAGAAGCTTAAAAAATTATAAGATGAGTGATTAATTTTGCATAATATTTTTTTGTTATTAAAAATACGGTATAATCGTTAAAAAGTTAATCTCACCAAATCTTAGAGCCCCTGTGTCGCTCTAAAAAGTGAAAACCCGAACCATAATGTGCTTAAGTTGGCTTAAGTTGCTTAAGTAAAGTGCGAAACTGATCGCACATTCCGTACGGAATCAAATGTTATTTTATTTTGTTTTCGTTGTTTTTAAACATTTTAGAGACTTTTTGTTAATTTTTGACAGTAGGTTAAGCATGGTTATGCATATTATGGTTGGGCCTTAACTCTAACTGTCTGTTTTTAGAACACGAGCGCAAAACTCATTCGTTTAACTTACATTTAAAACAAAAACAACCACAGGCAGTAAGATAACTTTTCTGAGCGTATTAATAAAAAATGTCAACAAATCAGGGCAAAACATCACAAATCAGATTATATTTTAAGCAGAAAGTGGTACTTTTGGAGTAGCCATCTCAAAAATAAAAATGAAACACCACAAAATTCTCGAGGCTGTGGAACACATAGGAAAAGGCACACAGGAAAACATTACATGTACCGAAATTTTCTGATATTAAAGCAAGTTTGTATAAAAGTTTTCCTTGAAGCTATGAAAACGTAATTAAGCAATGACTGGTCCAATTTCTGTAACCTGAAATAACAATAATTGTGGTAATAGTATGCACGCAAATTTTTGTTTATTATTGCATTTTTTATAATTAAATACCGCTTAGAATAGTTATATAATTCAAAAAACTAGACAACCCTTGGAACAATTCAAGATTCTACTGTATAAGAATAAAACAGCCTTTTGCAGTTCTGGTTTTTTAAAAAAAAGAAATCCAAAAGAAAAAAAAAAAACAAATTGGCTTGTATTCATTTGTATTATATAACAATTTTTTTTTTAATTACATAAATTCTAAGCAAAATTTTTTAAAAAGGGATCAACGATTAATAGTAAGGATTCAAAATTAACAATAGTTATTTATTTATTCTTTTATTGAAATATTGTTACGAAATTAGATTTGTCTAAGAATTATTTATGGTTTTAGTTATAACGCAAAGAATGCTTGATAATTGACGACCAGTGTCCAGGTTAGGAGATTTCCCCCAAGATTTAAAGGGTTTTATTTCATTTAGGGGCAAATTTAGGCTGTACAAATTCTTAGGGGGAAAATTTGGGGGACGTCAATTTATATTTAGGGGGTTTCACTATTTGCTTGTCTGTACATAACAATAACTAAGTAATACATACTAGATATATTTTACAGCTTGTTTTTGGTTGAGCAAAAATAGTTTTTTAAATGATAAAAAAGAAAGCGTTTTAAGGGTGAAGTATTCATGGAAATATACGTGTTACAACTTTAATCTAACACCTGAAATGCTCAAACTTTTTATTTCCGATAATATTTACAAAGTTAACGAAAATGATTTGGCAACACTCGATATTTTTGAAGAAACTTTATTCCAATAATTAAAAAAGCAGTTTTCTACTAAATCTATTTTGATTTATATGTTTATGTACATATGTTAGTCTTTTTTCAACTGTTTGAAAGAAACTATAACAAAATATTTTTGGGGGATTTTAAGTAAAATGTTAAGCATTTTGCGATTTTTGCTTTATATAGGTAATGATATTAGAAAGTAAATTAAAACTGAGTCAAGTTAAACTAATTGAAATGAAATTACTATCTAAACTTTTACGTTTATGGCGGTTATTTTTAAAATACGTTGAATTTGGGGGTTTTTAAATTTTTTTGGGGGAAAGAAAAATAATTTCCTGGCAACAATGTTGGCGACTGAATTGTAAACTCTCTTGGACTAAATGAAACAATGTGTGTGAATCAGTGCTGCCAATCCGTGTGTAATAACACATATTGTGTGTAATTTCTACTTCCATGAGTAGCCCATGTGTAATTAGTTTCATGTGTAATCTGTGTGTAATTTTACTTTGTGATATATTTTTTCATTCATTTTTCCTTTTAAACATTTTTAAAGAAATAATGTTTAACATAAACATTTTTTATTTGCTCGAGTTAATAAAAAAATTCTGTACATTCTACATATTTTAGAATTTAACAGGTAAGTTCCTAGTGCTTCATTACACCGCTTACCACATCCTCTTGGTCTGCGAAAAATAGGCCAACAGAACTAATGATATTTTTAATTTTATTTAACTTTTTATTCATTTGAATCATATTTTTTTTCAATTTGTTATATTTATTTCAGTTTCCAAACTGTCAAAATAGCATTATTGGTCATTTTTTGGCAACTAAACAATGTTGCAGTAACTAATAGCAATTTAAATGTCAGTTGCGTTGCTGTTTGACAACGCAACTGAAGCTGTGTTGTCATCGGTAATCGATCCATAAGTTTATTCGAGGAGTTTTTGCCTAAGTATTTTATTAATGCATTATTATTATTAGCTCTAATAGAGGCTAGAAGTATATGTTTAGTAATAAGTAAAGATTATACACCCTCTCTTATTGTAATAACTCAGTTTTGTCTTACGTCGCCTTAAGCTACTCTTCCATATGACCACGGATTTATGTTATACGGATACGAATATGTTTGCGCATATACATAAATCCCCTTGTCGCTGTTCACAACATTGGGACAATAATAATTATATTTTTGTTGATTTTATTTATTTCTTAGGATGGGGAGCCAATTGTTGAAATGTATTTATAATATAATGTAGATGTAAGATAATATTTAGAAGATTATACAATCTTTAATTCAGGATGTATGTACATATGTCTCTATGTAATATGAAATTTTTGCATTGTATAGGCTTATTGTATTATAACGAAACAATTAAATAAATAAATAAATAAAAAAATGTAAATTAAAAAATCAATATGGTTGTTTTAAAAATTTTTAGTGGAAGCTAGCACTGGCATGATGGGTGGAAAAATATCTCATGAATATCATTACATCTCGGCAGCAGGAGAAGATAATTTGCTACATTGTCAAAGTTGCAACCATGCTTTTAATGCTGAAGTATGCGCTGAAAATTCGAAACTGTCGTGTGATAAATGTCAAAGTTTTATTTTTTTTTTTAATTTGAGGAAATATTTAATTATTTCTGTTCTCGCCGCACACAATTAGCGAACATTTCTCTATCGCAAATTGAATGACAATTCCGAAGTGGAGAGAAACGAATTCGCCTTGTCCGGTAATTTGCCTGGTATGTTCCTTTGACATGCACTTCTGATCACTACCATTTTATTTTTAAACCGGCCAGCATCTATCGAAGAAAAAGAAAGCTTAAAATCAGTTATTCCTTTTTTTCATAAAAGGCAGATGATAACAGTTATTTTTTGATTTTTATTTATTTGAACAAAAATAACAATACATAGTGGTACAGGTATAGAACCATGAAGGTTGGGAACCACTGTATCTTCACTATTTTAAATTTCTCTTCTAATGCCTGTTTTGCCTCACATACGTTATCCAAACCTGTGAATACTCCGTCTTAATGGCCGGTTGAATGGGTTGAGGCTAGGCTTAAAAATGAAGACTTTTTACATTTATACGACCGATGCCTTTAAACTTGAGAAAAGTGAATTGAATAAAAGTTGGGAGAAGCTTAAAAAATTATAAGATGAGTGATTAATTTTGCATAATATTTTTTTGTTATTAAAAATACGGTATAATCGTTAAAAAGTTAATCTCACCAAATCTTAGAGCCCCTGTGTCGCTCTAAAAAGTGAAAACCCGAACCATAATGTGCTTAAGTTGGCTTAAGTTGCTTAAGTAAAGTGCGAAACTGATCGCACATTCCGTACGGAATCAAATGTTATTTTATTTTGTTTTCGTTGTTTTTAAACATTTTAGAGACTTTTTGTTAATTTTTGACAGTAGGTTAAGCATGGTTATGCATATTATGGTTGGGCCTTAACTCTAACTGTCTGTTTTTAGAACACGAGCGCAAAACTCATTCGTTTAACTTACATTTAAAACAAAAACAACCACAGGCAGTAAGATAACTTTTCTGAGCGTATTAATAAAAAATGTCAACAAATCAGGGCAAAACATCACAAATCAGATTATATTTTAAGCAGAAAGTGGTACTTTTGGAGTAGCCATCTCAAAAATAAAAATGAAACACCACAAAATTCTCGAGGCTGTGGAACACATAGGAAAAGGCACACAGGAAAACATTACATGTACCGAAATTTTCTGATATTAAAGCAAGTTTGTATAAAAGTTTTCCTTGAAGCTATGAAAACGTAATTAAGCAATGACTGGTCCAATTTCTGTAACCTGAAATAACAATAATTGTGGTAATAGTATGCACGCAAATTTTTGTTTATTATTGCATTTTTTATAATTAAATACCGCTTAGAATAGTTATATAATTCAAAAAACTAGACAACCCTTGGAACAATTCAAGATTCTACTGTATAAGAATAAAACAGCCTTTTGCAGTTCTGGTTTTTTAAAAAAAAGAAATCCAAAAGAAAAAAAAAAAACAAATTGGCTTGTATTCATTTGTATTATATAACAATTTTTTTTTTAATTACATAAATTCTAAGCAAAATTTTTTAAAAAGGGATCAACGATTAATAGTAAGGATTCAAAATTAACAATAGTTATTTATTTATTCTTTTATTGAAATATTGTTACGAAATTAGATTTGTCTAAGAATTATTTATGGTTTTAGTTATAACGCAAAGAATGCTTGATAATTGACGACCAGTGTCCAGGTTAGGAGATTTCCCCCAAGATTTAAAGGGTTTTATTTCATTTAGGGGCAAATTTAGGCTGTACAAATTCTTAGGGGGAAAATTTGGGGGACGTCAATTTATATTTAGGGGGTTTCACTATTTGCTTGTCTGTACATAACAATAACTAAGTAATACATACTAGATATATTTTACAGCTTGTTTTTGGTTGAGCAAAAATAGTTTTTTAAATGATAAAAAAGAAAGCGTTTTAAGGGTGAAGTATTCATGGAAATATACGTGTTACAACTTTAATCTAACACCTGAAATGCTCAAACTTTTTATTTCCGATAATATTTACAAAGTTAACGAAAATGATTTGGCAACACTCGATATTTTTGAAGAAACTTTATTCCAATAATTAAAAAAGCAGTTTTCTACTAACTCTATTTTGATTTATATGTTTATGTACATATGTTACAGTCTTTTTTCAACTGTTTGAAAGAAACTATAACAAAATATTTTTGGGGGATTTTAAGTAAAATGTTAAGCATTTTGCGATTTTTGCTTTATATAGGTAATGATATTAGAAAGTAAATTAAAACTGAGTCAAGTTAAACTAATTGAAATGAAATTACTATCTAAACTTTTACGTTTATGGCGGTTATTTTTAAAATACGTTGAATTTGGGGGTTTTTAAATTTTTTTGGGGGAAAGAAAAATAATTTCCTGGCAACAATGTTGGCGACTGAATTGTAAACTCTCTTGGACTAAATGAAACAATGTGTGTGAATCAGTGCTGCCAATCCGTGTGTAATAACACATATTGTGTGTAATTTCTACTTCCATGAGTAGCCCATGTGTAATTAGTTTCATGTGTAATCTGTGTGTAATTTTACTTTGTGATATATTTTTTCATTCATTTTTCCTTTTAAACATTTTTAAAGAAATAATGTTTAACATAAACATTTTTTATTTGCTCGAGTTAATAAAAAAATTCTGTACATTCTACATATTTTAGAATTTAACAGGTAAGTTCCTAGTGCTTCATTACACCGCTTACCACATCCTCTTGGTCTGCGAAAAATAGGCCAACAGAACTAATGATATTTTTAATTTTATTTAACTTTTTATTCATTTGAATCATATTTTTTTTCAATTTGTTATATTTATTTCAGTTTCCAAACTGTCAAAATAGCATTATTGGTCATTTTTTGGCAACTAAACAATGTTGCAGTAACTAATAGCAATTTAAATGTCAGTTGCGTTGCTGTTTGACAACGCAACTGAAGCTGTGTTGTCATCGGTAATCGATCCATAAGTTTATTCGAGGAGTTTTTGCCTAAGTATTTTATTAATGCATTATTATTATTAGCTCTAATAGAGGCTAGAAGTATATGTTTAGTAATAAGTAAAGATTATACACCCTCTCTTATTGTAATAACTCAGTTTTGTCTTACGTCGCCTTAAGCTACTCTTCCATATGACCACGGATTTATGTTATACGGATACGAATATGTTTGCGCATATACATAAATCCCCTTGTCGCTGTTCACAACATTGGGACAATAATAATTATATTTTTGTTGATTTTATTTATTTCTTAGGATGGGGAGCCAATTGTTGAAATGTATTTATAATATAATGTAGATGTAAGATAATATTTAGAAGATTATACAATCTTTAATTCAGGATGTATGTACATATGTCTCTATGTAATATGAAATTTTTGCATTGTATAGGCTTATTGTATTATAACGAAACAATTAAATAAATAAATAAATAAAAAAATGTAAATTAAAAAATCAATATGGTTGTTTTAAAAATTTTTAGTGGAAGCTAGCACTGGCATGATGGGTGGAAAAATATCTCATGAATATCATTACATCTCGGCAGCAGGAGAAGATAATTTGCTACATTGTCAAAGTTGCAACCATGCTTTTAATGCTGAAGTATGCGCTGAAAATTCGAAACTGTCGTGTGATAAATGTCAAAGTTTTAACGTTCAACATGTAAAGGGAGTGGAAGTCGCACATGCTTTCCTATTAGGTGATCGTTACTCTAAGGTGTTCAATGCCACTTATTTGCACACTGATGGGAAACCAAAAATATCTATAATGGGTTGTTATGGCATTGGTATAAGTCGTATATTGGCCGCGTCACTGGAAATATTATCGACAGAAAACGAATTAAAATGGCCCACATTATTGACACCTTATGATGTGTGTGTTATAGGACCAAAACGAGGTAGTAGAGAACAATTTTTGGCTGAGCAGATCGAAAATCAATTATGTCACAAGATTTGTGAAATTTACAATCAAGATGTGCTACATGATGATAGAAAACATATGACTATTGGCAAACGTCTGATGGAAGCTAAAAGGTAATATTTAAATCAAATATGTATGTATGTACCCAATTATATTTCTAACCATTTTTACTCCTTCTAAATTATTTTCTTGCAGAATGGGGTATCCAATTATAGTTGTTTTAGGCTCTAAAGCTTGCTTAACTGAACCCAAAGTAGAAGTTTATATTAACGGAAATTATATGGAACTAGATATTAATACAGCATTACAAGAATTCGCAAATTATAGAAAACGAAAACTAAGTTTAATTAAGACCTAATTTAAATATAGTTTTGTTTGATTAATTTTTCTTATTTTGTGATTTAACATTTTAAAAAACTCAAACTTAACAAAACAAGACTACATATAAAAAATACCAATAACAAATAAATTATAAATATAAAATATATCATAAAATTAACATTTACATCCGTATTCCTTCTATTTGTAGATTTTTAAAGCCAAACCTTTTACATCTGCAGATTTTTAAACAATTCTGTAGAACAATTTATTTACACGTTATATTTAAAGAACATGTTTAAATATTCACACTTGGTAAAACAGGTATTATTCTTGCGCATATTCTGCTACATTTTATTTCTTATATCTTTTGCGATTTAGTGACCATAATCGGGTGTTGGTATTTCAGGATAAACTTGCATTTGGGGTTTTTTTGGGATCGGTGGTGGCAAGCTGGTATATGACCAAGGTAATTGTCCTCTTAACTCTTCGCTTACTCTTTGATTTTGCATTGGAAATTGAAAGCTTTCATTAGTGGTTGAATACCGATTATTTAACGGGGATATGGGAGATAGTTCTTGTTGATATTGTGATGTATTTTGCTGAAGTGGGTAATTTATTCTGTCTTGATGCGTTTCAGTATTGTGGTAAGTAGTATGTCTTTGTGAATCTTTGGTAGACGGTGTTGAAGGATACGTATTTGCCCCATGAGCTGTGGGTGGTTCTATATAATGGGGCCGAACATTTTGAGGTGGTGTAGACAATTGTCTTTGCAATGTTTGAGTTTCTAGACGAGGCTGTTGAAGATTACTAACTGGAGCAGTAATAGTTGTGGCCAAACTAGTAATACTGCTCTGCTTTGATGAATTCTAAAAATAAAAGAAATAAAAATTCAATTAAAAACTGTTCTGTGGATTAAAGCACTATCCTCTTCTTTCTAGCATTTAAAAATCGCGAGTCACGATGTTTGTGTTTTAACTCATCTGAAACTGCTCAACCGCTTTTTAAGAAATTTTTTATGTATACATATTTGGTTAGAATAAGAATATGTCGTAAAGTATATTTCAAACCGCTAGGGCATTAGGGTGTATATCCAGAAAATGTTATCCCTTTTTTTTTTGCCAAAAACTTTTTTTTCGCATTTTATTGTTAATTAGCATCAAAAAAATACAATAGGTATATTTGTGGCCACAAGCGATAACCGTCTAAGTCGGCTTAAGAAACGATTGTTTGTATTAAATATTATTTAAATAAGTACAACTTTCGTAATAATTTTTTTATCTTAGTATTTTTTTATCTTTGATTCTGAATTACTTTTTTTCTAATGCAATTAATGTTTTACGAAACGCAAACATAAATATAAAGTGCCTTTTCTTAAAAACTATGTCGACTTTGGCGGTTATTGCTTATGACCACAGATATAACAATT
Organism: Pollenia amentaria; assembly: GCA_943735925.1. Lineage (NCBI taxonomy): Eukaryota > Metazoa > Arthropoda > Insecta > Diptera > Polleniidae > Pollenia > Pollenia amentaria. The sequence goes on along the minus strand of OX031009.1, from coordinate 232,579,194 downwards.
CATTTATTAACGCTTATAAACTAGATTTATTCATTGAACATATGAAATAATACATATAAAAAACCCATAATAAAACATTAATCATAATTTGTTAACTTAAATTACTGCCTGGCCCACAATGTCGACAAGAAATATGCTGAGCTCCAAAACATCATATTAATTTGCAGACAACGTAAGAAATAAATCAAAGAGCTTAGTTTGCTTATTGTTTCTACAAGGTAAAATGCGTAAAAAGCGAGTTGCTCTGCAATCTGCAATTGACGTTTTGGAACTCTCCCACACTTGACTTTATAAAAACATGATATCAACACATCCCACTGTTCTTCACCTAATAACTTTTGGACTGGTACAGAACAGTATTCCTGAAGTTTTTTTATTAAAGTTATTCTTTTAGGACTTTCCAAAAAAAACTTTAAAAATTACCACAAAGAACCTCAATATTTTTGTCATTACTGAGTAAGATTGAAGCTTACCAACATTACCAGTCATGACGCTAGCGCCATTTGTTGCCAATCCGATCAAATTTTTTAAAGAAATATTGTTTGTTGATACAAAGTTTTTTATAAAAAGAAAAATTTAAACGGCATCTGACTTCGTTAGCTTAAATAAGGTGACATAACTAATCTATATAACCAGAACTGCCGTTTTTGGGTACTTCTAACCAAAATTGGTAATTCATTTTCTCAATGTGGAGATGTGAATATTTTTTTCATTTTGGTTACTTTTTTTACTAAAATAATAATACGTCTGAATATATATTCCTTGATGCACTTGCAATTTACGTTTTTTAAAATTTTAACGTGTTTATTTTACGTATTTCGATATGAAAGAAATTATTTACCACTTCGAATAATATGTACTTTGCACTACGATGTTCCCATTATTTATTTCAAATGAACGGATTTTTTTTATTCTTTATCGAGAACCAAAAATTAGTTTTTAAGCCAGCTACCAGATATTTTTCAAGATTTTTATTAAGAAAAACTTTGCCAAATGTGATTTTTATATTAGAAACGGCCATGTTCTAAAGTTGAAATCAAACGAAGTTTTAATCGATGGAGATTTTCCATCCTTTTTTTTTAAATGAACGTAGTTTCTTCTGATTTTAAGAATAGTAAAGATAAGTGATACTTAAAGTAGGAGATGCATAATATAACGGGGAATCGATTTTAAAACATGACTGAAAAAAATACACAAAAGTAGTTTTAGTTGTTCTAAAATATAATTAAAATGTTCTAAATTTACATTATTTCCAGTAGTATATTCTAATATGGAAAAACACATAAGAATTTTAAAGATTTTTCAAAAATAAATTGACAAATAATATATAATTTTAGAATTTACTGTAAAAAATGGCGTTAACTTAAGATATTTGATATTTTCGGCATGTATATTTATTTAATGTTTTTTAGATAATGATTTGGCAATATTTTTAATTTATATACAAAACCTTTGGCTGTCAGTCATTTTTTCCCCATTGAATGTACGTTCTGAAATACGTTTTTGGTTATATTCGCCATAATATTATACAATGATTCACAAAATATTTCAAATAGAAAAATTTTTAAACAGTAATAATAACAATTATCAATTTAACATAGAATTACCCAACAAGAGAATCAAGTTAACTATAACCATTTTTTAAATATTTTAGATATATGTAAATTAGAAAATATTTACAAAAAATGCATTTCGCATATCGCCAACAGTTTCCAATTTCGCCAAAACCATCGCCATATCGCCAAACGCAAATTTGAATCGCCAAAAGGATTAAAAAATAGGCACATATGACCGCCCTGCCACTGACAGTCAAAAAGCGGAAAATAATTTCATTTTTGTTATTTATAAATGTAAAGTACAAATTTCGTTTATTGTATATGTCGTAGTACTGGCTGTTTATGTGTTTGTTATAAAACGGCAAGCTTGGACTCTTATGTCAAGCTTGGGTGGAATCAACTGTCACAGCTGAAAAAATAAATGAGAAATAAAAAGCAAGCAAGAGTGACGAGTTGGGACTGCCTCGTTTGATTCTTAAAAAACAAATTAATAATATACCAAATCAATTTAAATAATTTGAAGTTTGATTTAAAACAATAAAATCAATTAAAATGGATGAAAACCCGACATCAGAAGTGGGATATACTCAAAACAGCCTACAAAATCCAAAGCAAGTTCCCGGCTCAGAAGAAGAAAAATGGCGAACAATGTTTGAGCAACAAAATCGTAACTTTTTAGCTCTTGTGGAGGCGCTCAAACCATCCTCCAGCGTTGATACGCATTTACCGGAATTTAACCCAGATGATGGAAATGCTGACGCTCGTGCCTGGTTGTCAATGGCAAACATGTGCGTCTCGGATCAGTTACCAAAACCATCCTTGATGAATATTCTTGGTCGAGCTCTGAAAGGACAAGCATCTATCTGGCTGGCTCAAGTATCCTATCCGGGAATGACCTGGGCAGAATTCAAGGATCTTTTTTTGGATCGCTTTAATTGTCCGGAAACCTCAGCTGCATTTTTAATCGGGTTGAACAGCCGCCGACCTAAAGATGGGAAATATTTATCCGCATATGCTGCCACTCTGATGACGTCTTTGATGGCTAAATGGAAGAATTTGTCTGTTGAAGAAATAGCTGTATCCACAGTATTAGCTCTTCTTTCTCAGTTTGAGCCAAGAGTGCATCGCATGTCCTTTACGGCTGATATTGGTACAAGGAATCTGCTACAAAGAGAACTAAAGGCTATGTCGTTTGTGAAGAGAAAAGCTACAACAGAAAATGATGTCAGCGGTCACGATGCAAAAAGTAACAAGGTATCAGCGTCATTGCAAGGCATTAAATGTTTTAACTGTGGCCAACAAGGACATAAGGCGGCACAATGCAGGTCAAAAAGAAGAGACTCGAATGCTTTGAATTGGATGGACAACAAGGATTTAAAAAACTCAACAAAGCCAGTAACATGTTTCAACTGTCAAGAGACTGGTCACTACGCATCAAGTTGCCCCAAGATTGTCCGCAAAAGGTTTGGTTAAAGCGATAAAATTGCCGCAAGGAACCGACGGGTGGAGCTATGTGCTGTTGGTGTACCTGCTGGAACCTTAAATCATTCCGGTGAGAAATTCGGTTTTGTTTTTGATTAAGGCTCCGAATGTTCACTCATTCCGGAGTCTATAAGTGGTAAATTTCGGGGTAAACGTTGTTCTAAGGTAGTGACAATGACAGGAATTGGACAAACAAGTGTTAATAGTATTTTTCAAATTTTATTGGTGATTGTATTGCTGGATAGAAGCAATGGTGTGAATTGGAAATTAATATCACCGGATAGAGGTGGTATTAATTGTTTGTGCCGGATAGAGGCACTGTAGTATCACTGGATGGAAGTGATTGTTGAGATTAGTAATCGGATAGAGGTTGCTGTTTTTATAATGTCACTGGATAGAAGTGATATTGTTTATGGGTAATTGGGGAGAAATTACTAAACTGAACGATGTGAATTATTTTTGAATCGATTAAATGGTTGTTTTGCTGTTTTATAGAATATGTTTTATGCATATGGATGTGATAGTTGGCTTGGGATGTAGAACCGACTCACAGAATATGACTGTTATTGATTTGTTTTATAATTTACAATCGTAATGGATATTTGATAAGAAAATGATGTTATGTTACTGAAAGCTTTATTTTGGTCAGAATTGGTCGAGTGGTAAAGTTAGATGCTGTATGGGATTTTGTTTTCGTTTCAGATGAAATGCACGAGGACGTGCAAATTGACAGGATGGCCGTGTCGTAGTTCTGGCTGTTTATGTGTTTGTTATAAAACGGCAAGCTTGGACTCTTATGTCAAGCTTGGGTGGAATCAACTGTCACAGCTGAAAAAATAAATGAGAAATAAAAAGCAAGCAAGAGTGACGAGTTGGGACTGCCTCGTTTGATTCTTAAAAAACAAATTAATAATATACCAAATCAATTTAAATAATTTGAAGTTTGATTTAAAACAATAAAATCAATTAAAATGGATGAAAACCCGACATATAGAAAATATTCAAATTATTACAATTTATTAACACAGAATTTTGTATGGAAATTTGGCGGGTTTAACTTTTATAAAATAAAAATATTTTTTATCAAAAAGGTCTCAAATAAATAAAATCTATTTATTTATGTTTCTCGTCATTTTTTAATATGTACAATAATTACATTTCTTGTCTTGTTTTCTTATTTGTCATTAATATTTTCCTATTAAGTTTAAGTAACCTTTGTCTTACAATGCAATTTAAAATAAATTTTAATATCTGTCTCAATTTACAAAAGGTATTTCTAATTTGGTTATATTTGGTAACTTTTTTAAAAATGCTGGTTGTAAAAATATTGTTAGCCGTGGCAGCACTGTATATAACACTAACACCGTCAGAGAAACTTGCTACTAACGTAGGGCTGCCAGAAGTCTAACCCCGCCGAATAGGACACTTATAATAATTCAGTACTCCACGGTTAAGTGCATCACGCTTATGTAAGTTGCACGCTTAAATAATTCTAAAATGAAATATTTTCCTTGATCCATTTAATTTGCGTACAAATTTTTCTTTTAACTGCATCTCGCTGAATTTCGTTACACTCATAAATGGGGTATATATTTCGTAAAAAAAAACAAAATTTTTTATTTTGTTTGTAACACCCAATTTACATGATGAATTTTATGACGTCTAATTTTCTTAATTCCCTTTTGAAGTTGCTACCAAAAACTACTCAAATTCATATGATGGTTTTTTTTGGACGTCTAATTTTTTTTCATTTTCATTCAATCCAGTTGATTAGAATATAAAAATAAAACGTAACAGAAAGAACAGAAAAAAGTGTAAAGCGAAGTGTCAAAAAAAAAAACATGAAAACAGAAACCATGTCTATTTTTCTACCCCTCTTCTCTACACCGCTTGCTTCCAAACAAAAAATGACGTCCAAAATTGGACGTCATAAAATTCATCATGTAAATTGGACTTTAAAGGATTTTATTTTGCTTTGTGTTTTAAAATAATTAGGCAATTCACAGTCATAAAAATGGTGTTTAATTTTTCATATTAAAATGTTTTACGATCAGGGCAAGTTTGCCCTAATTATGACAATACAAACTTGTTACCTATGTACTTTTAATGGGCTATTTGGTCAACAGGCTGTTCACAATAGTGCTTTTTAGATTAAAATTGTACTTTATTACTTAGCACTTTAGAGCACTTTGTGAACTAGTAAACTATTTTCTGGTATTTTGGATTGATTAAACCTGTTATATCTTATATACTGACGCAATTGCGTTGTTTATTGCTGTTTCTTTTCACTTAATAAATTGTACATATCGCTCTTTTGCTGTAACAGCGTCTTAACTTAAAAATATTAGATTCACAGAAAAAGACTTTGAATTCTAAGATTGACACAAAAAAAAAAAAATGGCAAAAAAAATTTGTGCTTCTCTAAAGAGATGAGTTTACAAAATTTACACATGAAAACCAAATCATAAAACACCTGATTTACTATGCATTAGTAATACTAAGTCAAAAGTTGTGATAATTGACTTATGCCGTTATTGCAGCAAATGAGCGATATAAGCATTTAAACTTAAACTCAATAATTGCATTGTGAACGCAATTAAGATAGAATTCTGTTTAATGCGCTTTTAACGCAATTTTCCAAACTACTTTCAAATGCTTTAGTAACGCATTAAAACGAGATTCTTTTGAATGCATTTCTCGCTTAAAAGCGTTTGGCTTTAGGCATTTTTCATAAAGGCATTTATCCGTGAATTTCTGTACATTTCAGATGAAAGTCCAACAATTAAACAATAGATACAAACTCTTAACATAAAAAAAAAAATAAATAATAGATTAATTTAAGCTTTGACCTAATTTTAATGAAATCGAATAGTTGAAAGACGTTTACCCCAGGCTTTATTTTTGTCTACTTTGATCTATATAAAAAAACCGGGACATATTGAGAGTGGACCATGACACCATGACAATTTGTTTAAAAACATGACAAATCCTGGAAAACCAGGACGTATGGCAGGCCTATACTAACGTATTACAATTCATTTCATTGACGCATCCATAGTTTCATTAACAATCAAAAACAATTTTTTGTTTTTAAAAATATATTAGATTAACACTTGGCTTTTTGCAACCAGTGTTCTAAATTTGTTAAAATAAATATAGAACCTTTTCTCAAACCGACCAAAATGATGTTTAGCCTACATTCGACCAAACGAAAAATATCTGACCAAATTTGGTCGGAAAAGATAAAGTTCGGCAAGCCTGGTATAAATATACATAAACCGTTGAAGACGTTCAAATTAAAGCGTTTTCGAGTGTCAGAAAACTTGTTTTCAAATCAAAAACGCGAGTTTTAACCGATATCCGATTTTCAGAACTGTTAGTGGTAAAACTATTATTAAGAAATTATTTCAATAAAATATTGTACCAAATAAGGTGTACCGTTTTTAAAAGCTTATAAATTTATTACGTTGTTTTACTTACCCTTTTTGATAGCGTATTCGATAAAGATAAACAGAAACTCGATCCAAAGATGTTTAATAACCAAATTAAAATAACTCGGGAGCTAATACATGTCATTACTACGGCAGGTGTTACAAAGTAGGCATCAAAATTTGACAAAACTTCTATAACTTTCTCATTTGTCGTAATACTTAAATACTGAAAAGTTTTCACCACAGACTATAACACGAAAAACAATGCAAACATGTGATGTATGTAAGACAATTAATATTATTTATATGGAGTATTTTACCGTTGTATTCAATATATCATGTATAAAGAAGCCAGTTGCAACAGCATCCAATATACTACCAGCTATGATGACAAGAAACCAGGGCCAAAAACATAGACAATTTACAGTTTTTGTAACAGCACCACATAATGTTGTGATAATTGCCAATGATGTCACAACCCATAAAGCACTAATAACCGCATATGTGATTAAAAATATGAATGTGCGATTTTCAACGGGTTCTGCTTTATTAAAATCTATATCCAATTCTATAGGCTGTGAAAGATCGGGTGCTGTTACCGAAGGTTTTCCACAATTTTCATCTGTGGAGAGAAAAAAAAATTAATAAATAGCCATTAAATAACGATGCGGAATGAAATAGCTTTTGTATGTGGAATTAAATACCTATTTTGTTTTTATAAAAGACAATAGATTTGACAAATTTACTCATGATAGTGTTTGCATAATGGTCAAAATTCGAACAGAAATGCAAGTATAAAGAGCATTTATTTTTTTTCGTCATAGTGGATCTATTTGGCGAGGGACCAATCTCCACGTGAGTCCGTGAATGTTTAATTTAAGTTTGTTAGTGCAATATAAAACATACAGAAAGTACCAATTGAATAACCAAAAAGTATCAAAAAGCCTGCCCCTATAGATTCTCTCCACTTATGACATTGAAAAGTAAAATTTTATGTTTATACGTCTAATATTGAGGAAAATCGATCCAAGTACCAGATGTAGAGCGAAAAAGTTCCAAAAAAGCTCCCTCTACATATTCATATTCGGTCAGGACCATGCATATTTAATTTTATGTTTCTAAGTCCAGTATAGCGAAAATTCAAAAGGTACCAGTTGAAGAACAAAAAAGTAGCAACATTTTTCATTTTATAGGTTTTTAAGTTTAATGTTATAGAAAATTACTACATGAAGCGGAAAAGTAAAATTAAGAAATTAAATTCCCGTATTTCCCCTCTTTGTCTATATTCGAAATATTCGGTTTCTGAAAATATCGAATAATCGATCGCCCTATGTATTGTTTTATTATTTGATAGAAAAAACTTTGTGTAATTGAAAAAAACACAAATTTGTTTATGGGTTTTGCATATGTGATAGTAGCAAATTTGAACGCTTAACCTAAAGGAAAAGACCTAAGCTTTCTTTTGAGAAAAAAAAAAAAAAAAAAAAAAAAATAAAAAAAATCCCGCTTCAAAAAAAAAAAAAAAAATAAAAAATAAGTTTTAAATTTAAAAAAAAAAAAAATTAAAAAAAAAAAACAAAAAAAATTTTTCCGAAAGCTTGGAGAAATAGCTATCTAATTTGTAAGGGACAAATTTTGCTAACACCAATATATAATAAGTTACATGGATGAGAAAGAACACCTGTTTGGCCAAAATGTCAAATTTTGACCCCCGATATTTGGTGCAAATTTCATCCAAATCGGAAGACATCGATTTCAAAAGATGGGTCACTTGACATGAAATCCCCCATATACTAGTGTTTGCCCACTGGTCGAAATTCGGCTATAATTATTTATGTAAATATGAAGAAAACATACATAAATTTAATAAGTAAAAATAAATTTACATGTCTAGAGCATTTGTTTTCTATTCGTTTTAGTGGTTCGATTTGGCGAGGGACCAATCTCCAGTCCATATGTTTTCTTCCCTCAAGTCCGTGAATTTCAATTATGTAATGAAAATCAGAAAGAAGCAGTTGAAAAACAAAAAAGGACCAAAAAGACTCCTCTAACATATAATTTCTCTACCACCCTTGACTCTGCATGTTTAATTTTATGTTTCAAGGTTCAGTTTAATAAAACTTCAAAAAGTATCAGTTATAGAGTAAAAACTAACCAGAAACTCTCCTTTGCAGATTCCTATTTTTTCAGAACCATGCATGTTTAATTTTATGTTTCTAGCTCCGATTTTAACGAAAATTCAAATAGGATCAGTTGAGGAGCGAAAAGTGATAACATTTTCCATATTATCAACACATTATTCACTCCTCTAATTTTACGTTTCTAAGTTCAATATTATAGAAAATAAATATGTAATATGCAGTACAAACAAGGGAAAGAAATTTATTTCACGTATTTTCCCTTTTTGATAATTTTATCTCCAAATTAAAGTACCAAAAAAGTTCAATATTGTAGTGGGATACCATAATTTAATACGTATGTGTCAAGACATATAGAAAAATGTGTTGTAAAAAAGTACCAAAAAATAGGTAAGATTTTCAGCCCTTCAACGTTCGAACTTTGAAAAAGTACCAAACTGATATTTATATTGTTTAGAAAAAGTTTAAAGGTTAAAAGTTAAATTGGTAGTTTTGGAGATATGATGTTACCGAATTTACCCGTTTTTGCCCCCTCAGATTTTAATAAAATATAAATTGTGCAATTCTGTGCGTAAGAGAAGGAAAGTGTTCTTAACTGTTTTGCCTTTGCCGATTTATATATAGATATATATATATATATATATATATATATATGTATACACCCAGAGAAAAACAATGTTTAAATATGGTCACCTCCAGCAAAACTATTTTTAAAGAAAATTGTAAACATATTATGGTTAAATTTAACCATATTATTATCACCGACAGCCATATTATGGTTAAATGTGTTCTCTATCAAGAGGGCACAACCAAATTATGGTTGTCTCCGAACATGTTTTGGTTAATAATAACTAAAATATCTTTAACACTTATAATAGCATGGTTGGTTTTCAACCATAGCATGTTGCTTGTTTGGCGGAGGTTTCTACATAGAGGAACTGGGCGTTAAAGTTTACTTTCGTCTGCCGGATGGATGTAGTGTCCTGCAGGCGGAAATCTCGGCTATAAAGCGGGCAGCCAACTGGCTAAAGTATTATCGCGTATCGGGAGATATACGTATATTTACTGATAGCTTGGCTGCCATTGCCTCTCTTGCGGGTGTCTATACGACATCTAGGTTGACTGTGGAATGTCGGATGTCTTTGAATGAGATTACTGAACATTCAAAGTTAACGCTTATATGGATACCAGGGCACTCAAATTGCCCGGGAAACCAGGTAGTAGATGAGCTGGCCAAGGAAGGTGGTCGTATGGATGAAACATTCATTGATCAATTCATTGGCCTTCCAATGGCTCACTGTAAGTCACTCATGCGGCGCGAGTACTATAGAATTGCGCAAGAGGGATGGACCCGTGAGTCCACCTGCTCCACATCCAGGGCACTTTGGCCTGGATATGATGAACGGAGAACCAAATCTCTACTTAGGTTCAATAGGAACCAAATCAGGACCATTGTGTCGGTCATAACTGGACACTGGCCTGTTGGGACTCATGCTAGAAGAATGGGTCTGGTATTCAATGACTACTGTAGAAGTTGTCATGATGAGGAGGAAGAGGAAACTGTGCTTCACTTTCTCTGTCAATGCCCTGGGCTACGGGGCATTAGGGAAAAATACCTGGGAGAACCGGTGTTTTCCTGTTAGGAGGATCTATCAAAAATAGAACTAAGATTGCTTCTTCTCTTCATTAGGAAGACGAATTGGCTCAACCTTGCAGTGACGCCATCTGAATAACTGCTCTTCGGGATGGGCATTGGCGCTGGGTATCACAAAGGGACCGCTAAAGGACCCAAGTGAGCTGTCTCTCGATAGCTGCCCATGGAACCTAACCTAACCTAACCATGTTGCTCTTGGAGAAGAGTAAAATACTATTGTTAATTTAAAAACAAATTATTGTCATATTTAACCATAACATGTTTAGATGCAACCATAACATGGTTGTGGTTTCATGATGGAGGACACATTTAACCATAATATGGTTGTCGGTGATAATAATATGGTTAAATTTGAACATAATATGTTCAAAATTTTACGTAAAAATAGTTTTGTTGGAGGTGACCATATTTAAACATATTTTTTCTCTACGTGTATAAGATAAGAATTGTTGTGTATATGTATATCGTTACCTTCAACGCAAACGGCCTAACTAACCAAAAATTAAAAATCTACTTTTTCATTGGTTCTTGTGAATTGGATCAACGCAAATGTCTACAAAAAATGTTTCAATCTTTTGACCAAAATTAGCGATTTTATACGGCCCTGTCTACAAAAGTGATTATATGATAAACGCTAAAATACCTAAGTAACCGTTTGCATAATATGCAACATAGTCGATTGTCAAAACAACTGGTAGGTTTTACTCTCAATCAATTTATTTACTGCAATTATAAACATTAAGGCAGTTTATGAGTTAATCATTTATATAATTTTTTTAATTCTCCTGTAAAATATCCAAAATGTTAGATACGGCCGTTCGCGTTTTAGGTAACGATATGTACATATAGTCAATTACCAAATACTTACTCAGAAAGTATATAAGATCCATTGCAAATTGGAAGGGCTTGCTGCTTATATCTGTAGTCTCCTTAGAACATTGCCTTAGTGTTATACCCCATATTGATAATCCTAAATATACACCTCCTTGTAGCTTTAAAATGTAAATAAATACATAATTACATAAGTATGTATGTACATATATATATTAATCATATGTTAATTATTTGAAAATTAATACCTACAGTATGCATTGGATTAGAAGCAAAAATTTTGGGAATAAACATCTGGATCGTTTGACATATAATTAAATTTTATATGAGAGTTATTTGTATCGAATATTATCTAGATATTAATATCCATATGAAAATGTTTGTCTTAAAAGGATTTCAGGGACGGTCGCTAATTAGTTTGTTAATGTTATTATTTAAAAGGAAGTTAAAGATATTTATAGATGGGAGCAGTAAAATATTTTTGCGGCGAATTTAATCTAAATATCAACCTAATTAGATGGATTACGGACAAAAAAGTCGAATTAAGACAAAAGTCAAATTAAATGTATTTACCAAATTTGATCAAATTATCTACAAAATTTCAACTTGTTCTTTGCGCACAAAGTAAACATGGACAGACAACCAGCCAGACGGACAAAAACGTATATAATTGCTTTTTCCTTTATATTTGCTTATGTATGTAAATATCAAATATGAAAGTTTAAAATAACATTTATCTTTAATAACAACTTGCTTTGGTTTACAATTTTAGAGTAAAAATTGAATGTATATGGCGAAATTGAACCAATACGTTGTGTATACAGATAGATATTTAAAAAAGAAAAACCAGAATTTTGAAAAAAAAAGATTTTTTTATTTGCTGCTAAAGCTCTCGTAAGCATCTAAAAAATTTAACATGTATCAAAATATGCCTCAAAAAGGCAAAATATGCGCTATAAACTTAAAAAATGCTACAAAAATGCTCTTTCAGCTAAATTATGGAAAAAATGCTGTAGAGGGTAAAATATGCAAAAATATGCACTAACAAATTTTTGCCAAAGTTCATAAAATGCCCTAAAACGAATAAAATATTGTTTCTGCCTTCATTGGTCGCACAAGAAAAACCTGCAATTGCATATTTTTGGCTTCCCTGATCATAAGTATACTAACTCTAAATTTAAGAATTTTCAGTAGAAGCAAGACAATTTTTAATTTTAAATTTAAGGCATATGGAAAATAATTTTTAAGCCAACCGTTTCTCGTTACCAAAAAGTATACAAAATAGAACGATATTTTTACAGAGTTAAGGTATGAATATTACGTATCGATTTTTGCCAAAAATTAGAGTTAATACACTATCGTTGAACAAGTGCGATTCTTATTTTTAACTAAATTAAAAAAAAAAAATTATAAGAGGGTATGTCAGTGTTGCCAATAAATTACACATGACTGTGTCCCAAATTACACATTTGAAGCAAAATTACACACACAAAACGAAAAAATGCTTTGATTAAAAATTCGTCCTGCATCACATTTTTATTAATCCCTTTTTACAACTAAATGGTTATGTTTACAAAAAAAGGCAAAGATAACCTATTCTTGAAGTAAAACAGAAATGTATCTAATCTAATTATGGTTTGAAAATTAAAAAAAAAAACAACAACAACTTATCATGCCAGGGTTGTATTTTCCTCACTGGCACTTTTCTTGTGATGACACTAAAATAACCAGAAGATGGAATACAATGAGCGAGGAACATCTTATAAATATGTTGATTTAGCCGTATGTATTTCTTATAGGAAGATGTTATCATCTTAGTAAAATTATATGTAGCAGATGTTAGATGTTGACAAGTGTGAAAAGGATATTAAGTCACCGTCCAGACTTGCAATTTTCGTTGCAACAATTCTTGGGTTTATTGGCGAGAGGGGTGAAACGATTGGAGAGGGGTATACAGTTTCATGTACTCTGCAATTCTTTTTGGTTTTGTTATTCTCACCGTTTTTAACTTGAAGTTGGCTGTAGGTGAAGAGGAAAGATAAGATAAAAATACATAAATTGCAAAACTATAATTTCATAATCTGGAGGACACCAATACAATTTCAAAGCAGAATTTTTAAGAATTGTAGCAACAAAAATTGCAAGTCTGGTCGATGACTAAGGAAAACAACTTCAGTGATGCCACTAATAAATTTTTTTGCTCCCGCAAAATTTGTTATTAGAGGATTTTTTTCATGAGAAAGCAATTTTTTAGGAATATTCGTATAAATATTATTATTATATGAATCAAAGCCTGCTTTGCCAGGTTAATAATTGGCAATGGGTGATAAATACAGGATACTCTCTAAAAGCTTCTGTAAATAATGTGGTTTAGGGTATCAGTCAAGCCCGACCACACTATTTTACTTATTTTTATTATATTAAAAATTAAAAAAATTTCTCGAGGAAGCTTATGGCAAGCTGGTCCAATCATAAAATAAAATCATTTTTTCTCATTAAGGGCTTTTAAAATTTCTTAGTTATTCAGAGGTGTTCCAGAAATCGAAAACGCAAAACGAAAAATTTAAAAGTCGTTTGTTTAATAAGATTTTTGAAGTAAAATAAATACATATGCAATGCAATACATATATTTCTCTATTAAACAAAATTCTATAAGAAAATTCAATTAAGAGTGTATTAGAAAGAACTTCAAAATTCTTGCGTTTTGTGCTTTCGATTTCCAAAACACCCCTGATTGTTTCAGTTCTATAAACAGAATTTGCGTTTCAAGCATAAAAATAAAACCATTTTTTGTTTCATAGAAGTCTTTAGTTGTTACGAATTTTTGTAAATTTCTTAGTTTTTGAGTTTTATCAACAGATTTTGCTTTCTATAAAAATAAAAATGATTTTTATAAAACTAAATAATGTGCAAACAGATTTTTTTTTAAGCAAAAATGTAATGATTTTTTTTAAACAGCATAGGCATATTCGTATACATACGGTGGCCATTCTTCCTTTTTTAAGAGGGCAGTCCTTTTTTTGATACGATTTCCCTTAAGATATTTTTTTAAAAAAAGAGAACAGCAGTGAATTGAGTTAATTGTCCTTTTATTAGATTATGATTTTTTTCTTTAAACTCAAAAACTATAAGTTTTATTTTCCTAGTACCTCAAAATTTCAACATTAATACAGCAAAACACGCTGGTTAACAGCGTACAATTGTTCGTGCAATTGAAAGAATATTTTCTCTTTCAACAAAGGTTGCAAAAATTATATTGATGATCCATGTGCGGGACTGTGGTTACTTTTAGCACATAGCCAATCCTTTATATTCCTTTATAGTCCATCTTACTTTAGAGGACTTTAAATTAAACAGAATTGCACCCAAAGGAAATTTGTTTTTACCATTGGTTATTAAAGTCATTTTGGCATACTAAGTTGGCAGGTAGTATTCTGTATTGACGATTTAAATCAATGGGCTGCAGTTTTACGTTTTGATTGGGAAATAAGTGGAAAAAAGATCCGTGGATCAAACATTTTGGCTATTTCAAAGAAAAAATATTGCAGGTAAAAATATAATAAAGCTTGTAGAAAAGATTACTTTCAATTGCTAATGAGATTTGGATTATCGGGAAAGTCCCAATTAAAAGTGGTTACTTAAGAATCACTTTTAATGACAAAATGCAACTTTCAAATGGACTGTGTAGAATTTAAATAATTTTGATCTAAAAACAGTGATACTAGTACATAAACATACATTCTACAGAAAAAATAAATAATTATTTTTAACTATAAAATTTTTAATTTTAAAGACTTATGAATTAAAATATTTTATTTATTGTGCTTAATTCCCTTTTTTATAATTTTATAAAAATACTGAAATTTATTGTTGGAGGATAAGCTGTTCCTATGCCCATTTCACTGTTTCACTTTTTTTGATAATAGACTTTTATGTAATTTTTTATAATTTTATGTGGTGTTTATAGAACACGAGCGCCTTACTCGTCCGTTCAACTTTCATTAAAAATAAAAACAAAATTTCGAAATTTGTTTTCGTTTTAAATGTTATTTGAACGGACGAGTAAGGCGCTCGTGTTCTATAAACTACACATTAAAATAAATATACTATGTATTCCTAGTAGTTCTACTTGCTAATATCATATTGTTTGAATTATCTTATTACCTATCCAATAAATAACCTTAATACTATTTAACATTTTTACTACATTTCGAATTGTTCTTTTTTTCGTTGAAAAATATGGTCCCCGTATATGTACTTATATGCATCACTGATCACCAAATGAAAATTTAAGGCCCTAATCATGTAAAACGCAACGCAACGCCAAAGAATTACATTAAAAGCAAAAACAATGTCATAAATATTTTGTAATTTTGTTGTTGCTTTCAACAGAAATTCATGTACCGTTTTAAAATTTTCAACGCCACAAGCTATGCAGCGTTTGACATTTTAAAACGCCATAGCGGAGTTCAGTGTTAAGTGCAAATGGTCTTGCGAAAGATCAAATGCAAAATATTATAGCTTTTTTTGTTAAATTCAACAACAAAATGCACAGAGTTTCCGATAGATTTCTTGAAAAAGCTACGAAATTTTGCATTTGCTCTATCGCCAGACCATTTGCACAAAACATTGAACTCCGCTAATGTGAATTTCTGTAGAAGGCGACAACAAAATTACAAAATATTTATGATTTTGTTTTTGCTTTCAATGTAATTCTTTAGCGTTGCGTTTTACATTAGGGCCTAAATGTTCTTAAATACTTTGCTCAAAACATGCAATAACGATTAAAATTAAACAAAGAAATCGATGAAATTTCTAAGCTAAAAATAAGCTTCAGATTAATTACTAAGTATGTACTGAGTATTGAACTTTTGAAAAAAAACGATAATTTTCATTTAATTTCAGCCTCTAAAAATGCAACAACACCATTAAAAATTTAATTTACAATTTTGTTGAAATTGATGAAACTGTTTCATCATTCAAAAAGTTAAAATTTAAAATTGACTTGCTTTTTAATTAATTTTTTATAGGAGGAAGAGATTTCATTAAAATTTTTTAAGCAAAATATTTTTGTACCCATATCTATATGTATTTTTTCAACAACTATCTTAACTGATAAGATATCACGGGAAATTGTTTCTATATTTGTTAACATATGGGTATTCATAGGATTTTTGCTTTGGAAATATTTATATGAAATTGATAAAAAAAGAAACACTTCTGGCTAATAAATTAAAACATTGCAATTGTGTTAAGTTCACTCTTTATAAAAAATTTAATATTATTTTTATGTTGTATTTTTGTTATTTAATGGTAAAAACAGGATAAGTCAAAAAAAAAAAAAAAATTAAAAAGCTTTTGGAGCTATCTCGCAAAGCAAAGCAAACTATTCTTTTTATTTTTATTTCTATTTTACGGCTTGAATACTACCCAAAAGAATGGAAGGTTTCCTTAATTGACATGATATCAAAGCCATTAAAATATCATGCAAAAGCTGAGTCATATAGGCCTATGAGCTTACTATCAAATATTTTAAAGCTATGAGAAACTATTAGTGTAAAAATTAACACCGATTTTCAATGAAAAAGATGTATTCCAAACCAAAAAAAAAAAACACAGTACAATTGAACAAACCCATAGAATAGTAAATGTCATAAGCAAAGCCTTTGAAGAAAGAAAATATTGCTCTGCGATTTTCATTGATGTTTCTCAAGCTTTTAATAAAGTTTCGCATGAAGACTTATTACATAAACTGAAGCAAAACTGACCAGTAAACACACATGCTGTTAGAAAATTACTTAGTCGGTTGAAAATTTATTTTTAAAGAAAGCGATTTTTAACTATCCTCAGCCAATTGACGCTGGAGTAAGCATTTTTGACAGTAAGCATTTTGGACTCTATTATACTAAATATATACTTTGGATATGACAACAAACAATTACACCCAAACTTCAACTTTTACTGATTTTTTCTAAGCGTAAGCGAAGACCGGCATGAACTATTTCGTTAGATACAGGATCATATATTTTAACTGGAAATGTAGTTTAAACTTAAAAGTTCAATGAGCAAAAATTCACTATGCGTCGGAAATCATGCCCCCTTTCCTATTAAAATCAATAATCAAATAATACCTCAACACTTGCATGTAAAATATCTCGAATATACAGGGTGTCTGGTAGCAGATTATATTTTCAAACTTAAATAAAAACGTAATAATTGACACAAAGTTTTATTCAGAGCATTAAACGATAGAATGGAAATGCGTCGAGTTGAGCACACTGTTCAAACGGAGCCTTGTGTTCTGCGCCACACGCTGCAGTAATCTTGGTTCAATTGAGCTGATATCTCGACGAATATTTTCCTTTAAAGCCGCAAGAGCTTGGGGATTGTCATTATAAACCCTCTCTTTGAGGTAGGCTTGACCGTAATCATGCGAGAATTTTCGAAAAAAAAAATGGTCCAATTATACCATGCGTGAGTAAGGCACACCAAACAGTTACCGTGGGGCAATGCAAGGGTTAGTGATGTTTCAATCTAGGGTTGCGGATTCTCGGAGACCAGTAGCGGCAGTTTTGCTTGTTGACGTGGCCGTTTAAGTGAAAATGAGCCTCGTCGCTCCAAAAATGGGATTTACAGTGCGAAAGCGCTTCAACATCATTTCACAAAATTTTCTTGGCGTAAATCAAAGTAACTTTCTTTCAGTTCTTGAACGATTTGAATTTTAAAAGGATGGAACTTCAGATCCTTTTTTAAAATTTCATGAATAAAAGCTCTTGGATGTCCCAGTGAGGCTGCTCTTTTCCGTATTGAAAGTCGCGAACTTTCACGTAAACTGCTTTCAACCAGTTCAATGTTTTCGGGAGTCCTTGAAGATCGACTGGGCCCTGGCCGTGCGACATTTATAGCCGAAGCAGTTGCGCGGAATCTCTGCACCCACGAACGAATTAAATTAACACTCGGTCCATCACGTATTTGCCGAATACCGAACTTTGAACAAAATGATCGACGAGCAATTATGTAAGAATCATTACTCTTAAAAAATGTCTCCACAGCGAAAGCGCGATGCTCACTCGACCACTGCGACATCGTGACTGACAAATCCGCACAATCGATAATTCCAACGGCACCATCCTCCCTCCGCACCGTTTATTACTTTTTGAAATAATCGTATTTAAAAATATAAATTTGCCACCAGACATCTTGTACATCTAAATAGGCGATTAACATGGAAATGGCATATATAAGCAAAATAAACTCAAATTAAACTAAAAGCCATTTATATTAATTGGCTTATTGTAAGATATTCTGTCCTTGATCTCGATTGCAAACTTCTACTTTACAACTCTATCTTAAAGACTCTAATATCGAAAAAATTCAATGGCGCCAAAATAAATTTTTCCGAATAATAATTCTTACTAAACTAAGATCCTAGTATTATAATTATATTCATTATATATATATTCAAATAATAACTTACTAAATTAACAAAAAGCAAAAGGCCCTATCTAAAACAGATTATATGATAAACGCTAAAAGGCCTTACTAACAGTTTGCATAATATGCAAAAAACTTCAATTGTCAAAACAACTGGTATGTTTTAAACGAAATATAGAAGAAAAATAAATTATAAATAGGTTAACTTGGAGGCCACACGATCGAGTTTTGCCTTTCAATTCCTTTCAATTTGCATTCTCACTTTTTTTACTAACACATTGCCCTCAATTTTTCCTTTCCATTTGTTTAGCAATTTTATGTTCAATTAAACAGCTGATTACAAGTTAAGTGAGCAAATTTTTCGTTGGTTTTTATAAATTGTTTTCTTGATGACATTTTGAAAGTAAATTGCTTCAAAATTGCGTGCAGCCTACGTCACAGCCTTCAATTCATGTAAATTTTGACAAACAGTATATGTTAGACTATCAAGAAAAACGTGATCGTGTGGCTGCAGTGTACGGCAATTTATTAATATAAATAGCTTTTGCTTCTTCTGTAAAATTTATAAAATGTTAGATAGGACTTCTTTTGTTTTAGCTGACGAAATGTGTTTTTTTTAATTAAACTTAAATACAAGTTTATTTGCATACATATTTTGGACATATTGTAAGTATTCGCATTCGCAAAAATTAATTTTGAATATTTACATACACATTCGCTAAACCTATATTCGGCGCACCCCTCGTTTTTATATTTAAATTTGTTGGAAGAGCGAACGTAACTTTTTAATTTAATGAAAAATTTAGTTTTTAGAAATTGCTATTGTATTCCCATTTTGAATACTTTTCTATACACATGAAAATCTATTATCAAAAATCAAAGAATTAAGCTTACCAGTATCACGACGGCCATAAAAAATATAAAACATTTCGCAAACCCGGTGTTAACTCCAGTGTTAGTCATTTTTTGTTTTTAATTGCTTAATTAATGGGTTTGGTTTTATTTTCTGTCCTTCTTGAAGAGTTTATTCAGCCATACTAGAATACGACTAAACAATTAAGTTCTAATTACTTTTCAATGATAAAAACAAATATATTTTTTATACAAAAATAAACTTATTAATATTTTTACTTTTCGATTTTCAATTGGAAATTTATTCTGTTTTTGTCAGACGTATGTTAAAAATATGAATGATTATTTAAGACCGTATTTTTTGTTTATTACGAGTATTTCCTCAATATCTTATCAAGTTGAATAATAAGTTAGTTCACTGTTGGGATTTTCGTATCGTTTCATTATTTTGGCAATTGTAAGGTAGAATAAATATTGAATATATTTTTTTGTTTTATTGAAAACTTTAAATATTGTTTTATTGATAAAAAAGAAATGTAGTTAATACACTTGTGGAATTTGTCGATTAAAACAGATATTGTTTATACAATAACAATAATATTATAATAAAAGGTGGTATTCAATTTGACTAAAGAGAGTACATGCATACTTAATAAGTGTTGCCACTTCGTGGGTAATAACCGAAATTGGTTATACTTTATACTTTTGTGAGTAGAGAATCTGATTGACACCAAAAGTGATAATCAACAGTATCAATAGTATCAATATCAGGTGAAATTTCAGTTAAATTTGGGTAATTTTGCCTTATTTTTCGTGAAACTTTAAATTTGCTGGTGGTAACACTGATACATGCATTAAATATCACTCTCACTATTACGAAACGAAACGTTATATACAATAATATATGTATATGAAGTAGTGGGGACAAGATAATGACGGTAAATAAAATTTGGGCTCTGATATGAGAATATTATACTAGTTTAGTTGTGTTTTGCTCCAAATACTTAGAGATGTGAGTATTTAGCATAGCAAGGGCAAACATGTTTAATTTAACTGGAGAATAACTGATCGAATATTCCTATCAAATGCAAATAGTAAGTAAATTTAAAATTTTAAATATACATACATATCGATGGTCTCAAGTAGAAAGGCCCTAACTCGTATTTTTTACGAAATTGAGTTTTCCAGTGATTCCAATAAATTTTACACAAATACACCTCGTCACAAAAATTCAATTGTAAAGAATAACGGCTTTACAAGCAGTTGTATGAGCAAGTTAACATTATGATACATACAGTTTCTATTATGTTTTTACCTTCTCCTATACAGTTCCAACTATTTGAGTTAGGGCCTTTCTACTTGAGACCAACGATATGTATGTATGTATGTACATATGCATGTATGTAGCATTAAGTCGATATAAGACAAAATTGAGTTATGACAATTAGTAAACAATTTAATATTTACTAACAAATTTCTTTAACATTTACTTTTAGCGTCTATTAAAGTTATTTCAAATACGGTAATAAACGGCAAGCAAACCGCACGAATTTCAGAACACCATAAAATAAATCTGACGTTTTGCGATTCCAAACTGTTCGATTTTTAGAACATGCTCGATATAAAGATTGTACCCATGTTGTTTTTAATTTCTATTGAAACACTTAATAAGTCATGGATTAGTTAGTAA
Source organism: Pollenia amentaria (assembly GCA_943735925.1). Lineage (NCBI taxonomy): Eukaryota > Metazoa > Arthropoda > Insecta > Diptera > Polleniidae > Pollenia > Pollenia amentaria. The sequence goes on along the minus strand of OX031009.1, from coordinate 232,558,126 downwards.
AATTATTTAATTTTTAAGATCGTTACCGTTATTTAAAATGGGTCTGTTCGAACGTTTAACTTTTACACTTTAATATTTGTCTAATAATTTCTTTGATAACATCATTTTAAGGCTGACTCACTGTTAGAATTTGGAGAGAATTGATATAAAAAGCTTTCCATTATCTCTTTTCTCTCCTAATGAATTTATTTATTTTTTGTTTTAACACAGCGATTTTTTATAATTTATAATGTTGTTACTCTATTAGAAACACACGAACGAATTTTTGAGAAAAGATAGAGTGTAGCAAGTTTTAAGTTAAACACTTCGAAAGTTACTAAGTCGAATCAAACAGATTTTTGAAGGGGTTTTTCTCCTTTAAGAATTAGATTTGTAGAATTCATCTACAAAAACAGTGATTTTCTTCTGTATTGCATGATTTTTGTTAATATCGGTTTTAACACTAATACGTTACGAATTAAAAAAAACCGGTGAATTATTAAAAAACGATTTGCGATAAGATAATAAAATATCTCATACGTACTCCGAACATAAATCTAACTTTACTCTCTAAATAATTTTTACGTACATAAGTTTAATTGCCAATTTTACAATTTTGATCGTTTACTACAGCGTAGTTTCATTTCGAAAATATTAAAAAATTTATTTTTTTTACAAAAAAAATTCCATGCGAACGTTAACCTTCGAATTGGGGAAAAAGATAGAATTTAAATATTGAAAAAAATAGTATTTTTTATCACCTACCAATACATATGTATGTATGTACGAGTATGTACATTGTACATATTACTATAGAGATATTTTTAAAAAGAAATCTCAAAGAATTATAAAAAAAAATTGTCCAGCTTACAACAACGGAGGCTTTGGGTCAAAATATTCTGGAGAATAAGTATAGAGCGCATAATTTCAATTTTCATACATGCATACCACGGATGGAAATCTGGTACAAATGTACTTTTTTTGTTAAATTTTTGGATCTTGTTGATTAATTGGTACAATTTGAAAATCGAAACGTTTCGCTATGTGGTAACATTAATTGAGTTCATTTCAGGTGTTTGTCCTTTTTTTGTTTCTTCTTTTTATACCCTCCAACCACCACTTGTGTTGAAAGGGGGTATACTACGTTTGTCATTCCGTATTATACATCTAAGACCCCATAAAGTATATATCGATGGTCTCAAGTAGAAAGGCCCTAACTCGTATTTTTTACGAAATTGAGTTTTCCAGTGATTCCAATAAATATTACACAAATACACCTCGTCACAAAAATTCATTGCAATATTGTAAAGAATAACGGCTTTACAAGCAGTTGTATGAGCAAGTTTACATTATGATACATACAGTTTCTATTATGTTTTTACCTTCTCCTATACAGTTACAATTATTTGAGTTAGGGCCTTTCTACTTGAGACCAACGATATGTATGTATATTCTGGTTTCTTGAATAATTCTAAGTCGATTTAGCGTTGTCCGTCTGTCTGTCAGTCCGTCCGTTGAAAACACACTCACTTTCGAAAGACGCAAAAGAAAGGAACAAACTTGGTGTCGAATTGGTTGTAGTTATCCTAAGTAGTTTGGGATTGAAATCCAGCAAACTCGGTTCCGTAGGATCAGAGCTATGAATCAAAATGTGTGTGGAAACACCATCCTAAAAAATTGATAATTTTGTTACAAAAAGTAACATAAATGGTGGAAGAATGCACGGAATGATATAAGACTGCACAAATTCGTTTTATACGCCTGGAAGTCATTCTGTCAAATTTCGTGAAAATAGGTGCATAATTTACCGTAGGGCCTATGACTTTTCCCGGAAAAGAGTTAAGTACGCCTAAACCCGTAATAAATAAGGCTATCATTATAACATTTGGTGCGTCACAGTTTTATAGGACTAAAAAACACTCTGTTGAATTTCATGAAGATCGGTCCATAATTTACTATAGGCCTCATATAAACCCTTTCCTCGAAGAACAGTTTAGTTTGCCTAAAACCGTAATAAATAGTGATATCATAATAAATTTTTATACTTCACAGTTTTCTAGGTCTAGACATCACACCTATACTTTTCGTAATAATCAGCGTTACCGTTGTGATACTAAAGTATCAATTTTACCCTTTTTCGATGCTCTTGATACCTTTTATGACCCTTTTGTTATATTACCCTTTTGTATCATTTCAAACATTTTCGTGTAATTTTTTGACCTGTTTTAGAATAAATATAAAAGAGATGAGAATGAATGTTTTTAAGATAATTCCAAACAAGATTATCTTTAAATTATATATTATATATTATGTTGAAATTGTTTCAGACATAATTTTGAAAGCAGAAGCTTTTGTTAACAAATTTCAATTATAAGAAAATAAATTTAAATTTCCAACACGTAAATAACAAAACTTATAAAGCCAAATGCAGAAAAGTTTAAGTTTGAGGTCGGAAATTTAAAAAAAAAAAAAACATATGCATTAAAAAATATTTACTCAAATTTAAACCAATTCGTTTTCGAAATTAGCATTGCTTAAAAACAAATTTTGAACAGACTTAAAGCATAAATTTGCGATTCCATGCTAACGTCTCTTAGTTTGTTCGAAACGGAGCTGTTAAAATGGAATTTAAGTGAAGATTTTGTAACGAAATATAGAACGAACATAATAAAAAATATTTTGCATTCGTAAAAGCATTTACTAAAAGATATTTTTGTAACTTTTAAATTAATTTTACGATAGTAAAGTACAAATTAAAAGTAAAATTTTCGTAGTAACTTAACTTATATTTTTGTTATTTTTTAATTTATTGAATAGCTTAAGTTAATAAATAACTTAAATTATGTTTTTTGAGCATGCCTGAAATAAAACTTTTTTCGACCCCCTCATTGGTAAATACTATTTATAAATAGCCTGACCCTTTTTTACTCTAAAATACCCTTTTTGTAAAGCCATTTTTGGAAAAATCCCATTTGTGTGACCCTTTAAGAAATTTTTGAACGGTAACCCTGGTGATAATCGGTCCATACTTCACCGTAGATCCATTGAAAGACAACTGTGGAAAATTAATTAAATTCGTCTTAAACCATAAAAGATTTAGATATTTCGGTAAAATTTGTTCCAACTTAGCTTCATATGCCCAAAAAAAATTTCATGCAATTTTGTGATATAAGGTCCATAAATTAGCTTAGATCTCTTATTAAGCAGCCTTCTGCAATACCCTGTAATCGCTCAAACTAATTTCACTGCTGTATAAAAATATTCTTATTTATGTTGTTTAATGCCAAAAATCACTCTACATAATTTTGGGATGATTGATCCATAATTTACCATGGGCCCAATATGAATTCCACTCATGAAAATAACTTTAGTTCGGCTAAAACTGTTAGGAATCATGATATTTTACTCAAGCTAGTTCAAATTTCTAATAAGAAAAGCATTAAATTTTCCGATTGTTAGTTAACAATTGAATATACATAGGTCTAAGCCGCAAACGTAATTTTTTATAAAGATATCATATAGAGCCCACTCCTGAAATATTCGAAATGTCGGTGAAGAGTAACATACTCGAATATAGCACTCTAACTTGTTAATGCTCAATTTCTGTGTTTTAGTTGCAACGTGTTTCACGTTTGTTATGATTTTTCGTGCTGTAATATACTTAGGTCCGTTTTCACAACTAACCTATAGCTAAAGCAGAAATATTACTTGTCAATTTTTTCCAAAAGTGAAAAAAAAAATTTTGGTACTTGTGAATTTTTATGCACATTTTTGCTGCACTTTGTTCAAATAATGAAAGGTGGTACCGTCATAATTGGCACAAAATTTTAAAAGCCATTTTCCATCCCTGATAAATATATATGTATATTCATTAGGATTCTTAAATTATTTTGAGTGCAGTGAGAAGTTCTTTCCAACTTTTTTTTTTTTAATTTTAGCCTACATTAGAACTTTTTTGGAATTTATTTGAAATTTACATACGTTACTTTTGTTAAACAACGTTGCATATTGGAGTAAATCGCAAAAAAGTGATAATAAATTTGAATCATTCAAACTACTAGTCGTATTGCAAGATTATGTATGAACGAGTCATAGAGGAGGACATAAGCTTTAAGAAAATGGAGTGCGTACCCACCATGTTAGAATACAATGTGAAATACAAGATGTTAAAGTTGACCACCTCGGGCTAGGTAAACTTTATAAAACTTGTAACTTGTGCATATGTTGACAAATTTTAATTAATGAAACGTAGTAATAAGCTAATAGGAAGATAAAGGAATTCCAGTTTATTTCATTAACTTATCTCTTACAATTTTAAAAATATGACTGTTAAAATTATTTTTACCGTTTTTAAATTTACTTTATTTTTACAGAAAAAATTAAAAATTGTCTATTATCACCAATTTCATAGATTCAAGGAAACACGTAGTTGATTTTGCACCTATCACCAAAATTATTATATTTTTTGTATTTTTTTATGTATTTTTAATTACACAGTACAACATTTTTCAGTTAATTGATTGCCAACTTAATTCTGTGAACTGTATGTGAAATTAGACCCAAAAAGAAGAATTTCTGCATCATTCGTTTTGTCTTCTTACCTGCGATTTGAAGTTAGTATTGATTTGAAGTTAGTACTATCGTATAGGGGAATTTATCACGTTTTAGGCCCTGTTGTTTGACATAGCTCGACAACCACTAGCCCAATTTAGTTGAAATAAATTTTAAAAAATAAAGAATTACAATTCCCTTAATCTGTTCATATATTGTTTTCCTATACAAGCAACACTTTCGAAGTTAAAAATGAATGTATGAAGGGAAAAAATTATTTTTTGCCTAAAAATTTAAATTTTTTTTTTTAAAATACATAAAAAATGCAAAATGGAAAAATGTTTCAAGTCTAGTTATTTTTTCGCAAAGTCACATAACCTATGAGCAAAATGAGACAAAGATCATAAAAATCGATGCACGCGTTTCGCTTTTATTCGCAATTGAGTAAATGTATGAATTTCAAAAATTTGCTCGAGATATGCACAACATTATTTGGAGAAAACATTGACACCTTTTTCATGATTCTGACAATTAAAAAAAAAGGAATAAACAAAAGGTTATTTGATTTTTATGATTGCGGTAATAAATGTACGTGGACAATTAAACGGAAAGTGGACCTTTTTATTATTTGGGTTTTTCCGGTGGCTACCTATATGATTTTTTTACAGAAATTGCACCCACATTTAAGGGTGGTCATTATTTGGAAAGTTTTGCACAGTTTGAAACGTACAAGTGCTGAATCAGGTATATAGCCAGCCGCCCTTAAAATATGCGCCCATTTATAAGTACCTGGCAGTAAAATATTCAAAAATACGTAGTATTTATAGGTGTGCATTGATCGATTTTTGGCATTCAGCCAGTGCCGACGAACGCGAACAGTAAAAGTGATTTTTCTCCAGTTTTTTAAAAGTGAATAACAACAAAACATAAAATATATCAATATAGAAAACAACAAGTGCCCATATTTGGATGAATATTGTTACGTTTGTGGTCATATCGTCCGAAAAATACAGAAAAAAGATCGAAAAAATTTGTTTACTGAGCAATTCAAAACCGCGTATTGTAATTATTTCGATGAAGCAGATTTAAGTGGTGCAAATTTTACGCCGAACACAGTGTGCAACAGTTGTTATACTACCCTTCTAAAATGGATTCACGGAAAAAGTAGAAAGTTATCTTTTATGAAGCCAGTAATTTGGGTGGAAGACACAACTGGACATGATGAATCCAGGTGCTATGCATGCATAAATTTTCGTCCTGGATTAAACAGACAACAATTGAAAACAAAAGTATACACTGCTGCATTTACTGCCACACTTCCAGTGCAACGCCCTGCTGATACCGATGCACCTAAACCTCCGAGTGCGGATACTGTGTCCCTGCTAGCCGAAACCGTTTTCACCAATCCGACCGATTTGGATGATGCTGATTGGATACCCGATATTGAAAATAGTGCACCACAACCGCTACCACAAATCGAAATGGATTCCATTGTGGCCAAGCTGGGACTATCACAACACGACTCCGAATGGCTGACATCATTTTTGAAGAGAAGAAAACTCACACAGCAAAATGTCAGCGCAACATCATACCGACAACGCCAAGCTGATTTTAAGAAATTTTATTCCGTTGACGAAGCAAATACGTTCACGTACTGCCATGATATCCCAGGTTTAGTGAAAAAATTGGGAATGGATTATATCGCTGGCGACTGGCGTTTATTCATCGATGGTTCAGTTACTAGTTTGATAGCTGTGCTGCTGCACAAAAAAAATAAAAAACCATGCATTCCATTGGGATTCAGCACAACTATGAAGGAAACGTATGAAGCATTGGGCGAAATTTTGAAGAAAATCAAATACGATGAACACAAATGGAACATTTGTTGCGATCTGAAGGTGGTCAACATACTACAAGGGATTATAGAAAAGGGCGGATATCCAAAATACTTCTGCTTCCTTTGTAATTGGGATTCACGATACAAAGGAAATCAATATCAATGTAAAGATTGGAAAGGAAGAACTCCCGAGCTCAACAAACAATTAAAATTACGCAATGAACCTATGATAAAGGACCTGGATGATATTTTGTTGCCACCGCTCCACATGAAACTGGGAATAGCTGGGAAATTCGTTGAAGTGGTGGTCAAAAAAGTTAACGGCGCCTTTGACTGTTTGAAATCCATCTTTCCGAAACTCAGTGATGAGAAAATTAAAAACGGTACGTATCGTACTCTGTATTTCAATATTGTCATATCTAAATTTGTTAATTTCTATACATTCGCATTACCAATAATTTTTTCGTTTTTCTTATGTATTTAAAACAGGTATTCTCAATGGACCTGATATTCGGAAATTGATCAAAAGTGATTCTTTCACACATTTGCTTTCATAGCATCACGACCACCAACATGCATGGAACGCATTGAAAGAAGTAATAGAAGGCGTTCTAGGAAAGAACCGTGTCCAGCGAGAAGAGATACAGCAACGAGTGGACAGGTTGCTGTTTTATTTCGAAAAAATCGGTGCATCCATGACGCTGAAATTGCATTTCTTGCACCACCACCTCGATACTTTTTTGGCACAATCACCTCAGGAATCAGACGTACAAGGAGAGAGGTTCCACCAGGTGACCATGCCATTTGAAAAGCGGTTCAAAAGCAAAAAATTGGATGCATTGCTTGCGAAGGTTTGTTGGTGGAGTTCCACAATTATGCAGTTTGAAGAAAGCACCGAAGATGAAGACATTGAAATTGGTGGACACAGTGAAAGAAACACGCCCTTGAATAGTATGTGTATCTCGGATGACGATACAGACTCAGACCATGAATATGAACAACCTACGAAGAAAACAAGATCATCAGAACCACAAGCGTCAACTTCTACAAGGATGGATATTGCCAATAATTGAAAAAATGTTCTAAATTTTGTTTTTATGCATATTATAATTGCGTATTAATTGCATATTATTTTATTTTCATTAAGTTTTTATAAATAAAGTTTTTTTTTGCATGATAATTTTTTAATTTATATTTTTATTTTTATTTTAATTCATACCTTTACTCAATTGCGAATAAAAGCGAAACGCGTGCATCGATTTTTATGATCTTTGTCTCATTTTGCTCATAGGTTATGTGACTTTGCGAAAAAATAACTAGACTTGAAACTTTTTTCCATTTTGGATTTTTTATGTATTTTAAAAAAAAAAAATTTAAATTTTTAGGCAAAAAATAATTTTTTCCCTTCATACATTCATTTTTAACTTCGAAAGTGTTACTTGTATAGGAAAACAATATATGAACAGATTAAGGGAATTGTAATTCTTAATTTTTTAAAATTTATTTCAACTAAATTGGGCTAGGGGTTGTCGAGCTATGTCAAACAACAGGGCCTAAAGTGTGATAAATTCCCCTATACGATAGTACTAACTTCAAATCGATACTAACTTCAAATCGCAGGTAAGAAGACAAAACGAATGATGCAGAAATTCTTCTTTTTGGGTCTAATTTCACATACAGTTCACAGAATTGAGTTGGCAAATCATGTGTTGTACTGTGTTATTTATTTGTTGGATTTCCAATACAACAAGATACAAATCTTATGATTATAGTATTGGATTTTTGTATTGTAATTACATTATCTATCTATTAGGGTATTCATTCGGTTAACCGTTTTGCGGTTAATTACTACCCGATTAACTGATCGGTTAATTAAAAATCGGCTATTTTCGATTAACGATTAAGCCGGTTAATTGCAGTCGATTAACCGATTAACCGATGTAGCGAAATTTTCAATTTTTTTTTTTAGTATTATAACACATTTTTTTGTGTTTTTAATTATTTGTTTCGTCTCATATACAAAAGGTATGTGTTTAGAAAATATTTTTTCGTGGAATAGAAGGTGTTTAGTGATCTTCATTTAAAATAGGTGTTTGCTGTCAACAGCATTTTGTTTCACGTACTTTTTATATGTATCACGAATGTTCTGGAAATCGAAATCACGTGGAATTGAAATCGAACCTATTTTGGAAACTCTACTGTGTTCAAAGTTCATAAAAATATGTCTTGTTCTATATCTTATACTTTAAGGACCAACTACTTTTGAAATCAGGAATCGCTACGTTCATTTTAACAAAAATTCAATTGATAATCTATATTGATTTGAATTTCAAGTGATTTCGATTTTCAGAACATGGTCGTATGTGTTTAGTTAGAAGATTTAAAAATTAAAACAAATTAAAACAGGACTCTAATGTCATAATGGAAGATTTTATACTTTTAGATTAAACCAGGAAAATGAATGTGAAATTAGATATTCGGTATTATGGGTTGCTTTCGATTTCTTCAACATCAACGAGAAGTGAAAGAATTTGTTCAATTCAAGTTTTATCAAAACTAAAGAAAAGAATCGCTTAAATCCTAAAAATTTTTCTAAAAGATTATTTTTAAAGGTCTCCTTAAACTATTGAAATAACTGATAAAATTATCTTACATTTTATTTTTTAATTACTACACAATATTTATGTATTAATTAAGAATTATTTTTTTGTTTGCCTTTTTTAGTTCAAGAATTGTTATGTGTGTTATGTAATTATTATTTTTTTACTAATAAACTCCAAATAATAAATAATTTATGCATTTTTATTATTGAAATTACTTAATTTATTAAAAAAAAACTTTATTAATCGATTAACCGATCAATTACAAAATTAACCAATTAAACCAAAACCTCGGTTAATTAGTCGAGCGATTAACCGATTAAAGCAAAAGCCCGACTAAATGAATACCCTACTATCTATATATATAAAAATGAATGTTTGTATGTTTATTTGTTTCTTTGTTTGCACCTTATAGCCGCCTAAACCGCTAAACCGATCTTTATAAAAGTTTCACAGTATGTTACTGATGGTCAGGAAGGATCTTTAGGCTATATATTTTTTTTTTTTTGGAAATTTTGACTGGGCGTGGTATATCCCATACAAAGACAATATCAATTTACGTATATCTAGAGAAAGGAAAGGTCTAAAGTTTCTAAATTAGGTACAAGCATTTTGGTTATCAATACACAAACAACATCGAACAAAATATGGGCGTGATTGGCTTTGTTTTAAATTAAAATATTTTAAAACAAAGTATGCTTAATTTTTAATTTAAAATAATATGTTTAAAAGCAACAAAATCATGTTTTTTGCTCTCTACAATCGTTTAATACTTTTAAATTACAGTCCTGCTTGGCTTGCGTTAAAATTCTTATTCATTTTATTTTATTTATTAATTAAAATATAAACATTTACGTAGAAGTATGCAGCGTTACCGCTGTGATACTAAAGTAACAAATGGACCCTTTTTCGACGGTATTGATACCCTATATGAATCTTTTTTTAGATTAAATTTAAATTTGTATATTTTTTACTATTTTGTGCTACTTTTTACCCTTTTTGGAAATAGCACTCACATTTTGTTTTTTGTCAAAATTGCTGAACAGTAGTGCTTTAGCTTAACAAGAAATTAGCATTGTTTAAAAATAAACTTTTGAGTTGTATCCTAAAGTATCCTAATATTTTTCAAATTCTTGAAAGCTTTAAAGAATCAGAAAACTTATCGCGAACATGGCTAAAATTCGCGAACCATTGAAAAATTGGAAACAAACCGTAAAATTTATTTGAAATCGCTAAATCGGTAAAAAAAAAGAAAATACCGGAAAATAACATAAAAACCCAGCAAAAAGTTACATTGCAAAGTAATGAGTTAAAAAGCTAATATAAATACTCTTCACTACTTATACATTGTCATTAAACTAATTATTTTAACACGGCGATGTCATTGGAGGCAAGTACTTACCACCCTCGGTTACAAATAGGGAGTTATATAAGTCATTACTACATTCGCTTACAAATAGGCAATTAAATAAGTCATTACCACTTCGCTTACAAATAGGGAGTTAAATAAGTCATCACCACGTACGCTTACAAATAGGTACTTCACATTGGTATCAACAAAACTGAATTTGTCAATAAATTGTGTTATTAATTTAATTTACTTTCTAATGTAAAATTTGACTACCCTGCATTAAGGACATCAATTAAGCATTAAAATTTTTCATACACAGAAAAAGTTTTTGTCAATTAAAAAATGGTTCAGAACGTATTTAAATATAATTAATATGATAATTGAATCAATTATTTTTTTTGTTAAAAGAAAATTAAAAATATAATTTTGATTTATTTAATATTTAGATTGTTTGAAATAAATTTTTAATTAAAATATTAATTAAATATCAAAAAATATTAATTGACTTTTTCGTTTAAAATAAAATAATTTAAACTTGTCGAACTGCTGTTGGGAATTATCAATATTTTATTAAATAAATTAACACATTGTTTGAAATGCCAAAGTTTTTTGATCATTTTTTTAATTAAAATTAGAAATATGACTTATTGAAAAAAAATATTCACAATTTTACAATTTTTAGTAATCAATATAATTAATCATTTTGGTAATAGGTGCAAAATCAACAAATTGTTTGGTTGATATTATGAATTTGGTATAAATTTGGTGATTAAAGCAAATTTTTAATTTTTTCTGTGTATTCAAATCTATCACAAATAGTTTTTCATTTAAAAGAAATAAAAAAACTGTAAGAACAAATATGTATTTAAAATAAATTTGTATTAGATTTGAATAAATAAAACCTCAAATACATTTTATTATGAATTAATTATAAATCTCGTTAATCAGCTAATAAGCAAGTGCTTATGTATCAGATTATGTATCAGTCATTACTTAACTTCTTCTATGTAATGGGAATGGTATGAAGTTGTCATTGAAAATTAAGTTGTTCAGTAATTGCAAGTCATTATCAAGTTTTTGCTGGAAGTGTATTATGTAAACAGCACATAAGTTTTTTAAGCACTTCCTTCCTGAAATAAATATTTTTCGTTTGTTTATAAACAACTTGGTCTTATTATTAAGGAAATACTGGTTATAAAAAACTTGACCCTTTTTAATTCAAATACCCTTTTTATAAAATACATAACTGAAATTTAACTCATAGAATAAATTCGAAAAATGAAAAATGTTGAATATAATAAAGTTGCTTATGAAAAAGAAATAATTCCCAATATCTATTTGTTAAAATAGTTGAGTTAAATACATTCAATTTATAAAGTATCACTATCCAGTGTGACACAAAGAATGCTGACGAAGGCCGTAGCGGGCCAGAAAATGCATTACATTCTGCTGGTGTCTAATAATTGTAAATTTTTCTGTACATAAATATACTTCATTGCTATCCAACGGAAAGCTAAGGTAAAATGTAACAGGAAAATACATTTAATAGTCTGGTAGTGTATAAAGTCATTTCTGAAAAATTTAAGGAATAGAGCTATTACAAAAAGCTTTATAAAATACATAACTGAAATTTAACTCATAGAATAAATTCGAAAAATGAAAAATGTTGAATATAATAAAGTTGCTTATGAAAAAGAAATAATTCCCAATATCTAAATATAATATGGTTCACATTGACCATATAATTGTTAACTCTGACCAAATTATGGTTACTTTTGCCTAAATTCTGAATTTTTTTTTTTTACCATATTATGGTCGATTTCGGGAATTTTTTTTGTTAATTTTAGCCATATTATGGTCCTGAAAAATATTAAAGGAATAATACTATTAAAGTATGAGAGCTTTATAAATTGTGATTTGACTAAGAATACACATTTGAATTAATATGGATATTTATAATAAAAATTATACTCAACATGGTAACTAAAATTCCCAGATTCTATTAGTCATTATTTAACCATAACATGGTTACCAGCAAACTTAAACCTTGTTAAAATTAAACAATAGTAGAATATGGTAACCTCCAGCCATATTTTTTGCGTGTTGTTGCTATAACTCTTATTATCATATGATCTGTAATTATAAGCTAATAAAATAATAAATAAATACATATCGGGTGATTCATCGTGAGGTTTGATTTATAATGTAAAATAAAACACATAAATTTGAAAGTGAACTTAAATTTGTTATTATCGGTTAAAAGAACAATTTATGGCATTTACTGTTTGAAAATTATATCATGTAAATGTTGGCCATGACTACGACTGAACTGGTCCATTCGGTAGGTTCAATTTTGGGCGACTCGTTTGAGCATAGCAACTGGTATCTCGCGAATAACACGAGTTATGTTGGCTTCCAAAGCGTCAATCGTATCAGACTTTACATATCCCCAGAGAAAATAGTCCAAAGGTGTGATATTACACGATCTAGGTAGCAAAACGTGAAATTCATTGCTGATCAAAATGATTTTGAATTTCCGGAAAATGGTGCGATAAAGGTTATCTACCATTGACGATAACATTCTGATTTTCCTCACTTGATATGATTCCACCAGCTCATAAACCACTCCATACCGTTAATTTTAATGAATGTTATGGTAGCTCTTGGAACTCTTCGGATTGCTCATCAGTCCAAATAAGGCAATTTTGTTTATTAACGATCCATTGAGCTAGAAATGTGCTTCATTGCTGAACAAAATTTCACGATAAAACATTCAGTTGTTCCAATGACAAAGCAGCTTGATATGATTCCCGCGTGATCTGTAAAATAAATCCTATTGAAAATCAAACCCAACGATGAATCACCCTTTATATAAAAAATTAAGAGAAATATATTTTGTAAATTACTAAGAAAAATATACAAATACAATATGTTTTGAGTTTTTAAAAATTAAAAACATTTCAAAAAGGGAAGTGCTTTAGAAATGTGTAAATTTTTTTGTTTTTAACACAATAAATAATGTTTTATTTAAATTTTGCTTGTTAGTAAAACAATTATCTCATCGTATAAATGATTTAGAACTACGATGCCTCTGAATTTTGTTTGATTTTCGATTGCTATAATTAACAAAACGTCATTCAAATTGTTTACTTTATAATTACAAAATCAAATACTGCACACAGAAGCAACTACTAGTTGAGTCTAAGTAAATACATACATCACCGGTGGTATATTTGAGCGACATTGCCACATTTTCATTAATGAATCATCGTCACAGAGTCAGTATAAGTCGCCATTTGCTCAAAATTATAGTAAATGAAATTTGCTTTGATAAATCCACGTGACACTGATACAAACAAAGGGACCTGTGCATGAACACGTCAATGTAATGACACCGTACTAAGGAAAGTTAAAACTGAGCGACATTGTCTGTTTTAAGTCAATAATAAGCTTCTCCGTCCACGAATTCTCAATACTATTGTATGTTAGGACTCACTAATACGCGGACGTCTTCGAGACAAAATCAACTTCTATCATGTATGAAAGTTTGGTAGTTTACTTTAAAAATTCATTAAACATATGACATTAAAGAAAATTCAGCTTCCGTCATCGATGGTTTAACATTGTCAGCGTTTGTCACGATGAATAAAATGACGTTCGTCACCAGGAATATGTAAAGCAAATAATGTTTAAACAATGATAAAAATATTTTATAGGCGAATTCAACACCCTTCGAGAGAAAAACAAATACATTAGGGTATCATATGGTCGGGCTTGACCAACTATACTTTATATATATATTGATTCCTATGGTTCCAAGTTGGAACAAAGGGCCGTAACTATACTTTAAACAAAAAAAAAACTACACCATTTTTCATTGAAATTGAGAAAATTCCAAATGAAAATGAGAATTTCAATTTGAAATTGAGAAAATTCCAATTGAAATTGAGAATATCAATTTGAAATTGAGAAAATTCCAATTGAAATTGAGAATATCAATTTGAAATTGAGAAAATTCCAATTGAAATTGAGAATATCAATTTGAAATTCAGAAAATTCCAATTGAAATTGAGAATATCAATTTGAAATTGAGAAAATTCCAATTGAAATTGAGAAAAACAACTTGAAATTGAGAAATTTTAATTTGAAATTGAGAAAAACCCAAATGAAATTGAGAAATTTTAATTTTAAATTGATAAAACTGAATTATATGATTTTTATTATATTCATGCAACAAACATCAGGATGAAGAAATGAAAATAAATACAAATTGCAGTATTACTGACCACATCTTCCAGATCCAAAGCTGATTGATAAAACGTTGTAGTATGTTGTATGGCTCTACTGCAATCTCCAGTAGACAGTAAGACATGTATACTTAGAAGCCTTAATCACCTCTTCTAAAAAGTCAAGTCTCTGCTCTTCTACTAAATTGGGGGAATTACGTTCGGTACATTCATATTTGTTTTCGCCATACTTTTTATTTTTGACCAAATAATTTCAATGGGGTTAAGCATCGGTCAATAGGGGCTCAAACGCAGGAGTGTAGCTGGAGAGTATTGTGAAAACAAAGATGAATGTACCGAACGTAATTCCCCCAATTTAGTAGAAGAGCAGAGACTTGACTTTTTAGAAGAGGTGATGCTTCTAAGACATGTACAACTACTGGATATTGCAGTAGAGCCATACAACATACTACAACGTTTTACCAATCTGCTCTGGATCTGAAAGATGTGCCTGTTGGTCAATAATACTGCGATTTGTATTTATTTTAATTTTTTCCATCATTATGTTTGTTATGTACGTTCGTTGTATGAATATTAAAAAAAATATATAATTTAATTGTATAAATTAAAATTTCTCAATTTCATTTGGAATTTTCTCAATTTCAAATAAAGTTTTCCCAATTTCATTTGGAATTTTCTCAATTTCAAATTGATATTCTCAATTTCAATTAGAATTTTCTCAATTTCAAATTGATATTCTCAATTTCAATTGGAATTTTCTCAATTTCAAATTGATATTCTTAATTTCAATTGGAATTTTCTCAATTTCAAATTGATATTCTCAATTTCAATTGGAATTTTCTGAATTTCAAATTAAAATTCTCATTTTTATTTGGAATTTTCTCAATTTCATCTGGAATTTTCTCATTTTCAATGAAAAATGGTGTAGTTAGGGAGATCGAACGGTTATTATTCGACCGGTTTTAACCGGTTATTTAAGCTTTGCCCAAGTCGGTTATTTTAAAATGTCCATTTTTCGAATATCGAATAAACCGGTTATTTTAGTAAAATTAACCGGTTATTTTAGTAATGTGTAATTTATATACATTTTCCTTACTCTTGTTGTAGATGTAACCGTAATTTAAGTATTTTCTAATTGAATATTGGCTAAACTTAAACTTTTTATGAAGAATGTCAAAAAAATGTAACAAAGGTCAAAAAACATTATGAACACTGTAAAAACAAATCGCTTATAAAAGCGTGAGTTCTTGTAGAAAAAAAACTATTCAAAATACTACAAAAACGTGTGCAGCTAAAAAGTAAATTGTAATTTGTGCAAGAGTATTCTAAATATTAAATATATTTTTATATAAATGATATCTCTAAAAAAATTTCTACCAGTTTTATTTATTAAAACACCAAGAACCAAAAAACAAAATTGAAGAAATCAAACAATGTCATGGAATATTTTAAATTGTAGTCGACGAATTGACAAATATTTTACACAAAAAAATGTTCAGTTCACTATTCGTTTCTATAATGCTGAAACAAAATAATTTGAAATAGATAATCCTGCCTTAGAGGTTTTGTTTGCAACAAAAATAAATTTGAGAGAATATTTTAAATAATAACTTTATAAAATTCCTATAATTTATTTGCTTTTGCAAAACGTTTGTCTAGATCAAATATCATTCAACCGTTTCTAAATTACATTATACAAATATCTTCTTACAAATAAAGTTTTGTAAATCAATGAAAATTTTTTTAAAATTTAGCTAAAGTTTGACCAATTTACTGGTCCCACTTTTCTTTGATTTTATCGTAAAATATTTGTTAGGTCTGATCTTAGTCATATTTATATATTTTGTTGGTTCCCTACCTTTGCAAATTGTTTTGTTTTTATTAAAATTAACGTTTTATTTTAAAAACTTATTTGATTTTTGTGTTTTTAAGTATTCGAATTAAAACCGGTTAACCGGTTATTTAAAAATTGCTTAACCGAAAACCGGGTTTTTTAAAATAGCAACTATTTGTAATATTCGAAAACCGGTTATTGAAAAAAGTCGAATAATCGATCTCCCTAGGTGTAGTACTTTAATACTAGTTTTTTTTTTTGCTTTTACACGATATATGTACATTTTGCATTGGGAAACACCACTACAAGAAGAAAGACATAAATTGTTTTGTTTTCCAAAATTCCAAATTTCTTTTTGTTAAAACTATTTCGTTAACAACAAAATCAAATTTTGAAAGTAAAATGATGACGTAAACCATATTGGGCCGTTCTGCTGGTGTCTTAAGACTGCGTTTGCCAGACAGTATTAATTGATCTTGATTTACAAGAATTTTCAGTGCTCGTCAAGAATCAAGAGCCCAACCTAAAAACACGTTGTTTATTAAAAATTTGCGCTTCGTTTTGTTTGTGTTTTAGTGTATTTGTTTAAATTCAGCAGTCAATGATGCTGCTTTGAAAGAGAAGCCCGTATCAACACTTGTATCTATTTCCCTCTATACTCAATACTAATAACTAAGAGGTTAAAAAGCAAAGGGGACAAGTGCCAAAATAAAATTTCTGAGTAATTAAGGGTCATTATACAGTTCTTTACTTTTGAACAATTATAGGTATTAAGTTGTAAGTGTTCATTGCTACATCTATCTCAATTTTTTTTAGTTTTGACACTTGTACCCCTTTGCGTTTGAGCTATTCAATGAAAAACGTTAAACAGTTGACTAAAACCAAAATCGTGCAAGTCAGGGTTGTCAGATTTGTTTTACCTCCATCGCCAAATAGTATTCCGATAATCGCCAAAAATTTATTTTCTAGATTTTTGATAAAGAAAAATTCGCAAAAATCGCCAAATAGCATTACAAGTGTATTTTACGCTTATTAAAATTTTCAATATTTAGCATATTCTAGCTAGTAGTGTGTTATATTATATATAGTATTTTAAACTTTTTAAAATAAATCGGGCATGTTCTGACAAACGCAAAACGCTTAACATTCGCAAATCTGACACGAAATTGCATAGTAGGTGTTGTGTAAATCGCAATCGCAATAGCAAGAAGTTTGGCGTTTTCAAATTGCAAAAGTATGCTGAAGGGAACTAGAATATTTGTAAGAAGCTATGGCAGATCGCATCGACTTTTCTTTAACTTTTTTCATTAAAATTTAGGTAATTTTTTATAGTAACGAAGAAAAAAGAGATTTATTACTTAATATTTTCCAATTTTGGCTGTACCATAAACTTATCTCTTTGTCATTTTGTTGATAACTTAGAAAATAAGAATCAACAAACGAACGCAATTTTTATATTTCGGCAGAAAATTCTACAACATCTTTGCAGATTCTGGTAAAACACTCCAAAAAGTACTTAAATCGTAAAAAACAATTTAGGTGCTCTGATAAAATAGTTAATTATACTCCACCAAACTTTAGTAACTTCGGGGAGTTCCAATAAAAAAGCCGCCAAGTTTACGATAATACAAAAATTGTTCTCAGTAATATTGTTTACCAACAATAGTTTCTCTTTTTTGTGCGTTTAGTATGTAAATAAAACTACTTAGTTTGAAAGCAAATATTAGAAATTAATTGTTGGCCATTTTTTTAGTGAAAAGTTTAGCAAACGTCAAATTCAATCGCAGAGAGTATTATCTTACGTGTGGACTCTCAAATAATGTTAGTATTAATATTATAATGAATGCTATGAGACAGTTTTTATGAGAAATCTTATAACAACTATCTTATAAGATGAGCTTTCAAAAATACACATACATACATATATATAAAACAATAATAAGACGCTATCATTAAAATGTTTAATTTTTTTAGTGCCAATAGTGAAAATCTTGTGAAAAGTGCTTAAAAAACCATATTAAACACTAAAAACGAAGAAAAAATTAAAAAAAGAATAAAAAACGACACAAGTTTCTGTACGAAAATCAGAAAATTTTGAAATCTTATAAGATACATGTTTCCCTTGTTTAATATTAAGATTAACATGAAGAAATGTGCTCTCTCATTCTGTCGACGTTCTCTCACATATTACATCAGGTATTATCTCAGGTGAAGACCCCATGTAAGCACATGCCAGTTTTATAAAACTCAACGAAAATTTCCCTTAAGTTCAGTATGGTTTGACACATATGATTAACATGTATTCCCACTGTTGCTAAAGCCAGCTCATGCACATTACAATTGGGCTTTTATAATTAAGAGTTCTTCTGCAAACAAAGCAGAATAGAACAAAAATTCAACATGTCTAACAGGAAAATATATAATAATATTCACTGTGTCGCTCTGGTTCTAGGGGTAAGTGTTTAAAATCATTTTAAAATAATAAGTATGTAAGTATGTCTGAAGCTTTTTCTTACTGCTGCCCAGCTTTGGCTTATAAAGAAAAAAGTATGAAAAAAATATTGAGGGAAATAGAAAAAATTTATTTTTCTTGTAATACATATACTTTAAATTAAGCAACTATGAAGTTCTAAACTATTATAAAACTACATAAAAATTAACTTTTTCGTCCCCTATGACAACCCAACGTTGAACGTGATAGTTTGATATATGAAAAAAACAAATCAAAAGCGCAACTAGTTTAAAGTAAATACCAAGTGGTATGTTTCTAGTTAAATACTAGTTACATTGTCTGCAGGGTATACGCAAACAAAAAATAAAACACGGAATTTCCATCACATGGTTTTGTTGTTTTTGAGGTTTTGCTAATTAGTAATGATAACACTGTGCACGAAATTGACACTTTTTTTTCGTGACAAGCTGGGCACCTTGCGTTTTTACACAATTCGGGTACGCTGAATCCAGTGGTGCCCGCGGTTTTTTAAGATTGGCTCTGGTTTTCGAGATATACCGTTATTTCAAAAATGGAGGAGGTTGCACGACATATGTTCGTGTAACTCAAAAACGCATTAGCTTATTGAAAAAACTTAAAAAAACCGAAATTCCGCAATAAAATTTCCTTTAAGAAAGGTAAAAATTCTTTCTAATATCCGCAGTCGTTTTAGAAACATAAATTTTTTTGGGAAAATAAAATAATTTTTTTAACAAAATTTCGAAATTTTTGTTTTTTAAAAATTCATAAAAAATTGGAAAATGCAGATATGCTTCTAATTTTAGAATTTCATAAAACGCAATATTTGTATGGGAGTTCCCCTAAAATTAATTAAAATTAATTAAAATTTGTCGACTTTTGTGAATAAAATCAAAAGTTGCAAACAGATTTTAATCATTTATGGCTTGTTTTGTTTGGAATTTCGTTTTTTATACGTCTGCAAAAAAATTAGAAGCATAGCTGCATTTTTTATGAATTTTTAAAAAACAAAAATTTCGAAATTTTGTTAAAAAAATAATAAGCTAAAGCGTTTTTGAGTTATGCGAACATATGTTGTGCAACCTCCTCCATTTTTGAAATAACGGTATATCTCGAAAACCAGAGCCAATCTTAAAAAACCGCGGGCACCACTGGATTCAGCGTACCCGAATTATGTTAAAACGCCATGTGCCCGGCTTGTCTGTTTTTTCAACTAGCATAGTGTAATTAGTCTTACAAACGTAAAATTGGACAACTTATCTTTCCCCATACTGCGACTTTTATGAAAGCCCCACGCACAGTGATTAGATAAATAATATGAACATCATATAATATATATTTTTTATTTTTTTTGTGATGTTACGAATATAAATTTTTACTAAAATTTTGCGCTACTTGATACTTCATATTTAATTGAAAAAATCTCCCGGTTGCGTCGGAAACAATAAATTAAAAAAAAAAAAATAACTGTCACATTACTTAAGACCTTATGACACTACATTTTTATAACATCCACCACCACTGTGGTGAATGAGGGTATACTAAGTTTGTCATTCCGTGTGAAACTTTTTTATATTACATCTAAGACCCCATAAAGTATATTTATTCTTGCTCCTCGGTTCAGTAAGATCAGAACTATGAATCAAAATGTGGAACCACCAACCTGAAAAAATTGATAATTTTGATAAAAAAAACTAACATAAATGGTGGAATAATGCACGGAATGATATTAAATTTTGCACAAATTCGTTTAATACAACTAAAAACACACTGCTAAATTTCGTGAAGATCGGTCCATAATACCCCTTCGCGGAAAACAGTTTAGTACGCCTTAAACCTTAATAAATAACATATTAAAATTTGGTACGACGCAGTTTTATAGGACCACAAATCACACTGCAAAATTTTTTGAAGATCGGTCCATAATTTACACTAGACTCCATATAAGCCCTACTCCCGGAAAACAGTACGTACTAAAAACAGTACGCCTAAAACCGCAATAAATAACGCTAGCATACTAAAATTTGGTACGTCACAGTTTTATAGGACATGAAATCACACTGTCAAATTTCGTGAAGATTGGTCTATAATTTACCCTAGGCACCATATAAACCATACTCTCTGAAAATAGTTTATTGCGCTTAAAACCAAATAAAACCCACTTTGGGAAAATAATTAAATTCGCCTAAAACCAAACCACAGATATAGATATTGCGGTAATATTTCTTCCAACTTAGATTCATATGGCCAAAAAAATATCATGCAATTTTGTGAAAATCACTGTTAACGCTAAAACTAATTACACTGCTGTATTGACATTTATTCTTATTTATTTTTTGGAATACCAAGAATGAGTCTTCAGAATTTTGGGATGATTGGTCTATAATTTACCATAGGTCCAATACAAATTACCCTCCTAAAAATCATTTTAGTTCGGCTAAAACTTTTACGAATCATGATATTTTACTCAATCCAGTTCAAAGTTCTAGCAAGAAACGCATAAAACTTTCTTATTGTCGGTCAATAATTTAATTCAGGTCTAAACCGCAACCAATTTTAATGCTGACGTTCGTTTTTGTGAAGATTAGTTAATAATATATATGCATTTATCATATAGAGCCCACTCCTGTCGGTGGAGGGTATCAAAGATTCGGCACAGCCGAATATGGCACTCTAACTTGTTTATTCATTGAATTGATAGAAAGAAACATTAAATGTAAGAAAGAGCAAACTGTAAAAAATGTAAACAAAGTTTTTAAGTTCTTTTTTCTTTTGTTATAGTTTTGTTCTTGGTAGAATAAGTACAAGGTATAGTCATTAGAAATTTTGTTCTCAATTAACGTCAAACAAAAGAAAACAAGAAAAAAATAGAATGAGCGTCAAAAATGAAATAAATAAATTTTATCTTTTTTTAAAAATTTCATAATATAAAAATTTTATAATACCAAATTTTTGTCAAAAATTAATTTCAAATAGACAATAAATTGAATAAAATATAATTTTATATATAAAAAAAGTAAGTTGCAATATCTAAAATATGCGAAATATGTTGAAATTTTAATATTTGGAGTTGAGTTGTGTTTCGTTGTTTGACATTACATGGGTAAATAATGACAACGCTCCCTAATGAACCTACCTGGTACTTATTATATATGGTTTTGTTTATTGTATTAAATGTTGTCAACTTTTTGCTTATGAGAAAAATAAAAAAAGCGGCAAATCTCTCCTTTACCCACCTTGGCAAATTTTTCTATTACATTATATTTTCACTGCTCACCAAAACTTGAACAATGAATTAAAAATGTAGTGTCAGAATATAAGGGCTTTAATATATATTAAAAGTATTGTTTCAGCGACTTATCGCTGAACATAAAAGAAAAAAGACTTTTCGGCTGAAACTTGAAGGGTGTAAAGGCCGTGTCAGATACAAATTTGTCGCTTTGCGTGACGTTTCTACCTTTGGCAGAAAAACGCAAAGCAAAAGGTGTATGACACAATGAAAACTTTGACAACACTCAACCATTGTTTGTTAACTTATAAAAGCGGTTGATAATTTGTACATTTAATTATTTTTTATAAAAAAAAGGTTAAAAACTTAATTGGACGGTTTTTTGGAATTGAATTTGGCAAAAAAAAAATTTAAAAAAAAAGAAAATTATACTAGCCAATTGTCAAAGCGTGCAAAAAGATGAGAGTTGGCTAACTTTTTGCTTCGCTCCGCTTTCAAAGTACTTTATGTGACATGTTTCGTGTAAGTATGTATATTTTATCTTATATGTCAAAGCGAATCGGTAACGCAACGCGAAGTAAAAGTTTTATCTGACATGGCCTTAAGCCCTTCAACTAACAAAAGAAAAAAACTAAAAAACTTTGTTTACATTTTTATTAGTTTGCTCTTTTTAACATTACCTGTTTCTTTCTATCAATTTAAAATCAATTCAATGAATAAAAAATTTTGTGTCATAAGGGCTTAAATGAATTTTCCTAAAATTATCATGACATTCCGATGGCAATCTTAAATCCTGGGATTCGGGATTTAAAAAAATCAAAGCCTGGGATCCCGAGATTTTTCAGGATTCAGGGTTCTTCGAATTCAAAAGATAAATGCTTTTTGTGGATACATATTAAAAACACGTCTCTAAAAGCGGTTTACAACAAAAGTTTTATAATTCATTTAATATTACAAAGTTAAATAAAATAGCGGAATTCACCCTTGATAGTAAAGTCCCTTGTAGACCTTGTTAATCTTATAATTTTAGTAAAAATACAAAATGTATTAGACTAAAATATACTACGCTGTGGTTGAAAAATTCCACAAAAAGCAGTAGTAAACAAAGTGTGTGAATTTACCAGAAAAAAACAGTTGCAGAAACTTTATCTGTCTCTTTCTCTCACTCAGCAAATTCATTAATTTACAATGCATAGGAAAAAGACACTCACGCTTTGAAGTATAAAATTTGTAACAATTGAAAATTGTGATTTTTATATTCTTCACCACCACTAGTGGTGAATGAGCGTATACTAAGTTTGTCATTCCGTGAGAAACTTTTTTATTATACATCTAAGACCCCATAAAGCATATATATTCTGGCTCCTGACGTAATTCTGTCGATTTAGTCATGTCCGTCTGTTGAAAACACGCTCACTTTCGAAAAGCGCAATAGAAAAGAACAAGCTTGGTCTCAAATTGCTTGTAGTTATCCTAAGCAGTTTGGGATTGAAATCCAGTAACATGGGTTCAGTAGGATCAGAACTATGAATCAAAATGTAGAACCACCACCCTAAAAAAATTGATAAATTTCATAAATTTCGAATTCAAAAGATAAATGCTTTTTGTGGATACATATTAAAAACACGTCTCTAAAAGCGGTTTACAACAAAAGTTTTATAATTCATTTAATATTACAAAGTTAAATAAAATAGCGGAATTCACCCTTGATAGTAAAGTCCCTTGTAGACCTTGTTAATCTTATAATTTTAGTAAAAATACAAAATGTATTAGACTAAAATATACTACGCTGTGGTTGAAAAATTCCACAAAAAGCAGTAGTAAACAAAGTGTGTGAATTTACCAGAAAAAAACAGTTGCAGAAACTTTATCTGTCTCTTTCTCTCACTCAGCAAATTCATTAATTTACAATGCATAGGAAAAAGACACTCACGCTTTGAAGTATAAAATTTGTAACAATTGAAAATTGTGATTTTTATATTCTTCACCACCACTAGTGGTGAATGAGCGTATACTAAGTTTGTCATTCCGTGAGAAACTTTTTTATTATACATCTAAGACCCCATAAAGCATATATATTCTGGCTCCTGACGTAATTCTGTCGATTTAGTCATGTCCGTCTGTTGAAAACACGCTCACTTTCGAAAAGCGCAATAGAAAAGAACAAGCTTGGTCTCAAATTGCTTGTAGTTATCCTAAGCAGTTTGGGATTGAAATCCAGTAACATGGGTTCAGTAGGATCAGAACTATGAATCAAAATGTAGAACCACCACCCTAAAAAAATTGATAAATTTGCTACAAAAACTAAAATAAATGGTGGAATAATGCACGGAATGATATAAAATTTTGCACGAATTCGCTCTATACGAAAACAAATCATACTGTTAAATTTCGTGAAGATCGGTCCATAATTGACCATAGGCCCCAAAAAAGCCCTACTCGCGGAAAACAGTTTAGTACGCCTAAAACCGTAATAAATAACGCTGTTATCCTTAAATTTGGTAATTCACAGTTTTTCAAAATTTTTTGAAGATCGGACCATAATTTACACTATGTCCCATGTAAACCCTTCTCCCGGAAAACAGTTTAGTACGCCTAAAACCGTTATAAATAACGCTATCATAATTAAATTCTGTACGTCACAATTCTATAGGACCAGAAATCTCACTGTACATTTTTTTGAAGATCGGTCCATAACTTGCACTAGGTCCCATATAAACCCTACTCCCGGAAAACAGCTTAGTACGCCTAAAACCGCAATAAATAACGCTACCATACTAAAATTTGGTACGTCACAGTTTTATAGGACCAGAAATCACACTGTAAAATTTTTTGAAGATCGCTCCATAATTTACACTAGGACCTATTTAAACCCTACTCCCGGAAAACAGCTTAGTACGCCTAAAGCCGTAATAAATGATGCTATCATAATTAAATTCGGTACGGTACAATTTTTTAGGACTAGAAATCACACTGCTTAATTTCATGAAGATCGGTTATAATTAACCCTAGACCCCATATAAACCCTACTCCCGCAAAACAGCTTTGTACGCCTAAAACCGTAATCAATAACGCTATTATAATAAAATTCGGTACGTCACAGTTTTATAGGAGGGGAAATAACATTGCCAAATTTCGTGCAGATTGGTCCATAATTTACCCTAGGCCCCATATAAACCCTACTTCCGGAAAAGAGTTAAGTACGCCTTAAACCGTAATTAATAATGCTATCATAATAAAATTTGGTATATCACAGTTTTATAAGACTAGAAATCGCAGTGTCAAATTTTGGAAGATCGGTTCATAATTTACCCTAGGCCCCAAATAAACCTTACTCTCGAAAAACAGTTTATTGCGCCTAAAGCCAAATAAAGCCCACTTTGGGAAAATAATTAAATTCGCACAAATCCATAACAGATATAGATATTGAGGTAAAATTTCTTCCAACCTAGATTCATATGGCCAGAAAAAATATCATGCAATTTTGTGAAAATCACTGTTTACGCTAAAACTAATTACACTGCTATATTGACATTTATTCTTATTTATTTTTTGGAATACCAAGAATGTGTCTTCAGAATTTTGGGATGATTGGTCTATAATTTACCATAGGTCCAATACAAATTACCCTCCTAAAAATCATTTTAGTTCGGCTAAAACTTTTACGAATCATGATATTTTACTCAATCCAGTTCAAAGTTCTAACAAGAAACGCATAAAACTTTCTTATTGTCGGTCAATAATTTAATTCAGGTCTAAACCGCAACCAATTTTAATGCTGACGTTCGTTTTTGTGAAGTTTAGTTAATAATATATATGCATTTATCATATAGAGCCCACTCCTGTCGGTGGAGAGTATCAAAGATTCGGCACAACCGAATATATCACTCTAACTTGTTTTTCTTAATAAATGATTAATTTAATTCAAAAGATGATAAAAAACAACGTACGATTTCCAACAATGTGTTCATTGATTCAATAAAAAAATAATTAACATAAGATCTATATTTTATTCAATTGCATAATTTGATTCAAACTTAACAAAAAAAATTTAATTAAAAGCAAACTAGTAATTGATTTATTTGTAAGATTCTATTAATAATTTTATTGAATGAATTAAGATGAATAATTGAAATTTGAATTCGAAATTTATTTACAAAATCAATTTTTTAGTAAACCATAAAACTATTATTTTAACAAAAATAAATTTTTATACCCACCACCACTAGTGGAAGGAATTACGTAGCGTATAAATTGCACTTCCTAATTTGGTGAAGTCACTCCAAAAATTACCATACCCATTCGCTGAAAACACTTTAACAAGCCTAAACCTGTAAAGAGTAGAGTTTAAATTTTGCACTAATTAGAAAGTAAAACCACACGGAACATAGTATACAACTAGTATGCCGACTCTTTGACAGGTACATAACTCAATTGTCAGTGGAACATAATTTATGTTTGTATTAATAAGATTTTTTTTTAAATGTATTGGTGTATAATACTATTTCCACCACTAAACATAGTTGCATAAGATCGTATAGAATGGGGCCAAAAAATTTTTTCCAAAATAAAATTTTATTAGTTCAATATATTTTCAATTTATTAAATGCTGGCTGCATTTATAAACTTTTAAAAACAATGTTTGCAAAATTTTTATTCTGCAATATCGGAAAATATTTAAATAATTTATGATTTCAAATATTATTTTCATACCACAAAATGCTATTCTGCTGGCGTTAATAATATAAACAACAGAAAAAAATTAATGTCAAATAAATTTATTTAAAAATTTTTAGTTTTTGAAAAATAAAAACATTTTGCAAAAGCAAATGAGCAAAATGTATTGGAAAAAATTATTAATTATGTGTTTATGTCATAAAATTAAACATAAAGTGTTATATTGTGAAAAATTTTAAATTGAAAAATTTCAAATTTCATTTTGTTTTTGTTGTTCTTATGTGTGTTGAATTCACACAGAACCTATATGTGTGAGGGGTGAACTAAAAAATTGAGAACACTCTCGAGTCGGCATACTAGTTGTATACTGTGACACGGAACTTCTGGTTGTTCTTTTTGTTTTGTGAACTTCAAAAGCAATTTATTTCTTTAAATAATTTTCTTTAATTACTTTCAGCAATTCTTACATTACAATTTCTTTATAATTGTTGAACACCCTTAAAAAAGAATAACAAAGTTGAACATTTTTTTTCGTTTTCAATGACAGTATTTAAGGAGTTTATCAAATAAATATAAAAGGTCATTATTGTGTTACCTATCCCATCAAGAGAGAATGTCATTGTAAATTTCTTTTTATAAAAAAAGGTAGAACAAAAAAATTAAGCTAGCGATTTCGAGATTGACTAAATCCCAAAAATCCCGGGACTAAAAAATTTTAGTCCCGGATTGTTTTGGGATCGGGATTTCGTGATTGGCATCCCTAGCCAATACTTAACATTTTATAATATTATAATTATGAATAACTATTATTATGCAAAGGCAGTGTGACAAGATCATAAAATTTTTTGCACCTAAATTTGACATTAGACAAGGTCGAAAAATGCTTAAATTTTTGAAAGATTTTTGTTAAAAATTTATTACCATGAAATTTTATTTGAAGCTAAATAAATTAATTAACTTATTTTTGCAAAATTTAATTAAAAGGTAATATTTAAACAAGTGATGTAGATTTTGGTAAAACATCAAATAAAATTATGTCACACTGATAGTTGAGCTTAAACTTTAAATTTAGGCGGCCCGCAAATCTCTGATACAAACAAAATAAAAACTTCTGCATTTATTATGTTTTGCTCTGATTTAAAAGATTGTATAAAACAATTATTACACGAATTTACTTCTTATGCTTTAAGCAAAGTTAAGTTAAGATTAACACGAAATGTCCAAAAATTTATAACAGTGAATTTTAAAATACAATGTCAAATTTTATTGTACTTTTATATCTTAACTAGCTGTTAAGCCTGTCCCTGTCAGGCAGAAAAAAACTACTTAAAGTTAAACCCTTACGTCAGTACTAGAGTTTCCACTCCATTAATCGTTATTCGATTAATCGAACAAATTTTTCGCCATTATTTGATCGAATAATTAAAATAGCCAATTTTAAATAACGAATAATTCGAACAATTTATGTCAAATTAATTTCTTAGAAAATTCTACATTTTTTTTAACTAAAAAATATATAGCAACTAAAGGCTGTTTTACACTATCACACAAGTCTTACGTATTTTGACAAAAATACATGTCTGATCTAATTATTGTTTGAAAATTTTCAAAAAACAATAACAACTTATCATGACAGAGTTGTGTTTTCATCAAAATACGTAAGACTAGTGTGATAGTGGAAAGTACCCATAAGTAACATGTTGTTATATTCTGTCTCTATTGTGTTACTCGCACTTCTGAACATATTTTAGACCCTTTTTAGATGTGGGTATGTGTGAGACAACTACTAATTCCAAAAGTATACATTTTCGTACTAAAATAGCGCTTTTTCATATTTTCACACAATGCACTGTCAGATTATGGGTTACCTGTTTTATTCGACCTTCAATTTCTTTATTACCTCTTCCCATCCAAACGGTTGGATGAATTTTGACATTTAAGGTTTTGTTAAATTCGTCTTAAAACCGAAGTGTCATTAGAAAGAAACAAATAACTCAAACCTATAGAGTAGAGCTTTAAATTGATGAAATGAATAATCGAATACATATGAGTAAAAATGAAATCAAACAAACTTGGAAAACGATCGAGTTTAAAAAGTTTCTTAATACCTTAAGTTCTTATTTTAACCATAACTTCTCTTAAAATCAGAAAAAATGCAACAGTTCCAGTCGCTCTACATTTTAATTTAGATTTTTGGAATTTACGCCGAATATAGTGTGTGAGCAATGAAGATGATAATATTGTCATTCCACAAAATCCTTAATAAAAACTTTATTTTTCATCCGATTTTTTTCAAATTACACTATTAGTTAAAAAAATAAAACATTCCAGATCCATACTATAACGTAGAAAAAAACGAAATAAAAATGAAATTTTTGAAACAAACGTAAAAAATAGGCAAATTTTGAGGTGCCATTTCTTATCAGATAGAAATTTGCAGCATATCGGCGGAAAAGGCATTCAATTACCTTTCCAACGATATGCCATTCATCTCGATTCGGTTGGGCTCCACAAGGGTTTGAGTGGGACCATACACCGAAAAACACAAAAGTACCGTTATCTAAAAAACGGTACCTAGAAAAAAAAAATTACAGCGTTTTTCGTGTTCAGGAGGTCCCAATTAACTTATCTAGGCATGCGGCGTTCTTGGTATTTTTTCAAATTAAAAATTTGTAAAGCAGTGTTATTTAACTATATTTTTATTTCATTGTGTTTTTTCTGTTTATTAATATAATAAAAGTATCGAATCAAATAGACATGTTTGTTTTTTCCATTGGATAAAATAATTTGAATTATTTGAGTTTTTCGAACATATTTTAACTCTTATTCGATTAATCGAGCAAAATTAAAGTTTAAAAATCGAGTAATTCCTTACTCGAACAAAAACAAAAGTCAAATAATTTGATACTCTAGTCAGTACCATATGCTTGGAAATTCTCAGCTTCATTAGTCTTTGGGGGGCTTCAAATAAAACACAATTTTTCCACACCCCTTTTTCTCTCAATTCTCCACCCATAGTCCAGCCTACGCTCCATTGTTAGAACAATATGAAAGACAATTTTCAGTTTTCTATGTCATTAGGGGACTTTAATATAAGCTAAAATGTTAAAAATTTTAATTTAACCATGCCTATTTTTTCTCCTTATTCTCCGCCCATAGGCCAAAAATAAGATTTGGCCTAGGCATTTTCCTATATGCATGCCAATTTTTAGGTTTCTAGCCCATCAGTAGGCTTTAGAAAGCTCTGGATAGACTAAAAAAGAGGAACACACAAATAAGGAAATTATATATGTTTATAGATAATTTAATGGCAAATATTTCTCCAATCAACATGATTAGGGCATTTCTACTAAATTTAGCTGCCAAAATGGTCACACTGGTAAAGGCCATAAGCACCGTGACCCAAAGAATATTTTGTGTAACCCTAGAGTTCAGATTAAGGCTACAAAAAATTTCAATTATTCTACATGGTGAGAGACTGAATACTCCACCTGATGTCAAAGAACTTCATTCTGTTTGCATTCTTACGTGGGGAATAGAATAGTCGCTGTAGTACAACGTTACGAATAGCGCTGCAAGTTTTAAAAAGTTAAAAACGGCAGTTTATTTTATTTGTTTATTTATTCCATTTCCTTTACAACAATATTGGGACTTATATTTATAGAACAGGAACGTATTACCTCACAAAACAAACTTAAATAAATAACTACAACAATATTGATATGTATATAAAAAAGAATTAAAAATAAAGATAAAAAAATAAATTAAAATTAAAAATCAAAAAAAATTTAATAAAAATATTTTGAAACTATTAGCATTGCTGTTTAGCTGTTGACTTTGTGGAAGATTGTTCCAAAGACGAGCGACATGTACATAAAACTGCCATTCAGATTGTAGGCAACGATGTTGAGGTATTACAATATTTCGATTTCGGGGTGATTGGAAAAAACGTATTTTGTCGAATATATATTTAGGTGTTTGGCTGTTTATTATTTTATGTAAAAAAAGTAAGAGTGCGAATTTTTAGAAGACTTTCAAGAGATACTCCATAAAGATTATTGGCAACAGAAGAAACATGATCAAATCGTCTTAGTCTATACACATATCTTATTATGTTATTGAACAAGACATTATATTTTTCCCTATATTTTTCGTTTACAAACACCGATCGTGTGCGTTCAGAAAAATAAGACATTATAAGTTTGGTTGACTTGTTCGTAAATCTAAAAAAGTTTGAAAGAAGTGTCAACAGAATTCAACAGAATACAACAGAGTACGTAGTTCTAGAAGTCGTTGCAGTTGAAGTTGAAGCGCAAAGTTCGAAATTTTTAACTTTGTTGCGCTACACAATATTCGTCAGCTTCAGATACTACTACAACTTCTTGTATCTGTTCCAAGCCTTACACTTACATACTTTCAGGTTATGTTTTTCTCACTCTTATTGAGCTTTTTCGCAGATTCTGCAGCCACCAATGCTGTAGTTTTTCACATATTTAATTTAGCTTTAATAAAGGATATCAAACTGTTTACCTTCCCGCCCTTAATTATTGTATAATATGCAGAACTTAAAAATCTCTTCAAGTTTCTTTAATTTTCTCATGCATTTCAGTTATATCTATATACAGATGATATTATTTGTTCAATCTACTGCAGCGTACATATTTAATTGACCCATTCCTGTGGTGCGATTCACTAACTTTCAACGATCCGACAATCGTAATTTTTGTCGACACACATATTCGCTTGCAGTACCGATAGTGTGATTCTGTAATTTATTTTTAACGATTGTAAACAGCAGTTTTTGTAACATCTCTCTCTACAAAATGTTAAAATAAACTAAAAGCACGAAAGAGAATAAAGAAAAAACAAATGAAATTGTGCTTAATTTACTGTCTTTATACTTTATTTGTGAATTTTACATTTAGAATTTAGATTTTGATCATAATTTGCTTTTTTTGTACATTTTGAATATAGAATTTTGTTTTTGTTCATACATATCGTTACCTAAAACGCAAAAGGCCCTATCTAACATTTTGAAAATTTTCCAGGACAACCAAAAAACTATTTAAAATGATAAATTGCCTTAAACTGTTTATAATTAATTTTTCTTTTATTTTTCATGTAAAACCTACCAGTGGTTTTGACAAGTAACAATGTTGCATATAATGCAAACTGTTAGTTATGTATTTAAGCCTTTATCGTATACTATTTTGTAGGTAGGGCTTTTTGTTTTTTGTTAATAAAATCTCTAATTTTGGACGAAAGATTCCAAAATTTGTTATAGACATTTGTATTGATGCAATACATCAGATTCAATGAAAAAGCCCTATTTTAATTTTTGGTTAGTTAGGTCCTTTTGCGTTTTAGGTAACGAATATACATGTGTATGCATGTAAGAAGTCTTTATCAATTAAAAAAGCACAACGTAAATTATTGCCGTTAAAATAACGAAAAAACATACTTAAAGTAACAGCTGACTTAAATCGACAGCGAATATCGTTAAAAATGTTACTGAATAGCAAATTCGATAAATTTTCGTTATATTTATTTTAACGATACGATTATCGTAAAAAAAAGTAAGTGAATCACACTACAGTTGTTGCTTATTACGATAATAAGGCTATTACTTGAGTAATTTTCATAAATTTTTTTTGTGGCGACACAATAACTCTAATGTTAGTTTTTTACTTTTCTAAAAGAAGATTTTATTTTGCGTTTTCATTCATTTTTATTTTCTTAATAAAAATTAATATTTTTTGATTAACAACTCTTATATTGCACGCAGAAAAACTTTAGTATGCGAAGCCAGATTTCAATACTTAACTTTAGTGTCTCCGGAAAAAAATATGGCTTTATGTCTCATTTTCGGAAAAAAATTTATGGCGTTAAGTCCCATTATAATGAGACTTAATGGCATATGCCCTTATGTCTCAATGGAATGGGACTTAACGCCATATGGCTTTATGTCCTATGGCTTTGTGACACCCCACCAAGGGTGGTGCATTAGGGAGCTAGAAACAGAGATCTGCTGAATTAATACATAAACGCAGAGACCGTAAATAACATTAATCTGAAAATGTTAACTCATAAACTCTCTGTAATAAAGTCAACGGATATCTTTACTGTTATATACCAATATATTCGTATTAAAGTGTTCCTTCAGGATCTATGGTGATCTAGGAAAGCTATCCCAACTCCACAGTTAAGTGTAGAGCTGCCACGACCAAAAAATTGAATAATAAATACCAGGGGGCTAATTCTGGTTGTCGTGATCGAATACTTATTCGATTCGAATGCAATTTTATTTCTCATTCTTTCAGTCGATACTGCAAGAATCGAAATATTTTTTTCAGTGTTGTAAAAATCAAATAAATGCTTAACATAATTATGTTATAATTATGTTATATATATATACATTAGACCGTCTCACTTTTCGATCTTCTTTATCTACTATAAAAACCAAGAATTTTGGTGTATAACACTTAAATATTGATGAACGGGAAGTGGTCTCTCAAATCGTTTTTTCATTTTTTTTAGGCAAAATGCCTTTTTTCCAAAAAATGAAAAAACCTTAATTTAGTAATTTGCCTCAAACTCAAGCAGTTCTGAATGGATTTGAACATCATTACATGCATTAGAAAGCTTATTAAATACCATTCTGTTAAGAAAAACTGCAGTTTTAGTTGAAATGAGTAAAGTTGTTTATTTCTAAATATAAAAAAAAATTATATTTCGGTAATAACTTTTTTGTATCCGAACCGATTTTTTCAGCAAATATGTTCTACTAAAAATTTTCCATATGTCATATAACAGCTCTAAAATGTTGATGTTTTTTAGCCCATTTTTGGAGTACTTTGCTAATAACTTAACCATTTCTTAACCTTTTTGGCAGATTAATATACCCACGTCTTAAGGAAGAAATTTACCATTTACTTAGATTATAACACTTGGACACGGAAAGATCTATTGTTCCCGAAAATGGGTATGTTTAAAAAAAAATTTAATTTGTGCATTACATTTTTGGCAAAAAAACTTGCAGTGTTTTCGGGAAATATATTCTGCTAAAAATTTATAAAACATGTTCATATGTCATACTAGAGCCCTAAAATTTAAAATTTTGAGTATTTTCAATAATGTATTTGTACGGGAGGTACCATGCCCACTTTTCCAATCACGCCCATATATTGTTGGATGCTGTGTATTGATAACCGATATGTTTTACCTAATTTGGGAACTTTAGCTCGTATCATTCTCCAGATATACAGAAATGTGTATCGTCTTTGTATGGGAAGTGCCACACCCAAAATGATTTAATTCAAATCATCCAGCATTTTCACAAAACGCATCCAAACTCCAACAAAAGCACAATTTTAGCAAATTTTAAAAAATAAAAAAAAAAACAATATCTTCTTACTTTATAATGTATTTATGAAATAGAAGCAAATTTAGAAAAAAACAACTTTACTCATTTCAACTAAAACTGCAGTTTTTATTAACAGAATGCTACTGTTATTTACACCAAAATCTTTATTTTTAAATTTCCTACCATACTGCATTTACAGAATATAAAAGTTTTGCCTCGTTCAATTTTTATATATGAAAAGGTAAGCAACAATTTAAAAAAATGTTAGTTTGTATTTGAAAATCTGAATTTGTAGTGCTATGAATAAATACCATCGAACAAAATGTTTTTATAGTTGATAAAGAAAATCGATGTTCATGAAGGAATTTCGAAAAAAGTATAAAAACTGAGACGGTCTAATATACATATGTACCTATCTTATATTTATATAAATACGAGAACAATTTTTTTGTGGTTGATTTTTAAGTTTCCTTTCGTCCACATATTTTAAGGAAACATATATCGATTAAAAGGTATTTCTGTTTAGATATGAACAATATAAATTTCTTTTCTAAATTTTTAGAATTAAAGTGTTTAAAAGCGTTTTCATTTATTTTACAAACACACGTACACATATGTATAACGGTGGCTAAAAAATCCACTTTATTATAATAGTAAACAGAAGATAAAAAACCAACAAAAAAATGTAGTTAAACAAGAAAATAACAACTCATTTGTTCTTGGTGTATACATACAAAAAAGCACCATAGTTGTTTTTTTTTTACGTATTACTATTTCGTTTTGATGACGAACTTAACAATATCTTAAATGTCGAAATCCTTCTAATTGGAAGATACGAGGAATAAAGAAATTGACAGTCGGATAAAAACAGGTAACCCATAATCCGACAGTGCATGGCTTACACACTTATAAATGCAGATGAATTTTTTTACAATAACACTAAATATGAAAAATCTTAGTATAAAATTGGACGTTTTTCGTCATTCCATAATTTGTCACACCCACATCTAAAAAGGGACTAAAATATCTTCAAAAGTAATGAAATAAATGCAGAAGGTAACAACGTGTAATTTAGTTTTAAGATGTTTTATCAGTTAGAAATCGAAAAAAAATATTGCCATAATAAAAAGTATGAGTTTTTAAGAAATGACTTTTAATCAATTTATTGACAT
Source organism: Pollenia amentaria (assembly GCA_943735925.1). Lineage (NCBI taxonomy): Eukaryota > Metazoa > Arthropoda > Insecta > Diptera > Polleniidae > Pollenia > Pollenia amentaria. The sequence continues at coordinate 232,522,816 of OX031009.1, read as the reverse complement.
GAATTGTTCGAGTTATTCTCTAGTCGAAATTGGCTATTTCAATTATTCGATAAAAAAATGGCAAAAATTCCTCGATTAATCGTGTTTGATACTCTACTAAACATGCATTAGCAACGCCTCTAATATTTATTTGATTCGTGATTGAGTGTATTATACTATATAGTATATCTACTCAAAATGACGTCGCGCGACACCAAATTGTTTGCTATGCAGTATGGTAGGAAATTTAGCTTGCAATTTTCTACTTCACACAAACCGTGAATGCGTAATATTGTTAATTTGATTCATGTGTATAGATAAATAAGTCACAAGTGATTGACGAACTCATCTGAATACGCTCTTGTAAATCATACAATAGAAGGAGAGTTGTTACATGTCAAATTTATTATAAATTCTGATCATTTCTGATCATTCAACTGTTTGAAGAAATAACTGAAATCATGTCTCAAGAAAATATTTGTGTTAATAGAATTAAGTTAAAAAAAAAAAACTTCACTGAACTCGTTAACTACAATTTTGTCAATATGTGAAAAGTTGTTGAATAAAGATTTGAGCCTTTACCAGAGTTAAACATACTTGTTTCTTATAATAACGCACCGATTCCTTTGAAGGGGGTTAACTCACAATGTATAAATTTTTAGTAGAGGCAAACACTGTTTTTTAAATGTATTCTTTTATCGCAAAGGAATACAGCTCGTCCGCTCATTATTGGTTTGGCGCATATGCCAAAAAGTAGTAGTGGAGAAAAACGACAATGAAGGTTTACATGAAGTTTTCTAAAATTATAAGGAATTTGCAGCATTCGCCAAGCAGTGGCATGTAGAGCAAAATCATGCTAAATAAATTTAAAAATAGTTGATACGGAGCAAAATCAATGCTTAATATGTCAGAAACCATAAACAATTTCGAGAAACAGGTTTTGGATTCAGAAAGGGGTTATTCAAAATATATATAACCCATACTAAACTCGATTTTTATTAAAAATTGTAGGTAGGTCACACCAATAATGAGCTGACGAGATGCATTTTTTTGGGCGAGAGAGTAGAAAGAACGATGTAAGATATTTACAGTGGGTAGATATGAACACTGGACATATATCGTTTTTTGCTAAAAGTGAAAGTTTTTGAATCTTGAGTGGACGCCCATTAGAGGAACCGGTGCGATATGTTTATTTATGTATGAATCTAATTTGTCCAAAAGAACTCAAATACTAGATATAGCTAATTTCACTTTTTCTTTACTGGTTTTGGTTCAAATGCATTCGAGTTTCCAAAAGCGGAATATAAAAAAAATATACTCTTAAAATAAAGTTAAAAATTTTGAAATAAATCATAGTCAGCAAAACTATTAAAACAAACTTGTAATTCACAAAAGTCTTTATTTTAGCACTTTTAAGCTAAACAAACGTTAATGACGTTTACAGTTTGTTTTTAAGCTGTTTGGCATAAATAAAGCCTGCCTCTTCCCAGAGTGCACATAAGATTTGAAAGGTCATTAAACATTTTTGCAAATCAAAATCAAGTGAAACTAAAATCGAATAAATTTTTATAATCCAATTTCTTTAAAAGGAATCGCAGTTCTTTATGATCTCTTCGGTACAGATGAGTGATTTGCAAACTAATAACTTGAAAAGCGTTTTGATTTTTATAAAATTTGTTTGATTTTAATTTCGCTCAAATGAAATTTTTTGTAAAAAAAACAATAATTTATTTTGCAGTTAAATTAGAAACCGTTGTGCAAATTAAAAATAGTATGTTTGAAGATAAAAAAAAATTATAATGGCAAGTCTTTATTAAACACGAGCGGAAAGTATAAAGGGTTCTGCTTCTATTTCAGCAACTTTTTCCTTTAAATCTTTTGCATCCTCTTTAAGCTGTTCGATATTTTTGGGCGTGGTAATTGCTTGTAAAGTTGTATCAGTTGTTGTACTTGTGCTGTTAGTAAAAACAGGGGTTGTAGAAGTGCTGCTAGCAGAATCTGGTGTTGCGGCCAAACTTTTGATTTCAGTTTTTGATATTGTGATTTTGGCTATTTCACGATCATTCTCCTTTCTACTGTGTTTCTGTTCAAAAATTGGTATTACGGCATATTCCCCTGTATGTGGCTTTATGGCAATACGATCAATAACTATGTGAGTTGGTACACCACTTGATTGTGGCAATTTCTCTATAGTTGGTAAGACCACTTTTTCTGCCACCGGAGAAATATCAATTAATTCAGTTGTTGTGGCCAGCTCCATGTTTTCCGTTTCTTTTGTTAGTGTTTGGCGATTATTAACATCACGTTCTGAGATATTATCTTTATGTTCTGAGACTTTGTTAAAACTTAATGCGGAAGTAACAAAAGTTTTTTCCAGATTCCCAACTAATGAACTTAGAGAAATTTGTTTTAATTGTTCATCTGGATTATCCTCAAAAACTCGTCTCTTTACCACTACACTATCTTTGCTAGGAATGGCTTGAGCGTGCCGTAAGAAGTCAGCAAAAACCTCATTTGGCAATGGAGATGATGTAGCCATTGAAAGAATTAAACAGATTAATACAAGTTCTTTATATAATATCATTTCGACTTCAATTTCGCAAGATATTTACTTTGAAAATTTACACTTCGTAATTCGTCTTAATAACTAACTGATTGTTAATACGGCGACGGACTTTTGTTTAATGACTCGATTTTCATATCATCGCCAGTCTTTTAAAGTTTTTCAAAATAATAAATATGCAGTGATTTGATATTCTCAATTCTATTTTTTTGAGAAAAGCTTTTGTGTGAGATTTAAATGCGTATGTTTTCAGGTGTGAATTTGTACTTACATATATTTAAATTAAATTGATAATGCCAAAAATGAATTTTAAGCTTGTGATTATAGACATTTTAGTTATTTCTTTTAACTTGTATTTATTAAATAAATAAAATGTTTAACGTCATTGTGCCTCAGAATTTATACAAAGATACCTAAAATTAAAGTTTAAATAAATCCGATATACAAGTCTATACACTCAAAAGTAAAATCAATCTACCGGTACTTAAATTAAGCCAAAGCAGCGTCAATATTACGGTTATTACGGGGTTTCTTAAGTCAAGTACAGAATGCTTGATTTAAGTAGGGATTTTGCAAGTGCCAAATACTTAACTTTATCCATATTTAATCCCTGATCCGCACTAAAAATAATTCGAAAGTGAGTTTAATTCTAAATACTTAAACGCTAAACGCTAATAGTGTTGATGTAGTAAATACCTTTAAAAATAAACGTTTCTCTGTTTGTGATCTTCGTGCACAATAACAATACTGTACTAATTTAACTCAACATAAAGATTAGAAAATTTCATTACGTTCGGTGTTTACCAGCCCGTAACACAACAACAATTTTTTTACAAAATCCAAATACAGGTTTTTTAAACGAAAAAAACAAACAGCCAACAAAAAATTTACAAAAACAAAGCATGTACATAAGAGTGCTCCAAGCAGGGTTATGAACTATTGCCGATCAAAAGGCGACGTGCTCCCAATCAAAAAGCGCTAAATAATCTTTAAGGCTTAATCATGTAAAACGCAACGCAACACATAACAATTACATTGAAAGCACAAACAAAATCATAAATATTTTGTAATTTTGTTGTTTTGCTTTTACAGAAATTCACATTGCGTTTTAAAATTTCAAGCGCTGCATGGCTTGTGGCGTTGAAATTTTTAAAACGGTACATGAATTTCTGTAGAAAGCAACAACAAAATTACAAAATATTTGTGACATTGGTTTTGCTTTCAATGTAAATTATGGCGTTGCGTTGCGTTTTACGAGATTCAGGCCAAAATAAAAAACTTAATGAAATGGCTAGCAAAAATCGTTTTTAATAAAAATATATGAAATATAAAGATTTTAAAGCGCTAAAATCAAATCCGTTTTTAGTCTTTTCTATTATGTCTAGTTATTTTTTATGGGCTAGACTAATATCTCGCCCGACATAAGGCGGTTATGCTAATATCTTCATTCATAACTTAAGACGATTGTGATCATTTACAAAATGATTAGGAATAAAATTCCCTTGGAGTCATCTAAATAATATTTTTCATATTTTTAAAATTATAGCCATGTGTTCAGAAACTTGTTTTTACATTTTAATCATTTATCAGAAATCCATGTACATATATTGCGAATAAAATAAGCCTTGAAATCATGAAAATCAGTAAAGAAAATGATAACTAGACGTGATTGAATCAAACTATGAACAGTGCCCTGTTCTGTAACTCTTGCTTCGAGAAACTTTTCGATTGAAATGCGAGAAATGAAACAAAAATGCTGTAAATTGAAACAAACAATTGTTTTTCTCACTTAACTGCGTCGGTAACTTTTTTGGCGAGTTATAGCTGTTACGTAAGGAAATTACTCGGCAATTTACAGAAAAAGTGTTTCTGTAAAATTTTTGTGAGAAAGTTCCCGCTTTGAACTGTCAAATAAACTCACGCATAAAAACGGGGTGAGAAAAAATATTACCATTAAAAAATATATTAAATATGCAAAATGCAATCTATATATATAAAAATAAGTCCGTATATGTACGTCGCCGAACTAATCATAAACGCGTCGTGCGATTTCAACCAAACTTATGCACTACGTAGGCAGTGGCCCATATATGGTTTATATGAAGTTTGGTTGAAATTTTCGGTCTGGGGGCGGAGGGGCGTGGCAAAATCCATAACTTGAGAACGGCTTGACCGATTTGAACGATTTTTTCTTTAAAATGATCGCCATGGTCCAACTTAGGTTTTTACGGAAAGAAAATTTTGCCCCGCCTACTTTTACGCCCACTTTTTTCGATTTACCTAAAATCAGAAAACGGCTCCATCGAGTTGACTAATTTTTCTTTCAAATGTTCGTATTAATCAACTTTAAGTTTTCATCGAAAAAAAAATTTACCATGCCTACTTTTACGCCCACTTTTTCTATTAAGCGCATAACTGGAGAACGGCATGACCGATTCCAACGGTTTACCATTTGAATTCAAGCGGCTCCAATTCCCTTTGCGTTTTGCCTTTGCTATTACCATCAACAAAGCACAAGGCCAATCATTGACTATTGCTGGCTTAAAAGGTCATGAACAATTTGATCGAAGCAACAATTTTAAAGGGGAAGTTTAAAGGTGAAGATGTATTGATTCCACGAATTCCAATGATTCCATCAGATTTACCTTTTGAATTCAAAAGACTACAGTTTCCAATACGGTTGCATTTGCTATTACAATAAATAAAGCGCAAGGGCAATCGTTGGAATTGTGCGGAATTGATTTAGAATATCCTTGCTTTTCACACCGCCAGTTATATGTTTCGTGCTCACGTGTTGGCAAGCCTTCAGTTCTCTTTATCTACACAACAACTCATGGCAAAACCAAAAATGTTGTCTACGAAAGAGCTCTAAGATAGTTTAAGTGATACATAGTCTAAGATTGTAAGAAACTAGAATTAAAAGTTGAATAATAGGGAACAAAACCAACTTTATTAAAAACAAGTGTGTTTCTTTTCTTATTTTGTTTTGCCGTGCGAAGCAGGCAACGGGCCCGCTAGTAAATAATAAAATGGAAGAGATAAGTATTTTGTTTTTGACTGATTTTTTCGTTGTTTAATTATTTTGCTTTTTACATTTTTGAAAAATATACGAATGTTTTCAAAGCTATTTTTAAACAACAAAAATTAAAGTCGCACTCTAGCGCTAATTTTGCGCTCTTTTTAAAAACAGCGCTAAGGGGAAAATATGCGCCTTTTTAACAGTTAAAAAGCGATTAATATATATCCTAAGGCTCTTAATTGGTAACTCTCGCTCAAACAATTGTTATATGTATTGTTGATATAAAATATTAGCATAATAAGAAGACGTTACCTTGGCGTCGCACAGTGCTTTGTCCCATAGACAAAAATCAAAAAAATATTTAGTCTCAAAATGGTATAAACGATAGATGGATCGATAGATAACAACACAGCTCATATAAATTTTTTGGAATTGATTTCGTGTGACTCTCGTAGACTCCACCAGAGGTCGGTAAAGCCAGTCAAATTTCAGAATGAATTAATGAATAAAAAAATGAATTGAATACTTCAAAAAAATAATTCTCAAAAATTCATTTTTTTAAAAAAGAGTTTTAAGTTTTGTTTTTTGAGTTTCTTGGTATGTTCAAAATTTGGCAATAATAACATTTTTATTCAAAATATTAACTAAAGTTAGTTTTTATCGTTCAAAAAATATACCTTTTTCCGAAAAAATCCAAAAATTACAAAAGTTTGTTTGAACTTTAAAAAAAAATCATATAAAATCAAACATATTTTTATTTCGATTTTTCTTAGAAAATAGTGTTCTAAAAAGAGCCATGAAAAGATTAGTACCGGTTTTTGCCGCAATTTAACAAAAAATGCATTTTAAAATAGGTCTAATTTCACAATTTTTTCTTAATTTTTTGTATTATATGGCTATAATGTTTAATTAAAGTTACAATCTATGTGAAAAGCATTAAAATCCTTAATTTGATTAAAGAAATACTAAAAAGGTGCGCTAAAATTATGTCATTTTCAGCAGGATGAGGTTTTGTGGTACATTAATCTCAATAAGTTTTTAAGTTTATAGACAAAAAAAATTGTAAAAATTTTTCACATTTATTTAACCTACATATGTATATTATTTGAGTATTATTTGGTTTTATTTATTTTTATTAAAAGAAAAATCCACCACTTATTGACCATAACATGTTTATAAATATAGCCAAATAATGGCATTAATATATGTTTTCATATTTTACAATTTAGTGCTTCACGGGAAAACGCGTACAATCTTTAATTTTTAGATTTTTTTCGCATTCCTTTATGGGAGCTTGGACCATTAATGGACCACCATAAAAATTTGGAAGTACCTTTGCTTTTATATAAAACTTGTTTCTGTTCAAATTTATTAAAATGCTATTAATTATTAGTCAGTTATATTCGTTAAAGTCCAACTCCGGGAGGACATTTGTACGGAGGCTAGGTGAAATCATGAACCGATTATAACCAAATTTAGAAGGGTTTGTCCTTGGACCCAAAGAGTACAGTGCACCAAATATCATGTTAAAAGTTGCGACCTGTACTTTGATTAAAAAATTTTAATGGACAGACGGACGGACAAATAGATTGAGACGGAAAGACTGACGGACGGACAAAGCTTATTCAACTCAAAAAATAATTAGTAAATACAAATAAATATACAAAGTTTCATTACAATCAGATCATTTTTGCAAAAGTTATAGAGTTTTTATAATTAAGGATATATGGCAGGACCTAGAGTCCTTGCTGTAATCACTACCAAAGTTAACAGAAAGATTGTAAGCTAAGTACGTATAACAAATACGGATTTTCATGATTGTTAGATCAATTATGTAGCCAATATTAAAAATTATATTTTTGGCATATATGGGAGGTAGGCGACTCCTTGGTCCGATGTTTTAAAAATATTAAATTTTTCTTAACTAAGATAATTTATATCGGCATACCAAATTTCAACTCCTTCTATTTTTTGTCCCATCGTTATATGCGGACAAAGCACTGTGCGTCGCAACTATGTTGCAGGTTGATGGTGCATTTACAAGGGCGAAAATTAATTTTTTTCAGGTTTTGTAAAAATTTCGTCATTAAATAATTACTTTTGCAATAAATTTTAAAATGATCGAAATGTGGACGTTATAATCATTCTTATAGGATACAAAATACAAAATTTGGTTAAAAAAATGTCAAGTTATGAAAATTTCCCCAAGAAATGTAGGAACAAAATTAACATATTTTGAAAAATATTTGAATGAAAGCTAATTTGTACTTAAATATACCCGCATTTTCTTGTATGTGAGTTTTTGTCTTCGTATTATATCTGTAACCTATTCGCAACTATGATACAAATTAATAATTTTTTAACGGCAGTTTCAAAGGTCCATTTCAAACTTTTAAACATTTTGTTAAAAAAATTGCAGAATTTTTTGATCATCACATTGGGATTGAGGATATAATAGAGACTAAAAATATAAACAATTATGTTAATACCTCGCATAGTATTTACGCTTTTCCGGAAAAACCAATTTTTTGGCCATATTTTGACGAATGTGTCCAATATTTTGTTATAAATATTAAGTAAAACTTATTAAAATTATTATAGTCCAGATAATTTTTAAAATACTCTGAAGGTTTTACTAAAATCGGAAAACATTAACCCTAAAATCATGAAGGTCAAAGGTCTATGTAAAATCTTGACATATTTGGAATTTCTAAAGGAACGATAGCGAAATATTTTATATTATTATGCCGATTTTAATAAAACTTGAGAAAAATATACCCTAAAGTCATACGAAGACAAAACAGTGCAAAAATGGAGATTAACCCTTAAAGTCATAATTCGCAAGTTAATTTTTTGTACAATACACACACACAGGCTATTCGTGCTGTGGTCGTGCAAATTGCCAACCAACAACAGCAATACTAGTGTGATACATTGCTAATTTGCTTGCTCATTTCATCATCAATGTTAAAAAAAAATCTAAAGAATATTAAAATATAATGTACATATGGCTTCCAAATCACTTCAATTGTTGTGTTTTATAACGAAGTACAGAGATGTCCCACAATAAAACTTTTACAATATAATAAGGACACTTTTGGCTTATTTCGGTTAAATATAAAAATTATTACTTAGTTAGAAAAATTTTGATTTAAGTTGGTCATTTCCGGTTTTGCAGATAAAAAAAATTTTTTGATTTAAAGATCAGTCGATTTTCTATAAGAATCATTTAAATTTTTTTTATTAGTTTTTAGTTCGAAGAAATAATTTAAGAAAATAAATTTTTGAAAACGGCAACACTTTATCACCTCGTAACTCGACAAATAAACATCATAAAAAAATAATATTTCGCACACTTATTCATATCTACTAGAACTATAGTTTTGCTAAATATAAAGGAATTTTAACCAAATTTGTTTATTGGGTTGTCCGCTTTACAAATAATACTCCATATCGCTCATTTCGTGCAAGACCGTCACAACTCAAAATTTGAAACTTTACAGGAGAGCCTTTTTAAGATTCCAACCTATTATTTCTCACCTTCTCTTTCACTTAAATACAGTTATAAATTCAAATGTTTCTTTTTTGCTACAAAGAAAACCACATGTACAAGAGGAATGCCAAACACAAACTGAAATGTGACCTTGTTGATGTTATTTACTCAAGTTTGTTACGAGGGGTCAAAGCGTCACAAGCATCTGTATAACCTTTATTTTTTCGATAATTATCTCCGTTCTTAGATCAATTTGTAGAGATTTAAGAGAAGAACATTTCTGCATTACTAACTCGAAAATGCCAAATTTTGAGTTGTGACGGTCTTGCACGAAATGAGCGATATGATTTACATGTATTCGCAGAGTTGCTTAATCCAACTTAAGCATATTATAGTTGGGCCTTTTCTCTGTTATTTTGCATTATAAAAAAATACTCTACTTGAATTTTGTTAATTTACTTGAATTTTAATTTAATATGCGTATCGTTATCGCTGATATTTGTTTTTGAGTATCGTATCGGCAAAAATAAAATACATTAGGTTATTACTAGTGTTATCTAGTGTATTTTATTAATCGTTAAATAGCGCATTTTTATATTAAGTTTGACGTTTATTGAACAAAAATTCTTCAGCATTTATAAATGTGTTAACCCAAGGCGAATTCAACTACAGGTGGTGTCGATACTACAACAATCCAAAAACAACAGAAAGAACAAAGGGTTTTTTGCATTGCATTGTTAGTGCTTACTGTCCAAAATGTCAACCATTCCTAACAAAACACTAAAAAATCAAAACAAAGTAGCTCGAACTGTCAAAATCAGATGGCGTTTCGACACCACCTGCAGTTGAATTCGCTTTGGTGTTAACCATGCACTGTCTGATTATGGGTTACCTGTTTTTACACGACCGTCAATTTCTTTCTTATCTCGTACCATCCAATTCGCTGGATCGATTTTGACATTTAAGATATCGTTAGATTCAAAACGAATGTGTTCTTAGATAAGTATTTGGAAACAAAATCAAAAACAAAAAGTAATACGTTAAATAAACAAATTAACCAAACCTAAAATAAAGAAAAATTAAAGGAAATTAACAAATATATATATATATATATATTATATAAGTGATCAGCAGTATCCTGTAATTCGTATACACACGCAGAGAAAAAACATGGTTTAAGTATGGTTGCAAAAAACATATTATGGTCCCGCAATGGCAACAAACAAGTTATTGTTCTTTTGAACAATACTTTTTCACGATTGATAATATTTTTTTTTGTATTTAACAATAAAGTGCTTACATTTCTTGAAACTTCAATTATGGTTTAATTTAACTATATTATGTTTAAATAAAATAAAGCTACAATCATACATTGAAACATATTATGGTAACTTTAACCATATTATTGTAACCGGCAACCATATTATGGTTAAATTTATCCATCTAAAAACCATTACCATATTATGGTTGTCTCCAAACATGTTATGGTTAATAACAACAAAAATATGTTTGAAATTTTAATATTTTAAAACATAGTATGTTTTATGTTAAATTTAAAATAATATGTTTAAAAGCAACAAAATCAATCAAAAAATTATTGTTAATTTTAACCATATTATGGTCATACTTAACCGTAATATATAATATGGCAACCTGCAAACATAAACATTTTTAAAATCTAACCATAGTATGTTGCTCTTAGAATATGGTTACCTCCAACCGTATTTTAATTCTATGTGCATACGAGTAAAATTGAAATCGAACAAATTTTGAAAACGGTTATGTTTAAAAATTTTATAAAAATGCGTCTGTTATATGTTCATACTTTGAGTTCTTTTCTTTACCAGAACTTCTCTTAACATCAGGAAAACCTACGGGGATTTAAAAAAAATTTAATTGAGAATCTCCATCGATTAAAATTTTACTCGTTTTTCAGGAATAATAACTCCGTTATATATACTCGTGATTACGAATAATATATTGGTCTTAATTTTAATGGTATAGTAATAACTGGAATAAAATAAATAATTAAATGCGTGTGCCCGGCTAAAAAACTGAACTGACAAGTTGCTTTTTTAAGCCATTTGTTTTTCTAATTTTGTTTTTTCTTTTTAACCTTTTACAACTACAATTCGAGTTGGAAAAAAACAGCCAATTGTAGGGGAATGTAAGAAAAGATAAACTCACTGTTTATTGTTGTTGCTTTGTTGAAGCTTTGATATTGTTACAAGTAGGGCCTGAGTGTTTAAAATTCTTGTTCACTTTATAGTCTTATATTTTAAGCTTTTCTTAAGTCTTTGGAAAAAGTTTCCTGACGAGCTGGCCTAAGCAACCAGCGAAATGCGTCTAGAAAGTATCTTTCCCTCGACAATAAATTTCAGTGTTTTTGTCAAAAATAAAAATTGGGAATTTAGCACGTCATAGAGAAATCTATAAATAACAAATTAAAAAAATAATTTAAAAAAATATGAGCTGAAAACCAATGTTAAATATCCGCATTAACTTAAGCAGGCGAGGAACAATTGCAAATTATACACCGAAATAAAACTAATGGCGGTGCGCAAAATGACCCCAGGAAATATGGCCCCAAAAATAAACAAACAATGGACCCAAAATTTTATATGAGACACAACAACACGCAAATTTTTTGTTTTTTTTTGTGTGGGTTTTTTCATTTTTTCGTTGGGTCATTTTTGTATTTAAAGTGAAATGAGAAATGACCCCAATATTTAGGAATGAAAAATAGCCCCAAATTAAATCACAATTTTTACTTTCATTTACTAGTATATACATAATACATATTTTAAGAAATGAAAAATTATTAAAGAGGTGAAAATCATTGCCGGCCATGCAGAGATGATTTACTAGGCAAAGCCGGTGTTTGTTATACCATAGAGGAGAAAAACCTTGCACCAGGCCGAAGGCCCAACAGTGATAACTATTGTACGATTTTTAAAACCAAAACTCCATAATTATTCGGGATATTAAAATTCAGAATTTTTAAACATGGGATTTTGAAATTAATTGCTTAAAATTTGGGATTTTAAGTTTCGAACATATGTATGAACCCAACCCAAACTTTTAATATAACTTTCTTTGTGTTTTTTAATTTAAACTTTTTTGGAGTAAAAATTCATTAAAAATTTGTAGGTCATTTTTCATAATGAAGAATTACCCGAAATTGAGGGTCATATTTCATTTTATTTTTAGGGTTATTTTTAATTTTTAGTCGGATGTTGTGAATTGGTAACCAAGATGCTTGTTCCTAATTTGGAAGCTTTGGCTTTTTCCATTCTCTAGATATACATACATAAATCTTTAATGTCTTTGTATAGGAAGTATCACGCCCACTTTTCCAACCCCGCCCACATTTTGTCTGATGTCGTGTTTTGATAACAAAAATGCTTGTACCCAATTTGGAAACTTTGGCTCCTGCTGTTCTTCAGAAATACATAAAATTAAAGTAAATAAAAACCACAATAAGAACAAGGGATTTCGAGGTAAAATTAGACGCAGCCGTGATTTTGTGATCATATCTCATCCATTTGTGGACCGATCAGAAAATTCCGGACTATTTATGACATAAATTTATAACTACCAAGTCCCCATCGCATCTGGAGTCTTTGGCAAACCCATTCCTACGGACAGACGGTAAATCAACTTCGCTCCTCGCAAGAACCCAGAATAAACATACATATACTTTACTAGCATTTAACCTACTTCGTTAGCGTCTCCTTTTCTTTTGTGGACATATTTTTACGCCAAAGTTTCTAGGTTTCAACCCGCTACTTTGTAATACAATTTTCACCCCTAAACGTTCGAATTTCGAAAATGTACCAAATTTTTATTTGTATTTTTTAGATACGTTACGAATGTGATATTTTTTATTCCAAAGTTTATTGGTTTAATAGTAGGGAGATCGATTATTCGACTTTTTTCAATAACCGGTTTTCGAATATTACGAATAGTTGCAATTTTCAAAAACCCGGTTTTCGGTTAAGCAATTTTTAAATAACCGGTTAACCGGTTTTAATTCGAATACTTAAAAACACAAAAATCAAATAAGTTTTTAAATAAAACGTTAATTTTAATAAAAAAAAAAACAATTTTAAAGGTAAGTAACCAACAAAATACATAGATATAACTTAGATCAGACCTAACAAATATTTTAGGATAAAATCGAAAAAAAGTGGAACCAGTAAATTGATCAAACTTTAGCTAGATTTTCAACAATTTTATATGGTTTTACTAAACTTTATTTGTAAGAAGATATTTGTATAATGCAATTTAGAAACTGTTGAATGATATTTGATCTAGAGAAACGTTTTGCAAAAGCAAATAAATTATAGGAATTTTATAAAGTTTTTATTTAAAATATTCTCTCAAATTTATTTTGAATGAGTTTTAACTTGTTGGTGGTTAAGCTATCTATATAAATCAACCATATTTTTCAAAAGTTGCAAACAAAACCTCTTATCTATTTCAAATTATTTTGTTTCAGCATTATAGAAACGAATAGTGAACTTAATATTCTTTTTGTGTAAAATATTTGTCAATTCGTCGACTACAATTTAAAACATTCCATGACATTGTTGGATTTCTTGGTGGATCGATTTGGAGAGTGGCCAATCGCTAGTCAAAATTTCAAGTTTCTAGGGTCAGCGGTTTGGGCTGGGTGATGATGAATGAGTCAGTCAGTCAGTCACTCACGCAACTCTTTTATATATATAGATAAGATCTAAGATCAATATTGTAGAAATTACAAAAGGAATGACAAACTTATATACATTAACCTTTTTAACTTCGGAAAAGGGTTTAAAAATCATGTTTTCTGTTCATTGTGGCAGAAACACCTTTCGCACCAAATGCATCCAAACTACTACTACAAATGCACCAAAAACTAACAAATATTTTCTTTTAATTCATTAGAGGAGTTTAGAAAGAACAAATGCAAAAGATCGTTAAATCTAACAGCAAAATACACAGAGTTTCCGGTAGATTTCATAAAAGAGATATGATATTCTTTAACCGTTTAAAGCGAATAGGTAAGATGGCGTTTCTTAATATTTTTTCTATGTCAAAAATTTAAAAAGTCATGACCCTAATATACATATCCTAATCTTATTTGTATAAAATATAAATTTGAAAGCACTGAAGACGTTAAGTTATTGGCAGTTTACTTTACCACGTTAAACACATTAGGGCCATTAGTATAACTTGGCGTAAGCTGTTTTCGGATAGATAACAGACGCTTTTTGACGGATAACACATTAATATCTGTCAACTTGATCCTATTTTTAACTAACGTCAAGTTGTAATAATGGCTCTAACGGCCAAGATCGCCAAGTGCAGTTATAATTAACTATCAGTTATCAGGAAGTTAAAGTAATAGTTACAGCCGGACTTAAGCAAAATGTTCATGCCCCTACAATTTGTATGAAGCACCCTAAATAGAGCGGCGTCAACGCTTAATCTCCATTTTTTTATTTCTACTATGTGGGCTTTATTAAACAAGAGAGTTTACACAACGTTGACGTTCTTGGTTGGGTATGGCATATCAGTGATGGGGTTTGCAAATTTTGATTTTGTGCCAAAATTGTAACGAAAATGGACTAAATTAACTGAAAAGGGACCAAATCTGTTTTTATAAATAGAAACAAATCTTTGAAAGTTTAGTTTCAATTTCGAATTTTTTTTATGGATATTTATTGCATTTATTATTATTTATTATTTTGAAAACTTTGTTATCGTAGAAACATAAATTTTTAGATTTCACAAAATCTTTTGTATATTAACAAAGGACAAGCTTTCCAATTGTAATTTATTTCTTGCTTTGGCTCTCATTAAATTTTGCACAGAAAAAACTTTCCACACTTGTGAAAGAATGAAGAGCTATGCGAAAAATAATGGTTCATTAAAACACTTTCTTACAACTCCGACCACAAAAAAAAAAAGTTTGTTCCTAACTCGAATGCGCATATAAGTAAAGAGTTTAACGTTCCTTAAAGAATATTTTATTGTGGAATTTCGTTATTTGAGTCTGTTCAATAAGTTAAGCCGTTTTTAATGTACGCGAACATATGTTGTGCAACCTCCTTCATTTTCGAAATAACGGTATATCTCGAAAACTAGAGCTAACCTTAAAACAAACAGTAAGCACCACTGGATTCAGCGTACCCGAATTATGTTAAAACGCCAGGTCCCCGGCTTGTCTGGTTTTCAAGTAGCACAGTGTTATTAAAGCAAAAGACTGTTACAATAAAAAAATTAATTTTATCGATAATTTTTCATTTATCAAATTTTTCATATGTTTAGTTTATTGCTACAAGGAATTTATTAAAATATTCTCTTATGTGCAATTTCAGTGTAGTAAATAAATTTTGTAAGTTTTTTGTTAATATTGATGTGGTTTTTGTAATTAAATCTTGTTTAGCCATGATTTTTTAGCCATTTTTTTACTTAAAATTTTGCCATTTTTAGTAGTGAAGAGTTGGCATCACTGCTGTAAATGTATATTTACCCTTAACAAATATTTGACGAAAAAAATCAAAAAAAAAAAAAAAAAAAATAAAAGCGTGACAACTAAATTGATCAACGCTTAACTCTCGTATTAATAATGTTTGTTGATAAGCAAAACTGAATTACTTAAAAATATGAAAGAACAATGTAATTAATAATATGTTAAATGCAATTTAATCTACCAAACTTTATGGAAAGCCAAAAAAATTTTTAATAAAAATAGCGGTTACGTGTGGGGCGTCAAATGTTTGTAAAATTAGACCTTAGCTAAGTTTATATAAATAATTTGATTAGAAAATAATTTTTTTTTGTTATTAACTATTCAACCTCTGCACCATAATAAATTTCTTCAGTTGAAAGTTGATGAGAGTTTAGATCTATATCAGCTACGTGTAAATAATATTTTGTTTAAAAAATTGCAATAGGTAACAATAGGTTCCACTGCTAAATAATTCTATCAATAAAAATTTATTTTGATCTAATAATGTAATACAATATAACAATGGGTACCACTGCTAAGTAATTCTATCAATAGAAATTTGACGAGACAACCACCGCGTTGGTTAATATTTGAGAATGGCTTGAATGCGGAATTAGAATATTTTTGAAATTCAGCAAAATTTTAAATTCAGCAAAAATATTTATTTATACCTTAAAGTAATTTATCAATTTCCTTTGGCAAACACTCAGAAGCATGTTGAGAAGCCTAATTTAAATTGTGTTATATAAAACCACAACTCTGCACCGAATCATCAAACATCGTCTATTTTTTGCGCTCAAATTTTATCAAAAAAATCTCTTTCTTTAAATAACGAAATTCATAATAATAAATTACATTATGCACCTTAAATAATACTTCGTGTGCTGGTAAACAAATTTTGTTTGTTATTTTATTGTACAATTAAATATGAAACAAACACATCAATGTACAAATATTAGTGCATAAACATAAACTAAAATATAAAAAAAATTTTATAGATAGACATAAAAGAACGTTGGAATAAACTTCACCAGATCTTATCAAGGCTTATATAGCAAAGAAAATACTTACGATAGGAAATATTACCACCAACAAAAAAAAAAATAATACAAATTGTGCGTCTTCAAACTCCAGTGAAAATATTCGCAATAATAGCGCAGCATCCCCGACAATGGCAACTGCTGACTGTTTTTCATATTTGAACAAAAGCTGAACACCGCTTTAGATAAAAAATTTAAAAGTGTGGTAAAAAAGAAGTCGCTGGTCCTATCTCAGCCGAAATTCAATAGCTTTGCAATGAAAATACTCGCCTATAAAAAGAAATACAAACAATGAATAACCGACTGGAAGTCGTTAATAAAGCAAGTCGACGCATCAACGTTGCTGTAAGTGGTCTCAAAGACAAAAATGTTTCTGATGCATTTACTGAATTCAAAGACATGTGCAACTCAGTGTTGCCAATCCATGTGTAATTACATATTGTGTGTAACTTTTACTTACATGTTTCATTAGTTCCATGTGTATATTACTTTAAGTTCTATTTTTTCCTGTAATTTTTGCCAGTCAAGATTTACTTTTCAAACATAAATTTTTAAGAATATTTTTTCAGTTTCTATTACAGTAAAGCTTGCTTTTAAAATCCTGACTTTTTCATCTTCCATAGCATGTTCTCTTTCCCTCTCAACAAGGATAGGTTAGTTAAAAGACTAGTGCGAAGTAAACTTCCAATATGGACTAATATGGTCCATTGTGACGCCTTAGTTGGTGATAGAAGAAAAAAATAGGAGATATAAGGAGTGAAAATACAGAAATAGAAAAAGTAGTGGAAGATAAAAAATCAGACAACACAACCAAGACTAACATCATATGTCCATGTTTAGACATACATATATAGATATATATATATATATATATATCTATATATATATATATATACTCGAAATAATTGTTCAAACATTTTTTGCAGAAACACAAACCTCGAAATTTTATTTTAATTTCTTTGGCATTTAAGTTTTGCACTATTTAATAGACATTCTTAAAACTAATATGGTGTATGCTGTTACATGGTTTTAATCAGTGTTCGATGGTTTTAATCAGTTTTTTAGTGTTTGTGTAGACGAACACAACCCTTTATACCGTTAGTAACTATTTTCAAGAAAGTAACGAACAATATATAGTGTTCTGTTCTTCGTTATAGAAAAGAACAATAGCAGTGGTTCTGTAGACATACATTATATTTTAATGTTCTACGGGTGTTTCTTTTTTTACATTGATAAAGAAATGAAGAAACGAAAACTTTAAGGAACGACCACAGCACGAATAGCTTGTGTGTGTATTGTAAACATATTTTGTTTGTTTAAAATTTTTCCCTAGCTTTTTTCTTCGTACATATATGTATTTTGTTTTTGAAAACATTTTTGGTTTTTTTTCAGCCAAAAGGGCGCTAAGCACACCTGCAACGAACGAACAATAATGTGCTGAACCGAACAAAAGAAAGTTTGTGGTTTAAAAAATAATAATAAAAAATTCAATGTTCTCATCTGTTTGTTGAGTTGGATAAGTACATTATTATTTTAGTGTTCGAAGATCACAAACAGGGAAACTTTATTTTTTTAATGATTTACTACACAAACAACGACTGTGTCGTTTTTAGTAGTATATAAATGAACACAGGTTGTGTGTTACTTTAATCTAATACAAATTTTCATATTAATACGAATGTGTATTCTAAGTTAAATTACAATTTATAAAGCTTTTCATACTTTAATAGTCTTATTCCTTCAATATTTTACAGGAATATTTTCTATGGAATATTTTCTATGTTGTATATGCAGAATGTTTGCTTGTATATTTCTGTTACGAGGCTTACTTTAGCTATGGTTTGACCAGCAGTTTCTGGCCCGCTGCGGCCTTCGTCACCATTCCCCGTATCTTTTAACTGGATAGTGCTTATTGTAAATTTTATGTATTAAACTTAAGAATTTTAACAAATAGAATCTGAAAATCTTAGTTCTCATGTTGAGAATTATTTTTATTATAAATTTTCATATTAATATGAATGTTCAATATTTGCCAGGAATATTTCTAAAAAGAGTAATAAAATTCTTATGCAAATTAAAGTAATAGAAATTTGTATCATAAAGCATGTGGGATGGTGATGCTACATTACTCCCCTTCCCAAATAACACAGAAATTAACTCTCCTACCAGAGGCTGTCGTGTAGGCTGCAGGGGTTTCGTTGATTGTGGCTGGTTCTTCACAGGTTGTAGTTGTGTCTGGTTGTGATTGCTCTATACATACTATATATGCTGCCTTTAAACGGTCGATGTTTACGTTAACATATTTGTCATTTATTTTAATTTTATAAAATTTGTCAAAGCGCTTGATTATAGTAAACGAGCCTTCATAAGGTGGTTGCAGAGGTCGATGTACTGCATCTGTGCAAACGAACACAGTGGTGATGTGGTAAGTGGTTCTCGACGAAAGGTGCCATTTCAGCACGATTTGATGTTTGCTGCGATATAAAACCATGTATTTTAGAACGTTAATCGTTGACAACGTAACTTTCGGAAAAGTTTTTCTTAAATTTGGTATCCTCTTAAGTCTCACCAGGGACTCGAAGTATGCACTCGCAAAACAGTTCCTCTGGGCAAGCATTAATGTCCTCTCTGTAGCATATTCGCTTAGTAATATGAGGGGCAGCACATCCACCTATTTTTCCGTTTGACAGCATTTAATTGCGGATTTAATAGCTCTATGGTATCGCTCGATGAAACCATGGTATGTAGTGGTTCTTAGATGAGTAATCCTAAAGAGACGGTTCAGATCTCGGAACAGATTCGACTCGAACTACCTGCCCTGGTCTCTGGTAATTCTTTGCTGAGTCCCAAATCGTGATATGCACTGTTGGTAAAATGTGAATAATATTGTTTCGGTGGTTATGTCTTCTAAAGAGTATCCCTTAACCCAACGGGTGAAACGATTACCCATAAATGGCGGCCGGGCCCACAATATCGATGTTGACATGTTTAAATCTTGCTCTGGAAAGAGCATAAGTATAAATCGGTGCTTCGTTATAGCGATGAATTTTGCTTCGTTGGATTGACATACATTCTTTAGATTATTTTCTGGGGGTGCTTTACCAAACATCACAAAATATTTCCAGCTGCGTGCCACGAATTTAGATTTGTTTAATTTTCAAACTTTAGTCGTGTTCTAAAAAATTTTTCAGCTCCTCGTTGTTTATTTGACTTTTCGATAGTTCAGCGTAGTCAATATTCGATGTTGTATAAAAAGCGTTGATTCGTGAGAGGGTATCGGCTATAATGTTTTCCTTCGTATATAACGAATGTCTGTCGTAAACTGACCCAACAAATCGAGATATCGGGTTTGTAGGGGTGTTGCATTTTCTAACTTCTGTTGGAAAGCGTATTGTAAGTGCTTATGATCGGTGTAAATACAAACATTTCTACCTTCCAACATGTGACGAAAATACTTAACAGCCCCCAGCAGTTCCCTATCATAGGTACTAAATTTTTGTTTTGCTCGGTTTATTCGTTCAGTATAGAAAGATAGGGGCTGCCATATGTTTTTGTTTAATAAGATCAGATGGAGGTCGAACTCCGTTTTTATTTACCAAAAATCCTAAAAAAAATTGCACCTCTTGTTGTCCGAAAACGCTTCTTTATGTTCTTGGAAGCGACCAAAATATCATCTAAATAAGGCCAGGCAAAATCGAATTCACATAGGATATGGTACATGAACCGTAGAAATGTTTGTCCGGCTTTACGTATGTAGGACGAAACACATATGTATGGGTAAATTCAAATAACCCAAAGGAGGTCGTAATGGTCGTTTTGGGTGTTTCCTTGGGATCCATGTAAAAAATGTGTAAAATCCTGAATGTGGGCAATGGGAAAGCGATCGGGCTCCGTTATTCTATTGAGCCGCCGGACATCGCCACACGGTCGCTAGTCTCCATTTTTTTTAATCATGTGCAAGGGTGAGGCCTAAAATTGAAGTTCGGTACGTCACAGTTTTATAGGACGAGAAATCACACTGCCAAATTTCGTGAAGATTTTTCCATAATTTACCATATGCCCTATATAAACCCTACTCTCGGAAAACAGTTTAATACGCCTAATGCCCGTAATATCTACAAAAAGAAATCTAGCTGTGTATAGAAATCTAAGGTGTAATAGCTGCCATATTTTAAAAGAAAACTTAAAGTTAAAACACGTAGATCAAATAGACGTTGAAATAGGTAAAGATAACTTTTAGGTACGAACACGATCAGCTTTCTTTTTGTAGAAATTACGGGCATAAAACCAAATAAAGCCCACTTTGGGAAAATAATTAAATTCGCCTAAAACAATAACAGATATAGATATTGCGGTAGAATTTCTTCCAACTAAGATTCATATGGCCAGAAAAAATATCATGCAATTTTGTGAAAATCACTGTTAACGCTAAAACTAATTATACTGCTATATTGACATTTATTCTAATTTATTTTTTGTTATGCCAGAAATCAGTCTTCAGAATTTTGGGATGATTGGTCCTTAATTTACCATAGGTCCAATACAAATGACCCTCCTAAAAATCATTTTAGTTCGGCTAAAACTGTTACAAATTATGATATTTTGCTCAATCCAGTTCAAAGTTCTAACAAGAAACGCATAAAACTTTCTTATTGTCAGCCAATAATTTAAAATAGGTGTAAACAGCAACCAATTTTAATGCTGACGTACGTTTTTGTGAAGCTTAGTTAATAATATATGTATATGTATTTTTCATATAGAGCCAACTTCTGTCGGTGGAGGGTATCAAATATTCGCCACAGCCGAATATAGCACTCTAACTTGTTTTGGTTACAAATAACCATTATAACAAATAAGTTTTTTATTTGGTTATGGATATATGTATGTATCCATTATAAATAACTTAGAAAGTACCATTTGGGGCCCATGGGCAATCATTTATCCGGCTAAACAAAATTATGTTATGAGGTTAGTATTCATTTTAAAGTTCATTATGCCGAATCTTAGTTAGATATCTTCAGCTATATGTAATTTTTTTGTCTTTAAGTGATTTTAGAGAGGGGTTTATATGGTACATATGGCAGGTTTTGGACCTACTGCTAGCAGTTCTACGACATAGTGTCTATCGTAAATGTTATTATGGCCAATTTTTATGTCAATGCCAACATTTCAAGCTATTTGCGGGAATGATATTTGTATGAGACCTATGGTTAAATATGGGCATTTATCAAAATGGCAGAACCTCCACAAGCTCTATCTCGAGGGTCCTTGATATCATATAATATATCATATTTTAAACATATTTCTTGAGGTCAGATGACTTTCAGAAACCATCATAACGTCAATTTGTTTATTTTTAAGAAAGTATTCTATTTCATTTTTATGTTATAATAAAATATATGTTCCGATAATGCTTAAAAATAACCAAAAGCGAACAAAGGGAATTTTCCCGTAACCTTTAAAAAAATAAAAAATAACCATTATTTTTGGACCCTGGTTAATACACTATTGTTGAACAAGTGCGATATATAAAAAAAAATTTTTTTTGACCAGTTGATAGCAATTATTATTGTTGCTAATACTTGGAAAAATGCTCTAAAACGAGCACAATTAATTAACACATTTTGGAAATAAAAAATAAACAAATAATAAATTTAAACCTTTTTTCCAGATCTTTCGCTTTGTTTTTTTAAATTATCTACGTCTATATAACAGTTTAATACCAGTTTGGCAATTAACAACATTGATGTTAATTATATATTATTGTATCAGTTTAATATTATATACACAGATACTTAGAAGTTTACTTAATGCGACAGATCCTATAAAAGATTGTTTAAGACTATTTTGGGGCTCAAAACATTACGCGTTTCAGTCTGGCACTAGTGTCTTAAAAGCAAAAAAATAATATTAAAATAAAAATAACTGAATAAATAAGCAAAAGCGGTTACTACAAAGTTTGTATTTGCTAGTATTTTTAAATTTTTTTTAATTTAAAAAAATAAGCAGGACTACGGCATATGCAACTTTAAACTAAAAAACGGATATTTATGTAAAAAAAAATTAAAACTACAGTTACCCTGAAGGAATGGATAAATGTACAATTATTATTCTGTGGTACATCATGGCTACTTTGGGCGCTATCTGTTGGTCTTTGCCAGTATTAAATGCCAGTTCGGGTATCGACAATGATACCATCGACGAATTAAGAGCCAGCCTTAATGATACACCAAAAAATTTGTAAGTTCAACAAAAATCTCAATTTAAATTCGCAAAAAAATTAAAACCAATTATATTTCAAAACAGATATGTGGTTAAGGCTGTTGTCTATGAGATTGGTATTTTGACAGAGGTAGATGACAATGATACCAGCTTCGAGAGCCAAGAACGCGTTGACTTAACATTTTACGATGCACACACCAATGAAAGTCACTTTGATTTAGGCAACATACCTTTACCCATACAATCTAATATCAGCGGTCAAGTATTGACGGGTATTGCACCCATTAATATTGGAGCTTTTAGCAGTGCTTCAGAATTATTGCAGACGTTACCGCTCACGGGTAGTATTGTTAATATTACACATAGTGATACCGCATTTTACAAACTAACCAAATCAAATGTCAGTGATGAAGAAAAACCAAGAATCGTAAATATGGAAAACATTAGCAGCATACACGACGCAGCCGCATTATTCCCCTCGTCAGTGCCACCAACACAGACAGATGTCTCTAGCGTTAATTCTCTTGAACCCCGTTAAATGTTACTTAAATTTAACGTTTTTTTAGAGTTTAGAAAAGACTGGCATTTGTATATAATATTAAACTTACATTTAATCATAATATCTTAGTACTTAGAAAAAATTACCTATACAACTATTGTAGATCAATATAAAATATTATGCCATTGAATACATCAAAATACAATTTTTTACAGACACATACCATTACAAAATATGCTTTTGCCTTAATAACTCATTTGCACAAGTGACTTTCCAGTGATAAAATAAAAAATAAAGTAGAATATTATTACTACAAGCTTATTCCAATAACAATAGTAAGATCAGAACTAATATGTACATATATCTGTATCCTTCTACGTCGCCATTATATCGGGTGTCTTCGGAAATTTCATTTCAACAGACCCACGGAGAGACCAACTGATGGACGGAGAGACGAAATTCCCTACTCATAATGATCGTTGATATATATACTTTATACGGTCAAAGATCAATATTGTAGAAATTCAGAGCAAATCACAAACTTGTAAAAACAAGTAAGAGTCCTTTATTCGGCAGTACCAAATTTTTGATACCCTCCACTGACACACTCTGCGGCCAAAGGCCATTTTTCCGCGGATCAATTCATAACTCCTCAGCTACAACAATGAGGCAAACTAAATTTGATGTGTGTAAATCTTGGAGCAAACTGCATTTTCCAACAAAATTTTGGAGGTATAGGAGGGGAGACTGGTTCCCCCGTTACAAACAAATATTTATTATTTAATAAACGTGATTTTTAAATCCCGCAAGCTTCTGCAGAATTGCCTGCCATTGAATGAGTTCGGATACGAGTTACTCCAAAACAGATTACTTTAATAAGCCTAAATAAGTTCGTGAGTGCGTGCGAATTTAATTTTTATATTCTCGCACTTTTTTCAAATCATAATAAAATATAAATTTAACACGGTCATGCGTGACTTACATAAAATAATGAAAACAACAACAGCATAATTTTTTCTAAAATAACGCTGATTTATGAAATTAAATTTTGGTACGTTCAAGGCGAGTTCAACTACAGGTGGTGCCGGAACGCCATCTGATTTTGACAGTTCGAACCATTTTTTTTTTGTTTGATTGATTAGTGTTTTGTTAAGAATTGTTGACATTTCGAACTGTAAACACTAACAATGCAGTGCAAAAACCCTATGTTGTTTCTGTTGTTTTTGGATTGTTGTAGTTCCGACACCACCTGTAGTTGAGTTCGCCTTGGGTACGCTCGTTACTGCATAAAAACTGTACATCACTGCTCCAGTGATGCAACATTTTGTTGCTGATGCGTGATCACTAGGGATGCCAATCGGGACTGGTTTTCGCAAATCCCCGGATTTAAAAATATCAAATCCCGGAATGCCGAGATTTTTTGGGATTCGGGGTTGTTGAAAGTAAAAAGGATAAATGCTTTTTATAGATATTTATTTAAAAAAAAAATGTATTTAAAAGAGGCTAATAAAAAAATTTTTTATGTCATTTAATATTACAAAGTTAAATATAATGATTATATTGATTACAAAAATTTGTAAAAATTTAAAATTGGGATTTTTTTATTAATGATTAATTTAATTAAAAATATGATAAAAAACAATAACGTACGATTTCCAACAATGTATTAATTGATTCAGTGAAAAAATAATTAACATAAAATCTATATAAAATTCAATTACCTCAGTTGATTCAAACAAAATAAAAAAATAATTAATATAGTAATTGAATAGAGCAAACTAGAAATTGATTTATTTATAAGATTCTATAAACATTTTTTTGAAATGATTTAAGATCAATAATTGAAATTTAAATTCTAAATTAATTAACAAAATCCATTTTTTAGTTTACCATAAAAATCTTATTTTAACAAGAACACATTTGAGCTTAAATTTTAAAAACTACTTCATTTATTATTCTTTGCTCTGATTTAAAAGATTGTATAAAACATTTTGTACGCCATTTTACTTATGTTTTAAGCAAAGTTAAAGTTGTAAAATTATAATTTTTCAGCAGCTCCGAGAACATTTTTTTAACACGAAATGTCCAAACATTTATAATATAGAATTTTAATCTACAATGTAAAATTTCATTGTAATTTAATATCTTAATAATTTACTAGCAAATAATTTCTCCAATCAACATGATGAAGGGCATTTCTAAGATTCCCTAAATATTCTTTCTTTTTTACAAAATAGGTAAGACGTTCCTAAAGATAAGAACTATTCATATGAAGTGACATTTTCATACGAAGTAAATCAAATTTTTTAAAAATAAATTTTGCTACAAACATGCCAAAACGGTCACACTGGTAAAGGCCATAAGCACCGTGATCCAAAGAGTTCAGTAAAGGCTACAAAAAATTTCAATTATTCTTCATGGTGAGAGACTGAATACTACACCTGATGTCATTACGATAACGCGGTGAACTTTTAGAGGCAAAATCCGCAAAATTGGATGATTTTTTAAAGAAAAATCTTCAAAATCTGCATTTCCTTTTATAAAATCTTCAAAAACATTTTTAATCTTTTCTTGTATTTTATTAGAAAATATTAAGATATGACAGTAAGTTCCAACAGAAACTCACATTTTTACATACTAGGTATTTTTCATCAAAAAAACGAAGACAAATTAATTCAGTTATATTAATTTTATTTGACTATTTAAAAAGTTGGATTGATCAAACTTACCTTAATTTAACATAATGTAAGAAGATAAGTATTATTATTAGTTTTTTAATAAGTATAAATCAATTAATAAAGTATAAATCACATATTTATATATAAAATTAATTACAAAATTGTCGTTACTTCGACAGATCGGGAGTTAAAAACATTTTGATCTACAAATATAAGTATGTACATTAGAGCGTACCACCTTACAAGGAAAAAAGTGCGCCGTTCCACCTCTAATATAAATTATTTTTGCAAGGAGGTTTCGAAAAATATTTTTTTTTTATTTTGCCGAACGTAGGGGTCGCCTTTTTACATTTTTCGTTATATCTTAGGTATTTACAGTCCGATCTTAAAGTATGATATATCAATGTTTGTGTCTCGAGAAGTCCAATGTTTTGCCCTTAGGGGCCATTGACCTCAAGTATCCATTAGATCTCTGTTCGTATCACCCTAATATCCCTAATATCAGAAAATTAAAGCTCGCAAAAAGCTATTAAACTTTTGCTTAAGAAGTAATTCGATAGTTCCAGCAGAAACATATTTAAATTTAATTAGAAAATTAAAGTTTGCTAAAAATCATTACAGTTTTTCCACGGAAGAATTGCTATAATTCCTGCAGGACACTCAGCATTTACAGTCGGATCTTTAAATATTATGTAACGAAATCGTGTCTTTTTGTCTACCCCTCTTGCTTCTCTAACACGTTCGCGTTTAAACTAAAGCAAATGTTATGTTTTTTGCCCGTTTTTTTCGAAGTAATATACAAATTTCCCTTTGGGAATTAACATTGAAACGACAATTAAAACCTAAAATTCGCTTTTGTTTTCAATAAGTTCTGAAACGAACATTTTTATTTTCAAAATCAGGCAGTTAAATTATTGTGCATCGGACTTTTGAGCATTTAAGGTTTTTCCTACATTTTATGGCTTTTTACTGTCTAACAAAACGCAGGTAACAAAACGCGGGAAACCCCATCATAAACAAGGTTTTTTTTTAAACAATTGTCCATGAAAATTTATTTTTAAATAACTTTTACACACATTGATATATTTTTATGCAGCTTGTTAAATGGGTTATAAAAAAAACAAATAATTAGTATTGTGGGTATTTTATTGAACTGTTAATGGTTTTTAATCCAAATTTAGATATTTTAATTAGGCTTAAGTTCATTGAATTTAATTTGCATTAAATTATTTTTATGAAGAAAGGAATTTTTACAACATGGAAGATTTATTAAAATTGTTATTGATAATTTTCATTCTTGACTGACCTGGGATTCGAAGCCAGGCTGTCTGGCGTGTGATTCGAACCCAGGCGGCTGGTTACCCTGACATGTTTCGACCTCAACCACTAGGTCTTCTCAAAGGGATTTGCCGTCTTACACTCGCAGCCATCGATGACTGCTGACGTCAGTAGTCAAACATCAATCCTTAAACCAAATTGTATTTTAACCTTTGGTAGATCGAAATTTGCTTTTTTTGAATGATTATCCATTTTTAATTGATCTCACATGTTTTTCCTTACTTCTGTTTTTTCGTACTTTTGTCAAGAATTCTTCTTGAAGTCCAAAGTACATTTTTTGTTTTTCCTGTTTTTGTCTTTCTTTTTTCTAGTTGACCTTTTTCAGCACAACTTGAAGGACAAATGTAAACATAGCTCGTGCCTTAGCTGTTAACAATAATTAGTATTGTGGTTATTTTATTGAACTGTTAATGGTTACTGTTAAATTCAATGAACTTAAGCCTAATTAAAATATCTAAATTTGGATTAAAAACCATTAACAGTTCAATAAAATAACCACAATACTAATTATTGTTAACAGCTAAGGCACGAGCTATGTTTACATTTGTCCTTTAAGTTGTGCTGAAAAAGGTCAACTAGAAAAAAGAAAGACAAAAACAGGAAAAACAAAAAATGTACTTTGGACTTCAAGAAGAATTCTTGACAAAAGTACGAAAAAACAGAAGTAAGGAAAAACATGTGAGATCAATTAAAAATGGATAATCATTCAAAAAAAGCAAATTTCGATCTACCAAAGGTTAAAATACAATTTGGTTTAAGGATTGATGTTTGACTACTGACGTCAGCAGTCATCGATGGCTGCGAGTGTAAGACGGCAAATCCCTTTGAGAAGACCTAGTGGTTGAGGTCGAAACATGTCAGGTAACCAGCCGCCTGGGTTCGAATCACACGCCAGACAGCCTGGCTTCGAATCCCAGGTCAGTCAAGAATGAAAATTATCAATAACAATTTTAATTAATCTTCCATGTTGTAAAAATTCCTTTCTTCATAAAAATAATTTAATGCAAATTAAATTCAATGAACTTAAGCCTAATTAAAATATCTAAATTTGAAAAAAAACAAATTTCATAATGAACTTTGTAAATAGTACGTATTTAAGAACAAATTTCAATGAATGAAATCAGTATATAAAATAAAGTGCTACTGAAAACAACTAAATAAAAATAACTGTTGGAATTTCATCTATATTTTGTTTTTGTATTAACACGATTAATTATTGTGATTATAAGACGACCAAAAAAACTTTGAAAATGCTGCTGCTACTGAATTAAACATCACTAAATTAATGTCGAAATGCGGTGTTATTAATTTTGTTTTGTATCTGCGGCATAATACCGATCGAAAGTGGAGTGCTTCTAAACAAAAAGTTTGAAAAAGTATTTGCCTTTTGTGGCAGTGCACTGGCATTCCAATTATATCGGCAACAACTGCTCGTAGATGTTTGGTAAAATATCCATTGGAATACAACGCTAATGAGTGGAATCGATTGTTCTTGATTAAGCGTTTCATTAACTTTGA
Source organism: Pollenia amentaria (assembly GCA_943735925.1). NCBI lineage: Eukaryota > Metazoa > Arthropoda > Insecta > Diptera > Polleniidae > Pollenia > Pollenia amentaria. The sequence goes on along the minus strand of OX031009.1, from coordinate 232,493,968 downwards.
GAGAGACTCGTACGTTGACATGATCAATTGGACCAAATTCGATTTGACTGAGCCGGCATGTTTTCAGTTCTATACGCAAGACCAGCTGGAAACATTTCAGTGTTCCAACGGAATAATCGAAATACCAGGTTAGCACAAGGGAAATAACTCTTCTTTGCTAAACTTAATTATTTTCACAGCTTACCCATTCTATTCACAAAACACCGAGCGTTATGCTCATGTAGTACATGAATCTTCCAAGGCGGTAACCAATGACCAACGCATGGGTCATATTTTTTCTAAGCCAAAAATACAGCCAACTTGAATCACGTCGAAATATGACTGATTAAAATTCCCAACATTTTATTTTATCTTAATTTTTTTAAATTATTTTTGTATAATAAAATTTAAAAATGTTTTTGCTGGTATAATATTATCGAATTACTTCCTTAGCAAAAGTTTAATAGTTTCTAGCGTGCTTTAATTTCTGACATAAGGGTGGTACGAACAGAGATCTGGTAGATAGATACAATGGCCCCTAATGGCAAAATATTGGTATATACACAAACATTGATATATCATACTTTAAGATCGGACTGTAAATACCTAAGATATAACGAAAAATGTACAAAGGCGACCCCTACGCTCAGCAAAAACCTCCTTGCAAAAAAAACTCGAAACCTCCTTGCAAAAATACTTTATATTAGAGGCGGTACGGCGCACTTTTTTTTTTCCTTGTAAGGCGGTACGCTGTAATGTATATGTATATAAGTTAAATTCGATTTAAGCAAATCTAGGGATATTAAAGTGCCAAAACAGTGTAACTTTTTAAGTTTTAAATAATATTTTGTGAGAAAAATTCTGACTAGGGATCCATTTTTTTAAGCGATTTTAGACTTTTGTTTTATTTAGATTAACCTTTTTTTCCAAAAACATAAAAATTATTTCTTTCTTATTTGAGACATTGTTTAAGTTGAACCGTTTTCCTTGTCGAAACTCAGAGTCCAGATGGTGTTTTTCATTTTCTTTAAACAGTTTTTGAAAATATTTCGCAATATTGAAAATTTAATTAGAGTGACTACTTATATGTATTGAATATTTATATTATTAATTATACCCAGATTGTACTTAAAAAAACATAAATACATTTTATTTGTAGTGTTTAGATAATTTTATTATCTTAAAAATCTGCATTTTTCCGTCAGAAATCTTCAAATCTTATATTTTATTTTATATTTTTTAGGGGTATAAAATCTGCAAAATGCAGATAAATCTGCACTTCTGGCAATAGTGACAATACTTCTAACACTAATATACATACATATACTAATGTCTAATGACCGTAACTAACAAAAACCTGTTTCATCCTCTAATATAAAGCATTTTTGCAAGGCAGTTTAAATAATTTTTTTGACGCAACGCAAATTTCGTGAAGATTGCCGAAATGTCACAGTGCAATTTTGTTATAATCGGTCCACGATTTACCACTGGTCCGACGATCTTGGCAGCCAGGGCTATCAAATAAAAAAATAATATAAAGATTTGCTTATAATTTATAGATCCTATACAGTTGAACAATAAAATTTTTTTTTTTTTGACATAACTTAATTTTCAATCGATAACTTTTGAATTTTTTTTGACAGTTTGCTATTTATCTTACTACAGCTGAACTCTTTGCACTTGGTAAATTTTTCTATTCAATGATATTTTCACTGTTCACCAAAACTGGAACAATGCATTAAAAATGTAGTTTCATAAGGGCTTAATTAATATTTAGTTATAATTACAAAATGTACTTCCTGAATAGCGTACTTTTTTAATAAATTAACTTTTTGAAAATTTTCTATTTTTGAAAAAAATTAAGCTTTTTTAACAGATATTTACATATTTACTCTTTAAAAAATATGTAATTCTGTAAAAGATATACACATATTTGAGAAGCACCACACCAATTACAAGAAGCTTGAAATTCTATGTTTTATAAAAAGTACAAAATGTTGGTTTCTTTTTACCTCTTGATTGTAAAAAAGAAAATACAGTCGAACTTTGTTTCAGGTTGCTTTTTAAACCTTTTTTAAATTTAAAACATTTTTATGAAGACGGCGTTATTTTTTATGGCAAAAATTAAAAACATTTAGAATAACAAAACAATTAAACCCGAAAATAAATCAAAACAAAAACTAATAAATGTCTATCCATGCGTCGTCTTGCAACTTTTTCTACCCCGTTTTCTTCCCAACACCTCTTACTAACAAACGAAATGTTGCATACAAAAGTTTCGTCGATAATTGCATAATGTAAATAATTTTGACTAAGACAAAATTTTTTATAATTTATAAAAATTTTTATTAAAATCAATAAAACTATTCGTCCAAATTTTTAAAAAAATGCCAAGTGCTAAATTAAAATTTTGCAGCTAAATAAAAATTTGTAATCCTTAATTTAGTTGCAAAAATGCCAAAATGGTCACACTGTCTTTGTGTTATCGATATGAAACAAAATGTGTTCACATTTTAAACATGAATAAACCAACAGTTTGTTCAGTAATCTCAATTTTATTCGAACATGAGCTATTGACTGAAGCATTTCAGTATGTTTATGATTGAAGTTGTTCATACAGCCCTTTAATAAAGGGTGATTCAACGTGAGGTATGATTTTTAATATGCTTTTTTTTTTACAGATCAAGCGTGACTCATATCAAACTGCTTTGTCATTTTTGTTCAGTATCGCTTGGCAAGTCATCACGGAAAAACTCACACCACAACAGCTTCTTCAAATTGTTCAGCTGTATTGCGAATATCAGGTTCTGTGAGAAATGTTTTTCGTGCGGTTCGAGGAACTTACAGTGCACATAATCGACTTACTGAAACCACTATTGCCAACACCATTCGCAAATTTGAGTCCCAGTTTACATTAGTGGATGAAACTCGACCGGTTAGACTACATCCAGCACGTAATGAAGTGAATATAGCAGCTGTAGCTGAGAGTGTACGCGAAGACCGTGACGAATCGATTCGTCGTCGTTCTCAGAAGACTAGCTTGTCGTATTCGACAACTTGACGTATTTTACGTAAGGTCATCGGCCTTAAAACTTACAAAATCGAACTTGTGCAAGAATTGAAGCCAGGCGACTTATATTTGTGTCAGTAAATGGGCTCTGGAAAAACTCAATGAAAATTCGGTATATCATCGTGAACTTTTGTTCAGTGATGAAGCACATTTCTGGCTCAACGGATACGTTAATAAACAAAATTGCCGTATTTGGGCTGATGAGCAATCCGAAGAGTACCAAGAACTACCATTACATCCATTAAAAACCACAGTATGGAATGGCTTAGGGGCTGGTGGAATCCTTGGTCCATATTTTTTTAACAAATGAGGAAAATCAGAATGTTACCGTCATTAGTAATCGTGTAAACGGACTATGTGCTTCCTGAAATTCAAGCGCATGGTCTCGGTGAGCTCTGGTTTAAACAAGACGGCGCTACGTGCCATACAGCGCGTGAAACAATGGCCTTGTTGAGAAAATCATTTTTGGTGAGCAGTTAATTTCACGGTTTGCTACGGTTAATTGGCCACATCGTGCGGTATCAAACCTTTGGACTATTTTCTCTAGGGATATGTAAAGTCTGAGGTCTTCTGGAATAAGCTATAAACTAATAACGCTTTGGAAGACAACATTTCTCGTATTATTCGCGGGTTGCCAGTTGCTTTTGTGGAACGAGTCGACCAAAATTGGACCTTCCGAATGGACGACTTTTGACGTAGTCATGGCCAATATTTACATGATATAATTTTCAATCAGTAAATGCCATAATTTGTTCTTTTAACCGATAATAAAAATTAAAAGTTAACTTTCAAATTGATGTGTTTCATTTTACATTATAAGTCAAACCGAACGATGAATCACCCGATATGTAGACCAACATCTACATACATATTTTATATGAAATTAAGTAAAAAACTTTTTCACCGCAGTCCTCTGAAATTAATCTCTTTTCTGAGGGTATAAAAACTACAAAATTTTTATTTTCCCGCAGAAAATCAAAACTTTTTTCAGCAATCGTTAGACCTCCTAGAGTTTGCTAAAAACCGTAAAAAAATTTGAAGCCGCGGCTTCAGGCTTAAAATGATTGAAACCGGTTGGTTTCGGTTCGGTTTTTGGGGTTTTCTTACAAATCTTTCATGTTTTGTTTGACTGGTGCTTTGATAATTTGAGATGTGTCCAAACTCCAGATTTTAGTTCAGAAATTTCTAAAATAAAATTAGTATAATAAGATAAGTTAAAAAAAGGTTTAAGATGCTGCCAAAAACAGGGAAATCAGAAATATGCTCTGAAAAACGAGTTTTATGCGGATTAAATATGCAGTAAAAACTCGAAAATATGCCTTGAAAATCGTTAAAAATATGCCTCAAAAAAGTCAAAAATTGCTCTTTGAAAACAAACTATTCAAAAATTTAAAAACATTTGCATTAAATATAATCCTTAAATTATAATCGATAAAGCCTATTTGGAAAAGATGGGCAGTCATGTTTATTAATGTTAACATTTTAAAGCAAGTTAATGATATTTATAGATGGAAGCTTTGGACAAATATGAGCTGGTTCGAAAAGAATTAAATTTGCAGTAAAATATTTTTGCGGCGAATTTAATTTAAATATCAACTCAATTAGAAGGTTTACGGACACAAAAAGTCTAATTTGTTAGGAAGAATATGTGAAATTTTAAACCGATCCTCACCATTTACATTGACTTCGTCCTTAGTACAGTTAAAATGTATTTACCAAATTTAATAAAAGTACCTACAAAATTGCAATTTGGACTTTGCGCACAAAGTTAATATAGACAGACAACCAGCCAGACGGACGGGTGGACATCGTTAGATCACTTTAAAAAGTGATTCTGAGTCGGTCGGCCTACTAATAGATTGTTCCACATTTCTATGTATTACAAAACGTATATAATTGCGTTTTCCTTAATTTTTGCTTATATAAATATAAAATTTGAAAGTTTAAAAGAAAATTTATCTTCAATGATAACCTGACATGGCTTACAATTTTAGAGTAAAAATTAAATGTATGTAGATGACGAAATTGAAGCAACATTTTGGGTTACAGATGGATATTTAAAACAGAAAAACCAGAATTTCGAAAAAAAAATTTAATGCTGCGAAAGCTCTTGTAAGCATCTAAAAAAATAACATGTATCAAAATATGCCTCAATAAGGCAAAATATGCGCTATAAACTTAAAAAATCCTGCAAAAATGCTTTTTTAAATAAATTATGCAAAAAATGCTATAAAGGGTAAAATATGCAAAAATATGCACTAACAAATCGATGAAAAAAAACCTTAAAAAACTCTAAAACGGATAAATATATTGTTTCTGCTTTAATTGTTCGCACAAGGAAAAACATGCAATTGCATATTTATGGTTTCCCTGGTGATTAATATGACCAATTATCTTTCCGAATCATTAAATTTGCATCGATTTGTTTTTGCATATTTTGGGTTTCAAATCATTTTTTTTTATCATATTTTGACATATTTAGTTTTTATTTCCATACTAAAAAAAAATAAATCATAGCTGCTTATTATGAAAATTATTTATTTTTAATTAATGTGTTAATTGAATCAATTATTTTTTTAGTTGAAAGAAAATTAAAAATTTTATTTGGATTTAATTAACCTTATATTTGTTTTGAAATAAATTTTCAATCAAAATTTTAATTAAATAACAAAAAATCAAAAATTATTTTCGGGAATGAAATATTTTATTAATAATTAATTTAATTAATGATGTGCTAATAATCCCAATTTTTGAATGAAAACACTGAAATTTATTATTGTGGGAAAGCTAGTTTCTTTGCGCATTTCGCTGGTTGCTTAGGCCAGCTCGTCAGGAAACTTTTTCCAAATACTTTAGAAAAGCTAAAAATATTATACAAGTAAGACCATAAAGTGAATAAGAATTTTAAAACACTCAGGTCTTAAATGTAACAATATCAAAGCTTCAACAAAGACACAACAATAAAAATAAAAAAATCTTAATTGACTTTTTTCGTTTAAAATAAAATAATTTGAACATGTAGAATTGTTGTTGGGAATTGCCAATATTTTATTAAATAAATAAACACATTGTTTGAAATGGCAAAGTTTTTTGATCATTTTTATACCCTCCACCACCACTGTGGTGAATGAGGGTATACTAAGTTTGTCATTCCGTGTGAAACTTTTTTATAATACATCTAAGACCCCATAAAGTATATATATTCTGGATCCTGGAGTAATTCTAAGTCGATTTAGCCATGTCCGTCTGTTGAAAACACGCTCACTTTCGAAAAACGCAAAAGAAAAGAACAAACTTGTAGTTATCCTAAGCAGTTTGGGATTGAAATCCAGCAACATCGGTTCAGTAGGTTCAGAACTATGAATCAAAATGTGGAACCACCCCCCTAAAAAAATTGATAATTTTGATACAAAAACTAACATTAATGGTGGACTAATGCACGAAATGACATAAAGTTTTGCACGAATACGTTTTATACGACTTCAAATCATACCGTTAAATTTCGTGAAGATCGGTCCATAATTGACTATAGGTTCCATATAAACCCTTTTCGTGGAAAACAGTTTAGAACGCCTAAAACCGCAATGAATAACGCTATCATACTAAAATTCGATACGTCACATTTTTATACGACCGGAAATCACACTGTACAATTTTTTGAAGATCGGTCCATAATTTACACTAGGTCCCATATAAACCCTACTTCCGGAAAACAGTTTAGTACGCCTAAAACCGTATTTAATAATGCTATCATACTGAAATTTGGTACGTCACAGTATTATAGGACCAGAAATCACACTGTAAAATTGTTTGAAGATCGGTCCATAATTGACACAAGGCCCCATATAAACCCTACTCTCGGAAAACAGTTTAGCATGCCTAAAACGGTACCACAAAGCTTTATAGAACGAGAAATCACACTGCCAAATTTCGTGAAGATTGGACCATAATTTCCCCTAGGCCTACTCTCGGAAAACACTTTGGGAAAATAATTAAATTCGCCTAAAACCATCACAGATATAGATATTGCGGTAAAATTTCTTACTTAAATTCATATAACCAGAAAAAATATCATGCAAATTTGTGAAATTTACTGTTAACGCTAAAACTAATTACACTGCTGTACTGAAATTTATTCTAATTTATTTTTTTTAATACCAGAAATCAGTCTTCAGAATTTGGGGATGATTGGTCCATAATTTACCATAGGTCCAATACAAATAACCCTCCTAAAAATTATTTTAGTTCGGATACAACTTTTACGAATCATGAATTTTACTCAAGCCAGTTCAAAGTTCTGACAAGAAACGCATAAAATTTTCTTATTGTCGATCAATAATTTAATTCAGGTCTAAACCGCAACTAATTTTAATGCTGACGTTCGTCTTTGTCAAGCTTAGTTAATAATATATATGTATTTATCATATAGAGCCCACTCCTGTCGGTGGAGGGTATCAAAAATTCGGCACAGCCGAATATAGCACTCTAACTTGTTTTAATTAAAATTAAAAATATAATTTATTGAAAAAAAAATATTCATAATTTTACAATTCTTAGTAATCAATATAATCATTTTGGTAATATGTATGTGCAAAATCAATAAATTGTTTGCTTGATATTATGAATTTGGTATAAATTTGGTGATTGGAGAAAATCAATAATTTTTTCTGTGTACTACAAATATTTGTTTAAACTAAATTAAACTAAAATTTTTTTCAGAATATGAAGAATACAAATTAACAAAAATCATTTGATATCGTTAAAAACATAACAGAAATCCAATTTTGTTGATTTGAAATTAAATATTTTAAAAATTTGTTTTATTTGGTTGGTGGCCAAGTTTAATCAAATTTCACTTCCATGAATTTGAATAAAGTTATTGTTGATATAAATTATTGTAATATTATTCGACTAAGATTAAGATATAAGAAACTGTAAGAAAAGATAAACTCACTGTTTTATTGTTGGTACTTGTATTTCGTTTAAGCTTTGATATCGTTGCAAACAAGAGGTTTTGAGTGTAGGCAATTGTCATTCCCTCTGTAGTCTTGTTTGCTGATAGCTTTCGCTTCTCTAAAATTATTTAGGAGAACGTTTCCTGATGATCTGGCCTAAGCAACCAGTTAAATGCGCATAGGAACAGCTTATCCTCCAGCAATAAATTTCAGTATTTTTTTATCAATTATAAAAATAGGGAATTAAGCACAACAAACAAAATCTTTTAATTTTTTTTTAAATATCACACACCAATCAAAATATTCAGCACCAGTCGAGAGACTTTTTTGACTAGCAGGATTATTGTATAGCCAAGAAGAAATTATTTAATTGATGCTCATTTTGAACAACTTTTAATTTTAAAAACAGTCCCTAAAACAAATTTCTGTTTTGTTCTGTTATTTTAATAAATTTGGTTTTAAAATAGTAAAATTAAATAATTTCTTAAAATTTTTTAGAAAAGTAAAATTTTTTGAATATTATGTATTCAATAGTTTATAATTTGAATATTCTTAATTTGTTTAAATGAATTTATTTAGTTTAATATTATTATTAATTGTTAAACAATACAAATGAACATTATTCAATTTATATTCAAATATATAAAATTTTATTATGTTTCAACGAATATGAATAAATTTATCGTAAAAAGATAATTCAATTTACAATAATTGCTTTCCATTTTATATACATTTTACTATCGAATTTAAATTGATTCAAGAAAATTATAATTTAGATTGATTATATTTCAAGATTTCGACAAAAGATCGTTCTATTTTTAACCGATGCAGCACATTCTGAGTACTTTTTTTAAGTTTAAGAATTTTTGAAACAATTTCCATTGTGGCCGATATGTAATGTATTAACTTTTTTTTTAAAGAAGTACGAATGTTATATATAATTTGCAATTTCTTTAAGCATAAATATATTTTTAAAGTTAAGCTGAAAACCAGGGGTTTTTTTTGTCGGTTTTCGGATTCGATTTTTAGGCATTAAAAACCGCGGTTTCGATTTCGTTTAAAACCGAACAGCAATCCCTATATAAACCAAAAACATAAACCAGAAATATAAAATGCCTAATTTTTTATTTGTATATCGGGTGATTCATCGTGAGGTTTGATTTATAATGTAAAATAATACAGAAAACTTTGAAAGTGAACTTAAAATTTTTATTATCGGTTAAAAAACAATTTATGGCATTTACTGTTTGAAAATTATATCATGTAAATGTTGGTCATGACTACGTCTGAGGTGGTCTATTCGGAAGTTAAAATTTGGGCAAATTGTTCGAGAAACTGGTATCTCGCTAATAGCATGAGAAATGTTGGCTTCCAAAGCGTCAATCGCTTATATGTCTCAACAAGGTCTTTGTTTCACGTGCTGTATGGCTTTTAGCGCCGTCTTGTTGAAACCAGAGCTCACTGAGACCATGAGCCTGAATTGCAGGAAGCAAAAATTCCGTTAACATGGTGCGATAACGTTTACCATTGACGATAACATTCTGATTTTCCTAATTTTTGAAGAAGTATGGACCGATGATTCCACCAGCCCATAAACCACACCATCCGCTGTTTTTAGTGGATGTAATGGTAGCTCTTAATACTCTTTGGGTTGCTTATCAGCCCAAACAAGACAATTTTGTTTATTAACGTAAGGGGTGGCTTCCCTGCTAAAGCTGGTGAAAGACGCGTCCCAGGGCTAATCAAACAGGCCAATCTCCCTGCTTTCACCAGTCGCCAATATACTTTAGGCACTATTTCTCCCGGAGCTAGTAAAGCATTTATAATTGGCGAATAATCAGCATGAATTTCGCAAGCAGCATAGCACAGCAACTGCTGCATCTCCACACAAATTCGCCATGTCCTTAATCAGGAGCGACCATGTGAAAGAACGGTCCTAGTGGCTCTTGATCTATCAAAGGCCTTTGATACTGTCAACCATGACATCATCTTCAGAGACATAGCGACTTATAGTCTCTCGGACAACATGAAGAGATGGCTTTTGAATTTTGTATGTGGACGACAGTCGTTTGTGGAGTTTAGAAACAAGAAGTCGAAGGACCCTCGAATTAAACAGGGAGTTTTCCAGGATGGAGTATTGTCCCCGATCCTATTTAATTTATACATGTCTAAACTCCCGACACCTCCCCAAGGTGTCCAAATAATATCATACGCAGACGACTGTACCATAATGACGACGGGCCACAACGTCGATGACCTATGTAGTCTGGTAAACAGCTACCTTCATGATCTGGCAAACTTTTTCCACGCGACGAATATGAAAATCTCTCCCGCAAAATCCTCGGCGACTCTATTCAAGACATGGGCTAGGGAAGTGGGGTTACAGTTGAATGTGACTGTCGAGGGCGCCATAATTCCGACGAAGAATCACCCAAAGATATTGGGAGTCACATTTGATAGCCTGTTCATATCATCAGCGCATGCCACTGCAATCTGCGATAGAATGCGGAAGGTGCTGAAGTCACTAGCCGGCAGCACTTGGGGCATGGAAAATTAAACCTTGTTAGCGACATACAAAACGATTGACCCTAAGAGTCAGAGATACGCAGAGGAAGAAGCTTTAGATCTGTCAAAATGCAGCCCTAAGGACCGTAACGGGCTGTGTTCAAATAACAACAATAAAACACCTGCATGATAAAGCAAAGATGATGACGGTCAAGGAGTACAACATAGTGCTTACAGAGCAGTTCCTCCAGGAATGCCATTGGTTACGGCATCCGAATTATCATATAATGTAATGGTTTTCAACCGGTTAGGTCGCGACCCCCCAGGGGGGCTGATCTAAATAAAAAGATTAATTTTTTTTAATTCAAAAACATAAACTTATATTAATGCTAAAAACTTATATTTAAATGCGAAAAACGTTCAACTTAATTTTTTTAATATGACATAAAAAACATTTTAATTCAAAAATATTAAAGTACTTACATATTTATATTAATGAGAACGCTGAGCTTCCTCATTTTTAATTAAATGCGGAAAACGTGGTTGCAATTGTGACACGCAAACAATCGAATTATTTTCTAAATTTAATTTATTCCTTCCTTTTTGTTTTAGTGTTCAACATTTGTGAAAAAGCCATTTCGCACAGATAAGATGTTAAAAATTGAAATAAAATTTGAAGTGCTGGTTCAGGGGGTATTCTGCCTTTCGCTTTAGCCAAAATGTAGAATTATTTTGAGATAAATATGGGTACGTTCGTAAATTCAGTTGTTGTGCATCGTTTTTTTATGCAGTGATGCCGCATCTCTCTAGCAAATGTATGCAATTATTGCATCAGTTAATTTTCTGATGCAACAACTTTTGATATAAAAGGAATCGTTTTTTTTTTTAAGCTTTTTCTTGTTATCTTCTTGCAGCTCGTTTGGAAAATAACGGTATATGTAGTTCCTTTTTTAAATTTTGCAGCGCTTCTATCATGGTAGGAATAAAATCGCACATCAATTCATCGGGTGAAATTAGTAAAAGAATCAAATTATAGTTGTTGCAAAGATGTTGAATACATTTCAATTTTTTAAATAAATGCTTTGATTTTCACTTTGGCTGATATAATGTTTTCGTCTCTCCCTTGCATACACGCGTTTAAGATGTTCAAATGACGAAAAATCTGCAATATATGCTAATTTCAAAAGTTACTTAGGATTTTTAAAAAATTTTTATATTCGGATTCTCCTTCTTGAAAAAACATGTTCAATTCCTTTGGATAAACACCTCACCTCTGTGTGATACAGAAGATTTTGATAGAGAGCGCCCATGTCTTCACACACTGTTCGAAACAACCTTGACTGTAAAAAATTTTTTAATGGAATTTACAACTCTGATGACAGTATTGAGCACATCGCTTAAATTTGACGGTAAGAACTTGGCTGCCAAGGCTTGACAATGGAGAACACAGTGCGTCCACTTCGCATTCGACATCATTGTTTTAAGTCTTGCTACGAATCCACTTTTATTGCCCGTCATTGTCCTGGCACCGTCAGTCCAAATACCAACACAAAGTTCCCAGTCAAAGTTCAAATCTTTGGTGCCTTCCAAAAACATTTCATACAAACACTCGCCAGTTGTATTTTTCGGTAAAGATTTGCAAAACAATATTTCTTCGGAAATAGTATCATGATTTTTAAACCGAACAAAACACACAAGCTGAGCACAACCAGATATATCTGTTGATTCATCGAATTGTAATGAAAAGAATGAGCTGTTTTTTGACTTTTTCTATTACTTGATCGCGAATAAATTAAGTTAAGCGGACTAAAAATTAATCTCGTCTAAATTATCTTAATGAATAACAAGCAAGAAGTGTGATGTGTTTGCTTTATTTTCATTGAATTTTCTTTTTTTTTATAATATTTTCAAACTTTGAGAGCAAAAACGTTAAGGTTGCAAACGAAGAACGGGACTTACCCCGTCGGACCAGAGTAATACTGCCACAATTGAGGTCGGGATGGTGCACACGCCTAAACTCATACTGGTTAAGAATAAATAGTGCCATCCCACCCTTCTGCTCTGCATGTGGAATGTGCCCGCCCGACGTACGACACATATTCAACTGCAGTGCAAACCCAACCCAGCTAGAAGCAGTGTCCTTATGGACCTGCCCACGTGATGTAGCACAGTAACTGGTCCTTGACTTAGCTGAGGTGGATGGACACAGCGAAGAAGAAGAATAGAAAATAAAATTTTATACATACTTGTTTTTAAGGGTGAGCTGTTACAACAACGACAATCGCAATAGGCTAATTTTATTTATGTACTAGGACCGCCAGGTGGCCGAAATTCGACCACTTGCCATTACAGTTAAAATTTTCATTTAAAAGGGCTACCTAAATTTAAGAAAATAACAAATGTCTTCCAATATTTCCTTTTATTCGTTATTATTAAAGTATTTCGTTACTCTTTACCTTATTTTACTATTTATTTTTACAATGTGTATGTGATAAAGTTTCGAGTATAAAGGGTAAAATAAAGTTTAAATTGCCTGTTCTTTAAAATAAAATAATAAAAAAAAAACAATATGTATATTGAAACTACAGTAAAAAAATATAAATTTCAGAACGAAAATTTTTATGTTATTTCCCAAAGCAAAAAAGTTTGTATGAGTGTGTGTTTGCAAGCAAATTTAAAACACTAACTAAACACTTTAATTCTAAAAATTTAGAAAAAATTTATATTGTGCATATCTACACAAACATACCTTCTAAACGATATAAGCAAATTTAAAACACTAACTAAACACTTTAATTCTAAAAATTTAGAAAAAATTTATATTGTGCATATCTACACAAACATACCTTCTAAACGATATATATTTTATTAAAATCGGTGGACGATAAGATACTTAAAAATCAACTACAAAAAATTGTTCCCGTATTTATTAAGATTATCAAAAATTATTTTTGGGAATACAAAATTTATTATTAATAAGACTTCTTGTGCTTAATTCCCAAATTTTTATTTCTGATAAAAACACTGCAATTTATTGGATAACAAAATTTTTGGGAATACAAGATTTATTATTAATAAGACTTCTCTATGCTAAATTTCCAATTTTATTCATTCAAAAACACTGAAATTTATTGTTGAAGGAAAGCTAGTTTTTATGCTCATTCCACTGGTTGCTTAGGCCGCGAGCTCGTCAGGAAACTTTTTCCAAAGACTTAAGAAAAACTAAAAATATTATACAAATAAGAGTGTAAAGCGAATAAGAATTTTACACACTCTGGCTTACTTGTAACAATATCAAAGCTTCAACCAAAGACTATAGACCTTTATAAGAATTTTACAAACTTCTTAAAGGTAGACTTCCAAAACCTGACTATTTTTCATAATTTGTAATAATTAATTGTTGTAATAATAAACAAAATTGGATATTTCATCGGAAACAATTTATTAATATGTCAAATAATACAATTTTAATAAAAAAAACATTGAAAATCAAGTTTTCATGCATTTTTAAACAAAAAATAAATAACATTTCAAGTAATTACGTGCACACACATTAAACTGGATGCAAATTTTTAAGAAAATCAAAAGCATTTTGATTATATCGCCATGTCGCGTTAGTAAACATAAAATATCTTTTATAAATAAGCAGTTAATTTTTTTAGAAAAAAAAATTTTTATATTCCTACAATTGTTTTAATTTAATCAATAACAGCATTTGAACTTCGGTGCAAATCGATATAGTTTCATCTGTACAACAATAAAACACATATTATTGCCCTACAATTAAAACTCGGTCACATTTGCTTTTACATAGGCTTTTTGCATTTAAATGGCATGCAAACACAACTTCTTTTATAACTTAAATGTGTTTTCAACGAAAAACACAAGACTTCTTCTAGATTTTTTATATTTTTTTCATTGCCATTTACATACACACACGCATGCACGCACATATACGCTGATATATGAGAATAAAAAGTTCTCTGAGAGTAAAAAGAAAGACTATAATTTACTCTCACAAGTGGATTTAGCGGCTAAATCCACCAGAAAAATTAATATAGACAGAAAAATGTATGAACTTTGTATGGCAGTGCAATATCCTTATAAATCTATAGTCTTTGCTTCAACAGTGTTTTTATCAGAAACATTATTTGGGAATTTAGCACGTTATAGAGAACTCTATATGTATTTAAATTTTTTTATTTTTCTATATTTTAAAAAGCATTTGTCATTTTGAAATAAGAAAAAACAATTAAAAAACAAAAAAGTGCAAAGAGGAATGTCAAAAGACACAGAAATCACAATTCATAGGTGCGTTTGTTTACTTTTCCAGTAAAATCCAGTAGTTGAGTAAATTTTGGGCAATATGAAAATTTTACTCTCAAAATTGGCTCTTGCACAAAAAAGTAAACGAACGGAAAAATTGCAAAAACTTGCAGGTTAATTCAAACAGCTGATAGCTAAAAAGCTTAGTGTTGTAAAATATGTGTTGTTTAGACTACCCAGTACATAATGTTTTTGGTACTTGATGAAATGCATTGTAATGATTATAAATTCGTAGCAAATTTATTTATTAAATGAGCTTCTGTGCAAGTTTTAAGACTTGTTTATTTTGTACATGACTTTTAATTTTGTTTCTAGTTGAATTACATACGAAACTACATCAATATTTGATTTTTGATATTTGGTACCCTCAATAATATGCAATAAGAAGTAATCATATATTCATTAGATTTACAGGTGGCATGTCATAACGTCCAGTGTCATAGTGTCCATGGACGTTATGACACTCCAAAAAGTGTCATAGTGTCCATGGACACTGCGACACTTTTGAAAGTGTCATAACGTCCATGGACACTATGACACTTTGCAAATGAACATTATGACACTTTCAAAAGTGTCATTAGGTCCCTAATTACTAAAGAAGTTAAATACAAAAAAATGATCTGCATACACGCAGAGAAAAACATGTTTCATTATGGTCCCAACCAACAAAACTATTTTTAAAGAAACTAATTTAACCATAATATGGTTGTCGGTGACAATGATTTGGTTAAATGAAACATAATATGGTAAAAAAAAATTTTTTAAATGGTTTTGCTGCTTTTTCTCTGGGTGTTTATATTAAATATATAACGAAAACACTTTTGGGCGCAAGGATTTTCTCCTCTATGGTATAACAAATACCGGCTTCGCTAACTAAAGCTTCTCTGCATAGTCGGCTTTCGTTCGGAAACAAGGCAGATATTAGAAGCTTTACTTAGCGAAGCCGGTGTTTGTTATACCATAGAGGAGAAAATCGTTGCGCCCGGCCGAAGGCCGGCTGTGCAGAGAAGCTTTAGTTAGCGAAGCCGGTATTTGTTATACTATAGAGAAGAAAATCCTTGCGCCCGGCCGAAGGCCGGCTATGATCCCAAATTTGTTTACATTCTCGCTTGTTGTGGACATTATGACACCTTGCAAAGTGTCATAACGTCCGCGGACGCTGCGACATTTCTTTGATGAACGTTATGACACTGGACGTTATGACATGCCACCGATTTACATCTCTAAAATATTAATGTAAACAAAAACAAAAATAATTAATATTGAACAATTAACACAAATTTTACAATGGATGCCAAAAAAAAGAAAACTTAATATTAATAGCCTATTTCCAATGTGCGAAAGAATTCTTTCGTTCGCATAATTATATTGAAAACAAAAACAAAGTCTAAAAATTTGTTTTTGTTTTCAATGTAGTTATACGAAAGAAAGAATTCTTTCGCACATCGGAAATAGGCTATAATAGGTACAAAGTGGTAAGAAAATTGTTTAGGATGTAATAAATATTTTTGGTTTTTGTTGCACTTTTAATTCAGCTTTTGTTCTTTTAAATGTTTTTATTACAAATTGTATGCTTACTTTTGTTTGTTTACTTAAATGAAACATATGTTTTTGTTTTCTACTGGTTTTTACTGGTAAAAATTTGTTCAGTAAAAATTTGCAGACTCTTTGCTTACAACTGTCACTTTACTCTCTCAGTAGATGCTCTCTTTTGCAAATTTTTGTGTAAGCGAACGCATTTCAGTAAAATCCAGTAAAAACTTGCACAAATTTGTGTAAATTTTGGGGTAAACGAACGCACCTCATGTATTTTTTACTTTCTTCTCGCGTATTAAAGGACGATGATAGGCCATAGTAAGCAACAGAAAAAATGTTGTGCTATTTATTCTTAAATAATTTTAGTTTTATAAGTTTTTCTTGTCGTATTGGTTGTATTTGCTATAACTTTATATAAATAGCTGTTTTTTGTTCACAATTTTCATTCCTTTTTTTTCTTTACCATATTATAAAACACAAGAGTGCTATTTAGCCCAATTAGTAATTTTAGTAGTTAGTCCTTAACAACTCTTTCTTAATTGGATAATTATAATAGAAAAATAGTTGTTTTTTTAATTTTAAAAATTTTTAAGGAGCAGTTTTTTTCAACGCTGTTCATAACTAAACAAAATTTCACGATACAAATTTTTTTTTTCGCAATACAACTAAACAATTCGTCGACGCTGTTGTAGTGTGAGTCTTTCCATGATGAAGTGCCAAACGATACTGTACAAAAATGACGAAGCAGTTTTATATGATTCAGGCGTGATTTGTAAAAAAAAAACATATTAAAATCAAACCTCACGATGAAGCAGCCTTTATATAAAAATAATCGGCATCTTTGTGTAACAAGTGAGTCGTTCTTGATAATAGATTTAAGAACATAGGTTCTGTTACCTTAATCTATTACATACAACGAATGTATTACTTTGAATTTTTTCTTGTTTAAAAAAATTCTAACTGCATGTTTTTGAATTTAAAATAAAACTTTTCAACATTTTTTATTTTTCGAATTTATTCTATGAGCTAAATTTCAGTTATGTATTTTATAAAGCTTTTTTGTAATAATTCTATTCCTTAAATTTTTAGGAATGACTTTATACACTACCACCGCAAAAGAGCTCAAGCGACAAAAACCACATTTTACAGAAGGTTTTTATTATTTATCTCTTGTTTAAATTAAGTTAGAGCAACAAAAATTTGTATGAAAACATATTTTGTTCCAATGCATAAAATGAATGTATGTAATTATTTCTTCATATCCGCGGGATAAAAGGCATTTTTGGCGCTTAAGCTTTTTTTGCTGTCATTCTGATGAGCTACTGGAAAGAATTGTTTCGGTTGAGATAAAATATTCTTATGACAAAGATTTTTTTTTCATTTACTAAACCATATTTTTTGTAATATATTTCTTTTTAGGTCATTATTACAACATTTTATACATAAATATATATATTTACATAAATGTATTATATACATATATTTTTGTAATCAAAACATTGGATGTCCAATAGTAAGAACTATTATTGTAATGTTGGGAAATACGTGTTAAAGGCCTAAAATTTTTTCTTTCTAAGGCATACATTTGTACATATCATTGCCTTAATGTAGAAAGGCCCTAACTCTTTTTTTATGTCGAGATTTTTATCAAAATAAACGAAAATCTGGGCTTACAACAAAAAAACAAGTTATGACCTTTCTATAATAAGGTAATGATATATAAAATAAACCCATGCAGATTATTTAATTCTGCATTTTTATTAACAACGAACAATAAACTTTTGTTTATATTATTACGAACTTTGTATATGGTAACTGAAACAAAAAAGTAATAAAAAAAACATAGTAAAACTTTCTTTCATTTGTAAAAAAAAACTATATATTTCTTTTATGTCTAATTGTCTTCTTGATCAGTTTCAGGCAGCAAGTCTTTTCTGGTATGATCATCTTGTAAATTTAAAAATTCGTGGTGGAATGAATCTTTCAGGTATGATTTTGTTGTCACAGTGTTTTTAAATCTCTGTACTTTGCTGAGAAACTTTTCAATAGAGTTGTATATAATTCTGAAGGTCCCTTGGCAAGTATTTCTGAGTCGTAAAATCGAATGTATTTCATAATATTTTATTTCAGAGTTTTCAAAATAGCCATATTTAAGACCTATGTTCGGGTTATCTTTTTTATATACAACAGAATGTAAGTTATTGAAGGACATTTTTATTGTGTAAGGAAACATTGCGCACGCAAATTTTTTCCAATCTCTGAACTCGGAATAATATATTTCTACGCAATCGTATTTTCTTGGAGTCGTCCGTGCGTTAGGTATTAGAGTATACCATTTACTTGGCGCCCAAATAGTTCTATTGCGCCTAAAGGATTCAATGGTGCTATGGATTGAAACCACTGGCATCATTGTATGACCGGGTAACATATACGTTATTTTTATATTTTTAATGTAATTGGAATTTTGAATAAAATAGAATAATGCCGCAAGAATAGCTCTGTTTCGAATTTGTCCCGTACAGTTGTCACAATAAAGACTGATAGACGAACAAGTTTTTTTTTCATCAACAAGATATTTGAAGACAAGGGTTGAAATTTCATTACAACCTCTTTTTCCATCGTTTTCTCCCCATAAAAAACAATACCCTATCTGGTGCCATTTTCGTAAGAGCTTTCGTTATAGAATGTATACTTTCTATAGTAAAACAGTGTTATGGCGTTTCCGTGTGGTGTATTAAATACCTTTTGCAGATCGATTTGCTCTTCTCCTGGTCCGCACAAAAAATTTCCTTTGACTTCTCTTTACTCATTATGTGCATTTGATATGCTTTTGTTAACTGCAATTTATTTTTTTGATTCACTACTCAAGCTCTTGACACTTTCGCATGTAGTACATTTCTTTCTTAGGCATATGGAAGCCTAGGTCGAAGTTGTTTTTACAGATGCTTCGAAATACTCTTAATTACAAATGGGACGTTTCATTTTTTATTGTTCTCAAATGTTCCACATAAATCTTATATACACCTTTTATATTCCTAAGCTCCTGAGTTAGATAGAGTTTATTGCTTTTTTTCGACAATAATGAGATGGGACTGCTGGCAATTTTTTAATTAAGGATTTTACTAATGAAACACTTGCTTCGTCAGATTTATTATGAGTGAATTTCTTTGCATTTTTAGTGTTTACCTCTTACTGACTTTAAAAGCATTTCAGAAACTTGAAGTGTTTTTAGAAAAAATTGTTGACATACTTTAAAATTAGTCTCTTAAAAATTGATTATACATACATACATATATCTAAAATTGTATTGTCTATTGCTGCTATCTGCTCTTCGCCTACTTTCAAAGTCTTTTTGTCGCAGTTTGCTGATTCCCCAAAAATATTTATTTATTTGTATCCTGTCAGATTCGGAAAACTTTTCGGCGCACGAATTTTTTTGTTTTTACACGGATTAGGCAGAACACTTGTATTGCGAACCTTTAGATTTTGCAGCCTTTTAGATGGTCTTCTTTGCCTTTTAAAACCTCTTGTCCTACACATGTTTCTTCTTCAATGTCATTTCCTGCAATTATTAATTCATCAGAAAAAGTGTCTGAATCGCTTTATGGAACGAGGGAGTGCTTATTAAACTTCTAGGAAAAACATTTTTTTATTCAACACAAAACTTAAACATTTCCACGAACAATAACTATTCACCTCTGTCATATTTTATATAAAAATATTTGCTACAGAAAGGAACGAAACAGAACGGCAACGGAAAGTAACAACTAATGAGGACTTAATACTACTTCATGCTTTCGATACGTATATGGGCATTTCCTCCGAATGGTCAACCAGGCTGGAAAAATAAAATGTTGATAATCTTCGTGTTTTATTGTTTATAATTATAAGAAAAGTCTATATTTTTATAATAGAATGGTATATATGCTATGCTACGATATCTCAGCTGTTTTACTTGAGGAAATTGGGCTGGAAACTGAAAGATTTAAAATTTTCATTTTAAGCTACTTCTAAAGACATTTTTATATTTAATTATTTTACATGCAAAAAAATTTGTTATGTTTGCACTCTTTCTTTAAAATATCTCTATAACAATCAATTAAGAAGAGAAAAGTATAAGGAGAACAAAAATAGGTCGATTAACGGTTAACTAACGGTTAAAACATATGGAAAAATCGTACGTTCGCGACCGGTACTTAAGCCAAATAAACAAAAACCAATAGAAATATTTTATTGTGTAAATACTGGATAGAGACCTACATTAATACGCTTTTAAAATAAATTAATCACGTTTGAATATTCCGTTCCATTTCGCAGATTTTTACATTTCACTGCTGTCAGCCAAAGTTGACTTCTATTTTGCGTACGTTCGTGACATATTTTGTAACTATCTTTATGAAAACTTAAACTCGACGAAATCCATCTTTTGTACTAAATAAAGAGCTACCAAAATGCTATCGAATAGCAAAAAAAAATGCTATGAAAAGTTTTGTTTTCTATATTATTTTTACATCATAAGCGTACGAACGTACGTTCGTGACCCCAGGAAATGCCCATATGCATTTAACACGTTTGCTGCGTAACTTGTCAATATGCCTCATGCACCACTAGCGGTGGGGGAGGGTATAAAAAAACAATAAAAAAATTGTACACTACTGGCGGAGTACCGTCAGGGTTTATACATATTGACATTAAATACTAAAGGACATGTCTTTTGGACAAATTAAGCTGAAGTTTTTGAACAAGAGACTGAGTTCCAGATACTAACGAGCGGCAACAACAAACTGTAGATGCTTGGATAGACATATCTCTTATATAGCGTCTAACATTTACCGTCTTCTTGGGCTGCGAAGCAATCATATTTTTTAAATTAATTTAATTTAAAATTTTTCACTTTGACAGGTGTGTTCTAGAATCCGAATCCACTCGAAAGTGGATTATTTCATCATTTTTGGTGTTCTGCATTTCACATCCGCATGTTTTATTCGTTTTCAATTAGAGCAGTTAGGGGTTGGTGAAAGTAAAACGAATCGACTTTTATTCTTATATGTGATAAAATTTTTAACAAAAACAAAATTTTGGTTTTTAGTTTGAAATGTTTTTTATTCAATTTAATAAAAAAAATATATATTCCTTTACACAAATATTAATAAAAATAAAATTTTTAACATATCCAAAAATTTAAGTTGTTTTTATTAAAAAAACCAACATGGAGTCAAGCATTATATATTTTTTTTTTAACAATTTTGTTTATGTTCCAAACACAAAGTTGCCCTACATATCTGTGGACTTTTGATAAAACAACTTCTCTCGAAATAAGACATTTTTGCAAGATTTTTATATTAAATATAAATTCTTAAGACGGTTCTTTTGGTGTAATCCTTGCAGTTCTACGCCATTTGGTTCAAAATCTACAGTTCTTGGCAAATCAACTTCTTTCCTTATATTTGGGAAAAATATTTGATAAAATATCTTATCTGAAAGAGTTTAAAAATTTTCTAAAATGCAAGAAATAACATTGTTATATCCTTTTGACAAAACATCTAAATTATATTTAATATTTTTTTGGATATATACATTTTGTTTTAACAAAACAACTTCTCTTCAAAGAAGTTGTTTTATCAAAACTGAAATTTAGAAAATATGTAACTTGCTTGAGACAAGATAAATTTTTAAATGGTTTATAGAGAAAATTAATTTTGACTAAACGACTTGTGTAATGTAAGTTAATTTTTTTTGTTGAAAACAATTTCGACAAAACATCCTATCTTTTTATTCTTAATTTTTCTGAAAATCTGTTGGCATTAGAATAGAATTATTGATATCTTCACTTCAATTTAGTATTTAAATTTAATACTACACTTTCACTTTTTCACCAAATATTCCAAAATCAAAGTTGTTAGACATTTAAACAGTTTTTTCGTTCTCCTGTAAAATTGTAGTTTTTGAAAGAGGTTGTTTTGTCAAAAGTCCACAGATATTAAAGTTGTATATGTCAAACTTTTGTGGGTGAAAGCTTAATGCAATGAGATCCTATTAAAAAAGAAGCATTCAGCCTTATTCCGGTTGTCGTTGTCGTATACGACTGTGTCGTTTTTTGTAATAGATTAAAGTAAAACACAAGCTGTGTTCTTTAATCTACTATAAAAAACGACACAGTCGTATTCGACAACGACAACCGGAATGAGGCTGAATATTTTTTTAAAGGAAATTAAAATTAATTCAATTTATTTATCTATATTTAATTAAATAAAAAAATAAAATTTTTGAATTGTTAAAAAATAGAATAAGAATACTACTTATGCTTCATCCGGAATGGTCATAGGGTTAGACGCATCTCTCAAGCGCTTTCTTTGAACTTTTTGAACATTATTTTCTTGTCTCCGCAATTGTATATAAGATAAAACAAAAGCTATAATATAAAATTTTATTTTTTAGGAATAATTTTTTATACAATAAAAAAAATTTTTTTTTTTTTTTTTGAACAGCTGATAAAGCTGTTTTTTTTTTTGTTTTTGACATTTAGATTTTTTTCGAACACAAACTTCGAATACACAAAAACATGCGGATTTGAGAACACCAATTTATGAATTATACGGATTCAAAAAAATTTGCGTTTTCAAAACGAATCGAAACCTAGAACAGACCCGTGAATCTCAGTTTTGTTCGTTTTTGAAATTTGTTATATTTATTTTTAGTTGCCAAACTATTAAAATATCATTATCGATATTTTTTTGGTAACTAATCAATGTTGCCGTACCTAATACCAATTTAAATCAGCCAAACTATGAATAAAAATTCCCTTGGAATTGGTCTGTCAGTTGCAAATATTAAATAAATTAACATGTGTTATCCATGGAAAAACCTATTATGTAAGTCGTTGTCGACATTAATATTTAATTGTTGTCACATCAACTCGACGACTACATCACTTCGACGTTGATTTCGTATTCTATATGTATAAGAAAGTTGTGTCGACTTGGACTAGTTATTGAAAATATGACAAATCCCATCTCTAATTATTTTTCTATTATTTTTGTACTTCATGATAAATGCTAATCTTTTAACGCGGTTTGTGCTTTTTTCCGACATTTTGTTTTTTTTTACTGGTTTAGCGATTTCAAAAATAAAAAAAAAAATTTGAGTTTGTTTCCGCTAATTTTCGCTATTTCGACAAACTTTTCCAAATTTTCGCAGTTTCGCGTAGTTTTGTTGCTCTCTGAGGCAATCGTCTTACATTAAAAATTTTCTTGAATTTTCCCTATTTTTCCAAATTTTTGCGTTTAATTTACTGACAAAATTTGTGCTCATAACTTCTTTTAAATTTGCATTTTTTTGTTTTAACGTTTTTAATAAATATGTTTACATTCTGTTTAAAATTTCTTTAACTTTCATATCAGTCGTCGCAAAATTTCCTGTCAAATAAAACAGAGACAATTCTACTCGACGTCGACTTAAAAGCGCCTAAGAAAATATCAAGTGATGGTCAATGGTAATCGGTTATTGTTAGTAACGATTCATGTCGACGTCGACTTTCATAATAGGGATGATTTTTTCTAAATTTACTTGTTTATTTTTAGGTATTTTTATAAGTGGAACAACAAATCTTATTGAAACATGTTGAAGTATAAAATACCTCTTAAATTATATATCTTCGGTCTGAAACGGATTTTCATATTATTTATTAACCTGTTTTATTTTTTATAACTTAGGCCGCTTTTGTTTAAACTGATGTACATATACTGTAAGCGTAAAATATATGTACTGAAAAGACCTATTAATATACAGGCATGTTCTAGAAATCGATATGAAGTGGATTTAAAATCAAGCAAATTTTAAAAACGACGCTGTAATGAAAGTTCATAAAAATGTTCTGTTTCATCTACTTCATTATTTGAGTATCAAATATTTTTACAAGAACAACGCTTAAAACCTCAAAAAACTATGGTCATTTTGTAAATAATTGAACATAAAATCTCTTTCGAATTCAATTTCACTTCGTTACGATTTCTAGAACAATCCAGATAATAGATATATTATTCATACGATAATCCGACATTTGTAATTCTTAAACTTCCTTTAGTAAATTTTTGCAGATATTTATATCGAGGTAACGAAGGATTATGACCCTAGACTTTGGTGCACCACCCGGATAGGGAAGTTTGGCGTGGATCCATTGTACTGTTTGAGGGGTGGGCAGTATTTACGGATGGAACTAAGATGGAAACCAGCACTGGTGCCGTGGTTTATATTGCGGACACTAACGTGAAAAGGTCAGACTCCCGGAAGAGTGCAGTGTTTTCCATCCTAGCGATCTGGAGGGCGACGGAGGTGATACTGAATCACATCGTGTGTGTCTCTGAGGTGACAATTAACGTCGATAGTCAGGCGGCGCTTAGGGCATTGATAAATTATAGGGTGCGATCGCGCCTGGTCGCTCGGTGTAGGGATGCTCTGAGGGAACTCATGGAGGTATTCACATTAAGGCTGTGTTTGGTACCCGGTCACTGCAAGGTGGATGGCAATGAGATGGAGGACGAACTGGCGAGAAGGTTCGAGTCTATAATTAATGGTAAAGGACAGGAGGTAAAGCCCCCCTATGTCTACTATGAGGTGATACGGGAGAGATTCCGTGATGACGTTAACCGGGTTTAAAGGGACAGAACGGATTGCAGGTTGTATAAGGCACTATGGCCCGGACTTGACGCAGGGGCAACCAGGGTTCTACTGAGATTGGATAAGAGTGGTCTCATGACACTTATAGGGTTCTTGATGGGTCATTGTTCTGTTAGGGCTTTTACGAGTAAATGGGACAATACCATACCGGACTTCTGCAGATTATGCGAAGATTCTGAGGAGCTAGAGACGATTGAGCAGAAATGGCAAGGAGATAGATTTCATGACGAACTGGGGTGCATCGCTGGATGTTATCCAGGCGATCTACTGGGGTTTGTCAGGGAAATAGGACGGCTGTTTCTGTCCAGGGGACTGTAGAGGGAGTAATTGTCCTGCGTAGTACCTGCTAATATATTTTATTCTATATATCTGTTATTTCTTTTCTTCTTCACTTCTTTTTTTTCTCTACATCTTTACTAAAGGGATTCACAATGGACCGCATTGGTCTCCGAGTGGAAGTGTGCCCTTGGGCGCATAACCCATCTTAACCTAACCAAACTTATATCGAGCTGTTCGGCTTTATTGTGTATGGCCAAAAAATTACTCACGCCTTACACAATAAGGCTGATCGTTTCATTTATAAACAAAAAAGTTTAAAACGAATGTAAACTATCAACAAGACGTGAAAGAATAATCCACAAACTAAACTCACTATTATTGTGTGTTTAAAAGGGTTTGTTTTTTATTTATATTTGTTTTTATATTTAATAAGTAAAAGATTTTTGTTTTGAAATTAAAAATAATAATATAAATTATGTAATTATCATAAATTTACCTTTAGTATGTATACCTTATCGCTTGTTCTTTTTTTTTTTTTTTTTTGTAATATGGGGGAAGGGATTTTTTTCGTTTGTTAGTTTTCCTTATAATATATTTTGTTTATTTATTTAAAGTAGTGCCTTATGATCAATCATACATACATACATATGATAATTTTCATTGGATTTGAGTTAATTTTTATAAATATGAATAACTTTATAATTATTTTTTTATTTCTTTTTTAAATGAGAATTAGAATATAACGTGCCTAAATGTGAATTAACAATTTCATTATATTGAGAGTTGAGACAGAAAGTCCATCTTTTCTACGTATAAAAAATCGTTATAAATAAAATGCACGTTAAATTAATTTAAATTTTTGTTTTAGTTACGTACATATAATAGATGTATATACTACTAATGTACTACTCTTATTAGGTATTTTTAACTAATGTACATACCACTTGTGGTTTTGTAACTTTTTATTTTTAATTATTTTAATTAGTTATTAACTTTTTCGGTTGTGTTTATTTATGTTGTATATACATATACATATGTATATTGTTTGTTCATTTAATAAAATTAAAAATTTCTGAATTTTATATGTTTATTTACTTCTTGCGTTTCGAAAACGAAATTCAATATTCAGTGTAGGCTTAAATAAAATCTAAACTAAAGTAAAAATGGAAAGTTATGCCATACGAACGTTTCGATAAAGAATTGGCCATAGCTTGATGTTAACATTGGTGTATATATTATATCATTTTGCTGCGGTTATTAACTTTACGTATAAGAGGGAGTTTTAAATGTAGATTATGTAAGGAGGAAATATCAGGACGATAAAATGGAAATTAATGATTTATAAGTGGTGTACGTGATATATTTAGATGTTATTTTTTATATAGTTGGCGAGGAAATATGAGTGGTTGCTAAACTAATATTTTACACAGCGGTAAGCCTTTTTACATTCTCTTTTTTTGTAGCCTTTTGTTTGTATTATAAACTTTAAACCATTATTACAATTTCATTTTACTAGATGTGATGAAGGACCTTTGAGGTCTACTTCGGGGTTTATTAGATGTATTTTCTTAGTTTTACATTTGATGTCTTTCCTTTTACTGCTAGCCATAGTCTAGAATAATGTAATAGTGTATCCCTTAAAAAGATTCGTCCATGTGGGATGCTTATCCTTGGGTGCTTCGCTTCAAACATCAAATTAATCTGAAAATAAATTTGGTAAGAAGATTGAATTACTATATACATATATATAAATATATTTATATTATATAAACATATACAAATATATATGCATTAGAGATGAGCGATATTTCTGTACCTGTGATGTAATCACTGTTACTGAAAAATCACGAATCACAGTTGTGACCAAATTTGTCAAGTAACAGGTACTTTCTAAGTCGTTCTTTTTGTATTTTGTTACATATACAAATTTATGATATTTCACTGTTTGTGTGGGTAATAGCGTTTTTTGAATAAAATGTCGAATGATATTGCTGTTCCTTTCATTCTCTCTTCTATCTTATTAGAATTTTTTCATGTCAAAATTTATTTGTTCAAGTATGTATGTATATTAAAGTAAATAGTTTTGAAAGCTCTTACAATATTATGTTGTTTCTTTGTAAAGTGCCTACAAAAGCTCATGCGAAAGCTCGCGCATTGTACATATAGCTTGGCCGCAATTGCTATAAAAGAACAGAAAACTGATAAACCGTGATCACAATCACAGTTTAAAGGAGCAGTGATTTTTAAATCACATTCACTAATCACGATGATCTTTAAAAATCACGGGATCGCTCATCTCTAATATGCATAAATACATATTTCAAAAACACGATTTAAAATTTCAAATCCAAAAATCTTAACCAAAAAAACTTTGAATATATTTCTTCTATTTTTTTTTTTTTTTTTTCAAAAAACCAATTCGGACCATTATTTAGAAAGTTATGAAAAAAAGAGCAATTTGAAGGAGTAAACAGCAATAAGTATTTTATTTAAAAAAAAATACCAGTTTAATTTCAAAAAGTACCGGTTTAATTAAAAAAATTACCAGTTTATTAAAAAATGTTCCAGTTAGAAAACGAAAAAGTACCAAAAAAATTCCTCTTACTAATTCTCATTCACTCAGGAACTTGCATGTTTAATTTTATGTTTCTAGGTCCAATATTAATGAATTAGAAAATTACCAATTAAAGAAAGAAAAAGTACCAAAAATATCCCTCTTACAGGTTCTCGTTCACTCAGAACCTTGCATGTTTAATTTTATGTTTCTACGTCCAATACTAACGGAAATTCAAAAACTACCAGTAAAAGAACAAAAAGGTACCAAATAGCCCTCTTACAGATTCGCACTCACTCAGGCCCTTGCACGTTTAATTTTATGTTCATAGGTCCAATATTAAGGAAAATTACAAAAAAGTGATATCTAGAGAACGAAAAAGTATCAAAAAAAAAAATCCCTCTTACAGATCTCATTCACTCAGAACCTTAATCACACACCCATTATAATTTCTTTAATGAACCCTAATAAAATTGATTA
This sequence comes from Pollenia amentaria, assembly GCA_943735925.1. Classification (NCBI taxonomy): domain Eukaryota; kingdom Metazoa; phylum Arthropoda; class Insecta; order Diptera; family Polleniidae; genus Pollenia; species Pollenia amentaria. The sequence continues at coordinate 232,465,608 of OX031009.1, read as the reverse complement.
TTTATCTACAGCTGGCCCGCGGATAAATTGGCATAAATACAAAAAACATTCTTCCATAGCTTCTAAACAAATCAGACATAACAAAATATATTTTTCAGATGTTGAACGACTCCTGGTTGAAAAAAAGAGCTTGAAGAGAATACCAACTCCACCGATCCCTTCACCTTAAAACTCCATGAAAGAATGCACAAGAAAACTAAGAAAGATACTGCAGTCCCAGAAAACAACATCCCTGGAAAAATGTCTCAAGGAACTTGACGCAACCCCTCATTCTGACTACTCATTATAGCGTGCAACTAAGAATCTAAAAAGACCGGTAATTTCTAGACCACCTTTGCGAAACTCAAATGGAAGTTGGGCAAAAAATAATGTTTAAAAAAGGAAACCTGTTTGTTGAAAACTTAACATATGTAATCATTTACCAAACGATACACCAGTCGAGTTGCTACCATCATTAGCGGAACTGCTATAACCCTGAGATATAAGATAAGGAAAATTGAGAAGGCGATTGCTGATTAAAAACCCCAAGGAAGCACCTGGTTATGATAACATAAGTAACAAAATGCTTATCGAGCTACCACGCATAGCGATAAAAATATTATACCTAAGCCAGGGAAAGATCACACAAGAGTTGAGTCATATAGGCCTATTAGCTTATTATCTGACATATCAAAGCTATTTGAGAGACTGTTGGTTTCTAAATTAATTCTAATATTGGACGAAAATATACGTATACCAAACCATCAACGTGTACCAAATCAGACTAGTAAACGCCATCTCAAGCTTTGGACAAAGTCTCGCATGACGGCTTAATACATAAATTTAACCCAAATTTACCCGTAAACACACACAAACTGTTGGAAAATTACTTAGTCGGTCGAAAGTTTATTATAAAAGAAGGAGATGGATTTTTAAGTTCACCCCAACCGATCACTACTGGAGTCCCACAGGGAAGTAATTAATGTATTTGATATATACTTCAGACATGCCAAGCAACAGCTACACCCACACATCAACTTTTTCTGTTGATACAGCTTTTCCAAGCATCCACGAAAACCGCTAGGAAGCATCTAGATACCTACAGGACCATATATATCAACTGGAAAAATGATTTAAACAATGGAAAATAAAGGCCAATGTACAAAAATGCATACACATAACATTTACTTTGCGTAGAGAGTCAGTCATGCCACCCTATTAAAATCAATAACCAAATAATACCACAACATTCGAATGTAAAATATCTCGGTATACATTTAGATCGAGGAAAAGTTAACTTAAATGAAACTAAAAGTAATTCAAATAAATTGGCCCATTGGAAGAAATTTGACCCTTAGTCTAGATCAGAGGTAATCACAAAGAGAGGCAGTTAAAATGTGTGTGTAGTGGTGTGTATTTTGAGTGCACTGAAAGAAATTTCTAGATACATATGAAGAACAAATTTTGTTTTGTATTAAACAAATTTTTTGTTATATAAATGCATATTTGCACTTATTTTTTTTAATTTCTGATTGTATATAAGGCATTCAGCTTTATTGAAAATTTTAGATGAAAATTAAAACTTTTTCTTCACTCTATTTTCCACATTTAATTAAACACACACAAAAGTAGAAAAATATTCAAAGTGTACTTAAAATATTTGAAATTCTAAAAAAGAGAGAAAAATAAAAGTACTCAGCATGGTACAACCAGCGCAGCTGTTTGTCAGCTATTTACCCGGCTAAACCCCATATGTCAGAAATTTTTCATGTTTGTTTACATTTAGTTTTTTGTTTTGTAATACAATTTATCATAACTTCAAATAAAAATTTATTTTACTCAAATAATTTTCAAAATTAAAATATAAAAAGTTAATTTTGGAATTTTAAACTAAACGTGAATACATAAAAAAAACTTTACTTTTTGCGTTCATGTTTAAACTCTTATACAGGAGTTGAATCTTTGTTCCCACATTTTTGTTTTTTTTTTATTGTTTTAATAGACGAGACTGTTGCAGGACACGTTTTATTTCACACTTTTGTTACGATCGATTCCTTTTCACGTTCTATATATACGCTTTGTAAGTTCTTGATAGGTACGTTGTTTTAACAAGTTTGCCTTTTTAATTTCTTTAGGACTCAATAGAGGAATATTTAATTTTTCTAAATCTTTCAACCTTGGTCTATAAGCTTTTCTTTCCAACATGCTTTGTTGAATTTCTAAACGTTCTGCCAATACTTTCTCGTTCAGCTCTTTACCCTTAACCACACCATCATCACTTTCATCCCCATTTTGGTCATCGAAAAACAAATGTTTATTTTGAACGGTGTTAGCAAGATCTATCATATGCAACTGGGTCTGTCGACGCTTTATTTTCTTTGCTTCCATAGAACGTTGTATGGATGCATACTTAAGGTGCTGTGTTTCCAATTAAGCGAGTTGGTCCTTACTATGTTCATCTTTTTCTGCCTCGTCATGATGTTATCAATCATATCATTTAGAACGAATCATATAATAATGAAATGTATTACGATGTTTATTTTGTGCTCTTTTGTGTAAAAGTTGTATTTGTGTTCAGCATCTCGCGCTCTTTTGCGATAGCCTTTTTTTCTTTCCCAACAACCCCAAATTCAACAGAAAAACTAGTTTTTAGTTGAGAAAACTTTTAGGCCCTAATCATGTACAACGCAGTGCAACGCCAAAGAATAACATTGAAAGCACAAACAATGTCATAAATATTTTGTAATTTTGTTGTTGCTTTCAACAGAAATTCATGTACCGTTTTAAAATTTTCAACGACACAAGCAATGGAGCGTTTGAAATTTAAAAACGCAATGTGAATTTCTGTAGAAAGCAACAACAAAATTACAAAATATTTATGACATTGTTTGTGCTTTCAATGTTATTCTTTGGCGTTGCGTTAGTTCTGTGGCGTTGCGCTGCGTTGTACATGATTAGGGCCTTATTATTTTTCTTCACGTGTTGTTTTTTTTTTAAATTTGTGTTTTTATTTTGTGTTTCTGAAGGCACAGTATTGCTCTTTTTTTGAAGTCTCGGTAGAAAATACAAAAAGAAATTGCCTGTTGTTTTTGTCTTGTTGTAGCAACGAGTTTACCTTGTGTAGTTGTACCATGGTACTCAGTTGAGATATTAACTATAGCGGAGTTCAGTGTTTGGTGCAAATGGTCTTGCGAAAGTGCAAATGCAAAATGTCGTAGCTTTTTTATGAAATCTAACGGAAACCCTGTGTATTTTGTTGTTGGATTGAACAAAAAAGCTATGATATTTTGCATTTTCTCTTTCGCAAGACTATTTGCACTTAACACTGAACTCCGCTAATGTGTTTTGTTTTTAAACAAAAAAAGCGACGGCGACCTGATTGTTTGAAAGCTAGCATACACTTGAATGAAATTGTATTTTTTTTTACAATATTTAAAGTGAGTTTCGGTAGCATTCGTGTTGTGTGTGTGAAAATCCCGGATAGTGCTCGGCCCCTGGAGGGCATAGCGTGATGACCGTTGGTCTAGATTTTAAACTCTTACTTTTCAACTCTATTTTAAAGCCAATATGGTGTTATGGTATCCAGTTATAGGGTAATGCCTCGGCCTCTAACATAGCGAAAATACAAAAGCGTCAAAACAAAATTTTTCGAATCATTAAGTCCGCAACCTGGGCCCTATTCCACAAAACAACTTATCAACTTTTCACTTTGCACTTATCAGTTTCTGTTCCTCAAAACTATACAATTTGATAAATGAAAAGTTGAAATTGATAAGTGTAATTTGCAAAGTATTTGCAATTTTTATACTCTCTTTGCAATTTCTGTTCCACGTACGTTCTCTTGTGCAAAGTAATTATTGAAAAGTGTAATTTGCAAAAACTTTGCAAATAATTATGCGGTTTCGTTCCACAAAAATTGTAAGTTTGTCAAAAATTTGCAAGTAAATGATTGCTTTGGAAATTCATATTGTTATAACTAGTGAAGTTTTGAAAATGTTAAGACGTGAGTTTTTGTTGGACGATAGGAAAGCCGCAGTTATAAGAAGAAATTATAGAGACCGAATTAATTTTTGGGACTGCAAAAGTTTAATTTTAAAGAGTGCTTCCGCTTAAATGAAATCCAAATTGATTTAATTTTAAATAAAATTGGGGAAAAATTAGAGCACAATACGTCGGTTGATAATTTAAATGTCGTATGTGGATTTTTTGCGGTTTTGAGTTAAGATCGATTCCTTAGGTTTTCCGACCTGATCTTTCATTTGGCGTAATCAGTTTTTCGATACCTCATACGGTTTTCGAGATATGGAATGGGAGAGTTTGTCGTATATGGTATTTGCTGAAGTAATTTTCAAATAAAATATGTTCAAACTCAATTTACTCGAACCTATCGGAATCCACATACGACAATTAAATTATCAGCCGACGAATACACAGCGCAGTAATGCTTTGTCGGCTCGAAATCAACTGTTTCTGTGCTTGCATTGGCTAGGAAATGGTTGCCAGTACCATGGAGTTGCAGCTATGCATGGTGTTGCAAAATCAACAGTTTGCAGAACCATCCATAGAGTTTCAAAACACAGTGCGGTGGCCCGATGACGTAAATGGTATTGCTGAAAAGTTTTTTATGATGGGTGGATTCCCTTATGTGAGTGGTTGCCTGGATGGCACAATCATTAAAATTTATGCGCCTATGGAAACCACTCACTGAATGTGAATATGATAGGTCTTATTTTTTTATATATAAATTTTTAATTTTATTTTATCCAAAATTTCGGCACTGCTTTGTGTTTCTTCTTGTGTTTCTTCTTCAGGGTTTTATTCTTTTTCTTTATTATATAGCTCAAAGTTTTTATAATACATATGTTCTAAATATTTACATTTATAAAAAAAATACTTACGACGTTATTGTTTTGAAAACTAGCAAATAAAATATCTATTTTTTCCTTTAATCGCATTTAAAACTGCCAGTTTTTTTTCGATTTTTATATTGCGGTTCATTTTAACTTTTTTTTTTTTATATAATTTTTTTTTAAATAATATTAGCCTTATATAAATATAAGACTAATATGTGTACATAAGTACATATATAGCACAAGCTGCTTGGGCTATCGGCTATTATAGAGTATTAAGATCATACTTTAATATTTAGTCGTGAAATATATTTCAAAATAATGGAATTATTGTTGGGGCTTGGTTCCTTAAGTAAGTTGAGACCGTTGTTGGATAGAAAATTCGTTTGGAGTGTCGCAAGATTAGAACATGCTGATAACAGGTGTTCTACTGTTATAATAGATCCGCAGTATGCGCAGTTGTTGGTCAAGTTGTTATTCAATAGATGTTGATGTGTGGTAATGGTGTGATCCATTCGCAGTCGGGAAAAAATTTTTATTTCGTTTTTGCTTATATTTGTTGGGTATATGGGAATTTTTAGATTAGGATTGATTTGAGAGTAATTAGGGTGACTATAGCTCCTCATGTCTGCAATTCTCCGGTTCTTTAGTTCATTTGAGATTTTTTTGAGTATATCAAGTTTTTCAGTCAGAGGGTCATAAATCATTGGAGCTGTACATGCTTGTTTAGCGGCTTTGTCTGATTGATTGTTGCCTTGTATTCCAACGTGCCCAGGTATCCAAATTACTTTTATTTTGTCTTTGTGGTTTGTTAATAAGTCCCGAATATTATTTATTGATCTCCAGTTATTATTTCCTATGTTGTTTACCGCCGTTATTGCCGACAAACTGTCAGAAAATATAATGGTCTTTTTCTTAGATTTACTAGCAATAAATATTGCCTGCAAAATTCCCGCTGCCTCCGCAGTAAAGATTGATGTGTATTCGGCTAATATTTTTGACACTAATGTTTTACCATTCTGATCTACGACTGCATATGCTACGTTGAAATTATCTTTGGAAGCGTCTGTGAAAAGATAGTCCCATTCCGAATTTTTAAAAGATGATATTATTTTATAAAAAAGTTGTTTATAGATGTCGACTGTGGTGATTTGTTTTTTATATGACGAAAGACTAGTGTTGCAAGATTTTGGATCATATGTCCATATAGGATTTTTAATATTGAATTTGAAAAGTTTAGACTTGAATTTTATGATATTGTGATTGACACATCTGTGTATGGCCGATTGAATTCTCTGTTGTTTTTTAGACTTTAGAACTTCCGAAGTGTCTACATCTATAATTTAGTTATAGTACAATAAGAGCTTTGGTAAAAGTCGACTTAAATTTTCCAAGTACTTTTGTTCAAGTGATGGAAGGCCAGATTCTATTAAAAGTACTTGTACCGGGGTTGTTCTATATGCGTATGTGCTGGCTCTAAGAGTTTGGTGGTATAAAGATTTAATTTGTTTTAAATTAGTTTTAGCAGCATTGCCGTAGAGAAAGAGACCGTAATCGATTTTGCCTAATATTAGTGTTTTCACTAAGTAAGTGATTGTGTCAATATGGGCAAAGCTTCTCGTAGAAAGATATCTTACTAAGTTTGCTTTAAGTGCAAGTGATTTTTTGAGATTTAAAATATGTTTTTTCCATAGATAGTTTCTTTCAAATATAATTCCTAGAATTTTAAGTACAGTAGAGTAACCAATTTTTAGATTTCTTGGTCTGCAATTGTGTTTTCTGCATATATGTAGAACTGATGATTTTTCTGATGAAATTTTGGCTCCCGATATTTTGGACCATTTTTTAATATCTATAAACACTTTTTCGAGTATATTATTAATTTTCGAGACGTCATTGTTTTTGCATAATATGTAGAGGTCATCGGCGTAAAGACAATGATCAACAAATTTGTGTTTTTTTATTACGTCGGCAATTTGGTTAAAAGCTATTTGGAAAAGCACAACAGATAATGGAGAACCTTGAGGTATTCCATTTTCAAATGGGAAGTTCCTAGACAGTTCGTTGTGTACTCTTACTTTAATTATTCTACCCGTTAAGAATGACTTTACGTAATTAAAGACTCTGGGTCCAACACCCCAATTCTTTAAAGAGTCTAGTATAATGTGAACGCCAATACGGTCAAATGCTTGAGAGCGTTTTTGCGACGTAGTGGTCAATGTGGAGTAAAGCATCTGTACAGCTGCGATTAGATTTATAAGCTGTTTGATTAACAGCAACTAATTTATTTGTCTAAATGAGCCATGCTTAACGATTTGCGACCATTCTTTCCATAAGTTTGGTTAGGCACGATAATAAGGAAATAGGGCGATACCCGGCAAAAGCAGTTACATTTTTGTTTGGTTTCGGTATGGCAGAAACTATTGCTGTTTTCCAAGAATGTGGAATAACTGCTGTGTTGAAGACGTTGTTATATAAATGGAGAAGTGTTTTTTTTGCTATGATTTGTTAGATATTTTATCATGTCGTAGCAAACTCTGTCTTAACCTTTAACTTTTTTTATGGCTGTGAGTAAAGCCTATAGTACACGGCATGTAAAAAGACACATGCACATGTGGTTCTGACGTAATTTTGACGTCATCACACAACACGCAATGTTTATTGTGGCTTTGCATTGACGTCAAAATTACGTCAGAACCACATGCGCATGTGTCTTTTTACATGCCGTGTACTATAGGCTTAAGTCGCACATAGTTAGTTGACCATCTATTTTTGAAGCATGTGCATTGCAGGCTTGTATGTTTGTGTAAGATAACGCTGTTCTTTTGGCTGCTGTAAAGTTTGGTGGAAAATTGCAATCCAAAGAGTTTTCTGACCATTTCATTCCGAAGTAATTTGCTATTTGTTTTGGTTCCGTTATGAAATCAGAGTCGGTACGCAGAGCTGTTACTGGCGTAGTCCTGTTACGACTGGAAAACATATCGCTCATTTCGTGCAAGACCGTCACAACTCAAAATTTGAAACTTTACAGGAGAGCCTTTTTAAGATTCCAACCTATTATTTCTCACCTTCTCTTTCACTTAAATACAGTTATAAATTCAAATGTTTCTTTTTTGCTACAAAGAAAACCACATGTACAAGAGGAATGCCAAACACAAACTGAAATGTGACCTTGTTGATGTTAATTGCTCAAGTTTGTTACGAGAGGTCATAGCGTCACAAGCATCTGTATTACCGTTATTTTTTCGATAATTCTCTCCGTTCTTAGATCAATTTGTAGAGGTTTAAGAGAAGAACATTTCTGCATTACTAACTCGAAAATGCCAAATTTTGAGTTGTGACGGTCTTGCACGAAATGAGCGATATCAACTTGAGTGAATTTTTTTAAGCTTGCTGCTTTTGATTTTCTGCATTCTAGTCAGAACTTTGCATTAGATCTCTTGTATAATACTGAATTGTTGTGATGTGGTTGTTTTTTTTTTTTTTTTTTTTTTTTTGAAAATTTGCCATTTCTTCATTTTGTCTGCACGAAGCGTTGAAAGGTTATTATTCCACCATGGAACTCTTCGTTTTTGAGTAGGTGCTGTTTGAGGTATATACAAATTTGCAGCAGTTCTTATAGCCTTAGTGATTGTGGCGTTGTCTTTGTTTGTGTTTCCAGAAAGAATTTTGCTCTGTAGTATATTTTCTGCGCTTTTGCTGTATTGGTACCAGTTGGCTTTTTTTAAATTGAATTTTCTGGTATGTGTTATGCTGGAATTATTAGTTCTCGTGAGTAATGTTGTTTTTATTGGGAAGTGATCACTATGGTGTAGGTCATCTAAAGTTTGGCTTTAAATTAGTGTTAGCAAAGAGGGTGAACAACCGGCTATGTCGACATGAGTAAAAGTATTATGTATCGAGAGATGCGTTGGATTGCCGTCGTTGATTATACATAAATTTTTTATATTTAAAGTGTTTTCGATGATTATTTCTCTAGTGTTGTTAGATTGTGACCCCCATAGAACGTTCCAGCTGTTGACGTCTCCAACTAGAATAATAGGCGTATCTATGTTTTTAAAAAGTTCGTTAAAATCGTTTAGCGTAAAGGTTTCGGCGGGCGGAATGTAGACAGATATCGTCCCCTTAATAAAACAATAGTGTATAATTTTTTTGCCATTTCGAGATAATAGAGTTTAAACTTTTTGAGTTATTAGACAAATGGAAAAGCACGAATATCTCAGAAAATAATCGATATTTTTGAGTTGTGGTCATTTAAATATGTGATGGAATCATCAGGCTACTAGGAGATGATATTTCATTAATTTACAAGTGCTTTAATTGCAAATAAATGGGATTCAAAGTACCATGATGTCACTTAGGCTATTTTATTTGTTTTATAATATGTATGAAAATCATAATACACTATTTTATTTTGTATTGTATACACTATTTTATTTGAATATTTTACACCAAATATATTATTACAAAATTGTGTATATCAATATACGTCATTTTTCGATTTTATTTTGTTATGAAATAATAAATATAGTGAATAATAAAAATAGTGTATGCTTTTTATACCCTATTTTTCTTTGAAATGATACTCAGAGTAACAACTAATTAAAACACCATACCTGCACTTACACAATTATTAATGAAAAATTTAAAACACGCAATTATACAATAATATTTTAATTAATATTTTGACCCACTTTGTGGAAGTAGAATTTCACCAAATTTTTACCACACTTAGAATCAGTTATGTAGATTCTTATTATGCAATAAAAAAATAATGGTGTACATGCGTATACACTATTGTTTTATTAAGGGGACGATATAATTGTGAATTTTATGTTCAAGGTTACTTCTATTGCGATATTTAGCAATTTGGATGCGTTGAAAATACGCTGATGTGGTATGTGGTCACGAATAAATATACCGATACCACTTTTGGATGAAGTATTCGCGGATATGTTTTCGAAGTAGCAGCGGAAGGGTTTCGGAGGGATTGGAATGAAGGTGTGCGGGCAGTGGGTCTCTTGTAAGGAAATAAAATGTGGGTCTTGTTCCTTCACAATTAGTTGGAAGTCAATGTAGTTGTTGAAAAAGCCTTTAATATTCCATTGTACGATGTTGAAAGTTTTGGCCATGTTTAAAGTTTTTCAGTTTAGTAGTGTTTTTCCGTTTTGTGAAGTTGAAGCCTGTTACGGGAAGTGAGCTGGACCACACCCGCGCGCCGCCGGCCATCGTGCCAACCCTCCAGTGCACCTCTCCCCAACGCATAGAGAGAAGTGATAAGACAGAAATGCAAAAATGATTAAATGCTTTGTGGAACAATTTGCACACTCACTTTGCATGAAAGCGCAAAGAGAGCAAAGTTTTTGCAAAGAGGGCAAGGTCTTTTCAAAGAGAGCAAAGACTTTGCAAAAGTAAGATTTGCAAAGAATATTGTGGAACAGAAACACTTATCACTTTGGCAAAAAATGATATTTGATAAGTGCAAAGTTGATAAGTTGTTTCGTGGAATTGGGCCCTAGTATGTAAAAAACTGGAACATTCACAAAGACCTCGATGTACCATCAGTAAAATCTATGATCACAAATTATTCAATTAAATCCTTAAAAACGCTTTCGAGCTAGTGGGGTGCAACCCACTAGCTCGAAATATTTTAAATGACATTGGCCACACTCGCTTAAGGAGAAGGAATACTGCAACACTTATCCGATCAGAAGAGCGCTAAACACCAATGTGAACGAGATACGTTTTAAGGAGAACTTTCGTCTGGCATTGGCAGGACGCAAATTTAAGAATTAGATTAAGATTTGATAAATTATTGTTAGTTCATATAATTTATGAAGATTCAATAAATAAACACAAAACTTACATGTTTAATTTTATGTTTCTAGGTCTTATACTAACGAAAATTCAAAAAGTACCAGTTAAAGAACAAAAAAGTACGAAAAGTTCCCTCTTAAAGACTTATCTTATCCGATCAGGACATTCCATGTTGAATTTTATGTTTCTTGGTACAATGCTACCGGAAATTCAAAAAGTACCAGTTAAAGAACAAAAAAGTACTAAACAGTTTCCTCAAATTTTTATCCACTCAGGACATTGCATGTTGAATTTTATGTTGTTGGTTCAATATTACCGATAGTAAAAACAAAGTATCACTTTTTTCTCCCTCTTGAACTATCAAAAATTTCAATATTGTAGTGTCAATGAATGAAGGGAAATGTTTTGTAAAGAAGTACAATAACAAGTTACGATTTTCACTTTAAACGTTCGAATTTCGAAAAAGTACCAAATTTATATTTGTAATTTTCAGATAAGTTTCGAATGTGATATATCCTTTATTTCAATGTTAATTGTTTTAAAAGTTAAATGGGGTGACAAAAAAGTACCAAAATACAGATTTTACCCGTTTAATCCCCTAAACGGACCGCATTTCAAAAAAGTACCACACACCAGTCCGCTCATTTTTTTAAAGAACGACGAAAAGTATTAACAATTTTTTTGTATCTCTTTTAGTTTTGGATAAGTATAAGGATACCGATTTTAATCGTTTTTACCCTTTTTTACCACCTTAACATTCGAATTTCAAAAATCCCGTCTTAGTAGATCAATTTGGGGAGAGACCACCCTTCGGTCCAAATTTCAAACTTTTAGCCTATGGCGTTTAGGCTGTGCGATGATAAACCAGTCATATTATCTAGATAGATGAAGGAAAATGCTTTGAAAAAAAGTAACACAATTAGGTACGATTTTTACCCCTAAGCCCGTTGAATTTCGAAAAGTATAAAACTTATGTACCTTGTGTATTTTTTTAAATAAGCTACGAATGTGATATATTTTTGATCTCCACGTTTATTGGTTTAAAAGATTAAAAAATACAAGTTTTAGGCAATTACTCCATAAGAGGGACGGCAGAATTTCAAAAAAGTACCAGACACCTATCCGCTGGTTTTTCTAAAGAATAACGATAAGTATGTATTACATTATTTTTGTAGCACTAAACATTCGAATTTCCGATCGATTTCGAGAGAGACCAGAGAGCACTAGGGTTTTTTTTTTTGCCAATCTAGCCGGCCATAACTTTTTCTAGCTTATATTTCTTCTTTATGAGTGCCCCTAGACCGATGAAACTTGGCAGAAATATGTGTTATGATCATAAACTGGTAAAGCTCAAAAATAAATAATCGGGCCAAGGGGGAAAAAGTTCCCCTGCAAGACCTCGGTGAAATCTTTCACCTTGTTCGTCACAAAGAATTGAGTATAAAAAGTTTTAAAGAAAATGAATTTTCAATGACATTTGTGCTCCTGTTATTACAGGAAACCCAATTAGACTTCAAATAATCAATTTTATTTTCTTCAATTACATCACCGAGCCCTTAGGGCGTTTTATGGCTAATAAAGGCTATTAATTAAACAATAGACTTAAGTTGTTAATAAAAAAATATAATAAGCAAGAAAAAAGTAGGTTGTATAAAATTTAAGTTAGCTATCTCACAAACGTTAAAGAAATCTAAGTTCGAGAAAATTAATACATTTAATAACATAGACATATGTACATAAAGAATGCTATAAATTTTGTTTCCATATTACGAAGCACGAAGCAGAAAATTACAACATATTGACAATTATTCGTTTAAGTGAATTGACAAGTTATTTAGCTCTGCACATTTACAATGCACTTTTAGAAAAATAATAATAATAGCAACAACATTTTCAAGATGTCCGTAGAAAGGTAAGCATATGGCGATTGACATGATCCCGAATTCGCAAACCAAAAACATAAGGAATAATCCTGTTAAAAAAAACCTTAATTTCTCCAGTACATAATTCCCTGCGCCCGAAAAGTCTTCCAAACAGTATAGAATATGTGGCATTAAAACCGCCACAGTGACCCGTCTTCTCACTTTCGAGATATCTGTAGAAAGTAAAATGACATTCTACATAAAAACCGTTTAATTGAATCTGTCAGCGACAACAGCAGAAGTTGTGTTATAACCTTTTTTAAATCCTGACTGTGCCGAGTGAATTAAAAATATGCTCAACTAATTTAGAAAGACCCGAAAGTATTGATATAGGACGCAAGTTATCTAAACAGGACGACTGGCCTTCTTCCTTGATATGCTCGACTCTGGAAATTTTCCAATTATGAGGAAAAGCCAATGTTGTTATAATAGCATTTACAAGGTGAAGCAAATGCGAGGAAATAAACGGAAAAATATTCTATAAAAATCTTACTGATAACATATAATGACACACAGCAGATTTAATTCTCAAAAGTGCAGTGTATAAAGAACACATTTAAAGAAAAACCCCGAATCAGAAAATCCGCCTTCATTATTGAAGGCATTCAACAAAGTAATTACTTAACTCATCTGGTTAAGAAAATGTAACATGTTCTCGTGATTCGATACATCCATTTCTTTCAAAAAACCCCACATACTTTTCGTGCTAAAATCCTTAAAAGTCGTTCATAAGCACCCCTTTTTAACTTTCGAATAACCCCCTTTACTTTATTCCTACATTGAAGGTATTGCCTATAGCCTAAGTCCCTAAGAGAAGTCCAATAACTAATTTCATGACTATCAAGCAAATTCTCCCTCGTAAAACATAGTTTCCGTCGCACAATAGGCATAATTGAGTGAATTAGATAAATATTCCAAATAAGTGCCTCAAGTTGCAAGTCCTCATCATTAGAAACATGCATATAAGTAAAGTCACATTCATGTGCTCCAGTAAAATAAATTGGTGTTAACATGAATGTTTGAACATTGATCATAATCAAGTATCTTTACAGTGCATCAATTCAATTCAACCCGAACTTTAGGCATATTATAATTCAAATGGGTACTTTCAAATTTTTTTGTTTCAACTGCAATTCCTTAAAGACGGTGACGAGTTTTTTTGCAGGCGGGGTTAGATCATCTTTCAAATAGACTTTCGACACGTAATAAGGGAAAACAGACCACAACAACCACATCCTACCGATTTTTGTGTCTTAAAATTTTTTAAAATGTGTTTTAAAGGTTAAACAAAATATTGCCACATAAGGAAAATGGATAGAGATTCCTAGAAATTTCAAACTAAAATGTGTAGTTTGAAATGAATGAAAATTACTTACAAATTTAAGTCTTAATCTTACAGTTAATGAATTAAAAATATGTGATGGCGAAATATTTAAGAAACCGTTATTTACCCTGGTGGTTTTTCAAAATCTGTGAAACTTGTGGTAGAGAGAGACCTTTTAATTTGAAACAATGATGAAAATAAGTTAAGCTTTATACGATAAATTATTGTTATTGTTTTATGTTTAATTTCTATTTATTTAAGCTTATGGTCTAGTTTTTTTATAAAAAAGTTAATCTTTAAGATTAAATAAATAGAAATTAAACATAAAACAATAACAATAATTTATCGTATAAAGCTTAACTTATTTTCATCATTGTTTCAAATTAAAAGGTCTCTCTCTACCACAAGTTTAATAAAAAAATTTAATAATATAATGGATGGTCGAATAATTTATTTATTTATTTATTTCTTTATTCACAATAATATAATAAGCCTCTTTAGGCCAATTGACTTATATTACATATCATATTCCTAAATACTTCAAAAAGAGAAATAATTAACAATAAAATTTTTTACTTCAACACATAAAATTATATTTTTATATTTATATATTTGTTCCCAAACCAAACAACAAACAATCACTAAAGAGAGTGTAAGAAGTTATAGTAATTGATCCCAAAAAAAAGCAAAAGCAATTTATATAAATAATATAAATAATCAAGTTTATTACAATTGGGTAAGGGCTAACAGTAGTTTCAGGCGAAAAGCATTATTCGTATGGGAGAAAAGACGAAGTTCCAAAGGCAAATAGTTCCAGTGTCGGGATGTTCTTACAATAAACGATTTTTCAAATAAAGTATTATTTATTCTTGGTATTAAAAGTTGAGGGTTTCTAGAGGAATGAGAAAAATTGAATTTAGAGCAAAGTTGCGTAGGAAAACCCCGTTTAATGATTTTATAGAAAAAAATTAAGTTCCGACTAATCATAAAATTATGAAAAGAACAACCCAAGAAACGTTCTACAAACACTGAAACGTGATCACGTCTTCGAACATTGTAAACGTAACGAACAACCATATTTACAAGACGATTTAATCTAGAAGTAATATATGTCATAGCTCCTGAAAAAACCTCAATACCATACAAAATCTGTGGCATCAATATTGCATGCGCTAGACGAGACTTAATACGATTCGGCAAGTATATATTCGAAGAATAAAGTCGACGTAAAGATCCAGAAATCTTTTGACTTATAAAATTCAAATGGCTCTCAAAATTTAAGCGTCTGTCCAAATATACACCTAAACATTTCAAACGTTCGACAGTCTCCACGTTAAACTCACCAACCGTTATATTAAGATTAAACGAATTAAAGTCATTCGTTCCAAACACAAGAGCTTTTGTCTTATCAAAATTAATTGACAAATAATAATCGGAAGACCAAAGTATGAAACGCAGAAATATGTCATTGACGTTTAGTTGAAAAGTACTTAATTCAGACTTCTCGCCAATAATCAAAAGAAATACATCATCAGCGTATAAATACGGCTTGCAAATATGATTACCAACGTAACAAGATAAATCATTTATATACAATACGAATAAAATTGGGCCTAAAACAGAGCCTTGAGGGATACCAGATGAAAGGCGAAGTACATTAGAATATGTTTGGTTGACATCTTCAAATTGATATCTATTCGATAGATATGAAAATATTAACTTATTTGCAGTTCCAGAAAAATTAAAATTCTCTTTTAATTTCCTTATCATTACACGAAAATTAACTGAATTGAATGCTTTAGACAAATCAAGTGATAACAAGGCCGCTAACTTATCATTATTCAAATGGGTCCTTATGTCTTCAGTTAAACTGACTAATAAAGATGTGGTGCTATGTCCACAGCGGAAGGCATGTTGCGAAGGAACAATTCTATTTCGAACAAAAGATAGTATCTGATCTTTCATAATATGTTCAAATGCTTTAGATAATGCAGGAAGAATGGAAATTGGTCTCAAATCTTCTAGTCTAGAAATGTGTTGCGATTTAGGTATGGGTACAACACGAGCCGTCTAAACTTATTATACTTATCTTTTTGAATATAGTAGTGTTTGTATAAGTTTTATTTTTCATATTATTCAGGTTTTTTTTCTGCATTGTAATGTAAATTTATTGGCCTAATTAGGCTTGTTATATTACTGGTTGAAAATAAATAAATAAATGTAGATGAAATCAAAATAGTGTTAATATTATGGGTAATAATTAAAGATATATATGGAAAGATATACTTAAGAAACCGAATAGGAATCATGTCTATACCTACAGACTTGGACTTGACTTTGCAAATAGCATCATATACATCACTCTCACTTACGCAACGAAAAGAAAACGATCCATCTAACACATCAAACGATCCAAAATCAACAGGGTCATTATCAACAGTATTATTATTAACAAAATATTCATTTATATCATTTACATCAAAGTTACATACCAGTTCATTGTTCTCAATTATGCCATTCCCTTTCAAAACTTTCCAAATGCCTGAGCCATCTAAACTAGAAAATAATTTATTATAAAACCTTCTTTTTTCCTTACGAATTACATTTTTTGCTCTATTCCGGTATCTGCAGAAAATAGACCAATTCGATCTAGACTTATTAGCCAAGAAAGCAGAATATTTATGATTCAACTTGAGAATTTTAAAAAATGTTATGGTCTAAATTTAAGTCGCACATATTCATTAAAGTTTTCATGTAATTTTCTTTTCTCGCTAATTGCTCATTATTAAACTTCAAAAAAATTGTGTTAAGCGCCTCCATAAATTTCACAAAATTTTCATTTGGATTCATTGACCCTCCCTCTGATAAAAGATCAACATAAGAATAATTTATATCTTGGTTGTCTGACGTTTTACCCATTCTTGATATTTATCTCATCGTATTCAATATGGCTTAGTTTATTCCGGTCCCACCAAGAATTTTGCGTTTCTTGATATTCTAGAGCCTTAATATAAAATTCCAATCATTCTAAGTTTGAAATATTAATAATGTTTGTTTTTATTTAAGCTCTAGGTCTTTTTAATATTTATTTATTTATTTTCAAAATATTTTTTTATTATTGTATCTAAATATGGTTTTTGAGTTAGGTTTTTACATATAAGAAATTTTTTCAGTTTATATGAATTGTTATACTTTAGTTATATTTTTATTTTTTGTTAAACATTTTTTAAATTTTTCCTGAAGATGCTAACCAAAGGTTAGCGAAATATTGAAAATGAATATTAAAAAGACCTAGAGCTTAAATAAAAACAAACATTTATTAAATTAAATAAGGTCAAATAAAAACTAAATATAAATTTGAAATATTAAGTCATTTGCCTCAAAACTAACGGGAATTTCGTTTATGGAGCCAAAAATTTCGTTACCTTAGGTTATGGTTTCAGTAAACGAATCAAACTCAACAATTTTCTCTTGAGTGGTCTCAACATTACTGTCTGCACATTAAATATTTTAATTTCTCCTATATAAAAAATTAAATTTTATGGTGAAATAAAAAACAAAACTGTCCAAATTACCTAAAATATGCGACCGAAATCGGTATTTGAACTCCAATGGCGATGAATGGTCATGTAAACGTCCTTTTGCTCGTATCGCACTTATAAAAATTGTTTAAGCAATCTTGTTAAGCTTGTTTGATAATATAAACTCCATTAGAATTATTAATATTTATTTATTTCAAACAGTAATATAACAAGCCTAATTAGGCCAATAAATTACATTACAATGCAGAAAAAAAACCTGATTAATATAAAAATAAAAATTATACAAAACACTGCTATATTCAAAAAGATAAATTAAATAAGTTAACTAAATGGCTCCACAGCCCAAGGAATGCAGGTCAAACCAAAACAAAATTAGTCCAATGTTATAATAGCATCACAAAAGACCAAATATCAAAGAACATATCTGAAAATTCCTGGAAAGTTAAATATTATAAGCAACCAAAAAAATATCCATATGTATATACATATATAACGTATGTAAATATAAAAGAAAACTTCGCCATAACGCATACTAAACTATAAAAAAAAATAATCAAAAAGAATTAATGAACAGAAGAAAAGTGAAATAGAAGTTTCAAATGAAATGCATTGTTAGAATGTGAAAATTTATTTATCAATATTTGAACGTTTTTATTATTTTTCTTAATTTAAAGAGCAATTAAAATCACAATTATTCATTATTTTCCAAAAGAAAATTTTTCTATTAATTAATTCATTTATTAATGATGTGCTAATAATCCCAATTTTTTTAAATGAAAACACTGAAATTTATTGTTGTGGGAAAGCTAGTTCCTATGCGCATTTCGCTGGTTGCTTAGGCCAGCTCGTCAGGAAACTTTTTCCAAATACTTTAGAAAAGCTAAAAATATTATACAAGTAAGACCATAAAGTGAATAAGAATTTTAAAACACTCTGGTCTTAAATGTAACAATATCAAAGCTTCAACAAAGTCACAACAATAAACCGTCAATTTTTTCTTTCTTACATTCCCCTACAATTGGCTGGGTTTTTTCCAACACAAATTGTTTTCTCTTAAGAACTTTTTGCTTTATTCTTGCATGACGGTGATGCTAGATCTCTTTTGATACGGATATACGGATTTATATTTATATATATACCACTGGCATAAAAGTCTTCCACCATATTTTAAATTAGTACTGTCGTTATTTATATACTTTCTAAAGATAATTCCGTATAACTTGGAACGATTGCGATAGTAAAAAAAACATGTCTATGTGTCAGAAAATCCTCTTTCTTTCAAACGTAAAGCTAGTACTTCAGAGTTCACTTTTGACAAGTTTAAATTAAGACATAAATCAGCTCTTAGTTTAATATTTATAGTTTAAAATTTTAATCACC
This sequence comes from Pollenia amentaria, assembly GCA_943735925.1. Classification (NCBI taxonomy): domain Eukaryota; kingdom Metazoa; phylum Arthropoda; class Insecta; order Diptera; family Polleniidae; genus Pollenia; species Pollenia amentaria. The sequence goes on along the minus strand of OX031009.1, from coordinate 232,446,794 downwards.
TGTAGAATAATGACTTGGACTTAGATCTTCTTCTTCATCATCATATGTTGGGGAGCAATTGATTTTACATCTGGCAGAATATATAGAATTTTTTTGTTTTCATAAATTCACAAAAGAAATTTAAGGACAAGCATTTTATATTTTTATCATTTATCAGAAATAAAACAAATCGTCCTCAAGTTATGATGAAATAAATGTCTAAGCCATAAAAAAAACGTGACATAAACGTGATAGAATCTATCTGTGAACAGATTTGGATTCAGCACGCTAAAGTCAATTAAAATCACGTAACAAAGTTCTTGCTCCTTCAGGCTTTTTTGTTTTTTTGCCGGCCAGTGAGTGGTGTTATTAAGTTTAAAAATTTTTATTAAAAAAAAATATTTAAAATAATAAATTAAAATTTCGTAAATTTATAAATGTATTTTTTATATCAGATAGTTTTTTTGAAAAAGCATGCATTACATAATGAAGTTTAAGATTTATTTAATCGAAAGATTTTCAGTGGACTCTGCAAAAAAAATATCGGAACTAATAATTGTTGGAAAACAATGGTATACGAGTGTTATTTGACAGACATGAATTCCCAGAGGATTATTAATTTTTACATCATTGCAGTTTTTTTTAATATTTTTTAAAGATTCATTTGAACCGTATATTTAAAAAAAAGTTTGTAACTAAAATGATAATGGAAAAGTGTTGACTTTATTTAAACTCTTCATGTTTCGCAATGTGATTATGTTGAACCAACCATGATTGCGTTTGATGCTTTGAATGGCATTCGTTAATATTTTTTAAAGATTCATTTGAACCGTATATTTAAAAAAAAGTTTGTAACTAAAATGATAATGGAAAAGTAGTCCAGCGACTTTTTTCATTTTTGCCGAATTTTAGCGATTGGATACAAATTAATTTTTTAAGGTTTTCTAAAAAATATTTTTAATTTAAAAAATATATATTTTATTGTCAAAAATTAAAAATAATCTGCTTTGGCGATTTTGACGATTGATGAGGTCAATACAATCTAGTTTGCATTCGAAAATATTATTGATTTATGTTTACTAAAAAAATTAATTTAATGCGACAAGAATCTTATTTATAACATTTCCCACAATATTGTGTAGAATATCAATAATATCTTACTTTGTTAAATGATTTTTGCGTGCAGTTTAAAAGATAAAAGCAGCACAGGACCATGTGACTCCGACCGAACGCACTTTTTCTGACCGAACCCGAACTTCGGTAAATTTTTTTTTTAAGTTATTTATTTAAAACAAAATAAGAATAAAAAGATAATTGCACTTTAAAGTAGTACAACTTTTTTTAAGTTAAAAAAATCAGAAACTATAAAAATAAAAAAGTGTAATTCACACGCAGAAAAAAAACTTGGTACTATATTGCCGTGCTTAGGTATAAGGCAGTAAAGTGTAAGCAGTGCTTTTTAAAATTGAAGCAGATAAGTTCTATTAATAATTTTCTACTCGATTATTATAAAATATATCGTTAAAAATGTTAGTTTGTAAAATATTTTAAATTAATAAGAAAATACAAAAATACAAGAACTAAAATTCTGTTTTCTCTGATTTTTATTGTTACACTTTACTGCCTTTTTCCTAAGTACGGCAGTGTAGTACAGGAGTTCAATATAGAATACATATCGCACTTGATCAACAAGAGGGTATTAACCTAAAATAAAATTTAATTTTCAGTAGAAGCAAAACAAGTTTTAATTTAATATTAAAGGCAAATGAAAAATAATTTTAAAACCAACCGTTTCATTACCAAAAAGGAGACAAAACAGCACGATATTTTTACAGCGGAATATAACGCTGTAAAATGTTATCACTTTTCCAAAAAGTGATAACATAAAAATTTCGATTTAATACGCTATTTTTGATCAAGTGCGATATAAGTACTCAAAATTTAATATTATAATGCCTTAAAAGCATTTGTGCAATGAAGATTATTTCTTCTGTTTGAATAAAGTTATCCAGCACCACTAAATAGCTTCTCGCTAGCAACGCTGTTTGGTGGTGCTAAAAGGATCTTTCTGGTCACAGCCTTAAGATTTTTAAATGGGCTGTATTTCTATTATTGAACTATATCTGTATTTCGAAGACTTAATCAAGGATTTAATCAAATACATTTCGATTTCTTTATCAAAAACATTTTCGACCTGTTCTTCCTGGACTTCTACATGTGGTGCATTCGTGTTGTTTTCATATACTCACATGGAAAAAGCTATGTAGTTTCATTAAAAAGTTCCATGTTCGGTAAAAATTTCGCCGAACACCGAACTTTTTTGCCGAACTCCGTAACTGAATCCGAACGTTCGGTCGGACACTATTAATTCTGTTCATCAATTATACATACTAATTTTTCCTTTGGATAATCGAAGAACACATCTTCAATCATATTTTTTACTACTCGTCGATGATTTATCTGTTGGACCACGTAAATAGAAAGGAAAATGTTTTGCAAGAGACCGCACACTAAAACAGTATTAATTGCATGACTAATATTTGCACTGGTAAACAGCTGTTTTATTCTTACAATCGCTTAAACAACTTTCTTAAAATTCGCAGCTTGTAAAATACGGCTTATACAAAATAACTTAATACATTGAATTTGAATGAATAACTACATTTGAAATAAACTTAAAATATTTTATATATGTACATAATTCTAAAGCTTCTTGCAGACGGTAAAGAAAAATTGTCACCAAAAGTAAATTGACTGTTCAGACGATTGTAACAAAACCATAAAATTTCATTTTCAGACAAATGTAATTTTGCGAAATTGAATTTTTTTGTTTTTCTTTTTTCTCATGCATATCAGGGATAGAAACTAAGGTTCAGTTGTACTGTTTTTGATACATTGGTGGCTATCTTTAAAAAAAATGTTATTATTAACCCGGCAATTCCATACCTTGAGTAAAAAAACCTGATTTTTCTTTCTAAATAATATAAAAACGTCAGGTTCACACAAAAAAGTAGAATTAAAAAAAAATGGTGATTCCGAGTTTATAAAGGTGTCGCTTACAGGTGACACTGGGCATAATTTATTGCACATTTTTAACATTCGGCTTAGAAGGTGACCGCAGTAAGCTTAATTTTCGTCTCCACCTCTTCATCGGTTACCTCATTTTCAATTTTAGCAAAATATAAGCTAAATTACTATATATTTATATGTTCATATAAGTATGTACATAAATATGTGAAATACTGCCCAGTCTCACCTGCCAATATAGCCTTATTTTTAACTGAAAGGCAGTCTATGTATTGACGATAATCAGTCATATTATAAGTTTGAGTATCTTACAGTATGAAATATTATCAAATATCAAATAATATTCCGGTTCTTAGATTTTTGGCATTTTTAAAACAATTTATTTATCACAACACAGGTTAGCAAATTGAAAACAAAGAACTGTTTGAAAAAAGTTAAAAAATTCCAAATAATTTAGGGTGTTACCTTTGTTATAATAATAAATGTATGTTTAAAGTTGTGTCACAGATGTGCTAGAGAAAATCGCCTGTAGGTGACACTGGAAATTGCCGGGTTAATAAAAAGTAATTTTTCTAAATACATGTGTATATCAAGAGATAGCCAGAAAATATAAAATTGGTTCCGTCATAGTTTGAAAACTATAACATAAACTTCGCACATCTGACAATAAAAGATAAGCTTCCAACTCTGCCAATGTCAAAGAAGAGTGTTCACACGATTGTCAGATATCTAGCAATATTGTTTTGTCTTACAATGGACTGTCAATGCTTTTTCTGACAACTTTGTCAAACAAAAATTGCAAGTTCACACGGTTGTAGACATGTTTAGCATATTTTACTGACAATATTGGTAAATCTGACAACCGTCTGTACGAAGGTTAACAAATTACCGTAACGCAAGAAGCAATTCAAATTGTTTCTCAAAAAATTATATATGTATAATTTACTTTTTATATTTTGGTGTAAAGCGCAACTAGCTTTACATTACGTTACAAAAGGGATAAAATTTCAACAACATGCTCCTAAAATACACGCTTTCTTGCGTTACATTACAAAAAGTAGACTTTTCGCTGGAAATTCCCATATGTACCTTAAACGAACAAACATTTTAATATGGAAAATAAATGTGGAAAATAAATGTTTGTAAGTCCAAAGCATACTAAAAAAGGTTTTATATAAAAAAGTCTTGCTCAATTCGCATCCTTATGCAATTTTGTAATACAAGTCAAAATTCACTTTTGTTTTTTGCAACGTCTCGCTTATCAAATATATTTTTGCTTATCACTTCAAATCCTTAGAGTTGATTGTTGTTACTTTTTTTCTGCATATAGTGCTACTTCATTACTTTGCAAATATAAAACACCTTTTTGAAAATGTGGCTTCTTCATTTAATTTTTTTACATTTTGTCGTCCAAATATCACAAATGTTATATTCGGTATTTTACGTAAACTTTTTTTTAAAACATTAACAATTTTGTAATATTTACGAAAAAAAGGACTACGAGAGAATTCGTTACTGTCCTAAAATTAAAAAAAAAATCCTAGAGAAAACTTTTTACGTAATACATACGAAACTTTTGAAAATAGTACAAAAAAGTTGCTACGCAAATTTCTGTTGCAAAATGTCGCATGGATTATTTTTAGTGTAGCTAAAGTATTTTTTCATTAAACTTACCAATAACATGCGTGTCTATATTCGAAATGCGCGATTTCGCTGGCTGTGGTATTATTGTGATCTCATCATTTATTTTTAATGGTTTTAATAATGAATCATTGGCTGCACTTAAATTATTACGTGCTGAACTGCTGCCGGATGCTGAATTGGGAACAGGTGAATTTTTTTTACCATCCATTGCCTTTTTGGCAACTGTACTGTGTGCTGTGTATACGTGGGTTTCAAATTGTTTGTACATACCAAAGGTGGCAGTACAGACCGTACATTTATAAGATAAATGTGCAGGTTTCAAAGTCATATGATGATCACGCGATACATGATTTAATAATTTCCATTGATACATCTAATCCATAGAAATATAATAAATATTAGTAATGTCTCATTTCAGTTAAAAAAAAAAAAATAATAAAATCTTACCCTGCCACATACTGGACACCGGCCTGCATCTTTGCCTTTATTTGCCGCCTCTTGCATTGAACTGGTCACTAAACCATGGGAACCTAGTAAATGACGTTCTAATCCCTGATCAGTAAAGAATCTAAATTGACATTTTTGGCAATTTAGTGGTGGTCGGTTGTAAATCATTTTCGGGTGAATCTTATATTAAAAAATATAAAAAGTTGATACCAAAATAAACAAATTTGTAATTTGTACAATTAAAAATATAATGCACTTACCTTAACCTTGTGCATCCATTGCATGTGGTTACGCAATTGTTCCAAATCCTTGATATAACCGTCACATATTTCACATATAACAAATTGAGCTTTGCCACCTCCAGGACTTTGGCCTGGTTTCATACCAGCTGGTGGTAGCTTACTTGTCGATGGAGAAGAACCAGCCGCTCCACCAGCTGACTGACGAGGTAGCGGTGTTATTGAAATACTTGGCTGTCCGGTTGTTTTCTTGCCTACAGTGTTTTGTATTATTTGGCCACCGGCACCCAGTTGGTAATTGTTTGGTAATACCACATTTGTAGCTGCAGGATTTCGCACTTGATTGGCGGCTCTTATCATGACGCCGGTATTTTGTGCATTTTTTCCAACCGAGACGGAAGGTGCCCGTCCGCGAAGCTTATTGGCAGCGTTTTGTGCTGCCACAGCAGCAGCCTGCAGATTTCTGGCTTGTTGTTGCTGTTGTATAGACGCCAATGCTGCTTTTTGAGCGGCAGCTTGGGCTGCCATAGCCTGATATGCAGTGGCAGTGGCCACCAGACCATGACGAGGTTTGAGTCGTGGTATCTTAGCAGGTGCTTCCCAATCATTTGGAGGTGCCAAATTTATTTCAGGTCTAAACTTTTTCGCACACACAGGTTGATGACGGCCTAATTTCGCTTTACCATTGTCCTCAAAACCGCAATTAGGACATTGATGATAAGGCAGCGGTTTAATAAGACGTGCTTTTATATTGTGCACAGCCTCCATATGGTACACGATTTCAGTAGCGTTGCGGATTTCGAAAATACAGAAGTTACACTTGTAAAGCACACCATTCATATGAGGTGTTTCATAGTGATTTGCCATAGATAAGGCAGACTCCGATTTAAAATTACAGAACTCGCATCGTTTCATATTAAATTTGAAAGGGGAATTCTTTTTCTTTGAAGCCTCCATATTAGCTGTAAGAGCAGCTATTGCTTTTTCAAATTCGCTAGTATTGCGGCCCAAACTTTTGCGCATTTTACGTTTCTGCAAACGAATTAAATCGTTTTGCACAAACTCTTGAACAAGACCCACACCTATATCCATAAAGAATTTTCCTAGGGGGCTTTCAAAATAATTTTCTTGACCTGGTTTCGTTGAGGTAACCTCAGTCCCCGCTGGTGTTGAAGCTCCGGATATGACCGGTTTTATTGCTCCTTTTAGAGCCGTCATATCATCAGAAGCTTCTTTAATGAGTACTTTTGTACGCATACCAGATTCAGAATCATCATCGTCGTCATCCTCTGATTCTTCCTCTTCTTCAGACCACGATTCATCATCACCGTCATCACGACGACGTTTCTTCTTCTTCTTGCTTTCTTCTTCACGATCTTCCTTATTTTGTTCTGTCATCATATCGAACTGGTCGGCCTTGTCTAATTCATTAAAATCTTCTTTTGTGAAAGAGAATTTCGATTCGATTTCTCTTACCACGTCCTTTATTTGTTCCGAAGGCGGTTTCTCATAAATATATGGGACTATAAAGGATGGAGCTTCCAAAACAAACATTTCATCTGTGAGACCAGGCAGAATGTTTGTATTCGGCGTCGTATTCAAACCAGTTAAGCCAGCCAAGGTTGCTGAAGCCGCAGTCATTGGTGCACCAACCGGCACTAACTTTGGTGGACCAGATCCCGTAGCAGGTGTAATATTCACAGGATATATATTAATGTCAGCGGAACGTTTAGTCGGTGTCTCCTGCACTGTTGGTGGAGTTATTAAAGTTCTTGCATCTTTTATACCAATTTGTCCTGGCATTGCGGGAGCAGCACTATTACGTTGACGTTTACTTGGTGGCTGAGAATCTTCAATAATACTATCCATTTTTCGTTTTGAGAGATCATTTGGAAGTGGATTATCATCTTCTATTACCACACAATCATCATCATCGTCGTCGTCTTCAATTACTTCAGTTTGTTTTGTAGGAGGAGTAGGTATTGACTTTGTGATTTTTGCAGGCTTTTTATCATTTTCATTTTCTGAATCAGAACCAATTAAAACAGCACCATCTGAATCGTTTTCTTCAAGCTTTTTATTGATATTGCTGGTTTTAACTGATACATCCGGCACTTCAGACATTTCAATATCCGAATCGTCTCCTAAGTCAACAACACCACCATCAGATTGCTGATTCTCTTGGCTAGTAACGGTTCCATTCTCCTTTTGTTTAGTTTTCGCGACCGATAGTGGATCGTCAGTGTGATTTGAGATGTCATTGGAGGTTTCGTCAACATGATTTGTACTTTTGGATTGATTTGAACCGTCCCGACTTACACCGCCTTCATCTCCATCATTATTTATTGATTTCTTTGTTTGAATATTACTGTCATTCGTATTGGTGTCATCATTTTCAGTATCAGCATTAGTTGAGGGCACCTTTTCCGATAAGCTATTTACACTATCCACGCTATCTTCACCGGTTTTGGGTGCTGAATCACAATGTTGTGAAACACTTTCACATGCATTCGAAGAATCCTCATTTATACTAGCGATTGGTTTCATGACAAAGTCTTTAGAATTTGTATTTCCTCCAATTCCAACTCCATTTTCAGTTGATGAGGTGATTTGTGAATCATCTTCGTCAGTATCAACAGCATCTCCTTCCATGGCATCTCCTTTATTATTGCCGTTATTGTTGTTGATGCTATTATCACTGGATGAACCATTTTGCTGCTGTCTGTCATTTGTATTACTGTTAGTAATGTTTGATTCATTATTTTGAATATTCGCCGTCAAAGCCGAACCTTCCGGTATTGAAACATCAACTTCAGTCATGTTTCGAAACGCCAAGCGCAGTTAATAGTTATTTCCAATTATAACAATTATATAGAAGTGAATACTATCTGAAAGAAAAAATAATACATCACTACTAAAATATAAGAAATATACGATACATATAAAAAAACTTAGTTAACTCTGATATAAAAAGAATAAAGCTATGTTCACACCAAATATTTGACGTCCAACGCGACCTAATGGCTGAATTTTTACAAAGTAAATTAAAATTTTTTATTTATATATATTATATATATAAATAATACGGTACTTATCCAAGACGGATTCACTCTTACACCAAACATAAAATTAACTATGTATGTATTTAAAAAATGAAATATTTAAAAAATTTAAGAATAAATTTATAACACTTGATTTTATATCAGTTCTTTGCTTCGAACTTGATTGTTTTAAGAACCTAGGACCCTTTTTTCTACCAGTTCTGTGTTTCGTCTTTTGGTCTGTGGTCTTTTTTAGAAACAAAAATCTTATTATGTACCAGATCTTTGGTTTGTACAACACAGATTTGTATAACACGACATTTTTTAGAAACGTATCTCCCGTGTTACACAGGGGCCCGTATAAATATATAGTACCTATCAAAATAATAGCACCAGTTACCTCTGTTTTTATTATAAAATTTAAAGAAAATGGAAACAGATGAATCAAAAATTGTACTTTTTGGTGGGAAGGGTTCTAGATCTTTGGTCGGAAGGCAACAAAACAATGAATGTTTTTCTTATCAAAGTTTGTGACCCATACATTGGATCAAAACAACCATGGGTACATCCAGGTAGCATATGCCGCTGATGAAATGGAGATGGTGTGGGTTTTCCAACAGGTCAATGACCCCAAACAACCAGCAAAATGACAAGCAAGTGATTCGTTGATAATCCAATTAATGTGATGGTTCGGCCAGCACTGGCTCCAGATTTAAGCCCCATCGAAAACCTATTGGCAAACGTAAAAACGGGAGTATCTGCGATTAAACCAACAAGTGCTGAATGGCTTTGGAAAGCTGTGCGTCTGGAGTTGCAAACAAAGGTCATGAAACTAGGCATAAAAAGTATTTTTATTTTAATTACGAAGTAGAAAGTAAGAAATTTAGGCCCTATTAGCTTGAAAAAAAAATAACATTCGTAAAATACTTTAGTTTTACAATTTTTCTTTAGCCAATAAACTTTTTGTATAATAATGAGACGAAGTGCTATTATTTTGACTGATAAGTTTTTTAAGTCCTTCTTTAAATTAATTGGCTTTTTAAAATATTGAACTAAAGTGAAATTTTTTGTTATTATAATAAACTAAGTACATTACAGTATTTTTAATTCTGATTTGATTACAATCACACCAAACCTCTTGTCAGATGCAGTGAGTGGATTAACTAAAATTTTGCAATAGGTGCTATTATTTTGACAACAGCTGTATGTATTTATGTATAAATATATATATATTTATAAACGAGTACATATGTATATAAAAGTTTTCGAATTGCGTTTATAGTAGACCCTCAGATGTATTTAAGTACGAATGTATACATATGTCTGTAAATATATATGTTTGTACATTTGTATGGTGAGATTTAAGAATGAACGTTTAGACGTTAAAACCATCAATTTAATACAAAATGACAAATAATTTCAAGCGAGAAGCTTAACAAAAACAGCAATATACAAGTAAATTAGTTGGTGCAATGTTTCATTACTACTAAGACAGAAAAATTAGTATAGTGTAGACGTGATAAGGTAGTCAGTCGGTCAGTCAGTCATTTAGCTTTCGCGGCTGTTTGGAATTAAAAATAGTATGAGTTTGCAGCCTCTCCTAAAACATAAAAATACGAAGTATAGAATGACGACGGCAAAATCAACGTGGTTTTTACGTCAGTTTGATAAATTTTTTGTTTTTACCTCACATTTTACATTTTGGAATGGTTTCGCATCAAACCTCTTGTAAAATGTTGGAATTGTGGGACTAGCCATCCAGGAAGGTGATGTTGTTGCTGAATTAAGAGTTCGTTGGACGTATATTACGCGGTACGGTGGTGGAGGATTTGGTGTAACAAATTAAATTACAAAACCTTTTCGACCGGTGAATGGCAACACATTAAATCCGTATAATTAAAACAATACACACAGCACTTACGAGAACCAACAAACAACTAAATGTTGTCAAAAAAGAGTAGCATATTAGAGTGTTGGACGGACTTCATATAAAAATGTTGCAGTGTTGTATTAAAAACGGATGGAGTTTCACAAAAGTAAACCGGGTTAACACCTGTGTTGTAAAATAAACTCTTAGTAGGATTACCAGAATAACAGTAATATGCATAAAACATATTTATACATGATACTGAAATATAAAAAAAAAATTAATTCTTTAGATCAACATACACATACATATACATACCTATGTACATAAAACAAAAATCGAAGAGTTTTTTTTTGTGTTACAATTTACTCTTTTTGTATTAACTATTTTCATTTAAAAAAAAAAATTTTTTTGGTATTTTTTTAGTTCAAATTAGAAAAACAACTAATTGTTACTTTAGTAAAAAATGTTTTAAGTATTTTAAACAGAATCAATTTCAATCGTAAAAATTCAGTTTAATTGGTAACACTATTACCACTTTTACTGGGACAAAGTTAAAACAAATAAAAAAGATTGAATAAAGTAAAATCAAAAATAAAAAATAAGAGAAAAATTACGAAAGAAATAATATTGTATAAATTTCAAGATTTATTAAAACAAACTAATATTTATTACAGTTTTTATCTTATGGATACAAAACTGTACATTAAATTAACAACACTGTGTTGAAGCATACTCAGAGATACTTTTAATCATCTGTGCACTCATAAAAGAGGGTTGTTTTGGTTAAAGAGTCATTGGCCAGAATTTTTAAGAGAGTTTTAATGTGAAGTACTTTTAAAGAGTAAATTATTTGCTAATCTCCGACGAAATGTCATAGACATTCAACAATTTTTTGACAATTTCATACACACTACTTTAAAACACACAATTTGCCACGAATACTATGAACAAAACAAAAAATAAAAAACACTTACAGACTAAAAGATATTCCTAATAAATGCCGCTTAAACAATCTGTATGTTTTAAAAAAAGCGTTAAGTTTTTTCACAAAAAATTATAAACTAAAAACATTTTTTTAGTAACAATAAACATTTATCTTTAATTTTTTTCTTAATCATTTTAAAACTCATTTAAATCTTATTAATTTAAAGTTTTTTATTTTTTTTGCCACCAATAAAATATAGTGTTGCCATTGAGACTGAAATTCAATTTTATTTTTAATTATATTAAGTTAAAATATACAAAAACAAACGACGCAAGAACAATGACATAAAAGAAAACAGATTGGAAAAAATATAACGTTAAAAATGGAAATAGAAAAAATTTTGATAAATATTGACAAAATGGAATCGAAATAAAATATATGAATATACTTACATACATATGTACAACAAGAATGTACATACATACATACATACATACATACATAAATGCATACATACATATATAGATAAAAAAGAAACAAAAAATAGAGGTAGCGTTTTTTTTATGAAATGCTAATTAATGAAAGAAACAATAACTATTTTACACTATATTTTAAAAATATTTTATTTAAAATTTTTATATATGTATGTACATACATACTTATAATAAACCTATGTATGTAGTAGGTTTGTATAAATTTTGACTTTTTATTTTTTATAAATTTTTAATGCAACTAATTTCTGTTTATAAAACTGTACTTTTGTACATTTTCTAAAAGCTTTTACATATTTTTCCAACGCTTCTTTCCCTGCCCTTTGTAGCCTCATACTATCATTTTTGAAATGACCGTAATATGTTATTAAGGAACAAAAGTATACAGCCTAACCTTTCTATTTTAGATTAAAACGGCAAATTAAAACCTATTTGAAGTACATATGTATGTAAGCATATAGTAAATAGGTATTAATTTTTTCTAAAAATTTTTTTATGTATGTAAAATATTCTAAGTCAGGGAAATCCCGAATCACTTTGTGTGCTCGCGAAAATTACATTTTAATTTAAGTTATTTAGCATATACCTAGACAAACTTTAATGCTAGCGAAAACTCCATTGGAAAAAAGTCTCAATTCTAAACGTATAATTGGCAATGCTACAAATAAAATTAATCTGTAAATAGGGAGGGTTCGCAAAAGACGAGTGTCGAATGGGAAGGACTATCCCACACAACGTTCTATGTTACAGCTAATTATTCGTTTATTTTACAAAATACTTTTTTGTAAATGCATACACATTTGTGTATATTGTAAAAAGTAAATTATTAATTATTTTAAAATTTGGAATTTTTTTTTTTGCTAAAAATTCCTCATTTAAATTAAATTAATTTTGTTACAATTATATATTTTACAAGCAAAAAACACTAAAAAAAAGTAAAGACGGTTAGGCCCGACCATGTGACACCACCACAATATTGAAAAAAAGTTTGCGAGTGTACCCGATGGCGAGTAAAATTCGTAAAATTGACAGAACTCAAGTAAAATAATTTTTGTATTATACAAAATAATAGTGTAAGAGATTATTAATATTCAACATTTTTATTTTTTCGAATTTATTCTATGAGTTAAATTTCAGTTATGTATTTTATAAAGCTTTTTGTAATAGTTCTATTCCTTAAATTTTTAGGAATGACTTTATACACTACCATACTATTATATTGAGATTATTAATATTTAAAATTTATATTATTATGATTTAAAAAACAACGAACTTGATTTAATGGTAATATTAACAATAAATAAATAATGTTTTTATAGAAAAGAACAGTGTAAGGGATTGTTAATATTTAATATTTAAATGAATAAGATTTTTGTTAAAAATACAAGGTATTTTCAACTTTTGCGGTGATCGCAAATCCGTTCGAAATAGACCTGCACTGTAAAATGGTCTGTCAGATGCGAGAAATCATTTAAAAACTTTGGTATTTCTGCACCAAGCGGATCTGCGTCTCTAAAGATATTAGGAGATCTAAGGCATATCTTGACATCTACTTTGGCCGAACCACAGCTGAGGATGGACAGAGGCTCATCCTCCTCGGATTTCTTATAATATGTTCACAAATGCTCCAAAGGCAATTTTTAGACTTATCAGAACTTTAAGCAACTGTAGGGGTGACCGTGTCTTCCACAATTGCAGAATGCATAGTCATAGAAGCTCAGTAAGACGTTTTTCAATACGATTGAATTATTTTAATTATTCTCTGGACCCTCTAATCATTTCTTCAGAACCAATGCTAAGTAGCTCGCCAATTTTTGGGCCTCTGAACTATTCTCTATTTCAGTTTTTTCATTTATTATATTTAATAATAATGTTCGAAGACTGCTAACTAGTGGAACAATGTAGCAATGGCCTTGGTTATGGATTTTGTAGTGTCTTCGAAGTAACCCAAAATTGTCAGCAAAATGATTTTTTATTCTCACCAACATCTCATTAAAAATAAGCATAAAAATCTTAATATGTATAAAATTTTGACGTTTTTTGTACTACACATGCAAAAACGATTTAGTAATGAGAGAACATTTCACTGCTATGGTGCAAATAAAACGGCTAAAGATGGAGGTCCACACTACGCGATCAATTAGTTGATGTGTTTGTTAAAGCGTCCGTCAAAAAAGTAAAATTAGTGTGAAATATGCATTAACCTATAGAACGCGTTAAGTAGATTTACATTACGAAATTGCATGCGTCCTGAAAAAAGGTCAAGACAGTATCAAACGTCTAGAACGCGTGGTGTGGATCTCTAACTAAAGAATTAAAAGAATTCTGTTTTGACATTATGTTCTGCTTTGAGATTTGTTTGCGTTTCAGAGATTTTTGGAAGGGAGATTATATGTGACCTATGGTTAATTTTGGACTTCCCAACACAATATTTAGTCATCACATATTTTAGATATCGTAAGTTATTTTTGCCAGATTTTACTTCAATGCCAATATTTATAAGAAGGTAATGACATTAAAAGCTTTTTGGGAGTTTAATTTGTTTGTGAGCTATGGTCAAGTATAGACCGATTGCAATAAATAAGTTTGGACCAAATTTAATCTAAATACCAATTTAATCTAAATAATAAGATGGTTTATGGGCACAACGATACTATTACAGAAAAAAGCTTGTATGGTGGCTATGTGAAATTATGGACCGATTCTTACCGCTTCTAGTAGGCTTGGTTCTTGTGAAAACAAGAACATATCTACCAAATTTCATCAAATTATCTCCAAAATTGCGACCTGTACTTTATGCACAAGGTTTACAGCAAGCCAGCCGAATGGACTTCGTTAGATCGACTCAGAAAGTGTAGACCAATATTTTAAGGTGTTACAAACATCAGCACAAACGCGTCATACTCTCTTCACTATTGTAGTGTGGGTATAAAAATAACTTTCATTTGTGTACCGCAAAGAGTATTCGAAAACCGAAACCGAAATCCATTTTTTTATTTAAAATAAATCTATTCGAAACCGGACCACTTTTTTTAAATAAACTGACAGAGTCACAAAGTTATCAAAGGATTCAGCAACTGTATTGAAGCAATGTTTAAGTTATAAAAGTGTCTAATGATAAAACTTTATAAAAGGATATTCAAAATACCTAATTCCAGAAAATGAATTATATTCTGCTGGCGTCTGATAATTGTAAAATTGTCTGTACATACAAAATTTACTTTATTGCTAACCAAATGATAGATAGTTAAAGAAAAAACATGCAACATGAAGACACAAGATAGTCTGGTAGAGTATAGAATCATTCCTAAGTATATATGTATAGATATCTACAGCTTCAATGTTAACCGAAGCATTTGACATATTGAGGGAATAGCACTATTGCAATAAAGTTTTATAAATTGAAATTTGATTTATTGAACACATTCGAAAAATAAAAATGCTCATTATACAATAATGCCAAATACACTTTTTTTATACCCTCATTCACCACTAGTGGTATATTAGAGATTATAATTAGAAATCACACTGTGAAATTGTGTGAAGATTGGTCCATAATTTACTACAGGCCCCATATAAACCCTACTCTCGGAAAAGAGTTAAGTACGCCTAAGACCATAATAAATAGTGCTATCATAATAAAATGTGGTACGTCACAGTTTTATAGGACTAGAAATCACATAATTTACCCTGGGCCCCACATAAACCCTACTCTTGGAAAACAGTTTAGTACGCCTTAAACCGTAATAAATAATGCTATCATAATAAAATTTAATAAATCACACTAATAAATTTCGAGATGATTGTTCCATAATTTACCATAAGTCCACTCTGGGAAACGGTAGGAGATATAGATATTGCGGTAAAATTTGTTCCAACTTAGCTTCATATGACCAGACAAAATTTCATGCAATTTTGTGATACACGGGCCATAATTAACCTTATGTTCCATATTAAGCAGCCTTCTGAAAACCACTTTAACACTATGAAACGCTGTAACAAATTTCACTTCTAAATCAAAATTTAGTTCTAATTTAGGTTTTTTAATACCAAAAATCACTCTACAGAATTCCCCTCTCGAAAATAAAGTTTTATATGACTAGAAATGAAAGCATAAAGCTTTCTGATTGCCGGTCATTAATTCAACATATGTAGGTCTAAATTGCGAAGAATTTTAATACTGGCGTCCATTTTTATAAAGATTAATTAATAATTTATAGACCTACAGTCAGTTAATGAAGTTAAGGCACAACATGTCTCAAAAGATACTCGTATCTGTCAATACATTTACATCCGCTTAACTTAAAAAAAAATTTTTTGATATCTTTTTATACATTGATCGTTTTATTGTTAATTCAGCGCAAAAAAATTTCATATTTCATCATTTGTATCACATAACGCTTTGAAAACGAAAGGACATAAAAATCCACATAAAAGAACTGTAAGCACATACTTTTTTTATGTGGATTTTGCTTTTATAACGGCAATTTTTTATATGTCAATGAGTTTTTCTGTACAAGTTAATTGAACAGTAGCCGAGTTTAAAATGCAAAAAATTATTCTCGATATATTATTTTTGACAAAAACAGCAAAATGAGCAATCGGTCAGAAATTTTCATAAACGTCCACAAAATTATTATAATTCTTCACGCGAGAGGATAATTATATCGCGAAATTGGTGTCATTGTACAGAGGACATATACTAGTGTCAGAAACATTGTAAAATATCTTAGCAGATGTAAAGGTAAAGGACCGATCTCTTTCAAAAGTCATTTTGTGACTGTATATAGGGTTCACGCCTGAAATATTCTAACTATCGGTGGATGGTATCAAAGATTCGGCACAGCCGAATATAGCACTCTTGTTTCAATAAATTTAATAAAATTAATGTTATTAAATTATGTATGTATGTATATTAAAATCATTATCAAATCTATGTATGTATGTATTTATTAATCGACAAAAGCAGTTAAGAACATTTTCCTCCTTTGTTTGTCAACCGATTTGAACAAAAATATACCATTTGAAAGGTATTTACTTACGGAAGTGCATGATATATATTTAGTCAATTCACAAGGTATCCTAACATGTCATATTGTCAAAATGTCCTAATATTTCACAATGGTTTAAAAACATTGTTGTTGGCTTGTTAACAAAAAGTGTCTTAAATAAATAGAACGTTGCATGCTGTGTTTATTGTGCTGTCGTAATTAATCAGAAAAGTCCAGCGCTGAGCGGCTGAGCCGTACAACAATATTTTTAAACCATTGTGAAATATTAGGACATTTTGACAATATGACATGTTAGGATACCTTGTGAATTGACTAATTATGTATATTCTGATCAATATTATTGTGGTTATGAGCGCTCAAATTTGCTAATTAAGCGACATTTACACGGCGATTTTTAAAACATGATGACTTTTGGGACATGTCTTTTATTAAATTTTTGTTTTAAAAAAATCGAAAAAACAATGAAAATAAAACATAATATCAAAATTTGAAATGACAGTAAAAGAAAATTAGAAAAAAACATGAAGAATTAAATTCTTTTTTTCTACTCCTCTACTACAATCCCTACCGACATAGTATACAACTAGTATCCCGACTCTTTGAAAGGTAAATAACTCAATTGTCAGTGGAACCTAATTTATGTTTGTATTAGTAAGATTTTTTTAAATGTATTGGTGTATAAAACTATTTCCACCACTAAACATAGTTGCATAAAATCGTATAGAATGTGACAAAAAATTTTATCCAAAATAAAATTTTATTAGTTCAATGAATTTTCGATTTATTAAATGCTGGCTGCATTTATAAACTTTTAAAAACAATGTTTGCAAATTTTTTTTTGCAATATCGGAAAATATTTAAATAATTTATGATTTCAAATATTATTTTCATACCACAAAATGCTTTTCTGCTGGCTTTAATAATATTAACAACAGAAAAAATTAATGTCAAATAAATTTATTAAAAATTTTTAGTTTTTGAAAACTAAAAACATTTTGCAAAAGCAAATGAGCAAAATGTATTGGAAAAAATTATTAATTATGTGTTTATGTCATAAAATTAAACATAAATAGGCGTATTCATAAAAAATAAAATAGATTTCAAACGTATTTTAAAACTAAATTTCCATACAAATTTTCCTTTAAATAGATTTCATATCCAATTTAGTTTTTTATGAATACGGCAGAAAGTGTTATATTGTGAAAAATTTTAAATTGAAAAATTTAAAATTTTGTTTTTGTTGTTCTTATGTGTGTTAAATTCCCAGAGAACCTATATGTGTGAGGGGTGAACTAAAAAATTGAGAACGCTCTCTCGAGTTGGCATACTAGTTCTATACTATGCCTACCGAATTCGTCTATAAATACAAAACATGTCTAAAAATTATACAATAATCATTGCTATACAAAAAAAAAAAAATAACAATTGACTCCCCAGCCCAAAGATTTTGGTTTCATGAAGTAGGTATGTACATATATGTATATAAATTAAGACCTGTGTATATGAAAATATACATATTCGAAAAGCAATATTCATTTAGAAATCCGATTATATAAGTTTGATTCATCATGATTCAGAAAGAATTTTGCATGGTAATAATATAACTATTGGCGAATCTACCGTGGAACTTATTGATCACAAAATGTATAGATGTATAATGATGGACGCTTGAATTTTGCTAATCACATCGATTTTTATTTGAGGGATCTTTTATAAAGTGCGTTCGAGAGCTTAAAAGTTTTTACTATTTTTTACTGGACTTTACTGTATTTTACTAAATTTCGTTCGCGTACACAATATAGTAAATGAGAACACAAATTGAGTGTGTTAAAAAAAAAAAAAAAAAAAAAAAAAAAAAAAAAATATGTTTCAAAGGTAAACCAGCAAAAGTAAACAAACAAAAAGCATACAAATTGTGAAAAAATCTGAATCAAAACCTAACCTAACATTATACACACTTTAATTTTTATAAACACATAGTACATAGATTCATATCGTTACCTAAAACGCAAAAGGCCCTAACAGTTTGAAAATTTTACAGGAGAAGCAAAAAACTATTTGAAATAGTAAATTGATTAATTGCCTTAAACTGTTTATAATTAATTTTCTTCTATTTTTCTTGTTAAACCTACCAGTGGTTTTGACAAATAAAAATGTTGCATATAATGCAAGCTGTTAGTTATATCTTTTAGCGTTTATCGTATAATATTTTGTAGATAGGGCTTTTTGTTTTTTGTTAATAAAATCGCTTATTTTCTTCGAAAGATTCCAAAATTTGTTGTGGACATTTGTGTTGATGCAATACATCAGAATCAATGAAAAAGTCAATTTTTAATTTTTCGTTAGTTAGGGCCTTTTGCGTTTTAGGTAACGATATATTAAAAACAGCCAAGACGAACACCTGGCGTTTTCACCTAATTCGGGTACGTTTAATCCAGTGGTGCTTACCGTTTTTAAGGTTAGCTCTTTGTTTCGAGATATTTGCGTAACTCTAAAACGGTTTAGTTTATTAAACAGACTTCCGCAATAATTTCCTTAAAGTAAGGTTAAACCTTTTTCTAATATGTGCACTCGTTTTAGAAACATAATTTTTTTTTAGCAAAATTTTCATAAAACGTAATATCTGTATGGGAGCCCTTCTAAGAAGTGGAGATAAAATGCAAGTATGGTAGTCCGTCATAAGTTTTATCCCCTTAGGAGCGATTCCTTGGCAGTTATTCACACATCTAAAGGATCCATCATTTAAAAAATAAAAATCGAAAGTATCATAACCAACACTACCAACTACATTAACAAAATAATTATTATTTAAATCCATCTTTTACGGTCAATTAATCCAGACATTTTTAAAAATTTCCACTTACCAGAATTATCAAGATTAGAAAATAAGCGAGTATAAAATTTTCTTCTCTCTACGCACAATATTTTTAGCTCTGTATTTTAGATTTCAACATTATTAGGCAAAAAGCAGGTATTAAAAGGAAAAATTAGCCAACAATAATATATTTAAAATACTCAGAATATTGATGGAAATTGTACTTGATCCGAAAATGAAATAATTGACTGGTCACTTCATAACCAAAAGTCCAGTAAGGAAGTAAGGTATTGTGTGCAACTTCGAAATAAGTTGGTCTAGAATTATGATGAACGTATATACCTAGCCGTGCACCCATTGATCATTTGGATTGCTTTCGAAACATTGAACATGTTAGATTTGAAATCACACAGTTATAATTAGGGCGGCGATTTCCATGCAAATACATGTTTTTTGTCGATGATCTTTCCAAATCATAATTGCGCTTAAATGGGATCGATTTGTTTTTGAATATCTTGGTTAAAATGCATATTTTGGCTTTAAATGCATATTTTTCGAATATTTTGAAATTTTGGAGTGATTTTTTTTATATTACCATATTATAAAAAAAACTACACAAAAAAATCATCCATATGAAAAAATTTTAAATCAATAAAATAATTCTTTTGGAGCTTTGCTTAAAATTCTATTGAGAAGTTTCTTTGAGAAGTTTTAGAATGTTTGAAGAACTTGTTGATACCGCTGATTATGCAATTTAAAAAGTAAAATCAATATTAAAATTAAATAACATCACAAGTCAATTGGCATTTGTATTTTCCAACTAACAATAAATTGGTGAAACAATAACTATTTACGAGGGATTTAGTTCACTTAATACTCAAGTAAAATTAATTAATTGATATTGCAGAAAGTAAAATGAACAATGTAGAAGGAAGAATTGCCTGAGAAATTAATAAAAATAATACAAAGCGTTTTGCAAAAAAATTAAGGATTTCAAAAAATAAAATAAATTTCAAATATTTTTGATCTGATCTGGAATCAAAGTGGGATCTGGTCCTAAAACTTCGGTTGACGTTGAGAGATCATTTTCCATGTACAAACGTTTTTTTCGTCTGAACAGATAAAATTTAACTTTTGATAAACCAGTAGTTATTTGTTTAAACAAATAAAAATATTTTAAATTTTTTAGTGCATGAGAAGCTCAGCCCTAGTTATAATTAATATTAGAATATTTTAATAGCAATTCATAATGAACAATTTCAAATGCAACCAAATCACTTTGCGGCAAATATACCACACTCTAAAGAATACTCTAATATCATTAAATATAAGCTCAATAATAATACTCACAGGCTGCAGAAGAAATGTTAAAAACAATTTTCTATTTAAGTTTACAAGAGACATAAATAAATAAATAGCTGTCACGTAAGGAAATTACTCGCCAAATTACAGAAAATGTGAGTCTGTAAAATTTTTGTGAGAAAGTTCCCGCTTTGAACTGTCAAATAAGCTCACGCATAAAAATGGGGTGAGAAAAAATATTACCACTATAAAATATGCAAAATGCGGTGAATAATAACATGGGATAGATAAGTAATTTTTTTGACTGATTTTTTTATTGTTTAATTATTTTGCTTTTAACATTTTTGAAAAATATACGAATGTGTAAACAATAAAAAATAAAGTCGCACTACACATTATTTTCTATAGCCGACGGTAGTATTTTCGCCGCCGTCATTGAACATATTTCAATTTTAATAATTTTGGCCGCCGTCAACGATATGTGTTATGGGCGTTCTCAACGTCTGCAAGCGCACATCGGCTTCGAGTGGAATATTATGACATTTATAATCTTTTCGATGCGAGAAGTTCTCACCAAAGTTACAGAACATGGGTACAGGTTTCATAAACTTAACATCAAAATTTTCACCCATGTTTTTAAATTCATCGAATTTAACGGCATTACGGGACGGTCTAATACTTTGGCATTTCATATGACAAATTTTAAGTCTATAAGAAAATAAAAACCAGATTTGTCCCTAAGATAAGAGCCACTGCTATCAATAAAAAGCACTCAAAAGTCAGAGCTGTTCATATAAATTTAACTACACATTCAATCACTTGTGTTGTGAAAATAGCACATTAATTTAAAAATTATGCATTTATTTTTGTTTTGTAAACAAAAACATGAAACTGGTGGTTAAATATTTCTTGCTAGAAAAAATCAAGCCGAATTCACACCAGGTGACCTTAGTTTGCAACGTAAGCAAGTGCTGATAACTAAACATATGACTAAATGGTATTCCCCTCTTGTAGTTCTGGGGATCTTTCATAAATTCTATAATTTTCACATAGAATTATGAAATTAAAAACGTTTGTAAACTCTTACATTTCAAAACACACAATTTACAATTAAAAACAAAATGAAATGTGACAGCATATACTTTTGACACGCAGCTAATTTGTGCAGTGTTGTATTATTTTTACACAACGTTAAAGTATTTTACAGTGTTGTATCCGTTTGCAAAATAAGACCACCTTGCATGTATTCGCCTTGTTGTCTTCCAAATTTTTAAAGTCTTTTTTCACTCTGTCGTTGCAAGTTTTTCGAGTACCTGAACACTTACTAGTCACAATTATTTAAAATAAGTAATAGTTTTCTGTAAATGAACACACCCTAATGTATTGTGAAGATATTAAAATCATTTCATTGTGTCATATCAAAAAAATGGGCAACATTTGTTCGTTTATTTTATAAAACTTATTATAAATGTCTAAAATTTTGATATTCCACTTTACTATCCAACGCTTTTTTTCGAGTTATATATGAAAAACCTTAATTTTGATATTTTCCTTCTTTTTTTAGTTTTTCTCAATTTTATCATCACGCGGAACTTTAAGCCGTTTTTGTGCAATTTTAAAAAATAAAAACAGACATTTTCATTCTTAAGTGGTTCGCTATACAATTTGTTTTCTCTAAGTGTGCTGGCCAAGATTTTATTTATAATAAAAGATATCAAGTCAATTAACCTCCCAAAAATAAAAAATGGCATATCATTAGCTATTAAAAAAAATTATTTCATATACCGGGAAAATCAGGGCAACTACTGCTACTTGAAGTAGCCCAATATGTACCCAAAACATTAAAAATAGTTGGGGATTTATATCTTAAGTTGAAAGAACAACTTTTTTTTGAAATATTGCTAATTATAAATATGAATGTCTGCATGTTTTTTTTTTATATTAACTTAATTTTTTTTTATTTTTTACTCGGTTAACAAAAATTAAAAAAAAAACATGTTTAAAAGCTACATTTTAAATCGCCCGATTTTTCAATAGGAAAAAGGTGGGTGTTAATTTTTTTTCTTATTTATCTGGCAGACCTGCACGTTAGCTGTTAGTGTCTTGATCAAAAATTTAACTTTGGATATCTTTTTAAAGAAGTGAGTAGAAAAATTTAATGATATAAATGAGACCCAAAATTATGGAATTTATTTTTAAATAAGCATTTAAATTTTGAAAATATGTACTTTTAAAACTTATATTAAATAAAGAGGATAGTTGCAATTATTGAACCGATATTTTTAAACTAAAACTGAATTTTTATGAAAAATACACACGAAAAAAAATTTAAAAAAATTGTATGTGCATGTACATTAGACTTGCCAGACGATCTTGATTTTTCTTGATTTAAAAGAATTTTTACTGCTCGTTAAGAATCAATGTCAAGATTTTTTAAAACCCACCAAAAAAACACTTTTATTTTTAAAATTTGTTAACAATTTTACTTAAACAAAGTAGTGTAAAAAATAAATAAATATTTCATAGCTTTATTTTTAAAAATCTATTAAAACTACGTTTCCTTTATTAAACACTTATTATTTGACAACATTTAGATGCTGATATGAAACAGAAACACGTACCAACGCATGTTTTCCCTCTATGCTCAACACTAATAACACTGCTTGAGTCGGAAACTTTTTTGTAACAAGCGGGCAACCGGCGGGTAAACCTAAATCGAGTACGCTGTATCCAGTGGTGCAAACCGTTTTTTAGATAAGCTCCTATTTTAAAGATTATTAAGATCGAATATTATGGTTTATCCAACGCAATTTTTCTCAGTTTTCTACAATAAATTAATTTTTATATCGATTGCAATATTATTGTAGCAAATTGAACTAGTCCAGTGGAATTCAAAACGTTAAACAGGTGACTTTAAACAAAAGTGAACAGAAATGTTTTGCATAAATAGTATTTTTTGATTTAAACTTTTTTAGCAATTGTGTTATTTTTATACGAGATCATTTTAGAAAGTTTTTAATTGTCTTTTTAAAGTCAAGATTTTTTGTGAATGTCAAGAATGTGGCAAATTTTAAGTACAGTTTTCACAACACAAGTGAGTGAACGTGGAGTAAAATTTATTTGAAAAGCACTCAGTTTTTTGAGTGTAGTAACGTTCAGTCACATGTGTTGTGAAAGCAGTACATAAATCTGACAAAAATAATGTACATATAGATCAGAGAGCTGCAAGGGGCATGAAGGAGCTAGATAAAAATCAAACAATCCTAAAAATGTGTGTTTTTTAATATACATACATACATTTTAACATACCAAAGTCGTTGCGAAAAATTTAGAGTAAATTGTAATATATTTTGCGGGTTAGAGAAATTATGGGTTAAAGTTAAAATTTTCATAAAAAAAGTCGAATTCGGATGACATTGGTCCTATATACATATGTAAATATCTCATAAAATTTCTTCGAATTTAATTTTATGCCTAAAGGGCTCTGGAGACTTTCAAATAACCCGTCAATCAGTGCAAATGTGTTAGTGTCGTTTATTTGTGGCTTTTTCGGAGACGTACAAATAAACACGGCAATCAACAATTGTATTTTGTAAAAAACCCAAAATATTAATATTTTTCATGACAAAAAACACAAAGAAAATAATTTTCAAATAATCAGCCAGCAAATAAAATAATCAAAACTTTTTGATTTTCATCAAGCATTGCCGACAACGCGTATGTGTACCCGAAAAAGAACGACTGCACGCACACAACTATGTGATTGATGTATTTATTTGATAGTCTCCCGGGCGTTTAAGCAATAATAAAATTCTTGGTTGTGATTTTTTAACAGTTTTTCTCAATGTAAAAAACAATATATTTCTTACATACACTCAAACATTTATATTTTTAACCATTCATGTTGTGACTAAAAATGATTTTAAAAAATGCTAAAATTTCTTAAAGATTTTTGCTAAAAATTTATTACCAGTATGACATTTTATTCGAAACTAAATACATTTTAGTGACTAATTTTTGAACGAAATTGAAATAAATGGTTATATTTAAGCAAATGGCTAGATTTTGGTAAAGCATGTGATACATAGCTATAAATATGTAGCACAGAGAGTTAAGATTAAATGTAAAATTTATTGGGCCTTTAAACATCTGATATATGAAAAATTTAAACGATTTATTTCTATGATATACAAAATTCTTTGATAATTTTATTTGTATAGCTTAAAAAAAGTTGAAGCTTTAAAATAATTATTTCTTCAGCAGTTTAGAGCAAACATCTTTTTCAAACATCTAATGCAAAGTGACATTTCCTTGTACTTTTATATCGTAATATCAAAGGGCAAATAATATTTACAACCAACATGATAAGGGAATTTCTAATATGTTTGCCCTGAATATCCAATTTTGTTAACAAGACAGGTAAGATGTTTCTTAACATAAGAATTATCCATTTTCATACGAAATTTCATTTTGGGTACAACTATTTTTGGTCAAAATTTATTAAAATTTATAAATTTTTTGCAGTTAAATCAATAAAACAATTCGTCTAAATTTTTAAATTAAATAATGCTGAAAAAAGCTAAAAACATTTTCCAAAAATGCTAAATAAAATGTCAATTGCTAAATTAAAAGTTTGCAGCTAAATACAAATTTTTAATGCTAAATTTAGCTGCAAAAATGCCAAAATGGCCACACTGCTGATACATACATATCTCTGACGCTTGAAAGAGAACAAAGCTGTAGAATACATGACAGGTTTGTACTTCATTTTTAACGTTAATAATTAGGTCTGTCTGCGTACTTTTCCAGTAGCAAATACTCAGTAAATTTTTTTGGGAGAGTAAGACAAATTTTACTCTTACGGCTGAGAATATCTCAAAAAGTACGCAGACGGTATCCAGTGAAATCTTGCAAGGAAACAGCTGATCGGTGTGTAAACAATTGAAATAACAAACGTGAGCCAAGATAGCGTTGAAGAAATAGCGTCCAATTTGGGAATTTAAAAACCGGGAAACCAAAATACCCAAATAATGGGTATTTGCAGTATAAACAAAAAGTAAGCGTCGAATTACGGAATTTAAAATAGGGAAGTACAAATATAGGAACAAATGTAGTTTACCGACGCAGCACCAAATAAAAAAAAAGTACCCACGGTGATGGAAAATGGAAAAATAAGAAGAAAAAATAAAATAAATAAGTTGGCGCAAACGCTTAGTTTTCGAGTTATGGACGTTTAAAGTTTTCATATAAATATGTGATTTTCCACTACAATTCTAAACGTATATTGCCAATATTGGTATCATTTTAAAGCTATTGAACAGATTTTTCTGGATATACATAATTTATTTCAAAATATTAAACTCTTTAGATCACATTACAGTTTTTTTCATTTTACGTCGAAATGTTACGGAAGTGCACTAGGAAAGAATGTAGTTTATTTAAATAAAAGTGTAATACAAATTTTATAAAATAACAAACACTAGCATCGCAAAAAAAAATTCTTTGCATAGCCAGCCTTTGGCAGGAAGCAAGGATGTTCTTCTCTATGGTATAATAAACACCGGTTTCGCTTACTAAAGCTTCCAAGAATAGCCGGCCTTCGGCCGGGCGCAAATATTTTCTCCCCTATGGTATAACTAATACCGGCTTCGCTTACTAAAGATTCTCTGCATAGACGGCCTTTGCCCATGGGCAAGGATTCTCTCCTCATTAGTATAACATAAACATAAAGAAGGTTTTACTTGTATTTTAATTAAAATTCTTAAATAAATTAGTATGTAGTATATACATACATACATTAAACAATTAGAAAAAAATGAATAATTTGTTTTTATGCTTACTAAAGAACTTTTGTATTTTTGCAAACTCGTCTCACTTCTTAATAAACTAAAAATATTAAAATAAATTCTGTATGTCCAGAAAGATCTACTGAAACGCTTTGCAATGATACCAATATTAGCCATATACATTTGGAAATGTACTGCAAAATCACATATTTACAAATAAAAACTTAAAACGCCCATAACTCGTAAACTAAGCGTTTGCGCCAACTTTCTTATTTTATTTTTTCTTTTTATTTTCTATCATCCTAGGTACTTTTTTTTATTTGGAGCTGCGTCGGTAAACTAGATTTAAGCCCAAATATATTTATATTTTTAATAAAAATACAAAAAATATTTACCACAGGCTTTTGCAGGGTATAAACTATATATTTTCTGAAAGTAAATAGTTTTCTAGACAAACTGAGCGATGCATGCAAAAAATCGTTCGGACAGTTTCCGAGAAATCTGGGTTCATCCAAAATGGTCAGTAAAAATCTTTACTGATTTATGCAATGAACCACAGGCTTTTGCACGGTATAAACTATATATTTTTTGCACGCATCGGTCATTTTGTCCAGAAAACTATTTACTTTCAGAAAATATACAGTTTATACCGTGCAAAAGCCTGTGGTAAATATTTTTAGTATTTTTATTAAAAATATAAATATATTTTTACTTCCCCTTTTTAAATTCCTAAATTCGACGCTAACTTTTTGTTCATATACTGTAAATCCCCATTATTTGGGTATTTTGGTTTCCCGGTTTTTAAATTCCCAAATTCGACGCTATTTTGTCGACGCTATCTTGGCACACGTAAGCTCTTTCATTCAAACAGTATATAAAAACAGCTGTTCAAACTAGTTGCAAAATCTTACCAGAGGAAATTTCTCCAGTAACATTTTGCAAGTTCTCTAATTTCCAACTGTCAAAAAATTCTCTTTTTGGCTCTCTCGCTGTAAGAGATTTGGAGTACGCAGACAACATTTTGCAAGATTTTGCGACATTTTGTACAAAATTATGCAAAATATGTGTACGCAGACAGACCTATTGAGTCGACTCGTTCATACATGCTGCACATGAATGAACATGATATAGCATTTGAAAGCGAATATGGGATATTGGATATACTCCAAATTTTAGTATTCGTTGCAGTTCTCTAATATACATAGATAAACATTTTGCCTACATAAAGATAAGATTTCATACCTATACTTAATTTTAAGACTCATAGAACTAAAGATACAAAAATTAAATAATAAAATTTATTATTTAAGTTTATTAAATAAAACAGGTATTGTCGTATAAAATTATAGCGTTTTTCACCCTTGATAATAAAGTCCCTTGTAGACCTTGTTAATCTTATTAATTTAATGAAAGTTCTAACATTTACAACACTGCAACAACAAAATATATTATACTAAAATTTACTATGCTGTGGTTGAAAAATCTAACAAAAAGCTGTAGTAAACAATTGTGGTAATTTAGCAGAAAAAAACGGTTGACAAAACTATATCTGCCTCTTTCTCTGACTCAGCAAATTCATTAATTTACAATACATACGAAAAAGACACTCACGCTTTTAATTTTAAATCGTATTTAATATAACAGAGTTGTACACTAAATACAAAGGGTGAAACCGCTTATATATTAAAGCTTTATTTATGTTTTTGATCAAACTTTTGTAAGCATTAATTGGTATTTAAGACGGACGCACTAAATATTAATAACTAAATAACGTATTTTATGCAAAAAATTTAACATTTGTAAAATTAAATTGTGCACACAAATTTTGTTTTAATTTTTTCTTATTTTAAAAAAATTGTATGCACGATCTATAACAGAATTAAAAACAATTTTTTATTGATAATTCTGCATGTACAGGTAATATTTAGAATAAATAAAAGCGTGAAATATTTATTTACCTGATTTTTTACCATATAAAAAATGTCCAGTTTTATTGATCCTCCTCTTCTTCCTCTGGGTTAAATGATAATTTAACCGAACTTTTGTTTGATGACTTTTCACTTGATTTATTAAGTTTATGCCTTTTCTTTTCGGCGGTTGATTTTTTTGACGAAGATAAAACAATATCTAAGGCGAAATCTTCAGCAGGTTTATGACGCTTGCGAAAAATTATTGGTTTTGATAAATCAGCAGGTGCTTCAGCAGCTTCTATTTGGAAATTAAAAATCAAAATGTGTTTAGTAATATTTTTTATTTATTTATTTGAGTTTTTAAGCCCTTAAATGGGCCAATAAACCAGAAAAATATAAAATTTGGCATATGAAACATAAATAAAAAATTATATTAGTATACATTTTGGATAACTTTGTATACGAATCAGTGGTGTACCCTGCAATGCAAAAGACCTTAACAAGGTTTTTAATAATATATGTTCTTCTATAAAAATACCTACACCGAAAATAGAAAATATTTACAGACTCAAAAAAATATATAAAAACAATAGGCCGTATGAACCAACGGATGAAATTATAGCTGTGAAATTACAGTCACCGTTTGAAAAAAATTTTGTTCTCAAGTCAATTTCAAAATATCGACGCGAAAATAAAACTGCATTATGCTTAAGAAATGCTGGGTTCGATAGTAATCAGCCCATTTATGTGAATGAAAACCTAACACCATATAATCATCAAATATTTAAAGCAGCACTCAATCTAAAGAAACAAAAGATAAAATCCGCATTTACACTACGAGGTCTCGTATATATAAAGATACACGAGTCAGATGAACCTACTTTACTTTAGTTGAATTTCTCGAGGAATTTACACAATTTTTTTCGTAAATAGCACCAGCTGTCTAATATGTTGTATAACCAACAATTTTAATTTCCTTTTTCAACTTAATTTCATTATTATTTTTTATATCCAGTCCTTAATTTTTTAATCCTGTTTAAAAGTATTTGTCTTAAATATATATTTAATCACAATTTGTTTTTTATTTTTAATCAATAATCTGTTGAATGTAACTGATAAATGTTTGTTTAGTTGCGTTGCTCTAATATGTTCAAATGACAAATATTTTATATGAACAAATTGGTTCTAGAGATGCTAACGTTAATATGACTAGTTAAACGAAAACAGGGCTTTAATATCTGCCACATTAACGCTCAAAGCCTTGGCAATAAGTTGGACGAATTCTGTTATTTATTCGAAAACTCTGGAATTGATGCAATGTGTTTCCGAAACTTGGTTAAAAAAAAAAAAAAAAAAAAAAATAAGCGATGCTTTTATAGCGGTAATGGTGTTTTTCGGTCTAATAGACACAAACATGCTGGTGGAGTAGCAATATATGTAAGAAATAATAAGTCACTCTTTTAAATTCTTTTATTTTACACCTTTATAACAAGCATGTTCCATTGAAACCTAATGATACAAGATTTTTTCTTTGGACGACTGCAAATGGGTTACAAATTAACCCTAAGAAATCAAAATGTATAATTACTTGTAAAAACTCTGTCAAAATTGAATCTAGAATTGATGTTTTTCTGGGTGGCAGCAAAATTGATATTGTAAATTCTGCAAGAAATTTTTAACAGTACACTTACTTGGTCAGATCACATCAACCAATCATGTGAAAGATTGTATAGTATGCTAAGGTGTTTATGGGCTACACAGTATTGCACACCACCAAAAATAAGACTACTCTTGGCTAAAACCTACTAACTAACAACTCTGATGTACTCATCAGAAATCTTTTCTGGCTGTAACTCAAAAGACACGGCTAAACTCAACACAACTTTTAACAACATCGTACGTTACATATTCCGCTTGAACAGATTTCATAATTTTTCTCAGTACTCCAGTCGCGTCTTGTATATTACCCTTTATAACTACTTAAAGCTTAAAAACCTAGTTGTTCTGCATAAAATTGCAACATCAGAACAACCAAAAATATCTGCATGACCGATTAATATTTATGAGGTCTTTAAGAGGAAATGGCATCATGCTAATAAGACATCGGGATACGGCATTCTAGAGACAATTTTTCATACTAACTATACGTCTCTGGAACCAACTTCCTTTAAACTTGCAAACTATTAGCAACGCAAATAAATTTAAATATTTACTTAATCAATTTTACCGAACGTAATCTGCTCTAAATGTCATTCGTAACTTTTATTTTTAATATTATTTCTCTGTTATTTATATATTAGTATTATTCTTTAAATTTATATACTTATGTATGTGATTTCTACTCATTGTGTTTTATTAATATAACTTTTCAGATTCTGATACTATAAATTATAAGATATTCAGGTGTGTCACAGAAACCAAATTCGTATAAAGTAAAAATGAACACGTTCTTATCTTCTCTAGAAAACATAAAACGCAAAAATTTTTCGTTTTAAAATAGTGAGGTGTAATAACTAATTTGAGAGTACTGACAAAAAAGAAACGCTGAAAAACAATTTTAAATGATAGAGAATCCTGTTGTTTTTTGAAAAATAGACAAAACCTGTTTAGATAACAAATTTTTTATATTTCTTACAGGTTACAAACTTAACAAGAAAAAAATGTGAAAATAAACAAAAAATGCATTGACTTTTTTTTGTTCTTTTCTGTTTTCTATCATTTACATATATTTAGCAATTTTTCAAGAATAAAAATTATTTTTCACCAGTTTTTTAATTTTTTTTTTTTTGAAATACCCACAATTATTTATATCATGGTACAAGTACACAAGGTAGACTCGTTGGCCCAGCTGTTTACCCCAGTTAGAACCTAAAAGTCAAAAGTTGTTTATGTTTTTTAACATACTCAGTTGAATTAAAAAAAATTGTGAAAAACATTTGATTTTTGTAAAATATGTAATTATGTACCTTCATAAATTCCCTTAGGCGATAAATAATTGCTTCACAAGTTTCCAACACAGTTTTCGAAATCGTCTAACATTTTTTAACAATTATATTATTTAAATAAAAAATGTATTGGCTATCATGGTACAACTTATTATTTCCAACTGCACGTGTTGTTTTTTTTTTTAAACTTGTGTTTTTATTTTGAAGGCACAGTGTTGCTTTTTTTTGACGGCTTGGTTCAAATACAAAAAACAATTTGGCCTGTTGTTTTTGTCTTGTTGTAGCAACGAGTTTACCTTGTGTAGTTGTACCATGATTTATATTATTGAAAATGTGAAAATTTTCACTTTCCTTCAAATTCTGTGACATACCTGATAAAGTCTTGTTGTATTAGAAATTTGAAATTTAATAAATAAATACAAAATAAAAAATACAAATAACAAAAAATATCAATCTGAAAAAAAATGGCTTTGGAAGCCAACTTTACTCGTGTTATTCGCGTGATAATAAAAATTTTAAGTTCACTTTCAAGTTTGTGTGTTTTATCTGAGTATAAATTTATGTTTTCTCATTCTTACAGTAATGGAGACCTCACGGTTGTGACAGGAGAAGCCAAGGACAAACGGTCCTGGCATTAGCATCGGTATACTTGCCATACGAGGCTACAGATCCACCTGGTGAAAAAGTGCGAGAGTTGGTGGAGTACTCAGGCAGAAGTGGCTAGAGGCTGGTACTAGGGTGTGACGCCAATGCACACCATACCCAATGGCGAAGTGCCGACATCAACAAAAGAGGTGAGTCTATGTTTGATTTTATTATTGCCAGCAATCTTTATATCTGTAACAGGGGGAATACACCTACGTTCAGAACTAGGGATAAGGAGGCAGTGATAGACATGACATTGACGAACGGTAGGGAATTAGTGGAGGATTGGAGGGTGGACCTGGGTTTTTCCTTCTCTGACCATAGTCGCCTGTCCTTTAATCTAATGTTTGAGAGGTCGAAAAGGTGTACGTATAGGAATCCGAGAAGGACGGATTGGGATTACTTTTCGAGATTGGTGCAAAGTAACCTTAGATTTACACACGACTGGAGGTCGACTTCGACCGGTGTAAAGCAACTGGTGAGCACCTTCTCGGAGGTACTGACTAGTAGTTATGAGCGATCCTGTCCTTTGAACTTTCCGGGCAAGCGCACACAACCAAGATGGTGGACAGACGAGTTGAGGACTCAAAGGTCCACTGTCAGAAGGTTGTTCAATAGAGCGAAGTATACGCGTAGGGAAGAAGATTGGAGTAATTTCAGATTGAGTTTCAATAGATATAAGGGAGACATTAGGAAAGCGAAAAGGGACTCGTGTGTCAAGTTTAGCGAGTCATTGGAATCTGTAAATGAGATTTCCAGGTTCAGGAGAATTTTATCCAAGGACCCTGTAGTCCCGGGATTTATTCAGAGACCGGACAACTCATGGACGGGATCTAGCTCTGAATCTCTTTGTCTGCTAATGGAGACTCACTTTCCGGGATGTGTGGATCCTGGGGTGGGGGAACAGATTGAATGTGGTGACCCCTTCTCTGGGTCAGGCTCGGGCGGTGAGGAGAGAGAGACGGTGGGGGACAGGATCACCTTGGATAAAGTAACATGGGCGGTTAATACCTTTGGGTCTTACAAATCGGCAGGACCAGACGGTATCTTTCCGGCGATGTTACAGAATATCGGGAGATCATCACTCCTGCTGTTGGTGGAACTGTTTAGGGCCTGTGTGCTGAACGGGCACATACCTAAAGGGTGGAGGGAGGTCAGGGTGGTTTTCATACCCAAGGCGGGAAGAACCGTTCACTCTAAACCCAAGGATTTTAGACCAATCAGATTATCGTCTTTTCTTTTGAAGACGTTGGAAAGACTGATTGAACTACATCTGAGGACGAAGATTGACGACGGCATCATCAGCGGCGCTCAACACGCCTATCTTAAGGGTAGATCTGTTGAGAGTGCGCTTCATGATGTGGTGGGTTATGTAGAGCTTGGATTGCGAAGCAAGGAATACACCTTGGCGGCATTCATGGATATAGAGGGCGCCTTTAACAATTTGAAGATAGAGGCTATTAGGCAGGCATTGGTGGATCTAGGCGTTCCACTGTTCCTAATCGAATGGATAACTCTGATGCTCAGCAGCAGAGTTATTCACTCGGACTGGGGAAACGAGCGCTTAAAGAAACTGGTGACTAGGGGCACCCCACAGGGGGGAGTTCTCTCTCCCTTATTATGGCTCTTAGCTGTCAATGTCGTTCTGGGACTTTTTGACAGAATGGGTCGGAAAGTTGTGGCCTACGCGGTTAATGTAGTGATATTGGTATCGGGCAAGTTTCTGCCGACAATAACCGAAGTCATGCAAGGGGCGCTGGGCGAACTGTCAGCATGGGCGAGTGATAAGGGATTGGGAAATAATGCGGAGAAGACCGAGTTGGTTCTTTTTACTAGGAGGTACAGGGTAGAGAATTTTAGGCTGCCGGTACTAGGAGGAGTAGAGCTTAGACTATCTGATAGCGCTAAGTATCTAGGAGTTTTTCTGGACAGCAAGCTGTCGTAGGAAAGGAATACTCAGGAGAGACTTAAGAGAGGCCTCAATGCCTACTATGCTTGCAGATCATCGATAGGTAGGAGCTGGGAACTCCGACCGTCAGTAGTGGGATGGCTCTACACTTCGGTGGTTAGACTCATTCTTACGTATGGATGCTGTTTGTTGGGAGTCATTGAGAGTGGCTAGTCGAAGGAACCTTCTGTCTAAGGCTCAGAGGTGTGCTTCAATCGGCATGACAGGTGCCATGAGAAGTACTCCTCAAGCGGCACTGGATGTCATTCTACATCTTCTGTCCATTGAGCAGTATGTTATGGGAATGGCAGCTAGAAGCATTCTTAGACTGAAGGAACTAGGATTGATTAGGAATTTCACGCAGGGTCACTCACGGATCTTGGGTGAGATCGAAGCTGGAGTTTACTGCCTGGGATCACCCAGCTCCACGAATTTCGTGGGCACCAGGGTGGATTTTGGACGGTTGCCGGAGGTGGTAACGCCTTCTAGGGAGAGTTGGTCAGGTAGGAGCAGATTATTTAGTGGATTTGCTATTTTCACTGACGGCTCGAAGATGAGAGGCACGGGTGCGGGGGTCTACATTGAGGATCTGGACATCAGAATGTCATAAAGGCTTCCTGGCGACTGCAGTGTTTTTCAGGCGGAGGTTCTGGGGGTCTTGAGGGCCGTGGAACTGATGAGGGACAACATTGATAGGGGCTCGGTCACTATATACGTCGACAGCCAGGCGGCCCTTATGGCCGTAAGGGGCTGTTACGTGAACTCCAAGCTAATTGACGGTTGCAGGAGGGCTCTGGAGGGAGCCTTAGGAGAGTATATGTTGAGATTGTGCTGGGTGCCTGGTCACTGCAACTTAAACGGCAACGAGATTGCTGATGAGTTAGCGAGACAGGGCTCAGAGATGGAGCCGGTGCTTAGGAAGTCCGACTCGGAGTTGTTGCTGGGCAGAAGTAGGATCTGCGTGAGGACCATAATAGGAATCATCACGGGTCATTGCATGATAGGCAGGATGGCGATGAGGTTGGGATCCGACGTGTCGAATATCTGCGGGTTGTGTGAGGACCCGGAGGAGCTGGAGACGGTTGAACACATTTTGTGCCGCTGTCCCAGGCTACAGTGCAGCAGGCTGAGGTGGCTGGGCAGCAGATTCCTAGGCGAATTAGGGGAAATCCCGAGCTGTGGGCTCGAGAGTCTAATAGGATTCGTAATGGGGATGGCCTGGCTTCGCGGCAGGAGACTGGGAGCTAACCGCACATAGGGCGGAGCGGATTGGTGTTGTGTTAAGTGAAACTTTTCTCTCGGGGTTGGTCAGATCTTCCTTTTCTTATCTATCCTTATCTTTTCTAATGCTTTTGCTGTTTCTCTTCACCTTCTTTTTCAGCTATTTATCTCTAAACAAGGCATCACAATGGATCATATTGGTCTCTGGGTGAGGGTGTGAAGGAGACTTCACACCAGCCTTTCTACCTACCTACCTACCTTGTGTGTTTTATTTTACATTATAAATCAAACCTCACGATGAATCATGCGAAATATACAAATTGTATTGGTGGTACCACCTCACTTAAGATTAAAATAAGTTTTAACAAATAGAATCTGAGAATTATTTCTTTTTATACAGGCCTGTTCTGAAAATCCGTGATTTCAAATCAGATGTGCTTTTAAAATCACATGTGTGATTTTGTGGTGTTCTGTAAATCAAACCGTTTTTGTGTTTTTTGCAGTGATTTTCAATTGTCGAAAGCACAAGAAAACACAAGTTCTTAACACCTGCTTGTTCTACAAAGGCTCATTTTTTAACGCTTTTTATTAGAGCTTGTTTCAAATTTTGTAATTTTTCGCGAATTTTAGCCATGTTCGCGATAGAAGCGATTTGTTTCTGTAAGTTTTCTGATTCTTTACAGCTTTAAAGATTTAAAATAAATAGAAGACTCTGCTATCTTGCCGCTGTTAGCAAATTTTTGCGAATTTCCACTAATTTATCAATTTTTACCAAATTTTTACCATACCTTATAGTTTTAGGGACTTTTAATCAATTTTTTTGCTTGTTTGTAATATTAAAAATTTTCGCGGTATTTTGGCTATTTTTGCAAAAATATTTTGTTATTTTCCGATATTTTTTTTTTAGACCATTTAGCGATTTCAAATTTGTTTTAGGGATTGTTTACATGTTTGCAATTTTTCGTTAATTCTTGCCATGTTCGCGGATAGAAGCGAGTTTTTCCTGTGATTCTTCACAGCTTTTACGATTTTAAATAAATATAAGACTTTGCGATCATGTCGCTGTTAGCAAATTAGCGATCTTTTATTCACCTAAAAAGACAAGCCTGAAATAACAACAGAAGTCACAAAAGCAAATTTTATTTTTGTACTGTCGTCGAGTTTTCTTAATTTTAAATGATTTGTTGTAAATAAAACAGCTTATTGCATAAAAAAATTAATAAACAACACATTGAATATTTTATTAGGTAATTTATTATGGCGGTCATCTTACAATAGTCGTAAAAATAACAAAGTGATTTTAAAAAGTTGTTTACGTAGCTGAACGTTTTGAAATCACAAAATAATTTGCCCAGAACGCCTTTCTTGTGATTTCAAATCACTTTAATAAAATGAGATTTTCAG
Organism: Pollenia amentaria; assembly: GCA_943735925.1. Taxonomy (NCBI): domain Eukaryota; kingdom Metazoa; phylum Arthropoda; class Insecta; order Diptera; family Polleniidae; genus Pollenia; species Pollenia amentaria. The sequence continues at coordinate 232,410,143 of OX031009.1, read as the reverse complement.
AACAGGCCTGATAAGTTACTTTTTATATTAAAGAATTTAATTTTTCGAATGAATTCCATGAGGTAAATTTCAATTTTAGAAAGATTTTTTTTTAACAGTTCTATTCATTCAATATGTCACATGCTTTTTTGCTTAAGCCAACATTTGGTTAACATTGAAGCTATAGATGTGTACATATATTTAGGAATGATTTTATACACTACCAGATTATCTTGTATATTCCTGTTACATGTTTCACTTTAGCTATCCTTTGGTTAGAACTGAAGTATTTTGTATGTACAGAAAAATTTACAACTATCAGACACCAGCAGAACTTAATGGATTTTCTAGCCCGCTATGGCATTCATTAACAATCTTTGTGTCACACTGGATAGTGATAATTTATAAATTTTATGTATGTGATAACTGCTTGAACTGTCTGAATAAGCTTATAGCGAACTAATTTACCGGGCCGAATCGTTCGCACGACGCACCGGAACGAACCAAAGTTCAACGAGAACTGACCAAGGATTGTCAACTCAGCAGAACCTGTTCTTTAGGTTTCCGTGCTACAACAGCAACAACCGCGCCGAATAGCCAGAAAAGGTACACTGCTTCGACCACAAAATCTTAAGTCTAGACTTATGTAAAAGTCATTAAAATTGCAGCGAAGTTTAAAAAAATGGCAAAATATCCTGTGGAGAGCCAATATAAAATAATGTTTAGAAATGACAACGGCCGTTATGTGCATCGCCCCACTTGTTTTACATAAAGATCGTCAGTCAAGGTGGCGACGAAATTATCATATTAGGTTGTTTCGCGCCGTATTATGATGGTGTCCTATTTGTCGTATTACCTATACTATGACACGGTTTAATTGCAAAAACATATTGGAGGGCACAGCGTTGCCATACGGGAAAGAAAACACGTCAAGCAGATGTTTTTTCAGCAGGATAAGGACCCAAAACAAACATCTTGCTACCTTAAAAATTGGTTTCGTAAAAATAGCATAACTCCGCTATATTGGCCAAGCCAGTCACCGAATCTTTCTAACCCGATCGCCAAAAAACAAAACAAACGTGTTTGTTGACTTGTCTGAAAAGACATCGTGTAAACTTGGACATACACTTTGTAAATTGGACAATTTGTTTGTATGTCAGAGCAACTTGATAGTTTTGTTTTTGTGAATAGTCACAATGTCAGCGCTATGGGAGAGCTCAACATACATATCGTTACCTTAATATAAAAAGGCCCCAACTCATTATTTTTGGAAATCCGTTTTTTTATTGATTATTGTAGAATGGTTGCTAATACACATTCTATTAAAATTTCAAGCAAATTAGATTAATAATAAAGAAGTTATAAGCAGAATACAAAAAGCCCTAACTCATACACACAATTTTTCTAAAGAAAAAAAGGCCTAACTCATACACACAATTTTTCGAAAGAAATACATATTATGTATTTCAATCTGAATTCCTCGTTTAATTTTAATAAAGATGTTTTTTGACAATGGTTGTGTAGCTATATTATTTCAGCTTTTATTAAGTTTTTTCCTTCTCCTGTAAAAAGTGTTTTTGATGAGTTGGGGCCTTTTTATATTAAGGTAACGATATATAATAAGGTAGGCATAAGTTTATGCTGAATTGCAAATTAGGTGCAATTCTTAGCTTTAAGTTATTTTTAAGAATTAAAACAAAAAAATCAGTTTTTAAAAACCAACCAAGTAGAAAAGATGTTTTATTTAAGTCGCGTTAACTTCAAAAAAAGCACATTGAAAATCAAACCTAACGATGAATCACCCTTTATATACATATATATCTTTATATAAATTAGAAATATCAGGGACTTCAAATAACGGTTATTTATCAAATTTAAACGGAAAAAATTAACAATTAATATTGTGGTTATTTTGTTGAAATGTATATGGTTTTTAATCCAAATTTTTTTTTTTAATATTTTATTCAGGCTTAAGTTCATTAAATAATTTTTTATGGAGAAAGGAATTTTGATTTATTTTATGTTGCAAAGTAATTTAATGAAAAATTAAATTTCATGAACTGAAGCCTGAATAAAAATTGAAAAAATTAAACTAAATGAGAAGTGATACGTGCATAAGGAATACACCAAGATAAATAAAACTGAAAAATAATTTTTATTTTCTGAGGAATAAATAACCAAATTGTTGTTGTATGAAGTTACTTTTATTTTTAGATTTCGCAGATATAGGGGATATTATATATCAGCGACCCCTCCAAAGTCTATAATGAGTGAGAAAGAACAAATAAAAATTTGTACTTTGATACTTTTTATAAACACGCCTTTTTCAAAATAGTTTTGCGCAAACTCGCAACCTATGTTCTTTAACAAAAAGGCAGTGTTTAAAATTCCAAATGTTGATGAAATTGGAAATGTAGGCTTTTTATTTTTTTAAGACTAGAACCAAGAGGGGGACATAGGGAGAACTTTTTTTTCAATTTAATAATTTAGTAGTATTAAAATACTTTAGTTTTTCTTCTAAAAATATTATTGTTTTCCTCTACTTTTATATAAGTTGGAAGCATGTTGAACAGGTGTAGTCGTTTTTAAAAAAGTGACCGTTGTGTTGCAGTGGTTGTTGCCTGTGGAAGCCTAAAATTTCCAATATTTCTTAGTTGATAGGGTTGCATATCACCTGCATAATTTAGTTGATCGACCAGGTATTGCGGCGCGTTTCCCATTTTCATTTTGTGTATAAATATGAGTGTATTAAATTAAAGTCGGTGTCTTACACAGGGTGTCCGCCGGGAAGGTATACTATTTTGTGTTGCCGCCATTTTCGTAAACATTAGTCTTGACAGTTCATATTTGGCAGTCGTGAAGTGGACACATGGCAAATTTATTATGGAAAAATATTCGATAAGCCAACGTGTTTTCATCGTTAAAACATACACTTTATTAAAATCAATCATCGATTACTGTGACGATGAGAAAGTTACGTGAAATTTTTGGGAGAAACAACGTGCCAACAACACGCACTATTAATCGTGTAGTGAATGGTTTCGAAGAAAGAGGATCTGTAGTTGATAGGCCCAAGCATGGGCTACAACGTACTGCAAGATCGGCTGAAAACATTACTGCTGCTCAAGAAAGTGTTCAAAACAATCCACCAACATCAATTCGACGCCGTGCTCAGGAGCTTGGTTTTCAAAGAACAACTTTGGTCACAAATTTTGCACAAGGATTTGTATTTGTTTCCATTTAAGATTCAGTTGACACAAGAGCTTCTTCCACAAGTCCATTTACGCCGCCAACAAACAAAGTAGTATACCAAAGTAGTACTATACACCCTGTAATCCATTTCAGAGTTTCTACACTCACGATATTATTACAGTAACGGACTGTATGTCATTTAAGAAGTATTCCGTTCAGTCATTTTTAAATAAATAAACATTTAAAATTCCAAGCAAATTTATTTCTAACTGATTATAACATTTATTCAAAAATCTAAGTGCACATTAATACGGATTTTCGGTTGCATTTAATATTGTCAGTTGATTAAGTAAAAGTATTCTGTACGTTAAATTAAATGAAAATTAAATTTAAAACAACTGTAAATTTACTTAAAACCCGATCTACTTATTTTGCAATTAATTTTAACGAAAAGTTCATTTATTTTTTACTGTCAAAAATTCAACCGCGAATTCCATAAAAAATTAACCACAAATTCCGTAAAAACAAATAAATTTTCAGTTATTTTATACAATTTAACTACCAACAAATAAAGTTTCAGTTATCTATTTATAAATCTGTGACAAAAAGTCAAACTAAACGCGATTTACTTGTTTTGTGTAGAAAATTCCCATATTCTATTTGTTAAAATTATTAAGTTAAATACATCAAATTTTTAAAGTAAAATAATTGAGAATACCATATCGGGCATGCTGCTGGTGTCTTATAATTGAAAGTTCTTCTGTAAACAAGTGGTCAGTACAACAAAAGTAAAGCAAACATGTATAACGGGGTAAGTAAATCAAAATAAATATTCTCTCATTAGAATAACAAGATGACAGGTGTCTGGTATTTTTTTTTAGAAAGTCGAATAAAACCTGTAATATATTAAATTACTGAATTACATTACTCATTTGTCAGTTATTTTTTGATAGTTAATTCATTCATTTGTTTTTAAGGAATTCGTTGTTGAATTTTTGACAGTAAAAATTAAATGAACATTTCGTTAAAACTAAATGAAAAATAGGTAGACCGGGTTTTAACTGAATATTCATTTATTTTATATTACAATTTCAGTTAATTTTACGTACAGAATATTGTGAGTGTAGCATATATTCTATTGGTGTATAAATATTACATTTTATGATTTATCTGATAAAAATATTTAGGATTGTTTTATTTCGAAGACTGAATAATATCGTCACTAGAAAAAAATCAGCAAATCGGCACTTTGTCTCAATTTCGTAACAAAAAATCGTCAAAATAACGATAAATCGACAAATCTGGCAGTTTTTTTTTTTATTATATATATTTCTTTTGTTGACGTTTCGCGTGCATTTGACACTAAATTACTGGAAGTATTCCAGTTAAAACAGAATCTGTGTTGTCTGTTCTCGCATTGTGCCCATTTGAAAGGGAAATATTTTGTTTGGAAGCAAATTACGGGTGGGGAAGAGAGAATGGTTTTTGTGTTTGGTACTCGGAGACACGCTTTCTTCTCATTTTCTTTGTTGACATTTGCTTTAAGGCAAAAAAGCAACAATATCAACAGAATGTTGCCGGCAACATGTTCGCCTGTGTGATGTTCGCTCGTCTAAACTCGGACATTCAGAAACACTTTTTTCTCCCATATCGAGAAACAATGGAATTTAATGATGCGAAAAATACAGAAACGAGCTACTGAAGGGCAAAAGAGGGTAAAAATTGGTACTTTTGATATTATATGGTTTGCTAAAATGCAAAAAGGCGAAAATAACAAAAAATTCATAATTGAGTTTTTGACTGATTATTATGAATGCCATAAACTACATGTCTTGACAAAATCGATAAAAAAAATGAGGCTTTTATTAAAAAAAAAAACAAAGGAACGTAACAAGTGTATAATGAAATGGCTTTCTTTGAAAATTGTTTGAAGAATTCAAGGGACGACTTATCAATGCATGTTTTTTCTGACGTTTTTATCGTTTTAATTTTTTTTTATTTCATGCCTTTAAAGGCCATAATCGGTTACAAATTTCTACTAATAATTATAAATAAATTAATATATGAATCTATGTATGTGTATATAAAATTTAAAGTGTGTATAATTACAAAAGGGTAAGATAGGTAAATAATAATGTAAGAATACTAGCTATGAAAAATCCCAAAACGAACAATTCCGAAAATTATGCTAGGAACACAACTGGGACGAACGACGAATTTCGCCCAACACGACGAATTTTTCAGTGAAAATTAGCTGAGTAAATTCGTCTTATGAAGAACAATAACGACGAATAACAAGCAGCTTTTATAATTGAGAAAGTTGATTGTTGTTTGTGCAAAGAGAGAGAAATAGTGTGACCATATTAAAAAAAAATAATGCTTAAAAGTTAAAACACAATTAAAAACACAACTAAAAACTATGTTTATAGCAAAATACTTTGTGTATTTATTTTAAATGTTATACGATAAAAAGAAAAACAATTATTCAAGTAAACAGTATAGATATAAATCTAAATCGAAGACGCCGCCGCGTATGACGAATTTCGCCGGACGCTATTATTGTGTGTATTTTCATATACACCAATTAGTCAATTCACAAGGTATCCTAACATGTCATATTGTCAAAATGTCCTAATATTTCACAATGGTTTAAAAATATTGTTGTTGGTTTGTTAACAAAAAGTGTCTTAAATAAATAGAACGTTGCTTGCTGTGTTTATTGTGCTGTCGTAATTAATCAGAAAAGTCCAGCGCTGAGCGGCTGAGCCGTACAACAATATTTTTAAACCATTGTGAAATATTAGGACATTTTGACAATATGACATGTTAGGATACCTTGTGAATTGACTAAATGTGTTTTAATTTTGGCGACGAATATTCGCGGCCAAAAATTCTTCGTTCGTCCCAGTTGTGTTCCTTATATATATACATACATATATATATACAGTGTTGGAAAAAATAATACGGACATTCTAATTTTTCAATATATTCTTACTTTTTTATTTACTATTTCATAAATATTAAAAAGTATGTACATAAAATTAAATAACTTCAAATATTTTAACTTATAAAGTAAAAATAAGGAACTAGTTCTGCCATAAAAAAAATGTTTTTTTAAAAAAGGCCTGGAAAAAATAATAGGGACACTTACAGCCGTATTCATAACAAACAGTTAGCCACAGTTTGTACACTACGTACAACGAGCTGCTAACTAGAATGCCGATTAAGCTTAGCAGCTTGTTAGCACAGAGTTTATTAATAACAAATTTTATCCGTCTGCTAACTTTTAATAAATCAACTCTGAATATTAATGATGCCACATTATAATACTCAAAAATGAAACACGTTTTGCATTAATCATCGCTGCTTTTGTCATTTCATTTAATTTTTTTTTTATTTTCCCTCTTTATATAAAAATTTTAAATGTTTTTAAATTAAAATATATTTGAAAAGGCCTCTAAACTAAAAAAAAACAGTGTATTAAAAAAAACAAACAAAATTATTCAACATGAAACAGCTGTTTATCACAAGTTGGCAAACGTTTGGCAGCTTGTTGACAAGAGTTTAGAAAATCGTTAGCCAGAGTTTGGTAAGTGTATTATGAATAAACTTTGTGCTAACTTCATGCCAAGTTTTCGTTATGAATACGGCTGTTAATGTTTTGGAAAAAATATTTATTTTTTTTAACGTTACCATCATTTCCAAATACTTTTTCAATACTTGGTTGAAGATCCTTTCATTTTTATAATCTCCTGACAACGGCGATTCATAGATCCCACAAGATTCGCACATACCTCGGGCGGAATTGAGTACCAGGTTTCTTGAATTTTTTCCCACAACTCTTGTTTATTTTTCGATTTAAAGCTACCAATTTTATTTTTGAGGACTCCCCAGAGATGCTCAATGGGGTTTAAGTCCGGTGATTGAGACGGCCACTCCATTACAAGCACCCCATTCTGCTGAAACCACGTTTTGACGCTTCTAGCGGAATGCTTGGGATCATTATCCTGCATGAATTCCCATTTTAGTGGCATTTCATCCTCAGCAAATGGAAGCATTTTATTCTGTAGAACGTCTATATAGTCAGCAGCATTCATTTTTCCCTGAATCCAAACTATTGGACCAACTCCAGAGGCCGAAAACATCCCCATAGCATTATGGAACCACCACCGTCTTTGACGGTTTTTTTTGGTATATTTTGGATCAAATGCAGCATTTGCAGGACGACGTACAAATTATTTTCCGTCAGATCCAAAGAAATTGACTTTTGTTTCGTCTGACCATAGAACGTTGTTCCAGTTTTTACGGCACAGGTGTCGCCTATCTAATTCCAACCTTTTTTGTATGTTTTTCTTGCTCAGCAGTGGTACTCTTCTTGGATTGCGTCCCATTAATCCGACTTCCTGCAGCCTATTTCTTATTGTTCGACTTGTCACTGAAGCACACAATTCATTTTTAAGGCTACTTGATGACATAAAGGGGTTATTTTTGGAAAGTCGAACTAAACGTTGTTCAAAACGTTGACTTTTTTTCGAATGAATGGCATTGAATACTTTAGTTTTGGAACACTTCATTATCTGTGCAATTTTTCTAATTGATAACCCGTCCGAATTTAATTTAAGAATAACATTTTTTTCAGATTCAGTACAATGAACACCACGACCCATTTTGAAATTTATTTACCGAAGACATAAATCATAAACACGAAACCAATAAGATTAAATTAATCACATAAACTTTGTTTTACGGATTTTTAATATGTTTATGTTAAAAATAATAATTTTTTTTTGACTAATGGTAATTTTTTGTAGTGCGTCCCTATTATTTTTTCCAATTGAAATTACAACTTCACTGATTTTTTTGCAAATAAATATAAAATAAAAGCACAAAAGAGAAAAAGTAAACAAATAATGAAATTCCGTAATTTAAGGAACAGTTAAATAGCGGGACCCCCAAAAAAAACTTAATATAAAGAAACTGTTTGCATCTGTTTGCGAAAGTAAGGATCGTCCCTATTATTTTTTCCAACATTGTATATATATATATATATATATATACCCTGTCGGAAAATGAGTTAGCTTAAAGTTAACTCATGGTTAATCAGAAGTTAGTCACAGGTGACTCACAAGCTAACTCATTTAGATGGTTAAAGCTATTCAGTTTTTACACGCAATGTACGAGAGAGTAATCAGTCACACTACATAACTTTAAGATAACCATAAATCTTATTATGAGTTAGATTGTATTGCATACAATATGTTGACTTTAATAAAAGAATAAAAAAATTACGTATTTTTGCTTTATTTATTTTTTAAGAGAGACAGAGAATATAACACATATGTTTTCTTTCACTTTTGTTGTATTGTCCCTTTGTCTACAGAAAAACAAAGGGTGACCCATGCTGTCTTATCCTCAACGAATACAGATATCTCATAACTTGATTGAAAACCAATCTTAATTTCTTTAGAATATAGCCAACTGTTCCAGAATACACCTCCAAGCCATATAAAAAAACTGGCATTAGAAGACCATGAACAATTGGTTTTTTAACATAAGTTGGTAACATTAAATCTGTGTTGTACAATTTACGTAAAGTAAAGTTCACTTAAGATATTATAACATTAACATGACTTTCAAATGATAATTTAGTATCAAAAACTACACCTAGACAATTAAGACGATAAACAAACTCAATATCACTACCACTAAGAGTAATAGAAAACTCAGCACTACTACATTTGCCAAACAACATTGCCTTAGTTTTACCAGTATTAACTAAAAAAGCATTATCTAAAACCCAACAATTGAACTGTATAATTTATCACATTTTGCAATACATCAGAAAATTCAGGTGTACCCTTAAACAAAAGCTGCACATCATCAGCAAAAGAAAATGGAAGACACAAATTGCTAGACATTTTTCAAAAAGATCATTAATAAACATTATAAAAAGTTAAGGTCCAAGGACCGATCCTTGAGGCACACCACTGCAAACTGGAAGCAAGCTAGAAGCCCGATTACCACTAACAACATATTGACTTCTACCAAAAAGATATGAAAATATTAACTTACAAGGAGAACTGGAAAAGTTATAATATCTATGCAATTTTTTAACCAATAGATAATTATCTACTCTATCAAAAGCCTTAGTAAAGTCTAATGACAATAAAATACAAACACCGTCGTTAGAAAGATTATTACGAATATTATCTGTTAGGCCAAGCAGTAAAGATGTAGTAATTCGATTAGCTCTAAAACCAGATTTAAAATCATGTAGCAAATTGTTATGATCAATATGTTTTAAAAGTTGGATCTTCATAAGATGCACCACAACTTTAGATAGAACAGGCAGTATGGATATCGGCCGTAAATCGTCAGTCCGAATTGCTGAATTATTTTTACTTATGGAAACTATTCACGCAATCTTCCAAAATAACGGGAATTTCGACGTTATCAATATTGTATTGACTAAATGAAGTACATAATTTCCAATAATTGGCATCAACATCCTGATAAACTTAAGCCTAAACCATCCAATCCAACAGCAATTGACTTAATTAAATAAAAAAACCAAACCATTTCTGACAACTCAACTGGAAGAAATGAAAATCCACTTTGATTATAAATTGTTCTATCAACTATTCTATTGTTATTATTAATTGAATGGATGAAAAGACATAATTTAAATAGTCAGGATCAAAATAATCCAAATTGTCATCATTATCCCCAAAGCCATGCCTTTTAAGAACTGACCAAATATCCTTAGCGTTTTAATTTTCAAAGAGTAAACATTTTACAGTTTTTTTTTCTTCTCATGTAAAATTATATTTTTGTTAGTTAAGACTTTTTGCATTTAAGCTAACGATATGTAGACATTTTTTCAAAATAATTTTCCGAAAATTTGAAACCAATATTTTTAACAAATGGGAGCAAACAAATAAAGTATATTTAAGGAAAAAAACTGGGTAAATATTCGAACATTTGGTACTTTCTCTAAAAATGTTTTTTGAAATAAGTTTTCTCCAACTTTTATTTTCTTCAACAGAAAGACAGCAAACAAATAAATACATTCGAGTACAATTCGAATTAAAAGTAATTATTAGGACGTGGAATTTTATGCAAATGCATGTATTTTCTCGAAAGTTTAAATATACACCCCTTTATATAATTAATTATATATTACCAGAAACAAAATAGTCACATAAAAACAAAATTAATTTAGCATATACATACTTACTGCCTGGCCCACAATGTCGACAAGAACATTTCTTTCGAATATTTATGTTGTAAACAAAAACAAATTACAGTTTTTTATTATTGTTTTCAATATAAATATGCGAAAGAAATGTTCTTGTCGACATTGCGGGCCTGGTAGTTAATTTTGTATTTTAATTAATTAAAAACATAAGATTATTCTTCTTGGCATAATGTGTTGGTTAAAATTAAAAATGCATTAAAAATTATTCCTCAGCCTTCATGGCTTTTGGTGGAATAGGATTTCACATTATACGATTTGCAAATTTTTTAAAGTAAATCTTATAAATATTACAAAATTTATTTAATTGTCACACTTTCCAATTAAAATTATTTAACCATTTGTAAACTTGTAAAAAACCACAAATAAAATATCAATATTTAGAGCAAAATAACGGTTTGAATATGCGCACAAAAAAGTCGACAGCACCTGTTTTCCCTTACAAACCGACAGAACACTAACAGTGCGACCATTTGCATAGCCGAAGACAAAATGTTAATATATTTCTGTAAGGTTTGTTAACAAACATGGAGCGTTTCTAATATATATTTAGATTAGGAAATAAAGGGGGGTTTCACATTACCTACTCGCCTATTCCATAGCACCCGAAGTTACGCTATTGTGTTTGCCAAGAATATTCCAATTGGTGTCTCAATTTGTTAAGTGTAAAACACACAACTTACAATTGGTTCCGGAAAGAGAAAATGCATGGCATGACATTTCTCGAGAGTATACTGGATTATTCTTCTTAATATGTAATAAAAATTCTAAACAGAAAATTTTTTTCGATTCACTTTTGTTGTTGATAGAAGTATCTTATTGTAAATATAAGAATTCGCTGTAAATAGTTCTGATTTTTTGGCTTTACAGGTGTCAATAAAATTTAAATCTATTTTTTAAAAATGTGATGTTTATAAGTAAAAGTAACTTTACTTCTATTAAAATGTTAAGGTATGTTCAGACCTGACAAATATTTGACGAAAAAAAAAAAAAAAAAGCACGACCACAAATTTTTATTGACTTTCTTATCTCTATTTGTAAGGAGTTAATTATATACCTCAATGAAGAAACTTTTAAATGATGATTGATCCAGCAAACGTTTTGCAAAAGAAAAATTTTTTTTAATAAAACTAGTGGTTACGTGTAGGACAAACAAAAATTACAAACAAAAATAGTAAGTACAGTTGCCGTATTCACAAAACCCGTTGTATCATCGTATCGATTATGGGATGTAGAAAAAAAACAATAGTGAACTATTTATATAAATACAACATACAATCGATACAACAATGCATGGGGTTTTGTGAACGGAAAACCAGTTTTTCTTTATTTAAAGAAATGCGTATTTTATTAATTTTTAAAGCATATTTTGAAAGTTTTTTAAGCATGATTAATGCGCATATTTTCCAATAACAAATCATACAAGAAAGCTGATAAAAAGTAATACAAAATAGAGAAACTTAGTTTTCCTTAAATTAAACAATCTACACTCAAAATTTAAAAAGGTGGTCAAATGTTAGTGGGAAATATCATTAGGAGTAAAAATAAAATTTTTTCAAAATACATAATTTTGCGGTTCAATTTCAATGCACAATTAATGTACTTTATGTTACAGAAAAGAGCTAAAAAGGCTAAAATAGAAAATTTTATATTTTTTTAGTAAAATGCCATTATAGAACTTAGTAAATGAAAATGGATTTTCTTTTAATAAGAATATGTGAGAGTTAAAGATATATAGGTATGTTTATATAAGAATAATTATCAATTACATTAAACTATAAAAAATATGCAGGGGTTGTATAAGAAAACCTTTGGTACGTTTTTAATTTAAATTATTTGACGAAAACTTTAAATAATGAAATTCAATTCAAGCAACGTATAATAAAAATTATTTAGGATAAACATTCTATTATTGATGGAAAAGTGATTAACAGTAAATAAATAAAATTTAAATAAACGTATAAACCAACTTGAATACTCTCCTAACGTGACAGAATGAAGATTAACTTAATTTCTTATTTCAAATAGGTACCTATTACCGCTTTTTGAAAATATATAAGCAAATATTAATTTTCTGTAACTTTCTAAAAAATCGTACGAAATAATTGAAACGTTGTCCATGAAAACTTTTAAACATGGAGATTACAAAGGTCTCATAAACTCAAATTTTGCTGAAAGTCCACTTATGCACTTTTTTCTGTTTGCCACAGATATATTAATAAATGTAATATTTTGTTAATAAGCCAAAAATTTAACTCTATCCGGTTCTTTAACGGACAGAATTAAAGTGTTTCGTTCCTAAGGTAACTGTAATGAACCAAAGTCAATGGCTCCAGAAATTAAAGCAGTTCAATTACTGAAACTCAAAATATTTTCGAATTTTCTGTTTTGACTTGTTTCGCTTCAGCTCTGAGCCCTCTTATATGGTTATATGTAGGTGTTAAAATAGTTTTCTTTTAATAGGTTGTTGTTGTTGTTTTAGCAGCGAGATCTGAAGAACAGGTGCTGCTGAATTGACAATCCTTGGTCGGTGTTCGTTGAAATCTGATTCGTTCCAGAGCGTACAACCGATTGTCGTGGGAACCCGTTTAAAAGGTTGTTGTTCTTGTAACTCGACTTTTGCTAGTGTTGCTGAATCGCCAATCTTTGTCGTTCCGCTACGTAGACCCAATTTTCACGGAAACGCGTTTAATAGGTAGATATGTTTGCTTATTTATTTAAATTAGATTTTTACAATACATATTAGAAGGTTTTAACTCATAATTGTTTGATACAAGTTTTTATTTATGTTTCGTTCAAGTCTGTAAATATTAAATCTTAAGGAAGCAAGTGAATTAGAATATTATTACAAAGGTACATATGTTAGATGTTCTAGTTATAAAAACTTCCTGTTGTTTTCCTACAAAATTATTATTATTAAAATTCATATGAACATATGTATTTTCCTGATACTTCCTTCTGTGTGCAATTTAAAGATTTGATTATTAATGAGCATAAGTGGCACACAGAAGGAAGATATTGAAGAAGTATATGAAGTTGAAAAAACACGCAGTTATTGGATGAAACCATTTTTGTTTTTTTTTTAAACGATAAATTATCAGTTTCTTTATGTTTTAAATATTCTCATTGAGTTTTCTGTTTTTCTTTTCTGTCACATTTCTTTTAGCATTTAATTTTATTGAACAAAATCACACTAATGGACTTTATTTGTCAGTCCATTAAATTAGAGTTTTTAGACAGAAATATTTTCCAAGCGACCGTTCTACTACAACAAAAACAGGATATATTATTTTGCTACTAAATACATTTGGTAATATTTTTAAACTATTGCATAGTTTCTATTTTTGTTGTTCGTTCTCAAAGTATATTTTCCTGGCCAGCACACTAAATCTTCCATCCCATCCTTCTGTCGATTTGTTACACTTACTGTATGTTATTATTCGGTATTCGTCCGTCCGTCCGTCTGTCTTTTTTCAGTTGCCCCTGTCTCTTTAGCCTACTGTAGTTTATTGCGCGGGCTGTTTTAGCATCGCTTTACGGCAGCTGTTGTTGTTGCACCATTTTACTTTGTGTTTAACTTTTATCACTATGTTTGCTTTAGCGGAGCCCCAGTATATACTTTTTGTTCACATTTTGTATGGCAGTGTGAGTGTGCACAAAACTCATAGAATTAACACTAATTGAGGGTGCTCCGCTGGCAAAAAAAAATGCTTTAAACTTCTTAAAATTCAGTTTGATTTTTACTATTACTACTTCAAATAGAAAATATCAAAATTTTATTTTCAAATACCACTAAAATAAATGTGTAAAAAGTTTATTTTATTTTCCACAGAATTTTTTTTTATCATTTTTGAGGTTAGATTTTCTCGTTCAGGACTTAAAAAATTACCATTCAACATTGTTGTAAAGACGACCCATTTTAATTTTACAACTTAAACTATTTTTTATTTAATTTCTATAGATAAGTAATACATAATGTTTACTATATACATTTTACCTTTATTAGTTTTTATTGTTTATATTTAAAGACACCGTTATTATTTTTAGTTGAAATTAATTTTTCATAAGAAATCTTAATTGTGAAAAGTTTTTCTTTATTCTTCTTCTTCTTCAATTTGAGTTCTTTTTTTTTTGTTCACAAATTTACTTTTTTGTATTTTATTTGCGAAAATTTATTGAAAAATGTTGTGAAGAGGAGCGTGGAAACGGCACAAAGCAAAATAAATAACTAACGACAGACACAACGCTCGAATCTGACTCAACTAAACCTAAAAATGACAGCTATCTGACAGTATTAAAAACACCAACAACAAAAAAGAAAAAAAACAATAAAAGAAAGCAAGCCATGGACGGACGGACACAGTGGACAGACATGCATATTACATATAAAACACCAAAAGTATAATAGATAACAACTATCGACTATTTAAATAGAATAGTCTGTCAAAAGCACAATATGTATCAATCACACTATTAAAGGACTTAAATATTGGCTTTAGTTTATCTTACCTTTTGCTAAACGTTGCTCTTCTGTTGCAACTTCTTCAGCTGTAAGATCACCAGAATTTATTACTACTACTTGAGGTTTTTCGTCTTCGCGCTCCGGTCTGTCCTCGATCTCAAACTCGCTGTCCAAATTTTCAAGTTGTTGTCTCTAAATTATACAATTTTCTTTAAATAATGTACTGCTTAACATGTTTAGTCTCAAAAATGCACCTTGGTTTCCACAGATGGACCTTCTTTGTATCCAATTTGTTGTTTTAGTTGTTGCAAAAACTTAGGGTCTTGTGGTTTAATGTAGGCAATATTACGTTTAGACATATTTATTAGTTCATAACACTTGAAAGAGCCATTAGAAATCTTTAATTTTACAAAACACAAATATTGACGGTAATTCACTATCAACCGGATTTTTTTCTTAAATCACACGTTTTGCAGTATCTGTTTACAATTGGCAAGCTGTTTTGTGTGAAACAAAATAAACAAACACGGTTGTATTGTCAGACGTATGAAATGTCAAGGCAGAGTTGTATTATGGACAGGGTTGTCAGATTTGGCGATTTCTCGCACAACGTGGGCATTTTCAAACTTGTATGGCGACCTATTTCCGATTTGGCGACATGGCGATTTTTGGACGATTTATAAACTAGTTAGCGATTTTTTTTGGCTATTTTTGATTACCCATGAATTTGTTTTGAGATTCGTTAAATTCAATACGAAAGCATAATAATGTTTTTTATTCTAGTATTTTTATGTATGAAATTTGGGGCATAAATGTGTATGGTCAGTATTTGAAAATAAATTTTGCAATGTTGAAATAGAGGATGAAGGTATAGAAAATCTTCGAGAAAATAATTTTTTATTATATGAAAATAGTTAAAGTTTATGAACATTTTTCCATTATATGTGGAAATTTATTAAATTCGTTGTTGTTAACCCTACGGCCACACGTGCAATTTGGGATGTCTTAACGGCTGTGGGAAAAATCGCCCAAAGAAAAATGGCCCAAAAAAAAAAATGAAAAATCGCCCAAATGAAGAATCGCCCAACAGAACATGAAAAATGACCCACAAAGTTATATATGAAATATTGCCCAAAAGAAACGAAAAAGGGCCCAAAAAAAAAATGAAAAATGACCCAGAAAGCAAAAACGAATTTTTTCCCGGTGGCATGTTATAACGTCCAGTGTCATAGTGTCCATGGACGTTATGACACTCCAAAAAGTGTCATAGTGTGCATGGACACTGCGCTAACTAAAGCTTCTCTGCACAGCCGGCCTTCGGCCGGGCGCAAGGATTTTCTCCTCTATGGTATAACAAACACCGGCTTCGCTAACTAAAGCTTCTCTGCATAGTCGGCTTTCATTTGGAAACAAAGCAGATTTTAGAAGCTTTAGTTAGCGAAGCTGGTATTTGTTATACCATAGAGGAGAAAATCCTTGCGCCCGGCCGAAGGCCGGCTGTGCAGAGAAGCTTTAGTAAGCGAAGCCGGTGTTTGTTATACCATAGAGGAGAAAATCAAAAAAATGGGCATTTTTCATACAACATTTATGAAAAATCACCCAAATTTAAAAAACGAAAAATCACCCAACAATAACGA
The DNA here is from genome assembly GCA_943735925.1 of Pollenia amentaria. Taxonomy (NCBI): domain Eukaryota; kingdom Metazoa; phylum Arthropoda; class Insecta; order Diptera; family Polleniidae; genus Pollenia; species Pollenia amentaria. The sequence continues at coordinate 232,393,618 of OX031009.1, read as the reverse complement.
AAAATAGCCCAAAAATTTTAGGTCACTTTTCATATGAATTTAGGCCCAATTTTACATGGAATTTTTTTGGGCGATTTTTCATTTCTTTTTTTGGGCCATTTTTCTTTGGGCGATTTTTCCCACAGCCGTCTTAACACAAGCAATAACGCCGGCAGAATAACTTCGTCAAATTGCCAATGTGTTTTAGGTGGAGAACACGTTAATATCTTACAACATAAGTTTAAAAACAAGCTAAAGACAGGTTGTGTGTTATATTCATAGCGAAGAAAAAGTTTAGCGCTTAAACATAGTATACATCGCTAAAAATAATAATATTAAATATTAACGTGCTTGTTATATTTTTTTTTTGCTACTTTTTGAGAAAATTTTTATTTCAATTTAATTTAAAAAAAAGATTTGCAGAAATGTCACTAAAAGCCGCAAAAATTTTAGAATCTTTGAGAGATCTAAAAATTTTAATTATTTATCAGCCACGCGCGTATTTTTGACAAGTTGTATAAAAAAGTTAATAAAAAGCAACAAAAAAAATCTGGCTGTCAAACTTAAACGTCAAGTTATGTTATAAAATAGCTTTCAAGACAGATTGCTTAACAACGCTGTTAAAACACAAACAAAACACTAACATGAGGAGGCTATACCTAACACTAACATGATGTTAGTGTTAATGTTAACCATTTGATGTCAGTTGTAGCCTGGGTGTAAAGACATTTTAAAGAATTTTTTGAATCCAAACGTACATTACATTTGGATGTTTATTCAACACAATGAAAAAATTACGGTTTGTTAATTGAAAGAGCATTTTAAAATTTTATATATATATATATATATATATATATATATATAAGTACACGAAAGGTACGTATACCCTGATTATGAAATATAGAACACAGCGTTTACATTTGACAGTATGGCTAGACAGTAAGACCCCTTTCAGATTCAGCAAGTTAGTTGCGCAAGTCACTTGCCGAGTACAGCAAAGCGTGATATGCGAAAAAAGTTTCATGTCTAAAAGACCCTACAATTTTCGAATTTCTTATAACATATGCATGAATTTTTAAGTGCAGGCAAACCTGTAATTAAAAATTCTTTGACGTTTCTAAAAAATATATTGTATTTCTTGTGTTTAAATTACGTTTTTAGCTAACATTTTATGAAAAACGATATTATAACATTCAAAAATACAAAAAGAACCTTACAGAAGTGTGTTACAACACTTTTAGCCCAAAGAAAAAATATAACAATAAAACATCATTCATGAGTTGGACAACTTAAAAATGGTAGACAATAGGAAAGCAGTTTGCGTGACGTCATATGTGCGACATGCGAAGAAGATTTAGAAGATTTTGCGCTTCGGGATGGCGATATCTTCTACTCTATCATTCTTGGTAGGTAGTGCATACTAGCAAAATTAAGTGCCTACCTTACTTTGAATGCAAAAATCTTATGTGTTCAGAAGAAATGACGTGACTTAAAATAACAACCAAGATGCTCTAGACTACTTAGTATGTACTTACTTCACGGAATAAAAAAAACAAAAAAATGAAACAGAATAATAAGTATGCACTTACCAATAAGTGCGCTACAGAGCTGCCTTAAAATATTAGTGTCTTGTTCTTTTGTTCTATATTTTATAAAAAAAATTAATGAAAAATGTCGCGACCATTTTTTGTCACCATGAATACTTCATAAAATACCGTTTCTAAAGCAAAAAGCTGTTTTGTTTTGAACCAGATAATATATGTGGAAAGATTGCCAGAACATTTTATGGATAGTTCTTTTAAAAGGCGTGGAGGACGATTAAGAAATGAAAATGAAATTAAAGTATATCTACGATTTTTATCCTGCTTAGGATTCTAAATCGATGTAGAGAATGATGAAAGCATTAACCTGCTGTAGGGTAATAGCGAATGTTTCCAAATAAATATGCGAAAAAAGAATATGTGGATCAAGTTTCCCGCATCCACTGCGAAATTTCTGCAAGCGAAGATTATAGAGAAGAAAATTGACGGTATCTATGCTGTGCCTCTGTCAAAATTATCCGCTTCTTATGGTAAACATTTTAAATATTACTATGGAGTTGCAATGAAATTTCTCTGTAGGAAAGCAAATAATTAACAGAAAGGGATATCCGAAAATTAATGTACAAGCCACTTTTAATGCTACATAACCATTTTAATTCGACTTATACGTTGTATATATCTTTCATTATAATCTGAAATATTAATTAATTTAAAAGCTAAAAACTTAAATTGAAAAAACGCTAATAGAGGGTATCCACCTGAGATATAAGATGTTTATATCATTTATATTTATCTTTCATTATAATCTGAAATATTAATTAATTTAAAAGCTAAAAACTAAAATTGAAAAAACGCTAATAGAGGGTATCCACCTGAGATATAAGATGCTTATATCAGCAAACGCAGAGATTTTATAGTAATTGTGGATCCTCAAATAGTGTTGAGGGCATAATAAAAAACACAAATTGCTTGGCAAACATGCGCTTTGCTTTTGCTTCTGTTTGCAAATAAACAACGCAATAATTTTTCGTACAAAAATTTATTTTTCATTTTGGTTTTCTTTTCAATGAATGCACACGACGATTGTGCTGAGGTAATTTTGCTCGATATTTGTTTAAAATGGAGAGAGATATAAAAGAAAGATAAAGAATAAGGTGTGATCTTATCAACGAGCTGTTAAAAATTTATGGCTGAAAATTATTTTATTACTTCTTCTTTACTCCACAAAGTTTTCGCTGAAATGATTCCTTTTGGCGCTAGACACCACAAACAGTTTGACAAATATCCAACATGTCAGACAAATATTAAAAATTTTTAATATTTCTGCAAACATTGCTTAAAATGTTTGTCCAAACAGAAAACAACCCAATTAACAACACAAAATATTTGTACAAACGTAGTATTTTGACATGTTTGCCAAGCTATTTGTGTGGTTTATTCTGCCTTTTAGTATTCATATTATCATACATGTTATGTGACAGTTGTTATACGAAATCTTATAACAACTATCTTATAAGATTAGCTGTCAAAAATACACATAAATACATACATAAAAAACAATAATCGATCGTTAAATGCCTAAGTTTTTAGTGCAAATCTTGTGAAAAATGTTAAAAAAAAACAATATTTTAAACTAAAAACATAAGAAAAAAAGTGGCACAAGATAGCTGTACGAAAATTAGTAAATTTTGAAATCTTACAATATACATTTGTTTAAAGTTACGATTAACATGAAGAAATGTGATCTCTCATTCTGTCGACATTCTCCCACATATTTTATCAGGTGGAGATAATGCAGTACATTAATGAAAAAATTGTAATAGTTGTAAATAAAAGCAGATTATTTTGTTCTATTGAAATTGTAAAACATGTAATACTTCGAGCGATTATAGGTAATATTAGAAAGTGTTACATTTGTATACTGTTACATATTTTTCTCAGAAAAGAAAACGCCATAACACCAAATGATGTTAGTGTTAATTATCCCCATGTCTACACCAAAGATAAATATTTTAGAAATTTGGCAATAACGTCGGTAGAATAACATCAATATTTCCTATTGCCAAAACTAAAAAAAATTTTTCTTTACTAACACACTTGCAACAATTTTACATTGAATTAATAAGTTAGAGAGAAAGACATAATGAGTTAGAAAAAGAGGAAAAATGAAATGAACACAAGGTTTCGGTAAGTTTTTTAATTTTGCTCTTAATAAACTAATATAAGCTATAACAAATATATCGGCGAGCTCTACTGGTCATCATACTAGTAAAATTACCAGAAGTCTTCTGGTCGGGTATGTTTCCACTATGAGCAAATCAACTTGTTTTGAGCAAACCGTACAAAGTCTTTCATATTAAAGTGGTTGTGGTTTTCGAATTTTCGAAATCAATTTAACATTTATGTTAGCCAAAAAAAATATGTGTTAAAAAAATAATTTTTTTTAGCATGGAATTTCCTTGTTTGTTTTTTAATAGACAGATATACATATATGTATGTATATAAAAGCATACAATTTACTACCTTTTTATTATATTATTTTTACGTTCGCTGGAGAGTTGAAAAGTTCTATTTAATAAGTATGGCTATTTTGACGCGTGTGAACAAATCAATATAGAAATCAGCCGCAAATCACCCGCACACGACAATATTTTTTTTATTTGGAACACGTGTTGTTTTCAAAACAAAAATAATATTGTTTTGAAAATTACAACACGTGCGTGACAAACAATAACAAAACATGCAAAAATATATCAGAAAATATTACGAGTACCATATTATTCATAAAAAAGTAAAAATTAATGAAAATATGAAATAATCTTTAAATATAACGGCTTAAAATGTTCGAAAAATTGGCATAATTTGTTATATGAATAAAATCTACAACTGTGCCGGATTAAAGAAAATTTTTCCAAAATGTTGTTATATAAAAGTCTATTACCCTATTAAGTGCACATTGAATTTCAGTCAGAATGCTCTAAGTTCATGTGTATAATAAAAAGCTAAGTCATCAGCATATGCAGCAAATTGCATGGATTAATTATAGGAATATCAGCGCAGGAAACATAGTAAAGTTTTGGTCCAAGAACCGATCCCTGCGGAGCTCCCGCAGGAATACTGAACAAGTAAGAGAAGCAATTTTCAAATGAAACAAGAAAATATCTAATTATTTTAAGTAGAAACTTGGAAGTTAATAAGCTTATATATTAAGCCATGATGCAACACCGAGTCAAATGCTTTTTAAATTAATATAAATTTAAATAATAAAGATCGAATAAGGAAAAATTTATATTAACAAAAATAATATTTGCAATTATATTTTAGTGCTTATTTTTTTTAAAAATTATCTTATGGCGATTTCTTTTCTGAGAAACATGTTGCATTAATGTTACATGTTCTACATATTTGTGTTCGATTATACAAAAAATACAACTGTGGGAAGAATTTTCAAGTTCCTTTGTGAATATGTTGATGAAAAACATGCGAATCATGTTGCATATTTTACCCTAACTCTTACTTAAGGTGCCCTGTTTTACAACTTTGGTACTTACTACTTTGTTTGTACAATCAATCTTTTATTTTGCTTGTATTAAATAATACTGCTCATAATTTAAGATTGATTAAAAACAAAATAGAAAAATTCTTACATATTAAAATGAAAAAATCTATGTGTATTATTATTTATTTTCTTGATTTTTCCTAAAACTAAAGTTTTTTTATGACTATTTTAGTCATATTGCCAGGGTATCCCACGAAATTTCGGAGCCTCAACCGCAAGTCCTCGTTCGACCTAAACCTTCATATACATAGGTAGGCGAGAGCTTCCAGAATCCACTCCAGTGTATTTTTTGGTCTCTACCAGTAAACGTCTGAGTTTTATATGGTTCTCCACCAGTCACATCGAGTTCTAAATGGTTCTCCACCGGACAAAAACGTTAAAAAAATTAAGTATAAAAACGATTGCACCAAGTCAATGCTGACAATCGCAAAAACTTTAACTCGGTACAGTTATACGACGCCAAGCCATTAACCAATGCGAGGTGACTACGCAAAATGCATGAAAAGTAGACAAACAGGAAAGATTTGATGTGTACGAGGGCGGATCAATAAGTCCGTGACCTTTCGAACTTCCCTCGTAGTTATATGAGATGCAACACTGCTCCCATCAAGTACCACCTGTTAATAGACTACTGTCAAGTTTTGAGCAAGTTCCGTCATTTACTTTGCGTTTAACATCTGTTCAAGACATACAACCTCTTGGATTTTTTAAAATGGAAAAAAGTGAATTTCGAGTGCTCATGAAACATTATTTTTTCGAAAAAAACCTTTATTCAAACCAAGGAAAAGCTTGATAAATACTATGGGGACTCTGCACCATCGATTTCAATGATAAAAAAGTGGCTTACTGACCTTCGTTGTGGTCGCACAAGTACAAATGACGCTGAACGTTCTGGACGGCCAATAGAAGGCACTACACCCGAAAATGTCGAAAAAATTCACGATATGGTGTTGGCCGATCAAACAGTAAAAGTGCGTGAGATTCTTGATGCCATATGCATTTTATATGGCAGTGTGGTTCGATTTTAAATGATCAGCTGGGTTTAAGAAAGCTGTCTGCAAGATGGGTGCCGCGTTTTCTCTCAGTTGACCATAAACGTAATCGTGTGACAACTTCAAAGGATTGTTTGGAGTTGTTTAACCGCAATTCGAATGAGAATTTTTGCGGCGTTTTGTAACTGTGGATGAAGCAGTCTAAGCAATAGGTTTCTCCGAGTGAACCGGCTCCGAAGAAGGCCAAGGTAAGTTTGTCGGCCAATAAAGTGTTGGCAACAGTTTTTTGGGATGCACGCGGGATAATCCACATCAATTACCTTCAAAAGGCAAAAACAATAAACGGCGAATATTATGCCAATTTATTGGACCGATTTAACGAGGATTAAAAAAAACGACCCCATATGGACAAGAAAAAAGTTCTTTTTCGTCAAGATAATGCACGGGTACACACGTGTGCAGTCTCAATGGCAAAATTACATGAATTGGGCTACGAATTGGTACCTCATCCGCCATACTCTCCGGATTTAGCCCCCAGTGACTATTTCCAAATCTAAAGAAATGGCTCGGTGGAAAGAGATATGGCTCCAACGATGAAATTATTGGTCAAACAAATGCCTATTTTATGGACCTCGAAAAACCCTTATATTTGAACGCTAAGTAAATGTCGGAACTTGCTCAAATCTTGACAGTAGTCTATTAACACATGGAACTTGATGGGAGCAGTGTTGCATTTCATATAACTACGAGGGAAGTTCGAAAAGTCACGGACTTATTGATCTGCCCTCGTATTATTATCGTTTTAATTTTTTCCAAGATAATAGTGATGCCAATATTTGTTTCCAAGACGTAATAGCGTGCAAAAACCGCCCAAATAGCTTTTAAAACGCTAATGAAGTACATTAATGACACAAGTTTAATAGTTGTAAATAAAAGCATCTACTTTTGCTCTATTGAAGTTGCACAACATGTAACACTTCGAGTTCACACTTCGAGGTAACATTGGGCACGTTCATAAGGCGTAACTGTTGTGTAACCGTTTAGTGTTTGTCTTAGAAACGCATAGTTGAGCACTTCCGCTCAGTGATGTCAGATGGAATTTTTAAAATCCCCACATTTCCCTACAACAGCAAATGTTTCCCCTACAATTTTCCCTACCTTATATTAGTCATAGGTAAACTCAAATATTATAAATAATTTTATGTAGTATATTTTATTTACACTAAACACAAAACAAAAACATAAATTTTAAATAAATTTCAGGTAGCTTTAAGTAAAAAACAAAAAAAAAAATAATATAACAAAACATAAAAATCTTCGTATGTTTGTATACGTAACATATAAAAAATTTGTTTGTTGTAAAGCACTTTTCTTAAAAAGACAATGGAAGCTTGTACAGTTTAACATTTTTGATTGTAAGTGAGATTGAAGAATACATATGGAATCGAAAACCTTGTGACTCAGTTTATCTCTTTTTTTTCGCACGAATGTCAGTAACAATTGAAAATATCCTCTCAGCATCTGCATTGGCATGTGGTAAACTCAGTAGAATTTTGGATAATTTTGAGTGGCAAGGGAATACTAAATTGTCATTGAAATTCTTAGTACCAAAATGGATCCAATTCCATCTTTGAAATATAATTTATTTCTTATTCTGAAAAATTATATTCTAGGGTTAGACATTATTGAGTAAGTAGTAATCTGTGGTATATTTACCGTGTGCAAGTTAGCCCCCTTCAAGCCTAAGCAAGTTACTTGCGCAAGTCTCTTGCACAACTCTTGATTTGTTGATGTCAGTGGTAAGGTCGCGGTAAGGGGGAAAAAATTGAGTACAGCCTTTGTTGTACTCGGCAAGTTAGTTGCGCAAGTAACTTGCCGAGTCTGAAAGGGGGCCTACAAAATGCAATAATTGGCGCTTTAAGAGTTATAAAAGTATTGAGTACTTGGGTACTTGATACTCAAAAACAATTATTTAATAACAAAGTAGGCATATTGTAATTATTGAAGCGATATGCTTTTATACCACATAAGTTTTTTCAGAAGTGAGTTGGATTATATTTGAATTTACATACAAAGGAAAAATTCCCTACATTTTTACGAAAATAAAAAATCTGTCTTATTTTCCCTACAGTCTGATTTTTGGAGAAAAATCCCTACAAGTAGGGAATTTTCCCTACATTTGACATCACTGCTTCCGCTCAACACAACAGTTGGGTATTTGAGGCCATTTATTCCATCATAAAATTTTTTAGCCACCTAAAGACAACATGTTGTGCTCAACCTCAACCTTTATTTTTTTTTTCAATTGTTTATGTTTATCAGCTGTTAATTTTGCATTATACTCATAATGCCGTTTCTAAGACGAAAATGTTCGGCTCAACAGTTGTCACCAGTTTTCTAGCAGTTGAGCTCAACAGCTACGTCTTATGAATGTACCCATTATACTCATTCAGAGCTAAAGCTATGTAAATCGCCAATTTTTGGGACTCTAAATTATTCTGCATCTCAGTTTATTCATTTATCGTGTTTTCTAATGATGTTCGAAGACTGTTAACCTGTGAGCACTAGTTGTCTCTTGGAAGTAACCAAAAGTTGTAGCGAAGTGATTTTTATTTTCACAAAAATTAACAGAAAATTTTGCTGCAGGTCCAAACCAAGCGTTCAATGCTTTTTTGCATCAGTCCAAACAGTCGTAGTGTAATTACCAGGGTGTTTTGCTTTATTAATGTTGAAAATTTGGGGTTTTGGGATATAAAACTTTTAGCTTTTGAGTGTAAAGAAAAAGGAAAAAAGTCATACAGGGGTGTGCTGGAAATCAAAAACGTAAAACGCAAGAATTTCGAAGTTCTTTTTAATATACTTTTAATATTTTTTTTTAATTTTTATAACTGCCAGGCCCACAACGTCGACAAGAACATTTCTTTCGAATATTTATATTGAAAACAATAATAAAAAACTAAAATTTGTTATCAAAAGTTATTTTCGGGAATACAAAATTTATTATTAATTAATTCATTTATTAATGACGTCCTAAACTCCCAATTTTTATTTGTTATAAAAACACTGAAATTTATTGTTGAGGACAAGTTAGTTCCTATGCGCGTTTTACTGGTTGCTTAGGCCAGCTCGTCAGGAAACTTTTTCCAAAGACTTTAGAAAAGCTAAAAATATTATACAAATAAGACCATAAAGTGATTAAGAATTTTAAACACTCAGTAAACGGGCAGTAAAATTATGTGTTATAGAGAAATAGTTGTATAATATTTGTCATAAAATTCTTTTATTACAAAAATCTTATTAAAAAACGACTTTTAAAATTCTTGCGTTTTACGTTTCGATTTACAGCACATCCCTGATAATCTAACAATTCTTTCAAAAAAGGACAATCTGCTGTTCTGCTTTTTTGAAAACAAAACTTAAAGGACATCGAATAAAAAAAAGGACCGTCCTCTTAAAAAAAGGGCGAATGGTCACCGTAGTTATAAACCAAATTATGACCTGTTTAAAAATAGAAATGTTTATAAAAAATTTAAATAAAAATTCAACACATTTTCAATACAAAAGTCTAAGATGAATTTAAAAGAATCCATAATAATATTTTCAATTAAAAGCTTTTTGTCAACACAAAAAATATTCCTCTCTCTCTCTCTCTCTTTCTCTCTGTCTAAAAGCTTCTGACTATACCTATGAAGCTCTAGGTTTGCAACAGCTGCCTCGTTAAATAATGGGGGTTGTTGAAACTTTTCGTATATTTTGGGGTTTAAAAAATAAAAGCATCCATAACCTGGCATAAGTAGTATATAAGTTCAGAATTGCACTAATTTTATAAAAACGCACAAGAAAATATTTTAATTTTAATGAATATTTAAAAAAAAAAAAAAAAACAATTTTCAAATAAATTATATAAACTAAATGGAATTGTTTGAAATCAAAGCACAATAATTTTATTTAAGAGAAAAGGTATTAAAATATCATTTAAAATAAAAATGAAAACTTTTTATTTTAGAGAAATATAGAGAAATATGAAGCTTGACTTACTAATATTTTTGTAAAAAGATTACAATTTTAAATTTTAAATAGTTTAAACAATGTACATATATTGAAATAATTTTCCCAAATTTAAAAGGTGCCTGCTGTAATTTTGTTGAAAATTACTTAAAAATGTACATAGTTAAAAATCATTAAAATTTTTATACATCTCATGGATGAAAAAAATGTATGTTCGTGCAGAAAGTTGTTAGATAAAGTGCGCATGTAACGCATTGTCTATACATTTTTTGCTGACCATATGCAAAAAAGCTTTAAACGCCTTGAAACCAATAATGTATTAAATCTTCGTTTTTTTGTTTTATTGGATTTTTTTTTGTTTACATTGACCCGATTTTTGTCCCTGTCCATTTAAACACCTGTACTGTTTAGTAAAATTCATGTAATAAAAATTTTATTATACGTTACAATTTTATAGATTCAATGGCTGCTATTTTAAACAGTTGTGCCACCAGCAACACGACAAAAGAGAACGACATTAATTTTAAATCATATGAAGGATACTTTCCCTTACCAATAGTTCCATTATCAACATCTGCTTCATTTACCTCAGCACTGGAAAGCCAACAGTATTTGCATCAGCTACAGCTGCAAGAATCTACCATCATGTATCCCTCTCTGCCAAAATATCACAGGACTTCGGGTCAACAGCAAATTGCTACGCCCAGTCAGCATTCGACAGTAGCATATGGAAACCACCATGCAAATAATGTAGTAAGTCACCATCAGTTTAACTCCTCATCTTTGGCGTATGGTATGCCTGTAAGTTCTGGCTACTCTTCGCAACATTCTACTTTACAAAAATCATATCCTTCGGCTTGTGTACAAAGAACTTCTTCATCGGCGGATGCTTGCCGGAGTTACTGGGGTCATAGTCACCCAACCTCTTCAGCTCTGTACCGCAACGACCGCCATCAATCGAAACGAAAATCGGCTGTAGAGCTTTTAGCCGAGAGCAAACCATTTTTTGTCAAGACCGAAAATATAATTGAACGCACCAATTTCGGGGCTAGTACTTTGGTTTGCAGTGGTAAGAGAGGACGTAATGGTTCCAGTGTTGTGTTAGATGAAGGTAAATATAATCCTTCTTATGGCGAGACTACATACACTGCCGCCGAAGCTGAGAGACGTTACGGTACAACAACAGCCCGCCGACGTCCCTCACACATACATACGCAGCATCACCATCATAGCAACCTTTCTTCTCAACAGTGTCAAACATCTTCGCCGAATACCACAATGTATCATGGTAAATTTAGAATGTCCTTATCAAGTGACGGATCTCAAGAACGAGACAAATTAGCTCGCTATCGTAGGGAACACTATGGCGAACCAATAGTTTTAAACGAGGTATGTATGATTTAGGAAGTACAAGCTTCAGAAAATTACAAGTGGAATATGTTCATTATTGTAGACAAAATCGGTTTCATTTGAAGAGGATGTGACATTTCGTATTCCGCCACCTTTATATTATTCTCAACACAACTACAATAATATGTATGACGGTGGTGACGAGCCCTTGGTATTGACTGAAAATTATAGGCCCATAAGTCCACCAGCTGAATATGCAGAAGAATTGACAGAAGGGCATAACGATTCCAGACCAAGGTAAGAACGAGAAAGTTTCCCTATAACAGGAAATTATTTTCCACATCGGAAACAAGCATTTCAAAAAAATCAGGTTAATCCCGCATTGCACATAAGCGCAAGTTTTTCGGCGTTAATTTAAACCGGGAACTTGTAAATAGACAGGGGTAATTTTTAATGCACACAATATTTTAAAAAATGTGTATATATGTTTGAAAATATACTTTACTAGCAGAAACTTGCAACGAGAGAGTAAATTTAAAATTTACAAAATTTACAAAATTTTTCAACATTTGAGAACAACATGAGAATAATTGAATTCGTTATACTGGTTGATGTCAAATGTTTCATGAATTTTATTTTATTTTTTTATATTAAAAACGGTTGCTGGATTTGTTGTCGTTCTTCATGACTGTGCATTTAAGGGGGGATTTATAAGCTATAATTATTAAATATATAGTAATTTATAGAAACAAGTATATTTTAATATAAAATGATAATTTTACTAACAGAAATTTTTAACAAATTTTATGCCTTTCAAGTTATGCTTTTTTTCACTCTCTCGTTGTAAGTTTTTCGAGTACGTGAACACTTACTAGTTACAATTATTGAAAATAAGCAATAATTTTCTACAAATGAACACACCTTATGTTATAATTATCAATTGTGGCATAGAAGAATATAATATATCGAAAGTAATTACTTTATTTCAGCCATTTATTAAAGATTTTTCCAAGATCCCAATGCATATATAAATTTGGTCCCACTGCCCGGGATTTTTCATAATATTAAAATACTGGAGAATTTTGTTAATAACTTGACCCCAACGCTATCTACCGGGTCAAAATTTTATCAGGAAACTTATTTTATAAATTTAGCATTAACATTTTTTATTCAGCTGCAAAATTCTCATTTAGCACTTGGCATTTTATTTAGCATTTTTTGAATAATTTTTAGCTTTTTTTTAGCATTAATTATTTTAAAAATTTGGACGAATAGTTTTACTGATTTTACTAAAAAAAATTTATAAATTATAATAAATTTTTACTAAAAATAGTTGTACCCAAAATTAAAATTCGTATGAAAATGGATAAAGAAACATCTTACCTGTCTTGTTAAAAAAAAAAAAAATAGAATATTCAGGGAATATTAGAAATGCCCTTATGTTGATTGTAAATCTTATTTTCCCTTTGATATTACGATATAAAAGTATAAGGAAATTTCAGTTTGTATTTAGATACAAATTCAATAGTGTAAATGTTTGAAAAAATTGTTTGATCTAAACTGCTGAAAAAATAATTATTTTAAAGCTTCAACTTTTCTTAAACTATTTATAAAAAATAAAATGATTTAAAAAAATTTTTTTATCATAGAAATAAATCGTTCAAATTTTACATACATCAGAGGTTTGTTTAGAATTAAGTCTACATATTTATATATATCAGATGCTTTACCAAAATCTAGCCATTTGTTTAAATATCACCATTTTTTTCAATTTCGCAATAAAATTAGTCACTAAAATGTAATTATTTTCAATTAAATTTCATACTGGTAATACATTTTTAACAAAAATCTTTAAAATATGTTAGCGTTTTTTCAAATAATTTTTTGTTATCATTTTTTGGCCATGTCTAATGCCAGATTTAGCTGTAAAATTTTTTTAAACCTGGCCACATTGAACATAAGAGAAACCTGGTTCTAAACCAGGAATGTCAGCGTCATACACAATTGTGTAAGCAAAACTCACATGTACGCTTACGCTCTTTTATTTTGCGAGCGTAAAATATAATTGTTTACTGCAAAACACTCTCATTCAGCGGGAAATATCGCACGGCCTGTTTTGAGGCCTCTAAACAGAAATAATATATTTATTATTTATTATCTTTGTTTCTGTTATGTTTTATTTCTGTTTTTAACATTGTACAATGATTTTAAAAAAAATTAAAAATTTTGGAAAGAATTGTATAAGGTTGTAAAAAGACTTCAAATATTGTCAAGTGCTAAATTTTTCTAAAAAAATAAGCAAAGTTTCTGCGAAATGCAGGTTCAAAATTAAATTTATTTAAATAATAAAATATGTATGTTAATTAGGCCTCATAATAGGGCTCGCAACCGCAGATTTCTCCCGCTGGGAATGTAAGAGACAAGAGTAATCGCACTAACACAATCATAATTGACACCACTGTTCTAAACCTGCGATCGGCAAAATCAGGGCGCCGCATTTTCTCTTTTCTCTTTTATGCTCTTTTGTTACGTACGTGTGCACACACATTGTAGAGAATTAAACAACATATGTAAAATACATACAACGCATACAATCGCAAAAGTAATAGTATAATTTGCCGATCGCAGTCCTAAACTAATTTATTGTCCAAGTTTGGTGTGAATCAAACTTGAGTTTTAGAAACACGTACCCGGCACAATCGTTTATATATATATATGTAGATATATCGCGACCTTAGGACAACATGGATCTATTTGCACCAACACTTCCTTTGAGAACACTAATGTTAAATATTGCTTATCGCTTTACTTAGTCCGTTTACAATAAACTTAAAAACAGTTTTTGAATCATTTCAATTTAGTCCTGAAATATTAATATCCTTTTTAAAATATCCATGCAACTTTATTATTTTTTTGCACAAACTGAGTCTCAAATAACCGATAGAACTCTGTTGCTCAACGATGAGGCACATGGATGTGTAACAACATGGCTCTAAGTACCAAATAGAACTTTGTATTACGGTAAGAAATAACCATGGAACCAGGTGTTATTGGGAAAGTTTAAATTCTGAAAGTTAAAAAAGTAATAAGCATAAGGATAATGATGTATGTAATAGCGGCAAATTTTTTTAAATATACATATTCTATGATTTTATTTGTACTCTTTAAAATGGTATTTTTTTAAATAAATAGTTTTCCTTTTAAAGAAGACGAACTTTTGGCACGGCAATAATATGATTTAAAGGCCTGATCAGAACGTGCATAAAACAGTTTATAAGTCAATAAGACTTACTCGAAGTATAAAAAAATTGGTTTAATTTAATTCTTAAATTTTTTATAAATATTTACTCCAAGAAGTAAAACATTTTAAAAAACGTATAGTATCAAAATCTTTCAAAATCCCGAATTTCAGGACTCTGAATTTTTAAAATCATTAGTTAGCGAAGCTCGTGTTTGCTATACCTCAGACGAGAAAATTCTTAAGCCTGGCCGAATGGCCAATTATGCTATCTATCACGCGATTTTTAAAAACAAAACTAAAATAATTCGGGATATTAAAATTCGTGATTTTGAAATTCGAGTTTTGGAAATTCGAGATTTTGGGATTCGGGATTTTGTATTCCTCGGCATCACTAACTAAAGTTTCAATGCATAGCCGGCCTTTGGCCGGACGCCAGGACCTCGGCTTCGCTAACTAAAGCTCCTACAAAGCCAGTCTTAGCGCCCCTCCCCTATCCCCTACCATATATTTTCAACACTTTACAATAGCAACTCATTCTTTTGGCAAAATGTGCTAACAATTACACTTTTAAATTGCTACTAGCTGACCCGGTCCGCGTTGCTGGCCCTGAGCAAACATTAGTATTGTATTACCAGACGATTTCAATTGATCTTTAAACGAAATTTACGGCCTTTAAATAAAAATCCATGAAATACCTATCATAAAGTTTTTTTTACAGAATAACTTACATATGGTGTAGATATGGGTTTAATGAAAAAAGAAACACATGTATTTAAGGCAAATTGGAAATTATATTTATTAATTACTTCATCTTAAGGCTAGCGGATAGACAATGTTTTTTGTTTTTTTATTTGGTGTAAAAACGTATAAATTTTTTGGGGTGCCAACTCGGGAGCAAGCCACATACAACTGGCCGTGTGAAAAACATGAATTTTCCAAAATTAAGCCAGCAATAGTCAATGATTGGACTTGTGCTTTGTTGATGGTAATAGCAAAGGCAAGACGCAAAGGGAATTGGAGCCGCTTGAATTCAAATGGTAAATCGTTGGAAATCATCGGAATTCGTGGAATAAGTACGTCTTCGCCTTTGAATCTGTCACCGATGATTGTTGCCTCGATTAAATTTGGTGAACAGTTTTTGATGGTCAATCTGGTTCCGTTGCATAACTTTGGGGCGTGATAGAAATGGAAAAATAAGAAGAAAAAATAAAATAAGAAAGTTGGCGCAAACGTTTAATTTTCGAGTTATGGGCGTTTAAAGTTTTTATATAAATATGTGATTTTGCAGTAGATTTCCAAATGTATATGGCTAATATTGGTATCATTGCAAAGCGTTTCTCTAGATCTTTCTGGACATACAGAATTTATTTTAATATTTTTAGTTTATTAAGAAGTGGGACGAGTTTGCAAAAATACAAAATTTTTTTAGTAAGCATAAAAACAAATTTATTAACTTTTTCTAATTCTTTAATGTATGTATATACTACATACTACTTTATTTAAGAATTTTAATTAAAATACAAGTAAAACCTTCTTTATGTTTATGTTATACTAATGAGGAGAGAATCCTTGCCCATGGGCAAAGGCCGTCTATGCAGAGCATCTTTAATTAGCGAAGCCGGTATTAGTTATACCATAGGGGAGAAAATATTTGCGCCCGGTCGAAGGCCGGCTATGCAAGGAAGCTTTAGTAAGCGAAACCGGTGCTTGTTATACCATAGAGAAGAACATCCTTGCGTCCGGCCAAAGGCTGGCTATGCAAAGAATTTTTTTTGCGATGCTATTATTTGTTATTTTATAAAATTTGTATTACACTTTTATTTAAATAAACTACATTCTTTCCTAGTGCACTTCCGTAACATGTCGACGTAAAATGAAAAAAACTGTAATGTAATCTAAAGAGTTTAAAATTTTGAAAAAAATTATGTATATCCAGAAAAATCTGTTCAAGAGCTTTAAAATGATACCAATATTGGCCATATACGTTTAGAATTGTAGTGGAAAATCACATATTTATATGAAAATTTAAAACGTCCATAACTCGAAAACTAAGCGTTTGCGCCAACTTTTTTATTTAATTTTTTCTTCTTATTTTTCCATTTTTCATTACCCTGGGTACTTTTTTTTTTTATTTGGAGCTGCGTCGGTAAACTAGATTTGTTCCTATATTTGTACTCCCTATTTTAAATTCCTAAATTCGACGCTAACTGTTTGTTTATACTGCAAATACCCATTATTTGGGTATTTTGGTTTCCCGGTTTTTAAATTCCCAAATTGGACGCTATTTCTTCAACGCTATCTTGGATCACGTTTGTTACAGCCAATTCACATGAGGGCTTTTACGACGTCGCTTTGTCGACGTCTCTTTTGGTTTGATGGCGAGCGGTGTAGAGAAGAAAGAGGGGTAAACAAAACGACTCGTTTTGTGTTTTTCATGTCGTTTTCTTATATTTCTCTTCAAACTTATTTCTCTTCTTCGAGTTTTGTTTTATTCTTTTTCTTACTTTGAAGCGTCAGGTTGCAAACAAATACGGAAATAATAAAAAAGAATACAAAACAAGAGTTTGAGCTTTAATTTAAACATATTTTTTACATATTTCTTATTTAAAAAAAAAACAGTTGATTTTTCTCATTAAGAAAAATATAAATTTCTTAATGAGAAAAATAAACTAAAGCAGATTTACCGATAAAACAATAAAAATCAACCCTGGTTGCAAATAAAAATTTAAATTAAAAAAAAGCGACATGCCACTAAAAGTCATCATATAAATGCAATAGGTTTTTGGAAGTTGCTTCAAAAGGGAATTGAGAAAAAACGACGTCGTAAAAGCCTCCATGTGAATTGGCTGTTATTTCAATTGTTTACACACCGATCAGCTGTTTTCTTGCAAGATTTCACTGGATACTGTCTGCATACTTTTTGAGCTATTATCCGCCGAAAGAGTAAAATTTGTCTTACTCTCCCAAAAAAATTTACTGAGTATTTGCTACCGGAAAAGTACCCAGACAGACCTATTTATTGGTTTCTTGTGCGGCAATTAAACAACACAATACGCGCCAATATTTGCCTTTTTTAATCAATTTACTTTGTGTGTTTCTTTTAGTAGGAATAAATTAAAAATAAAAATTAAATTTATCAAAAATAAAAATTGGGAATTAAGCAACTCATTAATAAATAAATTAATACTAAATTTTGCATTCCCGAAAATAACTTTTGATATATAATTTTTTTTTAAATTAGTGCAACAGCTCTTCAGTACAATATAAAAGAATATATACATGAAAACGGAGCAAAATGCATTGAAACTCTTCAAAGCTAATTTATTTTTGAATATAAAGATTATCTATTTCTTTATATATTTAAATTTTTGGAATTTCATATATTTTACTTAAACAATTTAAAATAAAACTATTCAACAAAAATTTGCTTTTTTTAATGAACAAGCCAACTAGATCTTTTAAACATATAAAAAAACTACAACAACAGCTGTTTTCGCAGTTGACACAAGTAAGAACAATCGTGTGATTGTGATCCCGCAATTATTGTACACATTTCGCTTTGTACCAACTAGCGGCAATTAAATTTGTATAAAACAGGGCAATCGTGTGATTTCAGAATATTTTATTGGGGCAATTTCATTATTGTGCGCCAATAAAGCACCATCAAAATTGTGTCATATTGGTGCATTTGCGGCAATCGTGTGATCCCAGCTTAATACATAAGTATTATGTAGTAATTACAAAATAAGCTGTATGATGATTTTATTAGTTATTTCAATCGTTTAAGGAGACCTTAAAATATAATCTTTTAGAAGAATTTTTTGGTTTAAATGTTTAGGATTTAAGCGATTTCTTTCTTTAGTTTTGATAAAACTTGACTTGGAAAAAATTCTTTCATATATCGTAGACTAGTAGAAAAATTAAACCCGCGACTTCGTTACGCGAGAGTTTATGTTTCTAGGTTTTAACCCGCTACTTTGTAATAGGTACGATTTTCACCTCTTAAACGTTCGAATTTCGAAAATGGACCAAATTTTTATTTGTATTTTTTAGATAAGTTTCGTAAATTTAATATAATTTTTATTTCTATGTGCATTGATTTAAACGATAGATGGGGGACAAAAAAGTACCAAAATAAAGGTTTTACCCTTTTACTCCCTAAAAGGGACGAATTTGAAAATAGTACCAGATACCTGTTCTCTTTTTTTATTTAATGAACAACAATAAGTATTAAACTAAAAAAGTACTACTTTAATTAAAAAGTATCAGTTAGAGAAAGAAAAAGTACCAACAATCCCTCTTACAGATTTTCATTCACTCAGGAACTTGCATGTTTAATTTTATGTTTCTAGGTCCAATATTAACAGCAAATCAAAAAGTACAAATAAAGTACAAAAGAAGTACCAAAAAGCGGCCCTTACATATGCTCATTCACTCAACGCATTGCTTTTTTAATTTTATGTTTGTAGATGCAACACTAACAGAAATTCAATAAGTACCTGTTGGTAAGCAATACAGTACGAAAAAGTACCAAGAAAATTACTCTCACAGATTATCATTCTCTTCCGAACTTGCATGTTTAATTTTATGTTCATAGGTCCAATTTTTATCAGAAATTCAAAAAGTACCAGGTAAAGAACAAAAAGGACCAAAAAGTCCCTCTTACAGATTCTCATTCACTCAGGGCATTGCATGCTTAATTTTATGTTTGTAGATCCAATATTAACGAAAATTAGAAAAGGTACCAGTTAAAAAACGAAAAAGATCCCTGTTATAGATTACTGTCCACTCAGGAAATTTAATGTTGAATCTTGTGATTCTAGCTCCAATACTAACGAATATTCAAATAGTACCAGTAAAAGAACAAAAAAGTACGAAAAAGCCACTTTTACAGATTATCATTTACTCAGGACCTTGGATGTTTAATTTTATGTTTCTAGGGCCAATACTAACGGAAATTCAAAAAGTACCAGTTTAAAAACAAAAAAGTACCAAAAAATTCCCTCTTATAGATTCTTGTCCACTCAGGACAATTTTTTTTTTTTTTTTTTTTTCGTTATTTATTTATTGAATCTTCATATATTTAATATGAAGTAACAATAATTTATCAAATCTTAACATAATACTTTATTTATGTCCTGCCAGTGCCAGACAAAAATTTTCTTCATCACGGGTTCTGTTCACTTATATAGGTGTTTATCTCTCATCTAGTTGGGTAAGTGCTGCAGTGTCTCTTCTCCTTAAGCGAGTGTGGCCGCCATGATTTAAAATATTTCGAGCTAAAGGATTTGGGTGTTGTTCAAGTCTTTTTAAATATTTTACTGCATATTTTGTAATCATAGTTTTTACTAATGGCACGTTGAGATCCTTATGAATGTTTGAGTTTTTAACATACCAGGGGGCGTCTGTGATTATACGAAGAAGTTTATTTTGGCGCCTTTGAATTTTTTCGATATTAGAGGCCGAGGCAGTGCCCCATAGTTGAATACCGTAGCACCAGATAGGCTTTAAGATAGAGTTGTAAAGTAGAAGCTTGCAATCGAGTCTAAGAACAGAATTTCTTCCAATAAGCCAATGAATTTGGATGGCTTTTAGTTTCATTTGAGTTAATTTTGCCTCTATATGGCATTTCCACGTTAATCGCCGATCCAGATGTATACCGAGATATTTTACATGCGAATGTTGAGGAATAATTTGATTATTGATTGTAATAGGGGGGCAAGATTCCCGGCGCAGGGTGAATGTTATATGTACGCATTTTTGCTCATTGACCATTATCCTCCATTGTCTTAGCCATATTTCTAGTTGAAATATATGATGCTGTAGGTAACGAGATGCTTCATAACGGTTTTCGTGGACGCTTAGAAAAGCTGTGTCGTCTGCAAATGTTGAAGTTTGGGTGTAGTTGTTTGTTGGCATGTCCGAAGTATAAATTAAGTATAATAGAGGGCCCAGGATGCTGCCCTGTGGGACTCCAGCGCCAATCGGCTGAGGTGAACTTAAGAAATTTCCTTCTTTAATAATAAATTGACGACCGACTAAGTAGCTTTCTAACAGTTTGTGTGTGTTTGCTGGTAAATTTTGCTTCAATTTGTGTAATAAGCCTTCATGCCAGACTTTGTCAAAAGCTTGCGAAACATCGATGAAGAGTGCTGAGCAATATTTTTTTTCTTCAAATGTTTTTCTTATGACATTTACTATTCGATGAGTTTGTTCAATTGTGCTGTGTTTTCTTCTAAATCCGAATTGATGGTTTGGAATACATCTATTTTCACTTAAAATCGGTGTTAATTTTGAAACTAATAATTTCTCAAATAGCTTTGACATATTTAATAATAAGCTAATAGGCCTATAAGACTCAACTTTCGTATGATCTTTACCTGGCTTTGGTATCATGGTAACTAAGGAAACCTTCCATTTTTGAGGAAAGTATTCAAGGCGTAAAATAGCATTAAAAATAAAAAGAATAATTTTCTTTGCTACGCGAGGTAGCTCTAATAGCATTTTATTGCTGATCTTATCAATGCCAGGTGCCTTCTTAGTGTTTAAGTCACATATAACCTTTTCGATTTCTCTCATCTCAAATCTTAGGGGAATAGCTGCTCTAGCAGCAACAGGTGGTAAATCGACCGCAATATTGTGAGATATATTAGGTGTAAATACGTTTTTCAAGTGACTTACAAACAGATTTCTTTTTTCAACATCATTTCTTGCCCAACTTCCATTCAAGTTTCTTAATGGTGGTTTAGAGACAACTGGCCTTTTGAGGTTTCTAGCTGCACGCCATAATGAGTAGTCCGATTGTGGAGTTGCATCAAGTTCCTTAAGATATTTTTCCAGAGAAGCCGTTTTCTGAGTCTGCAATAACTTTCTTAATCTTTTTGTACACTCTTTTAGCAAGTTCTTAAGTTGAGGAGATCTGTGCAATTGCCACTCTCTTCGTGCCCTCCTTTTTTCAGACAAGAGACGCTCGACATCTGTGGAATATATTTTAATAGTTTTTGTTTTTTTGGGGGCAATATTGGAATGTTGAACAGCTAGTTTCAGAAAACTGTCAAAATTATCAATAGAGCGATCTACATACTCCGGTGTACTGAGCGGAATATTTTCTGTGCAATGGGCACTGAGATATTTTTTATATTTTAACCAATTTATTTGTGTGGCTGACGTCGCTAGGTAACCAGTCGGAGATACAATTCTATTGGGGTTCATTATAGTAACAATTGTAGGTGTGTGGTCGGAAGATAATTCTAGGGAAGCTTCAACGTGAATCGTTTCTGTGGGGATGTTTTTAACCACGCCAAAATCGATGACATCTGGAATTTTTTGCGGGTCAGCAGGCCAATATGTTGGTTGGCCGCTCGCGACAACATTTAAATTCATTTTAGAGATTGTATTAAACAAAACACGACCCTTTGGTGTTATTAGTCGTGACCCCCAGAAGGTATGTTTAGCGTTATAATCGCCAGCGGCCAGGAAACAGGGTCCTAGTGATTTATAATATTCACAATATTGGCTTTCTGATATTGAAAATCTAGGTGGAGAGTATAAAGATGAGATTACAATGCTACGATTCAGCTCTTCAACACAAATGTTCGTTGCTTGGAGATAATCCTCACGATGATCACACATTAGGTAGTGTTTGACTCGATTTTTTATCAAAATGGCAGAACCACCACAAGCTCTATCTCGAGGGTCCTTGGTATCATATAGTATATAACCATTGATGTTAAACGTATTTCTTGAGGTCAAATGAGTTTCAGAAACCATCATGACATCAATTTGTTTATTTTTAAGAAAGTATTCTAATTCATTTTTATGTTGGCGGATGCCGTTCGCGTTCCAAAAACAGATTTTTAAACAGTTCATGGCTTGTTAAGTACAGATTGCAATAACATCGATTGCATTCTAAGAATTTCCTGCATCATATTACCCATTGTGTTCGTAAAATTAGTTACTGTTTGCACTAATGTTTCCATGGTTTTTTCTAGCCGACTTAAATTTGAAACTGGAGTTTCATCATTACTTGGCGCAGCACCTTGCGTTGGCGCATGGTTTGATTTTACGACGTTAGCATAAAAGGTTCTGTTATTACTAGGCTGCGGGGCCTGAATGTCACCAGTGCTTACTTGATTTGTTACATGCATTTGAGGGGGATTAGTTTTCGGTCCAACTGACTGCTTGACGATGGTATATACAGGGCATCCTCTATAATTGGCAGTGTGATTACCGCCACAGTTGCTACATTTTTTTACGTTGGGGTCGGTTTTAGACTTATCGCAAAGATCTGTACCATGTAATTCACCACATACTACGCAAACAGGGGGTAAATAGCAATATGCCTTAGTATGACCATATTCTTGACAGTTTAAACACTGAACGGGACCATTTCTTTTGTGTGGCTCTTCTATAGTTACTCTTCTATAGAGAATATATTTCAAATTGTAAATAGGGTGCGTTTCATTTTTTTTAAGCTTTACGTCGCCGGGTTCAAACTCCACTCGAAAAAGTGGTTGGGGGTTTTTTTCTCTATTTTTTATATTTACTACATGTTTTATTTTGAAGCCTTTTTCTTCGAGGAATGTTTTTACCTCTTCTGGGTCCACACATGAGTCAATTCCCTTAATCACTACCTGGAGACCTTTACTGCTTTTCAGTTGGTATGTATAAAAGTTTTTTTTAAGTACTTCAAATTTGTTTATAATTTTGCGAAAATCATTCTCATTATTGACTTGTATTTTTGTCTCGTTTATACTACCACGCTTGATAGCAGCTACGTAAAACGAATTTTCACCTATCACCGATATCAAACTCTTTATGAGCTCATTTGAGTTTTGCTCCCTAAGATATATCGGGGGAGGCTTGGACGATTTTATGACGTTTGGTGCTTCAGAGGATTCATCCTCCAGAATTGCAAATCGATTTTGAGAATTTATTTTATCAAAAGATGGTACTTTTGAGGCCGAAGCAACTGCTGCAGAGGTAGGGCTGCGACCCCGTTTAAGCACTGTTATGTACCTGTCCATACCAACTTGTACTTGAGGCTTTTGACCACTTTTTACTTGTGGAGCTGAGTTTTCCATCATGCCTGATTTGAGGGTAATATTTTCATCACTTATTAAAATCGTTTTTGCCGCTGAGGCACCGCTTGCAGGTTTTATATTTTTTATTGTATTAATATCAACCGTATTATTAGACACCGAAGGTGATACTGAGTTTTCTATTATGCCTGATTAGGGGTTAATATTTACATCACTTATTAAAATTGTTTTTGCTGTTGAGGCAACGCTAGCAGGTTTTGTATTTGTTATTGTATCAACCGTGTTATTAAATACAGACGGCGAGAGGGATCGCGTACGAGTAATAGGTTTAGCCGTTAGGTA
This sequence comes from Pollenia amentaria, assembly GCA_943735925.1. NCBI lineage: Eukaryota > Metazoa > Arthropoda > Insecta > Diptera > Polleniidae > Pollenia > Pollenia amentaria. The sequence continues at coordinate 232,369,565 of OX031009.1, read as the reverse complement.
TTTGCTATCATCGATTCTTTTTTTTATTTCTGTATTTTTTTCGCTAACACTCACTGTGATATATGCATTTCAGGACATTTAATGTTGAATTTTATGTTTCTAGGTCCAATTTTAACGAAAATTCAAATAGTTAAAGAACAAAAATCTACCAAAACGCGCTTTGACAGATTCTCATTCACTCAGGACCATGCATGTCTTATTTTATGTTCATAGGTCCAATATTAACGAAAATTAAAAAAAGTACCAGTTAAAAGACGAAAAAGTCCTGTTTGATTTTATGCTCTGCCTTTAAATGTGCTATTGCTCTGAGTTGCTATGCAAAAATAAGCATTGAAATTTAATTGTATTTTTTCAAAAAAAATCTCTAAAAAAGTATTGTCGTATCGCCGTGAAAATATCGCCGATACCGATACATATATCGCCGATATATGTGTAGGTATTCGTTACTAGCCTAGTTTTTATTGTAAAAGATCTGAGTGGACGTTTTTGAAAAGTTTTAAGATTTTTGTCAAAAGCTCTTTTAAAATCGGACTGTACAGTTTTAGGCAAAAATGAGTTGTAATGGATATATAAGCCTTAAAAATTAAATTTAAATTTCTTAATACTTGCAAAAAAAAAAAAATCATTTTGAATCTAATTGCATAAAAAATCAGTAGGTTAGTCATTGCCCAGACTTGCAATTTATGTTGCAGCATTTATTGCGTTTATTGATGAAAGAGGTCAGAAGATTGGGGAGGGGTACTCTGTTTCATGTACTCTGCAATTCTGTTTTGTTTTGTAATTCTCACATTTTTTTATTTTTTGTATTAATATATGTATACAAAATATAAAAAGGGAAAGATAAAAATACAAAAGTTCAAAACCTAAAATTTCATATTCTGGACACTTGTGCAATTTCAAAGCAGAATTTTAAAATATTGCTGCAGTAATTTATATGTTGCATACAACAAAAATTGCAAGTCGGGACGGGACGATGGTTCATATAGTAACTCATGACGGTTGATTAATTCGATAAATTGAAACTTCGGGATGACATTTGTATAATAAACATATTTTTTTATCAAAAGTTATTTTCGGGAATAAAAAATTTATTAATTAATTCATTTATTAATGACGTGCTAAACTCCCAATTTTTATTTATGATAGAAGCACTAAAATTTATTGTTGAGGGACAGTTAGTTTCTATGTGCATTCGCTGGTTGCTTAGGCCAGCTCGTCCCGAAATTTTTTTATTTTTAATTTCAAAAAATCTGTCTTTAAGACTCTACCCGCCCGTTAAAAAACGTGGACAGGTGAGCAGATTTTGTAAGAATAGTGAAATTTTCAATAACATTTTATTTAATTGCATACAAATTATACTAAAAATAACTTTTTCAAAATCACTTGTTCATTTAAAACACAATAGTCTTGAAAAATTTCAAAAATTGGTAAACTGATATTTTTTTATGAACAAAAAATTAATAAAAAATATAACAAAACGAAACCCAATTTTTTACGTTTTCTCAGTTAACCCCATACAAATCTTATGGAATTTGAAAAAAATTTGCCCCACAGATCATACGATGCCCATAAATGGGTCAAATGTCCACTTGCCCCATTCCATACATAATTTTGTTATCCGACCAGTAGTTTAGGAGATTCAGATTTATTACCACTTTTTTTTGCAATTGATCACACTGTGCGACGGCTACTGTGCTAGAATCCTAATTTCAGGATACATTTTTAGTACTGCACGACAAACATTAAATCAATATTGAAGAAAATACAAACTTAAATACCACCTGTGGTAAAAGATATAAATACCAGTAAGAAAGCAAGAAAAATAAAAAGGTGGTTTATTTCACCAACTTAATTACTAGTCACTTTTATTCTGTGCACTGTTTTTTACAAACTTTATCACTGCGGTTTTGTGCGCACAGTTTGACTAACTAATGCTTTGTTCACACTTGGGTTTTTAAGCGCGATTAAGCATCTCCAACGTGATTAAGCTCTAATCACTTCAAAATCAAGATGATAAGCCATACATTTAAGTGATTTGTTAATCACTTCAAACTGACATTTTTAAAACTAAATAATTTCATTAATCACATAGAATCCTCCGAACATACATCAAACTGAGTATGATGTAGCATCGGCCACAATACACGTACCTTGCTTGTGTACAATCGACTACGATTTCTTCTTAGACTGGGCTTTTGAGATCTCAGTTAAACTAGGTTTAGTTAATCTGAAAACAGACTTGTGCCGCCATTACCAAGTTTGTAAAATTTTTTGACGGAACAGCTTAGCTTTTCTTTAAAAGTAGGTCTTTAATGAAATAATATAAAAAAATGACATTTTCACATTCCGAGTTTCGGACTACGTTAAACTTAGTTTAAGCTTATTCCACAATGTTTTTTAAATAATCTATAAATTTTCTTCATTAATATGTTTAAAATATTCTTCTGATAACTTTATTTAAGCATTTTCATCAATTTCTAATACTTTAAAGAATAAATTAAATTTTAAATTCCAACAACAAAATGCTTGTTGGTCTTATATGGTTTTAGTTGTTGTAGAATAAGTATAAGTGTACACATTGTGCATTACACAAACATATATTTAAAATAGGCTACAACTACGAATTTAATTAATCTAATTTCGTAACAATATATTTAATTTTTGTTAAAGGTACAATTATCAACGTTCATACTCCCATTCTCATGAGGCCAATGATAAATCCAAATACACTGCCGCTACATACAACATAAATAGTCACAAGTCCCTGCCTGATTTACACACTCAAATTAATCGCCATTCTCCACATAGTGAAATTTTAAGCTGCTGCAGTCGTGGAAATAGATCTATCAAATCTGCCGGAGAATCGTCTTTAAACCGTGACTCAGGAGGATCTTCAGGACACTATACTCACCGTAGCGAACCATGTTACAGGCAACACAGAGTTGAACTTGACCGGGAGGAAAGAGTTAAAAAATGCTGCAGTGCATCCACACGTGTAGAGTATAGACGTGATAGTGGTTCTTCCACTCAACATAGTAACAATTCATATTGTGATTACTCGTGCAAACCACTAAATGAAAATTTCGAATCACCTGATTATTTGTTTAATTTTACAACTCCAGAAGTACCCGAAGCCTTTCAAGACGACTACATACCCCCATCATCTCGCTTTCAAAGTGATGAAACTCGCTATTATAGTTCCTCGGCCCATAAAACACACATAAGTTCTAGTTTTATGAAACATAAAGCCTCATCTGATGAACCTGTCGTGCAGTCGCCAGGCTCTCAGCCATCTATAGAAGATATAAGTCCACCACCAATTCAATTTAAGCGGCAAAAGTGTATAAGATTTAAAAGACATAATAGAATATCGTTGCCGGCTCAACCGTCTGCAGCTCCACACCCTACAAACGATCAACCACATACGTCACCTATGGATACTTATAGAAGATCTGATCATGGTCGTTACTTCTTTCCCAAATGCTTTTCCGCCGACGAATATCAGCAACATCCTAATACTCAAGTCCATCATATTCAATCTCAATCGCAACATCAAATGTCTCAAAAACACCCGCCACCACAACAACAAATATCGCAACAGCAACAAATTAAGGAGTTTAGAGATCAGTATGCTAATCATGCCCTTCGACGTTCTCAGGAATTGCTGCACACGTCTTCCGAACCTCTTATGGAGTTGGAGAAATTTTTTGATCGTTTGGGCTTAAATGACGATAAGTTTCATGAAATCTATACGTTCTCCAAAAGGAAACACAGTAACGGAAGTAGCGACGGCAGCAACAGCACCGTGTTCTTTTCAGATGTAAGCACTGTAGATTCTATGCGTTTGCCTGACAGTACGGAGTCTCAGCCACAGGCGGCACAGACATATAGACCTACTGAACCACCATCGATTGTTGAACGTAATGCACGCATAATTAAATGGTTATGCAATATACGCAAGGTTCAAAATGATCCTAATTAAAGGTAAACAATTGGTAAGAAAATAGAGACAATAGAGAGAAAAAAAAAAAAAAATGGATAGAGAACAGATTTTAAATGATATTTAAACGATTGAATTATAATTTCATACTTCTTTAAGTGTTCTAAAGAAAGATTGGTCTTATTTATGATGATTCACTTGAGAGATTCATTTATAAATATATATTTTTTTTGGACTTCAAAATTTAATGGAATTGTTATATGTGTTACTGTGTAAAATATTAATACCTGAGACCCTTTTTATGATAATACATGAGGCATTTGCTATTGGTACTGGGATACAACAGCTGCCCTTTCCATGTTATCCAATATTTACCAACGTTGATTGGCACACAGACGTGGCGTATTATTTAGATGGTTAATAAAACAAAAACATAAAATAATTAAGAAAGTATAGTCGGGAAAGCCAAAGCGAATGATACCATACACCACTAATTATTCACTATTTGTGACATATTACGAGTATTATGGATCAACTATCACAACATTTTGATATCACAGATTATTTTTACATATTAGCTATTTATATAAAAGTTATATATGACAATGTTGTATCTCAATACGAACAATTAAAAAGAATTTAAATATGGAACAATTTCGTAAAATTTGGATTACGTGATTATGGTTATGTTACATTGACTGTCTCCCAGAGGTCAAAAATAATATGGCTGCAAAGGTTGAATAACAGCCAACCGCTCGATTTAATCCCAATCAAAGCAAGACCCTTAAGGGTTTGAGCCTTAGGTCCCGAATACCGAGAAGATGTTCTTTTGATTTCTCTTCTTCTTCGCTATTGCAACTTCTACAAAAGCCATTGTTAGGCAGCTTTAGCTTTTTGAAGTATTTCCCAATAGGCTAATGGCTAGTTATTAACGCAATTAGGTTCCCGAAATTAGGTCTGAACAGGTTTAACGCCCATTGTGTCCTTTTCCTATTTATAACGGGCCAGATTTTTCTGGTTTCCCACCGGTAGTTTTTTCGAACATCCACCACCAGAGATGAGATTAAATGCATGTGCAGTATAAATAGTTTTCTTTTCGAGAGTGGAACACCTGTGTCACATATCGAACCATTATGACTAAATGTGATGGCTGCATGCGCCAACAAGTCAGCTATACTTAGGAATGAGCTACATGTTAGGAATGGGCAATAAATATCAATATATCAAAATATCGATATATAAAAAAATTATAATTGATATATATCGCCGATATTAAAAATACCCATCATCGATACATCAATATTTATCTACGACTATCGAATTCCATATTTTTAAAATCTCTTTATAATAAAATTCAACATTTTAGCCGTTGCTCAACTGCTTACAATACTGTTGTGTTTTAAGAATTGCATCATATATTTTTTAACTAATATTAAGAAAATAACGGTGCTTTTCCATTGTACATTTTCATAGATTACACAGTTCAGTTTTGTCTCGGTTTTTTAAGAGATAAAAAAAAAAAAAAAATAAGCTCGGAAAAAATGTTCTGGAAAGGGTTCCTAGAATTATACAAAGTATCGCCTTAATTATGGCGTATTAGCAGCAATAGACTCATGAAAGTTGGAGTGTTAATAATGAAAAAAAAATATTTTGTTTTTTTTTTATTTGGACATGTTCTTATATATTAAAAATAAAATATTGCACAGTTTACTTGCATAGTATGTGTCACAAGTTGCGTTTACTGGCAGTATATAATCCGGCGTTATATAATCCTAATGAATTTTTTTTTTTAGATTTAATATGGCGAATAAATAAAATTTTTTTTGTATTCTTTACTATTTTTTGAATTTTTTTTATTGTAGAATTAACTGCCGGTCCTTCGATTTCAAACGAAAACTTCGTTCGCATAACTTTCCTAAAATTTGAAATTAAAAGAAACAATAAAAAGCTAGAATGTAATTACATGTAATTTGTTTGTACATATGCAAATATTTATTGACATAGGTATATGAAGTTTTTGAATTTGGTAAGAATTTCAGCGTAATACGTTCGATACATCGATATATCGATATTTTTAATTAATAAATATCGATACTCTTAAAAAATATCGATACGATATATACACATTCAAGGGCAACCGTCAAATGTCTTGCTACCTTCTTCAGACACATCCGGTACTCTTAAAATATCATCGATGTTATAAACACATCCTTCAGGGATTTTATGGCTGCTTTACTATCGGTAATAATGTGAATACCCCTGCCAAAAATATCTCACAATACTGAATGTATCTTGCGACTGTGTAGATGGCGATTATCTCGGCCTTAACAACACTGCAAAAATCTAGCAGCCTAAGAGGCATTCTCCAGCCAGTCTGCTATAATAATAATTTTGGGCTGAATGTGACAACGACACTACCATATTCAAAAGATTTATAGACATAAATGGTCCTACACCACCAACGGTAGAGTAGGGTAAGCGTATTTATTTTGGTATGTTTTTCGAAATATTCGATATTAAATTTAGCCAATAATCGACTAAACTTAGCCATTTTTTATCTTGCTTATTAGTTCCAAAACATTTTTAAAAGTTTTAAGAATTTTTGGATAAAAAACACCTAGTTCTGAAAAATGCATAGTTAATGTGACCTTATGAATAGGGAAATATCTACGTTTTAAATTTCATTAAAATCGGTTTGATAGTTTCGGAGAGGCAGAAATTGCCTCATATCTCCCCTCGTGGCCCTACTTTTTTAAAAAATGCATAACTTATTTGTCCATACAAATATGGAAATATCCATGTGTTAAATTTCATTAAAATAGGTTTGGTAGTGAGCACAAATACCCTATTCCGGAAAGCAGCTTAGGTGGGAGCTATATGAAATTATGGATCGTTTCGCCCCATTTTCAAAAGGCTTGAGCCTTGGACCAATTAGACTCTATATACCAAATTATCTTCAAAGTTGTGACCTGTACTTTGCGCAATAGTCAGCCAGCCGGACGGACATCGTTAGATCGGTACCAATCTTTTAAGGAGTTACACACAACAGAATATATACAGTACACCCTCTCCATTGTTGTGGTGTGGGTATAAAAATGTATAAAACCGCTAGATTGTAATATCCCTGTCGGAAATAAAGTTAATTCAAAACTAACTAATGGTTCATTAAAATAATAGTCACAACTAACTAGAGTATGTTCCCGGGAATTCCCGGGACGGGAATTTGTTTTCAATACCCGCTTTCCCGGGAATTAATTGCGGGATTCCCGGGAAATTTTGAAGAAAATCTTTTTTCAAACTTTAGTAAATTTATGTCGGACTAGTGTCTTTAGTAGTTTAAAACAACTTAATATCACCACAATATTTAAATTTGCTACAGTTTAAGGCTTATTAAGCTAATTTTTGAGAACGGGCCTTATATAGGGCCTATAATAATTTATAGACCTATCTTCCAAAATTTTATTTCTTGTCTTAGCAAACTGAAGTGTAAATTTTACAATAATATTATAAGGTTTACGGCTTAGGGCGTAGTAAAGTGTTTTCTTAGATTGTTCTTTATATGCGGCATTTCAAGTAATTTTGAGTCTTATGAAATTAGATTATGCTAAATTGCACCAACAAAGCATTATTCGTTACGCTTTTAGCCATAATTACATGATTTACGAGATTAACATGGAGCCGTAGGTAAATTATGGATCGATATTCACGAAATTTGATGCCTTATAAAACGAATTTGTCGAAATTTAATGACAATAGGTGCATTTCGCCACAAATTTATGTTGGTTTATCTTGAGTTCTTAGGGAGGTAGTTCCACATTTGGGTGCATAACTCTTTTCCTACTGAAGCCATTCTGCTGGAATTAAGCCACAAACAGCCTAGAAGATCTAGAAACAATTTGACACCCATATGGCTCCTAGATGAATATTAAAAAAGATTCACAGGGAATGGCAAACTTAGTATACCTTCATACACCACTGCTTATTAAGGGTTATAAAATTGTAAAAAAATATATGTATGCTATAGCAAATAAAATATCTCCTTTCTGCTGAATTTGATGAACGGTAAAATTGTTTCAGAATTCCTACTTCGTAATGTTATGCTTTCAGCTCCTAATCGCCCTTCCAGAAATTTTATTCCACTAACGGCCAATTTTACCAAGTTCAGTTATAATTAACTACCAGTTATAACTGTCGAAAACATATTGCTAGCTGGAAGTTTAAGTAACAGTTTAAACTGAACTTGATGAAATTGGATGTAAGAGTTCAATACTTTCATTCTAATTATGCAAATGAGCTCTGAATTTGACAATGTATATACGTATATTGATTTCTATGATCCTATTGACATAAAAATAACCTTTTAAGTATCTTAAAATAATTTTAATCTTAAATTTTTTACGTTTTTGTTATATAATAGCTACTAGACTTAATTATTTTAAGCGTCATAGTCAGTAAGAAATATTAGTAGTCTTGGGCTTAATCGTTCGTTTAAGTGACCAGTCATTATCGTTCAATTCGAATCAGTGAACGAGCTCGTTCTTTTCGTTCAATCGTTCATTTCAGGTCACTTTGTCTTTTGTGTCAGTGGGTCTTTTGTGTCAGTTTGTCTTTTGGGTCAGTTTGTCTTTTGTGATTTTCGTTCAGTCATTCATAATTGATTGTATACGGCAACGTGTTAAAAGAAACAAGTATACATACATACATATGTATAAAGATATAGCATATTCGTATAATAAATACATATGTATACAAGAATATAAAACAATAAAGTATAACATATAAACCACAATCCTATTGTTGTTTCTTTTCAACCAGTTTTTCTTTACACAAGTGAACGTCTGACAGGAAGACCCAAGTGAACGATTGAACGAAATTGAACGATGAAACTGAACGGCCGTTCATCGTTCGTCTGACTGATCCGTTCAATTGAACGAGGTCGTTCAAGACCGACACAACTCTAAATATTAGTTTCATTGGAGAAATCAGTAAATAAATTAATAAAAAAATTTGGGCGGGAATCCCGGGATTCCGGGAATTTGATTTTTATTTCCCGCTTTCCCGGGAATCCAAAAAGTGCGGGAATAAAAAAACTCTACAACTGACTCAAAATCTAGCTCATTTTCTTAAAAAGTATGATTCGATTTTTCTACCGAGTGTCATCAGAACGAGTCAGTACTCAATCACTCTACATAAGTTTCAACTCGTTTTGAGTTTGTTTCTGGATCAAAAATAGAAGAAAAAAATAAGGTTTTTTTTTGCTTTTTTAAAGCAAGTACAGAATTCTTTTAATCTACTTACACCAGAGAGCCAGAGAGAGAGAGAATATTATTATTAAGAACTCTCAATTATCATAATAATTTTTCTTTGAAAATGAGATGTTTTTAACTAAATAATTTAAACAAATAGAATATGGGAATTTTTTCTTCTAATATTACTTTTAAAACATGAAAATAATGTATATTTTTCTTCTGTATTGTTGTTCTTGTTTCTTCGGAAGACCAAAAATTCGTTTTTTTTTAACCCAAGCCCACTGCATCAGCTTTGAGTTAGCCAAACGCTAGTTCAGTACTTATCGAGAAGAAGTTAGTTACAACTCACTAATCTCTGCATAACCTTTGAATTAGATTTAACAAAAAATTTTCAAAATTAGTTTTTGTTTTTGGATAATTAAATTTCTGTATATTTGGAGAATAGTTCCAGTAAATGTATTCAAATTTGGAACATTATTAAAACACAATATCTATCAAAAATATGCTGGGATAGAGAAGTGGGCGCGGCAGCTTCCATACAAAGACATCATAGATATCTGCATATCTGGGGAACGGTAACAGTTAAACTTTTCAAATTTGATAGAATATCATTAGTTTGGTCTGAATTGGAAAAGTAGGGGTGGTACTTTTAATACAATGACAATTATATAGATATTTTAAAGTGTCCAAATTCGACAAAAACGAATTTTACTATCATATTTCATTTCCATGGGGATAGCGAAGCGCGCAGGATTAAGCCAGTATATTAAGCCAGTATATCTGTATCTGTTTTAAAGAGTACCGTAATTAAAAGGATACTTTTTCATCGAAGGGATTTAAAACCTTCGAACGGCAAAGAGGTGAAACAGGTGTTTTACAGTAGCAGTTCAGAGTATGTTCCGTACTATGTTTACCACTAAGTATTGATGAAATTTGACATTATTAAAATGCGAAGAAGGCTTAAAGCACATGTGTGTATGACTATTAAAAATCCTTACAATCGGTGGCAGAGGCAATCTATAATAGGCGAAGATAGAAATAATCGTATTCCACACACTTTTTTCTGCACACGTGCGAAGATCGGTTATGCCAAAAATGTTCGATTTCTTTTGTCGCTAATTGCTCATGATTAAATTTCAAAAAATAGTGTTATGCGCATCCATAAATTAAAAAAAAATTTCATTTGGATTCATTAACCCTCCCTCTGATAAAAGATCAGCGTAAGAATAATTAAATAATAGTTGTCTGGCGTTTTACTTCCGAATTCTTTAAGACCCATTCTTGATATTTAATATCCTGCAGTTTTTCTAGCCCATCGTATTCAATATGGCTTAAATGATTCAGGTCCCCCCAAGAATTTTGAGTATCTTGATGCTCTAGAGCTTAAATATGAAATTAAAATCGTTCTTAGTTTGAAATATAAAGACATTTGCCTCAAAATGTTCTTCTTCGCTAACGGGAATTTCGTTTATGGAATTTCGTTACTTAATGTTAAGTCTTCAGTAATAGAATCAAATTCAACAATTTTCTCTTGAGTGGCCTCTACGTCACTCTCTGCACATAAAATATTTTCATTTCTCCCTACATAATAAATTAAAATTTATGGTGGTAATTTATAACTAAGATACATTCCAAATTACCTATTTTGGAAGGGAATGGCATTCCTATTAAGCCTTATATTGAGTTTATTCACTTGAAGGTCTTCTTGAGCGAAATGAATTGAGCAAACAAATGATTCTTTTATCAAATCTGCTTCTTCCTTTCTGCAAGCGTTCAACCCCTTTTTACGTGTGAACGGCAAAAACGATCTTTTAAAAAATGTGATATTCAGAGCCTTACAGTTGCACCTTGCGTTTTTGAAGTCTTGGAATATGCAGCTCATTTGTAATTTAAAAAGTTTCTGTGTTGCTTATTTATTTGTAATAATTTTTTTATTTTGAAAAATAAGTGAAAAAATGGGACTATTAAGAGCAAATATGGTAGCACAGTTTTCACAAAACACGTTAGTTGTCAAAAAGGAATATGTCAGAAAAAAGATAAAGTATTCCTTATACCAGGAATGTCAGCGTCATACACAATTGTTTAAGCAAATTTCACATGTTCGCTTACGCTCTTTTATTTTGCGAGCGTAAAATATAATTGTTTACTGCAAAACACTCTCATTCAGCGGGAAATATTACACGGCCTGTTTTGAGGCCTCTAAACAGAAATAACATATTTATTATTTATTATCTTTGTTTCTGTTTTGTTTTATTTCCGTTTTTAACATTGTACAATGATTTAAAAAAAACAAATTGCTTGTAATTTTTGTACGAGGTGTACTTGTTGTAGTATCAAGAATAACTGTGATGAATTCGTCTTGATGTTGTGTTTATTGAGCTTCTGTAAACTTCAAATTTGATTTTTTTTTTTTAAGTAGTCTTGTAGACAGCGATAACGAGCATGCAAGCGGATGAGTTTATTACAAAAAAAAGATAAATTATGCCATATAAAAAATGCATTTAATGATTTTCAATGTCTCTTATGTTTTAAAACATTTGAAGTTAAGAGATTAAATTGTTTGAAAAGGCATTTCGATCATTTCCATAATGATATTCAACAATATGAAGTCAAAGAAAGGGAAAATCAATATATGATCAAAAAAAAGTTTTATTAAGATAGTTTGAAATATTGGTATCACAAGAAGACAAAAATTAAAAATGTTGGAAAGAATTGTATAAGGTTGTAAAAAGACTTCAAATATTGTCAAGTGCTCAATTTTTTCAAATAATAAGCAAAGTTTCTCCAAAATGCAGGTTCCAAATTAAATTTATTTAAATAATAACTGATTGTGTCTGTCCATAACTCAACATTTTTAGATAATTGTATTATTATTAATTGCTCTAAAGTCTTCATAGCAAAATATGTATGTTAATTAGGCCTCGTAATAGGCCGCGCAACCTCAGATTTTTCCCGCTGGTAATGTTAGAGACAAGAGTAATCGCACCAACACAATCATAATTGACACCACTGCCTTATACCATGCAATATTCTTATTTAATGCCAAATTAACGTCGGAGTGATGTATTCGTCGACTTAATGTGACAACAACTTTGAATAAACGTCGACATCGACAACAACTTTCACTATAGGTGTGAATATTTTTCGAAAATAATTCAAATTCAAGTTGTATTATTATGAAGGCCCTAATCATGTAAAATGCAATGCTACGCAAAAGAATAACATTGAAAGCAAAAAAAAAATCATAAATAATTTGTAATTTTGCTGAAGCTTTCTACAGAAATTAATGTGACGTTTTAAAATGTTTAACGCCACAAACTATGCAGCGTTTAAAATTTTAAAATGCAATGTGAATTCCTGTAGAAGGCAACAACAAAATCACAAAATATTTATGACATTGTTTGTGCTTTCAATGTTACTTTGACGTTGCGTTGGGTTTTACATGATTATATACATATACAATTGGTTCCTTTGGCTCCTATAAGGAGCATAAGGCTTCGAATAATAAGCCAAATACTTATTCACAAAACGTAAAAAATATAAAAAAAGCGATAAATGGTGGGCATATCAGCGATAAATTCTTTTTATTGTTATTGGGGTTTTCAATAGGAAATATTTTCATTTTCATTTAAGCAAATTTAGTTATTTCATTAAAATAAGTTCCCAATCATGGGGGCTTCTTTGATCATAAAAATACTTCAGTTTAAGGGTTTTTTAATTTTCATTTCGGGAAGTTATTTTGTGGTGAGTTTGCGCTGCTTATTTTCCAATGCGTGGTAAGAATTATTATTTTTTTACATTTTTTAAATTTTATGATCGTTAAGTAATGCTTATTTTTTGGCTCAAATAACTATTAACTTTTTTCCCCTATGCAAATCCCGCGAAGCTCAATGTTTGTCTGCAGGAGACCAGAGTCTCTGGCGGGAATCGAACCCGCAACCTCCGCACTGATAGAGCTCACTATCTCCTGCCCTACCGGGGCTAATAATAATGAAAAGCTAAAAAAGTCTTTTTCTGCATAAAATATAATTTTCTTTTTTTATATTAATATTTTCGGGACTATTTGTTGTTTCAAAACTATAAATTATGCTTTACATTAAATGTGTCTGGTTTCAAGTCTGGAAACTTTTTAAAAAAAATAATGTTTTCAATATTTCAATAGTACATTGATTTAAAAAAGCAGGCTACATATTTAAAATAAATACTCGTAGTTAAGTGTTTTCATATTATACCGCTTAAAATACACGCAAGCTGTGCAAACTGGGTATTTTTACGTCCTCGTAAATAAACTGTCGAAAATTGTATGCGAATTAATTTGCACAAACAAATAATTTTGACTCGTAAAACAGATTTTTATACTTTTCAACGAAAAATTCATGTGTTAACAAATCACAGACAACAAATTCCTGGAATAATTAGTCTTTTTGCTTTTTTTTGAGGAATTTTATAAATAAATTTCACTTTTGAGACACAAATTTTAATATTTAATTTTAATAGATATTGGGAATTATTTCTTTTTCATAAGCAATTTTATTATATTCAACATTTTTTATTTTTTCGAATTTATTCTATGAGTTAAATTTCAGTTATGTATTTTATAAAGCTTTTTGTAATAGCTCTATTCCTTAAATTTTTTAGAAATGACTTTATACACTACCAGACTATTATATTGTATTTTCTTGTTACATTTTACCTTAGCTTTCCGTTGGATAGCAATGAAGTATATTGTATGTACAGAAAAATTTACAATTATTAGACACCAGCAGAATGTAATGCATTTTCTGGCCCGCTACGGCCTTCGTCAGCATTCTTTGTGTCACACTGGATACTTTATAAATTGAATGTATTTAACTCAACTATATTAACAAATAGATATTGGGAATTATTTCTTTTTTATAAGCAATTTTATTATATTCAACATTTTTTATTTTTTCGAATTTATTCTGTACATAAATATACTTCATTGCTATCCAACGGAAAGCTAAGGTAAAATGTAACAAGAAAATACAATATAATAGTCTGGTAGTGTATAAAGTCATTTCTAAAAAATTTAAGGAATAGAGCTATTACAAAAAGCTTTATAAAATACATAACTGAAATTTAACTCATAGAATAAATTCGAAAAAATAAAAAATGTTGAATTTAATTTTAATTTATTTTTGTATTGACATTTCTTACAAACTGATTTTAATTGTTTAAAATTGCACAAAAGTTAAAAGGGGGCTTCATGAAACGAGTATCGCAACTTTTCCCATTTGCACGAACGGCAATTATGAACATGAGTTCAAATTTATTTTTTAATATGAATCATAATTAACCATTTAAGGTACGTATAAGAAATTAATTTAAAATTTATTTATATAATCATATATAGTTTGTATGTATAACTATAATAATATAATAAAAATATTTAAGTAGTAACAAAAATATGTATATTTGTATTCTTAATACTCGCAACAGTTTCTTGATTTTGAAAATTTTGCTTACCTTGAATTTAAAATAAAATAATACCGATTACCAAGAATAATAAACTTATAAAATTAAATAGTGGTAGTTATAAAATTCGAAAAATCCTAAAAGAAAATAATATTTAAGAAAAAAAAGAACAATTATTTACTCGGACAACTGAAACAAATTCTAAATTATTATTAGCGATTTTTAGTCATATATTGTATATACAAAACTATATCTAATTTAATAAAAATAAAGTTCATTTTAATAGTTTTCCACACTTAGCAAAAAATATAAAATCAAAAGAAATTTAAAGCCAGTATAAGAATTAAAAAATAAAAATAAATCAAAATTGAAAAAGTATTAAACATAAGAATAAAAAATTTACTTAAAAAAAGATAAACACATAAGAGCAGTATATTCGGATTCGCCGAATCTTATGTACCCTTCACCAAAATATTGAAAAGCCAATTTTTCATAATTTTAAATTAAATGATTTTCTTGTTTTGGGTTTTAAAAGATCGATTTTTAAAACAATTGTTTTAAATTGTTTGCTCAAGTTAGGAAATACTTTAGGTACTTCATTATAAATTTTGAACCAAATTTTGTAAAATTTTCTAAAATGAAAATAAAAACAAAAATACTTTTCATCCAATCATATACACAAATGTCGGTAAGTTGAATAGGAGCTCCTGAAACAAAATATTTAACGAAAAATAAACAGCATTTCGGATGAAATTTGTAAATGAAATATATTTAAGTTAAATTTGAATTCTAATTTTTTATGGTCGCTACATGCCGAGACACTTATTTTTATGGGCGCTTTATGCAATATTTGGTTGATTTATAAAACCAAATTATACTCAGAAAATTTGAGGTGAAAAATAAAGTTCATGAATTAAAAGGAGAGCTTTATTCACAACGATAGCGATAGCAACAATATGGGGTTTCTTCAGTCTTATTTTTTTCCCAAAGTATTTCATTTAATATTTTATTATTATCACAAAAATTTAACTAAAATTAAAAAAAAAAAGAATTAGTCTTCATCTTCTTCAGCATCGATTCTTATGAAATTGTAAATAACATTTATAATTATTCTAAAGAGTTTTAATAACTATTTTAACAAAATGTTTTTCGAAAAGAATGGGTGCTTTTAGTGTGAACACCCACTAAAAATGTTGCTGTCGTTGTGAATGAAAAGTAAAAAGAAGTCTAACTTTTTTCCTCATATCTCAGCTATTTCTGGACCGAGCTCACTTATAGGGATCCCCAATATATATACATATATGTACTTTATGGGGTCTAAGATCTATATGGTAAATATTGCAAATGGAATGACAAATTTATATTTACTAGTATATACCCTTTCCACATGTGGTGAAGGGTATTTGACTCTTATATTTAGCCAATAGGCGTCATACATATTAATAAAATTGTGTAAATTGAAACCTCTACTTAATTAATAATAACAAATGCATCAATATATTAAACTTAAATAAAATACAATACCAATAAATGATGAAAGAGTTCAATATAAAAACACGCATTTTTACTTTACACACATACAAAGAAAAAATAAAAATTGATTTCAATTAAAAAATTTGTGATTTCAATTACAAAATTTGTGAGTTCAATAATTTTTGATATTAACAACATTTTCTTCAATAATTTTTTCTATATAACTTCACTAGATTAAATTTTTAATTTAAACTGATTTTATTTTTAATTAATGGTTTAATTGAAACCAAAAAATGGCGAGAATTTTTTCTGTGTACATTATTTAAAAATATAAAAGCTTTTAAAATTTTATTTCTTAAATTTTAAGATTTAAAGCAAATTAATTTACCCCATTTTTCTTCCAGCGTTGATTAAAATTTCCAGCACTCTTACTCTTTTTTTTAATTTTTTTTCTATTAGTTACTTAGAATCTTATCTCGTTATTATCATCAACATCGATCAACAGGAATGCGGCGAAAAATGGGTTAACAAATTTTACACAAATATTAGTCTCGATATAGTTTTGGTTCCTGAAATATGCGGTTCAACTCAACAAACCAAGAAACGATACCGTATAATTAATAAAATTATATTTCCTAAATTTTATACGTATAAAAAATGAATTCATACATTAATACAGTATTTTTGTTCAAAATTGTATTCGATAAAATTACTGCTTTCCGTGTACACATATTTGGCTTTTCTGTGTGTAATTTATTCAGCTGGTTTTTGTTTACAATTTTTGCTTCCATTCAGACCCAACCTTATACCTCTGCCATCCTGCATTGTTACAGCCATTAAGGTGTCGAGTACAATGTTGAAGAGAAGCAGTGATAAGACACAACCTTGGCGTACTCCAATCATAGCAGCCAGATTTGACGATTTATCGTCATTTTGACGATTTTTAGGTACAAAAATGGTCTTTTGACGATGGGACGATTTATACCCTGAATTTGACGACTTTTCATATGAAAAATTTTGTTCAAATTTACAAATCTTTTTAATATAATTTCACATTTTTTTACCTATGCTAGTCCCGCGAAGCTCTTCGCTTGTCTGCAGGAGACCAGAGTCTCTGGCGGGAATCGAACCCGCAACCCCGGCACTGATAGACTAGCTCACTACCAGCTAGCCTACCGGGGCACCTGTTTGTTTATTTGCATTATTTGATTGGCAGTAATTTTCATGTCTTAAGCCCAGTACTCTGTCCAAATCTGTGAAAAATGTTCAGCAACATCTATTATTTCATACGAAAAATTTGACACGTATCAATGCTACCTATCTCGAGAGTTTGCAAAATTTGAAGCTTTTAATCTTTCAAAAAAAAAAAAAAAATGCGTATATGTATAAACAAAACCTACATGTATTTTACTAAAAAGTGTTTTTTTAATAAAAAATTAAATAAAATAGAAAGTAATTTTCAAAATACATTGCTGGTTGCTGGTAATCTTCTTTCACACAATTTATTATAAACTTTATTTACAGCTGTCAAAATTCCGTATGAAATAAAAAGCATTTGCTTTATTTCACAGTTGTAAAAAAATGTTGCCAGAAACATTTCACAACTTTTTTACAAAATGAACAGAGTACTACTCTATCAACATTATTTCATAGATATTCCGTACACGTTTTTTTTTCAAATGAGTTTCGACAGCATTTCACGTGAAATGTTGAACAAAGTAGAACAAAGTATTAGATGTTCATCATATAAAATACGATTGTTTTTTTTAGCACGATGCATATTCTTTATTAAAGGCATTTTACAACTACTCTCTTTAATCTGGGTTCACATTACGAAACTTTTTTTTCAGAAAGTTTGATTTTATTGGTGTTTACCAGACTTAAGTTCTTAAGCAGGATTTTCGACGTGAAAAATAAGTGTTTGATATTTCTTGGTTTTAGTTTATTCTCTTACTTTTCTTATGAATTCCAATACTTTAAAAAATGTTTGGTTGTGTTACTTCAATTATAAGTTGCTTAACGAAACTTTTTATTTAATTTAAAAAAACAGGCAGAATATATTAAAATTTTATTAGCAACGGAAACTAAAAATAACAATTCATTTTTAAAACTTATAAAAAATTAGTAATTTTTTACAATGACGATTTTTGTGCCGACTTAGCTTAGTCAATTTGACGATTTTGACGATATTTTCCTCAAAATTTGACGATTTTTTACCAATTTTATCTGGCAGCTATGACTCCAATGCCTACTAAGACATGCTCTCTCAGTTTCCTTTCATGCAGGATTTAGCAAGTTGCCTGAAGATATAAACTCTTAATTAGGGTAATGAACAGGGAAACCAGAAATATTCTATAAAAAAAGTTTTTTATGCGCATTAAATATGCAGTAAAAACTCGAAAATATGCCCTGAAAATTGTTAAAAATATGCCCCAAATAATCAAAAATTGCTCATTTGAAAATAAAATATTCAAAAATTTTAAAGCATTTGCACTTAAAAAAACAATCCTTAAATTAAAATCGGTAAAGGCGTTGACGCCAGACAAATTTTCGAGAACGATGGGCAGTCATGGACTCACAAAAACAAAGTTCGAAAATAATTGAATTTGCAGCAAAATATTTAATTTGAATAAAAACATAATTGGATGGTTTACGGACACCAAAAGTATAATTTGGAAAGAAGTTTTTATGGTAAGTATGTGATATTATAGACCGATTCTCACCATTTAAATAGACTTCGTCCTTAGTAAAAATGAAATGTATTTACTAAATTTGATCAAATTATCTTCAAACTTGCAACTTGTACTCTGAGCACAAAGTTGACATAGACAGACAACGAGCCAGACGGGCGAATGGACATTGTAAGACCACTTTAAAAAGTGATTCTGAGTCGGTCGGTATACTTAAAGATAAGTCCAGATTTCGGTGTGCCTATTACATCGCCAAAAACGTATGTAATTGTTTTTTCCTTCATTTTTGCTTATATAAATATTAAATTTGAAAGTTTAAAATAACATTTAACTTTAATTACAATCTGCTTTGGCTTACAATTTTAGAGTAAAAATTAAATGTATGTAGATGACGAAGTTGAAGCAACACGTTGGGTATACGGATATTTAAAACAGAAAAACCAGGGCCTTGGATATGGAGCAGGTGGACTCACGGGTCCATCCCTCTTGCGCAATTCTATAATTCTCGCGCATAATGAGTGACTTACAGTGAGCCATTGGAAGGCCAATGAATTGATCAATGAATGCTTCATCCATACGACCACCTTCCTTGGCCAGCTCATCTGCTATCTGGTTTCCCGGGCAGTTTGAGTGCCCTGGTATCCATATAAGTGTTAACTCTGAATGTTCAGCAATTTCATTCAAAGACATCCGGCATTCCACAGTTATCCTAGATGTCGTATAGACACCCGCAAGAGAGGCAATGGCAGCCTTGCTATCAGTAAATATACGTATATCTCCCGATACGCGATAATACTTTAGCCAGTTGGCTGCCCGCTTTATAGCCGAGATTTCCGCCTGCAGGACACTACATCCATCCGGCAGGCGAAAGGAGGGTAAAATATGCACTAACAAATCGATGCCAAAATTCATAAAAAGCTCTAAAACGGATAAATATATTGTTTCTGCCTTCACTGGTCGTACAAGAAATAACATGCAATTGCATATTTATGGTTTCCCTGGTAATGATTTTATGCTGGACCTTTAGATCTTTTCAGCAGTTCGGGTTCTGGCCATATTTACAGCAGCTTTCATAGCTTTTCGTGATTCGATTTGGCTCCATGTTTCATCCGATATCCACGCATTACGAGTACACTCAGTGCTGGTTCCATAAATATATTCTTGATAGTGCTCCAATGGATACGTTCAGTTTCAGGAACTTGAATTCGTAAAAAAATAAGATAAATAACATATGTCGCTAACAACATATCGCTAGCTCGATACGGAGCTCAAACGGAGTTGTAAGTGAAATAGCAAAAGTATGGAGAATATAAAATTTATAGACTCTTATTGTTATTCTACTATTTCTAAATAAAGTTACGTTACAACATTTAGTTAAACAACGTCCAAGAACTTGTTGCTGTCTCTGGATCAACAGTTAAAGTTGTAAATTGTCCCGTAGAATCCTAAACCATTACTAACGGATAATAAAAAAGGTTCATTGTATAATTGAGGGTATTCGACTCGGTTTTCCAACCGCTTTTTTAAACGGGTTTTTTTTACAATTCGTTTGTCGGTTTTTTTTTAAATGTTGATTTTCCGAATGTCGATGAGCCCGGGTTTTTTTAAATTAAAATCCTGGCTCAGTCAAAATACTTTTCTATTTGTATATTTTGCCAATAAAATTAGTTATTTCCGGACTATTTTATCATTTTAACAAATAAATAATTATTCCACTATTTTCCAAAGTTTAAACTGAATATTGTTTATCCCTAAAATGGAAAATTTAAATCTATTTTAATGTTTTGGAATTTAAAAACTTTATATTTTAATTTTATCCTAAATTATCGACATACTTATTTTTAATGATTTCAGGGTATTGATCGTTAAGTCATTGTCATTTTATCATTGAACTTATACGAATCATTTGAATGGCTTGCAAAAAAATACAACCGCAGCCGTAATTTTTGATTTGTTATTGCTGTGGCACTTCAAAAACGAATGAGTAGTAACAATCAATTGTGAGAGAAAAAACAATGCAAGCAATATTATTAGCACATGTTGTTGTTTAAAAACCAAACAAAAGCTTTAAAAATATGTTGAAGAACAACTGTTCCTTTATCTTAAGCTTTACTTGGACAATCAGATCGACCGACATCGACAACTTTATTTTGAGTTAATTAATACACTCCTGTTCAATTGATTAGACCCACATAATTTTTCTTACTTAGTACGCCATATCTTTAATATTTTATGGGTAGAACAAACATTCTACTACTAGCGGAAGGAGTATTTAATTGAGCTCAAAAGCATATAAAAAATATTTTAAGCGTAACGTGCGCCATGGTATTTTTATGATATTTTTTTTCGAAAAATTAAGAAATAAGGTGAAATTTTTTTTTTTCATTAATTCATTATTTTAAAAAAATATTTTTAATAATTAAATTTTTTCTTTAATATTATAAACATATTAATAGTGGTTGTGTCCTCCACGATAACTTCAAACATACGATGTTTTAGTGAGTCATAAAGTGACTCTAAATAATCTAATGATATTTCTTGCCGACATTCTTGAATAGTTTCAATAAGTTACTGCTTTTCATTGAATTGCCATTCTCCTTCATATGCATATTCAATTATATTTAAATCAGGTGATTAAGGCGGCCAAGAGAGAAGACATATGTTTTGGCTTGAAATAAATTATTTTACAGCTCTGGTGTGTTATAAAGGAGCATTATCCTTCTGTAAGGAATCGACCCAAAAATTCCATTCCATGCGATCAAGGTTGAATTTCTTTCCAATCATTAAGGTGGCTTCTTTTTTCAAGTTGCAAGTGCTCACGGCTTATGATGGTTCTACGTACTGTTAAGATACATACTTACTTGTGTTCCAGCTTCTGATCTAATTTTTGATACCGAAAGTATTAAAATGTTTGTTCTACCCATAAAATATCGCAAAATATGGCGTGCTAAGAAAATTATGTGGGTTTAATCAATTGAACAGGAGTGTATAAAATAATAATTTTTACTTGAATACATATGGGTCATTCCACGCCAAATCTGATGTGTTAATATTTTTTTTTTGGGAATTTGTGATATATTTTTAGCAAACATTGAAAAGAAAATTTTGACATATTTCGATTTTGTGGCTGCGGCTTAGGCGATTATTATTGGTGTTCCATAAATTTAAAAGTTACAATCCACTAACATTATTCTTTTAGATTTGTCATCCTTGTTGGAATGTTTTTTTCTTTTAAATTCCCCAATATTATCAAATTGGTTACTCTTGTACCGAGTATTATTCTCCGAATACAATTTCAGAGCAGAGGTTATAAGTCTCTAACTCAATTTATGCCAGTAAAATCCACCAAATTAAAATTAAACATTTGAAAAATATCCTAAAACTTTATGTTCGTTTTTTATATGAACATTTCTACAGCATGTATTTTTATTCATCATACTAATTTCATTTAAACTACAATTTAAAAACATTTTTAGTAATTAACACAATATCGCATACTGAAACTGCACACTTCTCAAGTACTTAAACAAATTGTGATATTACAATTCTTTTTTGGTCGTACAGTAATAACTGTATGGTCCTCATAACGATTATGGCTTATTGAACGTTGAACATTAACGTTATTATTGGAATTCCAAGCCATTAATATTACATTTATGTTCTTGCAAAACCAAAAAAAAAAAAAAAAAAAAAAAAATTATAATAAAAACTATAGATACAAAATATATTGAACATTGGACGTACAAAAATACATTCATATGTATACATGTACATAAGTATATAGTGACATTGTTACTACAGTGAATAAAAATCATATTTAATTAATGAATATTAAAGGTGGAATCCAATAGTGCATCGAATTTTTAATGGTTATTGGGGAGTTTGTTTAATGAATATACGACTGCTTTTACGATGGTAATACTCGTATAACTAATAATTGAGGAATATGCACAAAACGTATACTGAAAGGAGTCACTGGATGTGTATTATTGATTTAAGATATGCATACGTGGGATTTTAAATTAATATTTGCTTAGGAAATTTAACGTCCTAAAAGACCGCCAACAATTCCACCTCCTGCACCTGGGGCCCCACCACCGCCACCTAAAAGTCCACCTCCACTAGTTCCTCCACCCAATAAACCACCTCCTCCCAAGAGTCCACCAAGTAGGGGATTGCCGTTAAGGTTCAGTAGACATCTGAAAAAGACAGTTTATTCGATTGGCATTGCGATTGGTATTATTATTATTATTATTATTACCTCAGATCCAAACGTATGGCGTGTTGACAAGCCCATTGTCCCAAACACTACGAGAAAACGGTGTTGTTAAATGATTTAAAAAACAAAAGTTTTAAGAACTTTGATTACTAAAATGGAATATGACTTACGTGCATTTATTCCGACGTTTTCAATTGTTTTGTACAATAATTTTTTTAAAATCATATTGTACAATGTAGATATGTATGTATGTTTATGTACTAGTGATGTTACGAATATCAATTTCTATTAAAGTTATATTTGTGAATACATAATTTTCAATTAATAAGAGTTTGTTTTTTGTGCTTAATTTCCAATTTTTATTCTCGATAAATACGCTGAAATTTATTGTTGGAGGATAAGCCAGGGATATCAGCAAATAAAACTACAGAGGGAATGAGAATTACAAACACTCAAAAAGTCGTATATACAACGATATCAAAGCTTAAACTAAATACCAACAATAAACAATGAGTTTATCTTTTCTTACATTCCCCACCTGTTTGCTGATGATCTGGCCAAAGCAACCAGTGAAATGCGCATAGAAACAGCTCATCCTCCAACAATAAATTTCAGGGTATTTATCAAGAATAAAAATTCGGAATTTAGCAAAACAAAAACCTTATTAATGAAAAATATAGATTTTTAATATTTGCGAATAAGAATATGAATATCTGCCCAAATATTCGCGAATACGAATATCCAATCTGAAATTTAGCAACTTCGCACCTGTAGGACCCTACATTCTGAACATTTCTTAATTTTTATACTTACTAACATGGTGAAAAATAAGCAAGGAAAAAATACGAGCTTTTTTTTTACCTAAAGTCAGGCAATATTTAGTGAAACCATTAACGAGCGAATGTTTAGTTTTGCGGGTTTTATTTACACACCGCATCGCAATTGGCTTGAAGAAGAAAAGGTTTCCAAACTTTTTGTTTTTTAAGTTCAATATTGCTCTACTGGGACTTGATTATTTTTTAATTATTTTAAATTAATATTTTTTGATTATTATTATGCATTTTTTTAACACTCTTAATTTTTTTTGGAACGTATTCGTAAAATATTCGATTGCATTTGTATTCGACATACGAATACGAATTTTCGTTACATCACTATTAAGAACTTTTATTAACTTACTCTTAACATTTGTTCCGTTGGTACAGGACATGTTTGCAATTTTTCCGGAGTCTACAGATTTTGTTAATTTTGAATTCATTCAATTTTATATAATTTAATTTGTTAATACTTACGATGGCCCCTATAGTGTTCTAAAAAAAATTTAATTTATTATTTTTAGAGTACTTAAAACATATTTGTGCAGATCTTACCAAGAAGAAAAAAGTTAGTAAAACACTTATCAATAATGAATTTACCATAGTTATTAGCTGCTCGGTTTTTAATAAATTAAATTAAATAAAACTTTATGTCGGCTTTATATATACGGCTTTGAAATGGGGTTGTTACTGCATCGGATTTCGTCTGTACAGATGTTTTTTCTTTTTCATTATTTGTTTAACTGGGTCAGTTTTGAAGGTTTTCATTACAGATGTATTATTTAGGTTAATTTTGAAAAAGAAAATAATAAATGGAATACATACAACACTGTGCAGCAAAAAATATCCGTTCAAGGTTTTGAATAATTTTAAAAGTGGATAAACGTTAACGTTTTTGGTATGTTAATAAAAAAGCAACAAGTTTCGACATTCAAAAAACAATACCTAGAAAATAACCCGATCACTGAAATACAGAAAAAATCTCAGAATTGAGAATTTTATGAAAGAAAAATACTTAAAAGATTTGGTTCCCTGATGGTTGGCTAAGCCAATCTGGTCATTCTTTTGACTTCTTTCCTTTATAACTTTTACGGCCAATTTCACCAAGTTCAATATCTTTTTGACAGTTATAACTGAAAGTAAACTATAACTGAACTTGGTGAAATTGTCCGTTAAACTGTGATTACCACTAACTTAATTTTTTAGCTCATGGGGGCAAAACTAAAGTTTTTTTTCTAAAAAAAAATTAAGGAAAAATTTAAATAACAAATCTTTGATATTGTACTATATTTTCTTAGTATTTATTATTTTGTTTGACAACATTTGTTAAAAAAAAAAAATGTTTTTCGGTTAGTTTTGAAGTTTTTGAAGCATTTTATGTCAAGTTAAGACTTGTAGCAACTACAAATTCTTTTTTTTTGTTTTTAAGGCGTCTACTAAACATGTGAACATTTCTGTCAATTACTTGGCAAAGTACTCTGGTTAAGGGATTTTCTATTATAAATTGCAGAAAATAGTATGTACGCATTTAAAATATATGTATCTTAAACATGTATGTACATTAGGGTGGGTCGATTTAGCAATCGATATTGTGCCATCGATTTTTCGATAGCTCTTGGCATGAGGAAAAAAAGTTCGACTACAACATATCAAAAAAATAATTTTCGTGGCGCCCAAATTTAAATTTTTTGCTTTTTCTCAAATTAGATGGTAAGTGTTTGTAAAAAAAATTTTTTACGCGTTAATTTTTAAGGTTTTTTTTTTTAGCAGGTATGTTAAAAAAAATTGCTCAATTTAAATTTTTTTAAATATATGGCGATATACATTTTTTTTTTAATTTTTATTATGTTTTTTTATCGAAAGAAATCAATTTTTCGACCAAAACTCATTCAAAATTAATTTTTTTTTCGAAAAACTGATAACACCATCGCCTTTAACGTGCGAATTTCTTTAGAAATGAGCTTTTTGTAACGGGAGAAAATACAAAAAAATCGGTTTGGGAAAATAACAAAAAAGAGAAAAAAACGTTTTTTCGCCAAAAACTCGTCTAAAACCTCAAGAAAAATTGTTTTTTTTTTGTAAATACTGCTATCGTCATCGTTTTTAGCATACAATTTCACCTTGGAAAGGTAATATTTAAAAAAAATTAAATCATCCGATTTTTTTTATTACCTGTAAAAAAAACCTTAAAAACCAAAGTTGAATTTGGATGCCTCGAAAACGATTTATTGATATGCCAAAAGC
Source organism: Pollenia amentaria (assembly GCA_943735925.1). Taxonomy (NCBI): domain Eukaryota; kingdom Metazoa; phylum Arthropoda; class Insecta; order Diptera; family Polleniidae; genus Pollenia; species Pollenia amentaria. The sequence goes on along the minus strand of OX031009.1, from coordinate 232,343,499 downwards.
TAACGAAAAATCGATGGCACAAGATCGACCCACCCTAATGTACATACAATGTAGTTTTGAAAACTCTAAAATGTGGTCATTGGTACACATTTTCTTCGGATTTACCCATATTTAAAACTTAAAGCCCAAACATGTTAATAAATAAGTACTTTTCAAAGAATTTTTTTATAACTATTAAATGTGCATTAATGTTGTTACTTCAATTACGTGTGTTTCTTTTTAATTGTCACGAAAGGCTGTGGGAAAAATCGCCCAAAGAAAAATGTCCCAAAAAAAGAAATGAAAAATCGCCCAAATGAAGAATCGCCCAACAGAACATGAAAAATGACCCAAAAAGTTATATATGAAATTTTGCCCAAAAGAAACGAAAAAGGGCCCAAAAAAAAAAATGAAAAATGACCCAAAAAGCAAAAACGAATTTTTTCCCGGTGGCATGTTATAACGTCCAGTGTCATAGTGTCCATGGACGTTATGACACTCCAAAAAGTGTCATAGTGTCCATGGACACTGCGCTAACTAAAGCTTCTCTGCACAGCCGGCTTTCGGCCGGGCGCAAGGATTTTCTCCTCTATGGTATAACAAACACCGGCTTCGCTAACTAAAGCTTCTCTGCATAGTCGGCTTTCATTTGGAAACAAGGCAGATTTTAGAAGCTTTACTTAGCGAAGCCGGTGTTTGTTATACCATAGAGGAGAAAATCCTTGCGCCCGGCCAAAGGCCGGCTGTGCAGAGAAGCTTTAGTTAGCGAAGCCGGTATTTGTTATACCATAGAGGAGAAAATCCTTGCGCCCGGCCGAAGGCCGTCTGTGCAGAGAAGCTTTAGTAAGCGAAGCCGGTGTTTGTTATACCATAGAGGAGAAAATCCAAAAAATGGGCCATTTTTCATACAACATTTTTAAAAATCGAAAAATCACCCAACAATAACGAAAAATAGCCCAAAAATTTTAGGTCACTTTTCATATGAATTTAGGCCCAATTTTACATGGAATTTTTTTGGGCGATTTTTCATTTCTTTTTTTGGGCCATTTTCTTTGGGCGATTTTTCCCACAGCCGTCACGAAAAGACAAAATTTTAAAATTTAAATTTTTATACAAACATAATTCGAGGCTTAGGACCCCTAAGGCTCTATTCTGGGTGGACAAATCTTTGGGTTATAGGCGAAATATTCGACAGAAATTCACAATTAAAGTCCTTATTGTTAAAACATTACATGCCACAAAAAATTATCTTGAGAAAATCGACTTTAAACTGAAAAAAATATTTTAAAATTTATTGAATGTAAAAAGTTATAAGAATATAAGATAATAAGAAACTAATTGGAAAATAATCGAAATCTTTTGAGGGGAAGTTGGGATGGATAAAGTCAATAGGAAAAAGGACAGAAACCCATTTTTTCGACTCGGGTGGCTTTTGATGTTTTAACAATAAGCCCTTAAATTTTTTACTTGGAATAATGTTCTTTTTTATTATGTATTTGGAATTAATTATTTACATTTCTTAAATATTTCTCGAACTAATAAAATTGTGTTATAATGAACTAAACATTTTATCACGTACTTATTTACCTCTCCTTCCTTTTAAAATGAATTTTGTTACGAATTTTAAACATTTTCGAAATTACAAACCAGAAAAATAGTAACAATATCTTCTATTTGTGTCGTATTTTTTATTGATGTAAATTTTCCACATGAACGCTTGAGATCGTCCACGTAAAAAACATTTATTACTTACGATACTTTTACTCCCCTTTTCCAGTCATAGAAGTGATGCTACCGGAGTAAATTAGAAAAAAATATATGACTGCACCAATAACATGACAGTTTGTTCGTAAATACGAACACTGTTTGCGCATCAGGGATGACAAAACTCAAGTTATTAAAATTGTATTTCAATTTTGTATAAAATGATTTTTTAAATATTCTTATTATGAAATAGAATGTGAGATTTATTTCTTTTATAAGTTACTTTTTATGTCCAACGTTTTTACTTTCCGAATGAATTCCGTGAGGCAAATTTAAATCTTATAACGCTATTTTGTAATAGTTTTATTCCTTCAATACTTCGAATACTTTTTTTGCTTAAGCCAACCTTTGGTTAACATTGCAGCTTTAGATATATGTACATACATATATTTAGGAATGAATTTATGAATTGCATACATTCTATTTGTCAAAATTGTTGAGTTAAATTCATAACATTTATAAAGTATCACTATCCAGTGCGACTCAAAGAATTCTGACGAAGGCCGTAGCGGGTCAGAAAATGCATAACATTCTGATAATTGTAAATTTATTTGTACATACAAAAGTGCGAACCAAAGAATACACGCAGAAAAAAAATATGGTTGGGCATGGTTACGGCATTGACACTATGTTAATTGTAACAATATATTGTTGTCGTACACAAAATATTGTTATTTTTACTTAATATTAACAATATTTTAGTTTTTGTAAACATATGATAATGTTTATCGACATTTTTAATTCGAGTATGGTTCACTAAAAAATAATCATTTTTATGACAACTAAATAATGATAACTTTGAAAACATATTATATTCCTCACAATAACATGATAACTTTCTATACGTGTAATCATAATATGTTTAAGATGCAAACAAAATATCTTTACTCTAATAATATTTTGTTATCGCCATTTGTAAAACAATTTTGCATCAGTTGTGTCGTTTGTTTTACATATGCCCATGGAATTATTTGTTATTCAGTGGTTAAACAACTAAAAAAAAATACCCATTAAAAACCAAGTTTACAGAAATTAAAAAATTTAGAAATTGTAGGTACATTAAAAAATAATTGAAAAGTGTCACAAAATAAAATATCAATGCAAAACAATTTTTAATATTGTTTGAAAATGGTGCAAAAATATTGACCATTGTTTGTGTTATTTAAGAGAAAAAGAATGAAAATTCTATAAAATAATTTATAAATAATGGCGACCTACGACAAAAATGGTTGAAAAATATTATGTTTAAAGTTGAATAATATTATGATGTGAAATATCTGTAACAGTTCTACGTTAAGGTTGCCAGTAAGTAGATAAGCATAAATATATATTAAAAAATGTTTCGGGTGTAGATATAATCTACATATTATTATGATTAACGTGATAATAATATAATTATCTCTTAACTTATTATGATTAACATGATACTAATATAATTAAATTAAATTATAATAGGATGTAATAAAAACAAATTAGGATTAAGGGAAAAATATTATCATGTAATATAACGAATGTATTTGGTCATAATATGATTCAAGAATAATCGTAATATGTTGACTACAATCATGAATCTTATCATAATATGTTGCTCTTAGAATATGTTTACCACAACCATGCTTTTTCTTTGCGTGTAGCTAAAGTAAAAAATGTAACAGGAAGATACAAAATAGTCTGGTAGTGTTTATAACACTATGCTAGTTGAAAAAACAGACAAGCCGGGCACATGGCGTTTTGACATAATTCGGGTACGCTGAATCCAGTGGTGCCCGCGGTTTTTTAAGATTGGCTCTGATTTTCGAGATATACCGTTATTTCCAAAATGGAGGAGGTTGCACAACATATGTTCGCGTAACTCAAAAACGCTTTAGGTTATTGAAAAAACTTTAAAACCGAAATTCCGCAATAAAATTTCCTTTAAGAAAAATAAAACTTCTTTCTAATATCCACAGTCGTTTTAGAAACATAATTTTTTTTTTGGAAAAAAAAATAATTTTTTTAACAAAATTTCGACATTTTTGTGTTTTAAAAATTCATAAAAAATTGCAGCTATGCTTCTAATTTTTTGCAGACGTATTAAAAATGAAATTCCAAACAAAACAAGCCATAAAAGTCCCATAATTTCCCAGAAGTCGCCCCTAGTGGTATATAATGTATGACCGACCTCAATTAATTTTTTGTCCTTAACATTTTCTCGAAACACACTTGCCCCTTATCTTCACTTCTTAGGGGGGCTCCCAAACAAATATTGCGTTTTATGAAATTTTTAAATTAATTAAAATTTGTCGACTCTTGTGAATATAATCAAAAGTTGCAAACAGATTTTAATTATTTATGGCTTTTTTTGTTTGGAATTTCATTTTTAATACGTCTGCAAAAAATTAGAAGCATAGCTGCATTTTCCAATTTTTTATGAATTTTTAAAACACAAAAATGTCGAAATTTTGTTAAAAAAATTATTTTTTTTCCAAAAAAAAAATTATGTTTCTAAAACGACTGCGGATATTAAAAAGGAGTTTTACTTTTCTTAAAGGAAATTTTATTGCGTTTTATGTTTTTTCAATAAACTAAAGCGTTTTTAAGTTACGCGAACATATGTTGTGCAACCCCCCCAAAGGTTGGCTTAAGCAAAAAAAGGATGTGAAATATTACAAAAAAGCTTCATAAAATTTAAATTAACCTCATGGAAGTCATTCGAAAAACAAAAATTTTGAATATTTTTATTATTATTTAAACATTTTTCAAATCTGCTTTTCAGGTCAATTTTAATTTAACGTTAAAAACGTTTTGGTAATAGTCGTATGTATTCCTTTACTATTTTATAGCAATGAAGCTTCAGATAAGGGTAAGGTAAATCGATTTCGATTCCAATCGAAAATCGATTTTGTGTTAAAAAGAAGATTTTTCGCAATCGAATTTACGTAGGGTGGTACATAAGTGGCTTAATAGTTTAATAAGTAAATAAATTTTTTTAAAGTTTTTTTTGGTTCTTTTCTGAATTAATTTTAAAAAACTTGGGATATATATGATGGAAAGATTCAGCACCAGAACAAAGTTGTTCAGTCTTATTTTTATACTCGTTTCATTTATTTATTGAGACACAAAATTTCAGAATATGGGGCACCCAAAATACAAGAACGATTGTTGAACATTAAATACACCCACAAAGATACACCGTTTGGTATGGAATAACTTCAGAAAATATCGTTGGACCATATTTTTTTCGACAACGACGAAACAAGTTGCCCCTAATATGAATGGTATTCAATACCGGGCAAAGATAGACAATTTTTTAAGACCCGATTTAGAGAACAATCTAGAATTATGGTTGCAATAAGATAGAGGCCCAGCGTGTCCAACTATGGCCTTTTTTTGCGATCAAATTATATCACGTTTTTCTGATATTAACAGACCACCGCGTTCGCCCTATTTAATGGCTTCAGTTTTTTCTATGGGTTTATTAAGGGAACAGTTTATGGCAAATAAATTTAGTGTTCAAAAATTTTTTACACCATGATTACTTTACTCATCTTCTTGTCGGTACTCGATTAAATGCTTTTTTTAACATGAACATGTTAGAAAAATAAGACAAATTTCATTATGTTATATTTCCTGTTTGTTTTTATTTATTTTATATAATTTTGCTAATTTGTGCCTGGTTAAATTTATTCAAAATTTTATGAATACTTTTTTCTATTGATTACTTAAAAAACAATTAAACAATTTAATTAATTAACAAGATTTCTCTATGACGTGCTAAATACCCAATTTTTATTCTAATTAATAATTAATTTTGTATTCCCAAAAATTATTTTTGATAATTAACTGACATTTATTCACTTTTTGTTTCAGTTTTATTTAACTTTTTGTTTGTTAAAAAATATTTTAACAATTGTTATGCTTTTTATTTGATTACTTTTGTTTACCATTTGAATCATATGTTTTTTGTTTTGTTAAATTTTTCTGCAAAAAGTTCTGCTGTTGAAATTTGTAAATACTCAGTCAAAAACTGTCTCTTTACGCTCTCAATTTGTGTTTTGTGTAAACGAACAGAATATGGGTATTTCTAGCGAAAAGTCTACTTTTTGTAACATAACGCCGGCAAGCAAATAAGCTTCCATTAAAGGCCCAAGTTGTTTAAATGTTGTCCCTTTTGTTACTGAATGTAGAGCTAAATGCGCTTTAAATTTGAACAAAAAGTAGACTTTTCGCTGAAAATTCTCATATATTAAAATGCCGTTAAGTTCAGTCAAAAAAGTAAAAACTTTTGGGTACTCGAACACCCCTATAAATAATTACATAATAAACGAAACAGCTGTGCAAAAAAGGGCTTGCAAAAAAGTTATTTAGAGTGACCATGCACAAGTTAATGATTGTAGCGATATTATGGATAACTTTGAGTTCCTCTCTTGGTTAATTAGCTATGCAGTTGTGGTTGAATGTAATCCTTTATTGAAGATAAAGGCATGTATAGGGGATTGTGATCACAGGCGAGGGGGCCTATCTCTAAAGAAAAATAATGAATTTATAATTGCTCATGAATTTATAATTGCAATTATACTGCCGTGATTAGTAAAAAGGCAGTAAATTGGAAAAAGAAAAATCAGAGAAATCGGAAATTTAAATTTTGTATTTTGTTATGAATTTTTTACTATTTAAAAAACTTTAAAGATTGCTCTTACTTTAAAATAACATTTTTAATGATTTATTTTATAAATAATGAGAAGAAAATTTTTAAAGGAATTTATTGGCATGAAAATTAAAAAGGCAGTAAGTAAATTTTACTACATTTTTTTATAAGCACGGCAGTATAGTTGTTGTCAGAAAAAACAACAAAGAAAGGATTAATTTTTTGGAAATAGGTACTGACTCTTGTCTCACCTTTTTTAAAAGGTGTACCGTTTAAAGAAATAATCCAGGTAGGTGTTTATAATTTTTTTAGTACATGTACAGCTTTATGTCGAAGTTAAGGTTGTGTTCTTATAATCAAATTCAAATTGCTTAAAGTAAGTACATATTAGGTAAGTTATGGTAAGTATAAGGTTAACTCTGAAGGAAAAGAAGGTGTCTTGTATGACGGTTAAATTGCTCGTGACGGTCTAGTTCTGTTTAGCGATATTTGTAAGAAAATAAATGAAGTTAAGTTTAAACCGATTAGAAATTTACATAGCTGATCCCAAATTCGGTGCTGCCTGGATTGGCACAATTATGCGCGGTCTTAAATATTGTTAATTTGCCAAGTGTAAAGATATACAGTAAAAACCATAACTTGTGTTAATAATAACACTAGTATACAAGGAAAAGTATGCGAAGTAATTTCTGCTTCTCTGCCCATGCAAAATACGAATTGATAAGTAAAATTAATTTATTAGTTTTAGTTTTTACGATCCCTGATATCATTCGAATTAAACAAAAGTACCCACAATTAACTGCATAGTGTTGATATTAACTTAGTAAGTTGGTAACAAAAATATTGCGTTTTAGTGCTCTTTCCTCTATAATTAAGCGATAAAAGTGTTAAAAGTAAAAAGTATAATACTATTTTATAGCAAAATGTCTCGAAAATGTATTAATAATCCTGAAAATGTTTGTTATATTTGCGATGAGGTGATATTTAGTAAACAAAGATGTTGTATATCGCCTATAATAAAAAAGTCTATTATTACTACTTTAACGAAAACATCAAACACCAAGATAAAAGATGGGTTCCAAATTTCTGCTGCAATTCATGTGCTCCAGGTTTGAAAAATTGGCTGATTGGCAAAAAAAAACATCTTTTCGTTTTGCAGTGACAATGCAGTGGCGAGAATCAACGAATCACATAAGTGATTGTTGTTTTTGCCTGACGACTCATATATTTGGAAAAGGCAAAGGTGCTTCTAAACCACGAAAGAGTGTCATAACATATCCAAATATACCATCGGCTACTCGTCCTCTACCGCACAGCAATCTTCATCCGATCCCGAAACTTTCTAACATCGGTGACGACGAAGATGATATCACGGGCGGTTCACCGTCAATTTCGTCAATGTCAGAATACGAGGTACCTAGGACGTCATCACAGCCACAAATGAAACGCAAGCTGAATTAACTTATTTCGTAAGGGAGTAAGAATAAAGCAGAACTTTTAGATTCCAGATTGCAACAATGGAACTTTTTAGGAAGTGGTTTGGTTATAATATGTTTCCGTACGAGACACAAACAGTTGATGCAATATTTTTAAATGGCTGAAAGTTTAGTTTTTGTAAAAGTGTCCGGGGTTTAATGGGATCTCTTAACATTACATATAAACGGGACGAAAGGAGATTTTTAATGGATGGCTCTAAATTAAGTTTAAAAGCTGTATTGCTACATAACCAAAATATTTTACCATCGATTCCTATTAGTTATGCTTTCCATATGAAAGAATCTTATGATATTATGAAACCCCTTTTGGTGCAGATAAAATATGATGAATAGCAAAAACTAGATTAGCAGGACATAGGTCTGATCAAAAATTCAAAAATACATCTTCTCAAAAAACTACACAGTCATCACATTGTGCCGATTTAAATCATGCCCCAGATTTTGAAAATACAACAGTCTTAAAAACAGAAACCAACTACCAGCGACGTTTCATGTTAGAAATGTTACAAATTATCAATACACCAATAGAACAAAGAATCAATTTTAAAAACAGATACAGACAATGCAGCCCAAAATTATAAACATTTAATTTATAAGAATAAGATAGGAAATTAAATAAATTTATACAAATAATAGAATAATTTTTGTTTCCTGTGTATAATTTTTATTATTTTTCATAATTGGCAATTTTGTTGTCTTACTGAAATTTTGTATTAAAAATTTGTTTAAAATTTTATAAAAGAACAAAACCAAATATCTGAATCCCTGAAGAAGCATTCCATTGAGAGCAAAATATTGGATAAAAAAATAAATCATTTTTATAAAATTGACCTTGCGCTTGAATATTTATTACATCGAACTTATATTAAAAGGTCGAAGAAAATAAATCTAAATAATTCAGTACTTATATCAAGCTCTATCAAGTATATGGAAGCTAAGACCGATAAGAATAGATGAAGTTATTTGCCATCTCTTCTACCGATATTTAAAAAAAATTATGTTGTAAATAAAATTTTTGTGAAACCACGAACGCCGTACTTTTTGGTTTGGAATGGTGCAAAGAATTGTACACACTTTATCATCCCAGTTTTATGTATGTATGTATGTGTGTATTTACTACATCCTTTGTTATTTTCATAAGATTTCTCGTTCATAGAACGAGCATGATTCGTGACTTATTTCGAAAAACATTCATGTGCATGTTTTGCTTAGAGTGAATAATTGTATGCGGTTCAATGATTATTACAAGAAACAAGTGGTCAATGAAAATTAAAAAAATAACAAAAAATATTTGTGTAAACTACAATTCTTAACAAAAATGAAAAAAAATTTACGAGTAAATTTTCAAATACTCAAAACGACTATATGAACGAGAGAGAGTAAAAAGAGACAATTTTTTACTTTTTTGTGCTTTTGTTTACAGGATAAATTTTTGAAGTATTTAAAAATGCATATTTTTAAACACGTCGCCACAGGTGGCTACTTCTATCGCAAAATGTTTAAACCTCACAATGTAGATTAATACTCTAGTGGGTGGTACTTAGTCAGTGTCCAAAAAAGAAAGTATTTTTTGTATAGGGTGTGCTTCTTTTAAATCAGCACTATCTCTACTCAATGATCATTTATAACCAGCTGCTACAGATTCATCAATTTCCGAATTCTGCGTTTTATTTGTTGACCCGATTTCAGCATCTCTTTCTTCCAAAACGAGATAAGGTTGCATCTACACTGTCAAGTGATGCACCTGTCAGTCTGGCCTTCATGCTTCTTTTGTTTTGATATTTTGAAAACAACTTTCCGCTGGGATTTTTCTCCATGTGGAATATAATAGTATTCCTTTATTTTAAAACATTGTGTTATTGAATATCGTAATGATTAGAAGTTGTTATTATTAGAACAACCTTCGCTTCACTCTCAGTAGGAAAAACTTCGCAATTTTCTGTCAATAAAATTGGAAAATCGTGTGAAATTCTTTTTTAAAACTTCCTCAACTATGATTCAGATAATGCAGTCTCCCTTATCACCTGTTAGACTTCTATGCAGGTTATAAAATTCTAGGATAAACATATAAAACGAACAATTAGTTTATGTGTTATCTGTATAAAACTAGAAGCTATGACCCGTACCTTATCAAAAATTTTTATATTATATGCCGAGTTTAGTGCAGAAGTTGGTGTGGAAAATGTGTCCTTACGATTTTTCAGCCATTCATCTACTTTTGCTGACATTGAAAGCGTATCTTCATCTATTCCAAACTAAAAGCAAACTTATTAGCGGCGTCATTTACTTTTTTTTTCTTTTTTTTATTACCTCTTCCTTTTTCCACGCAAACAACTTTTCGCGAAACTCTATTCTAAGTCCCAGAGGAGGAGTCGCTTCTTTTATGTGTTCTTTCTTTATGTACTGCAAACTTTTGAGAGTCACTTTTGAATATGAACAAATGAATTTACTGTCCAATAACAGGTGGTGAAATAAATCTATGATTTTAAGCAATTTTTTCTTTTTTTTCTAAATACGTCTAATCCGTTCAGCGTCTTACAATGTATTTCACAGCACGCTTTCATTGATGTTAAATTTTGAAAAAAATCAAGATTTTAATCTTAACTTTAAAAATATATTCTTCAAATGAAGAATACGATCTTAAAATTAAGATTTCGTGCTTGATTTGTAGAATTCATTCTAAAAATTACGAATTTATGCTTCAATTTGAGAACGTCAATCTGACTGACCAAATTTCAAGATTGAAATCTGAAGGTTTCTGCAATGCACGGTGGTCAATTCCGGATAAAACTCCATAACTTCTTCATTTCTTTAAGTAAAAAGCTAAAATTCGGTATCCAACCTGTAAAGATTATGGTAGTAGTTTGTGAAATATCTATGTAGGCTCCTCTGCCGTCCCGTTGTTTTTGACCAACTGAGTAAAAAAATATATATGATAATATATTGTTGAAATATAATATATAAACATATATGATTATATACATACAAATATGTATATATAGGCGCGGATCCAGCTTGAGCTGCTGGGGGAGAAACATTTATTTCAAACATAATTTTTTGCAAAATTTCTTTTATAAACTTCATAATAAAGCGTTAATTGTTTTTGGATTGGGTGAGTATTGAGTGAGTATCCAATTTTCCTTCTCCTGTATCTACAACTGCATCACTAAATATAATAAATATGTGTCTAACATGAAGTCACATATAATTATTATTTTATTTACATTATTTTGATTTATATTTTTGAATGCAATACATAAATAGCTGTATAGAAAAAAGTATTAAAAATATGTACTCGAATTTCCGAAAATACCAAAATGTACTTGAGAGCTTCTTAAGGACAGGAAAAGACAATTTAAATTTTATTTCTGTCTCTATTACTTAAGCAGATAAATGGGTTACCAAAAAAGTACTAAAATTGTATTTTTGCCCTTTTTCGTCCCCAAAATGTACAAATTTCAAAACTACCAAACACATGCCAATTTAATTTTGATGTTTTGAATTCTACGTTTACCTCTGTTATTAATATTTTTTTAATTTTTAAAATTACTAACAATCACTTCACTTATCTGAGAAACTAACGCACACAAAATCATAATTATCACATGGAATGATTAATTCTGTGGTCACATGCAATAACCGCTTTAGTCGAAATAGTTTTTGAGAAAAGGCACTTATATTTATGCTTCCGTTTCTGAAAAAATTTATTGCATTAGAAAAAAGTCATTCAGAATCAAAAACCGAAAGTTGTATTTATTTCAGAAATATTTAATAAAAACAAATATAAACTCAATATTTTCTTAAGTCGACTTAGGCGGTTACCGCTTGTGACCACAGAATTACTAACACGGTTAAAAAAAACGTGATAATTTACAAGGAAAACTTTGAAGGAAAATTGGTTCTTTGTTTCGTGCTGAGTCTTTTCGTTGCAAATTTTAAAAGCTTTTAAAAGTTTATCCTCAAAATAAAACAAATTTTATTCACAAATTAAATCATTACGGTACTTATGCGCTACTCTGTAATCATTTTTTCAAAGTAGCTAACCAAGTTTACCGACCAGTGTTTCATCAACATATACATAAGCACTACTATGAAGTGGTGTAAATTTCACCAGATATCAATAAAAAAAAAACTCTTTTAAAACACAAAGTTTCTTAATTTAACCTTCTGTACACAAAGTACCGTATGTGACTTATGATTGAAAAATCTTCACTGGGTATTTTCAACATCTGCCCGAAAAATTAAGCAAATATCTCAACAAAAATAAATCGTTATTTTTTGTATCCTTTTGAAATAAATACCAAGCAATGAAAACGAATTTCGGTTGTAAAATTTCAAACGTTATTTATAAATAAAAAAAGAAAAAAAACAACAGCAGCAAATGGCAATAATGGTTAATAATGGGTTAATTGCTTTAAATTAAAACAAAGTGCTAACATTTAGGCGGCTGTAGACGAGTAATTTAATAGAAAAAATTAAGAAGATCAAATAAATGTTTCTAATTAGAAATTGTTGGTGGACAGGCAATTGTAATTGCCCATTTGTTCCACTACTAATGAAAAACTTTTTTTGCCTCACGATAGAATAAAAGAAAAAATTCTTAAATAATACCAAAATAATTTTTAATTTTTATCATGTAAGAAAATAAAAATAGTATCCATTTGTGATATTTTTGAGGCACCCAATAAACAGAAGTATTTAAATCAATATATCGATTTGTGTGAAATTATCATTTTTTTAACCAAAGCGTGCAAATTATATGAACTTTACATGAAATTCGAATTTTACAAGACGAGTGAACTGCGTCCTTAATGTTTTATATTTTTATTTTGACGAAAGCGTACAACGTATTCACATTTTTAATGATATTCCAGGACAAAGCGCCGAATAAACAATGTCCCTCCAGTCATTTGTGGCTCCTTCGAATTAGGGTTGCCAGTTCAATTTAGAAAAAATTTCGGTAAATATACGAATTAAAAAATAAAATAACGCATTTTGTAAATTTTAAAATCTTTTTTGACATTCTACACTCGTCTTCGAATACATAGGGCAAGAATTTTATTTATAATTTATTATACCCATCACTACAGGTAAACTAGTTTATAATTTCTTAGACCCCATTAAGTCCTTATAAGTAGCGAAGTTTATTTAACGATGTCCGTCTGTACGGGTGTATGTTCAAATGGGTTTTCCGAAGACTACAGATATGAGGTTCTTATAGAAAAAAATCACCCAGTTCGGTCTCCAAATGGCTGAGGTATGAGCAAAAGCCACGACTGTTTTGAATTTTTACACATTAATCTTTATCTTACCCACAAATCTTAACTTTTTACAATGTTCTTATATTTTATGCATTTTTTTTCTACTTTTACCTTAAGTAAACTAAGTAGAATACTGGAACTGAAAATTAACAGAATTAGTTACAAATGACCGAATAATAGACGAAAATTCCATATAAGATAGGAGGTACAAATTAAGCTCAGATATTTTTCGAATTTAAAGTGGATTAAATAAAAAAAAAAAATACTCAAATCAGGCTGCTATAACACCTGGCTACCACAATAGCGCCTATATGGTATGAGCTAGGGAACAATTGCCTTTTCAATAGTATTGTATATATAAAAAGTATATCAGATTTGGCACAGGCGAATATATCACTTTATCTTGTTTTAATATTGAGGTCATACTGCCATGCTTAGAAAAAGGAGGTAGAATCCACATAATGCCTTTTTTAATATGATGCTAATAAATCACTTTAATAATTTTCTACTCATTTATTATAAAATTAATTACACTGTGCTACACTCGAAAAGCACTTCTGAAATGACCTAGTGTGCGTTAAAGGTGTTGGTGAGCATGTTACGAATCCGGGCTTAAAAGTTTCAATATACCTCCAAATTCCCGAGTTATGGACCAAAGATATTTTTTTGAGGCTGCTACTTTTAAACATTTATAACTCTTTTATTTATTAACCGGTTTTAGAAAGCAAAATAATTGTTATTTTTAAATATATATACTTCTCATACAATATTAGCACAAATATGAATAGATTTTTTCAATTATATGGAAAATTTTTAATTTTTTTTAAACTTTTAAAATTTCTACGAGACTTTTTTCCGAATTAAGTTTAAAGGCAACAAATATTTTAAAGAAAGTATTTTTCTGAGTAAAATGAGACGACATTTGTTGAAATCGGTTGAGAAATGAGGAAGTTATAGTACTTAAAAATAACAATATTTAAAAATAACAATTATTTTGCTTTCCAAAAACGTTTGAATTTCTAAAATCAGTTAATAAATAAAAAAGTTATAAATGTTTAAAAGTAGCAGCCTCAAAAATATTTCTGTGGTCCATAACTCGGGAATTTGGAGGTATATTGAAACTTTTAAAACCGGTTTTGTAATACACTCATCTAGTCCTATAACATCCAGTAGGACACTTTGAAAGTGCTTGCAAAAAAGGAAATTTTGTAGCACCGTGTTATTAAAAATTTTTGTTTCAAAGTAGGATTAAGTGTTCAAACAGAATTGAGTCTTCAACTTCAGGCAAAAATCCTAAATCCCATAATTTTTGGATAAAGTCTATAAGCAGTTTATGAGGTATATGAGATATAACCGGCATACCCCGGTAAACATAGAACAATTCAAACAATTGTAATGCAAAAATATTAACATAGTTGTATATAAGGGTTGCCAGTCGGGCTTGTTTTGGCTGGATTGTCCAGCTTTTTAATGGCCTGCTAAAAAAATAAATTTTTTTATTAATTTGCTATAACTTTTTTACTTCAAAGTACAAAAATATCTGGTAGCTTTTTTGTTTTGTTTGCGTCTTTTTGGTATGATTTTTTTTGTTTTCGTTATTTAATTTTACCGGGTGCCCCGGTAGGCTAGCTGGTAGTGAGCTAGTCTATCAGTACCGAGGTTGCGGGTTCGATTCCCGCCAGAGACTCTGGTATCCTGCAGACAAGCAAAAAGCTTCGCGGGATTTAGTATAGGAATAATAAAAAAAAAAAAAAAAAAAAAAAAAAAAAAAAAAATACATATCGCTCATTTGCTGGAAAAAGTCATAATTGAAGTTTTCAATTTGCAAAGAAGTAAGTCAATGGGAAAATGATATTTCTCTCAAGAGCTGAATATGCAAGATTTTTACATCAATTTTTTACTTAAGATAAATATAGGAGCGTTAATTAATTCTACATTAAAATAAGAAACAAATTTTTCGAGTTATGACGTTGCTCCAGCAAATGAGAGGTATGTAGATATATAGTACATATGAATGAACTGAAAAAATTTAAGTTTAGCTATATTTTGTTATGTTAGTATTGTAGTAAAGTATTATAAAACAAACAATGTAATAATATTAATGTCATACTCGTACATATGGGTATTTTTTAATAAAATTGTTTGTACAATTAACAAGTAACTTTTCGTGAAAATTTTATTTCAAAATGTCCAGCTTTTTTTTTTAATATCCAGCTTTTTTAATTCACATGTCCAGCTTTTTGATAATCTGGATCTGGCAAGCCTATTGTATATGTTCAATTTGATTTAATTTTAATTTAATTTTTTTATTTTTATAACTTTAAAAAAATTGCATCTGTTGTTAAAGTAGACTAAAGATACACAGATTCATAAGTAGATATAGTTTTTTTTACAAAATTTTTTATTTAGTTTGATCATTTATGGCAAAAGATAACATTCTCGTAGCCTCTTAACTAAGACCAACGAGGGCTTCTGCTTTTATAATATACTCTACAACTGTTTCAATTTGCTGATAAAAACACAAAACAGTAGATCAATCTGAGCAAATTCACTTTTAAATTACACGACTTACACGGGTATGATGGTTGTATATTTAACGGAAAATTGTTGGTTGTAGACATAAAGGTTAATTTTTTTTTCTTTTGTTTTTCATTTTCTGTTTACAAAATGTATGAAATTTGTTGAAAGTTTAAATTTTTCTACAAAAATTTAAATTAGAGAATTAGAAAGTATAGGGTAAAAATTATAACTGACAATCCTAAAAACTCTTACAATAAAAGTGCCCTAATAAAAAATGGAGCTTCAAACATAGCAGGTTTGTAAAGAAGAAATGTAAAAGCTTTGCTTACCATTTCACCCGCGGAAGACATGAATTTATATGGCGAGTTTCCACTTTGAAGCAATAAATTTTTGACGTAGAAAGCGCCTAATTTATCACATATAAAAATTGGTAAAAGTAACGATCAGCTTTAGACATTGAATCTTTAGTTGGTACCGTTATGCTCCCTTACAAACCTGCTTTGCAATAATGGAATGCCGTTGCTCTTAAAATATAATAATTTGCTAAGAATTCGTTCACTTACTTTACTGCTTCTCTGTATGTTTTTTTGCGTAGCGCATTTATGAGCACTTACTTTTTAAAATTTGGTTTAAGTGCTTCGCAAAACAAGAAATTTTTTTATGTTGCATCATTAGCGTGTTGAAACCGGTGTATATAAAGGTGAGCGATCTAGATGAACTTTCGAATTTAAAGCGATAACTTGGCGAAATATTTTTAACGCTTTATAAGATAACATCATTATTTTGACTTTATTTAAATACTAGCTTAACCCGGTGTGCTTTGCTACCCCCAGTGAAATAAAGTTAATACAATTTTTTTTAAAACAGATCTCTTGAACTTAATTTAAATGGGTTTACAGTAACCGTTTTAGATATACAGAAATTTCAGGTGTCTTCGTATGGGAGGCGCCATGCCTTCTTTTCCAATTGAACGTACTTTCTGAAAGATGTTGTGTATTATTATCTAAGCTATTTGGACAAAATTGGAATGCTTTCACTGTTACAGCACTCCAAATATGAAGAAATCTTTGTTGTCATTGTATGGGAGGTGGCACGCCCTCTTGTCTAATCCAGACCACTTTTCGCAGATGTCGTGATTTAACAGTAGCTTAGGAGTCTATAGGGAACGAGCAAATATACGCTTTTTCATTTATATATTATTAAATATTGCTCGCCCTGCACCTCCCCTTTATTTTTATTTTGAAAGGTGTAGTTTACCATAAGAGTGGGCCCTACAAGGCGTGAAGACTTTTGTCTTCCGATATGCGGTATTAAATATTTTTTTTCTATGGGGGAGGGGGGGACTGCTCCTACTCCGTCAACACCGCCCATTTTATTTTTTATATTTATAGTTTATCATAATAGTGGCTTTAACCACGTTTGAAGACTCTCGCTTTAAAAGTTCTTCAGTTACACGATATTTAATATATGCTGTAGTACGCGTAGCATTAATTGCATGCGTTATTACGGACGAGAATATTTTTGGTTATTTAAATATAAAAAGATCATATTACACAACGACCAATACTGTTTGCATTATACAACGATTGTTGTGGTTACAGTATTTTAAGTTGAGAATGCTCAGTCAAACTGATAAAAACGTCCACTGTAAACAGTATTAAACAGTCAACACTTTTGGTGTTGTACACTGATCGTCGTAACATACATGACAAATCTAACCGAAAGTATTCAGTCCATTGCCATATTTCCCACTGTAGATAGAATTGCTAAGTTAGCAATTTTGTACTATATATTAAGCTCGATTTGGTTTAATAAAGACAATTCTCTGCTTAACACCACTGAGAGGTTTTAAGCAGCTCTTGCAAAGAATAAATAAAACAATCCAAAAACAAATTGTTTTACTTACAATTGCTCCCTCTGCGCCTACCCCCCTTTTATTTTATTTTTCGAAGGTGTAGTTATCCATAACAGTGACTCCTACTAAGTCATTCTCACTATAACAGTTCTTTAGATATGCGATATTAAACACTTCACCTGCTTCTATCCTATTTCAATGTCGGGGCTGAGAATATCCTACTGCAAAAAGTTCAAGAAAATGGGTGCAGCGGCTCTTAAGATATGCGATACTTAATATTGGAATCCCATGGAGGGTACCACTACCCCTGCGCCTATCGAAAAATAAGTAGCGTATTTTATTTTCGGGCCTCACGTGATGTTACTGGAAAAACTTCAGGAAAATCGGTTCAGAAGCTTAAGAGTATATAAGCCAAGAGACAATTTTAATTTTTATATTTCTAAAAGGACGATTGGATAATAAAATGTATTTTTTTTGCCGCTACGACTGGATCTTTTCGCATTTTATCCATTAAACTGAAGTTCAGAAACACATATTTGCTATAAACTTACTGTAAAACTGAGTGCGGTGGATGTGGGTTCAATTCCCGCCAGAGATTCAGATCTGTTTCAATACAACGGTCTAAAGAACTAAGTCACAATGGCTTGGTTTATTAAGTTAAGAAATAATGTGTAAATGTATTTGTAATTTAATCCAAATTTAGATATTTTTAATTAGGCTTAAGTTCATTGAATTTAATTTTCATTAAATTATTTTTATGAAGACAGGAATTTTACAACATGAAATTAATTAAAATTTTCAATAAAATAACCACAATACTAATTATTGTTAACAGCTAAGGCACGAGCTATGTTTACATTTGTCCTTCAAGTTGTGCTGAAAAAGGTCAACAAGAAAAAAGAAAGACAAAAACATCAAAAATAAAAAAAATGTACTTTGGACTTCAAGAAGAATTCTTGACAAAAAGTACGAAAAAACAGAAGTTAGGAAGAACATGTAAATCAATTAAAATAGATAATCATTCATTCAAAAAGCAAATTTCCATCTACCAAAGTGAAATACCATTTGGTTTAAGGATTGATGTTTGACTATTGACGTCGCCCGGCCTCAATAGCCGAGTGAGTAAAACGGCAAACCCCACCGACGAGATTGTGTGGTTACAATCGAAACTAGTCTGGGCAACCTGTCCGTGAACGCCTGGAATCAAATCTCAGCGCAGTCAAGAATGAAAAATTATCAATAATAAAAAAAAAAAAAAAAAAAATTTTAATTAATTTCATGTTGTAAAATTCCTGTCTTCATAAAAATAATTTAATGAAAATTAAATTCAATGAACTTAAGCCTAATTAAAAATATTTTGATTAAAAACCATTAACAGTTCAATAAAATAACCACACTACTTATTATAGTATTTGTAATATTTAATAATAAAAAATTTATTCTGTAAAAGTATTTTCCCAGCCCTGATTCAAATGCACACTCTATATATAAAAAGGCATACAATTTAATTTTTGTTGTATTTTTTGAGAATTGTAATATTTTTATTACCAAAATTTTGGATTTTTTCGCCCGGAAATATTATAGCAGGCATTAGATTTTTTAGCTTTTACAACATTTTTACAATATTTTTGAAAAAAAAAATCCCTTTGATTATTGCCAAAATGAAAAAAGAGGTATCTGGGTATTTAGACCCGTTCTGGGTGTTCTTGGTTGGTTTCGTGAATTTAATTGTAAGCCCGATACATACCGGTATAAAAGTTTTTGTACCGGTACATCGATAACGATATAATTGAAATACCGATACTGAAATAACCAAAAACATTTCAAATTCTGAGCAAAAAAAAAAAGTCTAATGAAAATGAAATTTTATTAGCTTAACATAAATATTACATCTCCAACATTTTTGCGTAAAAATTTACGACACACATAAATATTTTGAAAAATATTGTTTTTTGAAAAAAAAAATTTTTTTTTAAAAAAAAATTGCCTTTGTTTCAATATGTTGAAGGGTATATTTGATTCGGGAAAGTCGAATATAGCGTACTTCCTTTTTAAATACTCTATTAAAGAGTTATTTTATACTAACAAACTTACAAATAAGTATGTAAATATAAGTATCTATTAATTGTTGTGGTAGTAACTATTAACAATTACCAAATTGTTTTTTTTTATTTTTGCAACAGAAATGTAATATCTTTTAAACATGTAGTTGGAATGATTTTGATGACAAAAATAGAAACCGATGACGGTTACTGCAAACATTAATTACTAACTGCATGGAAAAATATGCGATTCATTTTTGAACTCCATCTTTACCCTCAAATTTACTAAACGCTCTAGTCGTAAGTATCAGTTCAACCACCCACCAACATCCCCTGCCACCCGATTAAAAATGATGCATTGCTTGAATTTATGTTGCAAACCTCATCTTTTGATGACCTGCTATTATCATTATTGTTGTTATCTTTCTTTTAGTGTTTAATATCTACTGCTCCGTAAAAAGAATACATTAACATTCAAGATACTCGAACATTAAACAAATTGTGTTCAGTTTGTTTCCACTTTTCTGTTTCAGTTGACCCGAAAGGCTGATGTGCAAAAGCGTATTTAAGCTGAAGAATAAAAGTTTTTATGGTAAACGTTAAATTGTAGGATATTTGTTTAATTGCTTTTGGGGATCTACAAATGATGTGAAATGTACACAATAAAGTAGTAATTTCATGGAGCTCCTGTCTCATTTTTTCCTCACAACGTAATTCCTTTAGGGGGAAATTTTTCTCTTGAAATGTTTGGGAATTATTTATTTTGAAAGATAAAAGAGAGTAATATTTAATTAGTACATTGATTGCAACTAGCGGATATTTAGTTTACATACGCATATTTTTTTCCAAAAGGACGTAGTTTTTAAAGCCATAAAATAAAACAATTTCGAAAATAAAAGAACACTTTCTTGCTATTTATTTATTTCTCTACTTAGTTCATATACAGCCTAACCAGAGTATTTACCCTCCAGGAAACTTGGGATCAAGTGTCGAAGAGTCACAATTTTTGTCGATTATTTTGCTGGCACTGTCAAGAATGCGTCTCTTCTCTTATTTTCCCTAATTTTGAGAATAAGAAACTTTTCGACGGCTGTAAATCTTGTTTTATAAACTAATCGAAAGTTCTTTTCATTAGTTAAACATATTTTTTTTATAATTGGGTTGTTCACGAAAGGCACATTATAAGGTTATATGGCTATGCAGTTATATTTACAGCAACAAAATATACATACTTTAAAAATTCAAATAAATGTATTTTGTTGTTGTGAATATAACTAAATAACCACATAACCTGATAACCAGCCTTCCGTGATCAACCCCAAATATATTTTTATTTACAATCTATACATTGAAAATACAGAAAATAAAAAAAAACGAAATGTAAGAAAAACAACTTATTGGGAATTTCTTGATTTTATACAATTATTTACAAATAGATTAACTATGCGTAAGAATATATATATTAAGTAAGTTTTTACAAAAATAGTAACTTATTAAGTTACATTTTAAAAATATTTTATTTATTAGCAAAATTGTCGAGAAAAGTTGAGAATCGGCACCACATCCTCAGTCTTCTTACTTCTTCAGTATCATAGAGCAGAGATAAAGCCAGCGCGTTGTTGCAGTAGTTACCCTGCGGGAAATTTGTGTCAATTGTTCCAACAGACTGGTCCTGGGATTTGTGAAAATAGAACAAGTAAAAAAGAAAGAAACAGTGAAAGGAGCACCAATCGTTTAACTGGTATATTTAGAACCAAAAGGCAGAAAAAGTAATGAATTACAGTACATTATTCACCGGTGGTGTGAAACATTTTTTTTGGGACTTTTTAAAATTTGGTTCTTAAACTTAGTTCTAGGACTCGTTTTATTGAAATAATACTCCATTGTAGTAACTTACACTAAACACGTTCTTCGAGAATAGATGTGTGACTTGCTAAATGGTGGTTTTTAGGTATCAATTGACCCCCTTCAATGACAACCCCATGTAAAAGTGATAGGCCCCATTCATATAAAGTGTTTGAACTAGAACCGGTCTCTACCACCAAACACGGGACTAATTTGGTGTCAGTTAGCTTCCCTCTAGGGTACTAAAATCTTTCACGAAAACTTGAGCTGAATCTATCCTTAAGCTCTTGAATAAATAAATCATTATGTAAAGTAACAAACCATGAAGCATTGGCAACCGACCTTAATGTTTTATTTTGGTATAGTGGTAATATTTAAATATTTGATGTACTATCTGTTCCCCAGAGTTGTGTGTCATACGACCAACAGGCTGAAGAATTGTTTTAAATATGTTTCTAAACTAAATATAGGCATGTATTTGGATTTAGTTAATTGTCCTATTCACGAATATTATACATCTGAAAATCTAGTAGAAATATTTAAAACTGTAGAGGTTTATAAAACAAATTTTTTATAATCCTAAAATACTTTTTATGAATATGGGAGGTGGAACTTTAAAAGTTGTAATAGTGAATCTCTGTTTCCAATGCCTTCAAATGGTCCAATGCCTTCAAAAATCTCAGTATTTTGTTTTTTTTTTGCAAATTTTAAAATTATTTAATATCAAAAATAATGTACTCGAACCTAAAGTACTTCATAGAATAAATTAGGAGTAATAAAGGTCTCATCGTTACTGCATCGAACTTAACCAATATCCTTCGTATCGGGTGATAAATCGTGAGGTTTTATTTATAATCAAAAATAAAAAACATTATTATCGGTTAAAAAAACGATTTATGGCATAAGCTGTTTGAAAATGACATCATGTAAATGTTGGCCATGGCTACGTCTGAGGTGGTCCATTCAGAAGGTCCGATTTTGGGCGACTCGCTCGAGCATAACTTTTGGTATATCGCGAATAACACTAGTTATGCAGGCTTCCAAAGCGTCTATTGTAGGTGGCTTATTCCTGAAGACATATCCCCAGCGAAAATAGTCCAATTTGGAGTAGCAAACCGAGAAATTAAGTGCTCACCAAAATGATTTCTTAAAAAGGTCATTATTTCACGCGCTGTGGGCTCACCGAGACCACGCGCTTGATTTTCAAGAAGCACAAAGTCTGTTAACATGGTGCGATTACGGTTATCATTAACGGTAAAATTCTGATTTTGCTCATTTTTGAAGAAATATGGAACAATGAATCAACCAGCCTATAAACCATCCCATACCGTTTGTTTTTAATAGATGTTATGGTAGCTCTTGGTATCTGCAGGTTGTTCATCAGCCTAAATAAGGCCATTATGTATATTAACGTATTCATTCAACCAGAAATGTGCTTCATCAACGAACAAAATTTCACAATAAAACATTGACTTTTTCCAGGGCCAATTTGGAGAAGCTGTTTGGTTGTGAATTTTTCCGTGATGGCTTGCCAAATGATACTGAATAAAAATGACAAAAATAACAAACCTCACGATGAATCACCCTTTATATTAATAGAGCTATCGGTCGAATGGTGAATACAACTCTACATAGTATTCGTCGACTTAAGGAAATCATTTGTCTCGATAAGATGTAGTGCTATAAGGGATGCATTAAAAGCAAAGCCTCTACATTTAACAATACCATATTACAAGTTCGACATAATGGTAAGACCAGTGACTCCTTCATGAAATAAAACAAGGTTGCCTCTTCTCACCATTAGTATTCGCCATTGTTTTGGATGAGGCGTTGATAAGATTATGCAGAATTTGAATTGTTTGGGACTTTTAGAGGCATTTAGATGATTTGGATTTTGCTGAAGACATCTGTGATATATCACGCAAGTTTAATGATATGGAGAGTCAATTGAATATTTAAGTTGCGCTGTCAGACGGAGTTGGGCTGGAAGTAAGTTTTGCCAAAACTCATGCAATGCGTATAAATAGCACAACTGACAACCATATTGAAGAACAAGATCAATGCATAAAATTGTATGTTTAATCTTTCTGCTGTTTAGGATATATTATGTCTATAGATGGAGATGTGGAAGAAGTCGTGTCACTCAAGGTAATCAAGGCAATGTCAACTTTTGGATGGTTGAATAAAACGCGGCATGCACCGGAAATCTCGAAAATACTAGGATACGTGTTTTCAATGCGATATCGAAGCCAGACATGGTTAATGACCGCATATTTTTGCCAACTCTAATTACTAATATATAACTCTAGCGGTTTACAAACGATGAGCTTATTATTCGCCAAATAGCAAGACAAAAGTGCAAACGGACTGCTTTGGAATGGAAGCCCCAAGTTTCAGATCGTTCAAAGAACACTCGCAGGACATCATTCCACGGACTTAAAATGCAAAATAAATCGTGCGATGAATTCAAATTGTATGTCATATTCCCAAGTAGAATTAATAAAGAAGAAACAAATAAAGATCTTTTATTTTTTTTAAGTTATTATTTCTGGAAATGTTTGAAAAAGAAAGAAAAGTTGTGCTAGTTTCCTGTAATGAGAAAAGTCAGATAAATTGGGAATATGTATATTCGTTAAAGCTGTTTTATATAATTCAATTCAAATTCATATTATTTTTATGAATTCATAACAGTTTAAAGTTTCTTTTACGTAACAGCAATTTACACAGAACAAAGCTCTGAAATAAAGTTCTGTTGAGTTTTATAATACAACCGTATACTTGCCCAATATTGAACATTGCAAATATTACTCATACGTACAGGTAAACAGAATAAACGTCGGTTTAAAAAATTTGCAATTTTTAATAGTTAAAAACAAGGCGAATTCATTACATCTGATAATAACATTTTTTTATTATCTTTGCTTCTGTTTTGTTTTGTTTCTGTTTTTGACATTGCAAAATGATTTTACAAAAACAAATTGCTTGTGGTTTTATGTACGAGTGGCACTTGTTGTAGCACCGAGATTATCTGTAATGAATTCGCCTTGGTTAAATATTTGTATAAAAATATTTTGAACAAACTGACAGTTCCCTTTGTGTTTTTTTTTAATAAACATTCTGCAAGGCCAAAAATAGACGAGTGAAAATTCAATATTCCGCCGCGTAACTTGGAAAAGGGTTAATGTGATATTATGAACTAATTTTTACGATTTTCAATTACAATTATGAAACTGTATTTTATAGCCCACTAGCATCTGGTGCAATAACACTACAAGCTCATATACGGTCAATCGGCTGGCACAATCACTTGATTGCACATGAATGCTGCTATCGTATATGGACCCTATAACTTTCGTACGTTTTTATTAACAAGTATTACGTAAATCTTCGTAAAGTGTAAAACATGTCGGTAGGTAGGTAGGCTTGTGTGAAGTCTCCTTCAAACCTTCACCCAGAGATCAATATACTCCATTGTGACGCCTTGTTTAGCTATAGATATACGGGAAGTAGGTGAAATAAATAGCGAAAGCATAAGAAGAGATAAAAATAATAGATGAAAACAGAAGATATCGGACCAAACTCGAGAGAAACCCTACTCTACACAAATTCGCCCTACGTACGGCTAGCACCCAGGTCCTGCCACACAGCCAGGCCAGCCCCTGTAGCCTGGTTAAGCACATTCTGTGCCACTGTCTTTTACTCCTCTGGGTCCTCAAACAACCCGCACATATCCGACAAGTCGGATCCCATCCTCATCGCCATTCTGCCTATCATGAAGTGGCCCGTGATAATTCCTATTATGGTACTAACGCAGACCCTACTCCTGCCCAGCAGCCACTCCGATCTTAACATGAATGTAAATGTAATATATTTTGAGATAGTAAAGGAATTAGGCATTCTATTAATTTACTATATGTATATACGTATATATAACCATATACATACATACATACATATGTATGTATGAAGGTTATTCAAAATACGTCAAAATAAAAACTTTATTTTTGTATGTTCATATGTGTACAAATCAATAAATAATAAACAAGAATAGGACGCGTAAAAAATATTTCATAATGTAGTGCAACTGAAGACTTAATTAATTTATTTTAATAAAAGTGTACATGAATTTGCTGCACGTTTGTGGGAATCATCTGTCTTTATTTAAATCATTAGATTTTTAATTAAATAATATAATAATTAGGACATTTTCTTTGTTAGTAACTGACATTTCTGTACTTGGCTTCTATGATAAATTTAAGAATGTACATTTTTTTTAAAGTAATTTAACATATTGACCTCTTAATTTCAAAAATGCTTTTTCTTCTAATTCTAAGAGGTAATAAAACGTAACTAACAGCTTTCGGCTGGTAAAACTGAAAATACGACATATTTTGGACAATATTTTTAAAGGCACTTTAAGTCTCTCGTTCTAACAAAATATATTTCTTAGTTGGATTTATTCATTAATTCACTTTTGTTTTTAAATTTTTAAAAAAATATGAACATTAAATTCTGCAACAGCAAATTTTGCAAATAATAAAAATGATAGACACATAAAACAAGGCATTGTCACTTAGCATACTTAGTTTATTGTGATCACATCAGATCTCCTTTTAAAAGGGATTCGAAAATTTAAAATGAAACTAAAGAAAAGGAATTAGATAGTTCAAATAAAGCTATTAAATATTTGACTTCCTACACGGAACCACTAGTTTTATTAAAAAAAAACATTTGCTTTTGAAAAACATTTGGCTAGAACAAACATCATTCAACAACTTCGAAACTGCATTATACAATTATCTTCTTACAAATAAAGTTTAGTAAATCAATAGAAATTGTTAAAAATGAAGCTAAAGTTTGATCAATTTTCTGGTCACGCTTTTATGGAGTTTTTCGTCAAATATTTGTTAGGTCTTTGTTAAGTCTTTTATGGAAATCAAATAAAAAGTAATAATTCCTAAAATTTAATAAAAATTATTTGCTTTAATCTAAATCTAAACAAAAAAAAAAAAAAAAGCTGCGCCTTTACAATAATGTGAAATGCTTTTTCCGATTTCATGAAAACTATTTCTACCAATTTCTAAAGAAGTTCTGTCTTTACTTATCTTTGAACAAGATCTACCTACAGTCCTTTCGGGAAATTTATTTACATTAAAAATCGAAAATGGTTTTATTTTACCTCGACCTTTTTTTACTTTGGAATGGCTAGTACACCGAGCAGTGGAACAAATGTAACAGTCACAAACCCTTACCTGTCAAATTTGTTTTGTGAATATAATGTCCTCGTAATTAGGTATACACGGAAGAGGGCTTTCATATCCGTTCCACCTTTATTTTACAATTCAGTCAAAGTCAATCTGCAAGTATGACAAATAGCCAGGGGGTATTTTTCATTTGAAGAGTCAAAGTGGTTTTTAATATATTTTTTGATTAATAAAATTTTTTCTACACTCAATGTAAATTATTTTGGTGGCTTATTTTGAAAGAAACTTTTTTCCGCAAGTGGCACACACCTTTCGACGATTTTCTTCGTGGTTACATTTGCGATTCAAATGAGTATGAAGAGACATTTTATTTTCAATTGATAATTACTATAATAGGTGTTGATTTTATTTAAAAATAGGAAAAAATATAATATGAAAATTTCTTTACCAAACACGTCCGATTGCATTGATAGTTTACAAAATACTAACACAATTCAATTGGCCTGACCAGTTAATTTGCATGTATGCATACACAAAAAGAGAAACAAGTAGGTACATACTTGTATGATTTACTTAAAAATACAGATCGAAAAATGATTAAGAAATTTTGGTTTTGGCCTATTGAAAATTTAGAAAATTCTTCCAGCGTAAAAATCGAAAAAGGTGAATATATCAAGAAAAGGAGCAACTAGGACTTCAATTCATACGGCTTTTGAATAAATTTATCATCACAAACAAATCCCCGCTTTTGGTTTTTGTCGCAATTTTATGGAATAATAAGTTGCTTTCTGGCCACCGTGAATTATGCATAACATAAAAAATACTTTAATATAATGATTTAAATAAGTTATTATTAAATAATTTTTAATAATTATTTAAATCGATTTGCAATATATTCCATTAATATTTGTTAGATATACAGTAATAATATAATATAACATTTTAAGAATAATTTCGATATAAAATCCATGGAAAATCCAAACATCAATAAACATGTTCCAAAATTACCCCCACAATATATTTTTGTTATTAGAACACTAGTAGTGATATCGATCTAATGTAAACGATATTTTTTGAACAACATAATTGGGGATTCATAAGGTAGTCATAAAGTTGTAAAGTCATATGTTTTAAAATAATTACATGAACTATATATGACTGCTGTGGGCAACAGCTTATAATTTAGATTTCTACTGTACAGTTATGACGAATCAATGAACACTACATTCACAGAAAAAATTATTAAATATCTCCAATCACCAAATTTATTCCAAATTCATAATATCAAGCAAACAATTTGTTGATTTTGCACCTATTATCAAAAGGATTATATTGATTACTAAAAATTTTAATACTTTGAAAAAATATTTTCAATAAATGATATTTTTAATTTTAATTAAAAAAGTTATCAATAAACTTTGCCTTTTCTAACAATGTGTTAATTTATTTAAATAAATTCCCAACAACAATTCTACATGTTAAAGTTATTTTATTTTAAATTAAAAAAGTCAATTCAGATTTTTTGTTATTTAATTAATATTTTAATTAAACATTTATTTTAAAACGACTAAAATGTTAATTAACTGCCAGGCCCACAATATGGACAAGAACATTTCTTTCGTATATTTATATTGAAAACTAAAACAAATTTTAGTTTTTTATAATTGTTTTCAATGAAAATATGCGAAAGAAATGTTCTTGTCGATATTGTGGGCCTGGCAGTAAATCAAAATTGAATTTTTAATTTTCTTTCAACAAAAAAATAATTGATTCAATTATCACATTAGTTAAATTTAAATACTTTTTAAACCATTTTTTTTAATTTATAAAACACTTTTTTCTGTGTTAAAATTTTTATTTTATTTGAAGCACAACAATATTTTTTTAAACGATTGTAAAATTTTAGAACATTATGAAGATATGACTTGATAGCACACCTTGTGAATCCCCCAAATATTGACATATATCATTACACACATTGTTATTACAGTGTTAATGATATACATGATCTTGTGCAGCCAAAACACTCTTTATTAAATGTTTTTTTACATTTCGAAAAATTAATTATTGTGTACACTTTTTCAACAAAAATTTCATAAGATTTCACATGCATTTTAATAAGTGTGTTTTAAACTTTTCGAAAGTTGATTTGTACTTACTTATTTTTTGTCTCTTTTTGTAACTACATATTTTTATAAAACTTTTAAGTATAAAAAAAAGTTATTATTTTTTAGGTTTTAATTGGCTAAATTATAAAGGATTACTTTCGGGACATCGCGAACAAAAATAAGTACTTTTTCTAGTAGAAAAATAAGTGGTCTTTTCGTCAAGTTCTCATTACTTTTCTGCTTATTTTGTTAGCAAAGTTTTTGCTGGGTTTAAAACAAAATTTCAAAATTAGTTTTTGTTTCAAAATGTAAGGAGGCATTTATACGAAGTCTTTTCGAACTCGTCTGTTTTCTTCATTCTCATTTGAACATGCTACCAAAAACGACGTGAATTTTCACGATGTCTTTCCAAACATGTCTGTTTTCATGTCTAATTGTCTAATCTTCTGTATAACCATATTAAAAAACATTAAAACGCATATTAACAAACATGAAAATTAATTTTGTTTCTGCTTGGCAGCCCATCTTTCTTCTCTAGACATGTCTGAAAAGACGTCGTATAAATTCCGCTTAAGTTAAACGAGTGAATTTTGCGCTCGTTATGAAAAAACAGGCAATAAAAAGTTGTTTTTAAACATCGAATGAAGAGATTTTTACCTTTAATATAATAAACTTAATGACATAAAAAGTTGCGTTGTTTTGGAAATGTTATGTCTTGGAAACAGTTGTCCCATGTGATCATGGTATTAAGAGTTCTTCAATTTGTCTTAATTTAAGGAAGTTGTTGCCAGGCGTTTTATTTATGTATGTACATATTTAGATTGGTTGGTGGATGATTCAAATATTTTTATGTTTTTTTTAAGTTAAAATAACAATAATTTTATATTTAATTTATTGCTTAATTATCTGTTTTAACAATGTTTTGATATCGTCACTGGTAAATTCAGCAATATCGGAAGCCGGAGTCTCTTGTACTGGTTGTTTTGCCTCTTTGTGTGCTCTTTCTTGTTCTTCGGTAATGCCTACATTGTCATTATCTTGTTTGTTTTGGTCATTTTCATCTTCTTTGTCTTTTTTTAAGGTTTCTGCTACTGGGTTTAATTTATCGCTGTTAGCAATTTTAGCCTCATTTGTGGTTGCTGGCTACAAGTTGAAATTTAATAATTTTTATGTGGGTTGAATGTGATAGACATATTATATTTCTTACCTCTCTCTGAATAGAATTAGATTCGCCGTCTTCTTTAAAAGCTTCTACCAATTTGGGATTAATTTGGCTTAAAGGTGTATTCCCTTCTCTAATGTAAACTGGTACATAGCCAGGTCTGGGTGGAAGTTCTTGATGGGGGGCAGCTTCAATAAAAGTGAGTATTGACAGCATTAAAGTATTCATTGTCTTTTTTTTTTTTGGAAAAAATCAGTTATTACAATAGTACAAACATATTTATAAGTATACAAAAATATTTTTATAAATCTGTTTTTTGTATTTGCCATAATTTATAAATATAATTCATTGTAGCCGAATTGTATTTGAGTGTACAATTATTAATGTGTGCACACATCTCAAAAAATAATACATTTATATTAAGGAAGGAAAAGTATGTAAATAAAATCTTCAGCAAATATTTGTTCCTCTTCCAAGAAGTATTTGTGCAATGAATTCTGATTGATTTATTAATTATTAATGACATCATATTTGTTCAAAGTAAATGGATTCGGGAAAAAACTCTTTTTATACTGCGAAAAAGTAAACACAGATATTTAGTTGCCACAGCCGAAGAATTAAATGCGAATTGTTAAACAAATAAAATTTACAAAAAAATCGTTTTGATTCATAAATACTTTTATGCCTGTGCACCCAATGAACATAAATCTTAATTCGATTGGTAAATACTTAGTACATTTCGCAATTTGATAAAATGTCTATTTTCCATGCAGAATATTTGCTGGGTATGTATTATATATGTATTAATTCTTTTAATTTGAACAAACACAATTATGGCAGGAAGAAAAACTACAAAAACTGCCGAAGGAAACTGCACAAACGAGAAAAAGTATTAGATTAATGGCCTTAAGAATAAAAAATCACACACACAAACAAATAAATATATTATTGTACACATGAATAAAATTTGAGCACAGTCTTAGAAGTTCCTTTAAAATCATTCATTTATTTCTAATTTTTGTATTGTTATGAAAGTGTTCAAAAACTAATTCGAGTTATTGTATTTTTTCAAGTGAAAGTTAATATCTGATTTAAAAGATTTACTATTGCAAATGCTAAGAGTATACGGAATATTATACATTGAAGTTTGGGAATGGGAGCTCTGTGTAAATGTCAATGAAACAAAACTGACATACATTTTGATACGACTTGATAAATATAGAGATATTTTTTTAATGCACTGCGATATATATCTTTGGATATTTTTTAGTTATAAAAATATTAACTTACGAAAAAATTCCCCAAGGAATGGCAATCGATATCGTCAAAAATACTGTTTAAAATACCGGAGCGAAAATTAGTTTATTGCGTAAAATACTGGCTTACATAAACCGTTATGCCGCACAGTGGGAAATTTTGCTGAAAAATAATTTTTTTAAACGGTTAGTCCATTGAGTATAATATTTCAGGTGACAATTAAGGATCTGCATTCAAGTTAAGGTTTTAGATTTGGTGTCCATAGACCTATCAGAAGGGCCGCCATAGGTTCCCAAAGTAGGGCATCTTGAGTATTACACAAATTAAAAACGATACAGAATTCTTAATTTAAAGCCGATTTAAAAAAAAAATTATCAGTGAAGTGTTTTAGTCATGTTCAACAAAAAATGCTTAGTTTATCTCTTGCAGTTTAAAAAATAACCGACTATGAAGATAAAAAATTTGCTTTTTTTTACCTACCTTGGTCCAGTTTTAAGATTCAAATTATGCCTTTTTACGCCCTCGCAAATGAACTGTCAAAAATTGTGTGAGAATTCATTTACACAAACTTCGTAAATTTGCCCAACAATTTTGACTCGTAAACTTGTGCTTTTCATTTGTGCATTTATACAAACAAGTTTTTTTAATTACCGCTTAAGGTCGTTGTGTATGAAAAATTCAAATGTTAATTAATCACAAACAATAAATTCCATGTTTTATAAGACATGATTTTTGGTGTTTGTTGGCGAACGGTGTAGAAAAGTAAGCGGGGAAGAGAAAAAAACACGTTATCTGTTCTCTGTGTCTTTTTTTATATTTTTCTTTGCACACATTCGTATTTTTGTTATGTTGCTTCATTTTATTTTTTATTTCCATGTGGCAACATCTCTTTACAATATAAAACATGGAGCGCATTTAAATTGTTGGTTATTTTAAATAAGCAAGTAAAGAAGAATTACCGATAACGGGAAAAAATCAACCCTCAAATCATTGGGAAAAAATCTTCGTTTGAATCTGTTGTGTTTTTGGAAGCAACTTTCAAAAGGAACTAAATAAAGCCATGATTTTTAAGTCCCGGTCTGAATCTAGTGTTAATCTTTTGGCCTTCTTTATGCATTTTTAAAAACATATTTCACTTTTTAATCGCACGTTTAAATTTTTATTTTTATAAATAATTTTTGTATTCGCGATTCTTACAAACTGACATTAATTGTATAAAATTAAACAAAAATAAAAAAGGGTCTTCATGAAACGAGTCTCGCAAGTTTGCCTATTTGCATAAATGGCAATTTTAAGCGATATCATGAGGACCCTTAATAACATCAAATTTTTTTTTTTAATTGTTTAAGACTTTCACTAGATTCAGACCGTGATTTAAAAATCATGTCTTATTTTTAATTACTTTTAAAAGTTGATTCTAAAACATAACAGATTTAAACGAAGATTTTTTTTCCCCATGATTTAGTGTATTTGTAAAACCAAACAATTTAAATGCGCTCCGTGTTTTGTATTCTATAGAGATGAAGCAACATAACAAAAATACGAATGTGTGCAAAGAAAATATAAAAAAAAACACATAGAGCAGAAAATTTGATTTTTTTTCTTTACCCCGCTTGCTTCTCTACACCGTTCGCCTACAAACACCAAAAAGCATTTCCTTAAAAACATGGAAAAAATCACCGTGTGAGTCTAGTATTTGTATCTCTTCCAAGGTTTTGAAAAATCTGAATGTACCCACTCAGTGGACAATTTATTTAAATCTTTTTCAACAGTATTTGTTGTGTTTCGCGCATGTGCCTAATACCACGTCCAAATAGTCCCAAACATGTTGTGCATCTCTTTTCAAATTTAGGTTTTGCTTACGTTTCTTAATTCTTTTGTTATTTTTAGATGGCTTTTTTAACTTTAATTTTGAACTTTAAGTATTGGCAAATTAGATTTTCCGAAGTCCTTTAGTTTAGTACAGAGATAGCGCAGGCAGTTTTCACAAGCCCTAGATGAACGCGTCCGTTCTTTCATTGGCGCAAACTTGCTAAAGTCCGGTAATTTAGAGTAGGTCTTATTATTTATCGATATATTTAAAAATGTATTACATGCAAGACATAGAACAGCAGGACATTTCTCGTCGGAAAATTCAAAATGTTTCAAAGCGATATTAAACTTGGACAGAATTTTTCCTTGAACAATTAACATTCGCCTACTTTTCTTCCGGCACAGCAAACATATTTTCAAGCAATTTTTAATATGGGTTTTGAATTTTTTATAGTTACAAAAAAATTTTTTTCAAGAAAAATATAAACTTACAAGTTTATTTTGTAAAATGATATGAATTACTAACGTCTTAAGCGAGGCGACTTTGTTGTGCGTTATTACTCATTGGGTGCGATATAACATATTTTGCACTTTTTCTTTTTTATATAAAACTATATTCTATTCAATATTTTGTTTATTTGAAATTAATTTTTGGTTAAAATTTGTTACGAGTATCACAAAATTTTTATATTAAGAAACTTTTCAAAAAATAAAATTTATTTATTTGATTTTTGACGCTTGTTTGAATTTGTTTTCTTATTTTCTTTTGTTTGACGTTATATGGGTTGTTAAATTGAGAAAAAAATTCTAATGACTATACCTTGTATTTATTCTACCCTGGTTTCTGTTAAGAAATTAAAATGCATTTGAAAGAATACATTTTTTTTTGAAAAAAATTTGTTTTGCGCCTAGTACTTTTTTTTATTCTTTCATCGCCTAAAATCAGAATCTGCTTAAAAATTAGAGTAATACCAAAATTTGTTTTCAATCTTCCCCAGGGCACCGTGACGTATCTATTTAATGCTAGAAATTTTATTTCCAACTGTCATATAATTTCCAACCAGCCTTCGTATATTTAAACATGTTCTAAAATTAATAAATGATGAAAATGTTATTAATAGATTTTATTTAAACAACATTTCTAGTCATAACTTAAAAATAATAGTAAATAATATGACGAGATCTTTAATAACGTAAACAGTTATTCAGCTATTCATTTGTTGTAAACTTGTCTATCATGATATCGAAGTCATTAAAGATTTATTTAAAATCTTAAATATTTTAAGCAACTATAAAAATCAATTGAAGCTTAAACAATGATCGTAAACCAGTTTCTTTGTATGTTCAGATGGATGGTTGTATATATTAACCACAAATGTTAGATTATATTGTTGAATGTATGTATTGTTTGCGGTAGTTGGTTTAAGGTACAAAAATTACGAAAAATTTTATAAAATTGAAGTTAAAAAAATGTACAACTTTCTTTTAGTTCTTTTTACCTTTTTTCACTTCTGACAATTCATTCACTTCATCACGGTTCACTTACCAATTGTTACAACAAAAAATATAGACAAAAACACTAGCAGTTTGGTAATACTGAACATATTGATCTTCGTTTATTGTTATTGTTCGTTAAAATTATTTTTTAAGTTGGTGCTGCTAATTTGTTTGTTCTTTTTGCTCCAACGTCTGTTTAAGAACTGTAGATCGCAAGTGATGTAGAATTTTTCTTATAGTGAGTAAACACATAGAAAACACTAAAATAAAAAGAGTTAAGTAAGAGTTAAGAGCGGCTCTTAAAATTTCGTACGTATTAAATTGGCACAACCAAATAAGCATATTTCTCACTAACACAACTATAGATGTCGTTTCAATTAGGGAGTAACGAATACCGATATCTATATATCGTCGATACTTCAGATTTTCCAATATGTTGGTATCGGCTATATTTTACTGTCGGTACGTCTATTCTTTTTACATTTTTTTAAAAGTTTTTTTGAACAAATAATTTAATTTTCTATGCTTATTTGTTGTTTTACAGCTAAGAGAAATAACGCATTAAAAAGCAGAGCATAATTAAACATAATAATAAATTATTTTGTTTTAATTCTTAGCCGTTTTGTAGCTATTGAACCATAGCACAGATTTATGTAATAAATTTCGGCCAATATTAGAGCTAACACTTCAAATTTTGATCACTATGTACAGACTACTTTAACTGCAGGAGTTCCGAAAATTTAGCATATTTCCTTATAAGTTTTAAACACAATTATTTGGCTTTTTAAACAAAGCACAGACAAAATTATTAAATTTTTCCAATCACCAAATTTATACCAAATTCATAATATCAAGCAATCAATATTTTTTTCAATAAATGATATTTTTAATTTTAATTAAAAAAATTATCAAAAACTTTGCTATTTCAAGCAATTTGTTATTTTTTTAAAATTAAATATTGACAATTCCCAACAACAATTTTACAAGCTTAAATTATTTTATTTTAAATAAAAAAGTCAATTAAGATTTTTTGTTATTTAATTAATATTTTAATTAAAAATTTATTTTAAAACAACTAAAATGTTAATTTAATCAAAATAAAATTTTTAATTTTCCTTAAACTAAAAAAAAATAATTGAATCAATTATCACATTAATTAAATTTAAATACTTTTTAAGCCATTTTTTTTAATTGATAAAACACTTTTTTCTGTGAGATTTGTCAATAAAATTAAATTTTTCTTCGGTCTTTAAAAACTGACATTCTTTTCACCCATAAGCGCATAATCCATTTGGGAACATGCACAAATAATTGAATAAATAATAATAAAATAATGCTATTTTATTTTTCGAAAATGGCAAACAATCTTTCAAACAAAAATTTGATAATTTTTATCGCATCGCTCATATAAAATTTCTGGTAATTAAAAATTATTTGCTTTTGCAAAACTTTTGATGGCTCAAACATCATTCAACAGTTTCTTAATTGAATTATACAATTATCTCCTTACAAATTTAGATAAGAGAATCAATAAAAAAATTTAAAAATAAAGCTAAAGTTTGGTGTATTGGATCGGTAATGCAGTACGTTTTCCAACAAAGTAATTAATTTTTTGATAAAAGGGATATATCAGCTATTTTAAACGGTTTTTATTTAAGTATTTTCTATTTCACTTAAGGCTTAGAAGCATAAATACAGAAAAAATATTGTTTGAAAAAGTTTTTAAGCCTTTTAAAGGCCTGTTCTGAAAATCACATTTTATCAAAGTGATTTGAAACACAAGAAAGGTGTTCTGGGCAAATTATTTTGTGATTTCAAAACGTTCAGCTACGTGCACAACTTTTTAAAATCACTTTGATATTTTTGCGGCTATTGTAAGATGACCGTCATAAAAAATTACTTAATAAAATATTCAATGTGTTGTTTATTAATTTTTTAATGCAATACGCTATTTTATTTACAACAAATCATTTTAAATTAAGAAAATTCGACGACAGTACAAAAATTAAATTTGCTTTTGTGACTTCTGTTGTAATTTCAGGCTTGTCTTTTTAGATGAATAAAAGATCGCTAATTTGCTAACAGCGACATGATCGCAAAGTCTTATATTTATTAAAAATCGTAAAAGCTGTGAAGAATCGCAGGAAAAAGGCGCTTCTATCCGCGAACATGGTTGGAATTCAAGAAAAATTAGTGGAAATTCGCAAAAATTTGCTAACAGCGGCAAGATAGCAGAGTCTTCTATTTATTATAAATCTTTAAAGCTGCAAAGAATCAGAAAACTTGCAGGAACAAATCGCTTCTATCCCGAACATGGCTAAAATTCGCGGAAAAATGCAAAATTTGAAACAAGACCTAAAACCATCTTGAGAACGCCAAATCGGTTAAAAAAACAAATTATCGGAAAATAACATAAAAAGCGTTCAAAAAATGAGATACGCCTTTGTAGAACAAGCGGGTGTTAAAAACTTGTGTTTGCTTGTGCTTTCGACAATTGAAAATCACACCGAAAAACACAAAAACGGTGTGATTTACAGAACACCTCAAAATCGTGTTATTTTCAAATCACATGTGATTTGAAATCACGTGATTTTCAGAACAGGCCCGATAGATAAAAAAGTATACTCGTGTAACTCTGAAATGTTTGGGTATCTTAATATATATAGTAATAGAATAATATTGTTTCAAAAACTAGATGCGGAGACCTGCTGTTCCTAACTACACATCTGTTTCAAAAATTCTTTGTAAAAAAATTTTCTTCCGAAAAAACTTGTTATTAAATTAAAATTCCTATTAAATAGTCATTTTCAATGCTTTGAAATACAATATTAATTTAAATGCATTTTATTTCGTACATCATGCCTTCCAGCTCACATAAAATTTTAATTAATGGTGCGGAAATAATTAAATCTGCATCTTTGCCATTGGAGTGTTCTCAGAAGAAACAACGAAGTCATGAAATAAAGACTTCAGAATTATAGAAAGTTTCACACTAGAAAAATTAAATACTTTACTCTTCTCTTAAGACTCCGTTGCACACTGCCCAAAATTATTGGCCAAAAACGGTTCAAGTCGATGTAGGCAATTGTAATTTGTTAACTTTTTTTTTTTATAGAAAACACTTCTTTAAGATCAAATTTTAAATATAACCTTTACGTTTTGCGATGTTTTGAGTGATTGTAACTCAAAGTTAAGGTATGCGTGCAACATGGCATGTTTGGGATAAAAACCTAAAATTTCTTTTATGTATTTTATAGTTTAAACTTCAATCTGTTTTCGCAGCAGCTGATATATTTGTAATAGAATTGAAAGCTTGGTATGTTGTTGGTATTGAAACACTATTATTTCTTGATTTTTATGCATAACTCCACTTCTAATTTTTTTTGTGATTTTTTTTTTAATTGCTACAGATAAGTATTTTAACATACACATTGCGGGCTTCGTAA
The DNA here is from genome assembly GCA_943735925.1 of Pollenia amentaria. Lineage (NCBI taxonomy): Eukaryota > Metazoa > Arthropoda > Insecta > Diptera > Polleniidae > Pollenia > Pollenia amentaria. The sequence continues at coordinate 232,305,624 of OX031009.1, read as the reverse complement.
ATGTTTCTTAGCATGAACTCCATTACAGATTCGTGATATTTTTCGGCAGTTTACTATGGGTTCACAAAACACTTTTCTTGGCCAAAATACTTAAAATTTATATATAAATAAATACATTTTTTATTGAAAAATTAACCCATTAATGCACTATCCAAAAAAAAAAAAATTTTTTTGCTCTATATAAATTCATTATTGGGGTAACATTTTTTAAAATAAAACTGTATTTATATTTTGTAAACCGAATTTTCAATTTAGGCCTATTATTTTTTAGCTTTTATGTCTAAATGATTAAAAGAATTGTTTTTTTAAGTTTTTATAATTTTTCTTGGGTGTTTTTGACCAAGTAGAATGAAAAAATTTAAAAGTTCTATAATTTTTTTATTTGAAATAAATCCGAATTTTTGGAACAAAGAATTTTTTTTTAAAAATTGCAAAAACTTTGAAAATGTACTCTGTGACATGGCTGTATATTTTCTGTTTGGTCTTATAACGATTATTTGTATAAGTTTTTTTTTTGAAGGTTCATTTGGTGTATATAAAAGCCACAATTTTTTTCACGATGCCATTATTTTTTTATCACTTATTTGATATTAAATTATTATTATTCTGACTTTCAGGTATGCTTTCCATATTAAATATGTATTAGATATTTTTAGTATTAAAACACCAAAAGCGAATAAATGAAAAGTAATTAAAACGTGGTCTTTATTACATATTTTCTAAAATTTGTTTTAAAACGTTAATTTGTTGTATTATTATAATATGGTCTAATGTATTTATTAAAAAAAATAAATAATAAAATGATGTTTTTAAAAAGTAAAAAAACGAAAAGAGAATGTGAAAAAATTAAATTTTGGCCAATAAAAGTTCTCTTTAAACCCAAAGTGCAGTGGTTGAACTTTAGGTTGGAATGGAATGCATCTAGTTAGTGTGTCAAATCGCATTGAACATTCCTTGGAAAAGGGTATTAAAAAATGCTGAATGAGACAAGAAAGAAAAACTAAAATTCATGCCTTTAAAAATTGGCAATAACTGGGCTTAATACAGACTTGAACTTGTATACTTGGTACTATATGCTTGCAACAATTGACGACATTGATTATGTCAAGTATCATACAATTCCTATTGTAATGTTTTTAGAAAAAGCCATTGAATCAAACCACACAGTCAAAAGAAATAAAAAAAAAATTAGTTAGTAAGGTTCAATCTAATATGGACCTTATAGTGTATCGCGTTTTACAATCAGAATAAAATTATGTATGCGATTGAAACAGACATATTTTTTTTCAATAAATCATATTTTTAATTTTAATTAAAAAAATGATCAAAAATCTTTGGAACATAATATCTAGCGATTATTTGATAGGCGAATCTGAGAGTGATAATACCAGCGACAATGAGTAGAATATTATTTATGAATGTATTATCCGCATAGAGGGGGGTTCAATATTAACTATTTTTTTCGATTTTCAAAATTAGAAAAAACTAAATTTTTTCGTTTTAGATAACGATTTTTAATTTAGAAAATTTTTTAAAATCGAAAAATAGTAAATATGGAAGGCCCCCTACTGGACAGGTCTTAAAAGTTATCGGGGGATAACTGAAGCCTGTGGCTTCATCGTCAAATCACGATCCAAAAATTAAAAAACTGAAGAAACCTTCAACTCCAATAAAAAAGTCAGGAAAACGTAAGGCCTCTTCTTCAGAAGAAGATTAAAAAAAAACGAGCAACTTCAAAGGTTTCAACAAGGATGGCGACGAAGAAAACTACTTATTATTGTTAAATAAATATTTTTAGCTTTTTTTTCATTTTCAATTCCATGTAATATCTTCATTCTTGATTTTCAATAAAATTCGATTTTTCTTTCATTTGTGCTCTTCTTTCTCTACATTTTTAGTACATTTCTAAGCAAGTTAGGACTTTCTGCTTTTCACCATTTTAAAGAACCAAAAAAAGTGAAACATAATTTTTTGAGTCATAAGCCACTTTTTCATAGACCTTGTCACATATTTCCTTTTTTTTTTTTTATTTAATTTTAATTCAATTACAAAGGTGTGCAAAATGAAAAACTAGTGCCTCAGCACCAGTTGGCACTGTAAAGGCTGGTTGGCAAAACTTAATTCACATTAGTTATTATCCTTCGTAATATTACTTAGTATATAAGTTAACACACTAAATATTTTCACATTAATCTCTGTAACACATAAAATATTTTCACATCAAATTCTGTTTTGCTGCATACGTCTAATATTTCAACATCAACATTATGAACAATTCCGTCTTGTCCGTCCTGCTGACGTTGCACACGCGCCACCAAATAATTCTTCAACTCGTGGGAAAACGCTGAGACAACAATTTCAGTGCATAGAAAAATAAGTTACGTTTAAGAAAAACAATTTTGTAAATTTCAGTTTTTAGTGGATAATTAATAAATAAAGAGCTTAAGCTCCCATAAAAATAAAAAATAAGATTATTTTTTTTTTACAATTAATAAAATATAAAATTAACTGGCGCCCGAGCAGGGACCCAGTATCAGTAAAGTGAAAAGTGTTTCAATATAAAAAGTAAAGCTTAGTAAAAGTGCTAATTACTAAAATATCAAATATTAAAAAGTGAAATAATTCAGACAACTAAAAAGTTTGAAAAATTGAACATTTAACTTTAAGGACTCCAAAAATAAATAAAAAGATTAGCAGTGCGACCGTTCCAGAGTACCAGGAGAGAAAAGGATACAACGATCCACCCACCTACCTACAAAATTAAAGGAGTTTAGCGATGCTGGGTGTTACTTTTAGTTTAATGTAAGTTATTAAATAAGATAATTGAAAATAAAATAAAATAATTGAAAATAATATTGAGATACAAAAGTGAAAAATACGAAAGAAAATTTACAGTTTAAAATAAAATTGAAGAAAATTTACAGTTCAAGCTAAAAGAAAGTTTAATGCTAGTTTTAAATAAAATAATTGAAGTTAAAATTAAAATCAAAATAAAATAATTGAAAGTAATATTGAGATACAAAAAAAATATTACGAAAAATTTTTTCAGTTTAAAATAAAAAAAGAGAAAATTTTATAGCAAATCATTTTTTTAAAATACAATAACGTTTATAAAATAATATTGAGAATAAAACAGCTTAAGAAATAAATTTTCCACTGTAGTCATCACATTAATTTGCATAAGAGTTTATTTTCTTTAGTATTGTGTGAACATCTAAACCATTAAAATAACTGATAGTTCAAAAAAAAATTTTTTTAAATTTATTGAAATTCATTATTTGAGAAGTTTCCAAAGATATAACCTAAATTTCGTGAAAATCGAAGTTAATCTTAAAGTTTCTTGTCCTTCCCTAAAAGAAAAAAAGAGAATAATAACATCTTTTTCCCAAATCATGACGGAAAATACCTTAAATTCCATACAGGACACTCTCTCTAGACTGTCAATTACAACAAATAGTGTGACTGGCGCAAGCACAAGCGCTGCAGCTGCAGCTGCTGCGGCAAGGAATCAGGACACAATTACTATAAATTGTGCTGAGTTAGGAAAAATTATTTCGGCTAATGTTCAGGAAATTTTAAACCCTTTTAAAGAATTTGAGGCAGGAGATAACAGTGATAATTTCCCAGGGGGATCCATTCGTGATGTAGATAAGATTCCCGATATAGTTAATTCCCTTAGAGAATTTAATGGTAAAAGTGGCGACTTCAACTCATGGCGAAAGTCCGTGGATCGCTTATTCGAAATATTTAAGTCCATAGAAGGTAGTTCAAAACTTTATGCAATATTACACACAGTTAGACATAAGATTACCGGTGAAGCAGATACTGCTCTGGAATCTTATAGAACCCCACTTAATTGGAATAAGATTAAAAAGGTGTTGATGATGCATTATGCAGACAAGAGGGATATTGGGACATTAGAATACCAGATGTCCACCCTGCTCCAAAGAAACATGGCAATAACCGAATTCTACAAAAAGGTCTATGAACACCTGTCATTGCTTCTAGACAAAGTATCGTGTTTGGACATTTCAGAGGAAGCGAAAGGTGCCATGATAAATTCCTATCGAGGAAAAGCTCTCGATACATTCGTAAGAGGCCTGAACGGCGACTTACCCATACCGTTTGCCCCACACCAGTTTAGCCAAGCAAATCAAAGACCAAATTTTACAGGGTTTAATAATAGACAAAATTTTCCACCGAAACCCCCTCAACTTATGGAAGTCGATCAATCAATAAGATCAAAAAACGCAAATTATCAAAATTTCCAAAGAAATCATCAATTTGCCCAGAAACGCCCACACGAAACCTCTGGTGGTATTCCTCCCAAGTTGCAACGAAATTATTTCATGAACAACAATAATGATGCTCAATATGATGGTCAATATTATGACCAATACGAAAATTATAATTCTTGTTATCCACTTGATAACATAGAGCAGATACAACAAAACCGTTTCACGAATTTTAGCAAAGATTACCAAAATGATGCCCAGTTCTATGATCGAGATAATTATTATGACCCCTGTTATCCACTTGATAACCCAGAAAAAGTTGAAGATACGAATCCTGTCTCTAACGACGGAAATGAAATAGACAGCGTTTATTTTTTAGACTAGTCCCGTCTTCACTCCCATACTTCGAACTTAAAAAGGATGAGGACACACTAGAATTTTTAATTGATACCGGATCAAATAAAAATTATATCCAGTCCACTCGAATTCGTTATCCTATTTTAAATGATAAACCATTCCATATAAGTACAGTTGCCGGAACAATAGAAATAACACATCATACATTCGTAAACATTTTCGGTCCAGATATACCAAAGCTAAAATTTTATACCCTCCCAACCTTGGAAACATTCCATGGAATAATTGGAAATGACACATTGAGAGATATCAAGGCGACTATTCATACTGATAAAAATTTTATGACCATAAACAACGCTATAAGAGTCCCTTTGAAACAAAAAACATCTCAATCGGTCAACAATATTGAGTTGAGACTATCCCACCTTACAGAATTGCAAAAGAATAAACTTTATGAGATTGTTAAAGAATGTTCTAACGTGTTTACAGACTCAAATGAAAGGTTAACCTACACCACCAACATTAAAGGTGAAATACGCACAGTTACAGATAACCCAATTTATTCAAGGCCTTATCCATACCCTATGGCTCTGAAGTCAGAGGTCGAAAAACAGATTGAAGAATTGCTAGCCAATAATATAATCAGACCGTCCAAATCACCATACAATGCCCCCGTATGGATCGTAGAAAATTGGACGCCTCAGGTGAAAAGAAGTACAGAATGGTAATTGACTACAGGAAATTGAATTCTGTGACCATTCCGTTCAGATATCCTATACCTGAGATTAATGAGGTTCTTGCGAATCTTGGAAAAAATAGTTATTTTACTATCATTGACCTTCAAAGTGGTTTCCACCAGATACGATCAAAAGAGGAAGATGTTGAGAAAACTGCTTTCTCAATTAATAATGGCAAATATGAATTTTTGAGACTCCCTTTCGGACTCAAAAATGCACCTTCAATATTTCAGGCTGCGCTCGACGACATTCTCCGACCACACATAGGGAAAAGATGCTACGTCTACATAGACGACATCATTATATTTGGGAAAAATGAAGAAGAACATTTCCAAAATTTAAGAGCAATTCTAAAAACACTGTCAGAAGCAAATATGAAAGTGCAACTCGACAAGTGTGAATTTATGCAAAGTGAGGTTGAGTTTCTAGGATTTATTATTAGTATAGAAGGAATCAAAACTAACCCAGACAAAGTAAAGGCTATAGCAAAAATATCAGTTCCAAAAAGTTTGAAAGAACTCCGCTCCTTTCTTGGTATGGCAGGCTATTATAGACGGTTCATTAGAGATTACGCAAAAATAGCAAAACCATTAACATCCATGCTCAGAGGGGATGCTGGCAATGTGGAAAAAAATGCATCAAAAAACAAGGCTATCTCACTTGATCAGGAGGCGATAGAAGCATTTCAGAAAATAAAAAACATACTGATCTCAGACGATGTGATACTTTCTCATCCGGATTTTGAGGTCGAATTCGAACTCACTACGGGTGCTTCAAACCATGCCATAGGTGCAGTCCTCTCCCAAAATAAAAAACCCATTACATTCATTTCAAGAACATTGTCACGAACAGAAGAAGCCTATGCCACAAACGAAAAGGAAATGTTGGCAATAATCTGGGCGCTAACCTCCCTACGCAATTATCTATATGGCTCGAAAAAGGTAAAAATAACCACAGACCACCAACCACTGACATTTGCATTAAGCCATAAGAACCACAATAACAAAATGAAAAGGTGGAAAGCCATACTTGAGGAATATAACTACGAATTAAATTAACAGCCAGGTAAAACAAATGTTGTAGCCGACGCTCTTTCAAGAATGACTACTCAAATTAATAATTTAACAGGAACTGTTCATAGTGATGAAAGTTCCAGCGTGGATCTTGTGCCTTGCGTAGAAAGCCCAATCAATGTTTTCAAGAATCAAATATTTTTAAAGATTGGAGACATATCAAGTTATCAATTTCAAATTATTTTTCCTACAGTCCATCGTCATACCATTACCGAACCGGAATTCAATAGAGAAAATTTAATACATCATCTGAAAAGGAGACTAAATCCCTCTGTAATAAACGGAATTTTCACAGAAGAAAGAATCATGGGAACGATACAAAATTTATATCCAGAATATTTTCGTAACTATAAAACCAGGTACACACAAACAATTGTAGAGGATATAACTAATGAACAGCAACAGGAAGAAATTATATTAGAAGCTCACTGTAGGGCACATAGAAATGCAATCGAAAATAAAGCCCAAATACTCGCAAAGTATTACTTCCCCGGAATGACTAGTAAAATTAAACGAATAACTCAGAATTGCACAATATGTAAGGAAAATAAATACGAACGACATCCGAACAAACCTAAACTGACCGAAACACCAATGCCAACACGCGCAGGAGAGATGTTACACATTGACATTTATTTGACTGAAGGAAAAGCAGTGATGACAGCTTTAGACAAATTCTCAAAATATGCACAGGCTAAAATACTTAAAAGCCGTTCTATAGAGGACATACGAAGACCAATGAGGGACATATTATTTTCTTTTGGAGTACCAACGAGGTTGGTAATAGATAATGAGCCATCACTAAATTCTCGTTCAATAAAATTCATGTTAGAAAACGAACTAAGAATAGAAACCTACGTAACACCCCCATACACAAGCCGAGCCAATGGCCAAGTGGAAAAGTTTCACTCTACTCTGACCGAAATAATGAGGTGTCTAAAAAATAACGGAGGACACCGTAATTTTGAAGAGCTATTGGAAAGAGCGGTTGCTGAATATAACCACTCAATACACTCGGTGACAAAAAAGAAACCAGTTGACTTATTCTTCGGACGATCAGTCAACTTTTCACCAGAAGACATAGATCGAACTAGGCAAACTAATATAGAAAGACTTGCGAAGAAACAAAAACAGGACATGGAACATCATAATAGGGACAGAACTGACTTTAAATCATACTTAGCAGGGCAAATTATATTTGTAAAAAGAAATAAACGACTAGGAACAAAACTTTCAAAGCCACATTCAAAAGAAATAGTAGCTGAAGATAGAAATAGTACAGTTTTGACAGAGAAAGGACAGATTATACACAAAAGTAGAATACGTAATTAAACATAATCAAAATTTTTTTTAATAATTTACAGACTACTCATACCACTTAACTATGCCGACGTACAAATCCTGGATTATTCTAATTCTCAACTTATCACAGTAGAAAAATCCGTTGCAAGAATACAGACAGGAAATTTTAAAATTATTCACGAAGTGGACCTCGATAAATACAACGACATTACAAACAACATAGAACATTTGGCAAAAACCCCGGAATTCTAAAATAATCCACACTACCCGTTCATTTCCCTATTAATATCTCAGAGTAAAACCCATTTAAGCAACTTGCAAATTCAAAAAAGGAAAAGATCTTTAGATTTTCTAGGAAGTGCATGGAAATGGTTAGCAGGTAGTCCTGATCACCATGACCACGAAATAGTTTTAAACAATTTGAATAATGTCTTGGAAAATAATAAAAATCAACTTTTGATTAATAAACTAACAATAGAAAAAGTTAATGAAATAGCGAATATAACCAATAAAATTTTAAAAGTAATGGAAAATGATGAACACACAAAGAATGACCTTATTTTAAAATTAAAGCTTAAGCTAGAAGTAATCAAGGAAGAAGTTGTAAACATAGCTTACGCCATACATTGGGCAAAAGCTAATATAATAAATTCTTATATTTTATCTAATGAAGAAATTGGAATAGCAAAAAACATTGTAAACAGAGAAAATTTACCATTTATTAATTTAGATGAAGCTTTAGAATTTTCCGAAATAAAAATTGCTACTAACGGAAAATTAATTATTTATATTATAAGTTTACCAACTGTTAAGAATGATATTTGCAAAACAATCGAAATAAGAGCTGTCGAACATGAAAAGAAAATAAATAAAATAAATTTTAACGAAATATTGATTTGCGAAAAAGAAATATACGGAATTAAAAATAATTGCAAAAATTATAATAATTTAGAAATATGTTTAAGTAATCATATAATAGATTTAAGCACTGATACTTGCATAAACAATCTACTTAAAAGTCGAACACCAAACTGCACTGTGGTAAACAACCAACACATCCCAACAATAGAGGAAATTACACCCGGCATACTATTCCTGAATAGATTCAATGGAGATATTACAATTGGGAATGAAACAACCCTACTAAATGGAACATTTTTGGTGCATTTCAGCAACATTACCATTGAGATTCAAGGTAAAACCTATCGCAATGAAGGAAAAATAACAAGCAAACCGTTACCGGCAATACTTCAGCCACTAGCCAAAACTAATACCGTTGAAGAAATACTTTCCCTACAAATGCTACACCAACTAAACGCTAATAATACTAAATACATTAGTAGTTTGGAGAAGGAAGAAAAAATAAAATATGGTATCAGCCTCTCAGCTACCATAATGCTATTAATTGTTATAATAGCTATTGAAAAATTTATTAAAAAATCAATTCAACTGACACCAGCAGCGATAGAAGGGTTAAACCAATTTTTTAACAAAACAAGTTCGTCAAACGAGGACGTTTGAAATCAACGAGGGGAGAAGTTAACACACTAAATATTTTCACATTAATCTCTGTAACACATAAAATATTTTCACATCAAATTCTGTTTTGCTGCATACGTCTAATATTTCAACATCAACATTATGAACAATTCCGTCTTGTCCGTCCTGCTGACGTTGCACACGCGCCACCAAATAATTCTTCAACTCGTGGGAAAACGCTGAGACAACAATTTCAGTGCATAGAAAAATAAGTTACGTTTAAGAAAAACAATTTTGTAAATTTCAGTTTTTAGTGGATAATTAATAAATAAAGAGCTTAAGCTCCCATAAAAATAAAAAATAAGACTATTTTTTTTTACAATTAATAAAATATAAAATTACTTATATATAAAAATAAGAGGAGAAAACAATTTTTTTTTTAAATTAATTTAAGTATAAAAAGGAAATTACATGCGTTTAAACAAACAAAGGTATATCAGAAGCAGTAGTTATAACATAACATATCTTGAGTATTTTTTGAAATTTGAAAGAGAAGGACACATCTTTAAAAATTTAGGTAAGTTGTTAAATTATTTACTACCAGAGTATTCAATACGTTGTTACGTTGTGTATGTACGGCAAAAAGCCACTCTTATTTGTTGACTATTACGAGTATTGTATGAATTCTGATCTCTAACGGAACGTATTGTATGCTCCTTTCAGACTCGGCAAGTTACTTGCGCAAGAGACTCTTGATTTGTAGATGTCGGGGGTAAGGTAGCAGCAAGGGGAAACAAATTGAGTACATACTTTGTTGTACTCGGCAAGTTACTTGCGCAACTAACTTGCCGAGTCTGAAAGGGGGGCTATGAGGGTCTAGGCTATATTTTAGAGACTTTATGTGTTAATATTGTAGAAATTACAAACAGAATGACAAACTAATATATACCCTTTATACGTGTTGTGAAGGGTATAAAACCATTCAAATTTAGATACTCTTCTTTGGTAACATCAGTAACATCACAATAATAATCAATTGTTGTTTGTAAATGCACAAAGTTTAGCAGGGTTGCTGAAAAGTAACGATTTTAAGGCATTTTACCTTTGTTTCCATAACAAAATAACCAAATATTAATTTGCAGATTGAAGTTAAAAAATTTAAATTTTTTAAAAGTATACAGACCACATTTTGCGACTATGACGTTCTGGAATGCTAAAACAATACTCTAAATATGTTCTGACAGATTACAAAAATAATGTTTTTCTATTTTATGCTAAATTATGCTGTAGATCTTTTTTAAGAAATAGTTAGAATCAAATTGATCAGAAAGGAAACACCTTTTACTTTATCGTGTATCTTGATAAGAAAGTGTTTTAGTTAGACCTATGAAACAGTAAAATATGGTGGCCATCTACAGTCGTCGGCACAATTATTTTGACAAATTGTTTTCTTATTTATTTGCGTGCTTTTCGTTCAAGTGCGTAAAAAAACGTTACCTCAGCTTTGCTCCAAACAAAGTGCACATCAACAACAGCAGTTATGTAAAATATTTGTCCATTGTTTTGTGCACTCTCAGACTGCTGATAAGAATCGTAGTAGGCTCTGACTTTCGCTTCGGCATAAGTATTTTGACATGCACTTTATCAGTTTTCTTGCGTGTTCTTTGCAATTGAAGGTCAACTAAAATTGTTTTAATACATTTTTGTGTCTTTACTTATAATTTTGATTCATCAGTGATTTATGGGGGAAACGGCAAAGTTCAGTGCCGGCTTCAAGGTAAACGCCGCTTGAGAGAAGCATGTTATAAGACTGACATAGCAAGAGATATTCCATACATATCAAAACAAAACAAACTCAAGTGTTTAGCTTTTGGTAATGCACATGTCCAAAAGCCAGTAGAGTTTTGGAGAAAAGTTCTTTGGACTGATGAAAGCTCAAAGACAAAAAACTGCGCTAGCTTGTGAAAGAAATAAGCGAGATTTTCTTGATAAAATAATTGTGCCGACGACTGTACATTTTTAAGTTTTTAACTTGCTGGTATAACTTAAATGGTAAGGTATACATTTGCATACCTTAATAAGACATAAGATAGTTAAAATCCAGAAAAACGCAGCGGGTAATTTTAGTCCTGAAAAAATTGATTAGTTTTGTGTTAGTAAACAAAATGGAAAAAAGGACACGTACATATTAACCAATTTTGGTAAAAAATAATCGAAGCGGTAACGCTGGTAGTAACAAACTTCTATTTTTATTTGGATGCTCATTGAAAAGGTCAGTGTTGCCTTTTGCGCTACACTTGGTTCTAGTTAAATAATTAAAGGTTTGGAATTAATTGTGCAATAGGATTTCGTTTTTTGCAAGACCCCTTAAATAATGGTTAATATAGCTGCGATTTCTTCAAATATTTTAACACTCTGGTTATCAAAATTAAGTCAAAGTGAATCATTTGTATTGAACAATTTATTTTGCAAATTTATTGATAACACAATAAGACCGGGGTTTTGAGATGTGGATTAAGATTAAACATAGTTTAAAGTACTCTGAAACTCAGATTTTTCCAGCGAAATTTGATTTTTTTTATTATTTCATTAAAGGTCAACATTTTAAGCAAAACTAAACTGCTCCGTCAGAGTTTTTTATACAAACTGCACGCAGAAAAAAAACATGTTTAAATATGGTCCAACAAAACTATTCTTGAAAAAAAGTTTAAACATACCATGTTTAATTTAACCATATTATTGTCACCGACAACCATATTATTGTTAAATTAGTCATCCAATAAGAAGCCACAACCATATTATGTTTAAATATGGCAATAATTTGTCTTTAAATTAACAATAGTATTTTCCTCTTTTCCAAGAGCAATATGCTCTTGGTTGGTTGAAAACCAACCATGCTACGATTATTATAAGTGTTAAACATATTTTTGTTATTATTAACCAAAACATGTTCGGAGACAACCATAATATATTTAAACATGCTTTTTCTCTGGGTGTGGGTAATGGCGTCACAAATCTGTTTTCAGATAAACTAAACCTAGTTTAACTGCGATCTCAAAAACCCAGCCTAAGTCATACTCACTTCTTTTTTGCTTATAATACATAAGTCCCATTTAGATATCTTTTCGTCCTTAGGTGGACAAAAGGAAATGTAATTTAATATGTTTTTTATGCAAACATTTACTGGATAAATTAATTTGTTTGTTATTTTTCAGCTTTAATTACTATCTCTTATGTTTTAAAATTCAAACTTTTAATACTCACCTTTTTTCTTTATATGTTTACAAATAATGAAAGATTTATTTTCTTGTTCTCATGTTAATGTTTTTTTTTATTATTATAATTATTTGTTTTTCATTGCTGTTTCAAGGCTCTAAAAATAGTTTACATGGTTCCACTAAAAATGTAGATATTGTAATATAATAATTTTATTTAATATATATATATATTTATATATATATATATATAATATGTATATATGTATGTATGTATAAGTTCATGTAATATAATATAATTATTATTTTTATAATTATTTATATAAATACTATATTTAATAATTTTATTACTGTTTTTTTAAAGTTTGCTGTTTGTTATATTTAAATAACTATTTCTCATTTTATCCGTTTTGGTTTTAAAGTTTTTAATGTATTTTTTTGTGTTTTTTTTTATTTTGATTCTTCATTGATTTTATCAATCATTGTAATTTATAAATTATATGTAGATGTGTAATGAATGGTCGGTTTGTGTATGAGTCTGTTTAAGTATTCGGAATTTTATGTTCTCCTGTATGTAAAACATGATTAACATGGCACCAACTCACTCTCTTTTCAAAAAGTTTTATATCCGAAAAATTTAACGGGTGTTTTGTCCATTAGCCAATTTAATTTCTAATTACCAAACACAATATTCAATGACAAAATACTTGCTTGATTCCCTAATTATATTTTCGAGTGCAGATAAAAATACATTTAAAAGCAATTCGAAGAAGAATAAAAACTAACACTAAGACGAATTTATAAAACAGAATTTTATTGAAAACTATGTACGAAATATCACAAGGGGGAAAAAAGCTTCAAAAGTGATTTGCGATGAAATCATAAATAGTACATCGGCAGCTTTTTTCTTCATCATTTAAACTTTTAATTGAAGTAATTTTTTGGTCCTGTTTGAATTTTAGTCTTAAAAATTTACATTGAAGTTTATTAAAAAAAGTATGAAAGTAGAGATAATAGTTTAAACTTATTTATTTTTTTATATAAATCGGCAAATGCAAAACAGTTATGAGCACTCTCCTCCTCTGTTTGTCAACCGATTTAAATTAAAAAATACACAATTTGAAAGGTATTTACTTACAGAAGTGCACAATGTATGAAATCTGAGGGGGTAAAAAGGACAAAAAGAGGTTAATTCGGTAACCTCAATATCACCAGAGCTTAAAGAGATACAAAAAAATTTAATACTTATCGTTGTTCATTAGAAAAATAAGCGGACAGGTGCCTGGTACTTTTTGAAATTCGGATCTTTTAGAAAGTAAAACGGGTAAAACCTGTATTTTGAAACTTCTTCGTCACACCATTTTAAACTAATAAACATAGAAATAAAGGTTATAACAAATTACATAGTGACTTATCTAAATTATACAAATATAAATTTGGTACTTTTTTACAAAACCTTTTTCTCCACTGAAAGTTGGGCAAGAAATGATACAGAAAAAGGAATTCTATTTGTTGATCATTTGAAAAACGTATTTACCCCTCATACATCACATAATATTGCTGTGGAGTTACCACCTGTTGATGTTAGAGCAGCTGTTCCCCTAAGATTTGAGATAACAGAAGTCGAAAAGGCTATTTGTGATTTAAGCCCCAAGAAAGCTCCTGGTCCCTGCATAGCAAAGAAAATTATTCTTTTTATTTTTAATGCTATTTTACGCCTTGAATACTACCCTCAAGAATGGAAAGATTCCTTAGTTACCATGATACCTAAACCGGGAAAAGATCACACAAAAGTTGAGTCATATAGGCCTATAAGTTTATTATCTAATATATCAAAGCTGTTTGAGAATCTCTTAGTGTCAAAATTAATCCCAATTTTAAATGAAAATATATGTATTCCTAACCATCGGTTCGGTTTTAGAAAAGACAAAGCACAATTGAACAAATCCATCGGATAGTAAACGCCATTAGAAAGGCGCCATAAGATGAGATTTGATTACTTATTGTTAGTTCATATTTAATATATGAAGATTCAATAAAGAAGAAAAAAAAAAAATTTCTCCACTCATTGACTTAAATGTACCTATTAAACTATGGGCTCTCAATTCAATATTAAAATGTTTGATTTTTCAATGGGGAGAAAAAAGGGCGAAATTGCATAATTGGCGTTGCCAAAACGTCAAATTACGCGTTCTGGAAACTTCCAATAAAATAAAGCCAAAATCGGTCGTGTTGTGTGTCTCGTGCCAAAGTCTTGTCGAAACCACATATCGACCAATTCATCATCTTTAATTGCAGGACAAAAAAATGAGCCGTGGAATTGGCAAATTCGGAAATTCCGCCACACTTTTAGTAGTAAAAGCGATATTTTCGGCAGTGCGCACATTACGATGATGCACTACTTGTCCACATCTGTAACTCTTCCAGTCTCTTCAAATTCCTTTATAATTTTCTCAACTTGTGGCCCAGTAGGTCGTTAATGACAACCATCACTTTTAAAGTAAATTTTAGCTATTCTTACGCAATCTTCGTTTGTTAAACGATCCGTATTCGTAAATGGCAAACCTTTCACTTTCAGATCACAGATGTAAATAGAACAGAAAGTGTTCTATTGTAAAGAATGGCCCGCATAAAATCTGGACGCATTGAAAACATTATTACACCACCCCTGGTAAATAAAATTCAGAAGTGTTTTTATATGTTATTGACAAGACATATACCGTTATTTGTTATAAATATCAGGTTTGTAATTTGAACATTCTTTAGTACAGACGAGATGGAACATAATAGACGCGAAAACATTTTGCACACTTTCTTAAAAAACCAAACATTTAGTGGCTGTAAAATTGCAAAACTTCTAAATATTCCTGAATCTACACTATGTAGTGTTTAATGTAAAAACTAAAACAAGTGAAGAAAATTAAAGTCAACAACCCAACTTTAAAGAAAAATATATTCATTTAAATTAAAAATAATTCTGGGATGTCCGACCGATAACGAGCTAAGAAATTTAATATGTACAAGTAGAAGTACCATTCAGCGTATACGTGCAATCAGTGGATTAAAGTCCTACCGAGAGATTTAATACTCAAACTGCACAGAAAAACAGAAGTCTGTTGGCAAAAAACGTGCTCTTCTGTTATACAGAATAGTTTTGACGAAGTTTAAAGTTTGCATAATGATGGATGATGAAACATACGTAAAATGCAGTTACCTGGAAACAAATTTTATATTGCAACGAAGCGTGAACTTCGCCTCCAAATACAAGTACACCAAATTTAATAAATTTGGAAAAAAATATGGTATGGCAAGCGACATGTAGTTATGATTTGTAGATTGCTGCATTTATGACATCATCCACAATGACGTCAGAATTATATCTAAATGAATGTCTTCAAAAAAGAATATTACCACTTATTCAACGACACAAATATTCAGTAAAATTTGACCAAATCTTGAGTCATGCCATTATTCAAATGTTGCCATGAAGTGGTACAAAAACAATGGGGTAGATGAAATACCGAAATACATGAATCCCCTTAATTGCCCACAATTTCGACCTATCGAAAAATATTGGGCAAAAGTTAAAAATAAATTAAAGAAAAGTAAAGAAGAAGCAAAAAACGAACGTTCAATGTTAAGAAAATGGAACAAGTTCGCTGCAGAGGTGGGCTCGAAAGATGTGCAAAAACTAATGGGAAGCATTACGATACATGTTCGTTGTTTCATTTGTATTTTCTTATCTATATATATAAAAATGAATTATGTATGTTTGTATGTTTGTTTGTCGCTTTATAGACTCCGAAACTACAGAGCCGATTTTCCTGAAATTTTTACAGTAACATCACGTGAGCCCTAAAAATAAAATAGGCTACTTATTTTTTCGATAGGGGCAGGGGAATTGGTACCCCCCATAGGATGCCAATATTAATTATCGCATATCTTAAGAGCCGCTGCACGCATTTTGCTGAACTTTTTGTAGTAGGATTTTCTGAGCCCCGGAATTGAAATAAAATAGCAGCGGGGGTATAGGAATACCCCATAGGACGCCAATGTTTAACATCGCATATCTTAAGAACTGTAATAGTGAGAATGTTCAAACTTTCTAAAAGTCACTCTTAAAATAAGTTAAGTCACTTTTGAAAATAAAAATAAAGCGGGTAGGCGCAGGGGGGGAAATACCTCCCATAGGATGCATACATTAAATATCGCTCAACTGAAGAACTATTAAAGGGAGAGTCTTCAAACGTGGTTAAAGCTACTATTATAGTAAAATATAAATTTTAATATAAAAATGTGCGGGGTAGACAGAGTAGGAGCAGTACCCCTCATAGAAGACATATTAAATGCCATATATCTGAACACTAGAGCTATCAACCTTTACAGGACAAATTTTAAAACAAAAATAAATGGGGTAGGTGCAGGGGTAGCGAAGCGCACCGGGTTAAGCTAGTTTTCTATAAATTTAAATAAATTTCCCTTGATTCAATATACATATTATTTATACAAATCCGTCTTTCCTTTTAAAAGTTATAGCTATTTTAACGCGTCCAGATTTTAAGTGGCCATTCTTTATTATACTGGTATTGCTTGTATTTTCTATAATTTTATGAATGTATTCAAAATGTAGTTTTTTTTTAGATTAAAATTTGCTTCCTATGTATTTTTGGCGTGCTTTTTTTGAGCTGGATCGGGGCGAATTCATGTATACGGTGGTGTCGATACTATAACAAGTAACAACACCAAAAACACAACAATGTATTTTTTTGTTGCTTTCGTTGATCGATGTGTCAAAAACACAAGCAACTTTTGACATTTCTCTCTCTAAAGGCCCAACCATAATATGCATAAGTTAGCTTAAGGGACTGTCAAAAATTAACGAAAAGTCTGTCAAATGCATAAGCAAATTAAAGAAGACTTTTAGGTGGCCATAACGTACTTACATAAACTTAAGATCCATGTTGCATATTTGTGCAATATTCTGGTTTCTTGCGCCCTGTATTTGTATTTGTTTATTTTATGTTTTATTTAATTTGCATTCAACGTTTTAAAAAGCAAAAATTGGTGTTTGTTGTGCATATTTATTAATAAAAAATGGATACAAAATTAAAACAAAAAAAAAAAAAAAAAAAAAAATAAAATGGAAAACATTTTTAAAAATTGGTAAAACCTATTCACAAAAGATTGGCTCAAGCACATAAAGATAAAAGAATGGGTGAAATAAACAGATGACTTAGAAAAAACCTTTTGCAAATGCATTTTATTTCTTAATTTACTGGCCAGGAGCAACATACAGAAACAAGAATGCACAAAAATGCTACGGGCACAACTAAACACCATCCTATCCCTTTTAAATGAATTTGTAACGAAGTTCAGCAGAGGCGGTATTAAGTTCATGTGCTGTGCACAGTTCTGTTGCACCTTTTGATCATCTGGCAAAAGTTCGTCGTGAAAGCAGAAGGAAAAAATGCAGCATATAATAAAAATGTACCTGGCCCTTACTTTTATAAAGACCTCTCTATATTTTTTATATAAATTTTAATAGCATTTATTCTAGCATTCTTTTAGTATTAGTTTTCAAAATAAAGCATTTTTTCCTCAATAAGTTCTGGCAACACTGACTCTAATACTCAAAGTTAAATTTTTATTCTATAAACATAAAGGCCCAACCATAATATGCATTAGGCCGCTTAAGTCAACTTAAGCAACTATGCGAATACATATAAAACATATGTGGTCAACTATAATGTACTTAATGAAACTTTTCGTTAAGTTTCGTCAAATGTCATTTGCTTAAGCAAAGTGCCAAACTGAACGCACATTCCGTACGGAATCAGCTGTTTGTGCGTTGTTACAAAAAATATAATATTTTGAAATGGATAAAGAAAAACAAGAATATCGGAAAAGCGGAATTTTACATATTTTAATTTTGTATCCATTTTTATTAATAAAAATGTACAACAATCACCAATTTTTTTCTTTTCATAACGTTGCTGGCAAATTAAATAAAAGATAAAATAAACAAATACAGTTCTGTAATTCTTGGCACTTCTTTATTTGAACTACGCGCAAGAAAGCAAAATATTGCACAAATATGCAAGATGGATCTTAAGTTTATGTAAGTACATTATGGCCACCTTTAAGTCTCTTTTGATTTTCTTATGTATTTGACATACTTTTCGTTAATTTTTGACAGTACTTTAAGCTAACTTATGCATATTACGTTTGGGCCTTAAGTTTAAGTGCTTTATCACTGTTGAGAGAAGTACGTTAAGAATTGTAAGTAAAATTTGTTCACTAGAAACTCTGCCTGAAGGAATAGGAAAAAATTCCCGTAATATTTTATTAATACATATTCGCATACATTTTAGCAAATGCGAATGTAAATAGCAAAAAATAATGAATATTTGTACCCAACATTCGTCGTACCCCCACACATTAAAAATGAAAAAAAATTTCTTCCATTTATTTATACACGAAATATGTGTAGTCATGTAATTCGTAGTCATTTCATTATCTTTTTCTATAGGCCTGTTAATCGATTTCAAACGCAGACTTCGTTCGGCGTACGTACTTGTAAAACAAAAACAGTATTTCATAATTTGTTTTTGTTTTAAAGGTTAAGTTAAGCGAACGAAGAGCTGAACAGGCAGTAAGTAGAGTGTTATTTACCAACGCAAAAAAATTATAAAAAGATTTGTTTTAATTAATAAGTCGCATAGTTAAGATTTTTTTATATGTCTTCCGAAAAACGCCATAAAAAATGAGAATTTTCGTACCTTTTTGCTTATTTATTTCAAAATAAGAATGAAATACGCAGTAAATGGAATTTCTAATGAAATGTTTTAATAGAAGACATACGGAACGGGCGTTGCAGAATCTGAAGTAAATTCAAATATTTTGTAATGAAAAAAATATCCATAGTGCTCTTTTAAGCACTTTTTTTTTTTTTTTTTTTTTTTTTTTTTTTTTTTTTTTAGAGAATTGTAACATAATCGGAACTTGTCTAACGTTTCAAAGTATTAAATTAAACTTAATTGATTTTGATCAAAATAATTGATACATTTACGTATTGGTTCAACTTACCTCCCATTCCCCCACCCACCTTGCAATTTTGCTGTATGTGTTTGATTTTGAGTGATTGATAACTTGTCAATGAAAATAAGTTAATTGTTTACTTGTAATTACAAATTTTAATTAAAAATAATTAATAATAAAAATATTATTGTTTATATCATTTTGCATTATATTTTGCTTTTATTTAATGTAAATTGGTTTAAGTAATAATTATTTATTTGTATTTAAATATTTTTACTGCTTGAACTCTAAATTGTTGTTTTATTTCAACTGTACTGTGAAAATCGTTGTGAATTATTTAAGTAATTAAATTGTTTAATGTAATCAATTTTTTTAATCTCCTTTTAAAATGTATAATTATTTAGTTTCCTCTTTTTTGCTTAAATAAAATAAACAATATTTTCCTTTAAGTGTAAAATTTTCAATACGATCTTTTAAAAGCCAAAAGCTTGTGTACAACTAAATTAATTGTTCTTTAATTTTATAATCTTAAATAATTATATAATTTTTTTATTGGTAATATCTTAATATTTTTTTCTATGTTTTTTTATAACTTTTTTTTAAGTCTTTTGCTGTGTATTTTTTTTATATTAATTTTAATCAAATATGATTTGTTTAAATGGTATATTTTATATAATATACAATATAATGTATAATATTTAATTTTTTTTTGTTAATAAAAAATTGTTTTATATAATTTTTTGGTGTCTTTCTTGTATTTGAGTTTTTTTGTTAATAATTAAAAACTACGGGTATTTAAAAATATTTCGTTTAACTCTACTGACTAGAATTCCGTTCCTTTGTTTTTTGTTTGTTAATTATTCACAGTAAAAATTAATTTAAATTTTATTTTTATATAAATTATTTGTTTAGTTTTTACTATTTTATTTCATTAAAGCAAATCTTAGAGTTTAAAAATAATTAGAGTATTCGTTAAATATTTTCAAAACTTTTTAAACGTTTTTCCTTTGGATCAATAGCAATTCGAAAATATTGTCAAATTATGATTTCTTATGTATGTGGACATGAGAAGTTAATATTATTTACACTCTGAAATTTATTCTAAAGTGCAACGGACTAAGCCGCGAAAAAAAAAACGGCTATTAAATTTTTTCAAATTTTCCGAAAAATTATTTTGCTTTTAAAGGCATAGAACTGAAAACAAGATTGACGGCTGTGTAAAGCCCATTGTTCCCATACTCACTTTGTATGGACACCCCAGTATCGAAAGCCTTATTCCGGGAGCATATTTGTAAGAGACTTTAATAAAATCATAGGTCGATTTCGCTGATTCTTAAAACCAAACAAATCTTATGTAAAAGGAATGTTTAAGGTACGTTTAGACAACTTATAGCTTAATTTGTATAAACTCGAAATTCGTGAGCAGACTATTGGAGACCGGGTGAAGCAATGATTCAATTGAGTTCATTATGAATATTTAATACTCTTTATATTTAAGAAATACCTAAGCTAAATTTGGTCCTTCGAACTCATATGGTATGGGCGCCATTGTTTATAAACCAAATTAAAGGAAGCCATTTATAAGCCGATTTTTAACCTTTATCTACTAGTATTATATTAAGTTTGGTTAAGGTGAATGGGAAAAAGTAGCAAACTATTCCAGACTTTATGTGATATAAATATGTTATAGCCTAGTCGCCAGCATATCTGATGTCTCCGGATGCCTTATTCCGACGGTCATTTACACATCTGCAAACCAACTTCGCTACTCAGCTCTACGATCAATATTGTAAAAATTACAAATGGTATAACAAACTTATACATGCCCTTTTTACCCTTGTTGAATACAACAATGATTGTAATTTATGTGTTGTAATATAATTTAAATATTCTATTTCTATCTCTTGAGATATAACAGCTTTAATTAATACATCGTTTTCAAACGAAAATTGTATAAAGTTAAAACAGCATGTACCCGATGTTAAATAATACAAATTTCGATGTTACACATTCACAGGGGTTGCTAAAGGAATTTACAAAAATAAATTGATTTTTAAGTTTTTTTTAATATCCCAAAGTCAGCTTTTGCAAATGTTTTAAGGCTTTGATTCCTGACATTGTCCTTCGAAAATCCTTCCATTATTGTTGTGCGATTTGTAAATTTTTATTGCTTTTATAACTACAAATACAAAAGCATCTTTAATCCGCATTTTTAAGCATTAAATCAAGTACGATGTCAAATGGAAAACAACATTAAATGAAGTAAAGAATTTCCTTGAAAAGTATTTTTTCTCTTAGAATTATTTGAAGTTCAATACACTATGGCCTCGATTTGATCAATTCGATTTACGTCGTTGTAACGTGAATTTCAATCGAAAGAATGATTTGCAGACAGAGAAAGAATTAGCTTTGTGCAAGCATAAGAAGAAGACTTTACAACAACTGATGACAGTGTAAAAGAAACAAACCAAACGAATATTGTTGCTGAGCATGATCCTGATGAAAATTTAAGTGCAAGGGTTGCTAACGCTTTCAGTTGTGATAATGCAATCTGAAACTATCATTTACTTAAAATAACAAGTCCTAGTACATAAACAAGGAGTAAGTCGTCAGGTCTCTCATTTTTAGAAGAGAGTGAGGATGAGAACGGAAAGGAGATTGATTTTTAATTTTTCCTTTTCTTCCATAATATTATACACGAGAAACAAGTCGTGTATGAACATAAACCGAGAATCAAAAGAAAATAAAAACTGATAATGTAACTTTGATATGTGTAAACCAGTTCTTCGAATCAACATTAATCCATTAATATCTTGTTTTAAATATTAACGTTTTAAGAAAATATGATTTGATTTTCTTTATTTCAGTTTGCGTCGCATATCATTGATTCCCATTACCGGCGGCAGTCGAGGCCTTAATGTATACGAAATTGACTTGAGGTTTAATAAAACAGCAACCGTTTAAAAATGCAATTAAAGGAAATGAAATGGATTTCGGAATACTGTAAATTTTGGGCAACATTTTTAATATCTTTATTAAATATGCGATGAGTATTAAATTCCTTTTTTATTATTAAAATATTTTTTATTTTTAAGAAAAAAAAAAAAGGAATTAAATTTTTTGGTCGTATTTCTTATTTCGTCCAAATTTCACTACGATATCTACATTTGCTACTTTTTTAGGCGTATTTAAATGATATACGAAATTTAGTAGTACGAACGGTTTTGCTGGATTTCAGTCATAAGCTGCTTAGGAGTACTAGAAACAATTTTACACCAATATTGTTTTCAGAAGACGGACGAAGGGACAGCTAGATGGACATGGCTAAGTAGACTTTGAATTACTCAAAGAGCCAGAATATATATACGAGGGCGGATCAATAAGTCCGTGACTTTTAGAATAAAAGACAGTTTTTTTTACAAAAAATAAATGTATTTTTCAAAATAATCTCCTTTTAGCTCAATACACTTATTCCAACGTTTCTCCAATTTGTGTATCCATTCCAAAAAAAGGACTTATTGATCCGTATAATGTGGTTTTAGATGAATATTAAAAAAGTTTTACATACAATGACAAACTTAGTGCCCTCTATTGCACCACTGGCGGTGAAGGGTATAAAAAATATCAAATAGTCCATAAAGCGCTTGCACATTTGTAAGTGTCAATTATTCGCAGCTTTTTCGGAAAGTGCAAATAAACTCGTCAATCAGCAAATGAATTTTGAGTTCGTTGTGTTCGTGTCAGTGTTTCCAGCAGTGAAGCAAACAATTACTTAGCAGTTGTTCTAAAATTATTCAAAACGATATGAACTTACACAATTAATATTGAAACAAGTTGCTGCAACTATTCGACTATTCGACTGCTGCAAAGAGTTCTTCAATCACAAAAATAAAAAAAAATTCAGCTTGTCAACACGGCTGCCAGATTCGGAGACTTATAGTCATTTTGATAATTTTGGGGTCAAAAAATGGCCCATTGTTGATTTAAAGTTTTATACCCTTCGACGCTAATTTACAAAAAATTTTAGTATTACTTTGTATTTTTGAATACCCAATAAAAGATTTTCTTGTTTTGCGAATCACTAATAGTAAATTTAAAAAAGTAAGCACATATTTATGCGCTACGCAATAAGCATTCAGAGATGCAAAAGGTAAATGAACGAATTCTTAACAAATTAAAAAAAAATATTTCATTTGAAGTGCGACGACATTCCCTTACTAAGCAGGTTTGTAATGGAGCATAAGAGTAACTGTAACAATAAAAAATTCAGTTTAAAAAGCTGATTGTTATACTCACTGGGTTTTATATTCGTTCAATAAAGTGCTTTTTGTTCAAAATTTAGTTGCTTCAAAATAGGAAGTTGCCATATGCAATTAATACCTTTTGTAAGCGAATCTTTTACGTTTCTCCCTTGCAAGCCTGCTTCGCTGGAAACTCCATTTTTTATTGGGTAACTTCATGGATACTTTCGTGCCCCGGTAGGCTAGTTGGTAGTGAGCTCGTCTATTAGCGCTGGGGTTGCGGGTTCGATTCCCGCCAGAGACTCTGGTTTCTTTCCTGCAGACAAGCGTTTAGCTTCGCGGGATTAGTATAGGAAAAGGAAAAAAAGGTTTATTTGGTTGACACTAATTGACCCGTGCAAGAAGTTCATAATACAAATAAAAGAGTTTACGCTTAGGGTTATGGAAATAGAATCATTTTCAATCACTTTTTTAAGCACTAAAACAGAATTTCTGATGAGTAAAATCGGTGTTCGATGTGTCGCAGTTCATGTGGCACCCAAGTTGTATGTCTCTTATTCTAAATTCTTTAACTTTTACGGATATATGACATGCTGAACAATGCAGACAAGCAAAGTTATCTGTTGACAAGGTTCGAGAATTAACCTTTAATTAATTAATTTTCCTATTTTGGATTTTTAAAAAACAGATTTTTTTATATTTAAAAAACTCTTGCCGCTCTGATTTAAGGTGGTCTGTAAAAGAAGTCAAATCTTGCATTTATAGCCAATAGGAATGAGGAAAGCAGTTTTATTTTTCAGAGATTTTTTGAGACAAGAGCAGCTACTCATACTATAAGTGGGACACAATCTTATGTTGCCATGTTTGGAACTCAAAATGAAAGCCTTAGCTTAACTTAAGTGTTCATTAAATATACGTCATTTTATAAAAATAATATTATGTGTATTAAATTATCAAAATGTAATTCAGACGTACAAAAAATAGTTAACATAAAGTATCCCTGCGGGAAATTTGTGCCAATTGGTCCAACAGAACTGTTCCTGGGATTTGTGACAATAGAATAAGAACAAAAAGAAAAACCTTGTGACATGTGAAAGGAGAACTAATCACTTAACTGGTATATTATGTTAGAACAAAAAGGAAGATTTTTAATTTTGTATTAATTTTATTTTAATAATTTTTGTATATAAATAATATTTTATTTATTTATTAGGACCGTTTTTTTAAGTTCAGTGTTCACCGGTGGTGTAAACTGTATCTTTGGGACTATTTAAAAATTTGTTCTTGAAATAATTCTAGGACTTTTTTAATAGGAAGAATACTAAGGAATAGTATTGTAGAAACTAACACTAAACACGTTTATTGAGAACAGATGTTTGACTGGTCATATTGTGTTAATTAACCCCCTCCAATTACAAAGTGATAGGTCCCATTCATATAAAGTGTTAGAAGTAGGACCGGTCTCTGCTACCAAAAAACGTACCACGGGACTACTTTAGTGTCAGTTCGCTTCCCTTTTGGGGTGAATCCTCAGTAATTTTATGAGGTGTCTGTCCCACTTATAGAGTGAGTAGATGTATGTATTATTAATTTCTTATAATTTCAATTAAAACAAACGAAAAATAGCTTAACATTTTCAAAAACTAACAAAAGTTAGTGTCATTTTCAATGACGATTTTCTTATCCAAAATTTGCCGATTTTCGATACATTTTATCTGGCAGTTATGCCTGTCACTAGTTTAACAACCTATGAATAAGTGTCACTTAAAACGTTTCTAAGCGAATATTGTTTTTTTTTATTAGGGGCTTAAAAGTTACTCAAATATTTATTTTATTTATTTATTAACTTCTGAAATAAATTTATATATTAATAATTAGTATTGTGGTTTATATATTAACAATTATAAAATAAGGAACTGGCTGCCTCGGTCTTCGGTCTTACTTTGTAATTATCAAATATTTAAAAAGGTACCTTCTTAAATAATTCTTCAGAATTTGGCAACGCTGGTTCGTTTACACAAAATTCTGAAATTTTGTTATTATTTAAAAAAAAAAAAATTGGGCAAACACTTCCCGTTAATCCCGGGAAATACGTAATAAATTTCTAACGAAAACTCTATAAAACTTAAAAATCGATGTTAAAAGAGTTTTTGGATGAGGGATTCCAAAGATTGCAGAAAATGGTTAATTGGTTCTTTTTTTGGTTTTTTCTTATTAAATTTCTTGTTCTTAATTAAGAGTGTGTGTGTGTGTTTCTTAAAGGAATTTTAACAATTTAATATTTTTCTGTAATTAGTGTTGAAATGGAAGTATAGTCAAAGGTACTAGTTATTTGAAAATGTAATTCTTTTTTAAATATTTGTTATTAATTTATGGTTTTATTATAGAAAACCAAACATGAAATAAATATTCATATATTTAAATAAAAAAAAGTTTGAGGTTAAATAAATAATAAGATTTTTGTTAAGAAAATTTTTTATTTTTGCTTAATGTCACTTGATTATTTAATTATGTTTTTAATTTTTGGTTTATTTTTTATAAACTTGAATTGGTTTTTATATAAAAAGAGTGTTTAAGTTGAAAGTATTAAAATTATTGATTTATTTTTATCAATTAATTTAATACAATTTGCATTTACTACATTTCAAATAAAAATTTATTTCAATCACAAAATTTATATTTTAGCACAAAGTAGATTTTAACTTTTGCTTTCTTATTTGAACTTAAATTGAAGATCTAAAATTCTATTTCTACAATATTTATCAAATTTTATTTTATTAACTTTTCTTTATATTTTAATTTTCTGCTTAAAAAAATTTATTTATTTATTTTTCTTAATTCTTACTTTTAATTCTAAATAAAACAAAATTGATATTTTCAATTTATATTTAATATTTAATGAATGATTTTTGTTGTTAAATTTATGTCGTTGTCGTTGTTTTTGTTTTTGTGATTTATGTCAGTTTGAAATATTCAAATTGTTTCATTTTCAATTTAAGCCATATTTCTTAATTTGTGTATTTTGAAAAATAAAAAAAAATATTAAAATTAATTGACTTGAATGATGAATTGATGAATTCATCATAATTTAAATAATTTATTTGCTTTTGTAAGATTAATTATATTCACATTTTTAATTGCCAAAGGTTTCATGAGATTTCTTTTTGAGAAAGAAAAATTGCTTTTAAGTTTCAGTTTATTTTTATTTTTTTATAAAAATTAATAAATTTTAAAAAGAAAGTTGTAGGAAATTTCATAGATTTTCGTAGTGCATGTGATCGATTGAGGCACATTTTAAGTTCAATGTGATTTTTATTTTCAATTTAACTTTAAAAAATTATTAATAAATTATTTCGACTTTTTTTTTAAAGTCGGCGATATTTAAGTTTGGCCGATTTATCGATATTTTTTTTAGAGTTTTTTTGAACAAACAATTAAATTTTCAGTGTTTATTTTTTGCATAACAACTAAAAGAAATAACACATTCAAAAGCGGAGCATAAAATCGAAACAGAAAAATGAAATTTTTCTTTTAATTCGTAGCCGATTTGCTTTGCACCAAAGTAAAATGTTCTCTCGTTGCTAAATCTCTTTATGTATTTGAACGTTTTAAGATTTTGATGCTTTTTTTCTTTAATAAAAAAATGAGAATAAAAATAATTTTACTGAAAATTATGGGTTCTTTCATAAGCAAAGCCACGGCTACATTGTCCGACACTTTTCCGCTAGTTGAAAGTCTTTGAACATTATTTGAAAATATAAAGATGAATTACCGGTCCGAACTCAGCTCTGAATGAAAGATTTCGTTTAGAGAATAACGAACCTATTAATCTGCAATTCTTGACCCTCGATACAAAGCTCAAATATGTCACAGATAATAGACTTCAGTGCCATCGAAAAAAGTAAAAGTTCTGCTAAGTGTACAAGAACTGACATATGGAGCATTTGTGGAGAAAGTTGTAAGAGAATCCAAGTAGTGTCAATCATAAGCTGGGACTTTGCTAAAGAAGAAGTCAAATATACCTTAGATCTCCGTATATTTCTAGAGATGCAGAGCCGCTTGCTTACAGGCGCAATGGCATGTTAACCTAAACTTGAAGAGAATGGCACAGATAAATATATAAAAGTTTTGTCCGATTTGAGAGTATATTTTCCACTGCAGGTGGATTTTGCAAACGGATTAGCGAAACCGTCTATCTCTGCAATAGTTAAATTATTTTGTTTTTTAAACAAAAATTTTTTTAATATAAATTTTTAAAATAGTCTTTTTTTATTAAGGAACTTCATGATACGTTTTAAAGTCTTGCAATCTAGTCAAACTGTGCAATTTTACGCCCTTGCAAATTAACTGCCCAAAATTGTTTGAGAATGCTTTTACACAAACTCCGTAAACTTGCCTCACAATTTTGACTCGTAAACTTGCGCTGTTGAATTGTGCATTTATGAAGGGATGTAAAATACACATCACTCATATCAAACTGCTTTGTAATTTTACGAAAATCAGCTCAATTGAAATCCGGGGTTTTTTTCTGGTTCAATGGATACGTTAATAAAATAATTGCCGTCTTTGGGCTGATGAGCAACCCGAAGAATACCAAGAGCTATCATTACATCCATTAAAAACAACGGTATGGTGTGATCCATATTTCTTTAAAAATAAGGAATATAAGAATGAAACCTTCAATGGTAAACGTTATCTCACCATGAATCAAAATTAAATTGATTGTTTTTTAAATCGGCCTTACCCTGTAATTTTTTACGATAAAAATCTTCTTGAGTTTTGTTAATTTTAACGTGAATTCAATTTCAATATGCGAATCGGTATCGCCAATATTTCTTTTTTGAGTATCGATATCGTATCGGCAAAAAGGCGTATCGCTACATCCCTAGTCAAATAATAACACTGTGCACGAATAAGACACCTTTTTTTTAACAAGATGGCTCGTAATCGCGATATTCGCCATTGATAATTTCAAAACTTATACAATATTTTTAATTCTTTTGTTATCATTATTCAATTTAATTGAATCCAACTCTCTTTAATAAAATTTTTCGTTGTTTTTGTTTTGCGGAAAATTTTGTTCCCCGTTTTTTTTTTCAAAGAAATTGGTTTTCTTAACTCTATTGAATACACTGCGGTAGTGGAAAATTGTACCAAGCTGGGCACACTTCTGGTAGCGCAAATTCGAATACGCCGAATCAAAAATAAACGCTCGTATTCGCGATTCAAAATTTTAATGATGCTGTAATTTTTATTTAATGAAATTTTTTTCTTCGCTAAGTTTCGATTTTTTTTGACTTTGCAATTAATTCAATATCAATAAAAAAATTAGCGCTTTTTTTTACAAATAAAAACTACAACGTTATGTTATTTTTTATATATTCAGTAGGGTTTAGAAAAATATTTAGTAGTTAAGGAAAAAAAATTGTTTTTTTAAAAAATCGAGGGAAAAAAATTTTCCTCGAAAAAAAAAAAAAAAAAAAAAATATAAAAAAAAACGCGAAAATGTAGTTGAATTGAATTGAGCAATATAATCCCAAACGTATAAAAATATTGTTTTATGGTTCATTAGTATTGAAACTTTTAATCGCGAATGTTTTGAAAAATATTCTAAATTTCGCGTAATCGAAAAATTTAATGAAAAAAAATATTTTTTTAAATAAATTTCGGTATTAAAAATTTGCCCATAGGGTCGGTCCACTTGCAAAAATTATTCTTTCTATTCTTGTTTGTGGTATGGGGTATCATATAAAATATATATACCTTCTTACTGGACATCTCTGGAAATCCTTTAAGAATCTCTTGACGCAGAGAAACCACTAATAATTTTTTGGTTTTTAATTAACAATAGTATTAACTTTCCTCTTTTCGAAGAGCAACATGCTGTGCTTGAGAAACAACAATGCAATTTTTTTTATTATTATTAACCACAGCACTTTCGGAGGCAATCACAATATGATTGTGTCTTCTTGATGAAGGACTAATTTAACCACAAAACAGTTGCCGTTGATAATAGTACGGCTAATGTAACCATAATATGGTTGAAAATATTGTTATAAATATTTTTCTTTAAGGTGACCATATTGAAAAATGTTTTTTATCTGGGTGTATTCACGATATAAAATATGAAATTAACTACAATTATTGATACGCGTACGAGTATTACCTGATTCAGACTATGCGACATGTCGCACATAAATGTTTCATGCAACAGAAGATTAGTGACAATGCCACACAAAATGTAAAATCAAGCAACAATTTGATGTTCCTCTTTAATTCGAGTTAAACAGTAAAGCCTCGTACACAATAGCCAGCAACATTTTCACTAGTGTTCATAATAGATCAACAATTTTTGCACAACCACACACATTTTCCATTAAGAACCCGATTGCAAATTTTGCCCACAGCAATTTTACGTATTTATTATTATTTTCAAAAACATTTTGTTGACATTTTCATTCAAAACTCAATAAAATTATTATAAACGTCATATACATTTTCGTACAAATTGTTGCTGAAGTAGAAGTAGACCCAACTTTTTAAAAAATGTCAGTTACATTTTTGTTCGCAAAAATTAAAGGTAAAAATATGAAATTCTTTCGGCAAACTTTGCTAGAATTATGTACGAGGCTTTGAACGTCAAAAACTTTAACTTGCAATTGAAAACGTAACGTCTGAACGTATACGAGCTTTCGAAGGGACACCAAAAGAAAATACGAAAATTGTTTGCAGATACTTGTCGCATAGTCTAAAAGAGGAATATGAAGATAAAATTTAGAAATAAAAACGAAATAAAAAGTTTATTTTTGTATGCATAAGATGCTTTTTCTTTTTCTTAAATCTAAATATTTTATGTGTTTATTTTTTTTATTATTTTACAATTAGTATTGTCCTTTTGATATGTTTTTTTTTTATTAATTTTTTTATTTTTAATCGCTATTTTATAAGATTTTAAGGGTTTATTTAAGTTGTTTTTTTTTGAATTTATATAATTGAAAGTTAATAATTGAAAATTGTTGTTATTTGAAGATTTTATGGTTATAAAAGTTTTAAATAATTAAAAGTTGTAAGTTTTGTTTTAAACACTATTTGAAATATTTTTAATAAAGTGTTTTTTTTTTTGGTAATTGTTTAGTTAAACTTTTGTTTTGTTATTCTTTCTTTTTTTACTCTGATTGATTAAAGTAATTAGCCGCATTTAGATTAAGAGTCTGAGTCTGAGGGGAACATTGTTAAATTATTTTTAAATTTTGGTAATTTTTTATTATTAAATATAAATTTCTACACTATTAATGGACGTTATATTTAACACTATTTATTTCAGTTTATCCTTCATATAATTAAATATCTTTAACGAATTAAATTCATTACTTTTATCGTTTTGAATACCGATTATTAAAATGAATAATTTTCTTGTTGTGGTTCTATTTTTAAACTTTTGTTTTTTTTTTCATTTAATTGTTGTTAATATTTTGGACCCTATTTTTAAGTTGAAAATGGCGTGACGGCGACTGGTAAATAAATGAAGGGGACTGACTGAATGTTTTCTACTTCTCAGTTGCAACTAAATAACAGGCTTGAATTTATTCTGAGTAACTGAATAGAATAATTTGTGCATTAAAAATATTTTGATTAAGATTTTTTTTTTGTGTAAAATCAAATTTTATTATATTAAACTACTTTGAGCTGTCTTTAGTATCTATTTACTTTTTCTAAGTTTGCAAATAAGTTTTGTTTGCTATTTTACTATGATAAAAAAAAGGTTAAATTGAGTATCAGAAAATGGGATGTATATAATTTTAAGGGCCATTATAACAACTCGGGGTTAGTTAAAGGTACGATTTTTTCGTACTTGTAAAAAGTTGTTTGCTATTTTATCTCTACTGTAGCCCTTCGGATAAGATTAACTTGAATTTAACTTATCGTTCACTTTAGGTTAAAGTAAAGTTTCAATAGAGAACAACTTTTTATACGTGGGACTAAATCCTACGTTTATTAACGCCAAGTTGTAATAATGTGTGAGCGCGTATTGTTAAAGATGAGCTACACACCATACACAACGAATTAATGACAAATTTCATTCGAATGACTACAAATGTAGGCAATGATATGTGTTCGGGTACTCTTACTTTTTCAATGCATTAAAAACGTTTGTATAAATCTGGCGATTTTCTCGCCCCTTCAGTCGTACGATTTGTCGAAATAAATCTTGTTTGCTCATTAAATATGAAAGTGTGACCTAAAAATTCAACTGAGTAAAAGATTTATTAAGTCTGTCCGACTGGCAAATGCATATGAAAATTTTCATAAAGTTGTAGCTTCTAGCGATCAGATTTGTATTTTCTTGTTCAGTAGCTAAGTCATAAGATTGTGCACTTTTTTGTATGATAGTGTGGCATTGACAACAGACATTTTTTATGTCGCACAGACTTCAATTAGATTTCCGGGTAAATGAATCGTACGATTTTGTAGGATATTGAATCTCCGCCTTAATAAGAAATTGTTTATGCCCAGGTTATACTCACACTTAAAAATACAATAACCGTGCGAATATTTGTGTAATAATACTCCGGATATACTTCGAGTGTTTCTTTCCGATTAAGCAAAGAAATACAACTCCATCGCACTAATAAAGAAGCAAAAACACAATCGCCCAAGCGGGTGTATCTGAAGGTGCGCATATAAAAAGCTACACATTTCACCTACAAACATGTGTATGTGATCTTAATAGTTTCATCTTCACTACTTTCTACAAAGAATCGAAGTATTGCAAAATACTTATATGCAGCACTGTACAATAAATGTTTTTCGTTTTTTCTTATACCAAACGTATGCGGAAAGAAATATGAACTGATTTTCAACCATCAGAGCTAAAAATAAACAATAAATTGATAATAAGTAAAAAAGATATTATAAAACGAATTAGAACGTCGCAAGTTCATTTGTAAATTTTGTGAAAATTATTTTCATTAAAGAAAATATGAAATTTTTCGTAAATTTTCTGAAATCCAAATAAAAAAATCTTTTTTTAAAAGACAATAAAATCTGCAGGCAAAAAAAAAACTAATTCCATCTCCAACTGCTGAAATTTTTTAAGTACGACTACAACTCCGCCTGCTACCCTAACCTTGATACTTAATGTATATGAGACTGGTCCTTGTTTGACTTTAGCGGCATTGAGCTTTAATATTGTTATTTAAATATGTGAAGTAGAACAATTTTGGAGTCCGAGTCCCGAGTTTTTGTGGATACTTCGACTTCAACTTCAACTCCGACTTCACAGCCCTGATATTAACTTTGATTTTGAAATACCTGTAGTGCGATTCACTAACTTTTATAAAAATAATCGTGTTGTTAAAATAAATACAACGAACATTTTTATCGAATTTGCTATTCAGTAACATTTTTAACGATATTCGCTATCGGTTGAAGTCATCTGTTACTTTAAGCACTTTTTTCGTTATTTAAATTGTTTACGTGTTGTTTATTAAATCGATAAAGTTTATTTTGTGTTTAAAATGGTTTCTGTGTATTTGGCATTCGCGTATTTTGACATTTTGTAGACACGAATTTCACATGATATTGAATGAAATTAGTACAAAAATTCAGCTGTATACTAACGTTAAAACTAAATTGCAGAATCACAATAACGTTACTGCAAGCGAATATATGTCGTCGGCTGATAATTTAATTGTCATATGTGGATTCCGATAGTTTTGAGTAAATTGAGTTTGAACACATTTAATTTGAAAATTGATTCAGCAAATACCACAAACGACAAACTCAATACTCCATATCTTAAAACCGTATGAGGTATCGAAAAACTGATTACGCCAAATGAAAGATCAGGTCGGAAAACCTAAGGAATCGATCTTAACTCAACACCGCAAAAAATCCACATACGACATTTAAATTATCAACCGACGATATGTCGACAAATAAAACGATTGTCGGTTCATTAAAAGTTAGTGAATCTCACTACTGATTGAAATTTTTTATTACTGCTAATGTGACAGTTCATATTTTATTCTGCATATGTTATTTGTATGTTGTGCTTATAAGAAAGAGTGTAACCGCCACTCATCACATTGCCCACTTTCATTCGTATGCACTCGTACATGTGTTACATTTTTAACTATTGAGGCCACACTTTTGCTTCTTATTTTGAGCTTGCACTTGCTGCTTCACAACATGAAGCAAAGATAACAAGATAGTGCATTTAAATTTAAGAAATATTACGACATAGTAGTAAATGAGGACAAACATGATCACACAAACATGTGTTTTCATTTAAATCTCTTTACTACACTGACGTAAAAATGACGTCAAATTAAGAGTACAAAGTTATCAGAGCTGAGAGTATATCCAATAATAAAAAGAGAGATTGGATATTTAAGTACTTTTTTTTTTTTGAGAACTTAATGTTATTCTCTGTTGGGAGTTCTGACCATCGAAAACATTAAAGGGAAGTGATATTTTGTGGATCGATGTATTATTCATGTTCAAATATCCGATGAATTATTGATAGATAAAATAGACTTTTCGAACTCAAAGTGTCACCCAGATTTACTTTGTCTTTAAATTACTCTGTATGTATATGACTGTTTTGCCTGTTATAAGACAAAAAAAAAAAAAAAATTAAATTATTTTATGGAAAAAATCTTTTGATTAGCTATTAGTTAATAATCTTATTAAATATTGAGTATTTTGCTTTAATCTAAGTTTAATCTTTTGTTTGTTATTTTTTTTAATTGTTCTCATTGGGGTTTTATCGCATTTGTTTTCTGTTATTTTGTTTTATAATTAAAGTAAAATATATGTATGTAGTATATATTTTTTCTTATTTATTTATATTATTTGATTTTTAATTATTTTATTTCAATATTTTTTATTAGTAATTTTGTATAAATAGAATTTCTACTTATGTTCCATAATATTCGTTGCATGGGATTTTTACTTTAAGTTGGTTTTAGCTTTTTTTTCTAGCTTTGGATTTTTTTTTTTGTATTATTAAATTTCTAAAATTGTCTTAATTAAAAATTAAATTTCAATTTAATTATTGTAAATAAGTGTATGTTTTTTATAAATAAAAAAATTGCTTTGCATTATTATTATTTTTCTCCATTTTGGTTGGGAGTATTATAAAAAAATGTTTAAGCCTATTTTTGCTTTTTTTTCTCTTTTTTTCTCTATAAATCAAAAAATTGTTTAACAATCTAAAGTTTATTTTATTAATATGAAAATATTTACATGCAAATTTATATTTTTTGCCATTCTCTTAAATGGGTCTCTGGATTGCCTTATTTCATGTCTTACCTTAGAAATATATTTTTGCTTTAAGTATTTCGTTTGAAGGAAAACTTTTTCTACTGAAATTGTATTGATTTTATTTTTTCATAGAATAGTATCGAATAAATGATACCCACCACCATAAGTTTAAAAAAGTCCACAAATATTTTAGATAACAAATAAAACAGTTAGTTCGAAATATTTCTGAGATAAGTATTTTAATATTTGAAATTCAAAATTGTTGTAATCTGCTGCTTATTCAGTTCATCTCTTTATCGCTCAATTGCTGCAAAATCGTCATAACTCAACAAAAACATTTCAAAATAAACGTTTTTAAATTTGCTTAGGCCACTTAGAAAAAAAAGTGACTTTTTTTTCAAACGGGGAAAGTATAAAAGATATAAAAATGAATTAAATACACAATATAAAGAAAAACACAGCGAACAATTCTGCACCACTTCCTCCAAAAATGAATTTTTTGAGTTATGAAAACGATGCAGCAAATAACCGATATATGGATTATGGATTGCAAATTGTACGAATAGAGCGGAAACAGAATTCCCGAGGATACATCATTTGTATGGGGAATTTCTAAAGAATTGGCAAAAATTGATGGATTTGTCTTATTTTCAATACCGAATATACTTTGTATACAAGATAAATTGTTGTCGAAAGCCTTATTCCGGTCGGACGTTTGTATGGGGCCGAGGTTCTCACCGACTGATTTGGTATACTTTTGAATTTTGATGCTTCAGCTCATCCAGAAAGGCCACTATTGCTCCGAAGTCTTATTTCGGTGTGACATTTATATGAAATGACATTATCATTTTAAATATTAAATAAACTTTATGAAGTCTTATTAAGTGGGCACATTTGTTTGGGGATGGGTGAAATAATGGACTGGTTTTGTTCATTTTCAATACCAGTTGTTGCCTTAAAATTATTTTTGCTAAATTTCATATATCTAAATTCTCTATTGCGAACTCAATTGAGCTTTCAAAAGGTGGACGAATGGTCATGGCCAAATGGCCTGAGAGTTTCATCTTTTTAGTGGTGGGTTAAAAAAAAAGTAAATACTTACAAGTAAAATAATTATTGACCCACTTTAAGTCAAATCGCCATTAAATCTAATATTTTTTTTTATAAAATTTCTTGTTGTGGTTCCATTAAAATTGTGTAATAAATATTATGTTTCAACTCACTTACCGATACATTAATACATCCTTAAGCTACAATAATATCTTCATCATTTTCATCCCCTGAATCCATAGACTCTATACTACCACTTAAACTTCCATGAATTCTTTTGTATGTTTCGCACTCTTCCATGCCGTCGCCTTCATCATCTGCATGTTGTCCAGCCTCTTTAATACATGCCGATTCTAAATGTTTGTTGAGATAGGATTTTAAGGCAAAAGATTTGTGACATCGCTTGCATTCGAAATTCTTATCCACCGAATGGGTCATCATATGGGCTCGTAAATTGGATCGATCAGCAAAGGCCTTGCCGCAGTGAACACAAGCATATGGTTTTTCGCCCGTATGGGAACGCAAGTGACCTTGAAGAAGCCAAGGTCTTGAGAAAAGCTTGCCGCATATATCGCAGCTGTGCGAAAGTTTGTGCGTCAATAAATGCATGGCCAAAGCAGGCATGGAGACGTAGGCCTTGCCACAAGTATTGCATTTCTTAGCAGACTGAGAGTCGAGAGATCTATGGGTTTGTTTGTGACGGGATAAATTACTAGAAGTAGCATACTGTTTACCACATTCCGAACATTTATAGCAACCGCGTTTAGGTTTCTTTGTAGTTTCCGATTTTCCGGATGGTTCGCCTTTCTTTTTACAGGCCTTCGTGCGACCATCCACAATATTAAGGGACATTTTCAAGTCGCTTTTAGTAGATGCTTCAGAGAAATCGGTGCGCCAGATTTGCAAGGGTTGCTGAGAATTTGAATGGCCGGATTCCGACGAGGAAGACATATCTATATCAATATCCGACGAGTGATCGGAATTGGGCGGTGTCAGAGGTGAACAATTATTCGAATTACTCACGCCACTGTTGTGGTGGTGATTATGATGAAGTGAGTGTTGACTGTTGAGATTCAGGTGATGCTGTTGCGAGTCGTAAGAACTAATATAACGGATTTTTGAAGTAACATTGATATTATTACTTTGGTCTGTATCAACAAAAACATTTAAATTATCGGGCTGTATAATACCGGCACAGTGTATTTGTTGTTGTTGTTGTTGTTGTCTGGAAGAACTTGATATCTCCTGCATTTGTGATTTGTGTGCATTTAGCGGGCAATTCGGAGAGGAGGATAAAGAGGATGACGACGACGACGTGGAAGTGCCATTTGAATCCTGATGCATAATTGTTACCACACAAGGAGGTGTAAGGGGCGGTAAGCTTTGCGACAACGATAATAAATCATGGGCTGCTTCAGTTTCTTCAATGCTTCGTTCTCGATAGACTTGTGCTGGCGCTGTGGAAGTATTTTCAATCTTAATAACTGTTTTCTGGTTACCATTGTTAGATTTGTGTGGATTTGGATTTAGGCCACCAGCTGGCGGTGCATAAAATATAACTTTCCCATCCTCAGTTGGACTGCGTCCGGAATATTTACCATATTCCTTAGGCATTTTGACATTGACGGCTTGGTCCATGTTTGCATCTAAAAAATATATAAAAAAAGAGTTGATTTTATGCATCCGATCAATCGATATGATGAAATCATATATTCATATATTTCCCCCTTATGCAAATAAAAGTTAAACTACACATTAGTTAACCAACACATTAAGCCCAGCAAAAGTATATGGGATTAATGTGTTGGTTAACTAATGTGAACTTTAACTTTTTTGCATAAGGTGGTACATATATCCCACACTTAATCATAAACAAGCACAACTCAAAATTAATCAAAATCATTTTTTTTAGCCTGTTCTTGAATTAAAAATGAAATGGGAGCACATTTTTAACGGCACGTCTCAAACATAAGCAATAACGTAGGCAGAAGAACAATAAAAAAATATTTATGTTCAAGCACAAGCAACATAATTTCCTTAAATTCTCTGTAAATTGTTTTATTTAATGTAAAACCATTTATTGAATTATGGGTATCCTGTATTGCCCACTCGATAGTCTTAAGACAAATTGCACAAATATTTCTGAGCAAAAAGGAAAAAGTGCTTTAGTCTATTTTTTAAGTTTGTATTTTAATTCCAATAAAATCATCACTTCTGTTCTTATTTAGTTTTTTCAATTTTTTTATTCCTGAATACTTCACTGATCGGAAGTCAACTTAAACTCATACAAAAGTACTTTTGCTATAACTTCCTAAAAAATCGTAAAAATAATTGAGACTTTGTCCATCGGTACTTTCAAACTTGGTGATTGAAAACTCAAATTTTGATTAAGTCGACTTAAGCACTTTTTTCTTTGTGCCACTGATTTTGACAGTTTATTTTAAACATTATTTCTTAAAAAAATGTTCTAAAGGAAAAACTTTGCTCTCAGGAATTAATGAAAAAATAGAACATAAAGTAAAATTACACACATATTACACTTGAAACATATTACACTTGACCCTACGTTGCCACAAGCAAGTAGTTACTTGCAAGTAGTGTATACATATTACTAACGAAAAACAGGCGAAATGTCAAAAAAAAGAAACACACAACAATTTTTTGAGTGGCTACACAATACAGTGCAAGTTCATTTTTAAAATGTCGTCAACAACTAAAGTTCTATCCAAACTTTAATTTCTCAATTGTTAACGAAGTGCTGCCAAGTAGTAAATATTTAACGTTACCTGTAGACACATAATTAGGTAATATATTTTTTTTTTATAAAGTGTCCTCTTTGCTATTTCTTAATATTCTTCATATAAAGGTTTTTATATTGTACACATACACAGAAAATCAGCTATAAACATAACTTTTATTTTACTTAGTGCTAGTAAATTGATACAAAAGGCATCCACGGTAACACTGTATCTTTCTTTGTCATTTTACTTTCTGCAAGTGTCAAACATTTACTTGCAGGAAAATTCTCTTGCAAGTTGAGCTGCAAGTACTAAAAGTGTGAGTTTTTTCACTTGCACTTGCTGGTGGCAACGGGGGGTGAGCTACACATGCAAGTCGAAATTACACACGGACTGGCAACACTGGTGTATTCATTATGAGTACGAATTGGGAATTTAGCAAATTAATATGAAATCTTATTAGAATTTTTGATTCCCAAGAAAAACTTTGAAGCTTTTTTTATTTTGGTTCAGTGTTGCCACTTTGTGTGTAATAACCTGAATTGGGTGTAATTTTACTGTCGTGGGTAGAGTGTGGGTAATTTCTTTAGGGTGTAGAACAGGTGAAATTTGAAATTCCTTAGTTTTAAAAATTATAAAGGAGTTACCCAAAAAAAATCGAGATTTAATTTCAGTAAAGATATTTATACGGCAGCAGAAAAAACCAAAGTCGCTGTTCAGTGATTAAGAACCCGAAGTTTATTGGAAAAAGGTAAACAAAACAAACCAGGGAAAGTTATGATTCAAAAATTCAAACAGCATTGAATTTTAATTTATATTTTCTATTTTACAATAACAACTGAACAACAACCCATAACAACTGTAAAACCGATTTGAGAAAGAGAAAGTTTTCTTACTAAAGAAGGTAAACAAGGAAACGGCAATGCACATTTTGAACCGTCCTTAGATGCAATCAAACGTGGGTAAAGGAAGAACTCTTTATTTCGAGTTTTTATTTACTTTTCTTAATTTTTAATGTTATTTTTGTTAATTTATTTAAATTTACTATATGAACCTTAAAAGTAACCCTAATACAGGTCACTAGAGCGTGAAATTTTATTTATAAAGAATATTTCCAAAGGAAATTGAAATTTCGACAATAAATTCATATTTGATTTATATAAAAAACGAAGTGAACTTAAGCTCGAAATATTATTTAAGGAAAAATATAATAACCCATTAAATTAAAATAAGGTGTAATTTTATTAAAATCGGGTCATTTTGCTTCATCTCAAGTGTTATTTTGAATTTTGAAAATACACGTTCTGTGTATTTCCGTTTTGTTTACTAATTTTACTACAATTCGTTTCGTACGTTTCATTGGACATAAATACACTTTGGTTATTATGTTTGATATATTTATGAACAAATAGCCTTAAACTTATAACAGTATTTAATATACCATTTAAAAATGTTACGAATAATAATATCACAAACACAGAGATGTACTATGTGCGTATGTATGCTTGTATATGCTACACTAAGTAAAGAAATTTTTCGTCCACCTATTTGTAAATACGTTACCAAATACAAAAGCTAATAAAAAAAGATTATAATTAGAGTTAATAAAATATAACGATTTATTTAGATAGCAAATTATTAAGCTCGTAAATTTGATAATGAACTAATGCCCTTTCTGTGGTTTGCTCTTTTGTGCCCTTTAGGGCCTCCTGTTTCTTTCACTTGCTCTTTTTTTTTTGTTGAAAATGAAAAAGTAAATACGAGTACATTAAGCCAACTAATAATTTTTGCGTTAGTAATCAAAAGGAAGCTTTATGATAATTTTCCTATTTTAAAAAAAAATTTGTTGGAGAAATAAAAAGAACTTGACATGTTGAATAGCAAATTGATCGTTAAAAAGAGTTATATTTACAAATTTTACCAAAACTCAAAATCAGTATGTATTTGGTTATGTCTACGCTTCTCGTCGAATGTTTCAGTTGGTTTTTAGAAATGTCAATTAAAATCTGTTTAAATACTAAACAAACAGGGAGCGGCTGTAGTAATTTGAAGAATTTAATTTTGGAGCCTTTGGATTTTCCCTAAATTGGAGTTTGAGGCAGTGCCCCATAACTGAATCCGTAGTTTTAAAAGAAGAGTTTACAATCTAGACTAAGGTCAGAGTTTTTTCCATTGATCCAATTTCCTTTGAGTAAATTTTACTTCTATTTGGCATTTTCATGGAAAATGTAAGTAAACCATGATGTAAACCAAGATATTTACAACTGAATGTTGAGGTTGGTTATTAATTTTAGATGTGTAAATTTTTGTCATTTACCTTTATTTTCCATTGTTTTAACGATATTTTTAATTGAAATATGTGGCCCTTAAAGTATCGGGATGCTATAGCTCTTTTCGTAAGAGGGTAAGAGGGAAAGCAGATAGTTTGTCTTTTGCTTTTCCCTTTTTGCCGAATTTTTCTTTCTTATCCCTTCTTATACACTAACGAACTCTTTACTTTCGTTTGTTAAGCAATTTGGATTTTTTTTTTTAAATTTTGTATTTCAACGTTTAATTTTTGCATAAGGCCTGTTTTCAAGTGTATGTTTTTTTTTTTTATCAAACACAAAATTGTATTCTTTTATTTCTCAACTAATGTTTGAATAACATGTGAAGTACTTAAATATTTACAGTCATGTTCAAATGCATATAATCCAAAAGTCAAATATTATTATACAATTTCGCTTTTATTGTTTGCTATTTTCCACTTACTGGCAAACGTTTATTTTCATTTTGAATGAAATCAATAACATAAACACATTTGAATCGAAAAACTTACGTAAAACAGTGTTGCCATATATTTTTTTTAAAACTGACAATGAAAAAAAAAAAAAAAAAAATATATCTGTTTTTATAAGAAAAAAACTGCTCTTTTTAAAAAAAATAAAGCAAAATAATATAAAACCATATCTGTGTATTTTTAATTCTGTTTTATTGAGACAAAAGCAAAAAAAAAACACAATTTTTCTGTTGTGTTATATAGAAAAGAATACACATCGTCGGCTCATTATTGGTTTGGCCTACCGACCATTTAAAAAAAATCGAGTTAGGTATGGGGTATATACATTTTTAATACTCCATTTCTGAATCCAAAACCCGTTTCATGAAATTTTTTACGGTTTCTTAGATATTAAGTATTAATTTTTCTGCATATCAACTATTGTAAAGTCAATTAAGTATTGTTTTGCTCTACACGCCAGTGCTTGGCAAATACTGCAAATACCTAATACAAAAACGTACCAAATAAATGTCACTCTTGCTTCGCTTTATTGTCCTCAGAAAAAACTAGTAAAAGCAAAAACTCAATACACAGCAGTAGGTATACGTATGCAGCACACCTACATTTTAGAAATTTATTTAGAAAAGTGTCGTATGCGACAACACAATAATTTAATTTTCACTTTCAATAAAATATTATTAACTCTGAGTTCTTTTATTAACGTTCACATAAACTTACATTTCTCTTCAAAACATATGCCAGAAGAAGTGTTGAAAATATAAAAAAAAATCTATATTTCAGAAAATTTTATTGTCGGTTTTCTCCACTACGACTTTTTGGCATATGCGCCAAACCAATAATGAACTGATGATGTGTATATAAAAGGAAAAGTACAAATAAAACATAAAATATTTCATTGGAATACTCCCGTTTAGAGCTCATAGTAAATTATTTAATTACACGTGTAAGTTGCACATATTCTAATTAAATTTAATTTCCATATCTTTTATTTGTATGAAAATTTGTGCAGTTAAAACTATTTTTTCTTAGAAAGTCTTTGGTCCGCAAAATTCCACGTAACATGTACTAGTAATTTCTTCATTATTTCTTGTTTTGGTTTTGTTTATATTA
Source organism: Pollenia amentaria (assembly GCA_943735925.1). Lineage (NCBI taxonomy): Eukaryota > Metazoa > Arthropoda > Insecta > Diptera > Polleniidae > Pollenia > Pollenia amentaria. The sequence continues at coordinate 232,263,002 of OX031009.1, read as the reverse complement.
ATTTGAGAAAATTTCCTCTCAACGTTGGCTGTTGACATTTGTTTTGAAATCGTAAAAATTCTTTTTTTTTTATTTGGAAACATCGCAACAATTTTTATTAAATATGATGTACATTTTTTTCATTGAAAAGAGAGTACAAGTTATAACATTTTGTTGCATTAATAATTAACGCTGCGTATAAATAGAAGAAAAAAAACAAGGGACTTATGGGGGGAGTTAGAACTAGTTGTGGTTTTGGTCATATCGAAGTGACTTATGCAAAAGGACCAATGTCACTCTCTTTTTTTTTTTTTTTTTTTTTGCTGAAGCAGCCAATGGTAATCCAAAACAGCTTTATAGTGGTTTTGCTAGCCAATGTCACTATGAGCTCATCTATAAAAGTTAATGCTAAAAGGGCCAAAGTCTACTTTGGGAATAGATTATATCTATGTATATATTTTCAAGTTAACATTGGGCCAAGGTCTTCACTTGCTTTTCTAGATTTAACTTGTTAAAGGAGACCAGTTTAATGTCATTATCTTTTGTATTTTGACAACATCTTGAATTTTTTGGCAGATGGGTATGGAAGCAGAACGTGATTTACTACAATAATGAAAGATTTTTAATTTCAGATTATATTATTTCTTTATTTGACTACTATTTTGAATTTGTATATCCTTTAAATTAAATAAACTTTGCAACAATATAAAAAACAGGTGAAAAATAATTATGTTACGTTGGTCATTCTTCTTCTTATGACGGCTAAAGTCAACAAAAAAAAAAAAAAAAACATAAATCAATGCAACAGTGGCCAATTTATTTTTTTCTTAATTTCTGAATGTAAAAAAAATAATCATTTTACTACGTTTTTCTATTTAATTATATCTCTAAGCCAAAATTCAGAACTGAAACTTGGAATTATTTTCAGCTGTAATCAAAATAACTTTGGGGCATACATAATTATTTATTAATAAAATTCTGTTTTTTCTGCTAAATTCCCAATCTTCATTCTTGGTAAAAACTCTGAAATTTATTGTTGGAGTATAATTTGTTGTTAAGCACAGTTCACTGGTTGTTTAGACCAGATTATCTGGAAACTTTTTGCCAAAGACTTTAGAAAAGCTAAAGATATAATGCAAATAAGACTGCACAGTGAATGAGAACTACAAGCACTCTTTTTAAAATACCAACAATAAGCAGTGAGTTTATCTTTTCCTTTTTGTTCTGTATTAAAAAGAGTTTTTGGTGAAAACTTCACTTGTAATTTTCTCAGAAGTGAATATTTTGACATTGGCCCTTTTTACACCAGACAGTAATAAAATGGATCAATGAAATCATATATAAGAGATAATACAAATTTTTAAATATCTATTAATTTATATGTGTGTGTGTTATATGTATTTATGTAAATGTAAAAAAAACTTTCTAATTTAAAATTTATGCAGTGTAAATGAACTTAAATTTGATAAGGATTTAAAATCAAATCCAAAAGGTTTTGGTGTAACGTAAAAAGCATTTGTATGTGTGAATGCAGTGTGTTTATTTGAAGTTTGCAATTAAAAGAACTCATGGTTTGTTTAAGGGAAATAACTTTAAGTCGTTGATAATAGTTAACGACGCGACAAAAATTTTTATTTAAAGGCTGTGACACTTCTCGTAATTCTACGTGTACATATTTTATACACAGAAAGAAAAACATTCGGGATAAATTAAGTTTTTTATAAATACTTTAAGTACGAGTCGTACTTAAAAATTTAAGTTTGAATAACACAAAAACGTATTGAAAATAATCCTAAATGGGATCACTTTCGAACAAATTGTTAAAGTAGAAACCATGTCGGGCATCATGCTGGTGTTTTGTAATTAAAATTCTGAAAGATGTAAAACGGACAAGTAAATCAATCATAATAATATTCCCTTCGGTCTCTGGTTCTCTGGGGTAAGTGTTTAAGATTGGAATCAATCTAATTTCGTTTAGTCGGAGTATTTCAAGTACGAATTAAATAAACTTTATAATAATTAAATCAAGCGCATTTTGAGATTTATTCAATATTAGTTTATCTTAAACCAATCTAATTTTCGGTTTAAGTTAGTTATATCGCACTTGAATAATCAGGACTTGAATTCATCTTTTGGTACTTGATTCAAGAAAACCCGTACTTACCGTACTATTGATACCGCTTCGGATTGATTTAAGTACGGATGGATTGATTTTTCTTTTCAGTGTATTGAATAAACTTGATTAATATTATATGCACTTTAAAATACTAGTAGTTATATAAATAGACTGGTTTAAACCTAATGAGTTTCCTTTAAAATTGGAATTAATGAGTTAAAAATAAACGATTTGGTTCTAAAACGCTATTCGTTTTCAGTCAATCTTAAAAAATTTGGTGTTTTTGATTAAAGGAAAATTTAAGTGATTTTTATTTTTACCATTTGTTGCTGCCTACTTGTTCTTTTAGTGTTTAGCTTTATATCCTTAAATAAAGGAAGTTTTCTATACGGTACGATTTATGGCGTGCAATATATAGAGAAGTTAAAGAGCGATATTTTATCGCAACCCCGATTTATTGAAATTTACCGAAACTTTTTTTCTGAATAGTAATTCTATTCGTCTTTCATAGATAAATACTTGCGCACAGAAAATTAAGGCCAAACAAAACAATTTTTAATTTTAATAGAATTTTAAATCTGTACCTTTTCACTACCGCATCCGTGACAAATTGTTAAGAGTTATTCGATTTCATGTTAAATTCAGTTTGTTGTTAATTTTTCTCTTTTCTAGTTGTTTTTTTTTGCATAGACGAACGTGTAATCATTAATATTGTATTTGTATTTCTAATGTCCATTTTCAGTAGTTGGTGTGCGCCCTCATCAAAAAAAAAAAAAAAAAAAAAAAATTAAATGAAATAAAATCCAATTACGGACATGAGACAGCCATCCAACATCCAAAAAGCAACAGGATGTATAAAACACAGCAGTAGAAACGTGAGGGAAGTTTTTTATGGAAAACTCACTAAAGAATCACAACATTTACCACTTGTTGAAAATAAATTTTGTCAAAATAATAAACACTCTGACAGTGAGCGCTAAGGGTGAATACGGGATTAAGCATATAAAGTGTGTTATTGTTCGTTCTTTTAGAATTTGTTTAAATTTAATTTTTGGTTGTTTTGGATCAATTAATATTCAATGAAGTCCGAAGAAGTTGTAAAGCTTGTTAAAGTAAATTATGGACTCTCACTTTTATCGTTTTATAACTTTTCAAATATACATCATTTTCACTGTTGGTAGCAAACGTTATTTCCTCAATTTTTAAGAAAAAAAAAAAAAAAAAAATATAAACACATTTTACCTTAATTATTTTTTAGTGATGAAAGTTAAAATTCACTACGAATTACGTAATAACGAAAACTCAGATTAAAGTTAAACAAGTAACAAAGTGTTACTTGAAAATTCCGATCAAATGATATCCCACGATTGGTTTTCGAGAGAGAAACCCTATTTCGGATCTACGAGTAATTATGGGCTTGTCAACGCAAAATTTCGTTAATTTGGTTATTTAATCATTTATGCTTAAATTCAACTCGATATCAATAGAAATTTTTTTACAAAATTTAATCAAATTATTATTAAAAATGCGGCCTTTAGTTTGCACACAAGACTTACGCGTCACACAAATAGCCAGCCAACCACAAGAAAGAATGGACGGGCAGTGTTAGATCAAATCAGGATGTGGGTCAATCGGTATACTTAAAGGTAAGTACTTTTAAAACTGGAACAGGACAAAAAAGTAAAACTTTAACTTTATAAAATAAAATAAAATATTACAGAAATAAATAAAAATATCTTTCGTTACACAGGCGTCTTTTGTACTTTGAAATTATCTTTATCATTCAACCAAAAATTAAGCTCTTCTGTTGTTTAAAGATCCATAAATAATTCTAATTTATATATTTCTTAAAAACTAAAAATGTGGTAACATTTTAAAAAATATGTAAGAAATTGTTAAAATAAATTCACTATTTACATTTCTTGACTTTGCTTTAATTAGTTAAACATTAAATTTAAAATAAAAATAAGTAATCATTCAAAACGAATTTCGATCTACCAAAGTTAAAATACCATTTGGCTTAAAGATTTATGTTTGACTATTGACTGCCATCCGTCGTCAATGGCTGTGAGCGTTAAACGCCAAATCCCTCTGAAGAAATTGTGTGGTTACAATCGAAACATGTCAGGGCAACCTGTCCGTGAAAACCTGTGTCCAATTCCCAGCTCAGTCAAAAATGAAAAATTATCAATAAAATTTAATTAATTTCTTGTTGTAAAATTCGTTTCTTCATAAAAATAATTTAATGAAAATGAAATTCAATGAACTTTAGCCTGCTTAAAATATCAACATTTGGAATTAAAATATATTATTATAAGCAGGGCCCAGATTTTTATGCAAATGCATATTTGTTGTCGTCAGTCTGAGATCAACATAAACTAAATATCTTTGCGAATCATGGAATTTGAAGTAAAATGGCATCGATTTGTTTGTGCATATTTTGCTTTAAATGCATATTTTTGCATATATTGCTGACATTGCATATTTTTGTTGCATATTGTGAAAAGAAAAACTTGTTTTGTTTGGTTTATCCTGCGATACAACGTGTTGCGGAGAAGATAAGATGCAACTGCGATTATATTGATTTATTGATTTCTTATGGGAAAGAGAAGTATCCTGATTTATTTGTTCCTCCATAGCCTATAACAACCAGGTGGGAAACGTGGTTGAAAGCTGTTATTTATTATGCTGAACATTTTGAGCAATTCAAGGATGTGGTGGAAGGATATAACGATGGTGATGCAGTTTCATTAAAAAAGCAAATTTATCAAATATAAAAATCTCAGATAATGATTGTATCGTTAAATTATGGGTTTATCTCTGAGACTATTGTGAAATTAGCGAAATCTAATCCATTGAGAAAGCAAATTAAATTAATTGACAATGCCATAAATAAAATGTATGCAGTAGGGGTATCTTTAGTAAACCAATTCGTATCAAGCTTGATAAAGTTTTTAGAAAAATTAAGGATCCAAAACAATAAAACAAACTGCTGGCATATTTCATTTACAGCGTACTGGAAAATAAATATTGCACAAAGGAACTATCAGCATTTAATCATGTACCGATCACTTCCGTCGCGTTTAACGGTAATTTTCAATGCTTAAAAGCTTTTTGAAGCCAAGCTAAGCTGCCTTTACTTTACATTTGAAAATTTATAACTTTTTTTTTCTTATTGTTTAATTCATTTTATATGTACACAGAAAAAATTATTAAATTTCTCCAATCACCAAATTTATTCCAAATTCATAATATCAAGCAAACAAGTTATTGATTTTGCACATACATATTACCAAAATGATTTTATTGATTACTAAAAATTTTAAAATTTTGAAAAAATATTCAATAAATGATATTTTTAATTTTAATTAAAAAAGTGATCAAGAAACTTTGCCATTTCAAACAATGTGTTAATTTATTTAATTAAATATTGACAATTCCCAACAACAATTCTACATGTTTAAATTATTTTATTTTAAACGAAAAAAGTCAATTAAGATTTTTCGTTATTTAATTAAAATTTTAATTGAAAATTTATTTCAAAACAACTAAAATGTTATTTAATTCAAAATTAAATTTTTAATTTTCTTTCAACTAAAAAAATAATTTATTCAATTATGACATTAATTAAATTTAAATACTTTTTAAACCATTTTTTAATTGAAAAAACACTTTTTTCTCAAAACAAGTGACTTAATTTACAGGATTATTTTGCTTGTGGAATTTCTTTATATTTTTGTGCTTCACTTTAATTTTACTTCTACTTTTGTGTTTATTGTAACGTACTTTCGTTATTTAAATATTTTTTTTTAACATTAATATATGTGTTAAAAAAAGTTCTAGTGCATATTTTTCCAATTTTTAGCACATATTTATCTATTTGTATTGCATGTTTTATGCGCATAAAACGTGATTTAAACTGCAAAAAATCCGGGCCCTGATTATAAGTTTTTACTCGCAAAAAGTGTGATACGTATAAGTAATTTTTTAAATTAATAAGTACTTGTACGTACTGTTGCTCTATTATACACGCAGGGTGCATGAGATTTATGTATCTGTGTCGTTATAGAGGTCAGGGAAAATTTAAAATAGCAAAAGAAAAAAAAAATTAACCACATTACTAAATTATATTTCTAATTCTGTGTGTTGCTTTTTTAATTTTAAGAGTAGATAATGTTTGTCTTTCTATCTGTCATTTGTACAATATTTTTTTATAGTTTATATTGACGTATAATTTATACAAAAAAGGCGTAGCTCGATTTTTTTTGTTAGTTTACAGTTTTTAATAAAAAGGTGCAACAATTTTTTTAGTTTTGCCCCCGGAAATTTCAACACATTGAGTGTCAAGTTGTGTGTTTTCGTTTGTACAGCCTGTAATTTTTTTTTTGTTTTAGTTTTTTTTATAAAAGAATCCTTTGCTACATAAATACGTATACGAAAAAACAATTAAAGCGACACGCGTTTTTGTACGACTGTGTTATATACAAACATATGCCAGTCATCCAGTACCATCCCGTATGACAAAAAAAAAAAAAAATCATAGGAATTTGATAAAAATTCATTATTTGTATTGAGTTAGTAGACTGTATGTAATGGCGCTTAGTGAATTTTTATTTTTTTTTATATAAAAAATTTGGTAATAATCTCAAATTTGAAATCCCAAGTTATAAATCCTGAATTTAAAGATCCCGAAAATTTATACACTTTTGGTTTCAGAAATCGCACGATAAACTGCCTTCGGCCGGGTGCAAGGAAACTTTCCATCTTAGCTTACTAAAGCATCTCTGCTTAGTCGGCAAGGACTTTCTCCTCTTTGGTATAAGAAATTTTCTCTAGAAATTTTTATATAAAATTTTATAATTTTAATTAGTACTCTGGTTATTTAATTGAACTGTTAATGGTTTTTCATCCAAATTTCGATATTTTAATCAGGCTTGTTTTCATTAAATTTTATTTTCATTAAATTATTTTTAGGAAGAAAGGAATTTTACAACATGAAATTAATTAAAATTTATTGATAATTTTTCATTCTTGACTGAGCTGGGAAGGTTTTCACGGACAGGTTGCCCTGACTAGTTTCGATTGTAACCACACAATCTCTTCAGAGGGGTTTGCCGTCGTCAATGGCGGTGGGTGCTAAACGGCAAACCCCTCTGAAGAGATTGATGATATATGGTGACAATCGAAACTAGTCAGGGCAACCTGTCCGTGTTTGTACTCAAATCAACGTTTTATTACAAAAACTTTTTTAATTTTAGTGTTATTTATTCGAATTAAAACCGGGTAGCCAGCTATTTTACTTAACCGAAAACAGTGTTCTTAAAAATAGCAACTATTCTAAATATTCGAAACCCGGTTTTTGAAAAAAGTCGAATAATCGATCTCCCTTGTAAATATTACAGTATACTTTTGGGATTATAGTAAATATCTACTACATATACCATTTTGCTAATTGTACACAGAAAAAATTATTAATTTTCTCCAATCACCAAATTTATACCAAATTCATAATATCAAGCAATCAATTTGTTGATTGTGCACCTATTACCAAAATGATTATATTGATTACTAAAAATTTTAAAATTTTGAAAAAAATTTTTCAATAAATGATATTTTTAATTTTAATTAAAAAAGTGATCAAAAACTTGGCCATTTCAAACAATGTGTTAATTTATTTAATTAAATATTGACAGTTCCCAACAACAATTCTACATGTTTAAATTATTTTATTTTAAACGAAAAAAGTCAGCTAAGATTTTTTCATATTTAATTAAAATTTTAATTGAAAATTTATTTCAAAACAACTAAAATGTTAATTAAATTAATATTAAATTTTAAATTTTCCTTTAGCTAAAAAATAATTGATTCAATTATCACATTAATTAAATTTAAATGCTTTTTAAATCATTTTTTAATAGATAAGACAATTTTTTCTGTGTACGATGCAAAACCATTTGCACAATATTGGGAAATGGGCTAATGTGTTGTCACCATTTCGTCAAAACAATAAAAATAATTTTCAAATCTAAATTCAAGCTTAACAAGAAACAAAAACAAATTAAATGCATTTTACAAATAACAATACGTACATTGCAAGTATTTTTCAGCAAACAAAAAAACTTGAGATGAAATATCGAATGATTTGCAATCATTCGATTTCTTAAAGCTGCAATTAATCATACATTTTTTTTCGCGTTTTTAATTCATATGTAGTTGTACATATTTTGAGTTTTCGGACAGTTTAGTATGTATTTATTTTTTAATTGTTACACCAAAAATCCATGTAAATACAAATACCTTTTTAACATTTTAAGTTCTAAAAATCGAAGAATTATCTTTAAAATAACAATTGTCCTTCAGTTTGAGAATAAAATTAAACGTTGTTTTGCCAAGGAGTATTTTGGAAGGAACCTAAATTTAAATGACCCTAAAAGACTTAAAACGAGTTAAGTAAGGGCTGGCTTGATAAAAATACTATTATATTTAAACGTTTGAATTTGTGTTTGCTGGGTTGCAACGTGGAAGTACAGATGAATTGATAAGCCTTTATGACGATACCATACCGTTGCTCAAATGGAAATATAGGCGATATCGGTACCGACTCCAGTAGGTTAATTTTCGCGTTACATAAAATTACAGTATAAGACTTATTTAAAATACAAAGAATTAAATTTGAATTCATGGTAAAATTTACAAAACAATTTAATTATTTTTTACAAAAAAAAAAAAACTGTTAAATTGTATTAATATATAAAATTAATATTAATAACGTTTTTGTTTAAAAACCAAAATATTGTAAGTATTGCTGAGATAGACGATTTGGCAAATCCGTTTGCAAAGTCCACCTGCAGTGCAGAATAGTATTTCAGATGCGAAAAAACTTTTATATTTCTGCGCCATTCTCTTGAAGTTTGATTATAACATGTCCTTGCGCCACCAAACTAGCGGCTCTGCATCTCTAGAAGTATTAGGAGACCTAAGGTATCTCTCGACTTCTTCTTTAGCAAAACCACAGCTTATGATGGGCAGAGCGTCATCCTCCTCGAATTCTCTTATAAGTTTTTCAAGGCCAGTTCTGGTGGACTCATCAGAACTTTTTATAGAAATGCAGAATCATGTTAAGTAATACAATAAGATGTTTTTTTGATACGATTGAAGTCGATTGCCTTTGAAATATTCGAGATTTGTAGCGAGATAGAAGAATTGTAGATACGAAATGGGATTCATTATTTTTTATATTCTTAAATCTTTCATTTATACAAAATGCTAAATTAGATGCAAATTCAGTTCTCCATCGCCGTTAAATCATTTATTATATTTTCTCATAATGTTCGAAGACTCTTAACTAGCGTAATAGCGTTGGACAATAAAGCAGTGGCTTTGCTTATGAAAGTTACCCTAATTTTCCGCATAACAATTTTTATTCTTACAGAAAATAAGCAGTAAAATATTAAGAGGTATGAATAAAACTTTTCGACAGTCAAATATCGCCGATAACGATATATAGGCAAACCCAAAGTATCGCCGATGTGTCGGTATCGGTTACATCCCTTTTTTAAAGCATATAAATATCACAAATTTATTGTTTGTATTTTTAAATATTTAAGTCTTTACAGACACAAAAATATGCATTCATGCACGTTTTTGTATGTATGAACATCAGGGAGATAACTTTTTTTTTGAGATCAAAAAACAGTTTTTTATGTTAATTCGGCGAAGAAAGTTTTCGAGCAGAAAGCGATTTCAAAAGTGCTTTTAATTTTTAATTTTTAGGTTTAGGTTTACATATGTATTATTTCTAAAGTTATAATAAGCGAACAAGACTAGAAATTTGAAGATATAAGATTTAAGTTTAATGTGCGTATGGTTTCACATATGGGTGATTCACAAGGTTTGCTATCAAGTCATATCGTCATAATGTCCTAAATAATTTTTATAATTGTTTAAAAAAAATATTGTTGTGCTTAAAACAAAATAAAAATTTTGAATGCTGTGTTCATTGGTTCGTCATAACTGTGCAGTAGAAATCTAAATTATTAATTTTTCTTGTTTTTAATTATTTTAAGACATATGACTTAACAACTTTATGACTACCTTGTGAATCACCCAATAGTGTATACCTATCCTGAACCACCTTAATCGTACGCTCGGCGTATATATTGCTGGGCTGATAATCTTTAATTTTAAACGGTTCTCTTACCAAATGCCTTAACTGTCTAACAGTTTAAAAACAAAAGTTTAGGGGAAAAAGTAAATAAATTTTCTATTTAACTCGCAGCCAAAACCTTTAGAGGGCTAAGAAAAACCCATACGCTTTCGTGCAGTTTATTAAAGATTTAGTCAATGTTTGTTTAACTATCTTATCAAAGTAGTTGGAGATGATTTTGTATTAAAAGTCATTTACGAAAAAAAAAAAAATTTAAAGAGGTTAAAAGGTATTTTTTCTGCTTAAAATCATCAGATCAGACTTTTACATTTAAATTATGGAAAATGGTTTGCAATTGAAGATTATATAAGAATTTAAACAAAAAATAACTCATTTAAGAAAAGAGTTACTGTTTTAATAAAGAAAAATAATATATAAAAACTTCAACGCTTTCGGTGCGGAAACTTTTTTCACGATAAAGGAAAAGTGACACCATATTTTTTAATATTTTTTCATGCCTGACAAGGATATGCGGTGGTATTTTTGATATTTGCAAAAACTGCAAAAAGTTATATCCCTAATATACATACATATATGAATTGAATATGCTTGTGCGAGTGTGGTTGTGTTGTTAAAGTGAAAACCACGCACAAACATTTACAAACACATGCAGTATAAATTGTTTGTTTATACATACAAACGTGTATGTTTGGGTGTGTTTCGATGTTGTTTGTTCAGTCCTGCTTAAATGTTACATACCAGAACAACAACTTAATGCTTTAAAGGATTTAATTTGAATAATTAGATTAGTTTAATATTCAATTTATTCTATTGAAATTCTCTTAAACAGCAATGAAATTTTTTAAGGCGTGTTTGTATGTGTTTGTTAAATGTTGCGAATTCAATTGAAATAATTTTTTATTTTAATTTGATAAATTGCAATTCACCTGTTTTTGTTTGAATGATGTTTTAGCTTCTTGTTTTGCTATTTTCATTTATAAAAAAAACAAGTGAAATAAAACGAAATAATGTAACAATTGTACGATTTTTATATGTAAATATTTTATTATTTTTGTTATGGAATTGTATCAGACACGTGTTCTAGCGCAGTATTCAAATAAAAAGAAAAAATATCGTAAACCATAAATGAAATTAAAGTATAAAAATGTTTCGTTTTTTCTTCAATTTTCTTATTATAGCAAAAAAGGAACAAATAAAACAATTAAATAACACGAAACAAAATTGTTAATAATTTTTAAAAAATTCGAAATGTGTTTTCAAGGTTTTTCTTAACAACAGAGTGATTGGAAAACTAGCAAAAATTTTCTTTTTATTTATCAAATTCATTCCCATTGGCAAGAGTCTTTGTGTGCTGTAGTTTCCACATTTGGCCAGTATTTTCAGTAGTAAGCTGTTGCTGTTGCTGTTGCTATTTCCTTATCGCTTATTGTTCACTTTTATTTATTTTTGATTTCGATTGCTGTTGCTTTAATGACTGGCGCCAATAAATTTTCTGTTGCTATAACAAAAACTGTATGCTGGGGCACGCTAAATACTCATCAATTATATACCAGTCGTTCTCTTTTTTTCTCATTCCAGTTTACTGATGTTTAAGACAGTTGAATATAAATACAGATTGGTAAAGAAAGATAAAGTTGTTTGATAGATTTTCTCAGTAATACTGATAAAAAAAATTTGGAATGGACAAAAAAAGAATCAGAATCATGTTAAGAACAAATAAAATCCTGTTATTTTTTCCTGCTTAAGAGAAAAGCCTGTAGAGACATTAAAGAAAATATTTCAACTGTGAACTCTCTAGTAGGAATTTGTAATTTAAGGGCCCAAGTTTGTGTCTCTCAGTTCTTCTGTTTGTTGCCAAAACAATGTTTTATTTTACGTTTCGACAAAAAAAAAAAAAAAAAAAAAAAAAAAGATGTGAAAAGGAAAACAGTATTAGTTTTAGCTCTTTTTCGGTTGTTGGCAGAAATGGATGATGACACCAACAGGCACGAATGCAGTTAACAAAAAATATACAACAGAAACACCAACTGAATATTGGCCTACTGAAGAAACGGAAGCATTTTAATAATAAAATTATTTCTGAACCTCCCATCCTTAAGGTTTTCAATTTGATTAAACTCGATTTGTTGCCCTTTTGTTATAACAATAAAATCCAATAATTTTGTGTGTCACTGTCTGCGCGTATAATATTTTTTTTTGAAGAGGAAACAAAAAACAAAAATAAAATAGACGTGCATGTAAAAGATTATGAAATAGCAAATTAATCTATAATTCATAGTGGAGTAACAAAAAGCAATTAATATTAAATTTTATACATTTAATAATTAATGGCGGGGTAAAATAAAGTTTTGCAGGATGCCAACGCAGCACTTTGCCTAAAAAATTTGAACATATTTTGATAAACTGTTTAGCAGTTTTTCTACATTGAAGTTGGACAAATTTAACAAATATTTTCATATTAAATTAACTGAAACATTTGCCATGTGCTTCAGTTTAAAGTTTTTTAAATGTCATTTTTGAGGATTTTAAGTTGGCCATATTTTACATTTATGCCTTTAAACTTGTTCTAATAACAATATTTCTCTTTATAACTACTGGACTAAAACTACTACAGTAAGCGTAATTTGCTTAGGAGCATATGGCTTCTCGTTGATTTGACCTTATTTGGTCGAAAAAGTTTTTCTTTTATTTATTTTATTCGCCAGTGCAACTATTATTTCTAATGGCTAGTGTATAAAGTATAATGTAAAAATAAAGCCATTTACGCAAATTTCATTGTAAAATTTAGTAAGACCCACACAAATTAAAAAAACAATTGAAAAAAATTTTTTAAGTTTAAAAATGGCTATCAAATATTTAAAGTATTCCCGCAGAAATATTAAATAAATAAATTTCTGATTAATATCTATTTTTCTCTGATCAAAAAAAAAAAAAAAAAAAATCAAAAAAAAATCAACAAATGGAATGAAAAATGAAATGGTGGTTAAATAATTTTAAGTATATTTAATAATTGTTGGCATAATTGTTTTTATAAAAAGAAAACAAGCAGAAATTTATCTTTTTTTGTTGGGAAGTCGTTGTTGCTTTAGTGTCTTTTTTGCCTTAACAAATATTATTGCAGTGTTTCCTTATACCCCGAACTAATCGGAAGATACAGAGCGATAAGTGGTGTTATAAATATAAAAAAATTTAAGAAAAACTACTTTTAACAGGAAAACTTTAAATGGATTGCACCCCATCTAAATAATTTATCGTAAAACTTATTTAAAATATTTTGGAAACACTACGCGAAAATCCCTAAATGAACTATGTGGTCACAAGCGATAACCGCCTAAGTCTTGGTCTAAGGCGGTTATCACAGAAAAATCATTTATTCAACAATTCAAGTGTACCAAACTTCATAAGTGTAAATTGTTATAAGCCTTTTGGTGCTTAAGAAGCGATTTAAATAAATTTATTTGGAAAATTAAAAAAAAATACTCAAAATTTGTAAATTTAAAAAAATTTCGAGTATTCAGTGCGATATGTAATTGAACTCGTTAAGATTAAAAAATTAAGAAATAATTAGTATTGTGGTTATTTTATTGAACTGTTAATGGTTTTTAATCCAAATTTAGATATTTTTAATTAGGCTTAAGTTAATTGAATTTAATTTTCATTAAATTATTTTTATGAAGACAGGAATTTTACAACATGAAATTAATTAAAATTTTTTAGTGATAATTTTTCATTCTTGACTGCGCTGAGATTTGAACCCAGGCGTTCACGGTCAGGTTGCCCAGACTAGTTTCGATTGTAACCACACAATCTCTTCAGTGGGGTTTTCCGTCTTACTCACTCGGCTATTGCAGCCGGATGACGTCAATAGTCAAACATCAATCTTTAAACCAAATGGTATTTCATCTTGGTAGATCGAAATTTGCTTTTGAATGAATGATTATCTATTTTAATTGATTTTTTAAGAAACTTAAAATTCATTTTAATTAATAGATTATTTGAAACCCTTTAATCGATAGTAACAATGTTTATCATTAAATAGCAATTTTTTTTTTATATATTATTACAATTTAAAATTTTTCCGCTAATAGCGATTATCGGGTAATCGTACTTTTAATAATCTTGCAATTTAATATGAAAAAATTGCTTTATTTCTAAAAGTAAACGTTTAAAATTATATTAATTCAATAGTTATAGAAACGAGAAATAATTGTGGCTTTTTGTTTTTGTTAAATTCTTCTGAAATAATTTACAACCATGTGCGGCTATGTAAATTTTGATCACTGTTTCGTTGTCCTTTGCGCTAAACGGGAAAGAATAAATGCTGTCCATAAATGACCATTTGGATTCTATTTACGAAGGCGTGTAAGTAAAAGTTTTTGTTAGATTTTCTCTTTCTCTGACTCAAACCCCCTCATCACTAACGCTTACTAATAACACTTAAGGTTTTCATTAGAATGCCACAACTTATACAATCAGTGATGCCAATAGTAGGGAATCTTCCCTTTTTGTAGGGATTTTTCCGGAAAATTTAAATCGTAGGGAAAAAGGGACAGATTTTTTGTTTTGAGGCATATGTAGGGATTTTTTAAAAACATTATAAAATTTTTATTATATTGTGTAAAAATACGTAAATATTCGTATTATTTTCACTTCAAAATTAAAATTTTTCATATACAAAACCTTTTAAGTACAAATGTAGTATTTTACTATGAGTCCTCACCGCCTGGCAATCATCAACAAGTGCCAAGACCATGAACGTATATATAAGGTGATGCCAAATATTTTGGTTCGCATTTGCGATCTATTCGTTTATTTTTGCTATTTGCATTCGCACTCACGTTCGCTGTAAAGCAGAGCCCGGCAAAAGTACTACACCGTGCTTTTTTTCTCACAATAACATTCGCTCTCACTTTGTAAAAAACAAACAAAATCATTTATTCTCGTACGAACATTCAAACAAGAAGGTTCTGTTGGCGCTTGCTTAAGAATAACACTGCGAGAAATGTTCAAGACAGAATGGGAATTTGATTTCTTGTTTGCCGAAATTTTTTTTGGCAAGCCCGAATGCTTGATATGTAATTGTACGTTATCACGAACAGCAAAATTTAATTTAGAAGGACATTTTAATTCATGTCATAATGAATATGAAAATATTTCTCATGACGAAAGAAAATGCCTAATTTTAAAATTAAAAATACCTTTTTACGAAAAAATGATTCTTGATTTTAAGAACTCAAAAGTTGAAAATGTCCATGAGCGATGTAAAAGAAAAGCATCATATGTCGTTGCTGCAGGTCTGGCAAAACATTGCCTTCCTTTCGAAGATGGGCAATTTTTCAAAGAATTGTGCAACGATGTATTAAAATGCTTTGGAGAAAATACTGAACAAATTCGAAATTTAATAAGTTCTAGTCCCTTTTCACCTCGGACCATAACGCAACGAACAGAAGATATCAGTGCATTTATCTACACAAATATAAAAAAAAAAATTCTTAATTGCAAATATTTTTCTATTTGTTTAGATGAATGCACTGACATTAACGACATAGCGCAGTTAATAATATGCGTAATTTATTTTTGTTTCAATAGATTAACATGTTTTATCGAAATTATAGTTTTTTTTTTTATTTTTCTTGAAAAATATGATTTATTTAATTTTAATGATTTTTTTGTTTTCTATTTTATATAAAACATACGCTTATGTTTTGAGTTTTTACATTAACAGCCAGATTGATTTTAACAATAACAAAATAACACAAAAATTTCTTTAAGTGCTTCTGAGAGGGAGAGTTATTATTCTCTCACAAAAAACAAAAAGTCTGCATGTATGGGCTGCCGGGCTCTGCTGTAAAGTATCCAAATTTTAAAAGAGAAAAAACTACCACACCTTCTAACTTAAGAGAAATAAATTCACACAATTTGGAATTTTTAAAAAAATTTATTGAAAACTTTTAAAGATGTGAAAGGATATATTTTTAAAAGGATTTTTTTTTTATATTTTTGTTTAGGGGAACTTAAGTAAATATTTTTTAAAATTCTACAGAGCCTTCCCTTTTATTAGATACCGACTTTGCTTAAAAATATTAGATACTTATTATATTCAAAATTTTTCGAATTTATTCTATGAGTTAAATTTCAGTTATGTATTTTATAAAGCTTTTTGTAATAGCTCTATTCCTTAAAATTTTTTTAGAAATGACTTTATACACTACCAGACTATTATATTGTATTTTCTTGTTACATTTTACCTTAGCTTTCCGTTGGATAGCAATGAAGTATATTTATGTACAGAAAAATTTACAATTATTAGACACCAGCAGGATGTAATGCATTTTCCGGCCCGCTACGGCCTTCGTCAGCATTCTTTGTGTCACACTGGATAGTGATACTTTATAAATTGAATGTATTTAACTCAACTATTTTAACAAATAGTACAATATAATAGTCTGGTAGTGTATAAAGTCATTTCTAAAAAAATTTTAAGGAATAGAGCTATTACAAAAAGCTTTATAAAATACATAACTGAAATTTAACTCATAGAATAAATTCGAAAAATGTTGAATATAATAAAGTTGCTTATGAAAAAGAAATAATTCCCAATATCTATTAGATACTTATATTAAAAAAATAATTTTGAATAAGTATTCTTGAAAAAGATTAATTTTTTAAGTCTTTAAAAGATGAGGACATGAAAATCAAACACGCAATTTGACTTAGTTTTGACTCTAGATTAAGGGATATGTCATACAGTGTTTTTTTTTCCATATAAAATTTGGTTTTATATGGTTAAATGCTTTTATAATGAATGCTAATAAATCCTTTAATTATAATGTTTATAAAATATTAACAGAGTATGTAGGGATAATTTTTTTGATTATAGGGAATTTTTTTAGACACGTACGGATTTTTTTGAAATTTCTATTGGCATCATTGGATACAATACAAAACACCAGTTATTTCGAAAAAACTTGTTTAATGTTTATATACAATAAATGCCTGAACTATTAATATTTTGTTCATAAAAAATCCTTTTTCGGTTATTTAAAAAATAAGAAAAAAGTTAAGAGAAAAGTTAAGATCTCAATTAAACTGTTATTAAACATTTTAAATTAGTTTTTGCTTTTGATATTTTTATTCTCTAAAAATTGTACAGAGTAAATCTGGGATATGAGGCGATAGAAGCAAACTTCCAAATCCCAAATAAATCTGTTTGTAAGATTAAGATATTTTATAAACTTATATTTAAAAAGGGTGGACTGCTTGCAATATCCAAAGGTCCACAAAAGTTGGTTGCTTCTTCTTTTTTTTTTAATTTCCAACAGAATTTTATTTGTTTGTTAAATTAAAAACACTTTTTTGGATTTTCTTTTTTGTGGCCTCTGTTTTTCAACAAAAACAAATTCAGGTATCGGCATTAAAGAAAATTGCTTTCTGTTTTACATTCAGCTAAACTATAAAGTTCCTTCTTTAATCCAATTTAGTTTAGATTAAATTCCAGAAGACTTTTCTCTCAACGACAATAAAACGAAAGTATCTAGATAATGTTCATATAGATTACTTTGAAATTGAATTTAAAATTAATCAAATCTGTGTGGCCATAATTGAAGTTTTTTTTTTATTAAGACAAACCATTTTTTCATTTTAATATTGAAAAAAAAAAAAACAATAAAATAGAATTCTTTTCCGCGAACTGTTCATCGCTAAGGGCCTTAGTTGAAAAATTATAATTTAAAAAAAAGATAATCTTATTATCTCCTTACAGGTGTACAGAAAAAAGACGGACATCGTTAAACCAACTGCTTTGTACATGTATGGATTTGTTATGTGAAAAAACCTAAAGAAGTTTAAAAAAATAAAAAAACAACCTATACAATTATATAATTTCGGTGATTGGTATAAAAGAATAATAAAAACATGGGATTTTATTAAGACAATTAGAGGCATTCGTGGTATTTTGCTCTCAGCCATTTATAAACCGATTTGACAGCATTAAAATAGCAAACAAAAAGGGGTGGTGGGTGTGTCACAAAAATATATAACAACCTAGTTCTCAGACGAACAGACATCGTTAAATCAACTTCGCTACTGATAAGCATTCAGAATATATATACTTTATACAAACGGAATGAGAAACTTTTATATACCCTTTTCGACATGTGGTGAAGGGTTTACAAATGTTGGAAAGTAGTGCACCTTTACATTTTTAAGAATGTAATTTAATTTATAATTTAAAAAAAAAAAAAACAAATAAAAATTTCAATTCAGAATCATGCGTTCGTTATTTTACGAAAATAAAAATTTTTTTCAAAATAATTTCGTAACATACAACAAATTTTCTTCTAAATATTTCAAAAAATAAATTTGCTAGAAAATATTTTCTTTAGTTTCGTTAAATAAAACAGCACGTATGCGGTATTTTTATGTAAAACATAAAAATTTTGTAATATTTAACAAAAATAGGACTACGAAAGAATTCGTTACTTTCGTAAAATTGAAAAACACAAGAGTAAACTTTTTTCGTATTATATACGAAACTTTTGTAAATATAGCAAACAAAGAAGCTTCGAAAGTTTCTTTCGTAAAATGTAGCATTGTTTTTTTGAGTGTATGTGTTAAAAATTGAGACATTAGTAATAACACATGTGTCTACACAGAAAAAATTATTAGTATGTTTTTATCAATGAAATAAATGGCTTGAAGAGTATTTCAATTTAATTAATGTGATAATTGAATCAATTATTTTTTTATTGAAAGAAAATTAAAAATCTGGGAATTTTAGTTCTCATGTTGAGTTTCATTTTTGTTATAATTTTTTATATTAATTCTAATGTGTATTTTAAGTCAAATTACAGTTTATTTTTTTTAAAAATTTTATACTTTAATAGTCTTTTTCAGGAATGATTTTTATTTAATTTTGATTTAATTAACATTTTAGTTGTTTTGAAATAAATTTTTAATTAATATAATTATTAAATAACAAAAATCTTAATTGATTTTTCGTTTAAAATAAAATAAGTTTAACTTGTAGGATTGTCAAAACCTGAGCTATATTTAATAAAATCAAAGTTTTTCGATCATTTTTATAATTTATATTAAATGTATCATTTAGAGAAAAAAAACTATTCTCAATTTTAAATTTTTACAATTTTTAGTAATCAATTTAATCATTTTGGTAATAGGTGTAAAATCCATAAATTGTGTGCTTGATTCTATGAATTTGGTGATTAGAGACAATTTTTAATTTTTTCTATGTATTCATGTTCCATTGTATAGCAAATCAGATTTGCTGCTTATTTCTTGTGTTGCACAGTGTAATTTTATATTTGAATTATGTTTACTTGTCATAAATAGTCAAAATGCAAATTCAAATTATGTTTTTTATTTGCATATTTTTAATTTTTCGTATATTTTTCGACACAAATTAGTTTTGTACGAATTTCTATTCCATTTTTTTGTATTTTTTTTAGTTACACTGTTGTTTTTGAAAAATGTTGGCGTCGTATGCCAGGACCTTGAAATCATAGATAAAGCAACTTTTTAGAAATGCGCTATTAAATTTGGTTAATAAAGCAATTACCATGCGGGTGCGTCTTTGTTGCGTAATTTAACACATTTCATATTACATTTATGTTTATACTCGTACATATACATATATCCAAATGAAAATGCCTTTGTGTGTTTGTTTAATCCCTATAGATTTTCCAATTTTAACAGAAATTTTCTGATTAGCCACGGCCTAAAAAAATATTTGTGACTTTCGAGTGAGCGTGGTATCATTCAAGCACGGTAAACATGAAATACATCACAGTGTACGATCATCTATTGACAGCTATTAGTAAAGGGTGATTCATAGTGAGGTTTGTTTTTCAATATGCTTTTTTTACAGATCACGCGTGACTCATATCAAACTGCTTTGTAATTTTTTTCAGTATCGTTTGGCAAGTCATCATGGAAAGACTCACTACACAGCAACGTATTCAAATTGTTCAGCTCAAACTCAATGAATATCCGGTGTTTTATCGTGAAATTTTGCTGTAATGAAGTACATTTCTGGCTCAATGGATACGTTTATAAACAAAATTTCTATATTTGGGCTGATGAGCAACCCGAAGAGTATCAAGAGCTACCATTACATCTATAAAAACAAAGGTATGGTGTGATTTATGGGCTGGTGGAATCATTGGACCATATTTCTTCAAAAATGTGGAAAATCTGAATGTTGCCGTCAATGCTACCGTTATCGCACCATGTTAACGGCCTATGTGCTTCCCGAAATTCAAGCAGATGGTCTCGCTGAGCCATACAGCACGTGAAACAATTATCTTTATGATGAGCACTTAATTTTACGTTTTGCTGCGGTAAATTGACCACTTAAATCATAAATTCTGAGGTCTTCAGGAGAGCTACGATTGACGCGTGTTACTTGCTAGTCGATATGCTCGAAAGAGTCGCCCAAAGTAGGGTCTGTATGAAATGTGAAAGCACCTCGCCCAGTTTGTTCTGCGCAAAACATTGCTTTAGTTTGCCATAGTGTGGCAGAAGAGCCGTCAGCCTTGACTCTTCGGCGTGCGCAACAATTGAACATGAAGGAACATTTTGAATAAAAATTTGGAATTTACACGCTAACAAGGTTCAATGGACTCAAGAGTTGAAAGCTACAGACCATTCAAGCGTCGTCAATACGCCGATTGGTTTGTTGAACAGACAGAAGTGAATGGTGACTTTAGAAAGAAAGTCATCTTCAGCGACGAGGCACCCTTTCACCTCAATGGATTCGTTTACAAGCAGAATTGTCGCATTTGGGCAAATGAGAATCCACGAGTGATTGCTGAAAAGCCGACGCATTCAAATAGAGTTACTGTTTAGTGAGGCTCATGGGCTGGCGACGCCACTTCTTCGAGGTCGGCCAAGCAATTACCGTGAATGGCGTTCTTTATCTCGAGATATTAACGGTCTTCTTGTGGCCAAAAATTGAGGATATGGGCCTGTACGATATGTGGTTCCCACAGGATGGTACCACTTGCCACACAGCCAACGAAACAGTGTCTCTTTTGCGCGAGAAATTCAATGGCAGTGTTATCTCAGGTCGTGGCGATGTTAACTGGCCGCCACGATCATGTGATTTGATACCGTTGAACTTCTTCCTTGGGGATATTTAAAAGAAAAAGTGTACGCCAATAAACCAAGAACAATTCCAGAGCTGAAGGATGAGATAATTCGGCACACTAAAGACATTGAAAATATGGACCATCGGATAGAGGTATACCACCGAAGCCGTGGCGAGCATTTGGCCGATATTTTGTTTTACACATAATTGTCAATGATCCTTCTATCATAATAAAATATATTAAGATACTTCTCTGAAACGTTTTTGTTTTATTTTCAATTACGCAAAAAAATTAAAAATTGTCTCTAATCACCAAATTTATACCAAATTCATAATATCAAGCAAACAAGTTGTTGATTTTGCACCTTTTACCTAAATGATTATTATATTGATTTATAAAAATTGTAAGATTGTGAATATTTTTTTCAATAAATGATATTTTTAATTTTAATTAAAAAAATTAGCAAAAACGTTGCTATTTCAAACAATTTGTTATTTTTTTTTAATTAAATATTGACAATTCCCAACAACAATTTTACCAGCTTAAATTATTTTATTTTAAACGAAAAAAGTCAATTAAGATTTTTAATTAAAAATTTATTTTAAAACAACTAAAATGTTAATTAATTCAGGATTACATTTTTCTTTTAACTAAAAAAAATAATTGATAAAATAATCACATTAACTAAATTTAAATACTTTTTAAACCATTTTTTTAATTGATAATCGATATTTCCGAAATTTTTATATTAATTTCCTGATTTTCCGACGCTTAACAGAGGCTCAAAATATTTGTTAATATTAAGAGATCGGCAGTTTATTAAGAGATCGATTACAGTAAAAGCTTACAAATTTGGAACAAATTATTAAGTTAGAAATATAAAATATCTATCAAAGAAAAATATTATTGACCTAATATATGGAGAAGGGTAATATTCGAAGTTAAACAAATGATTTTCTTATCAAAACACGACCCTGTTTTAATAATTTTTTACTAATCTTATTTCAAAGGGGTAACGGAACGACCCGGGCTAAACTTGTAGTACATTAATTCTAAACTTACTTGCCTCTTTCCTTCTGGGTGCAAATCAACTATTCAAAAATTATTTTCACATGTTTAAATAAAATTTACAAAATATTGTCCAAGAAAATTCCCTTTTACATTAGAGAACATAAAAAGCTAAATTATAAAATCTGTGCCCACATGCAATAACAGCTAAAGTCGAGTTATCACAAATTTGAATTATTTCGTTTTACTTCTCCTTATCAAATGCTGTTTCATTCAATTACAAATTAAAATATTATAAAGTTGCTAACACAGGACCTGCATATATACACTTAATCTAAATTCCGAGATTTTGGGCAAAGGTTTTCAAATTTAAAAATGCTTTGCTGAGCACTTGCCGAAATCGAGTTAAGTTTAAAATACTTGTGGGCACAGAAATATTGATATTTTTGCGTATTTGGGGGCCTACAAAACGTCTTATAAGTTAGATCAATCATAAATTTGTGTATAACAAATTATTTAATATTTAAAAATTATAGCAACAAGGATTTGTAGAATGTATCAGGTTTAAAACTACGTACAGCCTATTATTTTCTTTATTTTTTATAATATTTTGATATAAAAAAGCTCTTTCTACATTAGCAGATGAATGTGGAGCTGATAATATTCCACGAACAACTCTTAAAAGATCTTCAAACATTAATTCGTTCAATACATTTTTAAGTGTTGAAACCTTCTTCCAAAAATTACTAATACTTTCTTTAATTTTTCAACGCTTTTTATAATGAGTCAGTTGTTTGCACGTTTGGAATATGCAATTCTCTTATTTAAAAGGGCTACATAAATTTAAGAACAAATTATTTAATATTTAAAAATTATAGCAACAAGGATTTGTAGAATGTATCAGGTTTAAAACTACGTACAGCCTATTATTTTCTTTATTTTTTATAATATTTTGATATAAAAAAGCTCTTTCTACATTAGCAGATGAATGTGGAGCTGATAATATTCCACGAACAACTCTTAAAAGATCTTCAAACATTAATTCGTTCAATACATTTTTAAGTGTTGAAACCTTCTTCCAAAAATTACTAATACTTTCTTTAATTTTTCAACGCTTTTTATAATGAGTCAGTTGTTTGCACGTTTGGAATATGCAATTCTCTTATTTAAAAGGGCTACATAAATTTAAGAAAATAAGAAATGTGTTTTTATATTTCCTTTTATTCGTTATTATTAATGAGTTTATTTACTATTTTACTTTTTATTTTTACAATGTGTAAAGGATAAGGTTTCGAGTATAAAGGCAAAAATAACAATTACAAAAAATTGTTGTATGTTTGTATGTTTGCAAGCAAATTTAAAACACATATCATAAAAATTTAAAAAAAAGATTTATATTCTACACAAAAATACCTTTAAAACGATATACATTTCATCAAATGCTTAAAATCATCATCAGATCAGATGCTTAAAAATCAACTACAAAAAGTTATTCCCGTATTTATATAAAATAAGCCCACTTTTAGTTTCTGAAAAGAAGGTTTTGCGCGATTTTATTTTCCAAAACGTCTAATGGTAAACCCTGTTCTAATACGTTTATACATGTGTGTTGCAAGTGCAAAGCGAAAACTAGAACATTTCAGAGAACAACAGAAATTACAACCAGTGTGACCATATTAGCTTTTTCGAGCTAAATGAAGCTTTATTTTTTATGTTTAGATTGAAATATTTGATTAAGCTTTTAGCCTTTTTTTTTAGCTTTTTTCAACAATACATTTGGCTTTTTCTAGCTTTTTACTTTAATTTAAATTTCGTGTAATTAATTTATATTTCAAAACAAATAAAACAGTTTATCAGTATTAATTTATGTCTGGTAGCATTATAAAGTATTTAGAAAATAACAATAAAAGTAACAATCAATGTTTCAGCCTTTTTTTAAAAAAAGTACTTATTATCTTAATATATAAAAAATCCGTGTCACTGTGTATGTTTCGAATAAACTCAAAAACGAGTCAACTGATATTCATGAAAATTGGCATATATATGTAATTTGGTCCAACTTAGATGATAGGAAAGTTATTATTTCAATTAATGGCCTGGGGGCGGAGGGGCGTGGCAAAATCCATAACTTGAGAACGGCTTGACCGATTTGAACGATTTTTTCTTTAAAATGATCGCCATGGTCCAACTTAGGTTTTTACGTAAAGAAAATTTTGCCCCGCCCACTTTTACGCCCACTTTTTTCGATTTACCTAAAATCAGAAAACGGCTCCATCGAGTTGACTAATTTTTCTTTCAAATGTTCGTATTAATCAACTTTAAGTTTTCATCGAAAGAAAAATTTACCACGCCTACTTTTACGCCCACTTTTTCTATTAAGTGCATAACTGGAGAACGGCTTGACCGATTTGGACGAGTTTTTCTTTAAAATGATCGCCATGGTCTAACTTAGGTTTTGCGGTAAGAAAATGTTGCCCCGCCCACTTTTACGCTCACTTTTTTCGTAAGATTCACAGCATATATATACATACATACAACCATATGTATTTTCAAATCAAATGTAAATTAAACATATGTATATGAACAACATTTTAATTTATAATATTATAATGATGATACAGAAATGGGGATGAACGATGTTTTACATGCAGTTTGACATGAAATTTTGCCAGAGAATGCGGTCGTGAAATAAAATCAATTTTATTTTGAGGACGTTTTTTCTAATGCTCTCACATATAGACACTTATCCTCTTAACAATGTGCCATACTTTCATTCAAAAAACTTTATGATAGGTATTTCATGGATTTTTATTTAAAGGCCGTAAATTTCGTTTAAAGATCAATTTAAATCGTCTGGTAATACAACACTAATGTTTGCTTAGGGCCAGCAACGCGGACCGGGTCAGCTAGTAAATTTTATTTTATTCAACATTTACTTTTTTTCTGTTTTATATAAACATTTGTGTAACATTTATTTTTATAACTCCAATATTTCGATACAGCAATGTGTATCAGCATTAGGGAAAAAATAAACAATTAAACTGTCGTATTTTTTAAATAATTAAAAAACAATAACAATTGTCACATTGAAAAAATTTTTTACAATTAAAAAATTTTATACAAATAATCTATAACATTCTAAAAAATTTTTAATTTCCTGTTTTGTTTTTATATCTATATATATAAAAATGGATTATGTATGTTTGTTTGTTTGTTTGTCGCTTTATAGACTCCGAAACTACTAAACCGATTTTCCTGAAATTTTTACAGTAACATCACGTGAGCCCTAAAAATAAAATAGGCTACTTATTTTTTCGATAGGGGCAGGGGAATTGGTACCCCCCATAGGATGCCAATGTTAATTATCGCACGATTTTCCTGAAATTTTTACAGTAACATCACGTGAGCCCTAAAAATAAAATAGGCTACTTATTTTTTCGATAGGGGCAGGGGAATTGGTACCCCCCATAGGATGCCAATGTTAATTATCGCACGATTTTCCTGAAATTTTTACAGTAACATCACGTGAGCCCTAAAAATAAAATAGGCTACTTATTTTTTCGATAGGGGCAGGGGAATTGGTACCCCCCATAGGATGCCAATATTAATTATCGAACCGATTTTCCTGAAATTTTTACAGTAACATCACGTGAGCCCTAAAAATAAAATAGGCTACTTATTTTTTCGATAGGGGCAGGGGAATTGGTACCCCCCATAGGATGCCAATATTAATTATCGAACCGATTTTCCTGAAATTTTTACAGTAACATCACGTGAGCCCTAAAAATAAAATAGGCTACTTATTTTTTCGATAGGGGCATTGGAATTGGTACCCCCCATAGGATGCCAATATTAATTATCGCATATCTTAAGAGCCGCTGCACGCATTTTGCTGAACTTTTTGTAGTAGGATCTTCTGAGCCCCGGAATTGAAATAAAATAGCAGCGGGGGTATAGGAATACCCCATAGGACGCCAATGTTTAACATCGCATATCTTAAGAACTGTAATAGTGAGAATGTTCAAACTTTCTAAAAGTCACTCTTATGGTATACTACACTTTTGAAAATAAAAATAAAGCGGGTAGGCGCAGGGGGGGAAATACCTCCCATAGGATGCATACATTAAATATCGCTCAACTGAAGAACTATTAAAGGGAGAGTCTTCAAACGTGGTTAAAGCTACTATTATAGTAAACTATAAATTTCAATATAAAAATGTGCGGGGTCAGTGTAGCGAAGCGCACCGGGTTAAGCTAGTATGTCTATAAATTTGTGTTACATTTTCCGTGTCTGATTTAAAATTAATCCTTAACAGTTCTGGTACATTAATAATTTGCAACATTTTTAGCATCTAGCGGCGCTTATAATTTTGTTCTATGTTTAAAATTGATACTTTCTCAAAGTCCGGAGTGTGACAAAAAATATACAGGTTTAACCTGTTTACTGCCAAAAAGGGCCAAATTTCAAAAAAGTACCTGCCCATTTTTTTAATGGCCAACGATTAGTATTAATATTTTTTGTATCTCTTTTAGTTCAGGAGATAAGAGGTAAGCGAACTTACATGTTTTTACCCTTTTTTTATCCCGTTAACATTCGAGTTTACAAAAATCACGCCCTGGTGTTTTCAACATTTTAGCTTCAGGTGTTTAGGTTGTGCGGTAATGAATAGTTCATTCCGTAAGTCCGTGATGTTTCCATTTTTTATATACATATATACCTACAGTTTCTCTATTAAGCCTATGAAAAATATCGAAATAATTAAAAGTTACTATTATAAATTCAACATTTTTTATTTTTCGAATTTATTCTATGAGCTAAATTTCAGTTATAAAAGTATAAAAGTCATTCCTAAAAATTTAAGGAATGTAACTATTACAAAAACCTTTATGAAATACATAACTGAAATTTAGCTCATAGAATAAATTCGAAAAATAAAAAATGTTGAATATAATAAAAGTAGCTTATGAAAAGAAATAATTCCCAGATTCAATTTGTTACTATTAGAAATTTATAAAAAAAATTTAGCTTTATTTTTTGGCTTTAAATTTCCGTCTTTAGATCTTTTTAGTTCTATTTGAAACATGATATAGCTTTATATCATTTTAAAATCTGGTCACACTTATTACAATCGCCGTTTAAACATATGCGTACATGTGTGTTTGCAAACAATGCAAGAAAAAACACATTTTGGGAGAATAACAAAAACCACTCTTTATACATGTAAGTGCGTTTGCTTGCAAGCAAATTTAAAAAAAATTGTTAAACCCTTCAATCCTAAAAATTTAGAAAAAAGATTTATATTGTGGATATCTACACAAAAATACCTTTAAAACGATATACATTTCATCAAAATCCGTGGACGATCAGATGATTAAAAATCAACTGTAAAAAAAATGGTTCCCGTATTTGTTATTACTCATCATCAGGGAAACCGCCATTGGCCGCTTTTCCTTGTGCGAAGCAGAGCCTTTTATGAAGTTTGGCATCGATTTTTAAGTGCATAATTTTGCAAACTTTACCCTTTGCAGCTTTTGTTTGCATATTTTAGTCAAAAGTGCATTTTTGTAGCATTTTTTTTTTGATTTTAGTGCATATTCCACCTTTTTAAAGCATATTTTCATACTTGTTAATTTGTTTTAAATTCTTACTGCTTCTTTCGTAGCGGAACAAAATAATTGAGTTAAATTTTGGTCATCAGATTTGCAATTACAACTATAGGTGGGGAGGGTATTATACCTTTTAGTATACGGATCTTCCAATAATCACTTTCTGAATCGATCTAACGATGTCCGTCCGTCTGGCTGCTGATTGTCTGTCCATGTCAAAATTTTGCGTAAAGTATAGGTCACAATTTCGGAAATAATTTGATGCAGGAGAATTGGTCTATAACTTCACATAGTCCCTATACAAACATATTAAGGGAATAATGGGTACAGAGACCATTAATCATCTTAGTCTGTTAGTAGTTAGAATCAATTCGGCGCAAAAATTTTAGTTTAAGCTAAATTACCTCATCAAATATTATAACAATCGATCCATGTAGCAGTAGCCACTGTAACACTTTGAAATGGCAGGTCCAGAATTGACCCAAGGAATATCGTCTTAAAGCAATTTTGCAATATTTTTCAAAAGTTTTTGAAGCACTCCTGCAGTAACAAACTAACGAAGTGTCAGGCTCAGACTCGAATGCGTTCGACACCGTCCGCCATTAAATACTTTGTAGGAAACTGAAACAACAACTTAATTTTTCAACGACATCTACAAAGTTAATATTAACACAAGTATTTAAGCAATATATATGAGGCTCTAAATATAGTAACTCAGGATATTCATCATGGATGCCAGTTTCGAGAGGTGTTCAGCAGGAATAATGATCTTCCAAATCAAATAAAGTTTATGAAAATCCAAATATATACAAACAATGTCCAACTGGTAATTGGCTGTAATATTTCAAGAATTTCAAACTGCATCTCTAAAATAAATTTAGATATTTTAAGAGTCAGTGAATGATTGAAAACATCAAAATGCGTTCCAATTTGCAGAGCAAATGGAGAATAGAGTTGCTTTGGGAGATTCACAAATTGAGAACTTGAACTTTGCAAAGAACTTGGGTATTATTTTTAATTCAACACTTTCGTGGACAGATCATATAAATAATGCAACAGGGAAAACTTACGGTATGCTAAGGACACTATTAATAAATCATTAATTATTTGTTTATATATTTATTTAATAGACTGTGTACGTCTATTATTGTGTTGTATTAGTTGTATTTGCTCTATTTTTATTAATGTAACATTCATAGAATTATAGCATATACAACCAATATGACATAATACAACACTTTGTGATTTGGCTAACTGAAATGTTATTTTATTATTTAACAACATTTTTGTTTTATTTATTTTTTCTATTTATTAATATAATAAAAGTTTCGCCATAAATATACATGTATGTTATATAATTCAATAAATAAATAAATTTATTTGCTGCTGACAAGTTTCAGTTTCCTGCTGACAAGCGGTATTAGAATTTAAACGTTGTCAAATAATCGATTAAGTGAATTTTTAGCTTAAAACAAAATATTTAAAAAAAAGTTATTCGAACAGATAAAACTCTTATTTGATTAATCAAGCAATATTAAAATTTAAAAATCGACTAATTCCTTCCTCGAACAGAACCAAAGTCAAACATTTGTATACACTAGTTGCTAAGGCTGGGTTTTTGAGATCTCAGTTAAACTAGGATTAGTTAATCTGAAAACAGATTTGTGCCGCCGTTACCACGTTTGTATACAAAATTTTTCGGGACAATTTAGTTTTGCTATTTGGTATTTAATGAAATAATAAAAAAATAATCACATTTCGCCCGAAACATCCGATTTTTAGAGTACTTGAAACTAAGTTTAAACTTAATCCACATCTCAAAAACCCGGCCTAAGTCTTAAACAGAGTAACGTTGACTTTCTCCTTTTATTATAAAAATGTTCGTGTTGTATTTTTCTCATAATAAATAGAGGAAGGGATAAAACCTTAAGTTATTTATTTTGAAGGAATTAATTTGCCTCGTTCTTTTATTAAAACGAAAATCAATAGTTATCATACATACCCCACTACATCCGCATACGTATATCAGAATGTAATAGTGTAATCAAGAGTTTCACGTTTAGGTTTGTATGCTTTTTATTATTTATATATATACGATGAAATTATTATATAAAAAAGTCTTTGAGAAGGTTATTGGTATTTGAATTGTATTATTTTTGAGCTTAAATATGTAACCATAATCGCCTTCAACGAACAGGTGATTTTTCATTAAATTAAAAAAATGTAAGATACTATTTCACGAAAGAATGCAAAATCCAGAGTTATTTAAATTTTACCAACTATTAAAGTACTACAAATCCATTTGCCTTCGTAAATGTTCACTTGGTACGAATATGAATTCATAATTATGAAATAACGAAAAGAAAATGAATTTAACAATTAAGCAGTTATCAAGTGATGTGAGAATTAAATTGGGAAGGCCCATAGCAAAACACAACAATTTCAGTATAACAATTTTTAAATAAATGAGAAAAATTAATAAAAAACAAGTTAGAGTGCTATATTCGGCTGTGCCGAATCTTTGATACCCTCGACCGACAGAAGTGGTTTCCATGCTGTAAATACATATATAGAATTAACTTAACTTCACAAAAACGAACGTCAGCATTAAAATTGGTTGCGGTTTAGACATGAATTAAATTATTGACCGACAATACGAAAGTTTTCTGCGTTTCTTGTTAGAACTTTGAACTGGCTTGAGTGAAATATCATGATTCGTAACAGTTTTCGCCGAACTAAAATGATTTTTAGGAGGGTAATTTGTATGGGACCTATGGTAAATTAAAAACCAATCATCCCAAAATTCTGAAGAATGATTTCTGGTATTACAAAAAATAAATTAGAATAAATTTCAATACAGCAGTGTAATTAGTTTTAGCATTAACAGTGAATTCCACAAAATTGCATGATAATTTTTCTGGCCATATGAATTTATGTAAAAAATTTTACCACAATAAATCACAGATATGGTTTTAGGCGAATTTAATTATTTTCCTAAAGTGGGCTTTATTTGGTTTTAGACGTACTAAACTGTTTTCCGGGAGAAGGGTTTATATGGCGCCTTGGGTAAATTAAAGACCGATTTTTCACGAAATTTTATAGTGTGATTTCTGGTATTATAAAACTGTGACGTTTTATAAGACCAAATTTTAGTGTGATAGCATTATTTATTACGGTCTTAGGCTTACTAAGCTGTTTTCCGGGAGTAGGGTTAATTATGGACCGATCTTCACGAAATTTGACAGTATGATTTGCAGTTGCAAAATTTTATATCATTCCGTGCATTATTCCACCATTTATGTTAGTTTATGTATCAAAATTATCAATTTTTTTAGGGTGGTGGTTCCACATTTTGATTCATAGTTCTGATCCTACTTAACCGATGTTGCTGGACATCAAACTGCTATTTGAGGCCAAGTTTGTTCTTTTCTTTTTTCGAAAGTGAGCGTGTTTTTAAGAGACGGACAGACGGACATGGCTAAATCGACTTAGAATCTCTCAAGGAGCCAGATTCAAATAAAATTTTAGCATTACTCCAATTTTAAAGCTGATTCTGTTTTTAGACGATGAAAATCAATAATGAGACAACAAAAAAAAAAAAAAAAAAGGGAAAAGGGTGTTAAAAAAAAAAAAAATTTATTCTTTCAAATGCATTTAAATTTCCTAATATATCTGACATATATTTTGAGATATGATACTTAAAAGAATAATTTCATTATTCATTGTAAATTACTTGAAAATGTAAGTTGTTATTCAGAGCTCTCACTGTACTATGCAGACGAACAGCAGAAAACAAAGTCGCCCCGCTCAAGACGTCAGTGATTCAAATCATTTTACAAAATAAACTTGTTAGTTTATATTTTTCTTGTTTAATGAAAAGATAGAGACTGTCTAATGAAAAGATAGATTATGTTAATAGTTCAAGAAAAATTCAGTCCAAGTTGAATATCGTTTAGATTCATTTTGATTTTTCCGACGAGAAATGTCCTGCTGTTATATGTTTAAATTACGGACCTTAGCAAGTTTGCGACAATCAAAAAACGAAGGCGTTCGTCTACGGCTTGTGAAAATTGCCTGTGCTATTTCTGTACTAAACTTAAGGAACTCAGAAAATTAAATTTGCAAAAACTTTAGTTTAAAAATTATAGATTAAAAAAGTCCTCTTAAAATAATAAAAGACTAAAGAAACATTAACAAAACCTAAATTTGAAAAGAGATGCACAAAATGTTTGGAATTATTTGGACGTGGTATTAGGCACATGTGCAAAACACTACAAATACTGTTGAAAAAGATTTAAATAAATTGTCCACGAAGGGGACACATGCAGATTTTTCAAGAACTTGGGAGAGATACAGAGTCTTGAAAAATAAAAAAAAAAATTATTTATATTGTTGATAATTTTTTGGTTGCATTGATAATTTTTGTTGTTTGACTTTATAATTGGCTTAAGAAAAAAATGTAGTTTAGCTTGCTCTAGCGTCAGCCCTTTTTTCTTTGCCTCAGGAATATGCTCTTTCACACCGTCTAGATTAATAAATTTAAAAATAATTTTTTAGTCTAACTGAATGGTGAAGTTATTCTTTTAGATGTCGCTTAAAGTTGAATACTTTTTTTAAATCTGCACAAATCAATATGATATTAGGAAAATTGATATAATTTAAATGCATTCGAAGGAATAAATTCTTTTTAAAAAAAAAATATTTTTTTTGCTGCCAAAAAACCGCCAAGTACTTGTTTTCTTTTTAAGCGCATTCTTGTTCTTACATCGTCTAAAAACAGAATCAGCTTAAAAATTGGAGCATTACAGGAATGCAGGAATGGCACTGAGGATTTACTAACAACCTTTATTTTTATTCGTTAATTACACTAAAAGATTTTTTTAGTTCAAATTATATTAATTTATTAAAATTAAAATTATAAATATAAATATATATTTACGTTTAAGAAAAAAAAGATACGTACTGGTTTTTATTAGATTTCTAGATACAAAATTGATAATAAATTATTTGGTATAGTTATTAACATCATATAACAATTGGAATTTTGTGAGTTTAATAAGTCCTTTGTTTGTATTATGCCGCAAAGAGTTGTAAGTCTCTCTTTGATTTTAATAATATTTTGGTAAGAACGATTCTTTTCACATATGCAGATGTATATGGAACTTATAATATTCCTCTCACAATTTACGAGAGTTCTGGAATCCCTAATGTATTTGCCTCATTTTGGATTTTGTAAATTGTTGCCCCAAAATCACCGATACTTAAATCTTTGTTAGATTTTAATATTTCAATGTCACGTCATCAAATGTTTTTATTCTTTTGGAAACTTTTTAACTAAAAGTGGTACTATAGATTCCATTAGGTTTACTAGACTAAATGTACTAAACCATTTGAAAGATTAATATGTTCTTAAAACTTCGCAAAACTTTAAATAAAACGTTAGTGAAATTTCTTTAAACTAATGGCTATTTCTTCTCTGAGAAAAATATTTTACAGTATATACATAAGAGCGTACCACCTTACAAAGAAAACAGTGCCCCGTAAACCCCATTATAGAAAGTATTTTTGCAAGGAGGTTTAAAAAAACAATTTTTTTTGCCAAACTTAGGGGTTGCCTTTTTCGTTATACCTTAGCCATTTACAGTCCGATCTTAAAGTTTCATATATCTCGAGAAGGACAATCTTTTGCCCTTTGGGGCCATTGACCTCAAATATCTCGTTGTAGTATTTATCCACCAGATATCTGTTCGTACCACCTTAATGTATTACCCTAATGTTAGAAAATTAAAGTTCGCAAGAAACTATTATACTAGTTGCATACTAGTTGTATACTATGCTATTAAACTTCAGCAGGAACATTTTTAAAACAAAAATAATTAAAAAATTAGGATAAAATAAAATATTGGAAATTTTAATCAGTCATATTTCGACGTGATTCAAGTTGAACGTATTTTTCTCGATTCTCGAGCTTAGATATAAAATATGACCTATATGCGTTGGTCATCGGTGACAGCCTTGGAAGATTCATGTCCTACATAAACATTACGCTCAGTGTCTTGTAATGACATGGGTAAACTGTGAAAAAATTTTTGAGATGCATGTAACACTTTCTAATATTACCTATAATCAGTCGAGGTGCTAGTGCCCATTTACATTATACATTTTTTTTCGTTACGATTCTTACCTTATTCGCGAGAGGGGAGAGCAGAATTAAATGGGGTACACAAGCGAGTGTAAGAAACGTCAATAATCGCCACAACAAAAAAATGGTAAATGGGGACTTACATGTTGTTCAACTTCAATAGGACAAAATTAGCTGCCTTTATTTACAACTATTACACTTTTATCATTAAAGTACTTCATTAGCGATCTTTAAAGCTATTTAAACGGTTTCTGCACTCTATTACGGTTTGGAAACAAACATTAAGAACACTAATTGCTTGGACAATTTAAACGATAAGAATGCATGTAAATTAGACCGAATCATGACATGTTTTATGAAGGTTCCCAAAATATTTTGGTTCTAGCGATTATTTCCCGTGAACTAAACCCCGTGGAAAAAAGGTCCAAAAATGGTATTTGTCATGAATACAAAATTCGGTAAATTTTTTTTTGTCCAATGAATGTCCAAATATAATAAATATTTATTTGAAAATGTTTGCCACAGTTTTATTTTGTGTACAACCGTAAACAGCATTTAAAGGTAGATAAGTTGCTTCTAATTTAAGATTTAACTCAGTTATATTAAATTGATCTATTTATCACATCCTTTGACGAAACAGAAACATTAATATTTCTAAAATAATATGAATAAATGCTTTTAAAGAATCGTATGAGATTATGTAGGGATTATCTTACATTTCTTGAAATACTCAGCCGTATAATTGTTATACGAATTATACAGAGCGTCGCAAAAGGTTCATTCGATGATGGTTTGACGAAAGATACACAACGTGTAACATTGTTGTCTTTCTTCACTTGAAATAATAATTAACGGCCTAGACCCTGATGTCGATCTATAGCTTAAGCGAACGATAACAAGTTACTCATTATCGTTCTCTTAAGCGGCCCACTAGTTATCGATTTGTACCCCGAGAGGTTTTACATTTCTAACGAAATCTATTTATTTATTGTCCAATGACAATAATATTTTTATGTGGTGGATTTCATACTGACTGGACAATGTTGTTATTTTTTGTGTTTAAAATTACAAAAAATTTATGTGCGGTTTTCATAGCACAAGTGGTTGAACGTGTAGTAAAATTTATATGAAAAACACTCAAAAAACGGAGTGCTGTATGAAAGAGTCGAAATACTTTGCTATAAACTCATTTTTAAAAGTTTGCTTTATAAACAAAAACATAAAACAGGTGTTTGAATAATTCTTGCTAGTTAACATTTTACTAGCAGAAATGTATAGCATATGTTAAAGATGAAAATGTAGGGTGCTTTTTTAAGAGGTAAAAATGTGGAAAAATTAATACTTTCGGTACTTTTTCTCTTTTGGATAAATTCGGTTTACAGATTAAAATATAGGGTATTTCTTACGAAATAAGTTTGGTATACAATCATATTACACCCTTCTTTCTGGGGGCCAAAGACAAAGAAAAGCTGATACTTTTGGTTCCCTTTTACTTTTAGTACTTTTTCCCTTTTCGAGAAGTTTACTATAGAGATAGCGTATAGCCCAAATTAAAATATAGAGTACTTCTTAAGAGGTAAAAATGCGGAAAATAACTGGTAGTTTTGGTACTTATTCTCTTTTCAATAAATTTTTTTATATGTATTGCCCATAGTCCAGTGGCCGGACTATTTTTTCAGATGGAAGGCTGTGTGTCGGGCTCTCCAAACTTGTTTGTGTTGGCAGCAAACGATTAATCTTTGTTTATAGAAATATTTTTACATAAAATAAAATTAAAAAAAATTTCGGTATGTTTTATTGGAAAACCCTTTTCTTTACATCTTACTCTGAACAAGGTCAAGCTAGTAAATGTTGAAAAAGGATATTATTTCTTTTAGAACAAAAGTTCAAAAATGCTTTATTAACGCAAATCAATTTATAAAACTTACCGATTTTTTTATTGGAAGCTGAAGTTGAGTACCCATTAGTTGTTGGCAGTTGTATGCGTTGTTGCTGTTGATTATGTTGCTGCTGATTGCTATTTGTTATATTAGCACTGTTGTTGTTGGTGTTTCTACTACTGCTGTTATTGATGCAGCTAACGTTTGAATTAAGACAAATGTTGCTGCAACGACGCTGCTTCTCTTTGGCATTCATTTCCACCAAAGATTGAGCAGCTGACCATTCCAATCGCTCACAGAGTTCAACATTCTTGGCGCTGTTATCGACCAGTGTTACATTTGCAGCTGTTTGTGTAGCTAGAGCTGAAGGTGATGGTGGTGCTATGATTGAGGTTGGAATTAAAGCTGCTTTTGCTGATGATGGTAAATCGTTTTCCATGGATTGATATGCGGCATTTTTATTAATGTTGTCATTAACCACAATACCAGTAGAGGAAATTGGGTTGGTATTTGTGTTGGCATTGGTATAAATGCCACTGATGTAGCTGTTAGTATTGCTAGTTGACGGGGTTAGGGAACTTATGCGTCTGACATTACTTGAATCTGATGATTTTTTAACAATGTAGATGGTAGCGGTTTGCTGAAGTTGGTGTGCTTTCTGCTGTTGTTGTTGTTTCTGTTGGTATTCATGTTCAAAATCGTGATGCTGTTGATATTGCTGACCTACCACTGTTTGCTGTTGACGTAACGGTTTTCCCTTTTGCACAGAATGCCGTTGGTTATTCAAAATGCTGGTCGTTGTCGCATTTTGTGGCTGAGAGTTTTGTTGGAGTTGCAGTCGGTTAGAATATGTTGCTGCTGGTGTTGTTGCCGCTGCAGCTGGATATGCGGTAGTATTATGTTTTGCCAACACTATTTTACTTGCAGCCGAAATACATTCGACCGACATTTTTGTTGTAAAAACTACTTTCTTATTCTTTCTTTTTGTTGAAAATGTTTCCTTCTCTATTTTTTCTGAATTTTTGACTGTTTTACAGCGACGTGTTAAAGGTCAACCTGTATATTTGTTGTTGTTTTGTTAAGGCTGTTTTCTTTCATTGTCTTAATTTTATCTTCAATTTTTTTAATTCAATCTTAAATTTGTTTTTTTTTTTTTTGGCTGTAGTTGTATGTCTGTTCATTCAGCTATTCTTTCCCTAAATAGATTCTTTTAGGGAATATTGTCAACATATTTATTTTTTTTTGATCAACCGTTTTCCTTTATTTCCGCTGTATTCCATAAACAATAATATTTTTCCTTATGCTGATATTTTTATATGCAGTATTGAGTTTGATTAAATTCTTTTGTTATAAAACTTATTAATTTAATTCATATTTTAGCTTTTAGTTGTGTATTTCACAGGTTAAGGTATTGCTTTCGATGTTTTAGTTTTCTACGTTATTTGAATTGGAAAATTTTAAACTTTATTCATTTTGTTGCTAATATAATTTTAGTTTTAATTTGCTTAATTAAATAAATAGTATAATAGATTTTTTAATTGTGTTGTAGTTTTTAATAGACTTTAAGAAATTGCAAACAGTTTCACTCGAATTGAGATTTCATGGCTTTTTTCGTTAAACATTTTATCTGTAATAACACAAAGAAAGTAAATAAAATTAATGTATTTAGTTTAAAACGTAAAACAAATTAATTTAATAAACAATTGGCAACATCTACTGTCAACTGATTTTGTACAATAACGATTTTAAATGTGTTTTAAGTTAAAAAGATTGTTATACAATTTTTTTTTTTGTTTGTAATACTACTACTGGATAGTTCATATCCTACTTACTAATATACAAATTAGGGAAGTATCGAATACCGATATATAGGCGGTACTTAAGATTTTCTGTCGATACGACGATACTTTTGGCATTTTTTTTAAGAGTTTTTTTGAACAAACAATTTAATTTTCTATGCTTATTTTTTATAAAAACTTAGAGAAATAACGCATTTAAAAGCAGCGCATAATAAAATATAATAATTAAATTCTTTTGTTTTAATTCTAAGCCGTTTTGTATTGAACCATAGCACAGAGTTATGTACTATATTTCGGCCAAAACCTTTAATTTTTTTTTGATTTGATACAATATTAGAGCTAACACTTTAAATTTAAATCACAATGTACAGTCTTCTTTGACTTCGGGAGTGATGGAAATTTAGCATATTTCGTTACAAGTTTTTAATACAATTATTTGACTTTTTTTTAAACGAAATCATGGTAGTCTTGGTTTTTAATAGTATACATAGTAACAGTTATTATTGAAAACATCGAGCAAATCGCAAAAAAAAATTAATACTTTAATACAGCGGCCTTCAGCTACTTCACCTAAGTACTGAGTTTTATTGCTTTGCGGAGAAATAACAAAGTTATATGGTTTTGCCGACATTTCCCACTGTGCAGAGTCATGAATTGTTCTCTCATTGCTAAATCTTGTAGGTTTTCTGCTTTTTCCCAATAAATTTCACTTAAGAAGAATTGAGAGATACCTTAAATCTTGTAATATTTCCTGAGTCGCAGATCCGCTTGTTTACAGGCGCAATGAACGTTATACCCAAACTTGAAGAAAATGCTGCAGAAAGATTTTAGTTTTCCAATTAGATCTGTCGCATCTGAGATACTATT
Organism: Pollenia amentaria; assembly: GCA_943735925.1. Classification (NCBI taxonomy): domain Eukaryota; kingdom Metazoa; phylum Arthropoda; class Insecta; order Diptera; family Polleniidae; genus Pollenia; species Pollenia amentaria. Next base: position 232,224,329 of record OX031009.1, on the reverse strand, counting down.
TTCCACTGCATGTCTGGTTCAAACGGATTTGTGAAATCTACTATTTCTGCAAAAGCTTTTATATTTGTCATTGTATTTTTCAACAATTAGGATCTTAGTATATATATATATTCAAGCTCCTTGTTTGTTTTTCCATTATTTATTTATTGAATCTTCATATATTAAATATGAACTAACAATAATTATTCAAATCTTATACTAATATTTTATTTTTGTCCTGCCAATGCCAGACAAAAATTTTTCTTCTCACGGTTTCTGTTCACATATGTAGATGTTTAGCGGTCTTCTTGTCGGATGAGTCCTGCAGTATCTCTTCTCCTTAATCTAGAGCGACCGCTGTTATTTAAAATATTTCGAGCTAGTAGATTTGGGTGCGACTCAAGCCTTTTTAAATATTTTACTGCATACTTCGTAATAATAGTTTTTACTAATGGCACATTGAGATCCTTGTGAATATTAGAGTTTTTAACATACCAGGGAGCGACTGTGGTTTTTCGAAGAAGTTTATTTTGGCGCCTTTGAATTTTTTTCGATATTTGAGGCCGAGGCAGTGCCCCATAGCTGAATACCGTAGCACCAGATTGGCTTTAATATAGAGTTGTAAAGTAGAAGTTTGCAATCGAGGCTAAGGACAGAATTCCTTCCAATAAGCCAATAAATTTGAATTGCTCTTTGTTTCATTTGTGTTACTTTTGCTTCTATATGACATTTCCATGTTAAACGCCGATCCAGATGAATATCGAGATATTATTTAATATGGCCCAGATTAAATAAAGGGTACTTTTTAAGAGTTAAACTCGGGAAAAATTTATACACTGGTACTTTTTCTCTTTTTGATAAATTTGTTATAAAGGTTGCACATGGTCCAGATTAAAAAATATGGTACTTTTTACGGGATTAAATTGGTACTTGAAAAGGGTTAAAAACGGGATAAAATTTGCTCTCTTTGATAAATTTGATACACATATAGATTAGAACCTATATTTACATACAGTGAACTTTCAGGGGGCCTAAAATAAGGAAATGTACTCTTTTATATCTAATCGTTTTTCTCTTATCGAAAATGTTAGTATAGAGATAGCATAAGGCCCAGATTGAAATATAGAGCACTTTTTATGATGTAAAAACGGAAGAAATTGGTACTTTTCCCTTTTTTATTGATAAATTTAGTATACGTATTGCATTCGGTCCAGTGGCCGGAAGTTACATATTAAGACACCCCTTCCTTTTCATATGGACAGTTGCATGTCGTTTGTTCACATGGTGTTCCAGCGTACCGAGTGCGAAAAACTTATATTTTTGTGTTGGCGAAAAATATTAATTCCCACAATGTTGTTTATAGACATATTTTTATGTAGAATAAGTATAGATGTAGAAAACTACATATAACTTCTATAATTTTTTTATAAATCTTTCCTTTAAATCTTGCTCTAATTTTCACATTAACAAAGTCACGGGTAAACGGTAGTGGATTATAAGTGCAAAATATCAACCCCCTTATGGAAAAAAAGTTAAAGTTCACATTAGTTAACTAGCACATAAAACCCCATTTACTTTTGCTGGGCTTAATGTGTTTCTTAACTAATGTGAACTTTAACTTTTTTTGCATAAGGGGGGCAAATCTAGGAAATTCAAGGCATGTTCTTTCTGGGATATAATTCTGGCTGCCGAAATCGACCACTTTGTCGATTCGAAAGCAATTTTATTTATAATTTGCCAAAATTAGACTCTTGACCTTAATAGTTAGGAGTTCTTTTATAATTAAGCTCCTGAATCAGTTAAATATGTAAAAAATATAAAACTGAATGAAATATGGGAAATAGTTTCATTAAATAAAAGTATGTAAATGTATTCTGTAAATAAATTTATGCTAATCTTATTTAAGTTACGCAAAGTGTAATTGCTTTTTGTAATTTCAAAAATTAATTAAGCTGCTTGTTTTTACGGACCAGGTTTTGCGCTTATTAACTGTTCCTTAGTTCCGCATGTTGTTAACACATTCAAAATTTCCAAAAGGGACAACGTCAACTGATAAATAATCTTGTTAAAATGTGTTCTTTTTGTAACATTCGCGTTAGTTGGTTCTGGCTTTTCTAACCATACAAGTTTTAAATGAATATTAAACGAGGCCCTCGCACCATTAACAGGAATATACAATGAATTTAAGAACATTGTGAGCAAAGAAAATGGAATTAGGAAGGAGCAAAGGCAAACAGCAGCAATATGATTTAACAGTTATAACTACTTTGTGTGTGTAGAAACAAAAATAACAAATGGACATGTTTTTTCCTGTTGGATTTGTGGCCACCTGTCAGAATATTTAGATGGCTCGCATACATAGACATTCACATACATTTTTTATTCGTTAGTACACTTTTGTTCGTTCGATTATTTGTTTCGGGTTCTTTCCGCCTTTTTCTATTTCCTTTTCGCAGAGTATCAGATTTGTCTATTTGATTGTATGTGTTAGCACACGTCTAACTAAATAAAATATATATTATCCATATATTTCATAGATTGTTTATGTAATTTTGAACACAAGGCGCAAATCATGTTAATATCGATTTGTATTTCCACCTTCATTTGTTTACCATTTTATATTTCCCATAAAAAAATGGGAAGAAAAAACTTTAGACATTTTGGCACTTACTCAACATTAACAAACGTAACTTTTAAATCTTTAAAATTCAATTAAATTTTAAAGAATATTATTTTTTTGGTAGTATTTATAAATATTTAAAAATAAAATTAATATTCGTATACGAATTCTGAAGATTTAGTAGGTACTTTTCATTCATTGACATTATTTTTAAGGCTTTTTTTAGTTCACTAATTTATCTTGGCTATTATCAACAGAACATTTCTCTCAGTTTTTCTTACGTTCTTTCGTTCTTTGATTTGTTTGATTTTGTTGTATTTGAATCTTCTTCCTTGATGCTTCTTTGAGTGTGGCAGCACTGGTTGCTTCTATTTATTATGGTGCATTGAAGTAGCGCAAACAAGTGTGTTATTAAAATACGAAAATAAACACACAGAGACAGAGAAAACTTGCTACACCAGTCTTTTCTCTTATTTAATTATTTTTGTAAAAGCTGCATATTTTAGTGCGAGTGTATATGTTTGCCAGACAATTGCAGCCATAACAAGAGGAATTGAGAGCAGGAGCCACAGAAAGAGAGCATGTTACCATTATCGATGCTTAAATAATTTTCTTTATTTTTAGTAGTTTTATATGCATACGTATGTATGTTTGTATGTGTGTACGAATTTTAAAACCTTTTTGTGCAGTTAGAACCCCTTTTTGTATATTTGCATATAATTTTATATTTTTTTAAATTTATTCAGCATTTTAAGTTCAATATTAATTTTTTTTAACAATTTTCTTTTTTGAAAATTGTTATACAAATTGAAGGAAAAAATCTCACTTAAGAACGAGGCTAGACGAGGTTTAAAACACGAATACCGATTTCATGTCAACAACAGTTCGTGTTGTGATTTTGCTTTTTTTATTTTTGTTTATTTTTTGTATATAAGAGTGTGTTTGTTAAGCATGAACCACCTTTCACCCAACTTCCCCATTTAAATGCTGACTAAAGCAATACAAAAATATTAAAAAAAAGATTTCTACTACTACAACATCAACAATAATGAAAACAACAAGTACATTTCATGCCACACAACAAGAACATCAAACAATAGTTACAAAAAAAGGCAAAAAAAAAAAAAAAAAAAAAAAAACTAACACACACTTGTTCACTACTATTAAAAGCAAAAGCAAAAAAGGATATTAAGTAATCACTGTGTTTAAAAACATGACAAAAAAATAGAATTTTTTTTAACTTTTTCTATTCGCTGTTGTTTTTTTTTTTTTTTGAAATGGTAGCTTTATTTATTGTTATTATTATTTTATTTTTGGAAAATATTTCCCACTCACTTTCTGGTTTTTAGTTTTGAGGTTATGACCAGCTTAACTTTTTCTTTATTTTCCTTGTTATTTTTGTAGAAATTTTTTAAGGTTCCATTTTTATATATTTTAGAAAAATTTCTTTGTCAGCCAAACCGTCATCAGTTAAAAGAACACAAAAGAAAATTGTTTCTTTATATTCATTTATGATTTTTCTTTACATTTTTATTTATCGTATCTCGGTTAGCAACGACAAAAAAAAATAGGAAAAACAGACATAAAACAATTTATTTGTTAATTTTAATTGATTTTTTACTTTGACATTTTAGTATTTTTTTTTTTTAGATATTTTACAATAGTCTGTCTGCCAAAACTTTGTTTAGTTTTCGTCGAAAATTTAAAGTTTTTTTTTTGTAAACTTTAAAAGGTGTTATTGGATTTTAGTTGATGTTAAACTTAGAAATGGAAAATAAATAGAATTAAACAGTAGTAAAATGTTAAAAATGTTTTTGCACAGTTTCTGCGGATGTGCGTCAGTTTTTGACGTACCACTCCCTTCTACTGATTAATAACAAAGTGGTTTTCAACTGTTGGTCGTCGGTCGTTGTTGCCGTCGACTTCGTCAAAACATTAACGTTCCCACATGAAACCAACCTCCTTGGACTATGTCTGCGTACTCATACGAATGTGTATGTATGTGTAATTTTTTCAATATTTTTGTTTTGGTATTGCATTAAAGGTTTACGCACTTTCCATACAAAATTTGAGAGTTTTATTAAACACTTGTATTCAGTGTGACCAGATCATAAAATTTTTAACAGCTGAATCTGACATTTAAAAAAGCAAAAAAAGTGCTAAAAAATTATTAAAAAAAAAAATGTAAAAAACAAGATTATGAAAAATTTATTCACAATCGAACATGTTCTTGAAGTTGAAATGAAGTGGAATTGATAATGAACGGATATTGATTTCAATTTTTTACAAAATGACTGTAGTTTTTTTTTTTATCTTTTTATGAGTTGTTCTTGTAAAAATATTATGAACTTTCTTTAGAGGCTCGTTTAAAAATTTTTTTTCAATTTTAAATCCACTTCATTTCGATTTATAGAACATGACCGAATTTAAAAATTTTATTCAATATAAAAAAAATCTTATTGACTAATCTAAGAAATTTGTGTATATTTTCTATATGCAGCATGACAATCATAATATACCATAAAGACTTGCATGATATAACAACTTCTATACTCTTTATAAATACATTAACACATTCAAGCAAATAATAAGCAGCTGGCTTATCGAGGTCTCCTTCTAATAATTACACCATGGGGGGAGAAATAGAAATAGGAATCGGAAAATTCGATTTTAATATCGCGTCATGCTAGAAACAAAGCTGGAAAGAAACACGAATTTTTGGCAGCGACAAATCTATACCAGCTGACCATGCTTTGGTTTAGTTTTTACGTATTTGGGTAAATTAAATTACTTTTAACTTAAAAAATTTAATTGCTAAATGCAGAAAGGCACAACTTTGGGGTAATCATTTAAAACGGTGTAGTTATTAATAATAAATGCAAGTTTTATGTTCTTAGCACGTAGAGGCGAACACTGACTTTAATTTGAAGTTGTCTAAAATGACACTTTTTACACTGGTAACTGCCAGTAGTTCCCTTTCTGCAGTTACTGATTTAATTGTTTTATTTTAATTTTATATAATTTTACATGTGATTTTGTTCACGTTTTGAGTTTTATTTTTTCATTTTTTTCCCTATGCTTATCATATGGTCACACTATTTCTCTCTAACAACAATTTTTTCAATTATAAAAGCGTCGTTATTGTGCTTCATACGATGAATTTACTTTAAAAATTGTTACTGAAAAACTCGTCGTGTTGGTCGAAATTCGTCGTTCGTTCCACTTGTGTTCCTAGTATTGAGTAGTAAAGTTGGCTGCTATTGTTAACAATAAATGGCGATTTACCTCCATTTTTTATATATATTTTGTGGGTTTTATTAAACAAAGCAAGTTAACATTACTGTTCATGACACATCGTTGCCGCTTTTATTTTAGTATGTTATTTCAGCGCTAAAGCTAGGCGCAAGAAAACGTATCGCTTGACGCGCTGATTATGGTTGGTATGTAAGAAAGTTACAAATTTGGATTATCTATTTTTATATATATATATATATATGTTTTTTTGAAATGTAACTATTTGTAATCAAAACTTTACTGAAAATTATGATAAAACTTTGTTAATTTCTGCAAATTTCGAAAACAAAGCTAGAAATAAATTTTAAAACTTTTAAATAAAATGCTTAGTGCTTAATAGAAATGTTACAGCTAAATCAACATTTTAAATGAAAAATTAAAAAATTACAAAATGGTCACACTGCTTGCATTACAAAAACGCTAAATGTACAGCGAAAGAGAACGTTGGCAAAAAAGAGAGTGTAAGCAGTAAAGAGATCACAATATAAAATCAAAGTGTAAGATTTTTTTTCATATTGCTTTCATTGAAGGGTGTTTTAGTTAAAAATAGGGGTGGTAAAAGTAGTTTGCTCGTTATTGGGTTTACAGTGGGATATATAAAATTGAAGCATTTAGTTTTAATTTTTCAGCAAATATCTCATGCGAAATTCATATCTATAAATACAGTGAAACGTCTACTCACAAGCAGTTCTTTCATACGAACAGTTCATGAAGCTGGACTGTTTCTAAGCCCAATGTTTCTTGTAGTATTTGAAGAACAAACTTACCTCCGCTAGACGGACGCTTACACTATTAAAAAACACCCTAACTGGATAGCAAATTGTTACCTAGTCTTTTACTTTTGCCTTTTTGACGACGAGACAACTATAAAGCACAATACAAGCGTGAGAAATAAAAGTACTGAGCTTCCAATAGTATAAAAGCAATTTAAAAGCAGGAAAGTCAATATACCCAAATAATGGGGATTTTCAATTAAGAAAACAAATTTACCCATTAAAAACAACTGAAAATGCTATAATCGGCTCTGCCGAATTTTTAATACTCTTCAGCTAACGTAATACAGCGTTTCAGACCCCTCGCCAATTAAAGGGCAAATTAAACCACACAAATGGTTTGGCAAACATGTCAAAATTTTACGTTGGTGAAAATATTTTGTGTTGTTAATTGGCGTGTTTGCTGTTTGGACAAACATGTGAAGCATGTTATGGAAAATTACGGAAAAATATGGAACATTTTTAATATTTGGCAGATGTGTTGGGTATTTGTCAAACTTGGCTAAATGTTATCATTTCAGCGAAAACTTTGCATAGTAAAGACGTTGAAAAAGAAGCATTAAAATAATTTTCAGTCGTAAATTCTAATTATTTAAGCAGCATAGTCTGCAACAAAACAGCTCGTTATTTAAACCTTTTTTTCTTCTTCTTTTTTCTTCCTGTCTACATGAAAGAGACCAGAGTCTCTGGCGGGAATTGAACCCGCTACCCCGACGCTGATAGACTAGCTCACTACCAACTAGCCTAAAGGCGCACCCCTCGCGCTATTCCGAATTCTTTTCCTTTATTTGGAGTTTCTTCTCGGAGATTTTTGCTGTATTACTATCGTCGTCTGCATTCATCGAAAACAGAACAAACATGAGAAATTAATGTTTATAGGAAATATTTACATATTTTTGTGTTGTTGCCATGTTGGCAAACATAAAGCGGAAGCAAAGTGCGTGTTTTCCAAGTCATTTGTGTGGTTTATTTTGCCCTTTAAACCCATTACACTATGCCACAAAAAAATTAACCTCAAAAGCGAGATAATTTTAAGTCCAATTTGGTGTGCTGAACATGAAAATGGCAATCAATTACATTTTTTAAGAAGCGTCTTCTAGAAAATCGTGGTTTTCTGCAGATGTTGAAGCTATTTCGAAAAATCTCGATAATTGTTCATCTGAATTGTACAAGATTTAAACTGTTGCATATATACGCCCTTTCCCTATAAGCTAATATCCCAACTGCGTCGATCGGGCAAAATTCACTGAGTTCAAGGTTTTAGACTTGAAATTTTTCTTACGTTTCTTAAAAATTCACCATTTTAAGACGCCAGTGAGGCAATAACAAAAATTTTTTAATTTTTTTTAGCCTGTTTCTTAAACAATATTTTGTTATAAACAAGCTAAGCATAAAATTGTTGTCACAGGACAAAATATTACAAAGGAACGCCATTTATTTAGTCAAAAAACATTCCAATTTGAATTTTCCTAAACAGTTTTTTTATTCAACGCTTCCACTGCATTTAGGTAGTTTATTGCGGTTTAAGGTAGTAGCTTTCACTGATCGTCCTCTTGTAAAATACTGGTATCAAGGCGTTGCTTACAGAAAATTTGTGAAGTCAATAAGTGGTGAATTGTAGTACTGGGTTTACAAAGTCAGCCACTGTATCAGACCTGTCACAGAATTCAATTCCGATTGAAATTGGAAGCTATTTCGTACCCCAAAAACGAAATTACTTTAGATCGGAGTTGATTTCTGAGACAGGACTGTATATTTATAAGAAAGTGTCCGAAGAAAGTTGACCAAAAACTTTTTGGAACTTCAAAAATTACATTTTGAGTACGAAGACAGACTAGTAAATAACTCTAAACGCAGTTTCTGCTACGTGTTTTGTAAGATGAACTCAATGTGGTAAGGCATGGAGGAGTATTTGTCATTCAGTTAGCCAGATGAATGGATGGATCCAATTGATCATGTAACTGGTAGCAATCATGTACATGATCAAATCAGTCTGTATCAACAAAGTGCAAGGCGGAAACCCGATATGAAATCCGAATTACTCTACATTCTTGTCTGTTCCCTCGTTACAAAATAATCATCAGATAATGAAGATCTGAGTTTTATGTCTACTAGTGAAACAAATATAAATCTAATGAGCCAAATTGCACTAAATTATTAATGTCGTGACGTAAACTTGTCAAAAGAGAATTTGGAATTACTAGATTCACGTTTAAAAGAAAGGGGACCTTTTGATACAGTTACATGCGTTCTTATACATGATTCGTACTATCGCAAACGCTCTATATTATATGGAATTCTTTTCAGAAAGAACCTCAGTCAAGGAAACAACAGAACCCATAATTACAGTCAACTTATTCAAAATTTAATGGAAGACTTTCATGGCATATATGAAATAAATTTAAAAAAGTTGTATTTTTTAAAGTCTTAACCGGTTTCATGTAGTTACATCAGCACACATGTCATTGAAAATGTATTTTCAATTTAGAGTAATTTCCTAGAAATTTGGTATCTGAGAGTGACGAAGAAGGTGAACGATTCACCAAGGTTTTGCCGCAAAGGAAAAGCATTATCAAGACCATTGGGCCCATGATGGGTGACTTAATGGATGCGAATTCGTAAAACGTCATCGCAACAAAAAAGGAGAAAACGAAAACGAAAAATATTACATTTTCGATCATAAATGGAATTACGTTTTAAAAAAATTAAATTGCCTCTTAACACTAACACTGGTCCGATCAACAAAACCAAGAAACGAAATTTTTTTATTGAAAACCCAAATTTGTTGTTTTTACTAATTATTTTGCAAGTCTTTTATTTTTGTTGGATGATAAAAATGTTGCCACTAATACCTTTGAAATTTGAAATTGAAAATTAAGCAAAAAAAAAAATAAAAAATTTATTTGTTATTTAAGTCAATTATTTTGAAGAAAAAAAAGCGCAGAATTTTTTTTTTCAGTGAATTTGTATGCGCTCGACACAGTATAGATGAGGGCTGATGGAGCAATAAAATAACTTTGTAACGGTGTAAAATTGCGTTATTCAAATATTTAGTTTTCAAGATTTTTGGAAAAGCTGTATAAACTGCAAACAATTTCGTAAATATATGAATGCCATATTCCTCGGAAAACCCCTTTAAACGGACACACGATCAGACGAACATCATTAAACAAGGACCCAGATTTACTTTTATAGGGCTAAGGTCAAAATTTTAGATATAATAAACGGACAGTGAAGGGTATAATTTGGCAATTATAGTTAACACTTATTAAAGATATAGTTTATTGAACTTAATGGGGGAAAGGTGCTAACAATTGTCTGAATTACTCCGGAGAACTCTGGATTTCTCCAAATTGTTACAAAAAATTCTTTCCCTTTTCTGAATTTACAATATCGATGCTAATTTTGGTTTTTATGCTGCAAAACTCCATTGTTTGGTATTTCATTAGCCGGGGTTTTCATTCGCAAAATCGAGGTTATCTTATCTCATTTTACACGTGTGTATATTTATATGTTGAAATTAATATCAGAAACCAATGTTTGTTGAAATTCATAAAATTTTGTCCTTTTACCTAAAATATTTTTATTTTTTTTTGGGATTTTTATCAAAAAGTATATTCAAACCAATAATCCCGTAGATGGACATTTTCCGACAGCAGAAAAAATTGCGCTTCCGGTTGGTGTCCGACTGTGGTAGCTTTTATATTTATATGATTATGCATATGTTTTTTTCCTTTTCTGCACTTGTATATCTTTTTACTCGCCTCAAATTTTTTCTATTGCAGAACCACTGTACTATAGTGCAATTTTTGTTTAAATTATATTAAGAAGAGAAAAACAATTTCTTTTATACTTAATAAAATACATGTAAATAAATATTTTTAAATTAACACAATTTTTAATAAAATTCTGCATTTTGCCAGTATTGATATATTTGAACATATTTAACACAATCACAATGTATGTCATGCCTTTTTTTTAACTTAAATTGCCACAATTTTACCTTAATTTTACTGTGTGCTCAATCTAACTCCGTAAAATATGCACTGTTTTGCTTTTCTTGAATCTTGTTGTTCAACACTTGTATGTACGTTTGAGGATTCAACAGAATGCAACCCTTCCAAGCAGACAATTGCGACAACAACATTTTCAGCATACAACAAGTAGCCGCGCAACATATTATTTGAATTGTAGAAAGTAAGAACAAGAGGACGAAAAGCACAAGAGAAATTAGAAAACTATTGATAAAAACACACATACACTTACACGGAGAAAGCTACAAGTGTATACAGTTGTGCAACACATTTACGAACACAATTAAGTGATTCAAACTTCCGCTTTATTTTAATTTTCTTGTCTCTCTTTCTTTCTTTCTCTTTCATGGAGATTATTCTCGTTATTAGTTTTGCTTTATGTTCTCCTTTTATATATTTGTGGCATGCGCGTAGAGCAGCGACCTGTAAGCTTCCGGGTTTCTGCCCGCACACACACTTGTGGATTGTTGTAATACTCAAATACTTTCGAATAGTTCGCCCTCCTGTTTATATTTTAAAGTGTTCTCTTACAGCACTTCTCAGGGATGGCAAATGGTTCTTTTAGTTTTGCACAAACTTTTTAAACAAGATGTACTTTTAAGACCATTACGGTGTATTTTTAGTAGTTTATAGCAGCTCAATTTTTTTTTTCATCTACAAAGGGCACAGTTTGCGCGTTTGCTGACGAAAGTGGAAAAGAAAGATTTCTTGCCACATATTTTAAATAGATATATTAAATATCCGCACTAAAAACTTATTATTAATCAGTAAATGTTCTAAAATCCCCCGGTAGGCTAGTTGGTAGAGAGCTAGTCTTCAGCGCCGGGGTTGAGGGTTCAATTCCCATCAAAGACTCTGGCCAAAGCTTTGCGGGCTAGCATATGTAATATTAAAAAAAAAAAAATATTCAATCACATCGGCTATAGCTCTATATTAGGAATTTGGTGCCTTAACCTTGCAACCATAACGGTTCTTTGTATATCCATCTAAATTTAATGTAATGTTTACGAACTTTAATTAACACGTTGTTTATAATAATCTTTGTTGTTGTCGGTTAAAAGGGAACTACTAATGGTCTTAGATGGCAGACATTGTAAAATTTTCCACTTCAAAATGAATAATTGTCTTGTAAAAGTAAAACAATAAAAAAATTTCTTGTGTAAATGTTAGCTCGGATTTGCAGTGTAGAAGTTTTCGATTATCTTCGACATTTGTTTGTGGCGGCAAATATAAATTTAAATCTATTTATTTGGATATATGTATTCTTTAAAAAAAAACAAATTCCAAAATATTTTATAATTTTGTTCTTGCTTTCTATAGGAATTCATATTGAATTTTTAAATTTCTAGCTCATCATATTTTGTGGCGTTGTATATTTTAAAAAACAATATGAATTCCTGTAGAAAGCAACAACAAAATTATGAAATATTTTAAAAGATGTTTTTGTTTTCAATGTAATTTTTAGCGTTGCGTTGTGTTTTACACAATTAGGCCCTTAAAGTGAATGGAAATAGAAATTAGTATATAATTTGGTGGTGTTAGCGATTTAAGTAGTGTTAGAGAAACCAAAAACGAATGTGTGAAAGCCAAAACTATAAACCATATATCTGTATTTGTCAATTTTGACAGACATGTGCAGTTACATATGGATCTTACATCTGACTAAGCCACTGCAAACTACATGTCGAGCAAAAGTACCTTTAGCAACATGCTCAATTTAATCCTTAAGTGTGCACGCAGGTAACCGGGTACCTTTGGCGTTCTCACTCCTTGAGAACTGACACTCCTTGAGAACTACTAACTTTTAAAAAACTTAGTATTTTTGCAGACGTACAGCTAAAATAATTTTTTAAATTTGCGTAAGAGACCAGTTTACTCTTAACACGCTTAATGCGCACCTGTACGTGGTTAATATGGAAATGGGGCAATTGCAAGTATATTTTTTGAAGTTATTAGCAGCTCTGAATGAACTAATAATAAAATATAAATGTTAACAATTTATTTCATCAAATAAAGAAACCGAAATATAAAGAAAACAAAAATTTAAGAAATAAAAATAATAGAAATATAACTTTAGTGCAGATCTTTCGAGCAGTTTGTACAGATTGGACGATTATTGGAATGATTAATAACATAATATATGCATGTATTTGTTGTCAGGGTATTGTAAAGTTAATGCGCCGTGTTAATAAGTAAGAATTAGAACTGTCGTTTACCTAAACCGTTTACTACCACAAAATGTCTCAGACAACGGGACAACTTGTCGTGAAATTGTTCAACCCATTAATGAATTTTGGAATAAAAGGGCAACGCTGAAGATAAAAGTCATTAGTTCCTCTCTTATGCAGATGGTATTGATCAAGGCGAATTCATGTTAATGGTGGTGGCGATACTACAATAAGCATAGCACCAAAAACACGACATTGTATTTTATTTGTTGCAAAAAACTTTTTACATTCCTCTCTCTAAGGAAGAAAATAAAGTAGCATAGCTGTGCTTTTAACGCCACCTGAAAAATGAATTCGCCTTGGTATTAACATTATTGAAAGACACATTCGAGATGTAATTGCTGTTTGTGAGAAGATTGAAAAGAATTCAGCTAAAGGTGGTCTGGCGTTATGCGACGACAAAACTCCTGAAAAATCAACGCAAATAAAGGCAAATGCAATTTCTATGTAGTAGAAGAATTAACTTTACCTCAGATCTACTGTTAACAAGAAATATGGCATAACCCCTTAAATAACACGAAGGATGGTGTTTGCAAACATTTTTTTTTTTGTTTGGACTAATCAAGCATTTCAAAAGTACAGCCATATCCATTAAAGCAGCTTGCGATACGCGTAAAAAATAATTCGTAAAATTTAACGGCCCCTGTGCGTTGACTATATGAAATTTGCACCATTGTGAACATAGTAAGATGCATAAAGATGCAACAATTGCGCTGGCTGGGATACATCGGAAGATTGACACGGATACCTCAGAATGGAAGAAATTCGAGAACATATATGATGGAAAACGTGAACGGTGAAATAAAAGTGGAGATATCGTACAAAAGATCTAAGCGCATGGAGAACATTGTTTAGGTAGGCCTAAGCCAACAACAGGTTAACGTCCTATCTTAGTTATTAATTCAATTTCTGTTGGCAAGCCCATTTATATTTTGCAGATCTTTAACTAAATGTTTAGTGCGAAAATGCTTGCTTTATACGTAACTTCTCCATAGGTAACGGAGTACCTTGCCGCACAATACAAGGTGTTTTTGCCGTACACATAAGGGTTTAAAGAAACTTATTAATTCCGCATCTAAAACGCTTTTTTGCAAAAAATTCCGATCTTAAAAAATCTGCAAAAACCTCCAAAGGGGACACAATTATGTAAAATAATGGATTTACTAGGAGCTAACCGGTGCAAAGAGCTGCACTATAAGGGAGATTAATTAAAAAACGCACCAGCTTTGAAATCTGTACAAACAAATTCTTAAACATACTATAAAAGTACAATTGTACAGTGATTTCCATCTATGGGTAGTGTTCGCTTCCCACCATAGGTTCATATTATTCGTTTGAAATGCTGTTTGTAATCCATTAAATTTACTGTGTTAGACTTAAGATTCCCAAACATTTGCAAAAATATGGCTCAAAAATAGAAACTGTACAATTGAATTGGGTGTGTCTATATTTGTGTGTAATGAGTAGGTGGCACAATCTATTGGATAAAAGTCTTTTGATTGATATTGCGCAAACAAAAATATTTGTGTTGACAACAGTGTACAATACACACATGTGTGTGGTCTTGTTAACTTTTACATACAGTCAATAAAAAATATAGCCATATATTTGCTTTTTATATTGTCCAACTTACTGGAAAATGTGGAGCAAATCTACAATAACAACAGCAAAAAAGTACTCAATAATATTGCAAATGTAGAGGTTTCAATAATTTATATTTCAATAATATGTAACCAAGAGGCTCAAAATTACTTTCGATAAATCAATTAAATAAAATTATATTTTTATTGACTGCAGCTTCGAAATCGCTATCGCCACTACAGATTTCTTCAAAATTAAATTCTTATTATATTCTTGAAAATGGTGAAGGGTATCATGTAGTCGGATCAAAAATATTTTCGTACTTTTTTTTAATACATTCTAATGAAATAGAAGAAAAGTGAATACGAATGTTTGTTTTTTTGCTTGTTTTGTATGGTAAAGAATATTAATGTTAGTCTGTGGATCTTTCTCTTGCCTCTTTAAAATTTTTTCTTTGTTTGTGTCTGGTCTTGTTACGTCCATTCTTTAAGCAGCCATTCGCAATCTCAATTAATTGCAGTTTTTTTCCTCCTTTGTCATACAAATTTTGATTTTTTGTCATCTCTATTGTTAACGCTGTAATTTCACTTTGTTCTAATTTATCTAATAGACAGTAAATTTTTTTTTTAAATGCAAAGTTCTCATGCTATTTTAATTAGGCATAATTTCATCAAATTTAATTTTATTAAATTATTTTCAGTGAAGGAAAAAATTTACAACATGAAATTAATTAATTAATTTTTTTTTGATAATTTTTGACTGAACACGGGATTGAAGTCGGGTCAAATTTACATGTTTCGAGAATAACTACATTCCAATCATCAGAACTCTTTGCGTTCTACCGTTTGCGCCACTGTAGCGCCTCCATAGTCAAACATCAATTTCTTTTGTTTTGTGCACGACGATTTCGGCAATTTGTGTTGCATGCAGGAAAAAAATTTCATAAATAAATAATACTTAAGAGAATTTAAAGCGTTTATGAACAATTGTGTGGGCAAGAAGGACGCAGAGGCTGCAATCTCCACAATTCTTAAACATTTCAGATTATGTAATCCAGTTTAATTTTTTCATTGCTCGTGATCATTAATTTGCAACTATGGAGATACTAAACACACCCATATCCGATAATAATTCCTGGTCAAAAGTAAATATTGGCGTAAGGTCAGCAATCTTCATTAGATATGGTGTAACTTTTGCCATGATATCAATCTAAAATAGATATTTTCTACAATGTTACCATTTCTTTTTAAGTCCATACACAAATAAAAATAATAGAAAAAAATTAACATTAAGCAGTAGCATTTGAAATGTAAGTGTTCCTATACGCAAAGAAAAAACATTTCTAAATAATTTTTAACGGAAATTTTCAAGCGTATTTTGGTTAATTTAACCATATTAGTGTCACAATAGTAACAATAGTATTTTCCTCTTTTCTAAGCGCAACATGCTATGGTTGAAAAACAACCATGCTATTATAAGTGTTAAACATATTTTAGTTAATATCAACCATAACATATTCGAAGAAAACCATAATATGTTTGTAGCTTCTTGATGAAGGACTTATTTAATCATAATATGTATGCTGGTGACAATAATATCGTTAAATTTACTCTAAAATGTTTAAACATTTTTGATAAAAATAGGTTTTTTGGAGGTGAACACATTGAAAAAGGGTTTTCTCTGGGTGTAGTTGCTGGCCCCTGGCAGGTATATATTTTTCATTAACTGGGACGAAAGATAAAAAACATAATAACCTTGTAAACAATAAAAAAGACCTTCTCTTGAAATACATTATTTCTGTATAATGCTCAGAAATTTGTACACATTTTTAAAATCGTACTTTCAGTTATTGAGATATTAAGACATTTGTGTTTTTAACTTGCTTTTGTTTTTAGTTTGGGCTTAATCATTTGCAAACGCTTTAAATTGTTTTTCCCGGATATTAAGCTTTAAAATGATGTGCAAACAAGAAGGGATGCAAAACTATTAAAAGTCGTCCCATTCGATATTTTTAATAAATTTTTATAAAACTTTCGATAGTACCGAATTCATTGCATATTGTAAGTAACCAATTTTATTCAAATAGAAGCAATTCCATAGCCTACACCGCCAAAGGCGTTATTTATACAAACGATCATACAAAATAGTGTTAACAGATATTTCTAGTTTTGGCGTGGTAGGTTCATGACATACTTAAACTTCTCAAAAATTCCCCACACACAAAATTTCCCTAGAAATATAGTAAGAAGTTATTTACCTGTTAAACTTTAAAGCAAAACATTGAGTGCAGACCCCTTAAGAAATATTACATGTGTTACGGAACCCATCCTTAAAGTTAAAATAAATGCAACCTTTACTTTTAGAAAGTGTTTAGAATATTCCCTAAAATTAGAGTCATATTACACGATGAAGATCTATGTCAAACTCAAGAACAACTTGCAAAATAATTGTGAGTATAACCACCGGCAATTTAGGTTAAACGTTTTGAGACTCGTATAATTTTAGAGGTAGTAAAACTGTATGCCACATGTACTGAAGCCGAATGGACGACGATTTTGCATATCTGCATAGCTGATATCGTGCTACAAATAAAAAAGAATATTAGAAGTACTTCACTTCTTTCGGAGGTATCACAAATTGGCGTAAATATTACTTTAGCAACGTAAATTATTTTGCTTTAAATATATTTGTAAATTTAAGTTTAACAAAGAATTTGAGAAACTTTGGTTTAAGCTTTTCTTCCTTTGAACATTTTTTAGAGACTGACAATTTTATGACGACAGTGAATTGAAACAACTACCCTTTGCCCATTAACTTGAAGTATTAATAAGATCAATAGTGCTATCAATAGTTTTGCAGATTAATAAACAATATTTTGTATAAAACTTGTAATTCTCTTATTTTCTTCCATAATTTTAGCAAAACTTTCGATATATTTTTTTTTATATCAGAGTACTCGAACTAAACTCGATCGCGTGCGAATTAAATTGGAGCGAGTTTTATTTTCCATATTCAAAATAACTATTATTTTCTGCTCGCGAGCGAGTTTTATTTTTGAGTGCCGAAAAATATGACTCGCGAAAAGAATTTAAATCTTAAAAGTCAAAAATAAAATTCTCCTTGCGAGTCGAGCTGAAAAGAACTTGTTCGCGAGTTTTATTTTTGTGTGTAAATTTTTTAAACCAAAAATAATTATTTTCTTCTCTATTTGTTTGCTTATGTGGATAACTGTGCGTATGTATGAATGTTTAATCGAAGATACACAGCATCATTAGCATATGAATCAAAAGCAAAGAGGAAAAACGAATTCATTGATACGACAAATATTACGTTGTGACAATCATAACTAATCATGAAGTAGAAATAGCAATGGAAAGGATTAATTTGAAAGAATGCAATCATGTAATATGTTTTGAAATATAAAAATACTATAGAGAAGCATTTTTCAGCTTTAAATTGGGAAAAACATATATACTACCATTGTAATGAAAATAAATGTTTGTTTGTTACTATCAGTGCTGCCAAGGGCTGGAGGAGAACAGCAGCCAAGTGGATCTTGTTTTTAAAGTCTTAATAGCATTTTTGAATTAAAAGCTCATTTTTTTTTATTATTTATTTAGTAAAAATACATATTTTATTCAGTGCATAAATTTTTCTTAAGCAGCCTGTGTTATGAATACGGGTGGAAAACTCACTCGTTTAACCTTCATTTAACACAAAAACGAAATTTACGAAACTTGTTTTAAATGTAAGTTAAACTAGTGAGTTTTGCACTCATTATCAAAAAACTGGCAGCAAGACTCCATAACAAGAAAATAAATGTAGTACACCAATAATTTTCGTGCCGTTTTATAGCGAAAAATGTCCAGTTTAGCAATAAATATTAATTTAATAAATGTTTGCGGCCATTTACACTGACGCCTAAGCCCTCACTAGTGGCATAACACACTGATCATTAAACATATTTCCTTACATTTAATATAGTCGCAATTGTCAACTACCTGCTGCTGTTTTCTATAAGAATAATTTGATTGTCACAAGGCAGGCTACTGCAGTCATAAAGAACTCTTAATTCATTTTTTACACTGATCTACAAAAAATTAAAATATTTTTGAACATTTAAATAAAAATATACAGAATATAATATTTTAATTAAAATCCGTTATTTTACCGCTACGCTTATACATTTCATCATAACTTGCAAAGGATTAGAAATACAATTTCCTTTAATTTATACGAAAACAGTTTTTTCATATTTTTAACTATTGCGGAATTATTCAGAAATTAGTTCTGGTTTTTGTTTTAAAAAATTCATAATAAAAATTATAAAAACCAAAATTTTTAATTTGTTATCATGAATCAAAAAGTCAAGCTTATTACGAAGAAAATAAGCCATAACCCATGAAAAGCGGTTGAAAAATATTTGATTTTATTCACAATTAAATGCAGTGTTTATGAAAAAAATATGTTACCAACCACACATATTTCCATGTATGTTACTGAAGAATGCATACATTTTCTTACATATCCATATCCATCCATCCATTTTGCATTAATACCTTTCAACAAGAGTACATATCTCACTTGTTCAACAAGACTGTATTAACTCAAAATTTAAAAATTGTCAGTAGAAGCAAAACAATTTTTAATATTACATTAAAAGTAGACAAAATAGCACGATATTTTAACAGCGGGTTATTATCAGAAGTATCGTCTTAGGCACGAAATAAACATTTTCGGCTTTTCTGGCTTAATTTAGCTAGAAAGTTTTCGAGGGTTCAGTGTTACAAAAATATTATAAATAGACTTTTGCTCAGTTCTGACCCACTGATTATTACCATAAGACCAACTCTAAAAATAAGTCATGACTCTTTACGAAAGAAGCAATTTCTTTTATGCTTCCACCTGAACTTGGCCCTGAAGAGAATTCAGATTCTGAAGAGGACTTTGAAGGAACGGACGAAGAAGAGCCATGGCACTTATCATCATTTTAGTGCAATAGAGAAGTTGTTTTAAATAAATTAGTTGCTATTATTTTAAATAAAACTTATTGGTATTATTAAAAATAAGTTATAATTATGAATAAATTAAGTATTTTTCAGATAAATTAAATACTATGAAATACTTAAAAGTCACATAAAAGCTTAACAATGAATATTTTGTTGAAATTAGCAAAAAAATAAAAGAAAAGGTTTTTTTTGACAGGGTCGTTCCGGGGGGTGGGTTTGAAAGGATACCTCCCCCTGCCCACAAAAGTTATTCTTATAATAGTTATCTATTTATTTTAATATTAAAAATTTTTTTTAAATATTATTTTATGTAACCGCCCACAAAAGGGGTCGGGGTCGAAAAGTGTAATTGTACGATCTTCTGGGTCCAATTTTAGGTTTTTTAGCTTTTGCCGACGTTAAAAGTTGCATTTGCTAAACAAAAGTATGAGAAAATTTTAAAAAAATTTAATTTTTCAGAGGTTGGATTAGTTCTTCTAGGGGGAACTTTTCCTCCTTGATCCTATTTTATTTATTTTTGAGGTGTGCCTGCCTATGACCATAGCATATATTTCTTTAAAGTTTCATCGATCTAGGGGAACTCAATAACTTTTAAGAAGCAATATAAGCTAAAACAAAAAGTAATGTCCGGCTAGATTGCCAAATTACCCCTTTGTGCAGCGGTTAAATATGAATATTACGCGTCGGTGTTTTTCAAAAAGTGAAGTGCGATATATTCATAATTATCTACCTATAAAAAAGAGCAATCGCCACCAATGATAGGCGAAATAATTAGCACTTTTACTAAATTTTTACCATGGATTACTAATGTGGCATTTTAATCATACCTACACCTTTTTCTAGACACCAATATCTGGTGGTGGCAAGTTTCGCTAACTAATCAAAGTAATGCAGAATATATTTTTTCAACGACAAGACAACAAATTCTGTATGCTCAGTATATCCCGTTCTAAAAGAACAACAAAATTTTACGAGCATTGCTTGCTTCTTTTTGCTTATACACTTTGTAGAAATAAGTAGCTGACCCTTATGGAAGGAAAAGGTTATGCAAAGAGGCGTCAATGGTCATCTCAAATGATATTACCATTCGCCGCTTGAAAGCGTGAGAGGTCGATTGTGGTGAGACTAGAAGTAGTTTTTTAAGAGCTAGCGAATATACACGTGTAAAGCAAATATGGGAAAATCCCACAAACAGTCCACCAACCGATTTTTTCATATTAATCCAACTACATTTTTTTTAATGTAATATTGGACTAGATGTATGTACACGCAGAGAAAAAACATGTTTAAATATGGTCACCTCCAACAAAACTATTTTTACATAAGACTGTAAGCATATTATGGTTAATTTAACCAAATTATTGTCATCGACAACCATATAATTGTTGAATTAGTCCTTCATCAAGAAGCCACAACCATATTAATCGATTAACCGATTAATAGTTTTTTATAATTTAAGTAAATTCTTTAATTAAAAATGAATAAATTATTTATTAATTGGAGTTTATTAGTAAAAACAAGTTAGAGTGCCATATTCGGCTGTGCCGAATCTTTGATACCCTCCACCGACAGGAGTGGGCTCTATATGATAAATACATATATATATATTATAAACAAATCTTCATAAAAACGAACGACAGCAGTAAAATAAGTTGCGGTTTAGACCTGAATTAAATTATTGACCGACAATTAGAAAATTTTATACGTTTCTTGTAAGAACTTTGAACTGGCTTGAGTAAAATATCATGATTCGTAAAAGTTTTAGCCGAACTATGGTAAATTATGGACCAATTATCCTAAAATTCTGAAGACTAATTTCTGGTATTACAAAAAATAAATTAGAATAAATTTCAATACAGCAGCGTAATTAGTTTTAGCGTTATCAGAAAATTTCACAAATTTGCATGATATTTTTTCTGGCCATATGAATTTAAGTAAGAAATTTTACCGCAATATCTGTGATGGCTTAAGGCGAATTTAATTATTTTCCCAAAGTGGGCTTTATTTGGTTTTAGTCGCAATAAACTGTTTTCCGAGAGTAGGGTTTGTATGGGGCCTAGGGTAAATTATGGACCAATCTTCACGAAATTTGACAGTGTGATTCCTCGTCCTATAAAACTGTGACGTCGATTTGATAGCATTTTTTATTGCGGTTTTCGACGTACTAAGCTGTTTTCCCGGAGTAGGGTTTATATGGGGTCTAGGGTTAATTATGGACCGATCTTCAAAAATGTTACAGTGTGATTTCTTGTCCTATAAAACTGTGACGTAAAAAATTTAAGTATGCTAGCGTTATTTATTGCGGTTTTAGGCGTACTAAACTGTTTTCCGCGAGAAGGGTTTATATGGGGCCTATGGTCAATTATAGACCAACGAGATTTGACAGTACGATTTGCAGTTGTATAACGCGAATTCGTGCAAAATTTTATATCATTCCGTGCATTATTCCACCATTTATGTTAGTTTTTGTATCAAAATTATCAATTTTTTTAGGGTGGTGGTTCCACATTTTGATTCATAGTTCTGATCCTACTGAACCGATGTTGATGAATTTCAATCCCAAGCTTATTAGGATAACTACAAGTTATTTGAGACCAAGTTTGTTCTTTTCTTTTGCGTTTTTCGCAAGTGAGCGTGTTTTCAACAGACGGACATACAGACGGTCATGGCTAAATCGACTTAAAATTACTCAAGGAGCAAGAATATATTCATATACTTTATGGGGTCTTAGATGTATTATAAACAATTTTCACACGGAATGACAAACTTAATATACCCTCATTCACAACAGTGGTGGTGGAGGGTATAAAAACAATAACATAACAAACATAACAATTCTTGAACTAAAACGAGCAAAAACAAAATAATTCATTAATATGTTATACATATTTTCTAATTAATAAATATTATGTATTAATTAAAAAATAAACTGTGAAATCATTTTATTAGTTATTTTAATAGCTTAAGTAGATTTTATAAAATAATATTTTAGACAAATAATTTGGATTAAATGCTTAGGACTTAAGGAATTCTTTAGTTTTGATGAAATTTGACTTGGAAAATTTTTTTTCATTTATCGTAGATGTTGCAGAAGTCGAAAGCAACCAATAATACAGAATATATTATTTCTCAGTCCTTTTCCTGGATTTCCCAAAACATACATAAAATCTCTCATTATGCCATTAGAGCCCCGTTTTAATTTCAATGTTTAACTCTTCTAATTGTTTCGGTTAATTCTGTTAAAATGGTTAATTCTGTTATCGGAAGATATGTAAAGAAACAAATAACTAAGCGAATGCATATAAAAAGAACGTGAATTCGTCTTGTAGTGATATCGGAATTATTTACAATTCTCTTTGGCAATTGGGTTAAACATTGTTTAAAATCTTTAAATCATATAATAAATATGAGTATCATTAGTGATACAGAATTTAATTGATTAAAAATACAAAACTTTATTCTAAATTTTTGTGGGACATTTTTATTTTAGTCTGCTTAATAGTTTTGTTGTTTTTTTTAGAAAAAACGTATACGAATATTGTATGCAAAAGTTACAAGAAGAAATAACATTTGAGTAACAGCCAGATAATCTAACAATTATAATAACTTATCTTAAGGCATAAAACCTGGTTTAAGTAACCAACCACCATGTGACATATTTACCATAAACGCTGAATCAAATAAAAATCCAAACAGCAAACAAAAGTGGACACAACGATAAAAGGCACAAAAATTATTAATAATTATCGTTAGATTGATCGAGTAAATAATAGAATCACAAACCTTGTGTTAATAACTACCTTGGGAAGCGATATAATTACTCAAACAAGAAATAAACATAACACATGTGTGTGTGTGTGTCAGACTGTCATTTAGCTGCTGCCGGACAGAGAAAGCAACCAGTGTTTAAGTCACCAACACCACCACAACCACCCTTTGACTAAAGACGGTTTGTGTGTTTTTCCGACAACAGCACCTGTACACAAGGGTTTTACACAAATACTTCTGTACACGACAGGATATGGGATATACACCTTAAAAATGTTTTCATACCAAGCTTTATCATAAGTTTGCAACGTCAGTAGTGGCCAGTATATAAAAATACCGCATAGGATTTCTTTTTCATTTTGTGTTCAACATTTTTTATTTAGTTTTGTAAAATTCTTCTTTTTCCTTGCATATGGGAGACGAGTATGTTCCCGTTGAAAGAAAAAGAGTTTCAATTGCCATAATGAGTCTTTAAAAAATACTTCCTTAAATTTAGTGTTGTAAAATTTTCAGGCAACATTTCGGAATTTTTGATACACATTTGTCATCTTTTACAGGGTTATTAAAATAGAAAAGTAAACCCTTTTTCCTATCAACTTAAAAAAAATTAAATATTCTTTTAAAATTCCAGTCCCGTAATTTTTTGTACGTTTGTTTATTTAAAAAAAAAAAGTCAAAAAAGTTTTTTTTTTGTTGAATATTGAGAATAAGAAATTAGTTACTAATTAAGACAAGTAGGAAAGTATAGTCGGTCCAGCCCGACCAGTGTACCCTATTTGGACCCAGTTGGCAATCATGGACCCGCCAGAACAAAATTATGTAATTGAGTGTAAGATTCATATAAAAGTTTTTTGTGCCGAATATTATTTAAATATCTTCATTTATATGAAAGTTGGTTGCCTTTAAGTGATTTAAGGAAGGTGGATTTTATGGGACCTGCTATTAATTTTGGACCCACCAGCACAACATTTTGCCATATAGTAGCTATCGTAAAAGTCATTGTCGCCCATTTGTATGTTAATACTAACATTTGTAAAGATATTATATAGTATTTGTATGGGAGCCATGGTCAAATATGGACCAATTCCTATAAAATTTGCTAAGATGATTTTGATTGCAATAAAATAAGTTTGGAACAAATTTAATCTAAAGACCAACATAATAAGATGGCTAATGGACACATAGCCCCTATGGGGGTTATATGAAATTATGGACTGATCCGCCCAGTTTTCAATAGGCTTTATCCTTGTACCAATTAGAACCTATATACCAAATTTCATCAAATTCTCGCCAAAATTTTGACCTAAAATTTGCGTACAAGGTTTACATAGACAGCCAGCCAGCCGGACGGACATCGTTAGATCGACTCTGATTCGATGAGTATACTAATAGAATATAATAATTATATTTAAAGGTGTTACAAACATCAGCACATATGCATAATACCCTCTTCACTATCGTAGTGACGGTATAAATAGTTAAATTATATATTGTAAAAACGATTTATAAAATTTGCTTAAAGATTTTAATTTTAGCCAATAACAACCACCATTTTTGTCATCTATTGAAGGGAAAAAATTTTATATTAATTAAAACCTTTAAAAAACAAGTATGTATATATACAATGTATGAGTTATTTACACTATCTAACATCATGAACTAGTGACCCTATAGTTCTGAAAGGACATGTTGAGTAGATCATTTTTTTAGGATACAGTTATAGTCCAGCTAGTCTGAGTAATTTTTTTACGTTGCGTCAAAGTTGTTATTTTTTGAAAAATTTGTTGTAAGTTAATGTCTGAGCTATTTCTAATTTTTCTTACATGTAGTTTAGAAGCTACGGGCGGTTTTTAATATTGGTTATAATCAAAAGGTTCATGTTCGTGAACTGATCTTAAAATCTTTGTTAAGAACTTGTTCCAATTACACAAATGGGATTTTTTTACATTGAAAGAAAAAAGCTTCGGTGTTAAAATTAAACCATTTCATTGCCCCTATTATTTAATGCAATGTTCATTAAAGATACTAAACTGTTCATTGCAGTAATGAAATTTTAATTTATACTATAAAACTTCCAAAACGGGATTTTCTTACATTTCGTTGTAGCATTACGAAAAACTTTAATATATGACTTAAGGTATATATCCATACAGTAAAATGTTACAAATTGCCGTTTCCAGTAAATAAATTATTTAATTGAATGTTATTATAATAATTAAAATTTTAATGATATTTTTACGTAGCCTGAGTTAAGTTGACCAAAAATAATATAATTTTTCTATTTTTAAGCGATCAATAAAAATAATTGTGTAGGTTATTGATTATAATAAAAAAATAAAATAAAAAGAAATTAATAAAATGCAGCTTTTATGTTAAAAATTTATCTTAAAATTTCGTTTCTGGCCTGAAAATACAAAAAATTCAAAATAACGGAGCACATGTACAAGACAATACGATAATACAATTCATATATGCAACGTTGGTTTTTATTATTTTAATCACTCGTTTCATACACTTTGGAACAGGGATGTTAAAATTGTACTTTTTTTGGTACATTTTGACCATCTAAAGTACCGTGGTACTAGCGTGACTCATTTGGTACAATTTAAAAGTTTGTCATAGTCCCCCTTTTTGAATTTTTAGGACAGAAAACAAACTATTGAGTCCTTTTCATTGCATTTATTTTTTTAATTAGTATTTCTTTCATCAGGATTTAAAAATCCTTCTTTTAAATTGCAATTTTTATTTATGCAGTATGCACTTAATATTATTAACATGGTTAATTTAGAAATGCAATCAAAAGATGCTCGAAGGCATGTATTTTTACAAAGGCTAACTTTTTTGTTCCGCCAAATAGCACGTAATTTCATGAAGAAAAATTTCACGTAATTTCATGAATAAAAATCTTTTGGATGAATGTGATATCTCTATCGTAGACCTTTACAAAAATCAAATGCCCTTTGAAGAAATTTATTGCGGAACAGAAGTGGCTTTATATATTTCTACAAATAATATCAATATTGATATTGTTAAAGAAATTTAAGAAAATGCAAAACAATTTTATTTAAAATTTTGCGAAGTTTTGAGAACCAAAGTCAACTTTAATAACGAAGTTTTAATTTGGTTCCATAAATTTACACCTGAAAATGTTATTTTAGGTAAAACAAGTTGCATTGTACCTCTTCTAGTAAAAATGTTTCTGAATGAAATTGCAAATTTTGATTCAATCAATAATTAATTTAGAGCTTTAGCTGATGTCGAGCAACTGCAGTCGTTAAAAACTGAAAAAATTTTTAGTTTTTGGTCAGTAGTAACTAATTTACAAAATGAGCTGAATGCCCATATGTTTCCTGACTTTTCTAGAGTCGTTGCTGGAATTTTATCGATTCCACATTCGTCTGAAAATGAAGAAAGAGTTTTTTCTTTTCAAAATATAATAAAAACTAAGAAAATAAACCGATCAAGTCTCATACAAAGAAAGGATTGGTTAGGATCGACAAATTCATGCTGCTATGATGTAAAAATTCCAAATAGCTTATTAACTAAACAAATAAGTGCCTGATTTTGATCTCATATATTTATAACAATTTTATGTACCTTATTTTTTCATACATATAATGTATGTAAATTTAAAGTTTTTTTTTTGTGTACAATTGAATTTTTATGTACTATTTTTTGTTGTTTTAATAAATTAAAAAAAATGGTACCGTGAAGGTCCGAAAAGTACATTTTTTGGAAGTACAAAAATTAAAACATCATTTAACATCCCTGCTTTGTAATTAATGTCATGAAACGTGTTATTACATTAAATTTGGTTCTTATAAAATGAACATCTTCGTAATAAATGAACACAAATGCCAAGTAAAAGCATAATATGGTTGTGGCTTCTTGATGGAGGACTAATTTAACAATTATATGTTTGTCGGTGACAATAATATGGTTAAATTTTAACATAATATGTGTAAAATTTTGTCTAAAAATTGTTTTGTTGGAGGTGACCATATCTAAACATATTTCTTCTCTGCGTGTAGTTCTAGCATCTTCTCATGCTGAAAAGTACAGCATTATGGCGGAATCAACGATATGGGAAACATTTCTACCAGTTTCATTTATTAAAACACTAAGAACTAGAAAACAACATTGAAGAAACCAAACAATGTCATGGAAGGTTTTAAATTGCAGTCGGCGAATTGATAAATATTTTACACAAAAAGAATGTTAAGTTCACTATTCGTTTCTATAATGCTGAAACCAAATAATTTGAAATAGATAATCCTGGCAAAGAGCTTTTGTTTGCAACTTTTGAAAAATATGGTTGATTTATATAGACATGCTTAACCACCAACAAATTAAAACTCATTCAAAATAAATTTGAGAGAATATTTTTAAATAATAACTTTATAAAATTCCTATTATTTATTTTATTTTTCAAAACGTTTGTCTAGATCAAATATCATTCAACAGTTTCTAAATTACATTATACAAATATCTTCTTACAAATAAAGTTTAGTAAATCCATAAACAATTGTTGAAAATTTAGCTAAACTGGTCCCACTTTTCTTGGATATTATCGTAAAATATTTGTTAGGTCTTTTGTGTTTTTAAGTATTCGAATGAAAACTGGTTAACCGGTTATTTAAAAATTGTTTAACCGAAAACCGGTTTTTTTAAAATAGCAACTATTCGTAATATTCGAAAACCGGTTATTGAAAAAAGTCGAATAATCGATCTCCCTAGTAACTATATATATATATATATATATGTATATATTGATTTAGGCTGTGCGATCATACAGCCTAAACGCCTGAAGTTGGTACTTTTTTTGTCATCCCACTTATCTTCTTAGCCAATAAACATAGAAATAAAAGTTATATCACATTCGAATCTCTAAAAAATGCAAAGTCAAATTTGGTACTTTTTCGAAATTCAAACGTTTAAAAAATCGTAATTTCTTTTTTGGTACTTTTTTTAAAAAAACATTTTTCTCCATTCCCACTACAATATTGAAATTGTTAATAGTTCAACGGGGAGACAAAATATCAAAAAGGATAAATACTATAAATTAAATGTCTTTCTGTTACTTTTGTGTTTTGCGTATTGTACTTTTTGAATTTGTTATAATATTGAAGTTAGAGACTCAAAACTAAGCTGTAAGGTCCAGAGTGATTATCATCCCATAAGATAAAAACATGTAAGTCGCAGAACTATAACCTTTGGCACACAAATATGATCATAAAAAAGGACCGGACAAAGTATCGGGTTAAAGCATTTAAACAAGTTAAAACCTAGAAAAATAAACTTTGGCATAAAAATATGCTTACGAAAGAAAAGGAGACGTTAATAAAGTAGCGGGTTAAATGCTAGTAATAACATAAATATGTACCTATTTACAGGTTCAAAAATTCTAGAAACAAGTATGTACAAAAGTATGTGTGTATGTAAGTTCTATCGTATGTTTGAAAAAATTAGTTCTATCACGCAAATACCTTCACCATTTCTATATGTTGATATGTAGCAAAAAATCGTCTTCATATATTGCGTTTATTTATTGCAATTTTTGTTAACATTTTAATTCAACATTTTTAGTTTTTTACCAATTTACTAACATTTTTTTATAGTAGTTTTTGTTTTTTAAATTTATAATTTATTTTTGTAAGCAAAAGCCAGGGTTAACTTTGAACACAATGTCCTTATGTGCAAAAAGCATGAAAAGGTACGAAAATAAACGCATTGGCAATAACATTATTTAACGATAGAAAAAGCTCTATTTATGTCAAAAATTAAAAGACGAAAGCTTTTCAATGTTTTTTAAAAACCATATTTAAAAAGTTTTCGTTTTAAAATGAAAACTTCAAGTGAGAACACTTGTGTTTTACAAAAACAGGCTGTAAAACCCATATAATTTGTAGTAAATATAACAACTTGTGTCGTAAATATAATAATCTCGTCATCTATTTAACGTAATTTATCATTTATGGTTTAAAAACGAACAGTTGTTAATTGTTAATTTAAATACACAAAATTTACGTAGTAGTACAAACCCGTAAAACGGAGGTCTTCGCGGGCTTGCAAATGAATAACAGGTAATTTACTTCACTGCCAATTATTAAATTTAAGATAATGAAAGTGGAACATAACATGGTGTAACAGGAATATAAAAACGTAATAAAATTATAACTTGATTTGAAACAGGAATGAAAAACAAACGAAATAATTTCACAACAACTCAAAACGCGCTTCAAAAATGGCTGAAATACAGAACCATAGAATGGTTAATGTTGCATAAAATTTTTAAATTACGTAGCATTTATGAATGTAGAGCAATGGAAAATATCGTTGTATTAATGAAACAATGTTTTCAAATAAAAAAATATTCCATTTTATTAATAACAAGTTACAGCATATGAACTAAATAAGTTCATTGCGGTAATGATACATTACCAATTACCAATTGAATTTGCAGAGGTGTTGGCTTCTATTTGTTGTTGTCATGTATAAAAGTGTTGTTTTATCGCAAGACAGCAACACTTGGTACTTTTTTTTTTGTATTTGGAAAGTGATATGGTTTTTTTGTTCGGATGTGCAAGGCTTTATCCTCGCAGTGGCTCTTTCATTATACCAGCCGAATGAAAAAGTTTATTTTTGGACAGCTCTAAATAAAGCCTAAAGTGTGTCTTCCCTGCGGGAAATTTGTGTCAATTGTTCTTGAAGAACTTATCCCGTGACCACTGAATACAATATTGTTATAAAAAGGAACGAATTGTGATAGATAAAAACAAGACATATCACTTAACTTGTCAAAAAGTTCTTAAGGTGTTTTTACCCCGGAGGAGTCATGTGACTGGATTTTGTGCGGGAAGTGGTTATATTACTTTATATGAAGAAAATCCGTCATATTAACATGGTTCAGTCGGGTTCAGTATCGGAGAGAAGTGTTATAAAAACCGAAATTGAATGTTTCAATTTATGTTATTTGTGTGACCTGTTAAAAAGTGTCAAAAATATGCCAATTAACCTCCCTAAAACATCACCATGTTAAAGTTATTGGCGTATTTAAATAAATACTCTCTAAATTACAAGATTTAAATAGTTCTTTATTAATAGAATGAAAAATGAGAAGTAAAGAAAAAATATAACATTTATACAATTATAGAAAATCAAAGAGAGTTTGTTCAAATTATTAAATATAAAAACAAGTATAAATATTTAAAGTACAAATCGTTTATATTCTACATCCCTTCTCGATTTAACTTTAAATCAATCCAATTAATTGACAAAAATATTTAAGTTTTGTAGATTGCAGAGGTTTAGTAAGTACATCAGCTTCCATTTGATCCGTTGGACAGTAAACACATTTAATTATATTCTTTTTTAACTAGGTCACGAACAAAATTATATTTTGTTTCAATATGTTTTGTTCTTCTACTGAATTTTTCATTTTTAGTTAATTTTAAGCAACTTTGGTTATCTTCGTATATAATTATCGCATCATCTGTTAAAATTTCAAAATCGTTCATTAACCCTCGTAACCAAACAGCTTCTTGTGATGCTTCGCTAAGAGATATATATTCAGCTTCTGTTGATGATAAAGACACACATTCTTGCTTTCTAGAAACCCACGATATACATGATCCTTTATATTTAAAAAGAAAACCACTATTAGATTTGCGATCAATTTGGCACTGAGCCCAATCAGCATCTGCAAATCCATATAAAACTTTATTATTGTTGCACCTCAACTTCAATTTTAGATGCTTTGTTCCATTCAAATACTTAATTAACCGCTTTAATTCTGTCCAATCTCTATATGTCGGTTGACTTACTTTACGGCTCAAAATTGAAACTGCAATTGATATATCTGGACGTGTATTTATGCTTAAATATAATAAGCTACCAATCAATTTATGATATTTTTCATTAGATGGCATTAAGTCACTTTCAGTAATATCTTTTAAATATCCGATG
This sequence comes from Pollenia amentaria, assembly GCA_943735925.1. Taxonomy (NCBI): domain Eukaryota; kingdom Metazoa; phylum Arthropoda; class Insecta; order Diptera; family Polleniidae; genus Pollenia; species Pollenia amentaria. The sequence goes on along the minus strand of OX031009.1, from coordinate 232,193,078 downwards.
TCCATTGGTATTTTTGAAAATTTTCCATTTATAACTCCAGCATCTTCAACGATTTTATTTATATATTTTTCTTGACTAATAGTAAAATAATTATCAACCCCCTTTTCAATTTTAATTCCCAAATAAAAATTGACATTACCCATGTCAGATATTTCAAAATTTGATTTTAAAATTGTTTTTACAAATTCCTGATGATTAGCACATTTTGATGCAACAAGTATATCATCAACATAAATTAAAATAAATATCCATTCACCATCTTTAATTTGTTTCAGAATACACGAATCAGTAAGTCCTCTTTTAAATCCTAAACTTAAGAAAACATTCACTAGTTTCTCATTCCAACACTTTGCAGACTGCTTCAGCCCATATATACTTTTCTTAAGCTTACAGAATTTATTGTTTTCCAACTCGAATCCAATTGGTTGTTTCATATAAACTTCATTATTAAGTTCTCCATAAAGAAAAGCTGTTTTAATATCATATTGTTTGACTATCATTTGTTTCTCACCAGCAAACGTTAAAAACATTCGAAATGTTGTTTGTTTAATTACCGGAGCAAAAATTTCATCATAATCTACCCCAAATTTTTGACTAAAACCTTGAGCAACAAGCCTTGCTTTATATTTTGTAACATTTCCATTAGAATCGGTTTTTATTTTAAAAACCCACTTACACCCTATTGGTTTACGACCTTCAGGAATGTCTGTCAAAACCCTTGTATTATTTTCTGCTAATGAGTTCATTTCATCTCTCATTGCATTCATCCATTGATCTTTATCTTTCCTCTTCAGGATTTCATTAAATGTTCTTGGTTCTTTTAAATCTTTTGCGACAATCACTTGAAATCTTTCTGGTATCTTACCCTTTGTTGATCTTGTTGACCTTCTCAATGTTTGTGTTGGTTGCGTTATCAATTCCCCTTCTATATTATCTGACATTTGGTCAATATCAGGACAGTTTGCTCTTTGATTTGTTTCCGTATCAAAATACTCCTCTTCATCGTTGTCATCTTCATATTGCTGGACTATATTCTCATTTTGAATTATATCTTGATTACACGAATTACTACTTTTATTCTCAAACGAAAACAGATCTATGTAAACTAAGCTCTTTTTATTTAACAATTTATTATTTTTAGATTTACCAAACAAAATTTTATAGTCACGACTTATTGTAATCTTATTTGTATTTTTATCCAAAAATCGTAAGCCTTTTGACTCCTCAGAATATCCAACAAAAATTAAATATCTTGCCTTTTCATCTAACTTCTTCCTTTTCTCTTTAGGAATGTGGACTAAGGATAAAGATCCAAAAATTTCTAACTTGAACGGGTCCATTTGCTTACCTTCCCAATCTTCAATTGGTATTTTATTTGTGGATCTCGTTATCAAATTATTTTGAATAAAAGCTGCAGTAACAACAGCCTCACCCCAATAATATTTTTCAAGTTGTGCATCTAATAGCATACACCGAACCATTTCAACTAAATACCTGTTACGCCGCTCTGCCACTCCATTTTGTTCAGGCGTATAAGGGTTGGTAAATTGCGGCTGTATTCCCTTATTTTTACAAAAATTTGCAATAATTGATCCTATATATTCACATCCACGATCTGATCTAATAACTTTAGAATATTTTGCAAATTTAGTATAAATCATCTCACAAAATTCTTTAAACTTATCGGAAACTTCTGATTTTTGAGTAAGCAGATACACTTTAATATACTTACTGAAATCGTCGATAAATGTAACAAAATACCGTTTTCCGCTTGGCGTTGGAGTATCCATTGGTCCGCATACATCACTATGGATCAAATCTAAAATACTAGTAGATTGTTTACTTGAACATTTAGGAAAAACTTTTCTAGATAGTTTTCCTCGAACACAGATTTCACATAAATCATCACAAATGCATTTATCAGCTACCTTACCAGTTTTCATTAAATTTTGTTTGACAGCATCAATATCACGGTGACCATAAACTCGATGCCAGTAATGAACACATTTGAAAATCATTGCATCTTGCTCAATTATATTATAATTAGATGTTTTAATCTTATATGACCCTTTGTTCATAACTGCAGCTGCTAAAATATTATTCTCGTTCCAAATTTCACAAACATCTGCATAGAATATTACTTTTAAGCCTCGTTCAGTCAATTTTTTAACAGACAATAAATTGCTCTCAATACTTGGCACATAAAGAACATCTTTTACCACTATATTTTGAGAAACACCTTTTCCATTTAAAACATTCAATTCACAGGACCCTTTACCATACGCTTTCAATTCATAACCATTTGCTACAGTTATTAAAGTAATCGATTTTTCATCCAAATATTTAAAATTATTTTTTCGATTGCAAATATGACTTGTAGCACCTGAGTCTACGTACAAGTCACTTTCTTCTTTTTCAGGACTTATACAAAAACATAATTCACTATTATCACTTTCACGACTTTCAGCGACAACATTTGTTTTATTTTTCTTCTTTAAATAATTTTGATAGTCTTGGCAATTTCTACGTATATGTCCCGGTTTTTGACAAAAATAGCATACTATATTATGAAATACATTTGCTTTCTTTTCCGGGTAAACTTTTACTTTCAGAGCAGAATCTTCAAACTTTTTCTTTTGGTTTCTTCTTTTTGATTCTTCAATAAGTTTTTCTTTTACAACCTTTAAAGATGGTACACCTTTACTGCTTGCTTCCAGTGTTGTTACTAAACCGTCATAAGATTCTGGCAAGCTTCTCAATATTATTGCGACTTCCCATTTTTCGCTTAAAGCTTCACCCATGCTTGAAAGTTTCTTTAGTTCAATTTGAATATTGTTTAAATGACTCTCCATATCATCGTTTTCTTCCAATTGCATTTTACATAATTTTTTCATTATAAACACACATTCACTGAACGAAAATGTTTCAAATTTAGTTTTCAGTAACTCCCATGCTGTTTTTGCTGATGTAGCCTCATCAATTATGTCAAAAAGATCATCTTCTATCATCAAGAAAATTGAGGCCCTAGCTGATTCATCTTTGCGAAGCCATTGTGAATCTGGATTTGCTGGAGTTTGGTCTCGTATCACACACCATGTTTCATCTCTTATTAAAACACACTCGGCTTTACGTTTCCATATCAAATAGTTATTTCTATTTAATTTTTCAAAAGTTGACTTAAAATCTTGAGCCATCTTGTTTTCTGGGCCCATAACCTATTGGCGTATTTAAATAAATACTCTCTAAATTACAAGATTTAAATAGTTCTTTATTAATAGAATGAAAAATGAGAAGTAAAGAAAAAATATAACATTTATACAATTATAGAAAATCAAAGAGAGTTTGTTCAAATTATTAAATATAAAAACAAGTATAAATATTTAAAGTACAAATCGTTTATATTCTACAAAAGTTACAAGTCCCCTTTATATAAAGTTTTAAAACTAAGCCGACCCCTGCCACTTTAGACCTGTCACGTGATAAGTTTGGTGTTAGGCAACAAATGTGATTAAGTTCCCATTGCTCATTTAACAAATTAAAAAGAAGAATATCAAAATATTTTTTTAGCGAAGATCCATAGCCAATTGCGACCATCTTGGATCTTATAGCGAAAAACAAGGAGCTAAAAACTGTGGAAGGAGGTACCAAGGTCGATGGGATCGGCCATGGTACCTTTTTGTTGTAAATTGTTTTCTCTAGAAGTCAAGATCTGGAAAACTACGCGTAGGAAAAAAATTTTGTTTTTAATGTAATAAGTATAAGGTAGTAATTAAAAAAAAAAAGCTTAAACTTCATGGCACCAAAACAAGTGTTGGACAATGTTATATATTAAATAAAATTTGTTGATAATTTATTTTGAGACACTGTACAGTGTACCATCAACAAGTTGCCATGTGTAGACATGACAGTTAGAAAAAAAATTTAAAAAAAATTACGATGGAAAGTAATTATCACACTCAACCCTGCTTCGGATAACTTCTTAATATTTATTATTTCGTTAATTTATTTACTTAAACCTTATGAAATATTGGTCCCAATCACTTTTTAAAACAATTCATATAACACAATTATTATTTTCCATATTCTGCTTTTTCTGCTCTGTAGTTTGAATGTGAATACAGGAATATTTATTTCTATTTTCGGTTGTAGTTAAATGAAAAAGGAAAATGTATCACAATTAAAAATAGCAAAGCAGCCAAGGAGAAATACGATTTATTATCACAGCTTGACAAAGTGTTTTGTCGAAATTTATTTATATTTGTTCTATAAAAATAAACCTGAAAGTAGTAAAAACAATCCTGCAACACGCAAACTATTGCCATACATAACCACACATGTGAAATATTCGTCAATTAGTTTACCAAGTACCCTCCCATTCTAGAAAAACACTGATTATTCTGTAGAAAAAAATTCCAATGGAAATGAAAAGTAAATCAGAGGGAGAATTTTTCTATAAAATTTTGATTTGTAACGGTACTATAAAGTTCTTTTTTTCTACTATAATTAAAATAAATTGTCTTTTTTAATAAAGTTTTCCAACTTGGATAAATTGGGTATTTTCAGTTTAGAAAAAAAGGTTTGGTATTCGCGATTTTGGTATATCAGCGTAAGTTTAAAAATAAATTATTAATCAATATGAAAACCCTTAACCATAACATTAAAATTCGCAATTCTATTATACTAAATATTTTGAAAATTATGGCTATGGAATTTCGTTAAGGCACCAAAGCGTTTTACTTATCAATTTAAAATTTGTTGGCGTCACATGACAATTGCTTTAAATAGTAGCGATAATGTGGAATTCAGATTGTAGTGGCAAACTATTTAAATGACTTTTCATTAAACAATACACATCAAACACGAAATGTACAGAAGCAAACACGGACAAACAATTTCTATGAATCTCTGTCCTTGCCTCACCTTCAAATTTATTATTCTATGTCAAACATGACCGTGCAACAGAAAGCGTCACGAATTTGAAGAACGGTAGATGGTAGAAAAGGAATGATTTGGCCAAAAAAAATACTCGTTTAAGTAATAATGTTATAAATTAAAGCAATTAGTTCATGTTGCTGTTGCTTGAGTATTTGTTAAATTACACCAACTTAAATACGGTATAAATAATCGAGTAAAGGACGATGTATTTAGAAGTTTATGTGTGCGAGTGTGTGTTTGATTGAATGTTATATTTGAGTTTGATAAGCAATTTAGAGGGATTTTAACCAAACAGGAAGGGCAAATAATTTACAAAAGATGTTTTGTTGTTAAGGTAACATAAGACTTCAAACAATTCGCTTTAAGTTAAATATTTAAGATTTTTTTTTCGTTTTTTTTAGTTAAAAAGAGCATTAGTTATAAATAAATATATTTATAATTATTTTGGAACAAACATTAAACACAAGAGCCCAAGTCACAGTTTTGTTCAAATGGTCTTCCATCGTAGAATTTGCAAATTGGTTAAGTAAATTTTTACTCTACACTTACCAAATATACAGCAATGCACTTGATACTCTTTTGCTGATATGCAACAATTTAAACAAATAGTTTATATTTACTCGACTTATGCAAACACTTGATTGCAAACACTCAGTGAACCAAGCCGATTGGCTTGTAATAGGGGGCTAAACACCGCACAGTGTCCTAAAATCGATTTTCATCGGCCAAAAATCTGTAACTTTTGAACCGATAGAGATTATTTTACTATTTTACTTCTTGAACTTTTTAAGAATTTTAATTTTTTTAAAAACAGTTTAGTAGTTGTTGAGAAATTTAAAGTCAAAGTTGAACTTTTGATGTATGAAAGTGCTAATTACTGAGATTATGAATTATGCTATTTTTTTTATTCGAAAAGGGGGAGGTTTTTAGACCACTGTTTTAACAACTTTTTAATCTACATAACTGAAGAATTTCATTATGATATCTTTATTCATGTCAGATTCAAAGAATGTTATTTTTTTTGCTCATATTGAAAGCCCTTTCATTCATTTACACTATAGAAATAATAATTTTAATGTTCTTTAATGTAATCTTTAAATCTGACATGAATAATGTAATTTGGCAGTTATGTAGATTAAAAAGTTCTTAAAACAGGGGACTAAAAAACATCCCCACTTTTGATTAAGAAATACCCCAATTCCTAATCCCGGAAAATGGCGATAAAAACTTTTTCAACAATATCGACTTTGGTGAGTTATTTTTGTGATCGCAGTTAATATAGCAAAGTGTGTTGAATATTTTTATCTCCGATTTCTTCATTGATATTCTTAAGGTTCCTCCTTTTAAATCTTTCGCTACAGTTGTCAAGTATTTTTGTTGGTCTCTAAAGGCTCTTTTTATACGTACCTTCTGATCATATCTGGACATTGAGTTCGCCATCTAACCAGTTTGCACAACCGTTGTCAAATCTAGGTTTACTCCATCCAACTTCTTTGAAGCGCTTTTTTAAGTTTTTGACGAAATCAGTTATTTTATTTTGCTGTTTCAATCGTATTTCAGTGCTGCAGGAAAATAAATTTAGTTTTATTTGAATGTAACTTGAAACATCTTCCTATTTTTTATTTTTTAAAATAGCTGAAGCTCTTCATTTTTATAGATATTTCAAAATCAAATAGTTATTGCTAAGATATATTATGGCAAAATATGGAACCTGAAAAAACATTTAATCGCACAACAGGTATAAACGGTGTAGTAATCCAACAGAAAATTTTTTAAAGACTGCTTTACTACCATTTTAAAAATGTTAAACCCACTATTGATAACAGTTTGACATAAAACAACATCCACCCGATTAAAAAAACTAGAAAAATCGTTAAAAAATCAAGCCAAAAAATACGTTTTACCCGAATATCTCCAAAGGCAAAGGCCAGCTTAAATCTATTTTTTTTTCAATCCATAAATACACATATTTTTGGCGAATTTTTTAAAAGTTTGAATATCCGAGGTTACCGAGGTATGAACATGTTTTACGCATTGGCTTGAATATATCAGTTTTTGTGTTCAATTTATACAAAGATCACAGTGTAACAAGCAATGCACAGTGGGATATTTTGGAAAAAAATGGAAATAATTTATATTATACATCCATCAATGTGTGGGGAATTATGTCTAGATTTCAAAAACTTGCAAAAAATGTGTTTTTAAATTATTGTCAATAATATAAATTTCTCTTTATGCAACTTTATTAATGAATATTATTTAATGACATTTTAATATTAAATAGATTTATCAATTCCTTATATGTATAAACCAACTAAAATGTATTTTAAAACGTCAAAGGCAACCCCACAGCTCCCAACAAAACCTCTAAAAATCCCCAAAAATTAGTTTTTTAGTGTTTTGGGAATAATTTCCAAATACCCCTTTCAGACTCGGCAAGTTAGTTACGAAAGTTACTTGCCGAGTACAACAAAGTATGTACTTAATTATTTTTTCCTTAACCCGACCTTACCGCTGACATCAACAACCCAAGAGTCTCAAAGGGGTCTAACAAAGAACGAAGCTCAGGATTCCCGTTACGAAAGTATTATAAACATATTGGGTCATAAAAAAAATGCTTAACATTTTTAATTCAAGCTTTGCGCTTGGAGAAAATGTGGTATGAAATGGAAATTTGTAAAAAATAGGGTTATTGCGGAAGAGCCCTGAGCCGGTAGTGAATGCAATTTTTTGCATATTAATATTATACATGAAGCGTTCTTTAAAAAGGTATAAATAATATACATATTACTTAAATACTTATTTTAGCTTATTATACTTTCATCAGAATTTTGACTTTTGAAATGCATACATACAACTTTTTAAATACAAACGATTTCTTCACAATTTTTATCGATAGAATATTAAACAATTTGCTCGTTATTTATAAAAAGATATTTCGAAATAATCGTGATAAATTTAAGTCTTATATTTCAAAAATACTAGACCATGGTAGGTAAAAAAAATTTTCCAATATGTCAATTTTCGGATATTTCCTAAAATAAAAGAGATAAATTATGCCTGTTGATTCCTTTTTTGTGGAACACAACTATTAAATTTCACTGATAACAAATTTTTTAAGCTCAGACTAAAATCAAAAATTCTGGATCGTTTTTAATTTTTGTAATACCTGAGGTATTCTAATTTGGAAGCCTATGGGGCCTCTTCTGATGAGTCATAGCACAAACTCCAAAACTTGCAAATTTTTTTGGCAATTACACAAAGCCCTTCTCTGTTATACATATTAACTGCCGTATTCATAAAAAACTAAATTGGATATGAAATCTATTTAAAGGAAAATATGTATGGAAATTTAATTTTAAAATACGTTTGAAATCTATTTTATTTTTTATGAATACGGCAGTAATTGTTTAAGGGAAAACTTTAGTAGAAATTTCGTGTTTTGCCACAAGCGTTGTAAACTAAACGAAAGAGGTCGTTAACACGATAGATCAATTTTACCATTGCATAAATTTTCAATTTCAAATGTAGTGGACGTATAATTATTTTAAAAAAATCAATGAGAAAAACAGACAGTTGAAATTAATTTTAAATTATTTGAATTAAGCGGCGATACAACACTTTGTATACTTGTTAAAATTTATACATATTAATCATACGCTGTCTGTTAACTTATTAACTATATTATCGTATTCCAGTAATTTCTACAAAATGATATCGGGTGTCGTCTTCGTACCTAACAGTTATTTTTACCTATTTCAACGCTTTTTTGTTTCACGTGTTTTTACCTTAAGTATTCTTTTAAAATTGACAGCATTTACACCATAGATTTCTTTACACAGCTAAATTTCTGTTTGTAGAAATGACGGAAATAAAATAAAAATAAAACGAAAGTTTAAAAATTATGTATCAAAGAAACTTTAATTATTTTTTCAGATTTCACTTCTTTCTTAAGCAAGTGAGTATTATTTTCTTGATTTTCGTAACAAATGGATTAAAATTTAGCACAATTTCACAGGTTCTTATCAATATTTTTTAAATATTTTTTTTCTTAATAAATGTTAATATATAAAAATCAAAATAGTTAAACAAAAACAATTAATAAGAGGGTACTTTTTGCAATTTTTACTTTTAAGCTATTCAATATAATAAATCTTACCAAACTTCGACGGGATGCAACACTGTAAGCTTTTTATTAACTGAAGCAGAGCCACAAATAACATTTTAAAAGAACAATTTAGCTAAACGTGCTTTTTGCAGTTTTCCGTTACTCTCTTTCATTTCACAAATGCCAAATTATTCAAAACTGTCAAAATGCAACTGTCAAAATGCAATTACAAAGAGTCAGTCAGTGGAAGAACGTTGTTAGTTACTTACAAAATTATTTAAACGGAATTTTCGAAAGTAATTGATAAGTCTAACAGATGTACGAAAAGACAATCAATATAAGACCTTGAGAAATAGTGGAACTGCATGTATAACAAGAAAATATAAAAGCATACCTCAAAAAACGCGCTAGAGCAGTCAGTACGGAAAAGCGTTTTAGGGACACACTTTCCCGTTGTAAAAGGTGGAATAAAGTTTTAGTTTGATGCTTTGCGTAGTTTAAACTGCCATCGCAATTTTGGATATGAAACGATTTTCCAGTCAAAACAATTTTAACAGTAAATTAACATGTAATTTTAAATTAAAATTTCTTGATTTTTAAAAAATTAAATTGGCTTTAAAAAACATTTTTTTTGCTACACTGAAAAATTATTATTTTGTCTCTTACAACGTTATTTGCGGCTTTGCGTCAATTATAAAATTTTTTTTTTCAAGTTTTATCAAAACAAATAAATGATTTTAAAACGTTTCGCATAGAGGTGGATTCACAAATATGTTTCGAATTCTTTCGAAAAAAATGTTAATGAGTTAAAAATGTTCCTCAAATTCATTTTACAAGCAGAATTACAAACAGAATCAATAGAATACAGATTTGAAGTTCACAAATTCTGCTATCATCCAATTTTGGCCTAAAGTAACCGGGTTGTCATAATTTTAGCTTTTTTATACCCACAGCTCAATAGTGGAGAGGGTATTATGAATTTGTACTGATGTATGTTACACCTTAATGTATTGGTTCTAGACACACCTTAAAGTATACCAATCGACTCAGAATCACCTTCTGAGTCGATGTAAGCACGGCTGGCTGGCTGTCCATATAACTTTTTTGCGCAAAGTACAGATCGCAACTTTGAAGATAATTTGATGAAATTTGGTACATTGATTCTTGTTGGCACAGTGACTAAGCAAATTAAAAATGTGCCGAATCGGTCCATAATTTCATATAGCCCCATACAAGCTGCTTGCCCAAATATTGTCGTTGGGCCCACTATCAAACCAATTTTTATGAAATTTAAAACGTAGAAAGAACAATATTTATATGGCCACATAAGCAATGTATTTAAAAAAGGACCACGAGGGGAAATAGTTGCTCAGAAACTATCAATACGTTTTTAATGCAATTTAAAATAAAGATAGAGCCCTATTCATATAGCCACATTAGCTATTTATCTACTGTGGTGTAGGGTATCATATGGTCGGGCTTGATCAAGTATTATTTCTTACTTGTGTTTTTTTAATTAAACATTAGATATATTCAATTCCATTAGAGAATCAATAATCAAAATCTTATTTAAGTCATTAAAACATTTACCCATAACGTAGCCATTAATAAGGAACTTATATTGGGGAAATGACGGCCCATTTCACCAAGTTTAGTTATAATAAACTTCATATTACTATAACTGCCAATTAACAGTGTATTTTTGATAGTTATAGTGATAGTTAATAATAACTGAACTTGGTGAAATTGACCGTAACTATTCTTCCCCTTTCGAGGCAACTGAAAATTTATTTCTTAAGTTTAAATCACATATTTTTATGTTTCTTGAAAATACTCAAGTTAATTAATATAAAACTAATTAAATAAAAACAAATAAGGAAGTATGTATATTTGGGTAAGCAAACAAACCAGTGTTGCCGATTTAGCCTTTTAGTGGTAGCATTTAGGAATTTTTCGTCTTGTTAAGGCATTAAAAAATTCATTTAAACATTAGGCTTTTTACACTGACGACATTTCGGTGAAACGCAAGATGTAGAAAATATGAAACATGCGCTTACATTGTTCACATCTAACATCTACCATCAATGAAAACTGTAAATTATACCATATACAAAAAACACACACGAAATAGTAATACAGAAAATTAATTAAACAAACAAAAACAAAACATTGCAAATAATTTTATAAAAAAAAGCACTTCCTTTAATTTTGTCAGTAATGTTACTGTAATAATAGAATTATTGCACTTTTCTAGGGATGACACTTAAATAATCGAAAGATGTAGAATGCAATAAATTTAGATTTGTATATCTTTTAAAGATGTTGAAAGATGTTGTTTAAAGGAAGCCCTAACTATGTATTTCTGATGGGAAGTTGTTAACATCTTCGCAATTGGATGGTAGATGTTAAATGTTGATCAGAGTAAAAAGGCTATAAGCCATTTTTATTTAGTTTTCTAAAAACCATAATAAAAACTGCTACGATTATTAAGTTTTTCTGAATTTAAATATGCGAACGAAATAAAAGACTAACAAATTTAATTCTATCAAAGATTTGAATTTTTCGATATTCAACAATTTTACTTTTGTTTTGAAAACAAACAAATAATTTTAAGAAAATTTATGACATTTTGTTTAGCCATTACATTTTCGTGATTTTTGTCAATTAGAAAAGTTGACAACACTGAAACCATATGATCCCCAACTTTACTGACTCTATTTGGGACCTATTGACTTACTGCACAATTGTGTAACATTTTTTAATTTTAATATGATTTTCTGCAAATCTTCCGTCCTTTCCGCACTTTTTTTTTATAGTTATATAGAATTTGTAAGAAAAGCTATTTAAATAAAATGTTATCCCAGTTCCAATATCGATAATGAATTAATTCCAGTAAAAGTAATTTTAAGATCTAGTCGTTTGAATTTAAATGCAAAAATTTATTTGAATTCAAAATTATTAATATCCTTCAAACGTGCTACTTTATTAAATACATATCTACATATTGTAGTCGATCGTTCATTCGTCATTGCCCGGAATATAAACAAGCCGGTCGACTTTGAATTGAAATGACAGTAGTCTTCATGTGAAAACGCCATACTCAAAGCGCCAAAACAAACGAAATATTTTTTCCAAAGAGTTGAAACAACGCTGCTATCGTCCCCTTCATTAAAACAATTTTGTGTTATAATTATCTTATAATAATATACTTTGGTTTCTTTAAGTATATACAACAATTGTAAATTTACTTTAATAATCTTGTTTACATATGACTCATAATTTATGATAAGATAATCAAATATACATTTGGTTCACTTTATCACTAATTTTGTAATGTGCTTTTCTATTTTAGAAAATATTTGAATTGCGAAATTTATAGGCTGAGTTGAGTGTGCAAAAAACCAAATGTAAAATATCTTTGCTCATTTTTTAAAATCCAACATAAACACTGGTTTCCCTGTTTTTTGGGCTTTTGGTTTTGACGATTTTTTGTTCCGAAATTAGTAAAGTGCTGATTTGATGATATATATATTAGGGAAGTAACGAATACCGATATATCGACGATACTTCACGGAAGAATATTTCCCTGTTTTTTGGGCTTTTGGTTTTGACGATTTTTTGTTCCGAAATTAGTAAAGTGCTGATTTGATGATATATATATTAGGGAAGTAACGAATACCGATACCGATATATCGACGATACTTCACGGAAGAATATTTCCCTGTTTTTTGGGCTTTTGGTTTTGACGATTTTTTGTTCCGAAATTAGTAAAGTGCTGTTTTGATGATATATATATTAGAGAAGTAACGAATAACGATACCGATATATCGACGATACTTCACGTTTGCCGATATATCGGTATCGGCGATATTTTACTGTCGATACGCCTATACTTTTTTATAGGTGTTTTGAACAAACAATTTAATTTTCAGAACAACTAATAGCAAAAAATTAAACGGAATAATAAATTGTTTCTATTTATTCTTAAACTGGAGGTCGGTCCACACCACTCGCTTTTCTTTTTTCGAGACGCATGCTAAAGTAGCAATTAATCCTACTTCATGCTTGTTGTGCTTAATGCCCAAAGCAACCAGTGAAATGCGCATAGAAACAGTTTATCCTCCAACAATAAATTTAAGGCCCTTATCATGTAAAACGCAACGATAAAAAATTTCATTGAAAGCACCAACAATGTCATAAACATTTCGTAATTTTCTTGTTGCTTTCTACAGAAATTCACATTGCGTTTTAAAATTTCAAACGCTGCACACCTCGTGGCGTTGAAAATTTTAAAACGTTAAATGAATTTCTGTAGAAAGCAACAACCAAATTACAAAATCTTTATGACATTGTTGGTGCTTTCAATGCAATTTTTTATCGTTGCGTTGCGTTTTACATGATTAGGGCCTAAGTTTTTTTTTATTAAGAATAAAAATAGGGAATTAAGCACAACAAACCAAATCGTTTAATAAAAATCTCTGTAGAGTTTAAAATTAATATTGTGGAAATTTCAAATTTCTCTAAAAACTAAAGCCGTCTCGGCCTGTGGTGAAGGGTAAACAAATTCGAAGTTTTTTGAAAAATTGCTCGGCTGGAGGATACCTCGTTATTTTAAAGACTATTACAAAATAAAGACCTAAAATATTTAAAAACTGTAACTAAACCTGATTTAATTGAAAAGATTTTCCTTTTTATCTCGGTATATGTAACTTTATATAAGAATGAATGTATAAACCAACCATGAACTTTTATTAGATTTTTGTTTGATTACGTGGCAGTTTTTTGACCAAATGTATCTGATACCTAGTCTTTATGTTAAATTGTCCGCTGAATCCGAATATGAAGGCAGAGAGATTAAAAGTAGAAGAGTGTTCGAGATATTCCAAAATAACCATTATTTGTGTTTTTAATGATGTCACTTAAATGCAAATATCTTCAAAACTGTTAAACAGATTATGTATTTCTATCTTTTTATTGAAAGGAAACAAAATTAGTAAAGCAACCATGGGTGGCTTGCAGAAATTGATCAAGAAATTACAGGGTTACAGTGGACAAAATTTAAGACTTCATGAAAAAATGTATTATCTTTTGCAATTTGGCTCTCTTCATAATATTTTTTTTTAACCAAATAATTAAAAATTTGAAAATTTTATTGCAAATGACACTAGTTTGTTTCAATAAGAATATTCTGCGCCTATCAAGACCCAGATTGGTGCAAAAATTATAAAGCTACATAAGACTCAAAGGAAGTAAAAACGCAGAATTTTAACAACGAACGCTGAAAATATTAGAAACATTGAATTTTGTAAAAATTTATCACTGAAAAAGCTCAATTCCAGTGACGCATGCAGTTAAGGTTAAAGAATTGTAATTGTATGATGTCTAAATTACTGGGTCTGATAGAGAACGAACAGCATAACAGAAAAATCTGTGCCGATTTAACAGTTGTTGCCATGGTGACTGGTTTGCAACAAGGCTACACCAAATATTCCAGTTTTTTGTGGAAATGGGACAGCCGAGTGCGACATGTACAGTATGCCCGAAAAGATTGGCAGAATAGAGTAAATTTTACACGTAGCCTAGATAATGTCATATACAAAGTTCTGGTAAAAAAAGTGAAACTTTATTTTACCACCGCTCCATATAAAAAGTTTCGTCAAAGCTTTGCTAAAAAACGAAACTTCTTCGCATTTGTATACCTGAAAACTGTTTTAACAACGTATTAAATTCGAAATTAAAGAAGGGAATTTTGTGGGACCGCAAAATGGAAAGCAGCTGAAAGATTGCAAATTTGATTTGATTATGTCTGAAGATAAGTCAAAGACATGGAAGTCATTTGGTTTGGTTTGTATCAAGCTTTCTGTATAATTTGAGGAGCCTAAATGATAAAGACATCAGTCAAGATTTGTAAAGAGATTTTTAATTAACATTCATTTTTATATCTAACTCAAGTTCATTCACACCTAAATTTCTTCCAAATAACCTTGGCGATGAAAGTGACGACCATCATGAGCGTTTTCAACATCAAATACAATTAATGGAACGTCGGTATCGGGGTATGATGTAGCGAGGCTGGGCGATTATGGTTGATTCCTTGTGCGAAAGACAGAAAATAATCAAAATAAGCAAAGCAATTCAACAGTTTTATTTACTTGTTGTGTTTTTTTTTATTTGATCAAAAAGTGGAATAATTGAATTAATCTTCTGTAGCTTTTTAATTTTTGCACTGAAATACACTAACGTCTTAAGTTAAAAAACTTGAAAAAATTTTATTTTTTTATTTAAAAAAAATAACTTGAAAAGCACCAAATTGCAAAAAATCATATTAATTTTTTCTCAGGAAATTGACGATTTTTTCACAAATTTATCTGGCAGCCCTGAACACACAGTTTATTTCGAAATTAATTATAGAGCTACGTAATTTTGAATATGCTCTTTCGCAATAAACATCTGTATGAAATTGAATAATGATGTTAATGAAACCTTCACTATAATTTTGAATTCGCTTTGTTTGTATTCAGTATTATAAATAACTATGACATGAAAGCAGCCGGGCCTACCAGGTACTTTTTTCTTTGTCCCCTAAAAATATAAAATAAATCTCCAAAAACTCCGAAACGTTTAAAAGTTAATATTTTTTGTTTGTTTTTTTTTTGAAGTAATTAAATTTTTTTTTTAAATAATAAAAAAAATTATAAAAGAAATTTTGTTTTATTTATTATTATTAGTTTAATTGAATAATTGAATATTTTTAAAGGAAAACACTTCCTAAATATTTAATAATTCATAAACCCTTATTTGACCATCAACGTCTTGAGATTCACTGATATTGTTCATAGTTTGAATTTTTTGTATCATTTCCTTAGTTGGAATACAATGTTGGAGCAGTTAAAAGAATAATAATAAAAGTTTATTAAGTACCTTTTACACATTCAACAAAAAAGGTAATATTACTTAGGACCCTTAACACCGTATAAATTGTGGATAAGAGTAAGATAAAGGTTTTGGTACTCTTTTTTTTATATTCTATTTACGAAATAAAGAAAAATAAGCGTAAATAAAAAAAATAGGAATATATATTAAGAATATTTAAAATCCCCAAAAACCCCCGATTTCTTTTTAAATTCCCAATTCCCAAATGACTTTCTTTGTCTTTTTTGCTCGCATGAAATCCCCAACTTTGGAGATAAATCCCCAAGTCTGGTAGCAATAAACACTCGATATTTAAGAAACGAGTAAGATGAAGTTAGTTTGTTCACTTATACAAGAGAATATGAACATTAACAACTCTGAAACAAAACAATCATTGAATATATGTCGAATAAGTTCATGGACAAATACATTGCTTTAAAACTCAGAGTTGCCAGTTGAAGGAAAAGAAACACATTTAGGAAAAATAAAAACAATAATAGCCGTAAAGAGTAAGAGCACACAAAAAAAACAAAAATACAAATTTGACTCTGTTTTCAATGAAAATTTTAAAAATTAAAAAACTCAAATTAAATGTTATTTTCAAAAACATTCACAAACTTCATAAACATTTTTGAGCAAAACTTATTGACAAATAATATCTACATTATTTTGCATTTAAGCTAACGATATGTGTTTTGTTTGGGGAAAAAAAATTCTTTGATGCCTGTTAATGCAAAAAAATGAGAGAGAGTGAGAACTGTAAAACAAATCCGTTTTATTGAACAACCTCTTTGTGTTTGCCATATGAAACGAAATGTGTTCAGTAATCTCAATTTAGTTTGAACACGAAATTCAGTGAATAAACATTTCAAAGTGTTTATGAACAAAATTGTTCATGCAGACCTTTAACCCTGCATGCTTAATGTTAGTCGTTTGGACTAACATTTTTACTTTTCCTCTTCATAACTTTAAAGAAGAACAGTAAATAAGTTATTTATAAAAAAAAAAAAAATATTAATGTTTTTATATATAATAACGTTTAGTATTTTACTTTTCCAGTAACTTTTATGGATTAGGAGCCGATTGGATTAGGAATCGACTAATATTAGTCATAACGTTTAAAAAATAACCTTAAGCATGCAGGGGTAATTCGCAAGATCATTTCCACTAAACAATGAACTTTGTGATATTATTAATTTTTTCAATCCCGTTTATTTTATTTAATGTTGTTAATTCATTACTTCACTAAAATAATTTAATGAAAATTAAATTGGATGAACTTTAGACTTAATTAAATATCAAAAATTTCAATAAATTTTTTTATTACACATCATAATTTATTTTCATTTAATGTTAACGGTGAATTCTTTTTTTTTATCTATTGACATATTTTTTATGTCTTCAGTCATTTGTATAGTAGTAGACTTAACACTGGTTTTGACTGGTAGTTGCGGTCGCCGATGTGGCAGCTATAGGTTCCTTTGGTGAGTTCTAAAAAGAAATAAGATTTAAAGTTTTGTTAATTTATCACTCATTCTAAGCTTGTTTTTTAAAAACTTAATACGTTTTTAACTACTCCTTTAAAGCAGCGTATTTAGTCAATAAAACTCTCACATACGTAAATTTTATTTCAAATTTAATCTAGATCAATTCTCAGGCGAAGCATGTTGAAGCTTAATAAAGTACAACTTTAAAAGAAAATATATTATAATTATACTCATCACAACAAAATCAAAGCTTATACAATGTATACAATACATAGGCTTGTCAATTTGTTTTTAAGAACTAAGTAATTATGGGTCCTTGGGAGTAGTAAAATCTATTAAACCCTCTGCACCCAAAGAAAAAACATGGTTGTGGGAAACATATTCTAAGAGCAACATATTATGATAAGATTCATGATTGTAGTCAACATATTACGATTATTCTTGAATCATATTATGACCAAATACATTCGTAATATTACATGATAATAGTTTTCCCTTAATCCTAATTAGTTTTTATTACATCCTATTATAATTAAATGTAATCATATTAGTATCATGTTAATAATAATAAGTTAAGAAATATTATTATCATGTTAATCATAATAATATGTAGATTATATCTACAACCGAAAAAATTTTAATATATATTTATGCTTATCTTACTGGCAACCTTAACGTAAAACTGTTACAGATATTTCACATCATAATATTATGCAACTTTAAGCATAAAATTTTTTACCTATTTTTGTCGTAGGTCGCAATTATTTATAAATTATTTTATAGAATTTTCATTATTTTCCTCTAAAATAACACAAAACAATGGTCAATATTTTTGCACCATTTTCAAACAATATTAACATTCTTTTACCATTGATATTTTATTTTGTGACACTTTATTTTTTAATGTACCTACAATTTCTTAATTTTTTAAATTCTTTAAACTTGGTTTTAAATGGGTATTTTTTGTAAGTTGTTTAACTTGATTATGAAGAATATAATTTATTTTCAAAGTTATCATTATTTAGTTGTTATAAAAATGATTATTTTTCAGTGAACCATGCTCGAATTTATAATTGTTGATATTAAATAATAATAACAATATTTCGTGTACGACAACAATATATTGTTACAATAAACATAGTGTAGTTGCCGTAACCATATTTTTTCTCTGCGTGTGCGACTGACGTGGTTGTCTAACAGACACAAATAAAGGAGAAACGAAATTTTCTCTGAACTTTTTCAAACATCGGCTGTCACGCATTCAGTATATTTTTACCACGTTTTCATGTGTAAATTGGTGTGACGAACGCGATCAAAGAGAGCGCACGCGTCGTGATGGATGGAAAAGTGTCTCCAAGTGTCTGAGAAACAACCGCATCAATATTTTTGTTATATTTTTGTAGTGTCTCCTAGACAACACGCCAATAAAATTATTTCAATAGTTTATATCTCTTATTATTTTTATTTTGATTGCTCTTTCTAATACAAAACCAATTGTTCATTGTTCTAAGACAACATCATCTAGAACTTTTAAAAGCCGTAAGGAGAAGATTCTAAGCTTTGGATTAAACAATTTGACATATACATGTTAGAATGTCTGGTTCAATGCACTAGATAAAATCAGTTGTATCTTTTTATTTAATCATTAAAATTTTCTCATTTTTCTATACTGGTTAGTTCAGTTGCGAACTTAACAGTGTTAAACTTGTAAAAAACAAATAGGAAACCTTTATTATTTTGGTTTTGGTATAGATGTAAGTTTTGTAGGGCCATTTCGTGCCATGCCATTAAATATGGTTTAAAATTAATAGTCGTTTTGTTCTCAAATATAAATTACAGCAAATAACAAGCTAAAATATTGATCTAAAATAAAAAATAATATCAGAAGGTTTACAAAATCGAACTTTGAAAATATAAGCCATCAAAATGGTGTCTAGCGTACTACCATGTCATTGGAATTGTTATAACCAAGTCACGTCAGTCGCAGAGGGTTAATGATATTCGACTGTCCTTGTGTATGTTGAAAAGGATTTTCCGAAAACCCCAGATATGTGGAGGAGGAGGCTGTTTCACAAATAGCCCGGAATAAACTGCTTTATATTAAAGTCCCTGCTTTTAAAATTCAGCCAGATTGGTCATCAAATGGCCATGACTCCCTCTTATTTTTACCCAAAATCTCTAACTTTTTAAGCCTTCTTATTATCTATAATTTTATTGCTACACTTTTACCTTGAGTAAACTTTTTAGAGCACAAGTAGTGAAAATTAACAAAAACGGTTTATAAACGACCGAGTTAAAGACAAATAACCACTTTTTTCTTCCTAAACAAAAGCGCCCATACCATTTGAGCGATCAAGACTAAATTTGGCTCAGATTTTACTGTAATATAATATAATGAACATTTGCGAAATCGGTCTCTTCACTTGGCCCCCATACAAGGGTCCTCTTGAATTTAGCGATTTGGTACGATATGGTGCATACAAAACAAGCTAAATACTGATACAATTAAGCTCAAATAGTTTATAAATGGACAATAATTTTTTTGGCTTAAAAAATAAACAAAATCGACCTGTTATTTATCGACTTGATAGCGCCCATATCCATACTAAGGATCAGTTCAATACTAAGTTGAGGGGTTTATAAGATTCGGCAAAGTTGAATATAGTACTTTGACTTATTTTAGACGTTCTTTTTTTTTGTACTTACAAGAATAGTTGATAAACAACTACTTGATCCCGACAAGTTAAGTAGCCATATAAGGACAATTCTGGAACTAACACATGCCATTACAATTGAGGGAGCCACGAAATATTCATCAAAACCTCGAATATAATTCATGACCGAAGAGGATGCAGTTATACCCAAGTACTCAAATGTTTTATTAGCTGACTAGAATAAATCATTATTATTATTATAAAATGTTGATTTATTTGGCATAAACTTTCCCTCCTGATTACAGTAGTATGAACCAAATTGTGTATATGATAACCGGTAGCAACCGCATCTAAAATACATCCTGCAAGCACCACTGTAAACCAAGTTCCATAACTCAGGAGTTTTATGTGCCTATGAGCCGAACATAAACATGATAAAATTGACCACAGTGAAGATAAAATCCACAGTGTACTAATGATCACATAACAAATTAAAAATATAAAAGTTCGTGTTTCGGTTGGTTCCGCAGTATCAGCCATATTCATCGAGACAACAGCACCACCATTTCCTGGTATTAGGACTGACGGCTGACCACAAGCTTCGTCTTAGGATAGAATAGCAAAATCACTTGAAATGATATAAAAATGTATGCAAAGACTTACCATAAAAATATATTAAGTCCATCACATATTGAAACGGTTGCTTTTCAATGTCAGTTATTCGTTGTCTGCATTCTCGTAAAACTAATCCCCAAATAGAGAGCCACAAATAGACAGCACCTTGAAGCTATCAGTTAAAAAAATATTTATTGATTTATCTTTTAAAAATATTAATTGCGTTTAAATAGTGAGAGCCTCTTACAAGTATTACAGTGGGCATGAAAAACAAACAACTCGTTGACATTTTCTTAATTCTCGTATTGTTTCAGTTTAACGCGCCCCAAATCAGTTTTGTTCAACAACTATTATTATAAATGTTTTTAATTTTTTATTTTTTAATAATTAAAAACGGATATCAGAGTGTTCGAATAAAGATACAAAATATAATTTAATTTGTAGTTACGTTTCTTTCAGAGAAACTTATCACTGATAAGATACCAATGGGGTTTTTGGCCTTACACTTTGTAAATTTAAATTCAGTAAACAATGTTATCAGCATTATAGCGCATCAATCATTAATACTGTTTAAAAATAAAAAAATTAATGAGCTTTTAAAGTCGCAACATTATTGTTGTGTGGAGTACATACACATAAATGCAATAAAGGTCTAATTTAAAATTTTCCCAATAAAATCTTTCATTATTTTGCGAAGCACTAATGGCACATTTAAAAATATTTATGCGCAACGCAATAGTACGGACATACAGAGATTCAAGTGCTACGGCGAAGCAGGTTTGTAAGGGAGATTTTTTTTTTGTCGTTCCATACACAAGACCAAGAGTCTTATATTGCAGTACAGAACTAAGAATTAACAAATTGTTGTAATGTGAAATCTTAAAAAATTTATATGTAATAAAGAAATAAATTTTAAAAAAGATATACGTAGATTGGAAACATTAATCAAAAAGTATTAATTTTATCAAAATCAAATAATAATAATTATTAATCAATTAAATGTGGAAAACAAGCTCATTATTGACTTTTCGAACTCTAGTGCGTTACATAAAAGTTGAAAACTATATGGAACTGAGTTCCATAATTCCATTAATTTAATTTATCAATTTTATCTCGTTTTTATCCTTTAAAAAGTACCAATTTTATCCCGAGAATAGTACCCTATATTTTAATTTAGACCATATGCAGATCAAATTTATCAAAAAGAGAAAAAGTAACAAAGTGCCAATTTTCCCCCCATTTACTTCTTAAAATTTACCACATATTTGAATATGGGCCTCATGCTATCCGTCTACCAAATTTAATCGAAATCAGCAAACTTTAACATTTATAATATTAGTATAGTTATAATATGATATTAGTATTATACCAATATATGCAGATATGTTCAACTTAATTTTAACTTTAATTTTGCCTTTAATGATTTACCAAAAGTGGATGATTATTAAATTGTAAAAAGTAAAACAAATTTATTAATAATCTTCTCTAACTCTTATTAAAAGAATTTTGCTGACTTTTGACATCTTGTTTAGATCATCAAGATGAAAGTGCATGGTAGACTTTAAGTTTCTATGGGTTTGTTTAATTTTTTGTTGTTTTGGAATCGCATAAATAATATAATCCCTATATTATTTTTGAGTTTTTAAACTGCTGACTGGTATGTTTCTTTAACAGATCGAATTCTACTAAAAAGTGCAATTGAACCAACTTTGCCACCACTGGTTCGTTGGTTTCGGCCAAAAGAGGCGGCAACAAATAACATCGTAAATCCTGTTTACTTCGTACCATTCTAGATATAAGCGAATATGTATGTAGTCGCAATACAAATAAATTAGTCGAGCGTGAATTTGTTGCAAATGGCATTTGCATGTTCAACTCGTTGTTCATCAGTCATTGGTGTATGATTTATTGCGTCAAAATTCCGTTGAAATAAATGCATTTGAAAACATTGAAAGATTCTTACAAAGCCATCGTCAATATATACTTTCAAATGCTACACAGTGGAGAATATCTCCCTGTGTAGCACTTCAATGTAGAGTATTATTGTGGCATTTGTATGAAGGTGTGCGTTTGTTTTTATAGTTGAAAGTGTTAAAGTGTAAATTTGTTTGAAGAAAAGCAACACTTGGTTGTTCGATGGTCTTAATTTTTTTTAATAGCTTTTTTTCTTACCTTTTTCTTTAACTATAAATATTTTCTTTTCGTAACTTCGACTGCCACTAGTGGTGAATGAGGGTATACTAAGTTTGTCATTCAGTGTGAAACTGTTTTATAATTCACCTCAGACCCCATAAAGTATAAAGTATGTACATTCTGGCTCCTTGAGTAATTCTAAGTCGATTTAGCCATGTCCGTTTGTCTGTCCACTTGTCCGTCTATTGAAAATACGCTCACTTTCGAAATACTCAAAAGAAAAGAACCAGGTTGATTTCAAATTACTTCTAGTTATCCAAAGCAGTTTGGGATTGTAATCCAACAAAATCGGTTCTGTAGGATAAGAGCTGTGAATCCAAATGTCGAACATTCACCCTAAACATGTAAATTTTGTTACAAAAATTGACATACATGATATTATAATGCACAGATTGACGTTAGATTTCCCACAAATTCGTTCTATATACTAGAAATATGCTAAATCGATAATTTAGCATATGCTTCATTTAAAGCATGCTCTCGGAAAACAGGTTAGTACGCCTAAAACAGTAATAAGGAGCGCTAAAATAGTAAAATTTAGTACGTCACAGTTTTATAGGACTAAAAATCACACTGTTAAATTTCGTGAAGATCGGTCTATAATTTACCATAGGCCCCGTCCATGTAAAGCCTACTCTCGGAAAACGGTTTAGTACGCCTAAAAACTCAACGAATAATGTTATGTGGTAGAATTTGGTATTTCGAAGTTTAATAAGGCTTCAAATCACAGAAGAAAACGTCGTAAAAATCGGTTCATAATCTACCATATTCCCTATATAATGCCCACTCTGGGAAATTATTTTAATTCTCTTTAAACCGTAGCAGAAATATATATTGTGGTAAGATTTGGTCCAATTTAGCTTCATATAGCCAAATATAATACCATGCAACTTTGTAATAGTAGGCCTATAATTAACGGTAGGTGTCATATCAAGCAGTCTTCTGAAAACCACTTTAAAACTATAAAACGCTTTAACAAATAAATTTATATTGTATTTTATTCGACCTTTATAATATATAAATAAAAGAACTTATTTTGAGCTCGAGGTCTTTTTAATTATTTTTAAATTAAACGCTTTAACAAATTTCAACACTATATCGAAATTGGTTCTAGTTTAGGGTTTTCAATACTAGAAATCACTCTACAGAATTTTGTGATGATGAGTCCATAATTTTTCACGGGTCCAGTATAAATTCCCCTCTCGAAAATAATTTTAGTTCGGCTAATTCTATAACGAATTATTATATTTTACTCAAATTAATTCAAATTGACTTTTATATGACTATTTCTAGCGTTAAGCGTTCTGATTGTCGGTCAATATGCAGGTCTAAGCCGGGACGAATTTTAATACTGATGTTCGTTTTTATAAAGATTCGTTAATAATTTATAGACCTGTGTATATAGTGCATACGCCTGAAATATTAAAACTGTCGGTGGAGGGTATCAAAGAATATTTCACTCTTTCTTGCTTTTGCATACAATCAAACAATCCACAAATTTTTAAATTGTAACAAATAAGAATTTTTTATCGGGGATATTTTCTTCGAATATTTAAGGTCACTGACTCCCAACTTTAACATTTTTTTTTTGAGAGGTGCTGCCAACTGAAACCAGTGTTTTTTTTTGTCGGAAAATTGAGAAATCCAAGATCGTTAACGGACAGTTTATCCGTCTAATAAATTTATGTCGACATTAAGTAACACCCAGTTTATCGATACATTAAGAAAATTGCCATGAGTTTGTATTTCAGTAATTTAATAATTTTGTTTCTCTAATCGGAAACTCTGATCGGCGAGCAAAATTAGTTTCTGCATGAAAGTTGTGTGGAGTAATCTACAATTTTTCTTTGGTTGAATTGATTTCTCTTGCTCTTAATCTCTATTTGAATTATCTTCTCATTAAACACATAATAAAATTTTTAAATACAAAGATATAAGAATTGGATCTGCAGAAATGCTAAATCATATATAACTATTTATATATACATATAACCTAATATATAGTTATTACTATTCCGAAGCAAAACAAATTGCTAAAATCTACAACAACAAAATATTTATACACCAAAAGAAAATATCGCTCATATCGTGCAAGACCGTCACAACTCAAAATTTGAAACTTTACAGGAGAGCCTTTTTAAGATTCCAACCTATTATTATTTATTTTATTATTTATTTTATATACAGTTATAAAATCAAATGTTTCTTTTTTGCTACAAAGAAAACCACATGTACAAGAGGAATGCCAACAAAAAAAACTGAAATGTGACCTTGTTGATGTTAATTTCTCAAGTTTGTTACAAGAGGTCATAGCGTCAAAAGCATCTGTATTACCGTTATTTTTTCGATAATTATCTCCGTTCTTAGATCAATTTGTAGAGATTTAAGAGGAGAACATTTCTGCATTACTAACTCGAAAATGCCAAATTTTGAGTTGTGACGGTCTTGCACGAAATGAGCGATATGTTGTTGCATATGGTCAGAAACAATTCATTTGCAAAACACTTGAAAATATTATGGTCTTCATTAACATAATATTTTTTGTCATATTACCACAAGCCATACAATTATATGTGGAAAGCAAATAATGATATTAAAGACCATAACATAACTTTAGGCCAGATCATCCGAATTTAAGAAAAGATAAAATCACTGTTTTATTGTTGGTATTTTGTTTAAGCTTTGATATCGTGGCTTATAAGACTTTTTGAGTGTTTGTAATTCATATTCCCTCTGTGGTCTTCTTTACTAATAACTTTGGCTTTTGTAAAACTTTTTGGGAAAACGTTTCATGATGATGATCTGGCCTAGGCAACCAGTGAAATGTGCATAGAAACAGCATATCCTCCAAAAATAAATTTCAGTATTCTTATTAAGAATAAAAATAGGGAATTAAGCACAACAAACAAAATTGTTTAAAAATTATGTATTCACAAAAATAACTAAGTTATTATCAAAACTTAAGGAAAACATAATATGATTGTTCGTATTCCGTTTTATGAAAGTTTTCCGCTATAATTTAGTTATGCGTGACCATTTGGAAACATATTTTTTCCCTGCGTGTACCAAACTAGAACGACATAAATCGACACTTTTGCGATTGCATTATATTACAAAAGCACGTTATGCACATTACAACACTCTACGTATTGATGGTTGGATGTGATCTGCGTCTACAACACAATAATTTCATTCGTTCAGGGTATTTTTTTTTTTGTTTTTGGTTTGCTTTTCTGAAGAATATTTCGCGAATTTACTGTGAAATATTATAGGGTTTGGAAAAACAAGGAAATGCACACACTCTCAACAAGAGAAATAAAAAAATGCATGCAGTTGTGTTATGCCATAATAAAACTGCATGAGTCCTTCTGGGCTCTTTTTTTTATGTAGTTTTTGTGCACCAGCCATTCATCTATCTAACTATCTTGCATACTCCTCGTTCATATAATTTTATTCATTTTTTTGCTTTTCTGCATTCATAAAACTTTGACAAATTCAAAGTGTATGTTGAAAAATGACAGGATTTTCGACAAAATACAGAAAAATATAAACGTACAAAAAGAAGAAAAAAAAAAAAAATAATAATGTAAAAATGACGACACTAAGTACCCAGTACTAAATAGGATGCCATACTTGGTATTTGTACTAAAAGCACAAACATACTTGCACTTGTACTGTACTGTACATCGTACATATTTATAGAAAGTGGGGATGTTCAAGTGAATGCATGTCTGTGTGGTGAGATATAAACCACAAGATAAATGTGTTTCTCGAGAGGATTTGTAAAGGACAATATCTAAAAAGATATGTACGAATAATGAGTAAGATTTTAAAATTACATAAACTTGAGTGGAGATGTTTTCGTTATATTATTGTAGTTGTTGTTCTCGTATTTGATGGTGTATTAAAAGAAGGTTATAAAAAGTATGAATGTTCTGTGTCAGTCATAATGACGGTTAAGATAAATTACTTTTAAAATAACGAATTGTTTCCGTTCTTCCAAAATGTCTGTTGAGAGTTTTTTAAATGTTTATATGTGATGAAGAGAAAATAAATATTTGCCTTTATACCGTTGGCGATTTTTTATTTTTTTAAATAAATATTTTTGTAAAAGTTTGCTAAAACTGCAAAATTTGTTTTCTGGTAATGGGTTTTAATTTGATCATTAAAAAGTTTTATTTTAATTTCATTTACCTAAAAACTGTTACATTTGAATAAAACCACCAATCGCCAGTTCTATGACTGATGGGTTTTAGGAAAATTTAAGCGATTTTTTGTAAATTAACAATTTTTAGAGTTAAGCCGATTCTATTCTTTTAATCCAACATTTAAAGATTTTACTTTTTATGTATAACAGACAAAATTTGCATTAATTAATAGCCGCACTTAAATACAAATTAAAAGTTTTCATTTCTTCATCATTAAAAAAGAGTTATGTTTGTGTGTGTTTTGTTTTTTAAATGTTTTTCTTGGAATATCTTTTATATTTGGAAATATGTGGATGTGGAAGGTCAAAGAAAATTTTTTTATTTGAGAATTTTCATCTGTTTATTACAATTACACAAACTGTAGGATTTCAAAAGCTTCCCTACTGTTTTAGAATCCTTTGGGAAAAGAAAACAATCCTAAAAAATGTAAATGCTATTTTTCATTTCATGATTTTTGTCTTTATCGTGACTAACAAATAATATCGCTATTAAAACCGATTTCATACTAGCAAAAAACAACTACACCGACGAGAACACAATGAATCAACGTTGTTCCTTATTTCCGCCAAATGTCATGGTGGTCTGAAAAACGAAAACAAAAACATCATAAACAAGTAGGAAAGTAGAAAGGTATAGTCGGTCAATCCCGACCTTATGATACCCAACACTACAATATTTAAAAACAAAATTTTCGAGGGTGTACCCAATTTGGGACCCATGAGGAATCATGTACCCGCCAGAATTTATGAAGTAAATATTCTTGTTCTTTTTCACGAATATTATTTAGATATATCGCACTTAATCAAAAAGAGGGTATAAACTCAGAATTTAAAAATTTTCAGTAGAAGCAAACAATTTTTAATTATTAAACATTAAAGGCATATGAAAAAGAATTTTTAAAACAACCGTTTTATTACCGAAAAGTAGACAAAATAACACGAACTTTTACATCGTGTAGATATGAATATTATGTGTCGATTTTTTCCAAAAAGTTGATATATATAAATTTTGAGTTAATACCCTCTTGTTGATCTTGTTGATCAAGTGCGATATATACAATTTGTTTGCCCTGAAGTTATTTTAAGAAGGGGTTTATATGGGACTATGGTTCATTTTGGACTTACCAGCACCACATTTTGTCATGACATATCATCATGTCATGTTTGATTAATGTTGGTCAATTAACTGTTCGCATAATTCAAAATTGCTTTTTTTCGATTAACGAATAATTCGAATAATTTATGTCGATTAATCGATTAATTGAAAATGTCCTTTTTCACAATACATATGTATTAATTTTTATTTTTTATGTAAAAAAAACAAGCCGTGTAATGATTCAGATGAAGACGATTATTTTTTGAGACGAATTAAAACAACCTTCTACCAGACCTGAACAAGACTATTAAAAGTATTAAGATTGTTAAGAAATCAAGAAGAGGTTCAAGTGGTATAATTGAATAATATAGTTTTTAGAAAAGACAAGAAAAAGGATAGGGAAATTGGATATGATTAAAACCGCTTTACTTTTATTCTCTCCAACGTTAACAATAAGTGAAAGGATGTTTTCTAAATAAAACTGCATCACAACAAAAGGCTGAAATCGTTTGAAACATAAACATTTAAGCTGTATACTTTATTTTAAACATTATTTTAGAAGATTAGCTTATATTTTAACGCTATTTTTTATCTAAAAAGTTTTCCTCTTTTATTACATGAAATACCTTTTGTTATATTGTTGTTACTTTTTTAATAAAATTTTCATTTTAAAAAATATAATTTTTGGTCTTATTTTTAAACTTCTCAATTAGACAAAATTAAAATTATTCGATTAACCTAATAATTTAAAATTGTTCTATTATTATTCGATTAAATTCTTATCCTAGTTAATACCAATATATATAAGGAATTAGCTTTTTCCGATGACATTAAATGCTGTTTTCGGCAAAAGCATTTGCATGGGAGCCATAGTCAAATATGCCCTGGTTCCAACAAAATTTGGCTTATTGCTTTATATTGCAATCAACTAAAAAGGGATCAAATTTATTAAGATTAAATAACCAGCATAATAAGATGATTTATGGGTACAAAGTCTGTATTTCGGAAAGAAGATTGTATGGGGGCTATGTGAAATTATTGACCGAGTATCAGCATTTTCAATAGTCAATAGAAGGGGCCTTGTGGCCCATGTTCCTAATATCATCCAATTACCTTCAACAAGCGACCTGTACTTTGCGTGCATGGATTTAAAGGATCGGTATACTAAATGATGTTTCCAATATTTTAGGGTGTTACAAACATCAGCACAAACGCATAATACCCTCTCCGCCATTGTTGTATGGGTATAAAAAAAAAATTAAAAAAAGGAAAAAACGTAGTGAATAAATTCATATAAAATGAATATGCAACCAAGTTGCGCAACTCTCGTAGTTAATGCCAGTGGTCCAACCACAAACGACCCAAGTGAAATCTCCCGCTGTAACGAATAATCGTTATGAAGGTATTTTTTTTGTTAACTCCGTTGGGCTGTTCCGACGGACGGTTGGTCTTATATGTCGTCCATTTTCGTTGACTTCTTTCTTGTATGTAAAATTTTTGAGAAACTTTTTTTTTTGCATTTGTAGAACAGGACACACAACAGCGGCAACCAAAAAAAATTTATTGCGACAACTTGTTACGGTTGGTAGAAGACGAATTACAAAATAAAGAAAAAATAACGACTAAATGAATGGACGAAAAAATTGAAATGAATTAAAATTATGCTGCTGTATTCGTAAACTTAAATACAACGCAGTAGGAATTCCTTTTGACTGTTGCTGCGTCTATTTGTTGCTTAAATTTCTTTTATATATTTTTATATATTCAATATGACTCTGGCTATTGTTGTTGCTGTTGACCTTATTCCTTAACTTTTTGTTTAGGATTTTCTGGTGTTTTGTTTTCCCCAAGTCTGTATCTTAATAATACAGCTTTAGTTTTGTTCTTTTTTGGTTTCTCTTTTTTATGATGTGAATGAATATGCAAATCTTGTTTAAAGGATTCAAACAACAATAAAATGTAAGAAATGTTAGTTAACGCGCTGTCTGTATTGTTGTTAATATATAGAAATAGAAAAATTTTGTTATTCTAGATTCTATTTTGGCGTTCTAGTTGTTAATTTCGTTTCACTGGGGGAAGTGAAATGGAAATAAAGAAATTTGTACGAAGGATATTCCCAAGCAATTCAAATGATTCACTTTAAAAAAATCTCTAAAACTTCCTTCAGACTTAAAAGTAAATTTGTTTGCCTCAAGTTGAAACTTGGTTAACATATTAGCATAGATCTTTAAAATATTGTCTACTCTATTCGGTCAAAGTACAAAGTATGAATTTTTAGACAACCATATTTGTTAACAACTGAATTGTAGTTTTTGTCTGTTGCCGCTAAAATTCAAATGGATAATTGGAGTTTAACAGGTCTAGTAGAGTTTTTTTTTTGTTATAATTCATTCCATTATTCCAATTTTACCCTTAACGAACATTTTTTTCTCATTGTTAGTTTAAAAATATTAAAACATATCTAAATAAAAAATTGCAATCGCCCGAAATGCAACTGAAGAATTCAAGCTTTTAGACAAGATCGCCAATACATAAAAAAAATAAATTACAGATGGAGGATAAACTTTCCTAAATGTACATTGTCAATGCAAGCATCAATTTGGTTTGGTTTACACATTTTTTCAAAATGTTAAAGAATTCTAAGGTTTAAAAATGTTGCTTGCATTCTTAATCCGGCTTTTTCAGGGAAGATTTTTCAAAATCCCTTGAGCGTTATCGAGAATTATTAGATATCAAACTAATGTATAAGTATAGTATTATCCTGATAAGATATCTTTTTAAGCAGGTACGATTTGTAAGAAATTTTCTTCTTTATAAGTGTAATTTTTACCTTGTAAAGTAAATCTGATAGTAAAAAAAAACTGGTTAAGTATTTTGACTAACTCTGCCATTAGTAATCAACTTTAAATGTATCCAGCTCCAAATTTCGGGCAAACTTATTTAATTTCCGCCACACGTATTTTTTAATTTACATATTTCTTAAAATATCAAATACTTATAAATATTTAAATAATTATTTTTGAAGGTCTAAATACCATTTGGGCTTGTTCCCTAAAGCCTAGTACTCTGTTCCAGTTTGTGAAAAGTGTTCAGCAACATCTATTATTTCATCCGAAATATTTGACGTGTATCAATATTACCTATCTCGCGAGTTTTCACAATTTGACGTTTTTAATCTTTCAAAGTATGCGACATTATTTTGCGTATGTAAGCAAAACCCACATATATTTTACTAAAAAGCATTTATTTAAATAAAAAATTAAATAAAAACGAAAGTAAATATGGATGAAAAACTCTTACAGGTTGTGTTATTTATGTTTTTACGTTCTCATTTAATATTAAGTTTTAACTTTTTTCCATTTGCTTAAAATTCCACGTGAAAAAAGTGCAGCTATTATTTCGCAGTTGTAAAAAATGTTGCAAGAAACATTTCGTAGCTATTTCAGAAATTGAAGAGAGCACAACTCTATCAACATAATTTCATAGAAGTTCCGCACAAGTTTTTTTCATATGAGTTTTGACAACATTTCAGTTGAAATGTTGAACAGAGTACCAGGCTTAAGGCTTCAAAACTATAAAAGATATGTTTTTATGGGAGGGGATAATGAGTTTGCGCGGTGGTTTGTAGCGGATATCAGGGTATTCATTCGGTTAAACGTTGATCGCCTAACCGATTATTTATTACCTGATTAACTGATCGGTTAATTTAAAATTGGCTTTTTTCCATTAACGATTAAGCCGGTTAATTTAAGTATGTTAACCGATTAACCGATGTAACAAAATTTTTAATTTTTTGTGGCATTATAACATATTTCTTTGTATTCTAAATTATTTGTTTATATGTTTAGAGAAATCCAGGAAAAAGACTGAGAAATTAGGTATTCTGTACTATGGGTTGCTTTCAATTTCTTCAACATCTACGATAAGTGAAAGAATTTTTCCAGGTCAAGTTTTATCAAAAATAAAGAAATCGCTTAAATCATAAACGTTTAAACCAAATTTTTTTTCTTTAAGATTTTTTTATAAGATATCCTAAAACTATTGAAATAACTAATAAAATTATTCACAATTTACTTTTTAAATAATACATAATATGTATTAATTAAAAAAATATGTATTTTAACAAATAGAATCTGGGAATTTTCGTTCTCATATTGAGAAATATTTTTTATTATAATTCTTATATTAATTCGAATGTGTATTCTAAGTCAAATTACAATTTAAAAAGCTTTCATTCGTTTAAGAGTCTTATTCCTTCAATACTTTCCAGAAATATTTTTCTATGCACTATCATAATTTTGTTTCTTTGTATATTCCTATTACGAGGCTTACTTTAGCTATCCTTTACTAATAAACTCCAAATAATAAATAGTGTTTGTATTTTTATTTATTGAATTTACTATTAACTAATTAAACTAAAACCTCGGTAAATTAATCGAGCGATTAAACGATTAAAGTAAAAGCTCGATTAAATGAATACCCTAGCGGATATACATTTTAGTGTTAGAGCCACATTTTAGTGTACCGATCTATTTAGAAATCGTTCTTAGCAAGTTTGACTGTGAGTCCATGTAAGCCTTATGCACAATGTACAGTAGGGTGCTTAAAAAAAAAAATTTTTTTTTATCTTCTCAAAAGTTTCTAAAAGGCATATTCTGATTTTATGCGGCGACGCTCAACGACTTTCAGTGTTCCCATATAAATTACATGTGAAAAAAATTTTTACTTGGAAATATGAGGAACAAAAAAAATATTTGTTGCAAGTAGTTTCCGATTACAAAAAAAAAAAAAAAAAAAAATACCAAGTATTATAAAAGTATAATCAAAATATGGAGTTGATCTTGTGGGAGGAAGTGTTTTATTGAATCTCTCTTTAGCACGCGTTGCAGTTTGACAGATAATTTTATATAATTTTGATTCATTAACATTTATTAGACCAACGACGAAGGCTGTTGAAAATTTTAAGAAGCTGCCTACGATCCAACTTATGTTTTATACAAATAACGTTCCAGGGGTGTTTTTATAATTTAAATAGTTTTTTAATTTTTATGTTGATTCGAATATGTATTCTCAGTCAAATTGCAATTTAAAATGCTTTTATACTTTAACAGTCTTATTCCTTCAATATTTTTTAAGAATATTTTCTAAGCACTATCACTATGTTAAAATCGGTTCATACCTGATTCCTATAGAAGTACCACTCTCGAAAACACTTTCAGCCGTTAAAATTTCTAAAATTTTTGCAACGAGATGAATTTGACACATGTAGCTCTTAAAGTCATGAAAGGTACATGCTGTATATGCAGAATTAACCAAAGGCCCCTAGAGTTCCCCTTTTGAAAATCCAACTTGGTAATTAGACAAAACAACCCCTGCATAAGCCCTAAGCCCACAATAAAATTTCTTGTTTTAAGTTCATAATTCACCAAAAGTGTTTAAACGTATATAAATCTCATATAGGCAAACCTGTTAATCTAGTGGTAACATGTGTGATTGGGTAACATTCATTTGGGCGTTTGAGAGAGGCTCTACTCTCTTACTGGTTTTTTGTTTTTTTTTTTGTTATTGTTTGCAAGCCCTAAGGAAGTTTGTTAATGAAAAAAACAATGACTATTTTTCCATTAAGTCAATGGAATCGAATGGTGAATAAATGTTGCCTGTCATGTTGATTGCTTGTAGTTGTCATTGCAAAGTACACATTTAGACAGATATGAACATTAGAGTGGCTCAAAAACACTATTTTTTTAACAGAACTTTTGTTAGTTTATTTTGATGATACAAGTCCGCGAACATATGCAAGAGTAGTTTAAGTCGATATAAGACAGAATTCAGAAGCGACGACGAATTTACTCAGCGAATTTAACTGAAACATTCGTCGTGTTGGGCGAAATTCGTCGTTCGTCCCATTTGTGTTCCTTCTATAAAATGCAAAAAAAAAACTTTTTAATGTGCCTTATTTTTAATAAGTAAAAAAATTTCGATAAGAGGTCACTTTTTATATCTCCAAATAGGAGATAATTGACTTATAGACAATTTACCGAATAGCACTGTATTTCCACTATCGTAGGATGTTAAAATTTACTAAAGACAAAAGACATTATCTTTTGCTGTATAAGAATTTGATGGTTTTATATACATATATATTTTTTTAAGCAAATTTTTTTTTTCTTTCCTAATCCAGCAAAGCTCTACCCTTGTCTGCAGGAGACCAGATTGTCTGGCGGGAATAGAACCCGCAACCCGCACAGTGATAGACCAGCTCATTACCAACTATCCTAGCGGAGCAACTAGAGTTTTAATTCAAATTGTTTTTAAGGTCATCAAAGAACAATTTTCATTAAATTATTTATTACGAAGAAAGGACTTTTAGAACATAAAATTAATTAAAAGTAATTGACAATTTTCATTCTTGACTGAACCAGGGCCCGAATTTACATGGAATTTACATGTTTCCAGAACAATCACATTCTCATCATCAGATTTCTTTGCAGTTTTACCCCTTTTGCCACTGCCACAAGCACAAATCTTTGATTCAATGGTATTCTCTTGGTGGATCGAAATTTGCTGTAATTGACTACACAAGGGAACAAAATTGAACTTTTTGTACTTTCTGGAACTTTGTTGCAAATTTTTACTAATTTGAGCTCGGTGATTTCAAATCAAATCTCCATTTTTCTCTATCAGCTCGACTTCTGGAAACATGGCCCTGGTTCGGTGAAGAATGAAAATTGTCAATTGATTTTACTTCATTTTATGTTCTTAAAGTCCTTTCTTCGTAAAAAATAATTTAATGAAAAGTTCCAGGCCGCAAAATGACTGTTCCGCAGTGTTATCTTTTTTCAATTTATTTACATGTTTCTTCTGCACAACATGAAGAACTAATGTAAATGTGTTTATTTTATTGAACTGTTCATGGTTCCTAATCCAAATTTTTTATATTTTTTAAGTCAGGCTTCATCAAATTTAATTTTCATTAACTTATTTTTTATTGTTTATATTTAAAGTCATGTTTGTGGAAATGTAATTCCCAAAAATACTTTTTTGGGCCACTCTATTGTCAATATGCATTTATGGGTGTGTACTCATCAAACAGAGAAGGATTTGTTATTACTGAGAATGGTTTGATTGCCAAATGTTTTACGTTTTTAAAATTTAAGAAAATTATTTTTATTAAATAATTTTCTATTTATAGTCTTTTGTCATATTTCATCTTTTTCTTGCACCTTATCATTAATGTTTAATCTTGAAGTTTAAATGGTACCACCGTTGCCAATTTGGCTATTTTGTGGTCAAATCTAGAGATGTTTAATCTAGAGAAGTAATGATTTGGCTTTAAGCGTGAAGTCTGACGATTTTGGCTTATTGCTTTTATATAAGCCAAAAACCAGGCAGAACTTACTTTACAGGTAGCGTTGAAAATGCACCAGAGCTACTTAAATTTTTAAATTTTGCTACAATCTAAAGGAATTTATATATTACATTCTTATTTCTTAAAAAAATCTATTGACTTTAAAGCCTCATTCACAATCGCAGCAAAAATTTCGTTTCTCATATGTCTCATTTACATAAAAAACATAAAATAATTTAGTGAAAATTGTAACTAAAAATTCCTTAACAAATTGTATTTACTTCAACGACAGCAACAATTTAAATGAAATTCTAAATGACGTATCTGCTTATGTTTTATTATTATTGCTCCAGATAGAATTTCACTTTAAAACATTCCGCAAATTTAAATAGCTACAAAACATTTTAAGCTATTGCTACTGCTACCGAATATTACTGAAAGCAGTATTGTTTTAGGAATAGCAATTTAACTGGTAGTAATTGTAGCATTTTAAATCTGGTTCATAATTTTAATATTATTTGCTTTTTAATTCAAAAAAAATTTTTTTTTACATATAAGGTGTGTTCCACAAGAAATCGGGCAAGTTCGGACTGATGGGAGTAAAATGAAAATTACTCTCTAAATTTGCCAAAACTACCAAAAATTGCTGGAACAAAAAAACCATTTTTGCGCTTCTTTAAATACTAATGCTGCTCACTTTTAAAATTAAGATCTATTTAAGTGATTTTAAACACTTAAAAGTCATAACATTATAAAACCAAAACATTTGCATCATTGTCATTTTTTATATTGAAGATCAAGGGAAATATGTATGCAATAATGTATTTACCACTTTAAATTTTTTATTAAACCTTACAGATTTCTTTTAATATATTGTTTAATAAAAACTAAGCTTTTTTCTTTGCTTCATATGTAAACAAAAACAGTTGATTGTTTATTCTTGTCCGAACTTACCCAAAGAAAAAGTTCGTGCAAATTTGTACAGGAAATATATTACTCTCTCAATACTCTCTTAATTGCACAAAAATTGTTATGTGGAACGCTTTTGGGTAACTTTGTGCAAGTTCGGACTGTTTCGTTATGCCTGTACAACAGAGCTATAATTTAAAAGGAAAAATTAATTTCAAGGTATATTCAGACCTAACCACTATATGATGAAATAATCCAAATAAAAAAAAAGCGTGACCAGTAGCCCGTTTCTGTATTTCTCGCATCGTAAAATTTCCCGCATGAAACAAGCGAATTATGACAAAAACAGTGCAATATGAAACAAAAAATGATTTTTCTCACATATGTAAGTGTTTCTGTACTTTTACTTTGCGAGAATTATCTGTCATTTAAATAATTTTTCAGCAATTATTGGAATAATTAGAGAACAAGTGTTTCTGTAACAATATTTTGAAAAAAGTGTATGAAAAATTATGTATGTATGTACACAAGAATGTGTATTATTTTATTTAATTTTAAAAGAAAGAATTTAAATGATGATAATAAGTATATAAAACACAATTGTTATATTTTGTAATTAAAATTTTTTTTAGCCTTTCATTGTTTGTTTTATGCAGGGCTGCCAGATAAATTTGTGAAAAAAACGTCAATATCCTAAGAAAAAATAAAAAAATCGTCTATTTTTTTCGGAAAATTTAAAATTAATTTTGACGAATTTTGTTCGATTTTTATCATATAATCACAAATTTTTATCATATAAACACATAATCATAAAAAAAAAAAAAAAAAAAAAAAAAAAAAAAAAAAACATTATGTTCATGGGTAAAATACATATTTTATACATACATAAGCTTGAGGTCTATTTCAATAAAATTATTTATTTTCCTTTATCCGATAAGAGTTTAAAATTTCAGATTGTTATTTTTCCCTGCAGAAATCACACAAAGGAGTGACAAAATATCATATTGAAATAAAATAAACACTTTTGGACAAAGTAAAAGGCAAAAATTTCCTTAAGTGCATTGACTGAAAAATGGGGTAATAGTTTAATCTTTTGATCACACAAACAAATGTATTAAATAATCCAAGCAAATAAAAATTAAACAGTTTCCGTTCGAAATTTTGCTTTTGCCGATACATTTTTTAATCTGCCTTGTTTTTAAAGATATCGGTTTTCTGTGGTGCCTAATTAACAAACATATAAAACTATTTAAAATTGTTTTATTTCAAAGACTGTATCGTCACTAGAAAAAAATCAGCAAATTTTCACTTTGCCAATTTTGGAACAAAAAAAATCGTCAAAATGTCGATAAATCTTTAAATCTGGCAGCCTTATTTTTATTATATATATTTCTTTCGTTGACGTTTCGCTTGCATTTGACACTTAATTACTGGAAGTATTCCAGTTAAAACAGAATCTGTGTTGTCTGTTTTCGCATTTAAATACAGAAACACTTTTTTCTCACAAATCGAGAAACGATGAAATTTTTTGTTTCACACTTAATATGAGAAAATTTGCGATGCGAGAAATACAGAAACGAGCTACAGTAAACTGATTTAACTAAAGAAATATTTTTAACATTTTTATTGATTTACTAAACTTTATTTATGCAACATAGAAGCTGTTAAATGATGATTGATCTAGCCAAACGTATTGCAAAAGCAAATTATTTTTTAATTAGACTATTGGTTACGTGTAGGCCGTTAAATATTTAATAAGTGTGAACATAGCTTAAGAGAGAACCGTTCTTTAGTTCAAATAAATTTTAATAATATATACATAATAGCAAAATAACAAGAAATTGTAATTAGTACTGCCACCACTATTAGAATATAATTCGAAAACTGCCTATGTGTTTGGCGGTAAATCGATCCCATATAATCAGTGACATTAAGCTTCAGGCGTTATTTAATGTAGATCTTCTAGGGATGCCAATCGGGACTGATTTTTGAAAATCCCGGGATTCGGGATTTTGAAATCCCGATCCCGAAATCGCGGGATACACAAAATCCCGGGATTTCGGGATTTTCGGGATCAATGTGTTGCCTTAAAATGCTACTTTTTTTTAATAAACAACACTTTCTAAATATTTAGAAGGTTTTATATACGTAACATAAATTTTTAAAAATGCAAACAACAAAACAATTTATTTTATGCATATGTTTATAACACTGGCCTCACCCATGATCAGATTCTGAAAAAAGCTTAAAAAAATATACGTATCTCTTAGTTTTTCTAAATCAATTAATTTCGGCTTTTTGGCAGCAATTCAATTTTGAATGTGAATTAAGTTGTGACGACATAAATACACTGCAAAGTGTAGTCCCTCATCGATCTCGATAGCTGAGTTAAAAACTGTAACACCATGTCGACTGCAGTACACCTTCAGGGTGCGGGCGAGATTCATTATCAATAATTTAAGTGCGTTTGAAATTTATTTTAAAACAAAATGTTTATATATAAATGTTTCTTAAAACAGATTTCACGTTTAAATAATTAAATATTTATGAATACGTCAAATAGTGGTTATTTATAAAAAAAAATATTTTATTTACCGTATGTTTTTTAAGCAAATTTTTTATTATTATTGGACCGGAAGGAATATGAGCTATTTCATCAATATTACGACTTAATTGTTATAATTATATCAACTTTTTTCTTTAGTTTCTGAATAAAACTTTAATTGGATCGTTAATAATATTTATTTTTTGCTTGATATATAACAATTATTTCTTGATTTCTATATTTTGCATAAAAATAATCATTTTTATTTTGGAATAATGTCTTAAGCCAAAGCTGAACTTGCTAAACGTAATTGTAATAAAGGCTTGAGATGTGAGTCTGCAAATTTCGTTTCTACTTAAAATAATGGTTTTTATTAAGCAAAATACAAAAATCCAGAAATAGTCGTCTTATATCAATCAAAAATTTAAAATTTTAAATACTCGCTGTGTTCCAAAAACAAAAATTAAACTCAAAAATAAGAATTATTTGCAATAAAAAACATAACTCAAATATAATTTTTAATAATTTTTTTGTATATAGTATAAAAATTCAATAAAAACGAACAGTTTTGTACATAAAAGTTGATATGCTAAAAATCCCGGGACTCATAAAAAAAATCCCGGGATTCGGGATTTATCAATCCCGAAAAATCCCGGGATTTCGGGATTCGGGATTTCCCGTTTGGCATCCCTAATATCTTCGTTCTTCCATATTTTTAGTTTAACATTACAAATATTTAGATATAGAGAAATTCAATTAAAAAACGAAAAAGTTCGACCTCGTCGCAACTCGAAAAAAAAGAATTACAAAATCAATACAAAAATCTAGTTAAAAGAAGTATTTTGAACAAATTACAGGCTTTAGAAAATAAATTTAAAGTTTCAAAAAAATTAAATAATTTAATAAAACTGTTAATAAAGTTTGTTGTTGACCTTGTTATTTCTTTGTATATGGGCACTTCCACAGAAGTGTCACTTTACGCCAGCAAGCCATTAATCTTGTATTTTAGACCTCTCTTTCACTTAATCAAAATACAATTAAATTAAATAATATATAAATTATTTTTGGAAAAACAATTTAAAATGTTTTGTGGTGTAACGTAACAAAAAGTAGACATTCCTGTGGACATACCCATATTAAACGAGGACTGTGACCTACTATTTTAAAGAATTTCGAGAATATGGGTTTTTTTGGGTTTCTTAGGTCAGGTGAGATGTGGATAAAGCTTAAACTTAGTTTAACGTATTCTGAATCTCAGGTTTCTTTGGGCGAAATCTGATTTATTTTTTTATTATTTCATTAAAACCCTTCATTTAAAGCAAAACTAAGCTGTTCCGTTTGAATTTTGTATATAAACTTGGAAATGGTGGCACAGATCTGTTTTCAGATTAACTAAACCTTGTTTTACTCAGATCTCAAAAGCCCAACCTTAATGACCTTAGTTAGACCTTCACTTAAAATGTTTAAATATATTTTAAACAAGTTTCCAGTTAGATTATATATAAAAAAAAAAATTTGGAAAATATTCTAGAATATAGAAAAGAGACTGTAAGTATTTATAAACAAATGCTTGCAAATAGTAATGAGAGTAATCAGGCCAAATAAAATTTCATATCTACCCCTACTGGAATTAACGAAAGAAGATCCAATCTTCGAAAATGGAGGTGGATAGGCCACTCTCTTCGAAAACCAAGCAAAAGCATAACGGGAACGGCTTTAGCAAGGAATCCGCAGGAAAGCAGAAGCCCAGGCCGACCAAAGTTTAAATGGCGCAGATCCGTTGTTAATGAATTAAAAGAAATGAACAATTCATTTGAGAAAATTAAAGTGACTTGTCATGATAGATTAAGTTGGAATATTCTTCTAGAAGCGCTATATTCCCGGGTGGGATAAATAAAGGGGAAAAAAGATTCTAGAAAATGTTTATCCATCTTTAATTTTAAAATTGGGGAAAACATTTAAACATTTTTTAGTCTTTAAATCGCCATATTTCGAATGATGTCAAATATTTTTAATAACAACTACACTATTAAGTTTGGCTATGCGTTTAAAATTTAATAACATTTAGCAGAGGTGTGGTAGGAGTTTTTTAAATTTTATATGATTTTTAAATGGAGTTTCCCTATACACAAATACATAAGAGTATAAAGACACAAGTACATTGAAACAAATATTACAGCAACAAAGTGTAAAAATGCATTTATATTATTTTCTCTGGTGTCGTTATTGACAATTTGACAGTTGATAGTTTTAGATATTTGTTGTCGTTTTTTATATTTTATTCTCATGTTGCTTTTACTTGTTGTTTTGATTGACTTTACGTTTATGTATGTACACATATGCATGTTTATGTACAAATGAATCCCTTAATACAGTCAGGGGAAAAATTGTTCGCACATAAATTTTTTCCTGATTTTACCAAAGGAAAAATGCCGTTCTGAGTCCATATATCCCTTTACCATAGCATGATTCAAGCAATTAGAGATATATCGTCATTACTTTTGCAGCACATCGTATAATCTAGATCGATATTGCCGGTTATGATGGCAACACAAGACCTAAATTTGCTTAAACATTTTAGATTTAGAATTTTTTTTATTCAATTGCCATTCTTATCTAACTAATAAAGAAGGCCTCATAGAAGGCCTTTTATCCAGTAGCCATTCTTATGTACCTGCCAAAGAAGCGAGAGCGGAAGGCCTACCACGCAATGACAACGTGTGTAAAAAAGATATGAGTATGGAATGGAGCGAGAAGGCATTGCTCATCCAAAAGAAGGAGTACAGAAGCCTTCTAGAAGGCATCCGCAATCCTTCTTTTCCCCGCTTGGTGTACTCAAAGATTCGGCTGATATTAAATCAGCCTATGCTTGTGCATAATTTTAAACAAATAAAGATTTTTGACAATGTATGATAGTGCTGCCAGAAGTTTTTTTGTGTCAGAATAAATTTTTAAAAAATAATGAATATCACGATCAATCATTAAATGCACTGGAAATTAACAAAGTGCAAATTTGCACAATGACTATCGTGATTACCCTTAAAGTGTTTTTTTTATTGAAGAGTTCTCAGTGGAAGTGGCTAGCAAACCCGTTATGAAGCTGTTCTGGGTTAAATTATTCATTGGCTGTTTCAGAAAAATTAAAGAGAGTATGAGAACGTACCTAATTCAACGATTAACTGAAAACAGAAATAAAATTATATTTAAATTAAAGTGCAGGGATCATTACAAGTTTGTTTAGATTTAAAATCGGCAATTCTCCAAGAGATCGCGAGAGAGAGAGAAAGAGAGAGTGCTTCCTATTTGATAATACGGTATAAAAACTCTTTACTGATGTTCGTTAATATTTCTTCGTAACTGTATGTAATAAAATGAAATGAAAGTAGTACGTGCATTTGTATTTAATTTCCCATAGGCAGAGTTGCCAATTAGATATTTAGTGGGTAATATTAAACCAAACTAGATTTTTGCCTTTTATATTTTTTAACATGTTCCTTTTTTTTAATATCCATTACGATTATTTTGAAACGTAGAACTTTTCTAAATTTAATTATGCAAACGGCTTAGTGACGAAATAAATCAATTTTACACAAAAAAAAAAAAAAAAACTTTAAACATCAATATATATTGTACATATATTATGTCATGTGGTTCCTATAAGAAGTAAAGGGCCACACACATAAAAAGAATGGCTTTAATTCAAATGTTTTTAAATAATTTCTTAAATAAAACGACATTTTTTATATTTTCCAAATTCAAACAGACTTGCAGAAAAAGAGCTGAGTCTTGTTTTCTATTTTTATAATATCAAAAAAAATTTTGAAGTTTAAGTTTTGTATATTTTTTAGAAAAAAATTAAAGTTGGAAAAAAATAATAATCATATCCTGCTGCAGTTACTTAAATGGTAAATCGGACAAGGAATTTTATTATTATTTCAGACCAAAAAAGTACAAAAAATTATGTCTTTTGCAAAAATTTTATAATATTATAAAGTAAATTTATCTTATAAAAGATTCATGACAAATTTCCGAAAATTATTTCACACTCAAAAACTGTGCGCAAATCAAAATATTTAATTAAGTTTTAAAATCAAACGAAAAATCGGTTGGCCTTAATATTTTTGCAATTTGCCAATGAAAAATCCATTATTTATATTTATCAAAACTGAAACGAAACACTTTTAAGAATAAAAAATTGCTCCGAGTGGTAAGCAAACTTTAATAAACATTAGACACCAGATAATTCGATAATATGGAGAAGGAAAAACTGTAAGAGTTTTCGCCGTTTTTGCCTGTTTTTGTTACAAATTTAGCCATTTTTCGTTAAAATATGGCAACGCTGTACATAAACATTTGTATGTATATTTGTTTGGTTGTCTAAAAGTTTTTTAAAGCAATAGTGTAACTGTCAATTTCCAAATAATGTAACCAGGCTCAATCAATCACTCACCTGTCAAATGCTGCTGGTTATTTAAAACAACAGAAAATAAATCATCAACCAAACACCGGCAGACTAAAACTCATACTCTTCTAGATCAATATCTTTATACATCATAGAAACTTTGGAACCCCAATTTTATAAATACTATTTCTTTTCTACATTTATTTGTTTTTTACTCCATATGACTGTTAAATCATGAAAGCCAAATATCATTCTGTTTGGACTTTTCAAATAATTGTGAACCTAAAATAGTAGGGAGAAAACTAATGATAAAAAATTTGATCACGTAATACGTTTTTATATTTATTATTTTATTCTGATTGGATTTTATTTAAATATAAAGTTTCGTTTTCATGATCAATGACTATGGGTATGTTGGTTTGGCATAGTTTTTTAAATGTTTATTCTACGAACATAAATCTTATTTGAATTATAAT
The DNA here is from genome assembly GCA_943735925.1 of Pollenia amentaria. Lineage (NCBI taxonomy): Eukaryota > Metazoa > Arthropoda > Insecta > Diptera > Polleniidae > Pollenia > Pollenia amentaria. The sequence goes on along the minus strand of OX031009.1, from coordinate 232,149,191 downwards.
TGTTGCAACGTGGATAATTTGCAACAGATGGAGCTGTTTGTATTAAGTAATGATTAGAAAGAAGTAGTTAGTAAAACTTCTAATTATGTGAGGGCAATTAATTGATTTCCCTAATGCTTATGCATTTCATCGAAATTTTTAAATACCTGTTTTTGATTTAATTTTAATAATAACTCATTCCTTCACTACGCTTAAGTTTCTTAACTTTACACTTTAAATACCTTTTTCCTGACCGTTTTGTCTAGTATTTTTATAATCGTTAATTTTATTCTTTTTTTTAATAAATTTATTATTCTTCTAAATAAAAGTTGTCATAATTTATGCACTTTATTTTGAATGCTTCCATAAAAGTTGTAAATTGTTATCAGTATGTCAACACATTCTACCTCACACAAACACACACATACATATACGAGTATATATATATGTATATATATATATTCGTCTTATACTAAACTAACACACTTATAAAAACAAAATTGTGAAACTTGAGGTAAATCCTTGGAAAAAGTAAAATAAAATAAACCTGCATTTAAGTGTTAAAAAATAAAAAGCGTTTATGGCTTCTTATTACAAATTCGCACGCATCATAAATCTTAATTTACGCCATATATTAAACTTATACTATTTCACATATGTATAAACACACACATGGGTATATGTGTATGTATGTGGATAATCTCCAGTCCTACTTATGTGGCAGAGGAATAAAATGTAAAAATATTTAAATTCAAATACTGTTATGAAAATACTACAGACGAAATAAGGTACACATGTGCATTAGAGGTGCTCAAAGTTGTTTGGCCATTTTTCAAACTGAATTCTAAAGTCAGTGAATGAGATAATTTAGTTCCTTTGTATATAAAAACGTTTAATGCGAAGGTTGGAGCCGATTGCATAAATAAAGTCGAGGCGGAAATCGATGGAAAATTTAAAATTTCTCTTTTTTAGTTATTCACCCTTATTCTGCATTTCGATTACGTTCCCGCATTCAGTAACGTTCGAATCGTGTAAAGTTTTTTTTGTGGTACTTGTTCTTTTTTAAGTGAACACGTAATGAACTCTTAGCTAACATGATATGTTTTTTGTGTGCCTGAATAGTGAACATTTAATGTACTTACTTCTTTTTTTTAAAGGAAATATGTAAAATAAAAAACTTCAAATCATAAAAAACAAGAGGAGTCATAAAAATGTTTTTTTTTTAACTCGAGTAATGCAAAGCACAACAACAATTTTCGATGATTCATTAACCACTTACAAATGTGCACAAACAATTATACATATTTACACCTACGCATACTCTTTATACTTTACAACTGATCTTTACTTACAATGTTCTTATCTCTGCTGCATACCTGCGTTGACCTGCTATTACAATATCGCAATTGGTTTTTCTATTTTGAATACAGCCATTCGCATCAACAATTTAATATACCAAAATCAAAACAAAATACGTTTAAAACTATGATCAACACACCCACGAATAAAAATGTCTACCCTTATAATATTTACTCTGATGGTTTTAAATAAATTTCTCAAAACACAAACGCACTTTTGTTTTTTACTCTATTTTTGAGCGACACTTGTTAACACCCATTTAGAATTATTTTGTGATAAAAATACTACATTTAATTAAAACATTAGTATACTTTTTCCTGTTTCTTTTATTTTTGCACTCCTGTAACAAAACTTCACTTCATTTATATTTTGGGTTTTTTCCAATAAACAAACAAACGATTAAAAAAATCCTTTTCTTATTTTCCTTCCCATACATACAAAGGATTTATTATTTGAAATATTTCATTTAAAAAATGTTCACTTCGCAGACACTAAAAAAAATATTATGTTAGCTTAAAGTTTACAACGTGTTCACTAAAAAATACAGAACAAGTACCACAAAAAAAACTTTACACTCACTCTAAAATAAGTTGGTTATCTTAGTTATCTTAGTATTTGTGTTCGTCAGCTCCCAATAGTTGTGTACCATATTTTTTTTTGTGTACAAATACACAGATACAAAAATAAGATTTAGGGTTTGTGTTGTAAAAAAAACTACACTACGTTAAAGTACAGTTTTTTTTCGAACTCTGTCTTAAATTAGGTTCTTGCGGTGAAACATGTGATATAGAAACAGTAAAAATAAACATTTTTGTAAACGTTTTATTAAAAAGTCAAATTGAGAGCACAAAAAAGGAAAAAACGATCGTAACGCAGAATGCATATAATCGAAGAAACAAATCGAAATGAAACGAAATGGAACACAGAATACCAAAGTTGCCAAACGGAGAAAATTTCGATCCGAATCGAAACGCAGATTAAGGGTGATTGTCAATTTTTTTAAACAAGGATTTATCCAAGATGAGAAATTAATCAAAATGCAGAAACAATTAAGTTTTAAAAACGGTATTAATCTCCAAAATCGGTTAAGAACTAGCCCAGTAATAAATAATTACCAAGACCACTAATGGGCCAATTAATAGTTGGCCGACGAATTCGAGCACGCATCTTAAAGATTTTTGAAATTGATTTCTGTAATATTAATTTTTATTAAAAAAAAGACTCACAATTGTGAGATATGGGAAATTTTTTTATGGCGTTAACCTGTCCTGAGGTGATGTCAAAAACGGATAAAATTTTTGGGTTGTTATTAAAATCTCAAATTTCCAATTTAAAAAATATTTTCTTCAGCAAAATCAAAAAAAATTGAGACTTGCACTCTAGGGACTTGTTTAAAAATCCTTGAGAATGAAAAAAAAAATTTAATATCCCCCGGTACACTTGGGTAGGGAAATTATTTGATTTTTTTCCAGGAAAATGCCTTTCTTTGCACAAAATTTATCAATAGGATAAAGTTCCTCTATTTTTATTTAGTTGCAATTAAGGCTGTTCAGAGTTCTATGACACAAGCTACAAGGACTACTTTCGGAAAATTTGGTCAAAATAGAACAACGCTTAAAGGATATATATAGTTTTTTTTTGGAAATTTTGAATATTTCATGAAACTGATAACGAAATAACGTGGGGTATATTAATTTTTTGATAATAGTTGTATAAACTATTTTCTGTAATTGGATACTAATATTTCAAGAAAAAAATTTATATTAACCCTTTTATGCATTTGAGGGTAACAATAACCCAATTCTTTTTTAATGGCAAAACGTAATTTCAATCAAATATCTGCAATATTTAATTTTAAATGGAAAACATTACAGATTCACTGCGTTATGTATTTGGATTAAAAATGGATAAAAATATATTCAAGCAACATTTACCTTTAAATCTTTGATAAATAGTGAAAGTACTTAGCACGGGACATTTTCGAATACTTTTCGCAAACAAATTTTTTAACAGCATTAACAATAATAAAAACCACATTCCATAAAAAAGAAAAGAAGAAAAAAAAAGAAATATGGATTTCCATATCTCACAAAATTTAGTCATTTTATAAGGTGTGTGCTCGAATTTGCCAGTTAAGTAATAACACAGTACAACACATGATTTGCCAACTCAATTCTGTGAACTGTATGTGAAATTAGACCCAAAAAGAAGAATTTCTGCATCATTCGTTTTGTCTTCTTACCTGCGATTTGAAGTTAGTATCGATTTGAAGTTAGTACTATCGTATAGGGGAATTTATCACGTTTTAGGCCCTGTTGTTTGACATAGCTCGACAACCCCTAGCCCAATTTAGTTGAAATAAATTTTAAAAAATTAAGAATTACAATTCCCTTAATCTGTTCATATATTGTTTTCCTATACAAGTAACACTTTCGAAGTTAAAAATGAATGTATGAAGGGAAAAAATTATTTTTTGCCTAAAAATTTAAATTTTTTTTTTTAAAAATACATAAAAAATCCAAAATGGAAAAAGTTTCAAGTCTAGTTATTTTTTCGCAAAGTCACATAACCTATGAGCAAAATGAGACAAAGATCATAAAAATCGATGCACGCGTTTCGCTTTTATTCGCAATTGAGTAAATGTATGAATTTCAAAAATCTGTTATAGCCACCACCCTTAAAATAAAAATATAAATTAAAAAATTATCATGCAAAAAAAAACTTTATATATAAAAACTTAATGAAAATAAAATAATATGCAATTAATACGCAATTATAATATGCATAAAAACAAAATTTAGAACATTTTTTCAATTATTGGCAATATCCATCCTTGTAGAAGTTGACGCTTGTGGTTCTGATGATCTTGTTTTCTTCGTAGGTTGTTCATATTCATGGTCTGAGTCTGTATCGTCCTCCGAGATACACATACTATTCAAGGGCGTGTTTCTTTCACTGTGTCCACCAATTTCAATGTCTTCATCTTCGGTGCTTTCTTCAAACTGCATAATTGTGGAACTCCACCAACAAACCTCCGCAAGCAATGCATCCAATTTTTTGCTTTTGAACCGCTTTTCAAATGGCATGGTCACCTGGTGGAACCTCTCTCCTTGTTCGTCTGATTCCTGAGGTGATTTTGCCAAAAAAGTATCGCGGTGGTGGTGCAAGAAATGCAATTTCAGCGTCATGGATGCACCGATTTTTTCGAAATAAAACAGCAACCTGTCCACTCGTTGCTGTATCTCTTCTCGCTGGACACGGTTCTTTCCTAGAACGCCTTCTATTACTTCTTTCAATGCGTTCCATGCATGTTGGTGGTCGTGATGCTCTGAAAGCAAATGTGTGAAAGAATCACTTTTGATCAATTTCCGAATATCAGGTCCATTGAGAATACCTGTTTTAAATACATAAGAAACACGAAAAAAATTATTGGTAATGCGAATGTATAGAAATTAACAAATTTTGATATGACAATATTGAAATACAGAGTACGATACGTACCGTTTTTAATTTTCTCATCACTGAGTTTCGGAAAGATGGATTTCAAACAGTCAAAGGCGCCGTTAACTTTTTTGATCACCACTTCAACGAATTTCCCAGCTATTCCCAGTTTCATGTGGAGCGGTGGCAACAAAATATCATCCAGGTCCTTTATCATAGGTTCATTGCGTAATTTTAATTGTTTGTTGAGCTCGGGAGTTCTTCCTTTCCAATCTTTACATTGATATTGATTTCCTTTGTATCGTGAATCCCAATTACAAAGGAAGCAGAAGTATTTTGGATATCCGCCCTTTTCTATAATCCCTTGTAGTATGTTGACCACCTTCAGATCGCAACAAATGTTCCATTTGTGTTCATCGTATTTGATTTTCTTCAAAATTTCGCCCAATGCTTCATACGTTTCCTTCATAGTTGTGCTGAATCCCAATGGAATGCATGGTTTTTTATTTTTTTTGTGCAGCAGCACAGCCTTCAAACTAGTAACTGAACCATCGATGAATAAACGCCAGTCGCCAGCGATATAATCCATTCCCAATTTTTCACTAAACCTGGGATATCATGGCAGTACGTGAACGTATTTGCTTCGTCAACGGAATAAAATTTCTGAAAATCAGCTTGGCGTTGTCGGTATGATGTTGCGCTGACATTTTGCTGTGTGAGTTTTCTTCTCTTCAAAAATGATGCCAGCCATTCGGAGTCGTGTTGTGATAGTCCCAGCTTGGCCACAATGTAATCCATTTCGATTTGTGGTAGCGGTTGTGGTGCACTAATTTCAATATCGGGTATCCAATCAGCATCATCCAAATCGGTCGGATTGGTGAAAACGGTTTCGGCTAGCAGGGACACAGTATCCGCACTCGGAGGTTTAGGTGCATCGGTATCAGCAGACCGTTGCACTGGAAGTGTGGCAGTAAATGCAGCAGTGTATACTTTTGTTTTCAATTGTTGTCTGTTTAATCCAGGACGAAAATTTATGCATGCATAGCACCTGGATTCATCATGTCCAGTTGTGTCTTCCACCCAAATTACTGGCTTCATAAAAGATAACTTTCTACTTTTTCCGTGAATCCATTTTAGAAGGGTAGTATAACAACTGTTGCACACTGTGTTCGGCGTAAAATTTGCACCACTTAAATCTGCTTCATCGAAATAATTACAATACGCGGTTTTGAATTGCTCAGTAAACAAATTTTTTCGATCTTTTTTCTGTATTTTTCGGACGATATGACCACAAACGTAACAATATTCATCCAAATATGGGCACTTGTTGTTTTCCATATTGATATATTTTATGTTTTGTTGTTATTCACTTTTAAAAAACTGGAGAAAAATCACTTTTACTGTTCGCGTTCGTCGGCACTGGCTGAATGCCAAAAATCGATCAATGCACACCTATAAATACTACGTATTTTTGAATATTTTACTGCCAGGTACTTATAAATGGGCGCATATTTTAAGGGCGGCTGGCTATATACCTAATTCAGCACTTGTACGTTTCAAACTGTGCAAAACTTTCCAAATAATGACCACCCTTAAATGTGGGTGCAATTTCTGTAAAAAAATCATATAGGTAGCCACCGGAAAAACCCAAATAATAAAAAGGTCCACTTTCCGTTTAATTGTCCACGTACATTTATTACCGCAATCATAAAAATCAAATAACCTTTTGTTTATTCCTTTTTTTTTAATTCTCAGAATCATTAAAAAGGTGTCAATGTTTTCTCCAAATAATGTTGTGCATATCTCGAGCAAATTTATGAAATTCATACATTTACTCAATTGCGAATAAAAGCGAAACGCGTGCATCGATTTTTATGATCTTTGTCTCATTTTGCTCATAGGTTATGTGACTTTGCGAAAAAATAACTAGACTTGAAACTTTTTTCCATTTTGCATTTTTTATGTATTTTTAAAAAAAAAATTTAAATTTTTAGGCAAAAAATAATTTTTTCCCTTCATACATTCATTTTTAACTTCGAAAGTGTTACTTGTATAGGAAAACAATATATGAACAGATTAAGGGAATTGTAATTCTTAATTTTTTAAAATTTATTTCAACTAAATTGGGCTAGTGGTTGTCGAGCTATGTCAAACAACAGGGCCTAAAACGTGATAAATTCCCCTATACGATAGTACTAACTTCAAATCGATACTAACTTCAAATCGCAGGTAAGAAGACAAAACGAATGATGCAGAAATTCTTCTTTTTGGGTCTAATTTCACATACAGTTCACAGAATTGAGTTGGCAATCAATTAACTGAAAAATGTTGTACTGTGTAATTGGCACATTAATGGTCTGGGTCATTATATATTAAGCGCAAATTCTTTACCAATTTTAGGTTTTTACACCATTTTGAAAACATTATTGTATCTTCATGTTGTTTAATTTATTTATCATCTAGAATAAAAACTTAAACGATACATAAAAAATTTCACAAAAATAAAAAAAAGTGCTTTTTTGATTTTTACACTATTTTCAAAATTTTAATCGATTTCCAACTCGACTTTTCTTTATCCAACCGCCATCAAACTTTATATTAAATGTTTTTATATACAAAGAAACCAAATTTGCCCATTCAATAATTTGAGAATTCACTTTTATGTTTTTGAACACCTCTAATGTGGATGGTTGGATGATTGCAGGTTAATGCTGTATGAGGGAGTGAAAAAGTGTGGCATGAGTTGATACTCCAAGTATTAACACTTGCACAGCACATTTAAATATAAGTTCTAATGCCACAAATGGTGATTTTCATTTTGCTTTCTTTTGTTTTGAGTGTGTGTGTGTGTGTGTGTGTGTTTTTCATTATGACTGCTAAAAGAATAAGAAAAACCCAAAACATTTAAGAAATGTCAAAAATAACAACCGCATAATATAAAAGTTACATTGGCAAGAAAAGAGCCAGAGCAGGTCGATGGAAAAATGCAATAACCCGAACACATTTGTTACAGATCTTTTCTCCAACCCCAGAGTTTCGCATAATTCAAGCCGAAATTGAAAGAAAAAATGGTTGTGGTTTTAAAAAATTCAGAAATGAAGAGAACAGAAGTAAAAAAAAAAAATATGAAAAGCAAAATAAAAGTATTTTAGACAGGCCAAAACAGTTTGTTTTCATTTAAGCACCAAAATATTTTGAATTATTTAGTGGCATGTTTTTTGTTGTTGTTGTTATTCCTCGTACTTTAGAAGATGAAAACTTAAAATAAAATACATCATCATTTTTTAAACAGCCGAAATTTGCTTATGGGTTGGCATGTACATACATTTCTATTAAAGCATTAGAAGGAATTATTTGATGGTAAGTATTTGCAGTTTTATGATTTTGCTTGCAACTGTTTATTTGTTGCACAAATGAAGACATAAACTTACATTAAGATAAATTTATTGGTATTGAACAAAAAAAAAAAGGCTTGCGGTACTCTCAACAAAGCGAAGTTAGCGAAATGTTTCAATTGTCTAAAGTCTTGTAATATTTCATTTACATTTTCAAAATTTTAATAATTTTTTTAGACTTAAGCCTAGTATCCTGTTCGAACTTGCGAAAAATGTTAAGCAACATTGATTATTTCATTCGAAATTTTGGACATGTATCAATATTATTTATCTTGCGATTTTTCAAAACTTAACGTTTTCATTAGTTGCAAGTATACAACATTTCTTTACGAAGGTAAACAAAAAGCATGTTTTTTTAATTGTCATTGAAAAAAGTAAAACAATATTATTTTTATAATTTCCCAAATCAAAAAACAAAAAAAAAAAAAATTAAATTTTATTATTAATTTTAGCACTTTTCTAAACTTTTCTTTGAGAAACGCTTGTTCTCAAAACGAGTGTGCTTCTATGAGTTGTATTTCAATTTATAAAGCTTTTTTTTACAATAGTCTTATTCGCTCAATATTTCACATACTTTTTTGCTTAAGGCAATCTTTGGTTAACATTGAAGCTATAGATATGTACTTATACTTAGGAATGACTTTAAACACTACCAGAATATCTTGTATCTTTATGTTACATGTTTTGAGTTTAGCTATCCTTTGGTTTGCAATGACGTAAATTTTGTATGTACAGAAAATTTAACAATTATCAGACACTAGCATAATTTAATACATTTTCTGGCCCGTTACGGCCTTCGTTAGGATTGTTTGTGTCACACTGGATAGTGATACTTTATAAATTTCATGTATTTAACTCAAAAATTTTAACAAATAGAATATGGAAAGTATGTGAAATATTGAGGGAAAAGGACTATTGTAAAAAAAGCTTTATAAATTGAAATACAACTCATAGAAGCACATTCGAAAATTGATTAATATAATTAAAAATAATTCATGAAAAAGAAAAAATGCCCATATCAATATTTTTTATACGAAATTTATAACAACAAACAGAATTTTCCTTAATGGGACTTATGAACATATAGTCATTTTAAATGAACTTAAGAGGGACAGCAATTTTTTTAGAGGAGCAGCATAATATATATCACAAAATCATAATGTGTTCTTGACGTTTGAATTTCTTTATTAAGGTCGCCATTATCGATCGCGGTGGTCCAAAAATTTGCGTGTTCATGAAGTTTGATAAAACGAACCATAATCAATAAAAAAACCAGATATCGAACTTTCACGTAGTTACGTCCATTTGTATTCAAGGTGACTTAGGCTTAATTTAAATTACACAAGAGTCAAATCTTGTGTTCATATAAACATTTTTAAGGGATGAAGTGCAAAGTCAGGAGGCTTATTCTGGCAGTCTTGATCGAATACTCTTTCGATTCAAAATCAATTTCATTTCTAATTCTTTCATTCGATACTGAACGAATCGAAACTTGTTTTCCGTGTTGTATAGCATTTATTTCAGTATTCGCAACACTGAAAAAATAATATTGATTAGTTCAGTATCGACTGAAGAGCTAGAAATTGTTTTTGAATCTCAAACTATTCAATCGCGACTGCCAGAATTAGCTCCCAGTTTTCAGCAGCTGTGATTATAAACACTTTTATTTATGTTTTTAAATTTGGTGCCTTAAAAAGTTTAAAGAAAAGCCTCCAGATAAATGTTTTTGATTATTTTATAGTTTTTTAAAAATTATTTTACGTCAAGAAAGGTTTTGGAAAACGGAATTTTGTATACCATCCTCTTTTAAAAGTCTCTTAATGTGCAGAACTGATCGATCCGAATATTATTCGCACACATGTTTAGTATTCCCCTAAATTCATAGTCCAAAAACAAACATATTTACATACTTGAAAGAAAATTACCTAACAAATAAATACTTCTACATACTTAAGTACATATGTATGCATATTAATATGAATGTAAGTAGAATTATAGTCGAACTTTATCCTCAGCATCGTCATCAAAAGCATCTTATATAAAATGTTTATAATAAACTGCCAAAAAAAGATGTATGAAGGCAGTTTCGAAGAAGGTTGGTAAAATGAACTTTCAAATTTATATGCCTTCTTACAGGTACACAAAGGCACACACATTTGTATTCAGATACATATGTAAGCAAGTGTTTTAGATATTTATATAAAAAACAAGTTATATTTAAATATCTGTGTTACTTTTGTGCATTTGTGCTGAATAATGATTTGCGTCGCTGTAATTTGAAAATTTATGGTTTTGCATATGTAACAAGCAGCATAAGAAAAACAAAAAAAAAAAAAAAAAAAAACCAACGAAACTGATATCGAACCAAGGAAAATAAAAAGCAAAAACAAATGAATAAAGAAACATATATTTTCATCTGTTTATTCTGTAAACAAAGGATAATCTAGGAGCAAAACAGAATAGTCATGCATACACACTAACATTGACAGAATGTGCACCCCAGAGCTCCTCCCCCCTATTTTCGGTCGCCTTTTCATTTATTACATACACATGTACATATATACATATATATTTTGTTTTTGACAAACACAAGCGTTTCAGTTTTCTAAAACCTAATTTTGTGGATTTTGCAATCAACAGCACGTAAATCTAAGAGTTTATTTATATTTTTAACCCAGTTTGTGTCATATGATTTAATAGGCATCCTCCGTTACATACAAACGACAGCATTTAGGGAAGAAACAGAGAGGGGTTCTTACCACAAGGGCAAAAACTAAATCCTTTGCAAAGAAATCAAATGGAAGCAAAAAAAAAAATTTGTATTGATCGATCCTTTTGCAAACGTTTTTTTTTTATCAAAAGATGTTTTCTTGTTCGTTTTGTAATGTCATCTGAATATTAATAATATACTAACATTTTAATATTTATTCTTGTTAAAATGCCGTTACAAGCATTGAATGATTTACGATCATTCGACATGAGAAAATTAAAAAAATCTAATTAATGGGATATCGAACATTAACAAAACTTTCATATTTTGTTAAACAGTGGAGCAGTTTGCCATTGAAAATTAAGATTTTTTGCATTCACGTTTAAAATATGACATTATATTTTTGAACTTTGTACTTATAACATTGTTCTTATTTAATTTAATATAATGAAGAATTTAAGTTGCCATTAAGGTAAATTAAAAATAGTGTGTATCCTTGTATTCCAAAATGATGATAAACATTTAAACGAAAACCTCATATCAATTGTTTTCTTTCATTTTCAGAGACCCACAGCGACACATTCTGCATACTGATTGATTTGATGTTGTGTCTCTGCTACGAGTCTTACGCTGTAACAATAGAAATCCACAAAATATTATTAATTCTTCTTTTTAAACTTTAAGCCTAATAAAATGCGTTACGCAAAAAATACTTTAACACAAGTTTATACAAAAGTTTTTTATTCACCTGCAAGGAAAATATTTTTGACATCCGAGTTGTCATGAGTCTTTTGTTATGAATAACACTGGTATACAGCAAAAATTACTTTTAGGAATATAAAGACTTTTAAGCGCTTAATTTAAATCGGTTTGTAGTTTTTTCTATCGGGGTCCAATTTTTTTTTAATCTGCCCAATTATGAATTAAAATTCCCCGGGAGTTTTTCCCTTTTCCCATTTTTACAAAAGAATTTAAGTAGGAAAAATGGCAGAAGGGAAAAACATCCCGGGGATATTTTATTCATAAAAACTAAACATAAAAACATCAAAACTTTTATTTATATATAAAATCAATATTTTTTCTACCGATTTTGATGATTTAAGCCTGATTTTATTGATAATTTGGCTTTCCGGTAAATAATAAAAATGTAAATTTTTGGTATTATATTTTTTGCATTAAAAAAATTTTACCGCCATTAATTTCTGAATAACTCCGAAACTGTTGAAAACATAAAAAACTATTGCTTAAAGGACTTGAAGGAAATTTTATCTTAAATAATTTTAACAAAATTATAAGATCGGACAAACCGGTTCCAAGTTATGATGGTGATAACAATATTAGTCTAGTCTTACCCATAAAAAAATCAGTTCCCGATAAAAAAAAAAACTAAATAAATATATTAAAATTTATCGATTATGAAAACTTTTAAATATTTTAGTGCAAATGATAAGCGCAATTTTTGAAAGTAATCAAAAAGAATCAAAAATAATCGTTGAAAATAATTAGAATACTTTTTGATTACCTTTGATTATTTTGTAGTATTGCTGATTATTTTTTTTAATAATTTTAATCATGCGAAACCAAAAATAAACGTTATCGTAATCATTACTGCACCCTTAAAAAAAAGTAAGCTAATAAGTAGTTATTACGATTACTAATCATTACATAACAGCTATGCTTCAAACTAAATTTATCATTTAATAAAATTTTTCAATTTATAACGTTTTCTTACAAAACTTTGATATTATAAGCATATGGATATAAATAAAACAGATAATATATTAGGGGGTTCATTTACTAGAAGAAATTTGCAACGAAAGAGTAAATTTAAAATTTTTCTCCCAATTACTCAAAAAAATTAAAAAGTAGATTTACGCTTCACCAGCAAAAACTATCAAGTCAGGCACTTCGACACCATCCAGCTGTAAGATACGAGATTATTTTTTCCTGAATTCACTTCTTCTGAACTATTTTGCTTAATGTTCTTAGACTTTAGAAATATAAATATATTGTGTTATTACCAGTGCTGCCACGACTAATTAAATTTTTAAAATCAACATTTTTGAAAAAGTTGCCAAATGTGAAAAAATATATCCAAATTGTAAATGCCTTCCGTTAACTGCAAAAAAAACATTTAAATTAATAAACAAAACAAGAAATGTAATTCTGGTACATATTAAAAAAATAATGAGAAACTTAAATTAAAATTTATTTGAGACCTTTTTCATAAATAATATTTTTATTTTATAAGAGTTAAACCCGTCAAATTTCCATACAAAATTCAGTTTATTGAAAGTGAATGTATAGAATTTTTTTTAAATATATCCTTTAGAATAAACAAAATTTGTACTTCAGTTTTAAATAACAAAAAAGGAAAAATAAATTGTTTTCCGCCTCGTAACTGTCGGTGGCAAATGTGACGATTTTTAATCCCCTTCTTGATGGAAACTTACGTTTTGCGATTGTTGTTACGGTTATAAAAAGTACATACGGTTATAAAAAGTAAACCTTTAAATTTCTTAATTTCACGACATTTACTTACAGTAGTTCCATAAATTTTAAAATTATATATTATATATCAATATATTTTCAAAAATCTTCAAAATTCCTATATGTATTTCAATATATTAAAATATACTACTGGGAGTAGAGTAAATTTAGAACATTTTAATTATATTCAAGATTTTAGAAATACTTAAACTTAAATACATTTGTGTACTCTTTTAGTCATGTTCTGAAATCGATTCCGAGTGATATTATGCAATTTCCACTTTAAGTACCATCTTTACTACTTTTAAAACCAGGAAAAACTACGCTCATTAAAAAAAAATGCAACGAAAATCTCCATCAATTAAAATTTCATTTGATATCAATTTCAGAACCTGGCCGTTTTTAATATAAAAGCCACATTTGGTAGTTTTTTTTTTTCTTAAAAATAAATGGTAGCTGATCAGGTATAAAAAACTTCCCTTTATTTGCAACAAATATACAATGATACATATATAAATAATTTCCTTCGAATCGAAATACGCGATAATAAAACGATAACGATTTAAAAATTTAAAAAAACGTAAAATGCAAGTGTATCAAGGAAAACATATCGTCGGTCACAGGTTGACAACTCTTAACATGTTTTTTTGTACTTTTCAGGAGACAAAAAAAAAACGTTATTACTCCGTTACTAAACCGTGTTGGAAGTAAATAAAAAAAAAACCAAAATTAGTAGGAGATATTTTTTGCAAGATGGTGTAAAGAAAACAAAGGTATTGAAATAATTTCAGATTAAAAAAAAATTAAAATAAATAATACGAGTTGACAATTTCAAAAAATTTAAAAGTGAGTTAAGAGTTGTCAACCTGTGACCGACGATATGTTACGTATTTTATATTTTAGAAAAAAAGTAACCAAAATTAAAAAAAATATTCACATCTCCCAGTAATCAGTTTTGGTTAGAAATAACCAAAAACTGCAGCTCCGCTTATTACAAAACTTTTATTTGAATAATTTTTGCTAGTAAAAATTTTACTATAAAAAATTTTCAACAAATTTTGTATTTGTATGCCTTTTTACTCTCTCTCGTTGCAAATTTTTCGAGAACGTGTACACTTACTACTAGTAACAATTATTGAAAATAAGCAATAAATTTCTGTAAATGAACACACCCATTATTGTTCTCTTCGCTCTAATAACATCTTGTTTCGTTATAGAAAATTGTTTGTTCGAAAAATAAATCGATTATCGTTAGAAATAAAAAAGATCCCTGGTGAGAGTTCTAGAGCCCATCATAAAATGACAATTCAAATTCTTCGTCTAAAACGTCCATCAAAATAAAAGTTGAAGTCGTTCATTATTAATTGTGCAAGTTGTACGGAATCCTCTTCAAGACCTTACTAATCAAAATAAAATATTAAATACATTTTGAAATTTTTTTCGCAATTTCCCGGATTGAAATTTTCTCAAATGAAAAATTTCTCATCATGCAACACTGTAAATAATTCCTAAAATATAATTGGTGACAATTAAAAATGAGTTTATTAGGAACTCATTGACAATAGACACATGTTTCATCAATGAACAACAATTTGAAGTTCAGAATATAATTTGAAATTGAGAAAATTCCAAATGAAATTAAGAAATTTTATTTTTAAATTGATACAATTTATTTATACATTTTTTTCATACTCATACTACAAACATACATAGCACAACATAAGGATAAAAAATGGATATTTAAAAATAAATACATACACATCGTAGGCATATGTATCTTCCAGATCCAAAGTGGATTGGTAAAACGTTCTAGTATGTTGTATAGCTCTACTGCAGTCTCCAGTAGTTATAAATGGCCCACAATCATAGGCAAAAATAAAGTCGACTTTTTCTAAAGTACACTTTAGAACAATGGTGGTCACATGCATTTAAAGCCGGTTTTAGTTTAAAAAATCATATCTTTAAAACATTAGTTATCTATTGAAAAAATACAATCCTCTACTCTCCTACATTGAGGGAACTTAAATACGTTTGGTACATTCATACAATTTATTTTCACCTTACTTTCAATTTTATACCCAAGAATTGGGATAAGGTTAAGCGTCGGTGGATAGGGACTCAGTCGTTTCAGTTTAGCTGAAGAGTCGTCACAAATAATTTATAGCCGATTGTGGCAAGCATCATTGCATCATACCAATACGAGTTCAGGTAATTCATTCCCTAACTCTTCCCACCTATCAAGAACTCTTTTGACCCATTTATGTCAGCTCCAGTTAATAACGTCAACACTTAATGTTTTTAAAATCTCTTAATTTTGTTTTAAATTTTCTTTATTAAAATCTAAAATTTCTTTATTTTCTTTGGAGTTATCTCATTCGGAATTTTCTTAATTTCAATAAAAAATGGTGTAGTTGCTTAGTGTTTGCAGATATATTTTTTAAATATTTTAATTCTGGGCCATTGGGAAATGTAAAGGGTGAATCAGTAAAAGTGCACTTTTTTAATTTATTGTAATTTTTTTGCCCAAGTGGCAACTCTCAAATTTGGCAGATGTCATATATGCTTATTATGATAACAAAAAATGGAGCGCTTTATGAAGGAACAACGTGTTTAATTGTGAAAAATTACGTATTTACATTTCAAAATGAAAAAAAGCATTCTTACTGGGACACCCTTTTTTAAAACACAGGACCAGAGTTGACAACTATTCAATATTTTCCAAAACCCGGTTTTCAAACAGTTTAAAATACCACACTTTTTCAGAAACCGGGTTTAGGCTTTTCTATTTAATAGCCGGTTAGAATAACCGGGTTTTTCGCTATTTTCTCATTTATAAAAATAAGTACCATTTTTTAATTTTTTTCTATTAACCCAAAAATAATTCATATTCGGACCTTTTCAGTCTCAATAAACTGGATTATATCTGTGCTAATATGGAAAAGAAGCAAATGTCATCGAGATATTCAAAGTTTGTTGAAGTTTGATTTGAGGAAATTTTTGCTTTAAGTCTGTATCAAATCGTATTTGCTACATCTTTAATAGAGGCTAAAAGTAAATGTTTAAAACTTTTTATTTTAGCAAATATAAAAAAAATGTACACCTTTTTGATTTGTAATTTCTAAATGTTGTCTTATGTCGACTTAAGCTTCTTTTGTATATGACTACATAAATTCAGAATTTTAATTATTTATAAAAGGTAAATTCATGTTAATGCGAGAACATTAAAACTGATTTCTGCGGATGAAAATTTTAAATATTCAAATTATTTTCGTTAAAATAGTATGTACATACATTAAAAATAGGATACAATTTAGGGAAAAAACTCATTATCTTTTTTAAGAAGTTGGGTGAATTGTTAATAAAGCTGTGTATAATTGATTTAATATTTTTGATCTTCTAGAGAATTTATCTAAACAATCAAAGTCTTCATTTGATTCCGTCTCCGAAGTGTCATTTGAGTCCGAATGTTGGTATTCAGGGAGTAATCCCTCCATGCAACATTTTTGCCATATCAATATCTTCATATCTACAAGGTAGCGAACTATTTTATTTGTTCCCCTGACTTATGAAACCGACCAAAGTGTTCATATAATAGAAGAGCTGTTTATACTATATTTTGTCCCTTTAATATATCGCGACCTTAGGACAACAATGTTCTATTTGCACCTAAGCTACATGTAAGATAGAACCTTGTTGTCCAAAGGTCGCGATATATATGTTGTAGTGTCGTGATGATTATAAGTTTTGGAAAATGGAATTACGTTGTTTTGTTAATCTATTATGTAGAGATTTAAATAACTTTTTTGAATCCAAAAGTGAAATCTTATCACTTGACAACTTTTTTGCAACAGCTTCTAGTTCTCAAAAACAGGTTTTTCGAATAATACGAAACCCGGCTTCGACAACTCTAGAAAGAGCCAATGATGATCATTTTTTAAGCTATAATTTTAAAAGTTTTTTACACCCATGCCACCAAAGTGGAGAGATCAATAAGCGTTTGTGGTTATGTGTACAACATATAAAAATAAAGATGGTCCTTATTTTTTATTTGCGATTTTTCAAAAAGAAGGGCAGTTTTTTGTGAGATAATGTGGAAAAAATTTGACAAAATTTTAGCAATCCATTTATTGATTTCAGAAGATGAAGAGTAAAAAATGGTTTGGTTCGACGATCCGATTCACATTCAAAACTTTTATTCGTGAAGAAAATTGGTTTTTCTATGATGACCCCATAAGGGTTGAAGATAGAGGATAAGTTTGCTCTAGAGACATTTTTGGGACACAAAAATAATGTTTTATCAGTAGTTACTTTAAATATTTAATTTATCCAAAAATATCACCAAACTTTGTGAAATAGTATTTTCCTTTTCTTATGTTTTTTTAAGTTTGTTACTTTGTTTTTAATAACTCAAGTTTATTTTATTTTATTAATTGATTTTTAAATTTATTTATCAATTTTTATAACAAAATTTTTAATCAAAATAAAAAATATGTTTTATTTTCACTTTGTTTACATTTTTAATTCAAAATCCATAATAAAAAAATAAAGCCTAGGCTGCAAAGGGGGTCTCCGAAAAAAAAAATTTGTAGAAGGGGTTCGTGAACAGGAATTTGGTGGGAACCCCTGACTTAGAACATACGCAATAGACAACTTTATAGTTTATTTTAGCAAACATTTTTAATTTCACGTCATGGGAATTATTACTTACAACTATTTCACACAGTTATTTAATTAGGTGTAACAATTAAAATACAATTAAGTTATATTAATATTTTTACTACTATTAACTTACTTGAGAACTTTTTCTTAGAACAATTCACCCTCAGTATACCACCCCACAGTAATATAGACTGAAATATCACCTGCTTCCCACAAGCCAACATGCAATTCAATTACAACTACCAATACTTTCACTCATACTTCCCGTGGTAGTCGTACATGTGTCATCTGTTTCACAGTTAATAGTTACTATAATGATCGGTTATCAGTGACACGATCGATTGCTAATACAAATGTACTAAAATACACAACCGAAAACGACAAGTATTACATGCAAACTTAAAAAGTATTAAAACTTTATAAGCAACAGTACACCAAAACAGGATGTTTTTATGTTTCGTTATACTCGAAAAATAATTATTTTGTCCTTTGTGTACAGATACAGTAGCAAGTACTATGAGTTTAACGTAAAAAAATATTCTAACCTGGTGGCGTTTAAGGACGAAGGCTTTTTCGTCCATATTTGCGGTATTCAAAACGGAAACATTATTTCCTATTTACGTGGGTTGCACCACCGAACTAGTTCCTCATACATACAAATATACATTCAAATATGTTGTAGGTTTTGGTGGTTAGACATAACAATCGTATGTTGTTTTAGTTCCTTGTAGATGTGGTTGTTATTGCTGCTGCTTCAAACTAGTAATTACTTGTACACTTAAATAAATGGCAAATTGTAAATGTAGTAAAGAACAAAAATAACAAAAGTTTCCTTCGCTGTTCGAAAAAGGGCAGAGGGTGGTTTTATTTATTTTATATATTCGCCTCTTTTAATACCAACACGATATTATCCTTTCAAAGCCATCCATATAAAACTCCTGTTTGATTAATTACCATTGTATTTATGATCTGTGCTCCCAGTTAATTTTTTCTTTTTTTATTGTTGGTTTTTGTTTGCGGCCTTAATTTGGCTTAATTTTATTTTTAAGTGCAGTTACACTGAAAATAAAAACAAAACCATCAATTGCCATTCGTAATAATTTTTCACATTTTTTGGAAATATCAAAACTAAACCCAAAAAAAATATGTTTAAAAATGGTCACCTCCAACAAAACTATTTTAAAAGAAAAATTTTAAACATATTATGTTTAATTTAACCATATTATTGTCACCGACAACAATATTATGGTTAAATGGTTCCCCCATCAAGAAGGCGCAACCATATTATGGTTGCCTCCAAACACGTTTTGGTTATTAATAACTAAAACATGTTTAACACTTATAATAGCATGGTTGGTTGTCAACAATAGCATGTTGCTCTTGGAAAAGAGGAAAATACTATTGTTAATTTAAAAACAAATTATTGTCATATTTAACCAAAACATGTTTAAAGACAACCATAATATGGTTGTGGCTTCTTGATGGTGGACCAATTTAACAAAAATATGGTTTATCGGTGAAAATAATATGGTTAAATTAAACATAATATTATTAATTAGTTCATTTATTATGGTCTTACTTGTATAATATTTTTAGCTTTTCTAAAGTATTTGGAAAAAGTTTCCTGACGAGCTGGCCTAAGCAACCAGCGAAATGCGCATAGAAACTAGCTTTCCCACAACAATAAATTTCAGTGTTTTCATTAAAAAAATTGGGATTATTAGCACATCATTAATAAATGAACTAATTAATAATAAATATTTCATTCCCGAAAATAATTTTTGATAAACATAATATGTTTAAAAATTTTCTTTAAAAATAGTTTTGTTGGAGGTGACCATTTTTAAACATATTTTTTTTCAGCGTGTATGTACTCTCAAAGAATGGTATTATTTTTTTGCAACTTTCACAAGATTTCTGAAAATTTGATGAGGAGATTTTCAAAAATTTTTTATTGTCGGAAATTTTAAACCAAATTGTTTTCAATATTTTTTCAAATAACCTTGTGTGAGCTATCATATGCTGTTAGAAACAAAATTCTGTAATGTGTATATCTTCAGTCTGTAACATGTTGTCAAAAGACTCAAGAATTTCGCAAGGTGTATGTTAAACAAAAAAAAAAAAAAAAAATATGTACATTTGTGTATTTGACTGGCTATATGGATGGCTGATTGCAGCCGCCATAAAAAGAAATGCCAAAAATGTTTTATTATACCTTAACAGTTTCTACAACATTTTCAAATGTTCTGCCACTTGTATTAGTGTCGAAATATTGTATGTTTGTATTGTATTTAACAAGTATAATTTTGGAATTGTTGGATACTATTTACTATTATTATTAAGTAGTATAACTTAACCTTCCAAACATTCCAGCTACGTCTTGCTCTGACAAATGCTACAAGTGCTTTATATATCATAAAGAAATCAGTGATTTCTTTTTGACGCTTATGCTGTTAAATTTAACGACCCCCCGGGGTCTTGAAACAGTAAAGTTTAATTTCTATCTCATACTTCTATATACATTTATTAAATTGCCCTTTGGATAAGTTTACATTCAAACAGTACACATATATGTATGTGTAAACATGTATATGTGCTAGGGTATTCATTTGGCTAACCGTTAATCGGTTAACCGATTAATTACTACCCGATTAACTGATCGGCTAATTTAAAATTGCATATTTTCGATTAACGATTAAACCGGTTAATTTCAGTCGATTAACCGACGTAACAAAATTTTTAATTTTTTGTAGTATAACAACTAGGGATGTAACGATACGCCTTTTTGCCGATACGATACCGATATGAATATAAGATTTAAATTTAAGCTTAAATTAACAAACCTCAAGTAGAGTAATATCTTTATTATACAAAATTACAGTGAAAGAGATTATTAATATTTAAGATTTTAAAAAACAATGAAATGAACTTAAAT
Source organism: Pollenia amentaria (assembly GCA_943735925.1). Taxonomy (NCBI): domain Eukaryota; kingdom Metazoa; phylum Arthropoda; class Insecta; order Diptera; family Polleniidae; genus Pollenia; species Pollenia amentaria. The sequence goes on along the minus strand of OX031009.1, from coordinate 232,128,223 downwards.
TCATTAATTTTTAAACAAAAAAATGTGTAAAAGATTCTAAGTATTCAAAATTAATATAATTAAGATCTTTTTTAAAAAAAGAAAGTATTCTTAACTTTTGCAGATTTCGCAACTCCGTTTAAAGCAGAACTGCAGTAAAAAATCGACTATAATTTGACAACTAAAGTATTTCTGCGCCATGGTCTTAAATTTCTAGTAAAGCATTAACTTGCGCCAGTAAACAAGCGGATCTGCATCTCTAGAAAAATTGAAAAATCTGAGGTATATCTAGACTTCTTCTTTAGCTGAGCCACAGCGAAGGACCGACAGAGGATCTTCCTTCTTCAAATTTCCCTTTAAAATTTAGTTCTTTTAGACTTATCAGAACTTTAACTAGGTGTAGGGGTGACCGCGTTCTTAACTCTTTCGAAATGTATAGTCATGTTGAGTAGCTTAATAGGCGTTTTTTCGATCTATTTTCTAGCTTTTTATCGAAGGTAGAGAAATGAAGGTAAACAATAGATTTCATTATTTCATTATTCTCTAAACACTGAAATCTTTCATTCAGAGCAACTGCTAATTAAAACGCCAATTTTTGGGACTCTAAATTATAATGTTTATTCGTGTGTTAACTAGCGAAATAGCGTCAGAAAATGTTGCAGCGACTGTGTTTATGGATAACGCATTGATTTTCATTTTCACAAAAATCATTAAAAGTTGGCAGAAAAATTTTCTGCAGGTTCTAGCCAAGCGTTCGATGTGTTTATGCGTCAGTCGAAGAAGACGTATTGTGAAATTGTATTGACAAGTTACACAGCAAATGCGAAAAAGCATATACATATCGAAAGCATGAAGTAGGATTAATTTCTATTTTAGCATGCGTCTCGAAGAAAGGAAAAACGCGTGGCGTGAACCGAACTCCAGCTTAAGAATCAAAAGTAACAATTTATTATTCTGTTTGATTTTTTGCTCTTAGTTATTATGCAAAAAATAAGCATTGAACATTAAATTGTTTGTTCAAAAAAACTATAAAGAAAGTATCGCGTATGAAGTATCGCCGACATATCGATATATCCCTAATTATAACATAATTTTTTGTGTTTTTAATTGTGTATTGAGACGAAACACTCATACATATATAAAAGGTATGTGTTTAGAAAATAATTTTTCATACAGACAAAGAAAGTGTTTTTTTATATGTATGTGTTTAATTATTTGTTTCTTCTCATATCAATCTTTTAACAAAATTAGCCGAAAGAATTAGAAGTGTTAAAAATTAAAACAGGACTCTAATGACATAATGGAAGATTTTTTATGTTATGAGAAATCCAGGAAAAGGACTGACAAATAAGATATTCTGTATTATGGATTGTTTTTGATTTTTCCAACATCTGCGATAAGTGAAATAATTTTTTCCAAGTCAAGTCTTATCAAACTAAAGAAAATATTCGCTTAAATTCTATCCATTTAAATCAAATTATTTTTCTAAACGGTTATTTTATAAGATCTCCTTAAACTATTGAAAAAACTAATAAAATTAACTCACAGTAAATTTTTAAATAATACATAATATCGTCCCCTTAATAAAGCAATAGTGTATAATTTTTTTGCCATTTCGAGATAATAGAGTTTAAAATTTTCGAGTTATTAGACAAATGGGAAAACACTAATATCTCAGAAAATAATCGTTGTTTTTGAGTTGTGGTCATTTAAATATGTGATGAAATAATCAGTAGATGATATTTCATTAATTTACAAGTGCTTTAATTGCAAATAAATGCGATTCAAAGTACCATGATGTCACTTAGGCTATTATATTTGTTTTATAATATGTATGAAAATCATATTACACTATTTTATTTTGTATGGTATACACTATTTTATTTGAATATTTTACACCAAATATATTATTACAAAATTGTTTATATAAATATACGTCATTTTTCGATTTTATTTTGTTATAAAATAATAATAATAGTGCATAATAAAAATAGTGTATGCTTTTTATACCCTATTTTTCTTTGAAATGATACTCAGAGTAACAACTAATTAAAACACCATACCTGCACTTACACAATTATTAATGAAAAATTTCAATCACGCAATTATACAATAATATTTCAACTAATCTTTTGACCCACTTTGTGGAAGTAGAATTTCACCAAATTTTGACCACATTTAGAATCAGTTATGTAGATTCTAATTATGCAATAAAAAAATAATGGTGTACATGCGTATACACTATTGTTTTATTAAGGGAAGGATATATTTCCAATTTCTATTTATTTAAGCTTATGGTGTAGTTTTTATTTTATAAAAAAGTTAATCTTTATTTTTCTATCGAATTTTCGTAACTCCGTTGTGTTACGTCTTCAGGATTGAAAATTTTTTAAAAACAATTACTTAAAAAAAAAAATTAACAAAATTTCTTAAAATAAAAATATTGACAACATTTGAAAAAAAAAAAAATTCTTATGTTAACAAAATATTTAAACATAATCTATTATAGTTTAAAAAATTTTATTTAGTTTCCGTTTCTATGTTTATTAACTAAATGTCTATAACTATGGGCTACACTATCTGTATCTGTCTTATAATTTATTCTTAACAAATTTGGAACCTTTATTATTTTAAGCATTTCTAACATATAACGTCTCTTGTAATTACTCTCTGTGTTTAAAATTGTTATATTCTCAAAATCTGGATAATGATTTAAACTAGCACAGTGGGTTGCTAATGCTGTTTTTTGTAATGGAAATAATATAATGGATGGTCGAATAATTTATAATAATAAATACATAATATATATTAATTAAAACATATGAATTTTTTTGTTTGCTCGTTTTAGTTCAAGAATTGTTATGTTTAATTTGTTGATTTTGTTCGGCAGTAGTTCATGAGTTTTAAACAAATTTAAATAAAAATATAAAAATATTTTGTTTTAAAATTATTCTTTTGTTTTTCCAATATTTCGGTCAACATTGTTGACCATCTTCAGGGGTTTTTGAAAATATATAAAAATAAAATAATAAACAAAAATTAAACTTCACTGTAGCTATAAGCTTTTGTCAACATGTTTGTTATGTTATGGTTTTTTTTACTAATAAACTTCAAATAATAAAAAATGTATGCATTTTTATTTACTGAAATTAGTTAATTTATAAAAAAAACTCTATCAATCGGTTAACCGATCAATATCAAAATTGATCAATTATTAACCGATTAAAAACAAACCTCGGTTAATTAATCGAGCGATTAACAATTAAAGCAAAAAGCCCGATTAAATGAATCCCCTAATATGTTCATACCCTGTAGGAAATGTAACAAGTGAATCTGAAATAATTCAATATTGACACAGTCACCAGTACTTGTGACTTATAGTACCCCAGACAATCTTATTTACAATAGACATTTAACATGTGAATGTCATTGGAAATCCACTGCTTACGTTGGCACTATTGACTAGGAAGTTGGGTTACCCCAGTTAGCATTTGGGTGATATTTTTTTGTAAAATCCTCCTAAATGAGTCTTCTGAGTTTACTTTTGATGATTAAAAACTTATATATTACTTGGCGATTGAAAAATGATTCATTCATATTGTTACGTTTTTACTTTATAAAACGCGTTAAGGTTTTTTCCCCTTAATAATAAACCTTTGAGTTCTTTCAATTGCAAATCAAAATAAATACACACACGAATTCAACTTAACAAACTTTATTGAAATAAATTATAATGTTCACAAATTTTAACCACAATTGTAAGTAGCGATCTGAACCGTTTAATGTCTCCAATCAAACTAAACTAAACTTTTATGAGTTAGCCTGTATTTATAGTTCAAAACTATTCCTAGTTGATTCAAGAACCGTCTAGTAAATTCTAGAATGTTGTGTTCGAATTATTTTAAAATAACTGTTATACATCTAAGTCTAAAGTCTACATTTACACTTGCTAGAAAATTTAGTACAGTGGCGTTCATAAAAGTAGTAACTAATATGACTTATAAATAAAACCGTAAATAATTCTAAGACAAATCTAATTTCGTAACAATATGTTAAAACAATGATTTCTAAACGTTTTGAATTTGAAAGTGATTTATCAACAGAGCGATTGAATAAGGATTCACATATGATTCATTCATATGCTCAAAATGAATCAGATGTGAATAATCGTTAGGTACCATTTTTTCACAATGAGAGTATCATTTATGATCGAAATATGAGCTCATATGCAGTTATTTTGCTCGAGAAGTTGATTCCTAAAAGATACGATTGTGATAACAAATGCGACCTGGATATACATAAATAACATATTCATAAGTATAGAATTATATTTTAGAAAAGTTGACGCAATAAAAATTAACAGCCGTATTCATAACAAAAAATTAGCCACACTAGAATGCCGAGCTGCTAACTAGAATGCCGTTTAAGCTTAGCAGCTTGTTAAGCACGGAGTTTATTCATAACGAATTTTATCCGTCTGCTAACTTTTAATTAATCAACTCTGAATATTAATGATGCCACATTATAGTGCTCAAAAATGCAACACGTTTTGCATAAATCATCGCTGGTTTTGTCATTTCATTTCATTATTTTTTGTTTTTCCCTCCCCATATAAAAATTTTAAATATTTTTAAATAAAAATAAATTAAGAAAGGACTCTTAATTAAAAAAAAAACAGTGAATTAAAGAACAAACAGAATTATTCAACATTAAATGCCTGTTTTTCACAAGGTGGCAAACGTCTGGCAGCTCGTTAACAAGAGTTAAGCAAATATTATGAATAAACTTTGTGCTAACTTTATGCCAAATTTTCGTTATGAATACGGCTTTTAATTACTAAGTTAGATACTGATTATTTAAACTTTATTTTGCTTTGAGTTTTAACTTTATTTTCCTAAACCATAGGAAATTCGGCTGTAGTACAACTTTTTTTTATTTACTTTTTGAAAAATAAATCCCAAAATATCAGAATGTATTTATGTATAGCAAAATAACTAATAATGAATTAAGAAAAATTTTATTTATTCATGTTCCCTCAATAAAAATAGCACCCGAAACTGTTTGAAAATGGGCAAAACGATTAAGAGAGAAAAATTCTGGAAAATAACCATCCATTTCAGCCCGTTCATTTACGATTTATAAACTATAAAATGCAAGACTGTAGGACGAGTACATATTTGGTCAACTTTGGAAGTTATACTTGAAACGTACTATGTACATATATAAAGGTGTTTTACTAATAAACAATCTGTATTATGGGTACAACAACATTCTACTAAATGCATGAAATGATCCAAATAGTATCATCAGATATTTTCAAAACTTGAGAGAACGTACTAAAGTTTACAAGTATCAATGTTTGTATTCATATTAAAATCTGCTTATAAAAAGTTAATATTCTTGAGTCTTGGAAGAAAATTACAATCTTATAATAAAAAAAGTTTAAGAAAAATGTTATAATATATCGTTACCTTAAACGTAATTCGCCTTAAACTGTTAAAAATGTTTTTCTTCTATTATTTTTATTGTAAAACCACCAGTGGCGTTTAACATATAATCTTTAGTAGAAAGAGCCGTTTATGTTTTGTAAATTAAATCGCTAATTTTGGTAGAAAGATTCCACATTTGGTCTACATGTGTGTTGATTCAATAAATCAGAATCAATGAAAACGTCGATTTTTTATTGTTAGTTTTTTTGAGTTTTAGGTAATGATATAAGTATTATGGCGAAAATTACGTTATACAATTTTATTTAAATCACTGGAGAACAAATATGCTTTTGGAATGCTGGCCTAAAAAGTTGCCCTTGACTTTAATTATAAACAGAACAAATAACAGTATGACGAGAAAAACTCAGCTTAACAACTGGCATATGACGAATTTACTTCTTTAGCTTTGTTTTCTCTTCATAAAAAATTTGTAAGATTAAATAAAAAATAATATGTTCATAATGCTACATTTATTTTTAAGGACTTAAGCAAACATTTTAAGCCAAAATAAATTTTTGGTTTTGAACGATATAAATTTCTTAACTTTGTGGATTTTGTTACTAAGAATACACACATACAATTTTATAGCGCGAGAGTTGCAAACAAGAAATCTGACCTTTGATATAAAATAACTTTATCATTTAATAGATATTGGGAATTATTTCTTTTTATAAGCAACTTTATTATATTCAACATTTTTTTATACATAACTGAAATTTAACTCATAGAATAAATTCGAAAAATAAAAAAATTTATCATTTAATTTGAAGCATAATTCTCAAACCTTTTTCAAGGGTTTGACCTTAACACTTAAACTCAAATTGATAATGATCTGAATAGAAAGAAGCCTTTGACAAAAACTTACTAACTGTTCAACGATTTCAAACGTTAACGTTCGCATATAAAATTTATATGAAAAACACTAAGTTTTAAAAATATTTTCAATATAAAATTCTAGACGAACGTAAATGTTCGAAATCGTTGAACAGGCAGTTAATGTTTTTGTAAGTGTTATCAAATGGGATTCTCAGATCAAAAATAAACTTGTCAAGACTAAGGCGAAAAATAAATGTTAAAAAACTAAATTTGAAAACTTTAACATGGCGATTGTTTTATTAAAATGTAAATTGCCATAATCTCCAAAAAAATATTTTTCCAATGATATATCATTTGGTAAAATCCAATGTGTAGTTTAAGTGTAAAAGGGATCAAAAAAAGTCAACTTGCCTATTAATAAACATATCGTCACCTTAAATGCAAACAGGCGTAACTGCACAAAAATTAGATCTTGAGTTTTTGATTGATTTTTGTTCGGTTTATTAAAATACATGCTTGCGCAAATTTTTTAATTTATTATCATTTCAACATTTTTTATTTTTCGAATTTATTCTATGAGCTATGAGTTATGAGTTATGTATTTAAGGATAGAACTATTCCTGAATAGTGTTGAATATAATAGCTTATGAAAAGAAATAATTTCCAGATTCTATTTATTAAAATTTCTTTACTAAAGAAATTCAAATGCCAAGAGCATCTTGTTTTAATGATTTCGTAAAGCTTGTTGCTTCTCCTGTAAAAAAATAAAAAAGTTACATCCGTTTGCATTTAATGTGACGATATATGATGAGCAAGAATCCGAATACGCAAAAGATAAAGATATACGGGAAAGTGAACAAATTTTAAGTTTGTGGTATGATCGATGCAGTTCGCAGAGCCAAGACAATCCTGAAAATAAACAGAAGACTTAATTTGAAGAGAGACATCGCTCTCTCATCTTTAAGCAGCAGCGATGGTGTCAAATATTTAAATGACAGTTTATTTTGGTAAAAAATAATTTCAAATTATATTGTATTTGTATAATTTAATAAAATGAAACTAAGTAAAAAATATAATTCAAAAATATTTTAAGGTTGAGTAAGTGAACTTGTTGAGCCATTGACTTTGATTTATAACCGTTACCTGAGGAACGAGACACTTTTTCATGTAGTCGGTACAGAACTGAACAGAGTTAAACTTTGCGGAGAATTTCATACCAGTTTTAAAGATAAAAATATATATATATGGGGGATTTCATATCAAGTGACCCAACTTTTAAAATCGATATTCTCCGATTTGGATGAAATTTGCACCAATGTTATTCCCATTGGATAGTAGTTTGGACACAAATTTCCAAATTTCGACCCCCTCTAACTCAAAAACTTTATGTATATACATATATATATATATTATATATTATGACTTGGTAGGCTTCAGCTTTCAGCCCTCCAGTAGCTTCTTTCCGCAATACAGTCATTGTGCTCATAAACCATCTTATTATGTTGGTATTTAGATTAAATTTGGTCGAAACTTATTCTATTGCAATCTTATTTGACCATAGTTCCCACACGAATACTACTTCTGAAAAGAGCTTTTGATGCCAAACGTTTTTTAATGGAACTAAATATAAAAAGTTTAAATATATGATTTTCTCAAGACCTTCTCCAAAAATTGGCCTTTATACTATGAATGCTTCTATCCTTGAACTGCTTGATTTCTGTAATGATTTAGGAGTTAGTTTTGACAGAAAGTTGGATTTTAGAAATCAATTAATATAAAAAAACTACTGGTCTCCTGGGATTTAAAAGAGGTGGTCGAAAGAGTTGTCAATCTGTAAGGAGTTTTCCATAGACTTTTAGAAATAAATAATTAAAAGTTGGTGTTGACATACCATAAGGCTTTATGTAGTTACCATGACGTGATAATATTTTATGTTGTCAGGTCCAGATAAGGTCCTATATAAAGAGCTTTTACATGCATCTTAAACTCAAAACAAAACTAAGCTCTGGCGGCTTCCAAATTGAGACACTCTCTAAAATTTGTCTCTTAAAAATGTGGTGTAGGGTATCATATGGTTGCGCTTGATCGACTTTCTTAGTTTTTTTTTATGAGATAATTCCTATAAAGAATATCAATTGTCCTTGCTTATCTATATCTATATTTGATGAAAGAATTTTATAATTCTTTTCATGTGTGAATGCATGTGTGTATAAACAAAATCAGTTAAATTTATTTAATATCATTTATGTGGTTGATATCTGAGTGGAAAGTAAAAGAAATGTGAGTTGGTTAATAAAAAAGTGTTATTGTCCTGCGACTTTCTGGCATCTACTTTTATATATTATTTTTTTTATTTTATATATTTATTATTGTATTGACATTAAATAAGTAAAAGTTTCGTTAACACACTTTATAAGAGTAGCAAGAAAAACTATGGCCGAAAGTTACATGTACAACAAAAACAATATTCTACAATTTGTTTTTGTTTTAAATGCAAGTTAAGCGAACGAAGTCTTCTTTCGGAAGTAGATGAAAAAGCAGTATTTTAATATATTAATATTTTACTTTTCTGAAACGTCGGGTATATGAATTTGTGGCACTGCTACTGTTGGGGCAGCATGCATGTATATGAACATAAATGTATGCATACTGAAACATATTTGCGTAAATGTATTTTCATAAGTGGGGTTCGTATAAATGACATTTAGGTTTATATTGGGTGATTTGTGTTTGAATGGATTTTCAAATCAATTGATTCAGCAGCTTGACTGAATGAGATCTTTTTCTTTCTTTTTTTTATGAATTTAATTCCACTATTTTAATGTTGTTGTTTTCCATAAAAGTACCAAACTCCCCATGCAAAAGAGGGAGTTAAATTCACAAAAAAAAAAAAAAAAAAAATCCAAATACTCCAGCACATGTTTGAATTTTTTGCCATTTTGTCATAGTAGTTGTTGACAATATTTATAACATACAAGAATGAGTATTAAATCCATTGGTCAAGGGATCGATACTACGATTTTCGTTTCGAGAAGGAAAAAAATAATAATGTATAATTTTTTTTTTTTTTGTTAACATGACACTTTTTACTTGAATATTGTACCAGATGAAAGTAAAAGACTGGTGAAATGGGAGTTAAAGGCTGAGGGGGATATCAATGTTATAAACGTATCTAGTTTGTATTATAATGGGTGGTAAACACTTGTACGTGTTTATATTATACATTTATTTTTGTATTTTTTATATATAAGATATTTTTGTTTTTCATACAAACAATCGTCCATATGTCGGTCAAAGTCGTCAATTTGCGCCATTCCAACTTGAATGGTTTGTAGTTTGTTTATTGTGACTGTTATGTTTCATTGAAATGAGGCGGGGAAGATGGAGGTGAGTAGCTGGAAAAAGAATTTTGTCGGTCAGTGTCCACATTTGACCAGCTGTTGCTGATGTGTGTCATTGAATGAAATTTGTTTTATGATGGCTGTTCCTTTTTTGTTTGCTCCTTGTGTAGTAGTTGTTCTTTATATTTGTATGTGTGTGGGATTATTTTGTGTATATTTAACAAAATTGCTTAACATTTTGGAGACCTTCATTTTGCTTAGTTGTTTTTTTTTCGATGTGTTTGTATTTGTTTCTGTCTTAAATTGCTAATAAACCTTGTAAGTTGCGATCATTCAACAGCTGTCAACTTAAGCAAATAAATTTTGTTTTATGAATTACATAAACATACGAGTATATAAGTGTGTTTGCATTTTTATCTACATAAACATATATACATACATATTTATTTTTTACTTTATTCATGGTTATAATCAGTATTTATTGCAGATTTGTTAAAGAATATTATTGATATTGAGTGGCCATTTATATACTTATGATTCAAAATATAATTTTTAGACTTATTGGCATTAATATATTGTACGGCAACATTATGTCAGTGTAAGGATTAATTCAATATTATATTTTTAGCACTATAATAACAATAATATTGTATTAAATTACCATCAAAATATATTCAAATCTTCTATAATGATATCCTTATTTATAGGTGAATAACAATTTTAAATTTTTAACTCCTGTTTCAATGGCATTAAAACATTCGCAAATTTCATTTTCCTAATTAATGACAAGAAATATATATTTGTTACTTTATAGAGGGCTTCCAATATAGATATACTTTTTTTTAGTAAAAGAATATCACTCTCAAAAAAAATCTATAAACAAATTAAATACAGGTATCCCTTGATTTGCACGAGTTTTCATTTGTGCGATTTAGATATAACACGGAAGAATAATACCAACCCTTTTTTTGAACTACGCTCTTTTTATCTGCTTTTTATAGAACACGCTCAAAACAAGATGGCAATCCTTATTTTACGCGAAATATTCTTCTTCCATCCGCTTAACTCCTATCGGAGCATAGGGCCTCTACAAAGTTTCTTCATTTTCCTCTGTCGGATGACTTTGCTTTAATCTCGTTCAATGATATTCCGCAGACAGTTCTTCCAGGTGGTTTTTGGTCGACCTCTGTAGATTTTCATATGTTTCGTAACTGGAAGAATACGCTATTTGCGTAGGTAACTAAAGTTGTCTACGAATTCCAATTGATCCTGACCAATAGAACACAGGTTAATATTCGCACTCTTAATGCTTTTGTTTTGGCTACATTGATTTTTAAACCAACAGTCGCTGAGTGGGTTACCAATTCATCTAGTTTTGGATGCATATCTTAATGTTTTGTAGATTTCGGGGAAAATAGTTCCGATATGCGGCTGTTGTGTAGGTCTCTACATTGGAAGCCATCGTATTGGGTTTTTATGAGGTTGGTTAATTTCGGCGGTTGTATGCTGCGAAATAAACTATCGAACGCCGTTGTATAATCTACAAAAGTATGGAAAAGGTTACTTTGCCAGTCTATTATCTGCTCAGCAATAATTCTTACCCTCGTTTTCACAACTTACCGATAGCTAAAGGTAGGATTTTATAGGCCGTTTAAAAAGTGTTCCATTATTCCACCTTTATTTTTACCTACCAGGTAGGATAAACCCTCCTTTAACTTATCGATCTCTTTAGGTTAAAGTAAAGTTGTAATAATGTAGCACTTTTTATACGGCCGACTAAATCTTACCTTTAGCTATCGGTGAGTTGTGAAAACGGGCCTTAATGTGTTAATATGATCAACACATGACCTATTTGCCCGAAATTCTGCTTGTTACTTACGTAGATTTGTCTCTATTGAGTCGTTTATTTGGTTGATGAAGACTCTAGTCATTATCTTGGATGGTGAAGATAAGAGCGTAATTCATCAATAGTTTTTACATTGTAACAAGTCTCCTTTTTTTTGGTTATTTTTAAAGAGTACCTTGCAACCGATCATTTCGTATTTTTTCTTGCCGCCATATTTTCTGAAACAATGGGGAAAACAGATTTGCTAGTTTTTGTGAACAGCATTTAAGAATTTCAGGTGGAATACAGTCGTAGCCTGCCGATTTTTTGTTTTTTAATTGTTTTATAGTACTTTCTATTTCGTCAGTTGTTGGAGGATTGGTGTTTTAATTAAGAGTAATTGGTGGATCGGGTACATTGTGATTAGGTTCTTTAAGACGTTTATTGTTACTCAACGTCCCCATTAAGTATTCGCGCCATAAACCTATTTGTTCATAAATATTTGTGATTTTTGTCCCATTTTTTGATTTAATGGGACGGTCAGGAGGGTTGTGTTTTTTCGCAAGCTTTCTCGTTATATCGTATACACTTTTTGTATCATTTCTGTTTGCAGCTTCGTTTGGCAATTCAGCCAGCTCATCGATAAACGCTCTATTATCTCTTCTGCAAGCTTTCTTTACTTCTTTGTTTTCTTCGCTATATTTGTTCTCTAATCCAACACGTTTTCTTGGTCTTTCCTCCCCTGAAGACACTTTCCTAAGATTTGTTCACATGTTCTCGATAGATTTTTTTTATATACTTCCACCGCCTTTCCACCCCCTCATGAGGATCATATTGATGTGCTGCAAAGGTATTTATTTTGTCTTGTATCGTTTGTTGGTAACGTTTATTTTTATGTGTAGAAAATTGTTGATGTTTACTGCGGATGGCGCAAACCTACAATTGTAACGTAGCCAGGACCATGTGAAGGTCAGATCCTATATCGGCGCTCCGTCTTACTCTTACATCACAGAGGTTATGTTTCCATTTTCAATTCATGCAGAAGTGGTCGATCTGGTTTTAAGTCTTCCTGCACAGAAAAAATGTTTCTCAAAAATTGTTTAATTAAATAACTAATTGGTGCACATTAATTTTTCAATAAATTTTTTGTTTGCGTGAATTAATTTTTTTAATCAAAACACATAAATGTAAATCTTTGTGTGTATGTTGTATATTTTTTAGTTTATCCAATTAATCTTTTAATTGACTAAATTTGTGTGACATTACTCTAAAAAAAAAAATTTGTTAATTGATATGATCAATACTTTCACAGGGGCAAAACTAGTAAAGAATTTAATTGTCTGAACGAATTCTTTAATTAAAGTCGATTTTCTATTTTTTCTGTGTCTGCTGAAAGCCACGTCATTCTGTGACATAGCTTGTGCTTAAAATATGTTCCACCTACAATAAGTCCATGGCGACTACATGTTTCCGGAAGAAGTTTATCATTTTCATTTCTTACTCCAACTTTTAGAAATTTCATCAGCTGTGTACTAAAATAGAACTGTAAAGGATACCTATTTTACAAAAATTAAAAGATTTTTTATAAAAAATGTTTCAAACATACATGGGCATACGGCATTAATTAAATACTCCATTAAAAATCATAAATTTACTGCTTACTGCAAAAAAAAGGTTACTACAATTTTTTCAGTAACCAGTAAAATTTTACTAGTTTTTTAGACAATTCGCATTGGTCTAGTTTGTTTTTGACTATTTTACAATTGATGTAATTTTCTTATATTTTTGATTTTAAATATTCGAATATGTTCAACATTTTTTATTTTTCGAATTTATTCTATGAGCTAAATTTCAGTTATGTATTTTATAAAGCTTTTTGTAAGAGTTATATTCCTCAAATTTTTAGGAATGACTTTATACACTAACAGGAAGATACAAGATAAAGGTCGTAATCAGGACAGGCTCGTTTTCCTTATAAAAATTTTTTTTTCTTTAGGCAAAACGGATTTGCATAAAAGTTCAGTGGTATGAAACTTCGCAGAAGGTAAACTGTTTATCGCCACCCGTAATAGAAAAACCAGCGTAATAATGTACTACTGTGAATAAACTATACTACAATAGTAATTTTAACCCTCGCCTTACCAAAGATTTTTATGCACATGGTTTACCAATACCCTTCCGGGTGTTACTGCATGTTAATAAGCGATGAAAACAAGTTTTCGTAATACAAATTTTTTTGTTTACTGAAGCAAATTTAAGAAGTTAAATTAAAGAAATAAAACCGATGGTCATCAGGGTTGGTTTTGATAAGGCGAAGGTTAATCGAATGTGCACCATAATACCAAATGAAAATTCGTTCAATCAGCTAATTCGAATGCTGTCGAAAATCGAATTTAGCTCGTTTTAGGCACTAAAATGTTTTTTGTCTGTCTGTAAAATTTGCTAGAAGCTCGTTAGCAGGTTTACACTCTAAAGCGACGATATGGTATACGCATAAGTCATAGTTGGGGGTAGTGCACTAAATATTGATTTGAATCAACATGGCACTCTCACTAAATAAAACTGCAAAAAAATAAATTGCACTATTTCTTACGAGCTTTAGTGATAATTGGTATTTTTTCACTAGCACTAATTGTGATTGAATGCATCAAATCTACACTCAGTGCAAAATTTGAACTTGCAATCAAAAAAACCTGCATATAAACATACTAGGGAGATCGATTATTCGACTTTTTTCAATAACCGGCTTTCGAATATTACGAATAGTTGCTATTTTAAAAAAACCGGTTTTCAGTTAAAGATTTTTAAAATAACCGGTTAACCGGTTTTAATTCGAATACATAAAAACACCTACAAAATACATAGATATGAGTGTTCAGTATGTTCAGACCTAACAAATATTTGACGATAAAATCCAAAAAAACCGAGACCAGTTAATTGATCAAACTTTTAACTCATTTTTAACAATTTCTATTTATTTATTAATCTATTTTTGTAAGAAGATAATTGTCTAATTTAATTTAAAAACTATTAAATGATGTTTGATCTAGCCAAACGTTTTTCAAAAGCAAATAAAATATTATAGTAATTTAATAAATTTATTATTTGAGATATTCTACTAAATTTATTTTAAATGAGTTTCAAATTGTTGGTGGTTATGCCATCTCATTAGATTTCCACAATTTTTTGGAAAAGTTGCAACTAAAATCTCTTAGCCTGGATTATATATATCAACCGATTTTCTTTCAGCATTATAGAAACGATTAGTAATATGAACATGCTTTTTGTATGAAATATTTTTCAATTCGTCGACCACAATTTGAAACCTTCCATGACATTGTTTGATTTCTTCAGTTAAATCTGATGAATTATTTCCATATCGTTGATTCCGCCGGAATGTTGTAGTTTGTAGCATAAAGAAATGCTGGAACTATTTAAGCATTTTTAGTACGTTAGATGGCATTCCATCCTCGGCAACACAACTGGTTAATATTTCACCCAATGATTCATTTTTGGCAGCGTATTTTGGTAAAGTATTATTTGTCGACTCTTTAGAACTATTAAGAACGGGGTTCAGTTTTATTTGAAGCACATTAATGTCATGCATGTGGACTAATCAAAGGTGATTAATAAATCGTGACGTGGAAACCCCTTCGTTACTTATCACTTTAGGACACTTCAATCACCTTACTTTGTCTTCTTAGTCCCGTTAGAAATATCTCTAGAGATAACATCTATATAAAATTATTTTTAATATTTAGAAAACTCTCGCTCAAGTTACTATTTACTTTTTAACTGCACACTTTTTTTGTATTTTAAATAGTTTTTTTTTAAGGACACACGCATTTATAAGCGATTTATAATTAATAGTGTTCATAATGTTTTTTGGCTTAGTTACATTTTGTTTTGATATTCTTCATAAAAAGTTTATGTTTGCCCAATATTGAATTAGAAAAATATAAAATTACGGGTACATCTACAATAAGAGTAAAATAAAATGTATATGAATTACACATTATTAAAATAACCGGTTTATTATACCAAAATAACCGGTTTATTCTATATTCGAAAAATGGACATTTTGAAATAACCGACTTGGGCAAAGCTAAAATAACCGGTTACAAGCGGTCGAATAATAACCGATCGATCTCCCTAAAACATACTCTCACTAAAATGAAAAAAATTGTGGGTTTTTATATTTGTTATGATATGCATAAGCAAAGGAAATTAAACAAAATAATTATCGGCTTTAATCAAGAAGGAACAAATTTTTGATATTAAGGCCTTAATCATGTACAACGCAGCGCAACGCCACAGAACTAACGCAACGCCAAAGAATAACATTGAAAGCACAAACAATGTCATAAATATTTTGTAATTTTGTTGTTGCTTTCTACAGAAATTCACATTGCGTTTTAAAATTTCAAGCGCTCCATTGCTTGTGTCGTTGAAAATTTTAAAACGGTACATGAATTTCTGTTGAAAGCAACAACAAAATTACAAAATATTTATGACATTGTTTGTGCTTTCAATGTTATTCTTTGGCGTTGCGCTGCGTTGTACATGATTAGGGCCTAAGTATAGTAATAAACTGGTGATTGCTTTTTTTTAAATCAAACTATTTATTTTTGAATGCATACATTTTAGCATCACTATCACTCATGTTTACTGAGACTGCTAATTTAGAATTCATGAATACTTTTGCAGTATCACTAAAGGCGAGTTAACACTATCACACATTTCTTACGTATTCCATAATCTTTGTGAGATAGAAATCTAATGAGTTTTGTTGTAACTGTCAAAAATCTAATGTAACGTTACAGTTTGTAGTCACACTATCACACATGAACACGCTTTTGTTAAAATGCAACCCTGATCCAATGAAAAGTATTAGCGTTAAGAAAAAAATCAAAAAAACGATGAAGTCGTATGGGAAGTCAAGTTTTTTTCGTAATACTTGTCATTTTCATGACACATGGAATTCACACTATTACACTTTTACATATTACTTGAGTTTTTGACATGCATTAGTACAAAGTATTATAGTGTAAACTAGCCTAAGTGTAAGTTGAAACTGCAAAATAAGTGCACTACCCCCATCTATGGCATGAGTTCACCATTTAAACAAACTTAAATACATAAGGGTTAAATAAACAAATACTGCAATCTTGATTCCTGTAATAAATAACAAATATGTCTGTATGTATGTATGTCTTCATAGATATTCGGAATTTAGTAGAAACCAATTAAAAGAACAGGCTTAGGTAGTTTTTGACCATATATTTAAACTGGATATAACCGATTTTGATATTGCTGTATTGACAAATCACAAGAATACAACAAATGCAACTATATGACATTATTAAATTAGTACAAAAAAAAAAACGGAGATTTAAGCCTTTGGTTTTATTTTTATTTGTTTGTTTATAAATAAAATTATAATTATAATAAACCTTTTTACCTCGCAATAGAAATGTAGACGTTCAACACGTTGTACAGAGGGATTTTGGAGACAAAAGACCGATTTTTCGATTAATACTTTTTAGCTAAGATAAATCCGTTTTCCACTAAGATAAATTGGTTTTCGTAAAAAGCTAGAAAAAGTCTAGTGAAGATACTCAAATATTTTACCATGAAAAATGGTGAAAATGTTCATGCAACGCACTAGCTAATGCGTATAAGATATTTTCACTGCTAACATTTTTTAATCATTTTAATTATCAAACATAATTATTTAGATTACAAATGTAGTTAAGTATAAATGAGCGAATTAAAATGGCATTATAAAACTCAGCGTTTGCAGTTTTCCTTGAAAAAAAAAGGAAGTAAGGCCAGGCTACATCCGTCTTATTATTGGAACCAAATAAAGAAATTAGCCAACATCTCACGGAATTTCACCGATTGATGAACAAACTTATAAATTTTCTGAAAAGTCACGTTTATTGCAGTGCAGTTTTTTGATAAAAACTGTTGCATACATCTAGGCTTAAACATTTTTAATAATATTGCAGTTACTGATTAGTCATCGTCCAGACATGCAATTTTTGGTACTGCAATTTTTTAAAATTCTGCTTTGAAATTGCATTAGTGTCCATATTATGAAATTCTACTTTAGCAATTTTTGTATTTTCATCTTGCCTTTGCTTTTCTCCTTTTTATATTTAATATATACAATACAAGTACACCTACAGCCAACTTCAAGTTAAAAAGTGTGAGAATTACAAAACAAAATAGAATAGTAAAGTACATAAAACTGAGTACCCCTTCCCAATCTTTTCACCCCTGTTACCAATAAACTCAAGAATTGCTGCAACAAAAATTGCAAGTCTGGACGATGACTTATAATACCAATTTGTAAATTGTTGATTGCCAGCAATTCTAAAGATCTACATAACGAAACAAAACCGTATGATTAAAGTAATAAAACGATTTTAATTGATAATAAAATTTAAGAAAGCAGAAGTATAATAAAAATGTGAAACATAAAAGTTATTACTGTGAAGTTTTAAAAATGTGCGTGTGATACGGCTGAGATATTTGTCAAAAAATAAAACTGGTACTTTATGCCTGTTACTGTCAATAAAATGCTAACACATGGAAAGAACTTTATTGATGCAGCAGTATTCCCTATTGGTATGCTCTCCGAGGAATGCAATAGGGAATACGTAATAACAATTTCAGAATGTATAGTTTAATGTTTTCCAGAAAGAGAAATATAACTTTAACAAATACTGATGCTTTGCATCACTTGCTTGCATCATCAGATCTGTACACGAGGAATATAAGACGTCAACCTCATAAAAATCTTTTAGAACATGATGATGTAGTTCAAGAAATTATAGCATCTTGCCACAAAAGATAAACGAACCTCGGAAATTAGATATTTTTAAAACTAACTTGGGGCTGCTGAAACGAATATGACATTCATTTATTTTTCTTAAGAAGCGTTTTCGAGTCATTCGCGCAAATCATGTTTTTTGCAGTTGTTTTAGCTAATTCCAAAAATTTAAACCGCAATTAGGTATCTAAATGCAGTAGTCGCTTTGATTAAAAAAACCAGTGTTTAAAAATGCTTGACTATTTTTAAGGTTTTTGTAATTGCTTAACTTAACTTAAGAAAAAGAACACAGCAAAAGCAAAAAGCAAAAGCAAACGCAGAAAAAGTGAGAGTAAATAATTTATTTATTCTCACCATGTTTATGTTCTCAGCTTAAAAAGCCAGCCAAGCAACCACTTGAAAAAAAAAATTGCTGTTGCTGTAAGTAATAAGTTTTTGTTTATTTTTTTTTTGCTTTGGCTTAACTGTAAATTGATGTGCTTAAATTCAGCGAGTATTAACTTCTTTGCTGTTTTTGACTTCATTGCTGTTGCTTGCTGTTGCAGGCGTTAGTTGCATAGAATAGGTATATACATAATTACATAACACAAAATAAACAAATTAGTTTAAAAAAACGTGTAGTTTCATTTATGTATGTATGTACCTATTTATTAAAAAAAAACGCAAAATACCAAAAAAATTCGAAACAAATTCGTTCATAATATATTAAGTTCCAGCAACAGCAAAGAAGTTAACTTGCTGACTTTAAGCGCATCAAAAGCAAAAAAAAAACAATCAAAAACTTAATACTTACAGCAACAGAAAATTTGTTTTCTTAAGTGGCTTCTTTGCTGACAGATTTAGCAGAGTACATGCACATAGCGAGTTTAAACAAATTATTTACTCTCTTTGTTTTGCTTTTGCTTTTTTGCTTTTGCTGACTCGTTATCAAAGAGTTAAGTAAACACTTAGACACACAGTTTTTTAATTTGCTGCAAAAAATGTAAACAAAGCAAAAATGTGCGACTGTTGCTATTTTAAAGCAAGCAATTTAAACACTGAAAAAAACTGTTTATGAAAATTTAAATTGGGATGTTTTCACTAAATATGTCGTTGCTTTATTTTTTACGCTTACTACGTTTGAAACAAAATTTTATTTTAGATATGGGCAAAAAAACTTTTTAATTTATTAAATTTCCTAACTGGAGCGACTAAAAATGCTGAGTTTTGAAAATACCGTAGAAAAATATATTTTTTTAAATCGAAAGGTGTAACCATAGTATGCAACTAGTATGCCGACTCGAGAAGGCGTTTTCAACATAGTGTACAACTAGCACAAGGCGAATTCATGTATACGGTGGTGTCGATACTACAACAAGTAACAACAAAAAAAACACACCAATGTATTTTTTTGTTGCTTTCGTTGATCGATATGTCAAAAACACAAGCAACTTTTGACATTTCTCTCTCTTAGTAAGAAAAAAAAGTAGCACAGCTGTGGTTTCAACGCCACCTGATAAATGAGTTCGCCTTGAACTAGCATGTCGACTCTTTGACATGTACATAACTCAAATGTCAAGGTACCTAGTAGATGTTAGTATTGGTAAGATTTTATTCAAATGTATTGGTGTTTAAAACTATTTTCACCCCCAAACAGTTGTATAAAATCGTATAGAAAGTGGTAAAAAAACATTTGTTAAATAAAATTTTCTTAGTTCGAAAAAATTTCAATTTATTTAATGCTGTCTGCATTTATAAACTTTTAAAAACAATGTTTGTTGAATTTTTATTCTACAATATCGGAAAATATTTCAATAATTTAAGATATCAAATATTTTTTTCATACAACAAAATACTACTCTGCTGGCTTAAATAACAGAAAAAAATTAGTTTCAAAAAATTTATTTAAAAATATTTAGTTTGTGAAAAATAAAAACATTTTGCAAAAGCAAATAAGCAAAATATGCTGGAAAAAATTATTAATTATGTGTTTGTTTCATAAAATTAAATAAAATGTGTTGTATTGTGAACAATTTAGAATGTTATCATATAAAATTTTGTTTTGTTTTTGTTGTTTTTATGTGTGTTGAAGTCACACAGAACGTGTACGTGTGATGGGTGAACTAAAATTGAGAACGCTCTCTCGAGTCGGCATACTAGTTTGGGTTTGAATTTTTGATTTTAATATTATTAAGCCAGCAGAGAAGCATTTTGTGGTATGAAAAAATAATTGAAATCTTAAATAAATTTTCATATTGAGAAAATTGTATTTTAGAAGAAAAAAACAAAATTTGCCACATTCTATACGATTTTATACAAATATGTTTAATGGTGAAAATTATTTTAAACAGCAATACATTTGAAAAAAAAACTTACTTCTACAAACATGAGTTAGGTACTTTGACATTTGAGTTAGGACCTGTCAAAGAGTCGGCATTCCAGTTGTATCTATGTATGTAATTCATTGAATTTTTTTTTTGATAAGACAGTATAGATTTGTGTAATTAAAAGAATCAGTTCTCAAGATTTTTGAAAATAGAATTAAAAACTGCAAAACAGATGTTATCTCGAATATCTCAAAAACGCTTCCTAAGAAAAATAAATGAATGCCAAATTCGTGTTCAGCATCCCTAATTTATCTTAAAGAACATTTAAGTTTTGCGGTTATGACAAAATTTGAAAATTTGTGAATGAGTGTATTTGATGAATAAAATATTTAATTAATTTGGACTAATTTTGTGTATATGTACTTTTATATGGGCGGTGGGCGTGGTTGATGGTGATGGAACTTGGCATGCATCTTTTGTTTATTCTAGAGACGAAAAAATTGATAAGGATTTTATGGGTGTGGGCGTTTTAATTTTAAATTCAATTTTTTAATAATTTAAGTCAATATATGGTTCAATGCCAAGTTTTAATGAGCTAGGACCACTCCTTATATATTTGCATACAAATGTATGAAGCCATCCCCCTGTGCGTTATGGTGAAACAGACCAGAGCTTCTAGCTGGAATCGAAGCTGCGGTAATAGACTAGCTCACTACTAATAAGCTTCGCGGGGTATCCTGCTTTTAGTTCTATATCCTCTATTATAATTCTATTTAGCTCTGGTTATTATTAACAAAATATTCGAATATATAAAAAAAAATTAGATATTTATATTTGTTTAGTAAAGGCTGCATTCTACCTTAAATATATTTACAACAAAAATTAAATTATATATCCCAGTCTGTAACCAAAATATAAATCGAATTAACTACAAGTAACGTCTATTTTTTTTCTTCTTTTTTCCTTTTCAAATAAGCGATAAATTATAATCGCATAAATGGTTGTGCACAAATTCGGCACAGTAACCCTAGTCAAATGTCCAACATATAATAAAATATTACAAGAATCCTTCCTCTTCATCCCCTTATTTGTAAAAAAAAAATTATGAAAACC
Source organism: Pollenia amentaria (assembly GCA_943735925.1). NCBI lineage: Eukaryota > Metazoa > Arthropoda > Insecta > Diptera > Polleniidae > Pollenia > Pollenia amentaria. Next base: position 232,106,516 of record OX031009.1, on the reverse strand, counting down.
ATAATATCAAAAATGTCCTGATGGCAATTTTAAGTTGAATAAATTTGAAAATAAGAAATATTGCCTGTGCTATTTGCCCGTCAATCCTTAAATCGTTGTTATGACAGAAAATATGTATAGCTGTCATTGAGGGCGCCACCAGTTAACGACATTTTTTTTTAAATTCCACTTTTATATATACATACAATGATTTTTGTTAAAAATAAACTATTTCTTATATAAAAACAGGCGTACTTTATAAGGTGAATTACTTTTGCGAAGATTAAAATTTGAATAGCAAAACGAAAAAATGAATTACTTAAGCGAACATTTTTATTTACAATTTACTTTTTAAAGTTGGTTTATGGTGTTTTCTTTCCTGACAATAATGTTTCATGCATGTTACCGTTCACGCGGGTTTTTGTTCTATTCTAAAAATATATGCAAAAAATTTGATAAGTTGTCGTTTTCCTTTCTAAATAAGTTGCAAAAATAAATGCCAAATATGATCCATATTTTACACCCACTTATAATTGAGAGTAAGATAATACCCTTTTTTACATCTACGGTAAGTACACAGAAAGAAAATTAAAAATTAAATTTTGATTTAATTAACATTTTAGTTGTTTTGAAATAAATTTTCAATTAAAATTTTAATTAAATAACAAAAAATCTTAATTGACTTTTTTCGTTTAAAATAGAATAATTTAAACATGTAGAATTGTTGTTGGGAGTTGTCAATATTTATTTTAATAAAATAACACATTGTTTGAAATGGCAAAGCTTTTTGATCACTTTTTTAATTAAAATTAAAAATATAATTTATTGAAAAATTTTTTTCAAAATTTTAAAATTTTTAGTAATCAATATAATCATTTTGGTAATAGGTGCAAAATCAACAAATTGTTTGCTTGATATTATGAATTTGGAATAAATTTGGTGATTGGAGAAATTTAATAATTTTTTATGTGTACTTTTTTATACAAGCAAGTCATTTTCTTATTTACATTTGTCTTGTGTTTGCGTACAATTTGTGTTATATTGCGAATTTTGGTTATATTGCGATGCATATAAAATAAAAACTTTTTGTGTTCCGTTTGTTTTGATTTCATTAAATTATTTTTTTTTGGCGCAAATTTTTTTACAGCAGCTGACTTTAATTATTGAAAATCAGTGAAATTCAAATTGATAATTTTATGTTGAAAATCACTATAACTGTGGTGAATATCGCTTATTAGTATAAACTTTGCATTCAAATTCAAATTAGTGTTGAGTGTAAAACGTATAAAAGTATTCGACCTGGGACGCGGTTAAACCGACTCCAAAGATATTCGCGCAATAAAATACACTCCATATAGCGATAAATATTTAAACTTCGATTCGATAACTGTTCGGGACTTGACCACATGGATCACTGAGCAGAATTTTTCTCTTTTTTAAAGCTTGAATTATACTTAATTTCAATAGCTCGAAATATTTTAAATGATGGCGAATAAGGAAAAGCGATACGGCAGAACTTATTCGAACAGAAGAGTGTTAAGTACCTATTTCAACGGCAACTGTGATTAAAGGATTTTTCACCCGGCATTGGAAGGACGTTATATTAAGAGTTATAATAATATTTGATTAATTATTGTACAAATGGTAAAAATGTCAAAAACTTGTCACCTGTTAAGAAAAAGGTTTTTTGTTTTTATCATGTATTTATTTTGTTTAATGAAAATTTTCAACCGGAATTTTGGCGTACAATGCTTGCTTCCGAAAAATGGTCTGCGCAAATTTCATGTGATTACAACTTTTGACATTTTGCCCATTTAATCGTATGTATTATGATAAAAAACACAACTCTACAAAAATCAGCAGGCGTTTCGAGCAGACCTACTAATTGGGCCATGGCAACAATATTATAATAGCGGTTTTCACTCTTCATACTTTTTTATACAAGCAAGTCATTTTCTTATTTACATTTGTCTTGTGTTTGCGTACAATTTGTGTTATATTGCGAATTTTGGTTATATTGCGATGCATATAAAATAAAAACTTTTTGTGTTCCGTTTGTTTTGATTTCATTAAATTATTTTTTTTTGGCGCAAATTTTTTTACAGCAGCTGACTTTAATTATTGAAAATCAGTGAAATTCAAATTGATAATTTTATGTTGAAAATCACTATAACTGTGGTGAATATCGCTTATTAGTATAAACTTTGCATTCAAATTCAAATTAGTGTTGAGTGTAAAACGTATAAAAGTATTCGACCTGGGACGCGGTTAAACCGACTCCAAAGATATTCGCGCAATAAAATACACTCCATATAGCGATAAATATTTAAACTTCGATTCGATAACTGTTCGGGACTTGACCACATGGATCACTGAGCAGAATTTTTCTCTTTTTTAAAGCTTGAATTATACTTAATTTCAATAGCTCGAAATATTTTAAATGATGGCGAATAAGGAAAAGCGATACGGCAGAACTTATTCGAACAGAAGAGTGTTAAGTACCTATTTCAACGGCAACTGTGATTAAAGGATTTTTCACCCGGCATTGGAAGGACGTTATATTAAGAGTTATAATAATATTTGATTAATTATTGTACAAATGGTAAAAATGTCAAAAACTTGTCACCTGTTAAGAAAAAGGTTTTTTGTTTTTATCATGTATTTATTTTGTTTAATGAAAATTTTCAACCGGAATTTTGGCGTACAATGCTTGCTTCCGAAAAATGGTCTGCGCAAATTTCATGTGATTACAACTTTTGACATTTTGCCCATTTAATCGTATGTATTATGATAAAAAACACAACTCTACAAAAATCAGCAGGCGTTTCGAGCAGACCTACTAATTGGGCCATGGCAACAATATTATAATAGCGGTTTTCACTCTTCATAGAAAAGTACCCTTGTAGACCTTGTTAGTCTTATTAATGTAAGCTGTACTAAGCACATGTGTTTAATCTACCAGAATAAAACAGTTGACGAAACTCTATCTCTCTCTTTCTCTCACTCAGCGGATTCATTAATGTGATGTATTGATAAAAGTTCTTTATTGAATGAATTCTTTATTACAATTACCAATATGAAAATGTTCTAAAACTAAAGGCAGAATTAGTTTGTACGTTCTGTTCTGTTACGAATCAGCTGTTTTGTTTCTGTTCAATTGAATCTCTGTATGTTTGGTTTGTTTTAACTTTTTCCTTCTGATCTGTTGCGGATAATCTGTTGAAAATAGAATTCAACGTTAAGTTACGGCCAAAGTGTGTATGTATTAGTTTGTTGTGATATGAAAAATCTGTAATTCTTTGTTTAAAGCCAAAAAAATTGGTTTTAGTTAATAATTTTTTAAAACTTTACGTATTTTTGACACAAAATATAAATATTTTTATTTTTTAAGAAAAGTTTTTTTTTGCAATTGCAAGCTTCTCTTTTTAAAAGCAGATGATTCCTATCACAGGAAAATTAATTTCAAAATATTTGCTACAGAAAGGAAGGAAACAGAACGGCAACGGAAAGTAACAACTAATGAGGCCTTAAATTTTTCTAAGGTTGCTACGATTAGAAAATATGAAGTAAAACCAATATCTATCACGCCCTCACTTAAAATATGTAACAATCTTAGTTGAAAGAGCAAAAGATATTTTAATATACAAGCCCTTTTTTTTATTCCTACGCTAATCCAGCGAAGCTCTTCGCTTGTCTGCAGGAGACCAGACTCTTTGGCGGGAATCGAACCCGCAACCCCGGTAATGATAGACTAGATAACTACCAGCTAGCCTACCGGGGCATTTAGAAGCTAAAGAAAGATTATAATTTTTAAATAATATCTAGCAAATAATAAACATAACATCATTTTAAGTTATCAAAATTTACAAATAATTAAACGAATACAAGAGTTGAAGATTCAATAAACAAACATAAAAAAGGTTTTTTTTAAAGATTTATAGTTTCTATCTCGATAATATTTCAAAGTTATAAGGCTGATTTATTTATATTAAGAGGGTTTTTCGAAATGAGTCTAGTAATAGGCTACCAGAGGTTTTGCAGAGTGGATTTTACAAGGGAAGCTGTTAATAACTGGAAGCACAACATGTTAGCGATACAATCCTGACAAAGTTACTTTGAAAACTATTCCCCAAAAAATAAAATCGTTAGGCCTCTAATGTTTATATTTCAATATTTCGTAGGTAGAGTGATTCTGAAGTAAAACTAATTTATGCGTGCGTGTTATTTAATGCTTATATTACAGTAGACAACGGATATAACAACATCTCATATAAGCTTTTAATAAAGAATGGCAAAAGCACCGTTTCGTTTTCCATATATGTCAATATAAAACGTATTCTGTATAAGAAAAATCATTATAAGAAAAAAGAAATTGATACAAGACAATTTTTGCATGCACAAATAACAAAAATACGTTTAAAAATTACTTTGTATAAGGGTAATTCCATGTCAAATCGACCAAGAGTGGGACCCGACCCCTTTCGATTTTAATGAAATTTGGGGAGGAGAAAAAAATATATATTACATATATAAAAATATGTAATATCGTCGGTCACAGGTTGACAACTCTTAACTCGCAAAAAAATCGAATCGGGGTTTTTGAAGGCAAAAGACTGTGTTTGTCCTTCTGCATGTAAGCATGTTGTTTTCTTTACACCATCTTACAATAAATATCTCCTACTAATTTTGTTTTTTTTTTGTTTACTTCTAACACGGTTTAGTAATGGAGTAATAACGTTTTTTTTTGTCTCCTGAAAAGTACAAAAAAACATGTTAAGAGTTGTCAACCTGTGACCGACGATATACTGCTCTTTAAAAATCCTGAAACTTTGAAGGAGGTGTATTTTTCTTTTTTAAGATATGAGTTTTTTCTTTCGCAACGTGTAAAAAATAATCCTAAAATAAAATTTTAAAAAATAAGTTTTTGAATTAGTCCATTTTTAAAATGTAATATTTTGCAGATATTACATTATAAAAACAACTTTTTTTTAATATACTGCTTGTAGCACCAATTATTCTTTTTAAAGTTTATATAAGATAGCAGGCAGATAGTACGATTAGCAGCTATGCTGTTGGTAAAAAAATCATTATTTAATAGCAACTAAGATGAAATTACTTTTGCTGAAACTGCTCCATAATGTTTAAATTGTACATGCCCTAGCAACCATAAATCAGAACATGTTGCTACAGGTTGGGATCGCAGAAGGACACTCTGAAATAAGACAAAGGCAATGTTGGAAATTCGTAGGTTTAAAATTATCTTTTCATGGAGAATATAATTCATAAATGGTATTTTTTAAAGGACCGCAACAGTACTTTTTGGGAGTATGACGTGCTTACGATGGACGACAACAGATTTAAGGAAAACTTTCGCCTCAACAGGAAGGCTTTTCAAAAATGTCTGTACTATTGGACGCATTGCCCCCAATTATCCGGTGTGCAGCAATGTAAAATTTCCAATTGGATGGGATCCCACCAGAAGGTCCCATTTCTTTTTTCTCCTCTCTACAAAGTTAATAGTTATTTTTTATTTCTTATTTTTACGTGCACTTCTTCCGCACTAAATTTGTTGTTCATTTGCACTGATATTTCTTTGTAAATATGCCCATTCCTTTCTGTACGCCGCAAATCGGTGGCACGTTCCGCCCACAGTTCTATTAGAACCTATGTATCTCGATCGCAGCAGACACTACGCTTCTTGCCCTTGGAAATCTTTAAAGAAAAAAAACGCGTTTTAACGCAATTAAAATAACTAACATTTTCTGTCTTTGAATCCATTTGAAGTTTACAATTGTAAACAATTTGACAACAGTTAATTGATTGTCGACAATATTGCCATAGAGCAATTCCATATGAAAACGATCAAAATTGGCAAATTTTTGGACGACCCCTCTCCGATTTTAAAATAAATAGTCTCAATCGATTGCCCAGCAAAAAACAATGTACCTACATATTTTTTTTTTTTTTTTATAGTGACTGGTTTAGTGGTGGTGTACACCACTGTCATGTGAAAAATTGAAGAATTCTTCATAAGGGACCTCATTGAAATTTGTTTTAAAAAAAAACTACTAAAGCGATCGCAACGAGTGATAGCTCGTTGGAAAGGTATTGAATCAGGCTTTAATAAAAATAAAATTTTCCTAATTTTTCTTAGAAATTTACCTTTAAATTTTCCCAAGAAAATTTAATTTTCCGATTTTCCACAGAAGCTCTTAAATCTTCCGGCAAATTTTTTTTTTTTTGGATTCCTCATAATTTTTGCTTTAAGAATCAGCAATAAAAAAATGGGCCCCGACTCCTTGTTTGGACAGGAGAAGAGCATTTAAGAGACCACCTTGTTAAAAATACATTTTAAAAATTACACTGTGCACGAAATTGACACTTTTTTTTCGTGACAAGCTGGGCACCTGGCGTTTTAACATAATTCGGGTACGCTGAATCCAGTGGTGCCCTCGGTTTTTTAAGATTGGCTCTGGTTTTCGAGATATACCGTTATTTCTAAAATGGAGGAGGTTGCACAACATATGTTCGCGTAACTCAAAAACGCTTTAGCTTTACACTGTGCACGAAATTGACACTTTTTTTTCGTGACAAGCTGGGCTTGATTTTATTCACAAAAGTCGACAAATTTTGATTAATTTAAGATTCTTAAATTAATAATTAAATTAATATTTAAGATTCTTAAATTAATCAAAATTTGTCGACTTTTGTGAATAAAATCAAGTTGCTAACAGATTTTAATCGCTTATGGCTTGTTTTGTTTGCAGCTTCGTTTTTTATATGCCTGCAAAAAATTAGAAGCCTCGCTGCATTTTTCAATTTTTTATGAATTTTTAAAGAACAAAAATTTCAAAATTTTGATAAAAAAAATTATTTTTTTTTTCAAAAAAAAAATTATGTTTCTAAAACAAATGCGGATATTAGAACGAAGTTTTACTTTTCTCAAAGAAAATTTTATTGCGGAGTTTCGGTTTTTTAAGTTTTTTCAATAAGCTAAAGCGTTTTTGAGTTACGCGAACATATGTTGTGCAACCTCCTCCATTTTAGAAATAACGGTATATCTCGAAAACCAGAGCCAATCTTAAAAAACCGAGGGCACCACTGGATTCAGCGTACCCGAATTATGTTAAAACGCCAGGTGCCCAGCTTGTCACGAAAAAAAAGTGTCAATTTCGTGCACAGTGTAATTTTTAAAATGTATTTTTAACAAGGTGGTCTCTTAAATGCTCTTCTCCTGTCCAAACAAGGAGTCGGGGCCCATTTTTTTATTGCTGATTCTTAAAGCAAAAATTATGAGGAATCCAAAAAAAAAAAAATTTGCCGGAAAATTTAAGAGCTTCTGTGGAAAATCGGAAAATTAAATTTTCTTGGGAAAATTTAAAGGTAAATTTCTAAGAAAAATTAAGAAAATTTTATTTTTATTAAAGCCTGATTCAATACCTTTCCAACGAGCTATCACTCGTTGCGATCGCTTTAGTAGTTTTTTTTTAAAACAAATTTCAATGAGGTCCCTTATGAAGAGTTCTTCAATTTTTCACATGACAGTGGTGTACACCACCACTTAACCAGTCACTATAAAAAAAAAAAAAATATGTAGGTACATTATTTTTTGCTGGGCAATCGATTGAGACTATTTATTTTAAAATCGGAGAGGGGTCGTCCAAAAGGTAATCGCTTTCATATGGAATTGCTCCATACTGAAATACCTAAATTCAGTATAAATTCGCTCTGATTTTGTGCATTTACGTTAAATCTAATACACATAGGGAAGGGGATAATTCACAAGTTAATTTGAATTAAGACTGATAATGCAAATTAAGGCTGTCGTCTGTCTACGCTATAAGACATACATTTTTTTAAAAAACTTCGCCTTAAAGAAAAAAACCATTATAAGAATATTTTTAAGGCATTTTTCTATTTTCCTTTATTCATTACCTACTGTATAAAGCTACTTTTCATTTTGTGTATCTTTGTGTGGTAACTGTGGTTTTTCTATGTTGCTTTTGTTTTGTTTTGGCTTTCGGGTCTTTGTGTGACATTTTTAATATTTATGGTCTACAGCCTAAGGCGGATTCAATTCCTATCAACAATAATCCTCATACTCCACACAGTTGAAATAATAAGCATAAATTAGCACCGACGGTACCGTTGTAACCACCACTGCTGGCAGCAGCCGGTGTCTTACTCTCACATGTTCGAATAGCAATATTTATATTGAACAACAAAATAAAACCTATTGGACGTATTAAGCGAATTACATTTGTTAATGTTAGAATATCGGTATAAATTACAATCTTAATAATCTGTAATTTTTTATTTTTGCTTCTGGTTTTTGCTTATCCCGTAACTTCTAGCTCTTGAGAAATGGAAAAGTTCCTTATTTTATTTTATTATTTATTTATTTATTTTCTTTTCTTTATTTTGCCAGCAGTGTTTTGTCCAGACTAACTTCTTCGAACAAGCAAAGTTTTCTAATGATGCCGTTACTCAAGGGTTGGTTTTAGCGATTAATTGACGGTCGATAGAAAAGGTTTGAATAAAATATAAAGTTGAGGAAAATCTGTAGATTACATCGAATTTTTCATATTTTAAGAAACATTTAAAATTTATGTTTTTTAATGAGTAAAGTCTCCTTCACGTTCAAGAGCCCACTAATATTGGAAATACAGTATCTTATCCATTTCAATATCATCGAATTAATTCCAAAAGTCATAAACGCGATGTTTTTTACAAATATAAATAAAAAATATGTATGTCCATTTATATTTTCTAATTACATATTTTTCTTGTATTTGTGTTTCTAAGTATATCACAAGTTACTTGAAGGATAACTTTAACCCAAAAATAAGAACACCGTTTCTTTGGTGTTTGTTTTCTAGTTTTTGTTTAATATCGAACATTAATACCACCCATCGCATATTTAGACATTCTGTTTATCTTAAATCTTCCTCCGATTAACGTTACATTTATTAAAAGTTGGTTGCCGCCATTTTTGTTACCGCACCAGTATAATTAATCATTAGATTTGTAGATTTTGTGGATTTATGGCAAATACTTTGTTGCTTTTGTCGTTTGAATTGTTATAGTGTTTACTGTATTTGAAAACTTAAGCTACGGTCACACTTATCAAATATTTGACGAGAAAAACGGGACCAACAGGCAAACTAATATATAATTTCCTTAAATTCCGATATTTATTTTTTTTTTTAATACCACATTTTACATATAACACTCTTTTGCTATGTCTAGCAATGTGAATTGTTTTATTTTGTGATATTAAGACCCTGTTAACTCTTACTAACTATAAACAAAAGTAGTGGTTATGCTTATTTGGTCAAATATTTAATAAGTATGACCGCAGCTTTATCTTCATTTGTTTTGGATTCTTTGCGGTTGTTTTGCCTTTTAATGACAACAACATTCAAAGTCATATATTATGAACTTGCTCTTGTTTCGCATTGTTTTGAAAACATTTGCAGAGCAAAATATGGGCTTGGCTTTTAGTTTTTTTTAATGTTGTGTGTGTTTGTATTTTGTAAAAACCAATACGTTTTGCTAATCATGGTTACAATACTTGGAATGTTGGATTTGTTTTCTCTATTCATGTCTTCCATTTTTGGTTTGTTCGTTTGGATGTTTTTAAAAGCCCGATTTGACGTAATTTTTGCGATAAGAACCACCTAAATAGCTAAATAATAACATCTGAAAAAATTAGAATAAGTTTTTTTATACCCTTGAGTACCGTGGGTGTAAATAGTCTTCAGAGCAGTTTGACATATTTTTTGCTTTCTTTTTATCTACTTTAAACATTTAAAGAGATTAAGAGGATAAACTGCCACAACATTTGTCAATGACTTTACCTAATTTTTTTTTTTATTTTTTTTTTTTCGTTTTCCCAATATCTGCTTTTATTATACAAATTCAAATAAAAAGTTGCCAAAAATAACATTCATAAAATTTGAATTTATTGATGGCACTTGAAAAAAATTGTGGGTTGTATTAGAAATTCTTCGTTCTTATTAAAAAATGCAACTTAAAATTTAATGAATTTAAATAGATAATCCTTATCTTATCCATAAATACATTTTAATTACAAAAAATGGCCTTGCAATAGTTGTGTACTTCATTTAAATTTGTAGCAGCAATGCCGCAATGAAGTAAATGTGTGTTATGTAGCAATGTTATTTCGTCTTTTTTCTATTTATATTTGTATTCTAGTTATAGTTATTTAATATGGCTTAATACACTACAAAACTAAATGTAAACTTTAGACATTTCTTATGTACTTCATTCGTGTAACAAAATCGGTTCTTTTTTTGTTCTCTCAAGAAATCCTTCATATCCGCTTTCCATTCAGTATTTTGAAAATTTTTTTTTTTTTTTTGTGAAACATATCGGAATGTCATACCTACGCTGGTATCACCGTTAACGGTACTTATGTAGAAGAAAGATTAATGGAGGACTCGTAGCCGCATTATAACCGTAATAAAAATAATGTTCTCGATTAGCGAAAATCTTTGCATACATACAACGAAGTTTTTTTTTATTTTTTTTTTTTTGAGGAAAATCTAAAAAAAACTACATTGACTGGGATGTTGCAGGGTTGAAAATTTTCTTCAAGTGCTTGTAGCTACTTGGAATGTTAAAATCTGGACATATTTTGTCCCTTTTTGTTACTGTCGGCTCAAGGCTTGTATGTTACACAGCATTTCACTCGTGATTGCCAAAAACGAATCTTTTTTGGTAAATTTGCCATTAAGTCAGAAGATGTAACGAATTTTGTAATAGGAGAGAAATAGCAATCATAAATTATTGTTGCTATAAACACGTTGAAATGGGTACTTCCATAACAAAGAACAATCATTTCTCTTAAATTTTTTTTTTGAATACATCAATATATTTAATTATTCCGAGATATATTATATATTATACATATATGTATATTATACATATATGTATGTAAAAATATTTTTTTTAATGCACCATAATATATATAATGTACATTGTACATACCAGTGATGTAATAGACTTTTTTGAAAAGTCTCTACGCAGCCCGAAAAAATCCGAATTTTTCCGTATGCGCTCAAAAAATTATCCCTACAAAATTCCCTACAACTTTTAAATGATAATATGAATGCAAATAAAACCGATGGCGATTTCCTAACAATCGTACAGGTGCTTTAAATGATTTTCGGTGCACTAGATTTTACATTATTGTTAAAAAGAGCGTACAATGCAAATTGAAGATACAATTTTATGACTAAAGGGATGTATGTTCAGACCTAACAAATATTTGACGGAAAAAACCAAAAAAAAGCGTGACCAGTAAATTAATCAAATTTTAGCTTTATTTTTAACAAAATTCTATTGATTTACTAAACTTTATTTTTAAGAAAGATATCTGTATTATCATGTGGTACTGATAAATCAAAGAAAGTATATTTCTACAAAAGGAGAAAAATTTAATATTCATTAAAATTTTTCATTTTGGTGACTTCACTTCAAAAGTTGTTGATGCCCTTATTAACAAGGTTTATATTACTGCTCTAAAAAATTAAATTCTTGCAAAAGTAACTTTTATAAATTTAACTTAAAATCAAAGTTAAAGTGGGAACAAGCATTCACTTTTATTAGTATTATGTCACAAATCGAAAAAAATTGCCAAATATATACAGATTTGCCAAATTTTTTAAAAGTCCCTACATTGTAATGATTTCAAAATATCTGTCCTCTTTTCCCTACGGCCATTTTTTTAGAAGAAAATCCTAACAAATAGGGATTTTCCCTACCTATAACATCACTGGTATATACTTATATATTCATATAACTGATATAAATCACTTATATCGCAATGCAGTTTTTATCGTATCTTGCAAATTACAAAAAACTTGATTTTTAACCTTTAACTGTTGAGGTGGTGGTAAATTTTACCCTCTCCTTACATTTTTTCAAAATACTCTGTTCCATTGCGCTCTATAAATTTAATTTTCTTAGTATCTTCTCATATCGTGATCGTCGTTATTCACTTGTATTTTGGCTGAGCTCGACTTAGCACGAGCGGAGCTATGGACATGCTGGTGTAAAAATTACCACACGTCATCATTTACGTAATATTTTCTTTGAAAATATTTTACCACCACGTCAGCGTTAGCGTAAGTATTTAGTAGAAAAAAATTTACCCCACATCAAAATTAACATATTATTTTCATGGAATTATTTTTACCACTCGTTCGTTTTCGTGTTAGTAAAAAATATTTTATATGATATAAGCTCATTAACTCAGTGCGCTTTGCTACCCTAATTAAAAAAAAGAAATACATTTTATTAAAAACAGGTCTCGCGCATTGTTTAGGAAGCTGTGTGTATCAAGTTTGAATACTGTTACTGTTACCATTCTCCAGTTATACAGAAATCTATAATCTCTGTGTATAAGAGGTGCCACACCCACTTCCCGCCCATTTTTGTAGAGTGGTTGCTTATTGATAACCCAGCTGTGTGTACCAAATGTGAACAATTTTCTTCTTACCGTTTATTAGATACAGAAAATTTATTTTGTGCCACGCCCAATTCTCTAATCCCACCCACATTTTGTCGGATGTTGTGTATTGCTAACAAAGATGACTGTACTTCATTGCGAAACTTTGACTCTTATTCAGATATATAGAAATCTATAAGGTCTTTGTATGAAAGGTGCCACGCCCACTACTGCCGCCCAGATTTTGTCAGATGTTGTGCATTGGTAACCAAGATATTACAACCGAAATTTGAAGTTTAGCTCTTACCGATTTGCCTGCAATGTAGTAAGCCAATGTGTATGGGATGCTGATTTTTATGAGTAAAAAACCTCCAAAATGTTGACCTGTAGTTTCTACACCTCATTATTTTTTTCATGATCTCTTTTATATCTTTAAGTATATACATTTGGCTGTGAAAAAAATGCCCTTCAAGTTTTTGTTTTTTTTTTAATTCATATTTTTTTAATAAGTTTTTGATATATCGTTTTTTTCATATTAAAAAAAAGGTTTGTGAAGTAAAGTACGTTTTTCGTTTAAACAAATAAAATAATTTTTGGTTTCTTTATTTTTTGTGATTAAATATGTGGTACCTTGTTTTTCAAGAACAAATAATTATAAAAAAATATTTTTATCTAAATTTTTTTTAGTAAGATTAAGAGGGGTAAAATTTACCACCACGTCATTAACTATGTCCCAAAATTTCACCTCGACAGTTAAAGGTTAAGAAACATCCTCATTAGTGGACATAAACTAAAAATCACTGTTTCTTTTAACTGTGATTGTTTGATAGTTTGTCAGTTTTCAATTATTTTATAGTTTAAATAAAAAAAAACTATCAGCCATGTCACAGAGTACAATTCCATTCGGAAACGGAATTCATTTCGTATTTCGATACTTCAGAAAATTACGAAAAAACTTTGCGGAATGAAACCATTTTCGTTCTCATGAACGAAATGGGAGTTTTCTGTATCTTAAAGGCCAGATAACTATCAAAATATACTTTCTATCAATAAACACATATGTTTTCTTTGGCATTGAACGAAATCATTCCGAACGGAATTGCACTCTGTGACACTGCTGTATATGGGGGTTCACTGCTGATCCGAACACAGTCAAGATTTATAAGATACTTCAAAACTCTAGCGAAATTCTTCGCAAAGATAAACTATATTCTGATCTGTAACGGACAAGGTCAAAAAGTGTTTCGTCCCTTAGGTAAAAATAAAAAACCAAAGTCATTGGCTCTCATTTTCGATTAAATTAATTTAAGTTCATTTACTCAACCTCAAAATATCTTGGAACTGTGAGCTCTTCATATTTTCTAAAATATTACACGAATAATATTAATAGATTAAGAGCTTAAAAAAACAAAAAAATATGTACTAATACCTGCATGTTTACAAATAAAGTTCTTTTCACAGAGGGCATTTTTCATGTACGCATATCTACAGCAAAAACATTGTGGTTTTCTTACTGTCAATCAAACTCAATATATAAAAAATTCCGCTTGTGTTTTTTATATTGATGCTGACAAATTTTTAAAAACAGCGATTAAAACACAGGTATATAAATATTAAAGAGCTGCACAAGCATAACAAATATTGCTTACAAGCAATTTCATTAAATTCAGATAGTAGGTGTATATTACTCTCTCATTACAAAACACATACTTCCAAAAACAATTGTTTTGCTTTACGATCAAAATATAGAAGAATAGAACAAAACTGCACAAGAACAATGCTGAACTAAAATAAAGCTGAATTAGAACAAAGATGAAGTAGAACATTAAAACAGAAATAGAACATTCCAAGCATGTTTGAATGTTTTGATTGTAAACATAAACCAAAGAGAAAATTGCAAAGGGAGAAACTTTTGATTTAATTTCGTTTGAGTGGTTTTCAATGGGTTCGGTTGTAGGTTCCTTTAAAATATTATTTAAAATTTAGGAAATAATATAACTAAATTATTAAGCTTAAAGTCTTTTTTTTTATTTTTATATAAAACTTTAAACGTTTATTTAACCAATATTTCGGCACTCCTTTGAGTGCCTTCTTCAGGGTTTTTTCTTCCTTATTTTATAAATTTTCAACAATTTTTAACAAATTTATTAGAAATATTGGTTAAATAAACGTTTAAAGTTTTTTATAAAAATAAAAAAAAGACATCAAGCTTGATAATTTAGTTATACCTACCTAATATAATAATAAAGGTCGACTAAAATAAAATAAACATTTAGGAAATAGGTAATTCAAAAAAATCAATTTTGCTTACATTTAATGCATCCATTTCAGTTATAAGCTAAGATCACTTAAAATTTTTTAAATTCCTAATTACGTGCACTCGATGCTTTTACTATAATTTACCGTTTCTTTATTTCATTGTCTGTTTTTGTGTTGATATTCTGTTTGTTTTGATAATACAAGCACTAACAAAGCAGAAGAGAAAAACTTTTCAAGTTATGCTTGTTTTGTTTTGGTGAGAGTAATGTGTTGTTATGTTTGTTTTGCTATCTATGTTTACAGTGAAATAATATGATTGATAGTTGTGTGAAGTAGAACACGGAACATTAAGAATATTTTGCGCAGCCCTTTAATAAATATCATTCATCTCTAGTGTGGTCCACAATTGCCAAAAGTTACTATATAATCCAGAAAAATTTAAATTATTGCGTTTTGTTACGGAACTCATCAATCAATAGTGAACAAGAATTTTTCAACACAATAATATTCTAAAAAAAAACAAGTAAGAAAGCTATATTCGGCCGTGTCGAATCCTTGATACCCTACACAGACATTGCAATATTTCAGGAGTGGGCTCTATATGATATCTATAAGGGTTAAATTATGGATCAATCCTTACAAAATTCCGTACAGTGATTTCTGGTAACAAATTACAAATCAATTGCAATGCCAACGTTGTCTTCATATGCTTCTACAATAATTGCTGTTTTTTTTTTAATTTTTTTAAAGGTAAAAAAGATTTAAGTTAAAGTACATGAACTTACTTTTCTTTTCATATACTCATACGTTGTTGTTTGTGTTTTCTCTAAAAAATTCTGAAAATCACATGCAACTGGTACCAAATAAATTTTTTTCTATTATGACAGTTTTTTTTTTAAATTTTTAATCTTTGTTGTTATTGTTATTTTTAAATTCTTACCATTTGTTACCTTCACATGAAATTAAAAAAGTTTTGGTTTTTATTATTTTTCATCTCTATGAATAAAAAAGTGACAAAACTAAATTAAAAATTATTTTAGATAATATTTGATAGATTACAAATAACAATAGAACCAAGTAAAAACGTATCGATACCATACACCACAGTATATACAGTCAAATTTTCAAGAGCATCCCCTATTTAGAACCCGTGGCCTACAAGACATTTTAGTTCTATTCCGTCAACACTTCACATACTGTTTTTGCTTAAGCCAACCTTTGGTTAACATTGAAGCTATAGGTATGTACACTATATGCACTACAAGACTATCTTGTATCTCCCTGTTACATGTTTCACTTGAGTTATCCGTTGGTAAGCAATTAAGTATTTTACATGTACAGCAGAATGTAATGCATTTTCTGGCCCGCTACGGCCTTCGTCAGCATTCTTTGTGTTACACTGGATAGTGATACTGGATAGTGTTACTCCAATTTTTAAGCAGATTCATTTTCTGGACAATAAAAGAACAAGAATGAGCAAAATAGAAAAATAATTACTAGGCGTTTTTTTTGGCAGCCAAAAACATTTTTGGAAATAAAAGAATTTATTATTTCAAATGCATTTAAAATACATGAATACATGAATTTTCTTAATATATGTAAAAACTAATAACAAAAAAATATTTAACCTTAAGCGAGACTTAAAAGAATAATTTCACCATTCAATTGGATTAAAAAATTATTTTTAAATTTATTGAAAATATTATTAACGTAAAGAGTAAGTTTAATTTAAAAGCTGGTTTTGTTTCTTGACGGTGTATGGAAGAACATAATCCTGGGGCAAAGAAAAAAGGCTGAAGCTTGAGCACGCCTAACAAAATTTAGTTATATAACCACAAATATATTATATAATACAAACAAAAAACCAACAAGTTTTTGAAAAATCTATATGTACCCACTTTGTGGACAATTTATTTACATCTTTTTCAATAGTATTTTTTGTGTTACTAAAGTTGCACGTGTGCCTTATACCTAGGGATGCCAAGCCCGAAATCCCGATCCCGATAAATCCCGGGATTTAAATATTTTAATCTCGTTAACTTAATTTTTTATTTTTCCTTTTTTATAAAAAAGAAATTCATCATGACATTCTCCCTTGGGAGGATTGGGAACGCAATATTGATCTTTTATATTTATTTGGTTAACTCTGTTCAAACTGTCATTGAAAACGAAAGAAAAAAGTTAAAATTTGCTATTTTTTTTAAGCGTGTTTAACAATTGAAGCAAATCTGCGAATAACGTTGTAAAAGCCACTTTTTGCAAAAACTGTTTTTTGCAGATTACCGTTAACATTATTCTCTTACACTGTTTAAACATAAAATCACCCAAAATTATGCGATACAAAGAGTCAGCCAGTGGAAGAACGTTGTAGGTTACTAACAATATGATACAAACGAACTGGTTCTGCAACGTGGAATAACGTTTTAAAAGCCGCTTGCGTAGTGGAAAAACGTTTTAAATGACATCACGAATGTGGATGTGAAACGTTTTTTCCACTAAAAAAAATTATAAACTGTTAATTTGCATGTAATTTAAAATTAAAATTTCTTGATATTTTGCATAAAAGTTTTTTTTATTATCATTATTTTTGATGATCTAAAAAAAATTTATTTATTTTCCTGCCTTTTAAAAACGTTTTTTTTGCACTCCTGAAAAATAATAATTTTGTAACATACAACGTTATTTGCGGCTGTGATTCAATTATAAGAAAAATTTAATGTGAGAAGTGCTGAAAATAATTAAAGAAGAAAATTAATTAAAAAAAACCAAAAGTTCCGTGTGATGATATTTTCTTATTGATTCCACAGGTGCACCAAATGCAAAATTTTAGCTTTACTCTTTACAGGTTTAGGCTTAAAGGTGTTTTCCGCGAGTGGGCATGGGACCTACGGTAATTTATGGAGCGATTTCACGAAATGAAGTACCCTGAAGCCCCAATTTTCGTCGTTAATGGGGACTGGGGAAATGCGACGAAATCCGAAATAATTGTTTATTGGTTGCTTCCAATATATAAATTTTTAGCAAGAAATTCTACTTTTGGTAAAAAAGTGATATGGTTTCGTTTTTTTCTATTTATTTCAGCAAAAGAGTTTAGTTATTATATAGAATAAGTAAAACTATATATCGTTACCTAAAACGCACCAGGTCCTATCTAACATTTTGAAAATTTTACAGGAGAAGCATAAAACTATTTAAAATGGTAAATTGATAAATTGCCTTAAACTGTTTATAATTAATTTTTCTTCTATTTTTCTTGTAAAACCTACCAGTGGCTCTGACAAGTAACAATGTTGCATATAATGCAAACTGTTAGTGATGTCTATTAGCGTTTATCATATACTATTTTGTAGATAGGGATTTTTGTTTTTAACTAATAAAATTTAAAATTTTGGATTGCAAAATTTGTTGTGGACATTTGTGTTGATGCAATACATCAGAATCAATGAATGAGTCGATTTTTAATTTTTGGTTAGTTAGGGCCTTTTGCGTTTCAAGTAACGATATGTGTATTTGAAAAGAAATATAAAAATATATAAAAAAGACATACGAAAACATATATGTTCATAAAAACATAACTCAAATTAACTTATTTCGCTAATACATATTCACGTACACATTAAGGGCCTAATTGTGTAAAGCGCAATTCAACGACAAACATTTCATTGAAAGCAAAAACAAATTCAAAAATATTTTTTAATTTTGTTATTGCTTTCATCAGAAATATTTGAAATTTAAAAATTCAATGTGAATCCCCGTAGAAAGCAGCAACAAAAGTATAAAAATATTTTTGAAATTTTTGGAGCTGCATTTCGTTTTACACAATTAATAAAAAATAGAATCTAATTTGCGATCAACACGAGCTATCTTTAAATGATTATTTTTTTGCACTATCTCTGTTGCAAATAATTGTTTCTGTTGAAGGTGCTCAACCGAGGGTTCTGTCTAAGTTAGCAGCTTTTTCACTCGAATTTAAACTTTTTAATATGTCCGATTAGTTCCAAACTAATGCATTTTCTCTACTTTGCACTCATTTTGCCACAGCACTTCTTATTAAGAACTAAATTCTTACTTCCTAACACGCAACTATATGCTAAGAATACGGAATTAAATGGGAATTTGCCTTTTTACGCGGTTTGAAAACGGATCTTTTGCTTATCAGCAGGTTATTTTAATTGAAAAATGAAGAAATTTGATACCCATATTGCCTTTATATGAAAAAACATAAAATATATCGGGATTTTCGCGTTTTATGTGAATAATTACAAAAAAAAGTAAATTAACATTATTTTAAAACAGATTCAATTTGAAAAGCAGAACATTATTTCTACATACGTAGAATTTGTATGAAAACCCGAAAAGAAAATATGTATTTAGCTTAATATCTCAATTAGTCACGGATGGTCAACGCTAGAACCAAAATATTTTTGGAATCATCATAAAATATATCAACCTTTATTTTCAGAGGGGTAACAAAATCACTTTTTTTTTGAGTCGCTCTAATGTACATATCTATAGCTTCAATGTTACCCAAAGGTTGGTTTAAGCAAGAACAGGATAAGGATGAATTCGAAAAATAAAAGTTTTTAATATAAAAAAGTACGAGTACTTATAAAAAGAAAAGCATAACAATTCTTGAGATATATTAAATATATTAAATGAGTTTATCAACACATTAAACTTTAGTAAAAAATAGAAAACTTCAGTTCTTTATATGCAAAGCCAACAGTATTGGCATAAAAACAAAGCGGTAACATTATTTAAACCAAACTTTACAAAATATTTTTTTGAAATTATGATTTCAGTACAGAATAAGCAATTACAGAATCGTTTGACACGTTCCCTTTTTAAGGTTGTTTGTTTTCCAAGGCGAATTCATTTCAGGTAATCTCGGTAGTACAACAAGTACAACTCGTACAAAAACCACAAGCAATTTGTTTTTGTAAAATCATTGTACAATGTCAAAAACCGAAACAAATCAAAACAGAAACAAAGATAATAAACAAAATTTTGACATCCAACAATTATAAAGCTAAAGAAAAAAAGTTATCAGCAGGGCTTTAAGGATCACCTGTAATGAATTCGCCTTGTTGTTTTCATAGTCAAAAGAACATTTTATAATAATACTTTTGATTCAGAAAAGGTTTATTAAACAAATTTTCATAGAAAATTCGCTTCATAAGCCTGCTATAAGCCTAAAACATTTTTTGTGAATGTGGGGGATAATATCTAAATCATTTTGAGAATCTAATCCAAAAAATCTTTCATGCAGCAGGCTGGCATACAAAATCATTAAATTTTTTGATGCAGGTGGGATCAACTTTTATTTTCGTTTTTATAGAATAACTCAGGGTCTTAAAAATATTTTAAATTTTGGTCAATTTTACTCCTCTTCATTTACTAGTTCGAAATTTCGTAGTTCGACTACTGAGCAATTCTGAACTTATCAGATCTGAATTTCAACAAATAGATAAATTTTTACAGAGCGTTAACAGTTTCTGTTATGGTCTGCAGTGATACTCGACTCTGGCTTTAGGGTCTATCCTATACATTCCTCCGCTGCACATATCTGTAAAGGAGGAAGCCTGCAGGTATGCCAGCAGGATGCCGCCGAATACAGGGCAGGGGACTGTGTGTGCAACATGCGGATCTTTGAAAAAAAGGATCCAACTATCTTGGTAAGTAATCACATGCGGCCTAGTCTGATATTGGATAGGAACTTTATTGTCCTTACATCTGATAGGGACCAATAGGCCAATAGGACCAAAAGGACCAATAGGAGGCGCGGGCGCGCGGACCAGATCTGGTTCACCGACGGTTCGAAACAGACGAATGGTGATACTGGAGCGGGCATAATGGGCCCGGGTTTGGAAACGGGCTTGCCAATGGGCAAACAGCCTATCATCCAGGCAGAAATCTACGCTATCCTCATATGCGCTGTGAAATATCTGAGGAGAAGGGCAAAGGGCTTGAGGATATTTGTAATGTCGGATAGCCAGGCCGCTCTTAGAGCACTTTCTTTTTTAGAGGTCCATTAACAGGTTGGTAACACAACGATTTAAATTTGTGTTGGGTACACGGCCATGAGGGCCATGTGGGCGACGAAAGGGCTGACCGCTTAGCAAACAGGGGCGCTCGTCGCCCATTTATAAGCCCTGAGCCTTTCGTTAGCGTTCCCGCCAGTCACATTAAAGGGATGTTGCAAACATGGTCCGAACATGAATTCCTTTACACATGAACGTCCATTTCTGGACGGTCTTAGTCCAAGAGATTTGTGACTCTGTCCCGTAGCAGGGCAAGTAGGCTTCTTCTTTAGAAGGGGGAACTTACGCTACTTGTGGGCTTATTTTCGTAGCATTGCGGTCTCATAAAATGGGTAATGTTTGTACCAAGATATACAGGTCTTGTGAGGTTGATGACGAAACGTCGGAATATGTCGTCTGCTGCTGTCCGGCTTTGGGGACTTCTAGGCGGAAATTTTTCGGGGGGTAAATGATGGGCTCAGCTGAAATCTACGATCTTTCACCGGGCAGGGTGATAGGCTTTATACGCAGCCTTAACCTGACATGGTGATATACACAGGCGGCCATACGCACCGCTGAGGGTCTGAGGGATAATAACCATGGAAACCGTAAATATGCAATTGCTTGTTTTTTATCTTGCGAGACCCAAGAATGAAGAAACAATATCCCTATAGGGGAAAGGAAACTAACACCAAACTTGTCACGTCACAGGTCGTAGGGACCGGTTCCAGTTGTAACACCTTATATGAAGGGGACTTGTCACTTAAACATGGCAATGTCCTAGAACGGGGTTAATTTGCAACTTTTTGACACTTTGTAACAGGTCACTGAAATAACATAAATGGACACATTTAATTTCAGCAACAAAAATGCCAGTCGCAGATTTTGTCCCGAGTAAATCATATTAATATGATAGATCTCCTTCATATTAAGAAATATGGGCAGATAGCATCAGCCCGCAGTCAGTTTTGTGTCAGTTGCCTTTCCTCTGGAGTAACAACACTTTAATCACTTTATCACCAGTTAAATCATATGTCTTGTTTTCACATATCACAATTCGTTCCTTTTTATTATAATATTGTGTTCACAGGTCACGGGATAAGAGCTTTGAGAACAATTGACACAAATTTCCCGCAGGGATATTTCTGTGGTTTTCATGGGTAACCGCGTATGTCTTAAAATCAAATTTTTCAGGAGAGCGGAAAAAACATTCCAGATCGAACTATGGGCGAAGTATTGAACTTTTTGAAATCGGTCATTACGTAAAAAAATCGGAATTGGTACATATTTTTTTAGAAATTTTAAGAACCATACAAAGAGCGTTTAAAATTAAGCCGTATGGCATCAACATCTCAATATCGAAAAAAATGAACATACGCGGTTTCCCATGAAAACCACAGATTTATCAGTTTTAGATCTTTCATTAATTTTGGCAGCGATATGTGAGTGCATACACTAAGAGAAAATTCGTTCGTTCAAACAATGAAACGGATTCATTATTAATTCTGCATTGATTAAATGAAATTTTTCATTAATATAATGAAAAGTTTCATTGATTGAATGAAATCTCCAAATCGCCATTTTTTTGAAATTTTATTATTTCATTGCTTTAGTGAAAGGCTTTACATTGTTTTAATGAAGTTTCATTTATTGCGAATTTTTATTAAATAGAGATATAATTTCACTTTATTTTGTAAGATACAACATATAAAATTATTTTTGCATGTAGTTAAATAAAATTTGGTTTATAAACCTTTTTATTTATCAATATTCTAACATTTCAAAAAAATCAATAAAACCAAGTCATTAATACAATGAAGCTACTTCATAAATGTAACGAAACTATTTTAAATTTTTTTGCAAAATGTACATATGTGTGTGTGTAATTTGTTTACACTCTCTCCCCACTTTTGTGTAAAATCTCCTGTGTTCCTTCGTTTACGAGTTAATAACATGAACGAAAACGTTTAATGTATTTAATGAAACATTCTTCATTAAGAAAACGTGTATTTTGTTGTTAAAAAAAATATACTTTCGTATATATTTAATCATATAAATAATGAAGCCTTTTCATAAATTAAACGAATATTCTTCATAGGTGCTACGTAAATAGTTGTATGTATTCGTTCTCTGCATCCCCTCTCTAATAATATAAATGAAAAAGTTTCATCTATTCAATGAAACATTCTTCATCAATAAAACATGTATTTTGTTGTTTTAAGCAAGAATGCTGTTTTTTTTTCTAATTTTACTAACTTAAACTAACTGTAAACTTTAAAAAAAAAAAAAAAATGAGAAGAACAACATAAGGTTACCATTAGTTGGATGACTATGTGTCTTTGTTTTCCATGCATTTGTATTCCTATGGTAAATGCATAAAGTGGGCACCTTATGTAGAAAACTGAGAGTAAGGAAAAATCAACCACCTTTTTATTTGCGTTTCTGAATTTGAAATATAAAGACGTGCGTAAACTTTTTAAAAAAAAAAAAAGGAATTTAAACAAAAAGTGAAAGAAATAATATATGTAAAAAATATTTAAAAAAAGTTAGATCAAACTGGTGATAAAATAAGAGTGTAATAAAAAAAATGGAAAGGCGTGGGAAACTTTATATAAAATACCACAAAAAGAAATTAAAATTGTTCGAAAATGAATCTCCGCCTGGCAGTCAAGTATTGGAAACCAAACAAAAATTCGGTAATACTGTTTTAATAAAATTTTTTCATATTTACTTAAACCTTTTGTTATTTCTTTATAGTTTCAGAAAACAACGCACCACATTATATACAAAGTCTAAATTATGATAATCTATCCGCAGAAGATTTTCGAGCAACGTGGTCAGCCTGCGCAAAATTTCGTCTTAACCAAATTTGTTTTGAAGCAAAATATATCAATGAGGCTCTAACGCTTTGGTCACAATATAAAGGGCCGATTGGCTCACAATTGGTAAGTACTTGTTATAATTTGAAAACACTTATAAACGTGGATTTTGTTGCTAACATAATTGTTTAGAAATTATTTAAATTTATTTTAACAAAACATTTTGAAAAACAAGAACTTAAATTACAGAAAAATGATTAAAAATCCGAAATATTTAAGCCATTTCTATAGTTGTTTTGTCAAACAACCACATATTTTTTTAAAATTTGTTATATATTAATTAATAAATACTTTCTTTGTATTATAGATTGACTTGGACTTTAAAGTGCTCCAAGAAAATTATTCTACAATTACAGATTAAAAATTAAAACAAATGTTTAATTATTAAACATCATTTAACAATCCACGATAATAAAATTCAAAATTTAGAGTGGGAACAAATCGAAAAAGGTGATATTTTCATCTTTTATTTTCGCCATAAACTATTTTGTATTTATTTTTCTTCTTTTTAAATTACAGTAAAAATAAATTTTTTCTTAAAATTTATGGAGTCTTCATTACTGTCTCTACCCCACTAAAAAAAAATTATAAGAAAAACCCATAATGGTAAGAAAGAATTTGGAAAATTTACCGTCAAGAATTCCCAAGAATCATTTATATTTATAAAAGAGACTATTCAGTCAATACAAGACAGAAACGAACCAATACAGCCATTCATTTTGGGTTTGGGGGACCCTAAAAATTTTAACATTTCAAAATATTATGTTCACATAGGTACAATTATGATTGGATTTAAAGATTTTTGTAGAGCATTTGATATATGTTTCAAATCATTTTATGTATTTAACGTAGTATATCATGTTCAAATTGTTGGTGCTTTGTAGAAAGTTTTATTTATAACATAAATAAAACAACTATAAATTATTACTTCTATCTATTGAAATTATATATATAAATATATATATATTGACTATTTATTGTTTTTTTATTGTATATATATATATATATATATATATATATATATATATATTGTTAACTACTTCTTTAAGTTATTTAAAATTATAATGATAAGCTTCTTGTAAGCCAATTATTGCCCATCTGAAATGTTTTAAGTCAGTATTGAAATTATATATTTTTTTTATCATATTGTACAATTAAATAAATTTTAGTTCTGTTTAATGTACAATTTTTTTGTATTAATATTAAATTAATTTAAATAAATATACATAAAAAATTACACAGGTTAATAAACAGATTATGAAAGAAATTTTCACACACCTTTTATAAACCTGCTTTATTTTTTTAGACTAAGGCCCTAATTCTATTCAATTTATTTATTTAAATTATTTCCATTTATTAAATTTGTTAAAAACCCAAGCTATGTTTTGAAAAGCTTATGAAATATGTGTTAAAGTTATTATTGAAATTATATTTTTTTTAAAATTGTATACTTTTATTTTGCTTTAACGTTAAATAAAATTACGTATATTTATCTTAAAAATATTTTCATTTATAGAATTTATTTAAAATCACAAAAATTAAAAATAATTTTTATTTAATTATACATATACCGACAGTAATTTTAATCGAAATATATATATTGTGGTATTTATATAATTAAATAAAATTGTTATTTATTTAATTTTAGTGGTTATAAAAGGGGGGAAAATTTCATATATTATATGAAACATAATCATTAATCTAATGACATTGTTTCATTAGCTTGATGACAACATTTTCATAGGAATAATGAAAAATTTCATTCCACTAATGAAGCAATTTCATAAAAGTAATGAAACTCCGTCATTAAATGAATGTTATAATTTCATTTTATTAATGTAATTTAGTTTTTGAATTAATGAAACAACTGCATTCTATTAATGAAAAAAATCATTTTCGCAATGAAAATGTTTCATGTAATCAATGAAAAATTGTCGTTGCATCAATGAATCATTTCATTCCATTAATGAAAGAGTTTCATAATACAGCTTTCAAATCATTTCATACTATATATGAAGCATAATGAACGTTCTTCATTGAAACAATGAAAAGTTTCATTGGTTCACTTTCAATGAAAAAATTCATTGATCCAATGACGAAATTCATGTCTGGAATGAAGCTTTTTCTTTTAGTGTACCTCACCTAGATCCTGTCAAAACTAAGGGTAGAAGTATATAGCACGCGTTAGTTCGTCAAACAGTATCGTGCGTTTGAAAATTTTAGCGCACCTTTTTTTATAGAATTCTAAGCTTTAGCCCTTTTTTCTTATACGATGTTCTTCAATAAGATTTTCCTCCTTGATTCGCAACTTTGTAAAATTATTCTTTTTTGTTGTCAGCTGATTGTCAAAAATACGAAAGGAGTCTAATTAATCAGAGAAAAAAAGTTCAAGCGCCGAAATTTCAAGCTTTGGCAGGCGGTTGTGTACAAATTACTGACGCGTACGCGACAAAAAGTTTTTTATGGAACTTGTTCTATGAAAAACCCTTGTTTAATTTTTTTTTCCAACGATTCAGAAAGATTGTTTACACAATATCTATCTTGATATGCCGCACATTTCTGCATTCTAGTGTTTTTCGAGTAGTGACTCTATTGAAGTAAAAAAGCGATATGTAAAACTAAATTCTAGTTGTTCGAATTTAGTTTAACATATCGTACAAATGTACGTATTGGGTTTAGTTACTTCTTTTTGCAATTTGTTTAGGGCTTCTTTCCCTCAACTAGAAACAACATTTGCATTGTAAAATTAAGACGTCAATAAGGCAAACTAAATTTAAGAAATTTACACAAAGCACAACTAGAACGAATTAGTTAAATGACATATTCCCACGTTGAGTTTTTTTAGGTTTCCCCCTTGTATCGATATGTTGCCGTCCCTTAAAACATAAATGAATTATTTATTTGAGAATTTTCTACAGGATTCTTTAACAAAGATTTAATGAACTTTTAAAAGAATAGATTTTTAAAATATCCTTTTCTCTGTACATTTTTTTTTCTTTTCTTTATTTGAGTTGAGCAAATGAGTATTAGAAGAAAAAAAAATTAAAAGAAAGAGCCTTAACTGACTTTTTGAGTTTCCATTTTTATAAAACTTAATTCATTTTAAAAAAGTCAATAATTGTAATCCGCCGTCAGTATTTCATTGTGTTTTTATTGTTGACATTTTTGTTTATGACTCCCCTTTTGTAGAAATCACAAGGGACATTCTAAGCAAAGAGACGAATCAAGAAAGGGAAAATCGTCATGGAGTTGCAACTAATTTTTTTTTTAGGAACGTCTTAGGTTATTTTTATAGTTAAATATTATTATTATTATTGTTATTACAATACAATACAACCGCTGCCATTAATTCGTACTCAAACACAAACATATATCAACGTTGTATCTCTAGTCCGTTTGAGTGTTTAGGGTAGTTTAGAGGTTATATTTGAAATTTGGTTGCCTACCGTTGCTTAAAACAGATTCCTTAAAAAGGCTTCTTTCGACTTTGTTAGGAAAAACAAATACGCTTAAGATTTCTAACAATAAAGCATTTTTGTGTACATACATACAAACAAACATACATGCGTGTGAAATATGAGATGAGTTCCCAAATACTTCGATTGCATGAAAACATAAAGATTTTTCAAACTATTTGAATATTTCTTCTCAAATTTATGCGATTATTAATGGAACAACGCACACACAAACATTATACGAAAGAACAACAATTTTTGAATATCAACAATTTGCTGTTTTTTATATTCCTTTTAGTTTTCGTCGATTGTCTTTCAATTCGAGAAACGAATCGACAAATACCAATAATATTTTGCTTTTTGTTTTTGTTCGGTGTGTTTGCTACGCTGTCATCACTTTATAAAATGTTTACACAAATTAAGATTCTCATACATTGTTGTTTATAGTGATGTATTTAGTGCACTGTGGGTCAAAAACTTGAAACCAATTAAGTATGAGAAAATTTACACTATGAAAATCAAAAAAGTAATGCTCAAACAAAAAGTTAAACAATTACTAGGGCGTTGTACAAAAAACACTTTTTTGCTTTGATGTTTGCAGTTTTTAAAGCTGAATGAGAATTCTCATGGCTTAAAAGTTTCAACGCCGAAATTGATTTTTTTTTATAAAATATTAAATTTTTGTTTCTTTGCATTTTTATTTTATCAAAACTTGATACCTCTACATATTTTAAAATGTGAAATATATATCTTTTTGTTTTTTTTTCGAATTGAAAAGTGGAGAGGCTATTTACTAGTGAACTAGTCTGTTAGTGCAAGGGTTGTAGGTACAGCAACGGGCTAATGGTCTAGGTTTCTATTGCTCGGTAAATTAAGTTAGAATAAATAAATAAATAAAAAAACAATAATTTTCTTAAAGAGACAGACAACTAGTCATAATTATTGAGGTAGATTTTTCCAAAACCAGTTTTCTGATATTCCGAATAGTGGCTATTAAAAACCCGGCTTTCGGTAAAGAGTTTGATAAATAACCGCTTAACCGGTTTTGTTAAAAAAAATAAGAATGCATTACCTTAATGTCACATTAATAAAATTATATCATATACAACCAATATGACACAATAGAAAACTTTGTGAATATCATTAATACAACAAAAATTAAATTAGTTATCGTTTATTTGACTAAAAACGAAACAAATCAGAAAGGCAAGGATCCAAAAAATACCTAGTTGAGGAGTTCCATAGTTTGTTGTATTAAAATATTTTATTAACATTAAAACATTTCATAAATAAATTACATTGTCCGCTAGTTATTAAGTTATTTAGAAAATAAATTTGGAACTGTTGGGTTTTGATTGGATTCATGTAAATACATTCATTTTGATATAAACCCAATAGAAATATTACGTTTTTACATGAACTTCGCCGAAAAAAATTAAAATCGATTGAAATTAAAAAATTTGTGATATTAATTAAAAAATGAAGTAAATTTGCACCAGTAACAAATTAATACTATCAATTAAATAATTTTTGATATTACAATATTTTCTGCAGTAATGTTGTTGATATAAATAAACGTTCACTTGATTATATTTTAATTCAATCTGGTTGTAGTTTTGATTAATGGTTTGATTAAAAAAATTTGATCAAAAAACAATTGCCGAGAAGTTCCCGGGATTAAAAAAGGAATAAAATTAAAACTTTTCCATTTCAATAATATTGCAATTTAAAATTTTTGTTTTGAAAATCATAAGTTTGGAAGAAAATAATGCAAATTTATTTTTTGTTATTCTTTACTTTTAACAATACATATCACATTTGATCATAAAGAGGGTATTAACTCACTATTTGGAAAAAATCTACACGTTATATTTCCCCATATTTCAAAAAAGGAAGCTCAACATTAGAAAAAAAATTTACATTTCAGGTATATTTGCATCAAAAGTAAGAAAAACATGTACCAAAATAACCGCTTTATTATACCAATATAATCGGCTTATTCGATATTCGGAAAATGGACATTTAAAAACAATAAAAGCCGTTCGATCTCCCTAGTCATTATCGCTAGATACTTTAAAAATCTACATAACGGTGGTTGTTTCTTTAACAAACCTTGGTTTTCTTAAACTTTTAATTAAAAAAATTACATTCGTTTGAGGCCACTTTAGAAACCTCTACATCAATAATTTGTCATCCAAATATTTTTGTTAAATTAAAATATATAAAACTTTGCAATTATTATTGCACTATAAATGAAAAACGTTTTCTCTAAATTATTTATTTTACGTCCCACTGTTTATTGTCGTTTTTTTTTTTTGCTAAAGCAATCAGTTGATTAACCCATAAAAAGTTTTTTTATACGAGTATAAATATGATGAAGAAAACGTTAGACAAACGTGAAGGTACCATAAACCAATTGATGATATGAAGTCAACTGTTCTGGTAATGCCAACAATAATAACAACAACAAACGTTGATTTCTATCCTTTTGCTTAGAAGGATACGAATAAATGTACATTCATATGTATGGGTGTAAGTGTTTTTTTTTTTTGTTTCACGTGAAATTTAGGCAAACAATCACTACACTTGAATTCAGTTTGACTCTAGTTTTTTGTACATCGCCTTCCCTATTTAATATCTTATTGGTTGTAGATGTGTGTGGATGATTTGTTTTATTTAAGCATGGGAATTCTCGATTCTAAAGGTTAATAATCAATTTTTTTCGTCAGTTTCTTGTAGGGTTATTTGTATATTGGAACGCCTTTATTAACAGTTTACTCAGTTTTTCACTTTTCTCAAATCAGCTTCTTTCTCATGAGTTCGAGTTGAGGCCTTGATGTGTGTATCTTTCAGTATAAATTTGTGTTTTTAATGTTTGGTAATTTAATGCCAGTCGAAAAATTATTGTCAATATTATGGCTTCTATTGACAGAATTAAATGCGAAAATTCTCACACATTGAGAAATCATTGTATGGTACAAATAGAGTAAAACGGCAGTTAAAAAAATTCTGTCAAAATTTAAATTCCATTTTTTTTTTCACCAAAACTAGTTAAGTTTTGTAGGCTCAAATTATGATTTTTCGTTATATCTTCAGAAGCGACTAGGGCGAAAATACTTGGCTCCGAACATTTAGGGGCCATTCTTCGATTTCCAAAACTACTGGGAAAACCTTACTTAAAGAACTGAAGAGAGCGAAATAAATTTTTGTGATTTTTGTAATTTACAAAAAAATAGTTTTTGTCAAATTTTATCGCTGTACTAGTCCTGCTAGACCACGATAGTAAATATTATATGAGAACTATAGCTCATAACGAAACTACAATATCCAGTTGTAAAGTTTTGGCTTAAATAAAAAGTTATCTGTGCTGTGCTATCGCTTTTGTTAGACTTTTGGAAGTAAAAGTGATTTCGGTGGTCGGGTTCACTTGTACGAAGGTTTGGCTTACATAACTAAACGTACTTCGTGTCCAATAATGTCTTAATACCATCGTTTCAGGAGATTTTTGGGAGTGGGTCTTATATGATACCTTTATAGGAAGACAATTGTCGCTGATTATATTTTTGCTGGCCTAAAAAATATGTCTGATAAATTTTACTTCCATACGATTTTGAAAGTTAAAAAAAAAACTGGTTTTTGGAAGAAATGCTTATATGGGAGGTACTGTCCATAAGGGACATACAACCCTAAAATTTTGTGACGATTGTTTCTAAATTTATGGCATTGAGAGTACTTCATAATACCTGGCAATTAGCTAAGGTCTATTATGAAATGGTTTATATTTCACTTACATGTGCTAGTCCTTATAAAAATATAGCAAATTTATGGCCATATTACGGTGGTCGCTTGTTTGGAGGCTATAGGTGAAATAATGAACCAATTTTTATTAAGAAAATTGTATGTTCTAAATTTTATTGGATTATCATTTAAATTGTCCTGTCTTAAAAATTGCAATAACAACGCAGGAAAAAATTGTCCCATTTAAAACATTAATCAAAAATAAAATCCGTTTTAATTAAAAATTGAATCAAGTGAATTAAAGTTTAATCAAGTGAATTTAAAGCTTAATTGATACTATTAATTTCCACCAGTAAAGAAATTGATAGTTACAATTAAATTATATCATTAAAAAATAAAAATTAATTAAAAATAAAGTTTTTCTTTACATTTTTTTATGACACATTTACAATGCACTAGGAAGGAGATTTAGACTGTACGCCGCAGAGTGGGAAATTTTACTAGAAGGCGGTCAAAATTCCATTACTTTTGACTGGATCGGTATTTTTATGCAATTTTTTTGCTCGATAGGTGCGATGTTAGGCTTTAATTTGCGCTATAAAACGTAAAATTCGACTGATAAAAATGATTTAAATTTTTTTTTTTTGAGTTTCGGTGTAAAAGTTAAATATTGCATATATAATTTTTCATTATTTCTCTTGAATTTTACAACTGATACTTATTTTTTAATCTCGAACTTAGATCCTGTGAGAAAATGCCAAATGTAAATTTTTAAGTCCCAATATTCGCAGGTGCCAAAGGTTGGCTTTTTTGGGACGAGACGAGTTGTTAAAGGTATAAAACAGAAAATTAACATATTGAAAAATGCCCAAATAGTATTCTTGGCAATCGATAAAATTTCAAGTAATTCAACTTTTATTTTTGGTTTTTATATATTAATTTAAATCAAAAACATATCATCAGTCATGTCACAGAGTACAATTCCGTTCGGAAACGGAATTCATTCCGTATTTTGGTGCTTCAGAAAATTATGAAAAACCTTTCCGGAATGAAACAATTTTTGTTTGTTGAACTGAATGGGAGTTTTCTGTATCTTAAAGGCCAAAAAACCATCAAAATAAACTTTATATCAATAAACAAATATGTTTTCTTCGGTTCCGAACGGAATCATTCCGAACGGAATTGTACTCTCTGACATGGCTGTATAATTTATAAACTATTTGAAATTAAACAATATCAGTAAACATTTCTTCTAAATAGCTTTGTGTTTCATTTTCCAGATGCCGTTTAGCTTCTTCCTCTAATTCGATTGGGGTTGATTTCCATTTTTGTCGAATACTGGAAATATATATATCTGATGTGCATACTGGCCAAATTTTTTTTGCATTTATCTTCCTGCTACTTATAAAATGATCTAGAATGGTCTTATTAACTCAAAATGTATTTTCTTCTCCTTGTTTTGGCTGATCCATTATAAGGGCTAGATGAAGGTATTTTTCTTGAATTTGTTTTTTGTTTGCTCCTTTTTTCCACATTTTATTTGTTTTTCTCACGGTTTCGTCTAACGGGCCAAATTCCAAATCATAACCCAATTAAAAAATATGCTTCACAAATGCTTCACTGAAACTATTGTCTTGTGATGTGGGTTGGCTTGATTGACTCGATGTCTTTAAGCATATAGTGTGCAGCTTGACGAAGACTTTGTTGGTTAATTTTAAGGAACATTTGAAAATTAATTTCAATGCATTGGTCATCAAATTTAAATATTTCCGGTTGAAGTTCTTTAAATTAATCCTTCATCTTTCGAACTTCTTCAGTTATGACATCTTTAGTTTCCTTTTTGTAAACAAAATTTATTGGTCTGCAATACTTTGTTGAGGAGGGAATTTCCTTTTTCCATACATCCATTTATGTAGCTCTATTGGTTGACGGCTCTAATCCAATATAAATTTGAACGAAAGATACCATGAATAAGTTAGTATCAGATGAATTTTCTGAATAACATTGCTTGTATTGATTCTGAACAGATCTTCCATCACATCCCCATTTAGAAATTAAAGTGATTCCAGTTTCACGATAGACAAATTTGCACAAACATTCATGGTCAAAAACGGAGCGTAAACAATATGTTTTATTGTTATTAGTCGTATTATTAGAACAAATTTTGTAAATTTTTTATGAGTAAAAATAAATTTTAAAAATAGTTAGTTACTATTTCCTAATATAAAACATTCTCTATTATAAGAGAAATTAGCCACTACTGAACTATTCAATTTAATTCACACCGTAATTTAATTACATATCCAAAGAATAAATCTTTCCGGAAGTATTTTGTTTAAACTTAAATCAAAGCTTTTAAATACAAGGTCCCACGTTAATTATTTATGAGTGTATGTGCGAGTATTCAGATTGAATATTTGTACAAAAAACACGAAGCCAATCGCAGTCAATGTTACACAATAATACAGGAATCTGATCTTGATTGCTTCGTTTAGCAATGACACGTACATGTCAATATCAGTGCGATAGCTTCAATCAGGAGTGACATCTTCCGTTTCCACATCCACATTCCCCTTTAGGAGTAACAAAAAAGAACTTAACTTCCGAACAAGCCCACATACTCCAGTGAAGACATTTACAAAGTGCTGTGTTTTTGGATATACATAAATTCGTGCGTGTATAAGTGAACAAATCATTTCATTACATTACAATCGCATGTCGACTCATTTATTTACATTTTTTATT
The DNA here is from genome assembly GCA_943735925.1 of Pollenia amentaria. NCBI lineage: Eukaryota > Metazoa > Arthropoda > Insecta > Diptera > Polleniidae > Pollenia > Pollenia amentaria. Next base: position 232,072,966 of record OX031009.1, on the reverse strand, counting down.
TTTGTCTTTTAAACGCTGAAATATTGTAACACATTTTTCACATGCAAAATACGCACACAAAACTTAAGAATGGGGAAGACCCTTCGTTTTTTCAGTAACCAGATACATGACAAGACTTGTTATTTTCTTTGCTGTATTTAATGTTGGTTGAGGTAAGTAAACATTCCAATAGTGAATGCAAAACCAACGAAACAAAAAAAAAAAAAGAAAAAAAATGTTCTCGGAAGTAAAGACTTCAGCCTATAAGGGAAGCAAACGGAAATCATTGCGTAACTCGATACTGTGATACGTGCCATCAAAAACGTAAAAAACACGAAAAAAGGAATACACGGTTGCTAAAGTAACAAACAATAAACGACAGAAGCGATACAACCTAAACTTAAACAGCATGAATCCTTTTCTCCTCTTTCCAATTTGCCTTCCGCTGTTACTCATAATTGCACAAAAAGTAAAAAATTAAGGGAACATATCAAGACTTTATAAAAGAAAAGCAACATTACAGAAACGAGCTTAGGGCACATAACTATTGTTAACTACTCAGTCATTTGGCACATTCGCACCACATCATCCCCAAACCGTTCTCTTCATTAAACCACAGGTGTTTATACGACTAAAAACCAGTACTCGCACAACTACAACTACAACTAATACTTAAAATATAAATGTGACAACAGCGTAAACCAAACCAAACTGTAACTAAGTAATCAACCCCCATCAACTGACGCTCTTTTTCCCACTATATTTACAATGCCACCCCCTGCCAACAATACCAGCCTACTTGTAGTTCGTGGTCTTACAGTATGGAAGTGTGTGTTCGGGTCTTCTTTAAGCTTAACAGTGTCTGTGAAACGTTAATACGAAATTATTGTAATCGTGGGTACATTGCGAATACCTTTAAAAGAATTATGTCAAGATTTAAAAAATAAATGCAAATGAAGGTAATTTGCAAAAGCTCGGCTTAGAACATTATAAACAAACAATTTAACAAAGATTGCAAATGTTGTGCTTATTTGTATTTCCTTTATAATTTAGCACACAGAATTAAAGGTCTGCATAAATCAAACACACAACAAGATTGAATTGTGAGCACAACACGTTTGTGTACAACCGCAATGACAAATGCTATGCGTTACCCTTCATCGCACAATTAAAATAGTGTTGTAAGGGTACAAGAATTCAGAAACCTTCACTCCAGAAAGTACTTGTATCTTTTAAGACCATTCGATACAGGCAATAAAGTTTTGCTTATACTGCTAGGATTTAAAAAAATTACCTCGTGCAGCTTGCGAGAATGTGTGTCGTATGTGGTGAACGAATACAAAGAATTATTTTTACTTTATATAAAAAGGTGTGTATTTTTTATTTCCACTTCATTGCTACGTGTATTTGTCATTCTTTTGTTAATTTTTTAGAGTATTTTAAATACCCGCTTCTCATGTGACTTTCTATAATAGTGAGTCATTTGTCTTCTGCTTCTACACGTTCACACAGTATTTGTTTGTGAGAGTGACACTACAGTTAAGAGTTTGAAAATATTCCTTGTTCACATGGAATCGTGCAGGCTCCAATAACGTATTTAATATTAGGACATGTTTAACTCTTACTCATAATACTTAATCCCGAAGAATGTTTGTTTTCTTATTTAAAGATTATTTTAGCATTTATTTGTTTCGTCTTTTCTTGTGTGGATCTGGTTATATTGAGCAAAATATCTACTTTTTCCTTATACTTTATCAATGCAAAATATCGAAGTAGCTGCACGGGAACTATCGACATTGACTATGGTTTGATAGCTGAGAACGTTGACTGTTTGGTGCGGTTAACACGCTCTTTTGAAATGAGCAAGGAGCTGCCGTTACGGTGAATGGCGAGCGCTATCGAGTCGTGCTGAATTAATGGAAACAAATACAGCATCATCAACATTTGGTTCAAAAAAAGACGCCGCAGCGTGCAATAAGGCGCGCTTAGCAATCGATTTACTGCAAAATATCAATTTGGTATCAACTTTATTTTTAGAAGTGGCTCTATTCACTGGTCCCCTCGGTCATGCAATTTAACACATTCGAAGCCAATAAGCAAGCCACTATTAACCTCATACGGCCAGGTTTATTGGAAAAAGTTGTCAAAAATTGGACTGATGGGAAATCATATTTAAATAATATGCCGGAAATCATATTTATTAAATAGAAACCATGAAATTATCTACCAGATTATAATTAAAAAAAATTTAATTCCATTTCTCACATTTCTCTCTTGTGTTATCATTTTAAGTTCTTATGCACCTAAAAAAACAAAAATTAAAAGAAATTAGATCTTTTGCAAAAAAAAAAAAAATCTTTTGAGGCATTTAATTAATAAATCTTATGGTCCTAATTGAAGAAGGGTTTCTTCTAAATTTATAACTAATTAATTATTAACTTTAAAATTTATTCTAATTTTAAATAACGAATTGCTTTTCGATTAAACAGATTTATATAATAGACGTCACAGGGCAAGCTTAACATAATTTGTTGCATTTCTAGAAAACTTTTATAATTACAGTTGAATTATTTTTTTAATATTATTCTTTTTATAAAAATAACTGGTAGAGAAAAATTATATAATTTTCATGATATATTAACAGAAAAAACTTTCAATGAGGTTTTTTCAATTAATAAAATTGTTTGAGAAGTATTTAAATTTAATTAATGTGATAATTGAATCAATTTTCTTTTTAGTTCAAAAATAGTTGTTATGAAGTAAATTTTTAATTAAAATATGAATTAAATAAAAAAAATCTTTATTGATTTTTTCGCTTAAAGTAAAATGATTTCAACTTGTAGAATTGTTGTTGTTTAATTAAATCAATTAACACATTGTTTGGAATGGCAAAGCTTGTTGATCATTATTGTAATTAATATAAGAAATATAATTTTTTAACAAAAAAAAAAAATTCACAATTTTAAATTTTTACAATTTTTAATTATCAATATAATCATGTTTGCTTGATTCTATGAATTTTGTGATTATAAACAATTTAAAATTTGTTCTGTGTTTTCAGAATATAATAAATAAAAATCTATTAAAAAAAGAAGTAAGAATTATTGGATTTTCTTATATCTGTATATTTAACCTGTAGAAATATAAATAGTAATGGGTTTACCCGATAGCATAAAAAAAATATTGTGGTTTTAGAAAACGCTTCCTTAAAATTCCAATTATTTGCAGTTATTTGTTGGGATACAACTAAAATAGTTTATCTGTACTTAACAATCTCAATGAATGCTGATAGTGCCTATATTTGGGTATTAAAAATAATTCGAATTCGAATTAACAAATTCCAAATTTTTACAATTCCAATGACTTGTCAACCGAACAACGGATATGAATGTCTATAAGTTTATGAGTTAATATGTGCATCTATCTACCTGTGTTTTTAAATGTCGGCGTATTAACGTAGCAATGCGTAATTCGATACATAATAATATGATACGATGTCGTAATGAAAAAAGGCCTAATGAACGCGAAACTATTGGGATGAGCGTCAAAATATTACCTTGTATCCATAAATATGTATGAATGTATGCGTAAATTTGCTTACAAAACTCTTAAAGTAACAACGCAATCGAGAAGCTTATGATCATCAACTTATACCAACAAGTATTGTATATGTGACACAAACCAATCCCGCATGCGTTTGTTATCGTCATTCAATTAAAATGATCGCAATTATATGATCTTATTCTCTTTACTCTTAATCACATACTAACCAAAACTAACTAAAATGCACTTACATTATAATAAAAAAATAATATTACAATATGAAAGTGGATTGTTCACCTCTTTATATAATAATATTCAATTTATTGCCAAATTAACAAAACCCCTTGCATCGTTGTATTGAAAGTGCAGTATTGTATTTTAATACAACATACAATCGATACAACGATACATGGAGTTTTTTGAATTCGGCATATAGACGGAAACAATTTTAAATTTTTTCTTATCACCAAATTCATAGAATCAAGCAAACAATTTGTTGAATTTGCACCTTTTACCAAAACGGATAACTAAACATTTTTAATCTTTACAATTTTTAGTAATACGCGCAAAATCAGCGAATTGTTTGCTTGATTCTATGAATTTGGTGATAAGAGACAATTATTAAGTTTTTCTGTGTAAAAAAAGGTACAAGCTTAAAATGCAGACGGTTAATATCTTTATAATTCTATTTTCATCTTTATGAGATGTGCATTAAATAAATGTATCGCTAAATATGTACTTTTCAATATATTTTTTAACTAATGTACCTTTAATATTTGGCCATCTGTTCTATAAATAGTATAGATATTCTAAAAGGGGTTTACACTTACAATAAAATTATTTCAGACCAAAAAGGACACGATTTCGTCTGGAAGAAAAACAAACTCTAATTTAAAGACAAATTTTATTGACCAAAATATCCTTATGATTCTTTGGCAATATGGAAAAAGTGCTTAAGTCTATTTTTTCTAGTACTGTAGGAGATAAAGTTACTCGTACTTTAATATAACCATCACTTCTTTGAGGTTATAGTTTCTTAAGGTCTTTATTCCTAAATACGTATCTTAACTTAAGTTATTATATTTTATGTACAAAAATTATTGCACATTGAAAGAGTAAAGGAAAAATATTATTTTGCTTTAACTTCTTGAAAGATCGTGCAAAAGAATTGAAACTTTGCTCATGTGTAAGTTTAAACGTGAAGATCTCAAGAAGCAATTAACTCAAATTTAGCTTAAGTCATCTTAAGCACTTTTCCCTTTTTGCCGCAGAATTAATCAACATAATAAAAAGATACATATGAATTGTATTTTTATGAAAATAAATAAAAAAAAACTGTTTATTTTCCTTACGAACATTTTGTTGCTTAAAATTTTGTGACAATTTTTAGGCTTCGGAAAATAAAAATACGGAACACACGAGTCCTTTCATAATCAAATTAAGTATTATCATATGACCTAAAGACATTCGTAATAAATGGTCTTTCCTAAAAAATGACAAAAGGCCTTCCATAAGTCAGCAATTCATATTCGAAAATTTTTAATTTTCCTACCAAATTTTTTTTTAAAGTTGCTTTATAAAACAAAATTGTCATTGTATATTGTATGTACAGAAAAAAAAATAATTCCCAGATTCTATTTGTTAAAATAGTTGAGTTAAATACATTCAATTTATAAAGTATCACTATCCAGTGTGACACAAAGAATGCTAACGAAGGCCGTATCGGTCCAGAAAATGCATTACATTCTGCTGGTGTCTAAAAATTAAAAATTTTTCTGTACATACAATATACTTCATTGCTATCCAAAGGATAGCTAAGGTAAAATGCAACAAGAAGATACAAGATAATAGTCTAGTAGTGTAAAAAGTCAATTCTAGAAAAAAATTAGGGAATGGAACTATTACAAAAAGCTTTATAAAATACATAACTGAGATTAAGCACATAGAATAAATTCGAAAGAAATTTTAAAAATTACAATAATTAAAAAAAGTTTTTACAAGAAAATTTACAAAATTTTAATATGTGCAATATGGTGGATCACTGATGTATGAGAAAAAATAAATCTTCTCGAATCATATTCTAATAGCAATATTTTGTTGTCTTACGTTAAAAAAAAATAAAAAAATGCTAAAAAAAAGTTTAAAAAGTCACATCTTGAGCCCGCGCCGGGGCTCCTAAAAATTAAGTATTTTGTAAATTTTAATATTTTATTTACTATAAATTACTTATTATTAATTAAAACTGAACACATTTTTAATTAAACATAAAAGAAATAAAACTTTGGTTCATATACAACATAAAAGAAATTTTATTAGTTATTTGTTGGTCACAAAAGTTTGTATACTGTCAAATCTGTGCATTTAAAAAAATAAGATTGTCACTTCTTGACATTTAACTGCCGCATTAATTTCTTCAGTAGTGATGTTCCGAAGAATTGGTGGATCGAAAAACTTTTGATTCCAATTTATAACTTCAAAGTAGGTTCTTGGGTCAAAATTGATAGAAGGGGCCTCAAAAACGCGAGGTTGCTTTCGGGTATGAGTTGAGCTTCGTGCTTCATGAACACGTCTGTCTGCCAGTTCTCTCACTGTTTCACCCAACAACATCGACAGAAGCAAGTTTTTCGCAGTTTTCTAATAAGTTGCCAATAAGACCAGCATGCGAATATGGTCCCTTGGTAACACCATATAGCTTGCTAAGTAGATGTTTTAAAGGCAATTCGTTCAAATGTAAATAACCCATTGCAGTGGGCGTTGAAGTATTTTTCCCCATACTCTTATTACTCCGTTAAATTTCCCACTGTTAGTGACTATACTATCACAACCAGTTGCCATAAAATTTTCTTAATTAATTTTTTGAGACGACGGAAGGGCAATAATTGATATTTCAATATTTTTAGAAGTACTTCGATCTGGTGTTGCATAGCCAACATAAACTGAATCTGGCTCCTTAACAGACACATGTTCTCAGTATTTGTCTATATTTCCTAGCTCCCTTTTAAATAATATTAAGCGTCTTATCTTTTCGGCCGTCAAAGTATAAAGCTAGTAGGTCTAGCTGCTTCTGCTCTTGAATACATTCATTACTTACTTTTTTTCTTTCCGGTCTTATTGTTGATTTATCAATTGGTTCACTGCTAGGAGAGATATCTTGCAATAGCAGCCGCTGCGCTATCGGAAACACTGTAACGGTTACAAGTTTTTGACAATATAGGCAAACTAAATTTTTTTCTTTCTGCCTTTGACGTGGAAGGTAAATTAAAAGAGTCCTCACAAGAAGCACTGGAATTACTTACAGATAACTCCTGCTGCTGTTTTAAGTTAATTTTGTCGTGAATTTTATTTACGTTTTTTTTTCTGTATTTGGTGCTTGGGCTGCTCTTTTTTGCAATTTAGTTGGAAGATCTCGAACTAATCCTCCAATACGCATCCTTATCGCCCTCGCATCTCACTGAAAAGCTCCTGTTCTTCTTTGGGTGCCTTATATTGCCTTGGACATCAAAAAACAAAACTCTGCTACGTCGGGGAAAATTTTCTTTCTAATAAACGGACATTTTTTTCACCGACTTTATGAGATTTTTGTAATTTATATGTTAACCGTTTATTACTTGTACGACTATTGTATTTGACACGTTAGGAAGAGACGAGTTTCTCCAAATTCATTCTATCCTTTAAGCTACAAGTTTTGCAATATCTAAAAACGATGGTTCTTTGATAGTATTCCTTGTTATTTTTAGTTGCTCCCTATTCCAATCATGGTATTTCGTAACATATTCGTAAGTTGGTAAAACGATATCGTTAATATCTTCTACATTTTCGAATATCGTGCAGAAATAATCTTGGCTTCTGGTTTCCATAATAACGGTTAGAAGTTAAAACAGTTCAAATAAAAAAATAAACACACAACTTCACTGTCCGCGTAGTAAACCCAAATTGATCTTGTGTTTGTGCATTATTTTATATGTATTCTATCAAAAATATTTCCTGCAAGTAATCAATTGCTTGTGCCTTAGGACATTTTGACAATATGACATGTTAGGATACCTTGTGAATTGGCTAAATGTAATTGCTGTTATATAACAAATTTACCAAAATAAAGATCAAATCGCGGGCTCTTACACTTAAAATAAATTAATAATATTTTACAGGGGTCTAATGCAGACAAATATACAACATTAGAAGTCGTTACGAGAAAAATTTTTTTTTTGAAATGTGCAATTCTGTTTAGAAATTATTACAATTTTTTTTTTAAATATTGGCGTATTAACTTTTACGTTCATACTTATTATAATGACAAAATAAATACAAAAACTTGTTGTTGTGCTAAAACCTAAAAAAAATCATCCCAATTGACGTTCGGAAGATGAAGTGGCAATAGTAAAGCGTTAGCTGTCAAACAAACTGTCATACTGTGCTAAATTTTTGACATTTATGGTAAGTTAATAATCTGGAAAATCATCATGAATAGATTTACGCTTGAATAACGCTTAAAAATTATCCAAAACTACTTTGAAAATCAGTTATTGATGTTATTTTGCAATATTGTATTCAGCAACGATCTAAAATTAACGCTCTTTTTGACACAATTTTATAAGTGTTCTCGCTCTCTTCTTAGTGTCGTTCAGAAGTGACAAAGAAACAATAACCCAAAGATAAAAAAATACGAATACAATGAATGTATTTTGTTTTTTGTAAAATGTGTAAAATATCTTTTTTTGTATCGTCCAGTAGTAAAAGAGAAGTATCGCCTAGTTACATCCTACTTCTAAATGTTTGCAGGTGATAAACAAATAAACAAATCGTAACAGACGGAGTGGAGTGTATAAGTAAACGTAGTGTATGTAGAGTAATGAAGAGTTGAATCCTGAGAGAGTTCGTTTGTTGGTATTGTTGGTGGTGTTGGTGTTATTTTAAATGCGGCTATGGCTTCCGAATTTAATGAACTTTACACACTTGAACTACAACGACACAAGCAACAATACGTAGCAATGAATGTATCGATTACCAATTAGTGGCAGCAACACATAGACATGCTACAATAGCAGCAACAGCAAAACTGTATGAATAAACGAGTATTTAGTTTCTTTTTGTTTGTATGTACATTGAAAGCAGACAACGCGGCTCCATTTATACATGGGAATATTGAAATATCGACAATAAGAGGCAACCTAAAAATTTAATTTCCTTCACTTTGCACATCGTCTGAAATTAACGTGCCGATGTGTTGTCATGATATGCGTAGATATTTTAATTAGAACGCTAAAAGTTTTATGATGCCATCCACTCCTTCTCTTATGTAGTCATTTCTACAACAACAACAAAAGAAAAAAGGTACAAATATCTGCAGTGTTATCTTTTCCCATCCGTTGCTTTTTTTCATCATACTCCACTTCACTTGTCTCTTTATCTCTACTAAAAGGAAGTCGTGATTGGAATATAAAGATTTGTTTTCAACATTCTATGGGACGTTTGATTCGCCCTTTCCTTACTTATTAGCTTTTTTTAACGAATGTTTATAGCGTTTTTCGAGATTTGAAAATATAAGAAATTTTTAGCGTAACTGATTGAATTTATTGTCAATTTTATGTTGCATAAATTGATGTATCAAATGTGTATAACAAAGTACAATAGATTTTTTTAATTTCCTCTGTTACATAAATTTGGTTAAGATTTTCATTTAAAAAATTTATACGTAAAGTTTTTCGAAAAACTACTACGTTTTTTATATCTATTTTTTAAATGTGTAATTATCGCAATATATTACATATTAAAAAAATATTACATATTTAATTTTAAAATTGTCTAAAAGATTTGTTTTGGAAACGAAAAATAAGTTCGAATAGTTCCGACTTTTAAGCGATAACCAGTTTTATTCAAATAGATAATAACACAAAATTCAAATTAGTTATTGAAATAAAAAGTTGAGTTAAAAAAAAAACAAAAAAAAAAAAATCACATAATTATGGCTTCGAATTTTTAAAGAATTTTGGTTTTAAAATATTATAGAAATTTTATTAATTTATTATATGAGATATTCTAAACCAGTTACATTTGTTGGCCTGCATTTCATTGGTGCTAATAATCATCGGAAGACTTCAGCCATTTTCTTGGAAAGCTACAAACAAAACGTCTAAGCGTATTCACAAACTCAAATAATTTTTGAAAGTCTGTGAAAGTCTGTGTGTCCAGTAAATTAATCAAACGTTAGCTTTTTTTCTAATGATTTACTATACTTAATAATTGTATAATGTAACTTAGAACCTGTTATATGATGTTTGGACAAGCCAAACGTTTTGCAAAAGCAGATAAAAATATGCCACAAATCGTCATACCGAAGTTACATATCTTGACGTATATCACAAAAATGTTCTTTTGGGAAATGGAATCTAAAGGCTCGAAATTTCATATACAAAAATATACCTGAAAAGTGGTCCAATATTTTTGTCAGATATTGTGGTTAAATCGATTAATGTTAAAATATCCAAAGTTACGGAAAAAATTTTTAGGTTATAGCCAGTGTCACGTTCGAAAAAAATTTTTAATTTTGTTGAGAAATATTTTTTAGTTTGTGGGAAAAACTGAATTCATGTGTTTCACCAAAATTATAATTTAAATTAAATTAATTTTCGAAACGAAGATATATGCTAGAGTGACAAAAAGTTTGAGTGACAAATAGTTATAGTTTTTGTACATTTATACAAAAATGTACATGAAAAAAGTGGTCCAACATTTCTGCTAGATCTTTTGCTTAAAGATCTTTACCAATTTATGTTAAAATATCCAAAGTCACGGAAAAAACGATTTTAGTTTTTGTAATTGGTTATAAAATTTTCTTTTGTATGAATACTTTTTAGGTTTACTATTACTATAATTATGCTTTAATTTCTTAACAATAAAATAAATTTAAGAAATGTAGCAAAAATTCCATCAGTATGAATAACCGTTGTGTACTACATCCAAAAAAACTCTTTAAATATAAAACGAAATATGTTAAAACAACAGTAATATTATTAAGATAGTCTCTTTTTGTAACATGCTTTATATACTTTGTTTAAATAAAACAAGATAACGCAAGGTCTTTTAATTGTAAATAGTCATACGCTTTTTGTTGTATATCCACAATTATGTTACATACGACATTATAATGCATTAAATTTTTCGCAAAAGTGGATAATCAACAAAATGGCTTCGTAATATCTCAAAAACCATAAGAGATAGAGACCTGATGATTGCGCACATCGATAGACCTGTTAAATCTACCACAGGAAACGGTCTTTTCTCATATATATATTTTTGATTTTGTGACATACGACAAGATAAATTCGTCGCGACGATATCGCTATAGTCACCATACTTCAAAAATCATCACTATTTCAAATTCTATTGTAAGGTTGTTTTTTAAAATAATTTTTTCTATAATTTGAGATTTTTGAAGAGGCTGCTCCATACAGCTTTTCGTAACTTTGGATTCTTCAAAAAATTTTCAATTACACCAGATTTAAGGTTTTTTAAAAAAAAATTTTTGGTTTAAGCCATTAGTTTTTGAGTTGTAAAACTCGTAGTTTGTTTAACTGCCTGTTTCCGATGTGCAAAAGAAATTGTTTCGTTTTAAACAAAAACAAGGTTTTTATAATTTGTTTTTGTTTTACAATGTATTTAAAGAATGAATTCTTTCGCAAATCTGAAATAAGCTATAAGTCTGTTTTCGTGAACGCCTTCTGAAAGTCCAGAAGAAATGTCACAAGAACTTTAAATTCAACCAATTATCAGAAGACTGTGCGCTTTATTTCTTTGCAAATGTTTTCTTGTTAAAGTTTAAATTTTATTATTTTGAAACAATATAAAAGTTTAGTATTTGAAATTTTACCAATTAATGAGGTAAACAGTTAAAGAGTGAACTCAACTATTGTTTGTCTTTGCACCTCGTTGTATCTCTATTTCATTATTTTTTTTGTTCAAATTTGTTTACATACAACTGCATATTAGGTTTATCCACATACTGCTTTGTTGAGCAGTTAGTTTTTATATTAGACGAATTAATTGTTAACTAAATAAATATAAAGGGTATCTTTTTAGACGTATAGAACATCTGATATGGATTTGATTTTTTTGCAGTTTACTTTGGCAAATCTCCATGTAAAGACTTACACCAGAATATCATTTAAAAATGCACGCTCTATACGCCAAATTTATAGACAGCTTTGTCAAGTTTACGGTGCGCATAATCATCCATTTGAGCAGCTAATACGCAATACCAAGGATCGATTCATAACCATATTTACTTTTTTGGATAATATTCATCCAAATCGAGACCGTTCGGTGCATATAGCAGAAGCCATCGCCGCTGTAGACATTAGTGTGACAGAGGACCCGAATTTATCGATCCCCCCCGTTCTCAGCAACTCGGTCTCTGCCCATCCACAACTTGGAAAGTTTTGAGGAAAAATCTGGGCTTACATATATATATAAGATCCAACTGGTAAAGAATTAATGCCAGCAGACCATTAATAACGTCGTGTGTTCGGTGAATGGGCTTACAAGGGAAAACCTACCATAGAAGTAAACTTTTACGTCCCAAAAAAAAAAAATAAAATACAAATTCATATATAAACACAACTATAAAATTGAGTCAGTTATAAAAATAAAATGCAAAAAACGATTTCATTAAACCTAAATTAGTTAAATTTTGATCAAACTTTAAATTTGCAAATTATGAAATGCATATAAGCGATATAAAGCGTATTTGGCATATTTCGAAAAGTTTTTTTCGATGGTCTAATAAAACTGTACTACTTTGTCACATTTTGACAAAGTAGTATTCTTTGCCACTACAAAAATTTGTTTAGACAATTTGAACAGTTTTGCAATAACAACAATACCATAATTGATAATTTTTCTGTAAAAAAGTGACTTTTTCGCAATGCATAAATGCATAAATAATGACAGGTTGCATTGAATTTGAAGTTTGAGTAATTGTGCGTGCGAGTAAAAAAAAACTTAGTTATAAAAAAATATACACAAATGAAAAAAACAAAAATTATTCTTTTTCGATTCGCATAAGCATTAATTTTTTGGCTGAATAGGATAACAATTTATTTTTTTTTTTTTTTGTAAAAAATTCTTGTAAGGATTCTGAAAATATACACTTGCCATAAAAATTGCTTATAAAATGCTTTCCTTAGTTGTACTTTCACTGTATTATCATCGAAGCAGAATTCAAGAGACACACTGTGGACAGTGTAAGACAATCGAATGTTGTGATACAATTTCCTAAGTTCTTCTATACAATATTTAACAACGTTACATATGTAAAATAAAAATTGCCAAAAATAAGTGTTGCAATGAACATACAACTACAAATGCATCTATCACAACTTGATATCACTGTGTGTGTTATTGCAGTTACAAGTTAACACCTGACTTTTGCTGCTGCCATGAATATTTGCCGCAACACTTACGACGGTGATGACGTACATTTTGTATATATTTTGGTATGCTAAATGAGCCTTGGATTCAAATTAAGCTTTAAACTAAAAGTTTATTCTTCTTCTATTTAATTTTTTTTTTTTTTTTAACTTTCAAAAATAAAATTTAAAAAAGAACCAAATATTTTACTACTTTGTTCTGGTGTTAAACTCGTAAAAGTAAAAACACCAACATTTGTTACAAATTGCATTTGTTTGGTTATTGTTTTTATAGAAAATGAACGAAAAAAATATTGTTTATTCTTCTTGTTTTTAAAACTTTGTAGTTTTTATAGTGCCTATGAAGGAAAAATCCTTGTTAAAGCTGCAAACTACAGTGGTTCAGAGCAGAAATAAAAATGAAATAAATACATATTATTAATGTAATAATTGTTAAAAATGAGAATTTTATAGGTGGAGCTTTAATCTATTAACGTTAAAATATTTTAAACTCATTGAGGAGCAGCAGGGTGAAACTTACCTACCGTAGAAATATTTCGTTTATTAAAAGTTAACCAGGTAAAATAAGGAATTATTATAATGGTTATAATATTGAATTTTATTATTATATATATTGGGGGGATTCACAAGGTGTGCTATCAAGTCATATCGTCATAATGTCCTAAATAATATTTTACAATTGTTTAAAAAAAAAATATTGTTGTGTTTCAAACAACATAAAAAAATATTTTTTTTTAAACAATTGTAAAATATTATTTAGGACATTATGACGATATGACTTGATAGCACACCTTGTGAATCCCCCCATTGTATATTTTAGACAAATTTTTGTACTAAATATCATGATTTATTTTTGTTTTAAAAAAGTGTTTTTCGAAAGGCGGTTTTTTATATGGGACTTGCGAAAAATTCTGAACCAATCATAAAAAATAGCACAGTGTTGTTTTAAGCCCTAACGGGCGTATCAAATATTATTTGAGATTTTCAAAAAGAGCATGATTTCAATCGACAGACGGGAATGGCAAAATTTACTCAGAATTACTCATATACTTTATGGGGAATATACGTAAATACTTTATGATATCTTATAATCGTGGTCGAGGGTATTAAAATTAAATTTTTACGAATATAGTCATTTTGGTAATAGGTGAAAAATCAACAAATTGTTTACTTGATTCTACGAATTTGGTGATTATAAGACTGATTTTCTAAGAGCAAATAAGTCGAAATTTTGTTAAAATTTTTATTCGATTTTCATCGAAACATAAAGTAACAGTCGCCAAGAAATGAAGTAAATGTGAAGATAAATGTCACAAAAGTTGTATTCAAATTGTAAATTAATATAAAGGTGATATCAACGGAATTTTTTTGAAGTGATTAACTGTCGGTGCTAATTCAACTATCTTTGCATATTACCCAGTACACATTATTGTTAAAATTTTAAAAATTGAATTTCATTTGCAATCGAAAACGATTCAGTTTTTAGAATTTATTTTCTAAAATAAATTTAAAGTTTACTAGTTTTTCGGTGAAGATCCGATGATAGTTAAAATATAATATTATCTCGAAATATTGCATACGATGTTTATACGAGTATTTTAATATTTAAACAAATGATAACTTTTGATAAGGACAATGTCTGAAAATCTAAGAAAGGTTAAATTTTATTTGAAATTTCTATAGCAACAATGTTTTTTGTTTAAATAATTTAAAAATTTGTCGCAAATTCAAAATTTGTGGACGTTATTAAATCAATATTTTAATAATGCCGATAGACGTAACCGCGCTAAAAAGTAGAAAGAATCGTTTTTAAGGAGACAAATTTATAAGAACATAATATAAACTCCAGCCTAATAATAAGATATAGCAAGGCGGAGTGGTTAGTGATAATTGTTAATAAAAAATAAAAATAATAACGAGAGCGTGGTTAAAAACAACAAAGTGTTGAATGTTGAAATTTTACAATTGTTAAATTGTATGGGTTGCCCCATGTGCACTGTTCCAAAAACAAAATAATACTTTCTTTACTGTTTTCTGTGCTTAAAACCTCATTTCATTGGTTGAATTTTAAACATTTTGTTGCTGCAATTTCTACTCTTGCACCCGTTTCCCACTAGAAATTATTTCGATGATTGTTGCCAAATATGTGTGTATGTGTATGGCAGTATCTACATGTTCGAGGGTATTTTTGTAAGCTTTTCTAAAGTACATAATGAAATTTGCTGACAGCTTTCTACAATCCATATAATGCAAAAAGCCGAAAATGTTAATGCAACAAAATAACTCGTACATACAGAATATTTGAGTTGCTTTTTTCTTTTAACTGTTCGTTCTCATTCTGCATTTGTGTAAAATATCTAAATCTTTATGTTCGGTATAAACAGTTGCATACAGTTTTATTTTTCTTTCCTAAAAGGACGGGGGGTAGGAGGGGAAACCGTTTGCTACATTAATGATACGGAAACGTAAAATTTGTTTGCAAGATAAATAAATAAGAGAACCAACAAGAAAGTTTCGGTGTTTGTTTTGGGAGATGCGTCATAACTTAAAAAATAAAAAATACTTGATATAAATTAAAGAAAAAAATTAAAACGAAACACAGAGAAATTTAATTGTTGCTGAACAACTCTTATATTTGTATATTTACAAACTTTAAAATTGTTTTGAATAGGTCAGAAAATAGAAGGAATATACATATGTATATGGGTATACATATAATATCACTTTTTGTAGGAAACTTTAAAAAAATATTTCAAGATAAAAAACCAAAGCTTAAACTTTTCCGCTCTTAGGATAAATCTTACAACTTGACATAAATAAATAACTTAAAAGTTAAACAAAAGTAATAAAAAATTAATATTTTTAACAAAGCAGATAAAAAATCAAACAAAATGTCGTAATTGAATTAAACGATAAATACAAACGGTCATGTGTACCTGAATATTGGCCTGCGTAGTTGTGTGGGGTGGGTAATAATTAAATTTAATTTCAAATTGTCCAATTGAAAGTTAAACTAACAATATAAAATAACTTTTTCTGTGGTTTACGCATGATTGAAGCCATATGCGTTATATTAACTCTCACGGTTGTCAAATATGAAAAAATGGAATAATTACATAATAAGAGTAAATATTGAAGGTGGAAGGACAATAGATAAGAGCAGTGTTACCAGTTCTCTTTCAGAAATAACATTGCGAAATGTCCTAATTGCTTTCTTTCAAGCCATAAGTATAAGATCAACAGCTAAACACAATATGGTCTTATGAAAGTTCAATGAGCAAACAATTGTAAACCTACTAAATGTTGGATAAAATTACCTGCAAATATTCTATTTTAACCTCTAAATAAAAAGTATTTGCAATCAAAACTAATGTAAAGTTAATGAACAGGTTAAATTGATCACTAATTTCCCTATAATTTTTTATTTGTCTTAAAAAAAAAAAATTTAGTTAGGCCTAGAACAGAATAAAGTAGTTGTAGTAGTAGATTAAGCTTGCGAATGCACTGTCGCGCAACAAAAATCAAAATTTAGAATTTGCGCTTCAACTTATAGTGCAACGACTACTCCAACTCTGTATTCTGTTGAAAATACTTTGAAACTGGCGTTTTTAACTATTGACAGCTTTCAGCGATACTCGTAACGTTTCATGATCCCACATAATGTTTATATAAGTCAAATATTTTTGATATTAAACCTACACGCAGAGAAAAAATATGTTTAAATATGGTCACCTCCAACTAAACTATTTTTAAAGAGAATTTTAAACATATTATGTTTAAATTTAACCATATTATTGTCACCGACAAACATATAATTGTCAAATTAGTCCTCCATCAAGAAGCCACAACCATATTATGGTTGCCTCTTAACATGTTATGGTTAAATATGACAATAATTTGTTTTTAAATTAACAATAGTATTTTCCTCTTTTCTAAGAGCAACATGCTTTGGTTGAAAATCAACCATGCTATTATAAATGTTAAACATATTTTAGTTATTACTAACCAAAAGATGTTCGGAGGCAGCCATAATATGGTTGTGCCTTCTTGATGGAGGACTAATTTAACAATAATATGTTTGTCGGTGACAATAATATGGTTAAATTTAAACATAATATGTTTAAAATTCTCTTTAAAAATAGTTTAGTTGGAGGTGACCAAATTTAAACATATTTTTTTTCTGGGTGTACTGGAATGACAGATTATTAACAATGTCTTTGTTGTTTTACTAAAATTTACTAAGATTATCTTTTGAATAGTATTCAAAATGAAATATTTTATGTGTAAAACTGAATATAAAATTGAAAAATGTAGTAATAAAATACAAAACAATTTTAATATTTACACTGTGCTAGATGAATACTGTCAAGCGGGGCAACTTCGAGTTCGCTAAATCCCGTGGTACTAACCATTTTTTTTTAGGCAAGCTCTTATTTTCGAGATATACCGTTATTTCGGAAATGGAGGAGGTTGCACAACTTATATATGTGTAACTCAAAACGGTTTCGTTTAATGAATAAACTAAAAAAAAACCGAAATATCGCAAATAGCGGTTCTTTTGCTAAATTGTAAATTAAATCAATGAAAAAGGGTTCAGTTCCCTTGGAATATATTTAGCTGCATTATACTGGACAAAAAAAATTGACTCGTTGTTGTATTGTTATTTTTTTATAAATTTTTAAAAACAAAAAACTGGAATTGTTTTATAAAGTATTTATTTTTTTGTTCAAACTTTTATAATATCTCTGAAACTACTGGGAAAACTAAGAAACACTTTTTGCACGATGTCAAGAAAATTTTGTTGTCGAATATCGAATTGTTTTCCCATTGCAAAGGGAAAACTTTCCTCAAGTCATAAACCTGTGGTTTTATTCGTTATATTGGTGTACATATGGGTGTATGGGTGAGGGCGATATATTAAAAAAAAATTTAAAAAAACACGCAGATATCATTACAAATTTCTAATTATGATATAAAATACATTTATAGAAAAAAAAAAACTACACACAAATAAGTTTCAAACTGGTAAAACATGTTCAATGTTAGGGAAATTGTTTGCAAATATAAAATTCAGTTGAATTAACAGTTTGACAATTTTGGGTTTTATGCAAATAAATTTGGCACTTTAAAATTTTTTTAGCTGAATTTTTTTCTTTTTGTGCATTTAGGGTTTCATTTAGAATTATTTTTATATTTTTTTAGTTTTCTAAGCATCTTGTAGAAAATTAAGAGGTATTTTTATTGATTTAATTAATACACATACATATTTTTTTGTTAAAATGGATAACGCTTTTTATGGATTTTTAAAGACGGACTTACTTTTTTTTCTTTTTCTTATTTTTGTTCTAAAGCCAGGATTAAATTTATTTGTTAAAAAAAAAGAAAACACCATACGTTACATTTAACTTTTTTATATGAAGACGAATGTTGGACTATCTTTTAATGTTTTAACTTATTTTTTAATGTTTCAATATTTCATGTTACACAAGTGCCAGGATAACATTTTTTACTTAACAGTAAATTGTTTAAATAAGTTATAATTTAGTTTAAACTGTTATGAGAAACATAATAGATTTTAAATTCTTCCATTTAATTTTTAGCTGACTGTCAGGGAGGATAATGTTGTACGCCCGTTTCTTGTGGGCATTTCCATTATGTGTATTTGTTTGTTTCCTAGTTACGTTGTTGTATCTAATAAATGGTTATTGATGATTAATAATCCATTTTTCGTGTTGCCTTACAAATTTTAATTCACAGAAAAAAAAACAGATTTAAGTAAACCAAATAAAACTCTTCATAATAACATACATGAGTGAATATTTTCACTATCCAAATAAATTCGAGAATTTTCAATTCATAAAAGCAACTTTTTTCAAGTATGTTAACCCAGAAATGCGATGAAATAAATTTAAGTTTTTTCTGTAGATTGAAATATCAGCAACATATTTTATGGATGATATTCATTTAGTGTTCATTAGAATTATTAAAATTGCAATAGTTTTTCATTCCAATTTTCTATTAAATCAAGAAAAAAAAACTATAACAATTTTACTGCCCATAAGTAAAAGCTAATGATCAATAAGACAAAAGGAATGTCAGCCGTCCGAGATTAATGGTTCTGCCACACAGTCAATTATCATAAATTTGTCAGATTATGACACAAGAGAACTGCGACTGCATACAACATCTATTGAAGAATATCTCAATACTTGTCCAATGGATCAATGAGCACAAACAATACTCCAGAGACCGCTAAATCCTAATTACCATTAAGAATCAACATATGGGTGTAAATTGTTGTGCACAATAGTGTGTGTCTCTGTAAGATTGAACTAAATTTCATACACAATTTGCAAGAAGAGAAAAATAATGTAAACTGTTGTAATATCACTATGCAACAATGATAATATTCAAGATGCAAATGTCATTTATCACATAAACCATAACTAAACTACTCAATGTCTGGCTAGAACAAATGGTCATACTCTACAATTATACATGGATGGACTGTATGGCTACTTATACTCATGACTTATACAGATACCATTAAACAAATTAAGGGGAGGAATTTCGTTTAATTGTGTGATGCTTCTATCTTTTCTGCATGAATATAATCGGAGGAATTGTAACGAATAGAATACACGATTTTGCAAACGAATATATCCATTCATATCATTATTTTTAATTTATGAATTATTTATGTTTGTTAATGATAGATATAGGGTTGCCAAGTGAGCTTAATTAGGCTTGATTGTCAAGCTTTTTTTCCGTGTGTGTCAAGAAAAAAAATGCCATTTATCAAGCTGAACAGGAATATAAAAAATTGTTCTATTAAATAGTCATGAAAAATAAAGAACAAATAACCATTTTTGATCACGTAATTTATATTTTGCCTGCAGTTGAAATATATTTTTTTTAAAAAAAGGGAAATGGCTATGGGAAATTGTATCTCAAGGAATATTATATATTGAATTGTTAAAAGCAGAATATACATACATAAGACCGACTCATGTTTTATGGAGCCGAAAAAAGTGATTTTGCTACCCCTCTGAAAATAAAGGTTGATATATTTTATGAAGATTCCAAAAATATTTTGGTTTTAGCGTTGACCATCCGTGTGCTGGACCATTTTTAAAAAAGGTCTTATTTTCATTTTTTCGATTTTTTATTTGCACTTTGCTCCAATACGACATAAATAAAATTTGGTATAATCGAAAAGAGTTTTTGAAGCAGCATCGAATGGTATATAAAACTTGACCACTTGCGACCTACTAATTGAGATATATAAATACATATTTTCGTTTCGGGTTTTTATACAAATTTTACGTATGTGGAAGTAATGTTCTGCTTTTCAAATTGAATCTGTTTTAAAATAATGGTAATATACTTTTTTTTTGTAATTATTCACATAAAACGCGAAAATCGCGATATATTTTTATCTATTTTATATATTTCATATATAGGCAATATGGGTATCAAATTGTTTGATTTTTTAATTATAATAACGTGGTGATAAGCAAAAGATCCGTATTCACACCCTGGATGCTGTGAGCAAAATTTAAGTTCTTAAATATTGCCCATTATTTAATGTCAAATTAATTTATTTGATTTTTGACGCTTTTATAATTTGTTTGTAGAAATGCATTAATGTATATAAGTAGATACATCAAAAGAACAATATTTATATCATAGTATACTGAGTACCAGGAATGCTCATTAGGGAGAGTTGTCATTATTTACCCATGTAATGTCAAATTTATTAATTTGATTTTTGACGCTTGTATAATTCGTTTCTTTATTTTATTTTGTTTGACGTTATATGGGTTTTAAAATTGAGAAAAAAATTTCTTAAGACTGTACCTTGTACTTATTCTACCATGATTTATCCATGTAACTTATTATCTATTGGTGTTAGCAAAATTTGTCCCAAACAAATAAGAAAGCTACATCGATTTCAAAAGTTGGTTCACTTGACATGTAATCCCCCACATAAGTATGTAAAATTAATTAAATACGTTTTTATAAGTATGTAAGATGAAAATAAGTTTAGTTAAAAATTGTTATATGTTATAGGAATTTTCTTTAGTCAATATATTTTTTTGTTATTGTAAATATAATTTTGGTATTAGGTTTATAGATAGATTTTTTCAGTTTATATAAATTTTTATACTTTAGATATATTTTATTTTTTTGTTATTATAGTTTTTAAAATTTTTTTTATGACAAAGAGGTTTTTGAATTTAATTTATCGTGCCTCTTCTGAAAATCACATGATTTCAAATCACGTGCTTTTAAAATCACACGTGTGATTTTGTGGTGTTCTAAAAATCATTCCGTTTTTGTGTTTCTCACTGTGTTTTCGGCAATTGAAAATCACACCGAAACACTCAAAACTGGAACACAAAAATATCACACGTGTGATTTTAAAAGGCGCATGTGATTTGAAATCACGTGATTTGAATAAAAGTGATTTTCAGAACAGGCCTGTATGACAAAAATGTTTTCATAATTTTGTAATTGTTATTTTTTTTGTTATTTATACAAAATTTTGTAAATATAATTTCCTGACGATGCTAACCAAAGGTTAGCGAAATATCGATAGAACTAAACAAATTTAATATTTTATAAATTAAAAGACCTCAAGCTTAAACAATAAAAAATAATTGTGAAAACAGAAAGGTCAAATAAGACTAAATAACATTTAAAACAATTAAATTTTTAATTACGTTAATACAAAACAATTTTTATTAACAAAAATAATAAAAATATTTAATTTAATAAATGCTAACCTAATATTAAAAAAAATTTTAATTGGTTGACTACAATAAAAAGAACCATTAATCTGCTGATTTATCCCATTCATCCATTCATTTGATTTGTAATTTTTCAAGTAAATTCAAAATTATTTTTTAAAGTCAATGTTGATGCTTTGAAAGTTTTGCTTATTGTGCCTAATACCATATTTTTATTATTGATAAAAACACTGAAAGTTATTGTGACATGGGTAAATAATGACAACTCTCCCTGATCTAAATGTTGTTCTATTGATGTATCTACTTATAAACATTAATGCATTTCTACATTTCTACATACATACATCTAAACTTTTATTTTGGTTTGAGTGTATTTAAAGCAGTAATGTGCAGATTTAAAAACAGCTTGTAAAGTCACATTTTTATCTCTTTTATAAATACATTGTAGACATTGTAGAGAATATTAGTTTGTAAAAAATTTTTTTAGATCTGCACATGTTCATCCATAATGGAATTGTTATACGATTTTGTAAATAAAATTATATGGAATGAAAACTTTATTCAACCCAGGGCTGTGGAGTCGTCAAAAAATAGTTCGAATTCCGACTCTAACTGCAACAGTTGAAAATTGTTATAGTCCGACTCCGAGCCAACTCCGACCTCAATGCTAGATGTATATGCTGTGGGTTATTGATGCAATATAGGATTTTATTTTTGAAATGTTTTTAATAATAAACAAAATACTATAATATCGGAAGCTTAAAATAACAAAACTTCAAATAAATGGTAAATCTAAAATGAAAATTACAGTGCATTTTTTTAGAAATATGATAGCCGCAATAATATATGGCTTCATTGAATCTCCCAAATCGGATCACATGGTCCTGCTTGCGCAAAATAATTCTTCTACTGAGATGGTGACAATCGTATGGCGATCAAAACAGTACTCTGCATATTTTAGCACTATAGCCAAACAATTCTTTATAATCTTAAACATATTTCAGTAATGATAGTTAAAAAATTTAATTTCAAAATTAGTGGGAATTCCTGTTAATTACTTATTAAAGCACAAGGGAATGACTGCAATTCCCGCTATTAAGAGAAGCGTGCTAAGTTAACCATAGATCTTAAAAAACCACAAACCTCTTTTTTCAACTAGACCAATAACCGAGTAAAAGTGCTGCTAATGCAATTTAGACTCGTACCCGCACTCATAAATAAAATTCCAATATAAATTAAATTATTATATAAACACTTTTATATCAGTTTTTTTAAGAACAAGAATGAACAAACTCTCATATAATAAAACGATAAACTATTACCTCGCTAACTTCGAAGAATTTTTCGTTCTAAAAAATTTTTAAAAATATTCGCAGTTGGGAGTTTTTACAGGTACTAGGACTCCAACTCCACAGCCCTTATTCAAACCAACCAATTTTTTCGATTAAAGTCGATAATCAGGAATGTTATTAAATTATATTCAGTACAGAAATATTTGTAGTTTTAGTTAAAAATTATTTCTAGAGATGTAAAAAATGTCGATTATGTAACTATTAAAAGTGATGTGCAAAATAAGCTGATTCATTTAGTGGATGTGTTTAATGCTCAGTTTTACTAAATCTAATGAATGCCAAAAGTACGATAATAGAAATTGTTTTAATAACTGTAGCAAAGCTTCTAGAAGGTTAGATTTGTGGTTTAAATCAGGAGAGCTGAAAAATCATTCTAGATCAAACTATGGGCTAGGTATTGAAATTTTTAAATTTAGTTACAACGTTTAAAAGTCGAAATTGATTCATATTCTTTCAGAAATTGTTAGAACCATATAAATAGCGTTTAAAATTGAGCAAAATGGCATCAAAATCTCATAATCGAAAACAGAAATATGAAAACGATAGCGAAATGAAAACCTTGATTTAACTGCCCGTCTATACCAGAGATAAATACTGCGATATTTATTGCAGTGAAGGTCAAAATTATGTTATCTTTAATGTAGACAGCACTTTTTTTTATTGCCGGCAATTTATGTTGCAATAACTGTTAGTCAATTTTCGTTGACAATTATTGCTAACATAAAACGTTTAATTTGGTTGTCAATTAAAAAAAAGAAGTACAAAGAAAAACACAGAAGCAAATTGTGTGGTAAAGAAATTAGGATTATTATTGAAGTAACAGAATTAATTAAAAAAAAAACACTAAAATAATTTTTTTTGCTTATATAAATTTTTTTCTTATTTGATCTTTATTATTTTTTAGTTCGTATTCTTTTTTTTAACCTTGAGGTATTTTTTTATAAAAATATTAATTTTATTTAAACAAAGAATATATGTTAAATAAAATTAATATTTTTTTATAAAAAAAGACCTCAAGCTTTAAAATATTAAAATACATAAAATTAAATAATAAAGGTCGAATTAGAAAAAAATATAATCTGGGAACTATTTCTTTTCATAAGCTACTTTATTATATCCAACATTTCTTATTTTTCGAATTTATTCTTTGAGCTAAATTTCAGTTATGTATTTTATAAAGCTTTTTGTAATAGTTCTATTCCTTTTGGGGTCAATCTTATAGTCCCTATTTCTTTAATATTGTGCATTCTTTTGCTTTAGCCAACCTCAAAATTTGAATTTGATTTCGAATTAGATTTTAAAAATGTTCAAAATACTTAAATACTTAAACAAAAAGAAAGACAAATTTTGGAATACAACACAGAAAAAAGTGTTTTATCAATTAAAAAAAGTAGTTTAAAAAGTATTTAAATTTAATTAATGTGATAATTGAATCAATTATTTTTTTTGTAGAAAGAAAATTTAAAATTTAATTTTGATTTAATTAACATTTTAGTTGTTTTGAAATAAATTTTCAATTAAAATTTTAATTAAATAACAAAAAATCTTAATTGACTTTTTTCGTTTAAACTAAAATAATTTAAACATGTAGAATTGTGTTTGGGAATTGTAAATATTTATTTAAATAAATTAACTCATTGTTTGAAATGGCAAAGCTTTTTGATCAATTTTTTAATTAAAATTAAAAATATCATTTATTGAAAATATTTTTTCAAAATTTTAAAATTTTTAGTAATCAATATAATCATTTTGGTAATAGGTGCAAAATCAACAAATTGATATTATGAATTTAGAACAAATTTGGTGATTGGAGAAATTTAATAATTTTTTCTGTGAATAATTAATCTTAAAAGATCAAACGAAAGAAATTTTCACTAAGCTAATACAAAAATGACTGATATATTCAACAAAATCGTATCATAACGCATATTATGATACGATTTTATTCTGTTGTAAACAATTCAATAAAATCTTTTTCTATGTCAAGGTTTTAAGCAATAGTATTTGCGAATAAATAACATCAACTTAAAAACAATTCATAGACTTTTACGGATACAACTACATTTTTAACTAACAAACAAAAGAAAAAACACAATATTTAAGAGTGTAATTTTGAATGCCACAGAAGCAGCAACTAACATGTTCAAGAACGTGCATGGCATAGGGTGAGGCTGTATGTATGTATATGTGTGTGTGTATGTGTATATTTATGAAATGTCTGAATGAGCTTTAAAAGTATTTATACAAACAATTAAACAAAAGGACATAAACACCAATTTTATAATTGTTTTATGCAGCTGTTGTAACTGTTTCTAGTTCGCTCGCTCGCTCTTGTTTCATGAACAATAAGTAACATTTGTTGTTTTAAAGCATGTATTTGTTTACAGCCATTTTCTGTAATTTTTTATTTCATGCAGTTAAAAAACAAAAATTGTTGTGTTTCTTTTAGTAAATTTCTTTGCCGATGTACGGGTGCGCGTACTATAATTATGATTTATTTTAAAATATATTACAAATAGAATTAGAAGTTATATATTTTAATTAAATATACCGAACAAAAGTAACCTTGAAGGTAAAACAGGCAACAGTTTCCCGTAGGATCCGAACCCGCAACCCATATACTGATAGTCCAGGCTCACTACCAACTATCCTTCCGAGTTACCCTGTATTTATAAATCATCAACAATTGTTGCTATTTTTTTTTATCATCTTTTAATCTGAATTTTTTCGAATTACATACTTAAACAATAAAATTATGTCAGGCAATTCTACCATTCATTCACTACCACATTTTGCCAGAAACACGTATCCAATGAACAATCATTTTAAAACTTTAATCATAATTTTTTTGAATATCGGGTGTTTTTTTTAGCTGCATGAGAACTCTCGATATCGATATCTGTGATTTGAGAGCTGAGAATGTCACACTGTGGTGACATTTCTTTTCAGTAATGTTTGGCAAGTCATCATGAATCGTTAATTGCTAGAAAAACGCTTCAGAATTGTGGAAATATACATTGAAAAAATAAATCTGTTCGCGAAGTTCACAGAGCACTTCCACAATTTTACAAAGCTTATTTCTGGTTAAATGACTACGTCAATAAGTAAAAATGCGAAGACAATTCTGACGCCATAAACGAATCACGATTACATCAATTAAAATTGCCTGTTTGGTGTGCTTTACACGCTCTTTCGAAATTAGCAAGGAACTAGTGTAACGGTGAATGGTGAGCTCTGTTGAGCCATGTTGATTGAATTTTTGTTTCCAGAAATGAATCAGCTTAATATCACTGACATTCGGTTCCAACAAATACAGCGCGCTAAGCAATCGATTTATTGCAAAATTAATTTCGTTACAACTTAAGTTCCAGAAGTGGTCCCTCGTTTGTTAATTTAACGCCTCTGGATACATTTTTATGGGACTTTGTTGGCATTGGTTTGCGCTGACTCTTTACCAACTCTTGAAGCATTGGAAGTCAATATTCAAGCCGCCATTGACGCCATACGTCCAGATTTATTCGAACAAGTAGTAAAAAATTGGACTGATCGAATGGACTATGCACGCGGCGGATATATGTATGTCGGAAATCATATTTAAAAAATAAATGCCATGAAATTATCTACTAGAATATACTAAAAAAAATTCATTCCAACAATATTTTTGTCTTATAAAATCATTTTAAGTTCTCATGCATCTAAGGAAACACCCTATTTGACTATTTTGAAAATCTCCTTTTCACTAGTAAAAAAAGTTTATGGATGTACTAACGTACACATCTAAATGTTTTTTTTTTTTTATAATTTATTGTTTGTTGGGTAAAACTGCGAGCAACATCACTCTTCAACTGGCCAAATACAATACAGAGGACATGGGACCCCTGAGTAATAAATAAATGGCATTTAACATTGTCATTGTTATGAATAAATATGTACATGTATGATGGTATATAAACACACTTACAAACATTCACATACTATGTACACATATACATGCATACACAATTTACTGCGATTTTTTTTATTTCTATTTTTGGTGCACGAGAATTGCTAAATTTTATCAACAAAAAATTGTTGAATATGTAGACAAGTGTCAAACGAGTGTCATTGTGCATACAAAAATTGCCGTAAACATTTTTTGCTGACTTTCAGAATTCATAACGACAGACAAGGTTGCCAACTATAATTCATATTAAATGGCTAAAATTATTAAGCATAAATACTAGAACTTTCTAAATATTTATTATGTGTTAATTTTTTTATTTTTTTAATATTTGTGTTAAATAATAAACTCCGAACTTGAAAAGTTTTTTAAAAATGTCTGACAAAATACATACATACCAAAAATGTGTGTGGGTTGGCAAGAAATCCAAATTCTTTGGGTTAACTTTTCTGCTCGTAATCTTGTTGTCAATTTGTATTTACATATTATTTAATGTTTTATTACTAATATTATAGTACATATAAAATATTAAATATTAACCCTCGAATTTAATAACGATTGTGACATTTAGCAAATGCTTGTTATGTTAAGTTTTTCATAGCAAGTTTGCTTTGTAATATATAAAAAAATATAAAACAAAGCGAATTCATTACAGGTGATCTTAAAAACCCTGTGATAACTTTATTTTTAGCTTTATAATTGTTGGATGCCAAAATTATGCTCATATCTTTGTTTCTGTTTTCGACATTGTAGTTAAAACTACTTTACAAAAACAAGTTGCTTGTGATTTTTGTAATACCGATAATACCTGTACTGAATTCGCCTTGACTTAAAAATACTTTTATGTATAATGTCATAAGAAAATATACTTTATAAATTTTTTTTTTGAATTTTAATACATTAAAGATGCTCTTAAACTGTAACGATCAATGTTGTTAGATTCTTTAAGAATTAAAATATTTTGTTGATGTTCTAAGTCTTTTGCGTTCTAATAATTCGACGTTATTAGAAGTCTTCAGTTATATGCGATGCCTTGAAGAAGTCAAATGAGAAATGTCCGTGGAAAGAAGGAGTAGGGTGCTCCTTTCAGTTAAGAGGCGGGTAAATAAAAAAATTCACAGATTTATTTACTCAACATCGCGACGTTTGCGTAAATATCCAATCCTCTTGAAAACAGTTTCAAATCGTATTTCTATGCAATCTGTTTAAATGGCAGGAAATGCCCTTAACTTGTTCTTTCAACTTGTTTTTTCTTTATGTCGACCAACATGTCACACTTTAATTAAATATACATTCATATAAAAAAAGAATAAAAAAAGAATTTAACATGTTCACGTAAACACAAAACCATTTTATACAAAATTACACAATTTACATCATTTATTTGTACTTGGGCCTATACATACTAAATACATATAAAATATATGTGTGTGTATTTTTGCATTATTATACAAATGTCAGTAAAAGTGTCAATAATTTTTTTGTCACTAAAAACAGAAATACATTTTTAAGACTGGTTTTCGCAACTATATTCAATTAGTTGCTCCATTTTTTAATTAAAAATTTAGATATACGCCAGTTTAATGGTCTGAGTGGCAAACACGAAGTTTAAAGATTAAATTCGGTAAATTCATTTTATGTCATCAGGACAAAATAGATTTATAATTGTCTCCTTATTAATTGCAAAATTTTATCCAAAAATAACTTTAGGTAAACGATTTAAATTTTTTAATAGAAGACTGGTCTCCAGGTTGCGGATCTTTAAGGGACAGTTATTAACTGAAGGTAAATATACTTATAAATAAACATAAACTTAAGTCAAATTAAACTTTTCCTTCAAGATTCTAAAACTGTCTTTTAAATATTTAATTTTTTAGATTTATTTTGACTTCCGGTGCAGTTATTACAGTTATTATATTAAAAAGGCATTGTTATGGTGTCCCAAAAGTTTTAAAAAATGTAAAGTTTGAATTAACCCTATTAAGATGCAGGTGGGGTTATAATCTGTGGCTTATTGAGTAGTACACGGTTCTGAAAATATCCCAGAGAAAAAAAGGCAGCGCCTAAATTCAGCGAACACCTAAATGCACTGTAGTTCCATCTTGTTTCATCCATAATTTCTGTTGCCCGTATTCTACAATTTTTTAATTGAGGAAGCCATTTAAGTTCAAATTAGCTTCATCAGTCTTTATGAGATTGCAAAAAAAAACATGATCATGATCATTTTTCTAATCTGGTGTTTATGTTTACCTCTCCATTTTTAATTTCCCAAGTCTGATTTGGGTTAGGTTAGGTTAAGCAGGGTTACTCGCCCAAGGGCACACCTCCACGCGGATACCAATGCGGTCAATTGTTAATCCCTTCGATGCAGAGGAAAAAGAAAAAGAGACGTACAGAAAAGCGGTAGAAAAGAATTGATAGAAAGATTAAGAGTAGTTAGTAGGAACCACAGCAAGAAAAATAAACTCCACCTACAGATCTCTCATCAGAAACAACCGTACCAATTCCCTGACAACCCCCAGTAGATCGACTGGATCTGGACTGGATTATTGCTTTGCAACAGTTTGAAAATCAAAATAATGTTAATGCTAGCGAACTATTGCGGTATTATGATTTTTTTGTTTGTCAAATTACGTTGAGTTTAATATTGAATTCATTAAGTTAAAAAATAAATAAAAATTCTGTTAAAGTCGTCATTTTATTTGTTTTTGAAAATGTCTCCCTAAGCCATTATCAATCTTGTTCAAAACTCCTTAAGTTACGCGCAATTTCTGTTTAATTATTCAATACTACTACAGAATTCTCAATATGGCTTGGCATTTCAATTTAAAAAAACATTTTTAATCGATTTTCTCTGAATTTATAGCCTATTTCCGATGTGCGAAAGAATTCTTTCGTTCGTTCAACTAAATTTAAAACAAAAACAAAGTTTTTAGAATTGGTTTTTGTTTTAAATGTATTTGTTTCGCACATCGGAAATAGGCTATTAGTTTTTTTTTTTAACTAAGCGGTGTTTGCAATTGAATAACATACTTATATAATCTATTATAATATAAATACTAAAAACTCATTTAATTGAAGCATCTGTCCAATTGGCTTATTCTACATAAATAGTTCCTTTTTATGTATATATGTATACATGATGTAAAGCGTGATTAATTTCGAGGTTCCCTACTTTTTTAAAGAAAAAAAAAAACAGAAAATTCAAATTTAATGGGGAATGTTTGTTATCATTTGAAAGAACATTCTTTGCCATCTATTTTCTGAAGATTATGTCTATCAAATGTTGGCCGTTGCTACGTCGCAGATGGTCCATCCGTCTTTAGACTTTACCTACCCCCACAGGAAAAAATCTAACGGTGTGATATCACTCGATCTTGGTGGCCAATTTACCGGCCCAAAACGTGAAATTATGTGCTAACCGAAGTGTTCTCTCAAAAAATTCATTGATTGATGCGATGTGTGGGAAGTGGCGCCGTCTTGCTGAAACCAAATGTCGCTAAATTTTCTTCACAGCGTGCTGGACGTAGTCTATTCGGTCAAATATTATCCAATAATGAATGCTGGGTCTCAAAATGGGTGATGGTATTGCGAATAGTACGCCCAGTAGGCTGATTAAGTTGACCATAAGTTGAGCGAAGTGCACGAAACACATTCTTCACGGAACGTGAATTTTCGTAATAAAGTTGAACGATTTGTAAACGTTGTTCAGGCGTAAGTCTTTCCATTATGAAATGCCAAACAATACTTAACAAAAATAACATGACACGACTCACATGTGGTATGTGAAAAAAGGCTATTGAAAAAAGTATCTCTACTTCAATCACCCTATACATATATACATATATATAGCGGGGCTTGGAATTCATTTTACAATTGATTTTTTTTGTAGAACTACTGAGCCGTATTTAGAACAATGTAAAATTTTCAACTTGTGTCGATAACAACATGTTTATTAACTGCCTGTTCAAAAATTTCGAGCGTTAACGTTCGCAGGGAAAATTTCGCAATGTAATTTTAGTTCGAAATCGAAGGACAGGTAGTTAGTTTTAAAATAGTTTTCCATATAAAATTTTAAACGAACATTTACATGCAGTAAATGAAGTTATGAAAATGTATTGAAGCTGATGTGTTAGTAGTTAAAAGTTTTAGTACTGAATAATGAGTTTTGATCCCTGATATTATCAAATCTATCTCTTTAACATTCATCAGCATAAGTCCGAAACAGTGTCTTTCAAACATCAAACAATATATCAAGTGGAATCTAAAAAATTCGTGTCGCTTCAAAAACCTTAAAAAAGTCAATGGCGGTCGAAAAAGTACACTTTGTTTTGAAAGTTGGTACAAAATCAGAAAACCCATCTCTGGTATAAAGTTATGTCAGCTCGAGTATTTCCTTCTTTTTTTTATTTTTTACACATACATATTTATTATTTTTTGTCGTGTTCTGGCTGATGACTTTAATCGAATACCAACGATTTGTCCGCGAGTATTTACAAAGTCATTTATCACTTAAACAGCCTTTAAATTTTCTACACTAAAGATTTCCCAGCAACTTTCCCTCTCTCTACCTTTATATTTTGCATGACTCTACTTTTCATCGTTTCTACTCTGAGTACCGTTGAAGTGGGTGGAAAATCGGTGCAAGTCAAGTGTGCTGGGATTGAATTTATGATGAAAGTTTGAATTTCTGTTGACGTGTTCAGTTTTAAACGCAATATTAATGATTTTGCGTGCTTTTCTTTTTTAAAGACTTTTCAAAATGAAAGAACAATAAAACACTGGGAAAAATTTGTAAGTCGTAGTAAAAGTTAACAAAAGATGAAGTTGTTTTTTGTGTGATTTTTATGTTAATTATGAACTTTCTCTTTTTAAAAATGCAAATGTCAGTTAGAAAAAATAATTTCTTGATAAATCTTTTCTGGAACTTGTTTTTAATTTTTATTTAAACATTTACTTAAATATGGCATTTAAATAATTTGGCATACCATTAAATGGTGGCCAATATTGTACATGTACTGAAGACTGATTTTTTAGATTTTGGAAAAATGGCGGTTTTTGCTTTCAAATATTTTTATTTTATCATACAAATGTATTCAATTGATTAAAACCTGAACAAAATATTTTGCACAATTTTAATTGCACACTCTGCGCAGATGTGGCTCCACTGATTTTCCTGAATGGTTGACGGTTTTTTGAGCGAATATCTGGGAAATCATTTGCTTTTGTAAAGTCGGATAATGATTTTTGTAGTGTGACGAAATGATTTTTGTTGAAAATTTAAACAGAAGGGTAGACCTCGCTCCATGCATTACATTTAAATTTGCAGATAGAATTTAATTACTTACTATTATTTCACTATGCAAATTTCGGAATTACTAACTTTTTCCTTTTACAATTTTTTTATTCTTCCCTTAGCCTAATGAAGGGGCAGTTGAATCATTAGGGCCAATTTTTACATGTTTTACTTAGTAAAACGTTTATAAGACTTCGTGTTGTTTCTAAAAAATCTAATAAAAAGTGATTTTTACAACTTTGAAAATATATATCGTTACCTTAAACGCAAAAATCCCGATCTAATATTTTAAAAATTTATCATAAAAAGCAAACTCTATTTAAAATAGTAAATTGCCTTAAACAATTGACAATGTTGCATATTATGCAAACTGTTAGTTAGGCCTTTATCGCGTTTTATAGAGTTTATCATATTATATTTTGTAGATAGTGCAGTTTGTTTTGCAGGGCATTGATATTTTAACACTTAGATGTTTAAAAAAATTATAATTATTTCTTAAATATTTTGTGTTCAACATTGAATCCTTCTTAAATATGTGACTGACTGAGTGTGTGTTCCAGCATTTGTTGAACAGAATGTTGTAGGTCAACTTGTTTATATCTATAGTTGTAATTTAATTTCAAAAGTGTTGGAAATAAAACACAAAGTGCTGCAGAAAGCGAACAGAAGACGCAATAATAAACTGTTGCTTTGTAGTTTTATTCTAACAAAATATTAACGCAGTTGTTATAAATATCAATTAAAATATATTCCAGAGAGTATATAAATAAATTGTCCTTTAATAGGATGACGATATCGCTTCTTTGCGTTTTTAACAATTTTATATCCCTAAAATAAAAATTAAAGATTGGTGGGGGGCAAGTTACCAAATTATCCAGCTTATGAATTCTCTTTCGGGATTTTGTATGTTTTTGATTGTATTACTTAAGTCACAAAAATACAAGAATATTTCAAATTAAACTCAAATCGTTATGAGATCCTTCATTGTTTCATTGTTAAACTTTGGAGGGTTTCGATTTTTTAAAGATACAGTATGTCAAAAAAATGTTTTTACATGGAAAAATAGTTTTGTTTTGCTTTTTATCATTAAACAAGAAAAATATCTGTTTAGTTTTTAATATTTTTCTTTACTTATTTATTTTTAGCCAAATATTCACTAACAACTAACGACAAATAGAAAAAAAACCAAAAAATGTAGATGAAATAAAATCAAAAAAGAAAAGAAACTCCAGAAGTTTGATGTCAAAAAATTGCTTTTTCATATATACTAATATAATTGTAGGATGATTAATGTTTTGTGTGGCTTCCAATGGCATCGATCATGGCTTGCAGACTCCGCTTGATGTAATAAATTAATTTTTGTTCCTATTCTGTCTGTTATGCTATTTCTGCAAAAAGTACTGCCTCAAAAGCCAAGGTGAGTTAAAAACTATAATTAACTCACCTTGGCTTTTGGGACGCCTTGCGGCAGTACTTTCTTTTAGACAAGTCCATAAATTTTGAATTGGGTTTTCATCTGGACTCTGAGTAGGAGTATCCTGTTGTTTAATGCCAGGTACTTAGCAGAAGAGCCTTATGTTTATGTTCATAATCTTGATAGTATTTAAAATACGACTTTCTGTCGGAATAAAACCAAAATCTGTTGTTACTGTTAACTGTATCATGCTTTTTTATATCCAGGTTTTTATTTGCATCCACGGTGATCTCAATTAAAAAAATTTCTCCAAATCACCTACTAGATGTAAACTGGAATTACATTTGAACTTTTCAATGCTTTTAAAGGGTTTTCACTACTCTTTTAGGTCCATCATTAGAGAAAAGCATAATTTTGTTCTCGGCACAAAATATAACGTGATCGAAGTAGTCGTCAGTCTTGGTAATATAAGTTACATCAAAAGACAATCCTCTTTTTATTTATTGCATTGAAAACAGTGTCTTTTTCGGTCTAGTCTGAATGAAAAGTCGCTCTTTTTTAAAAGTTGCCTTACCGTGCCCTGAGAAACTGTCGTATAGACACCAAAGGGTCTTTGTTTACGTTTCAACTTAAAACACCTTAAATATATTTTGTCTGAAATCTTATGTGGTCGCTCAGTTAGAAGCTTTAAAATAAGGCCCTAATCATGTACAACGCAGCGCAAGGCCACATAACTAACGCAACGCCAAAGAATAACATTGAAAGCACAAACAATGTCATAAATATTTTGTAATTTTGTTGTTGCTTTCTACAGAAATTCACATTGCGTCTTAAAATTTCAAACGCTCCATTGCTTGTGTCGTTGAAAATTTTAAAACGGTACATGAATTTCTGTTGAAAGGAACAACAAAATTACAAAACATTTATGACATTGTTTGTGCTTTCAATGTTATTGTTTGGCGTTGCGCTGCGTTGTACAAGATTAGGGCCTAAGTCTTTACACGATTTAAGCGCGACTTAAAACATTTTACACTGATTGTCTTGTTAATGAAAAAATTAACGATAATTGTTGCACCGTTTTTCCGATCTGATGGTTATAGTTAACCAACTGAATCACACTTATAGATGTTCTGTTGTCAGGCATATCGAATTTATCGTTTTTCTCGTAAATTCATCGTTCAATAAAAACCAGACTTTGATTAAATCAAAATATAATAATAATACCATGGTTTAAACTCCATGGTAGAATAAGTACAAGGTAAAGTCGTTAGAAGTTTTGTTCTCAATTTTAAAACCCATATTTTTTTTTTTTTTTTTTTTTTTTTAAATATTTATTTATTTAATCTTCATATATTAAATATGAACTAACAATAATTAATCAAATCTTATCCTAATATTTGCTTTATGTCCTGCCAGTGCCAAACACAAAAGATTTAGTCATCACGGTTTCTGTTTACATATATAGGTGTTTATCGCTCATCTGATTGGGTGAGTGCTGCAGTGTCTCTTCTTCTTAAGCGAGTGTGGCCGCCATAATTTAAAATATTTCTAGCTAATGGATTTGGGTGCAGTTCCAGCCTTTTTAAATATTTTACTGCATATTTCGTTATCATAGTTTTTACTAATGGCACATTGAGATCCTTGTGGATATTTGAGTTTTTGACGTACCAGGGGGCGGCTGTGATTGTTCGAAGAAGTTTATTTTGGCGCCTTTGAATTTTTTCGATGTTAGAAGCCGAGGCAGTGCCCCATAACTGAATACCGTAGCACCAAATTGGCTTTAAGATAGAGTTGTAGAGTAGAAGTTTGCAATCGAGACTAAGAACAGAATTTCTTCCAATAAGCCAATTAATTTGGATTGCTTTTAGTTTCATTTGAGTTAATTTCGCTTCTATATGCCATTTCCACGTTAAACGCCGATCTAGATGTATACCGAGGTATTTTACATGCGAGTATTGGGGTATTATTTGATTATTTATTTTAATAGGGGGGCATGTTTCCCGACGCAATGTGAATGTTATATGTGCGCATTTTTGCTCATTGATCTTTATCCTCCATTTTTTTAACCACCTTTCTAGTTCAAATATATGATCCTGTAGATAACGAGATGCTTCTTGACAGTTTGCGTGTACGCTTAGAAAAGCTGTGTCGTCCGCAAATGTTGAGGTATGGGTGTAGCTGTTTGTTGGCAAGTCCGAAGTATAAATTAAGTATAATAGAGGGCCCAGGATGCTGCCTTGTGGGACTCCAGCGCTAATTGGCTGTGGAGAACTTAAAAATTCGCCTTCTTTTATAATAAATTGACGACCGACTAAGTAGCTTTGTAACAGCTTGTGTATATTTGCTGGTAAGTTTTGCTGCAATTTCAGTAGTAAACCTTCATGCCAGACTTTATCAAAAGCTTGAGACACATCGATGAAGAGTGCTGAGCAATATTTTTTTTCTTCAAAGGCTTTTCTTATGACATTTACTATTCGATGAGTTTGTTCAATTGTGCTGTGTTTTTTTCTAAAACCGAATTGATGATTGGGAATACATCTGTTACCATTTAAAATCGGCGTTAATTTAGACACTAGAAGTTTCTCAAAAAGCTTTGATATATTAGACAATAAGCTTATAGGTCTATATGACTCAACTTTTGTGGGATCCTTTCCTGGTTTAGGTATCATGGTAACTAAGGATACTTTCCACTCTTGTGGGTAGTATTCAAGGCGTAAAATAGCATTAAAAATTAGTAGAATAATTTTCTTTGCTATGCTGGGTAGCTCCAAAAGCATTTTGTTACTGATCTTATCAAAACCAGGGGCTTTCTTGGGGTTTAAATCATGAATAGCCTTCTCGATTTCTCTTACTTCAAACCTTAGTGGAACAGCTGATCTAACAGCAACAGGTGGTAACTCGACCGCAGTATCGAAAGATGTATGAGGGGTAAATACGGTTTTCAAATGATTAACGAAAATATTTCCTTTTTCTATGTCATTTCGTGCCCAACGTCCATTTAAGTCTCTTAATGGTGGTTTAGTGATAACTGGTCCTTTAAGATTTCTAGCTGCACGCCATAATGAGTAATCAGATTGAGGAGTTGCATCAAGTCCCTTAAGATATTTTTCCAGAGAAGCCGTTTTTTGAGACTGCAGTAAGTTTCTTAGCCTTTTTGTGCACTCTTTTAGTAAATTTTTAAGTTGAGGGGATCTGTGCAATTGCCACTCTCTTCGAACTCTCCTTTTTTCAGTCAAGAGACGCTCGACATCAGTAGAATATATTTTACTATTTTTGATATTTTTGCGGGCTATGCTAGAATGTTGAACAGCTAGTTTGAGATAATTGTCAAAATTTACAATAGAAAGATTCACATTCTCCGGTGTTCTAAGCGGAATATTTTCAGTGCAGTGGGTACTGAGATATTTTTTATATTTTAACCAATTTATTTGTGTGGCTGACGTCACTAAGTAACCAGACGGAGATACAATTCTATAAGGGTTTGATATGGTAAGAATTGTAGGTGTGTGATCAGAAGATAATTCTAAAGAAGCTTCAACGTGAATCGTTTCTGCGGGGATGTTTTTAACCACGCCAAAATCGATGACATCTGGAATTTTTTGCTGATCAGTAGGCCAATAAGTTGGTTGTCCACTCGCGACCACATTTAAATCCATTTTAGACATTGTATTATACAAAATACGACCCTTTGGTGTAATGAGCCGTGAACCCCAGAAGGTATGTTTAGCGTTGTAATCGCCAGCGGCTAGGAAACAGGGTCCTAATGATTTAAAATATTTATAATATTGGCTTTCTGATATTGAAAATCTAGGTGGAGAGTATAAAGATGAAAGTACAAAGTTTCGATTTAGCTCTTCAACACAAATATTCGTTGCTTGCAGATAATCTTCACGATGATCACACATTAAGTAGTGTTTGATTCGGGTTTTTATCAAAATAGCAGAACCTCCACAAGCTCTATCTCGAGGGTCCTTGGTATCATATAATATATAACCATTAATTTTAAACGTATTTCTTGAGGTCAAATGAGTTTCAGAAACCATCATTACATCAATTTGTTTACTTTTAAGAAAATATTCTAGTTCATTTTTATGTTGGCGAATGCCGTTTGCGTTCCAAAAACAAATTTTTAAACAATTCATGGCTTGTTAAGTACAGCTTGCAATAACATCGATTGCATTCTTAACATTTCCTGCATCATATTACCCATTGTATTCGTAAAGTTTGTTACTGTTTGTACTAGTGTTTCCATGGTTTTTTCTAGACGACTTAAATTAGAAACTGGGGTCTCATCATTATTTGGCAAATCACCTTGCATTGGCATATGGTTTGATTTAAGGACGTTAGCGTAGGATGTTCTGTTATTACTAGGCTGCGGTACCTGAATGTCATTAGTATTATTTTGATGTGTTTCCTGAATTTGAGGTGGATTAGGTTTCGGTCCAACCGAGCGCTTGACGATAGAGTATACAGGGCATCCTCTATAGTTGGCAGTGTGATTACCACCACAGTTGCTGCATTTTTTTACATTGGGGTCGTTTTTAGACTTATCGCAGAGAGCTGTACCATGCAATTCTCCACATACAACGCAAACAGGTGTTAAATGGCAGTATGCCTTAGTGTGACCAAATTCTTGGCAGTTTAAACATTGCACGGGACCGTTCCTTTTATGCGGCTCCTCTATCGTTATTTTCCTATACAGGATATATCTCAGACTGTAAATGGGATGAGTTTCGTTTTTTTTAAGCTTAACGTCGCCGGGTTCTAACTCCACTCGAAATAGTGGCTGGGGATTTTTTTCTCTATTTTTAATATTAACTACATTTTTAATTTTAAAGCCCTTCTCTTCTAAAAACGTTTTTATTTCCCCTGGGTATACGCATGAATCAATGCCCTTTATCACTACCTGAAGACCTTTACTGCTTTTCAGTTGGTATGTATAAAAGTTTTTTTTTAGTGCTTCTAATTTAGTTATTACTTTACGAAAATCATCTTCACGATTAACTTGTATTTTAGTTTCATTTATACTACCACGTTTTATTGCAGCTACATAAAAAGAATTTTCACCTATTACCGAGATCAAATTCTTTATTAAATCACTTGAGTTTTGCTCTCTAAGATATATCGGGGGTGGCTTAGAAGATTTTGTAACGTTTTGTGCTTCCGAGGATTCCTCTTCCAAAATTGCAAACCGATTTTGAGAACTTATTCTATCAGCTGTACCCTCTTTTAAAACTTTTGGGACAGAAGCAACTGCAGAAGAAGTTGGGCTGCGACCCCGTTTTAGCACTGTTATGTACCTATCCATTCCAACTTGTACTTGAGGCTTTTGACCGCTTTTCACCTGTGATACTGAGTTTTCCATCATGCCTGATTTGGGGGTAATCTTTTCATCACTTGTTAAAATCGTTTCTGCCACTGAGGCACCGCTCGCAGGTTTTATATTTTTTATTGTATTCGAATCAACCGTATTATTAGACACCGAAGGTGATACAGAGTTTTCTATTGTGCCTGATTGAGGGTTAATATTTTTATCACTTATTAAAATTGTTTTTGCCGTTGAGGCAATGCTTGAAGGTTTTATATTTGTTAGTGTATCAACCGTATTATTAAAAACAGAAGGTGAGAGGGATCGCGTACGAGTAATAGGTTTAGCCGTTAGGTATTTGCTATCATCGATTCTTTTTTTTATTTCTGCATTTGTTTCGTTAACACTCACTGTGATATATGCATTTCTATCATTAAGCTTAATTGTTTTTGCACTGTTTGCACTCATAAGAGTTTTTTTTTTTTTACTGTTAACAGTTGTGCTCTTCTTATTTGTTATTGTTTATCAACACCGAGAATAAAAAATGTGTATGTTTATGTATGTATGTACATACATGTATTTTTTTCTTTTCTTTTATTTACTTTTTTTTTATACTTTATTTGTTCACGTTTTTATAAAAAAAAATAAACCGTATGCCGAGCTTAGAAAACACGTCTATCTTCAACGAGCGCGACAGACAGAATGTGAAAGAAAATAAGGAACAAATAAAAACCAGCGTCAAAAATCAAATAAATAAATTTGACATCCAGGTACTTATTATACCATGGTTTGAACGATAAAAACTAGCGGAAATAAAATAAACGCACACCAAAAAAAATTTGTAAAAACATTTTCCTGCCAGCAAAATTTTGGTATTTCATTTGTTTTTCTTAAATTTTTTATTATTACTCTTGATTTTCTCTCTCTTGATTTATTAAAAAAAAATTATTAAACAACAAAAGAAAAAATTTTTCATGATTAAAGTCCAAAAATAAACTTTTTCACCATGACGAAATATTTTCTTGACATACTGTACACAAATCTTTACATATTTGTATCTGTTTAAGGGGTGGCACGCAGATTCTCTTTAGTTGTAATATTCATTAATGTTTCCCGATTAAAATGATTTTATTTTGTAACAATAATAAGTGTTCTGTTTTTTCTGGGCAAAACATTTTTTTTAGTTTTTTTCGCTATAATTTTTTCTCATTTCCATTTTAATTTTTTGTAAGTTTATTTTTCATTGGAATAACATTGATAATGTGGCTATCGTGACTTTTATCATTGATGCCAATCGAGTGAAATTACGCACATTTAGCCTGGGGGACTTGATACTTGCGCCACCACCAATGCCATTCGTAAATTTTTTTTTTCATTCAATTTTACAGTGGGAAAATTTTTGTTGTTTTTTACGTTCTAGAATAAAATAATTTATGACAT
This sequence comes from Pollenia amentaria, assembly GCA_943735925.1. NCBI lineage: Eukaryota > Metazoa > Arthropoda > Insecta > Diptera > Polleniidae > Pollenia > Pollenia amentaria. The sequence continues at coordinate 232,032,516 of OX031009.1, read as the reverse complement.
GCAGAGTCAAAAATTATTCGGTTTTAACATTCATCCTTTAGTTTCTAAGAGGTAGGCACACTGTTGTGCCTGTCGCAGTTAAGGAGACAAAGATAAGCGAACAGCGAACTTGCCGATTAAAGGATCTTCAACTTTTTTGTGTTTCTGTCGTTGTAGTATATTTTTGAAATTTCGTACGAAATTCAAGTTTTACAATAAGTTTTTTGTATTAGACTGGACTCCGCGATATTTTCCGTGATAAAAAGCCATCTTTTCCTAAATTGGGTTTTTTTTTAAGTTACACACTTTTAAGAAAAATCGATTCACTATAGTAAATTTTACTATGAAATCTTATATATTTTTTCAAAACATTGGAAACAACTTTGAAATTACAAAAGTGAGTAACACTTAACTCTTCGAAAAAAGTAAACAAATAATTCAGTGTTCGAAAATTAACATTATATACTGGTCGGTTCGGTAGATATGTGTTAAGCACAAACATTAAAAGTGTTTGTGTAGTAAATCATTAAAAAAAACGATCATATGTTTGTGATCTTTGAACAAAAAATAATAGAGCACTGATTCGACTCAACAAGAAGATGAGAACATTTTCCTTTAAAAACCACAAACTTTGTTGTGTTCGGTTCAGCACTTTAATGTTCGATCGTTTCAGTTTTTTGCTTAGCGCCCTTTTGGCTAATAAAGAAAACAAAAACATTTTTCCAAAAAAAAAAAAAAAAAAAAAAAATACATTGGCAAAATATACACACAAGTAATTCGTGCTGAGGTCGTGCAACAATAACAATACTAGTCAGAAGCATTGCTATCATATATTGTTTTCTAATTCCTTTATCAATTTCAAAAACATTATAGAACATTAAAATATTAAACGAAGACCAGAACACTAAATAATGCTCATTACTTTCTTGAAAATAGCTATGATAATAAGGGTTGTGTACTAATACAGAAAAACTAAAGAAATATTTATCGTTTCTGGGTGTGGAGCCGTACGCTTAATAACCCTAGATTTTTAAATTATTTTTCTAATTTGTTTTAATATTATATAAATGATTTTTAATTTATTTATTAGGTCCGTTTTTGTAACAGGTTCAGTATTCACCGGTGGAGTGATACATTTCATTGGGACTATTTAAAATGTTGTTCTTAAAATTTGTTCTAGGCATTTTTTTTGGAATAATACCAAGGACTAGCATTATTGTAGTACCTAATAGATTTGTGACTGGTCAATCGGTGGCTGTTAGGTGTCAATTAATCCCCTAAATTGACAACTCCATAAAAAAGTGATAGGTATCATTCATATAATGTGTTAGAATTAGGTCCGCTCACGGTACTACTTTAGTGTCAGTTCTCTTCCCTCTAGGGAATGCTATGCTTATTTCCGAACACTGAAATAATAACGTTTCAAATAAAGTGTTACTAAAAATATTGAGAGCCAGTAGAAAATATTCGAAAAATAGGTAGATTGATATCATTTGTTATTCCCATTAGAGTTTTTATAACCTTATAAAAAGATTTATTTTTCTTCATATTCATATTTTATTACACACATATTTACATATATTTATTTATTTATCTTCCTATATAAAATATGAACTAACAATAGCACTGTATAACACAGGAAAAAGTAAGAGGGTTCTGACAATGAATTCTGGTAGAGGAGACCAAAAAAAAAATATTGGAAAGATATTTTTTGGCCTGGCCGAGCAGCATATCGTTATTTAAAACTATATGTTCTTTACAGCTGAAGTACACAGAAAAAATTATTAAATTTCTCCAAGCAACAAATTTATACCAAATTCATATTATCAAGCAAACAATTTGTTGAGCTTGCACCTATTACCAAAATGATTATATTGATTACTAAAAATTGTAAAATTTTGAATATTTTTTTTTTAATAAATTATATTTTTAATTAAAAAAATAATCAAAAAACTTTGCCATTTCAAACAATGTGTTAATTTATTTAATTAAATATTGACAATTCCCAACAACAATTCTACAAATTTAAATTATTTTATTTCAAACGAAAAAAGTCATTTAAGATTTTTTGTTATTTAATTAAAATTTTAATTGAAAATGTATTTCAAAACAACTAAAATTAATTAAATCAAAATAATATTTTTAATTTTCTTTGAACTTAAAATATAATTGATTCAATTATCACATTAATTAAATTTAAATACTTTTTAAAATATTTTTTTAATTGATAAAAAACTTCTTTCTGTGTATTGGGTATGTTCAAGAATGAAACATATTAACCCTCTTACCCCCCTGATTTCTTTTATTTTAGCTTTATTCTAACAAATCGTACAAAAGACTTATAAGTTCGGCGAGGGCGCGAATGAAAGGCTCCACAAAAATGTTTGCCATGAAATTTAACAAATTATGGCAGAACACGTCAAAGCCCAAAACTAAACACAACCAGCAAAAAAGCAGTCCAACCCATGAGTCAATAGAAATTGGCATATCGGCTGGATATTCATAGGTATATATATTTGGGGGATTCACAAGGTAGTCATACAATTGTAAAGTCATACGTCTTAAATAATTACAAAAAATATATATGACTGCTGTGGGCAACAGCTTATAATTAAGATTTCTACTGTACATTTATGACAAATCAATGAACACAGCATTAACGTTTTTATTTTGTTTGAAACACAACAATATTTTTTTTAAACAATTGTAAAATATTATTAATAGAAAAATAAAGACATTTTTGAAATTTTAAAATTCATTGAATTGTTAATAATTCAATAATAATTTTCTTTGGTATACGTGGTAGCTTCAAAAGCATTTTGTTACGGACATAATCAATATCAGGGTCTTTCTTGGGGCTTAATTCAGAATTATCCTTTTCAAATTCTCTTCGAAATCTGGTACCTTGATTGCTATATCGTGAGATATATTGGGGGTAAATGCACTTTTCAAATGTTTAACAAACAGATTTCCTTTTTCAATATTATTTTTTGACCAAATTTGAAAATCTCAACTTCACGCCTTTCCAACACTTAAAAGAAAATTAAGAATATAAGATAATCTACTTCACAAGACCTACAACCTCTCTAACAATTTCTTTTTTTTTGAAAGTGTATTTTATTGACACACGTTGCGCTATTTATTACCTACATGTGTATGTTTAAATGTATCTGAAATTCTGTTTTATATACCCTTTACCACAGGTTGGAAGGGTATACATAAGTTTGTCATTCCGTTTATAATTTCTACAATATTGATCTTTGACCATACAACTATATATTTTCTTGGTCCTTATGAGTAGCGAAGTTGATTTAACAATGTGTTTGTTGAAATGCGTTTACGAAGACCCCAGAAAAGACGATTTGTTATATATTTATGTCACATTAGGGTGGTCGTTAACTGTATGGAGCATATTTTTTCTATTTATCCGTGCTCTGACCCCCAATTTGGTGGGTATTGATGGAAAACGACGCCAAAAATTTTTTTTGGACAATCGTCGAAGGCTCAGCCGTTCCTCACGCCCACCAAACGTTGAGAAAAATCTTAAAGTTCGGCTTCTAAGCCATATAACATGAAAAATATTAATTCTACATAAAACTCGTCATCTAAGAAGTTTTTGTTAGTGAAGTTTCCAACAACTTTGGTCATAACAAGTTTTCTCTGAATCTCATAATTAACAAAACCTCACTAAAATAAGAATTAAACAGCGGCATTGATGCAAATTTTTTCTTTAGAATTATTTTGTACATACTAGAGTATCCACTCAATTAATCGTTGCTCGATTATTCGACGAAATTTTTCGCCATTATTTGATCGAATAAATAAAAAAGCCAATTTCAAATAACGAATTACTCGAACAATTTATGTCAATTAATCGATTAAAATTAATTTCTTAGAAAATTCTACTTTTTTAATATAAAAATATTTTTTTATATTTTGTATATATTCTGAACATAATTAAGTCCCTTTTTAGAAGTGGGTGTGGGTCAGACAAATCATGTAATAAACAATGAACAACTAATTCCATACGTATGAAATTTCGTACAAAAATAGCACTTTTTCCTATTGAGTTTGACGTTCATTGCAAAAAATTCATCAGCATTTATAAATATGTAAACCATGCACTGCCATATTATGGGTTACCTGTTTTTACACGACCTTCAACTTTTTTTTTACCTCTTACAATCCAAACGGCTGGAAGAATTTTGACATTTTAGGTATTGTTAGATTCGTCTTGTCATCATCGAAATGTCATTAGATAGATAGTTGTAAACCAAATCATGGATTGTTGGCGCAAAATAGTAATACGTTAAAAAAACGTATTAGCCAAACCTTTAGAGTAGATGATTTAAACAAGGAAAAATAAAGTTATCAGCCATGCTCGGTAAATCGAATACATATGAGTGAAATTGAAATCGAACAAACTTTGAAAACGATCCAGTTTAAAAGGTTTCTTCATACTTTGGGTTCTAATCTTAACCAAAATTTATCTTAAAATCAGGAAAATAGGGAGATTTAAAAAAAATTAACTGAGAATCTCTATTGAATTAAATTTTTCATGATTTTCAGGAATAATATATAATTATACGAATAATAAATTTGTTTATTTTTTAAAATAAATAATTAAAAAATAATTTGTAAAAATATGAGATGAAAGCCTTTGTTGAATTGCCGTATTAAGTCTTGCAGGCGGGACATTATTGCAAATTATACGCCTGCTGAACGTAGTGCATGTATCAAACTTTGGCTTTCAGATTATTGAAAAGTCTGTTCAACCGAAGTAGTGATTACTTTGTTTATAGTTTATTTTATTTCCTTAAACTGATTTCCTTAAAAACTGATCTGTCAAGTGTAGTGAACGGACATGTCTAGTAATCGGTGCGAGGTCTAGTAGTGACATAAATATCAATCTTGATGGTACTCGAATCGAACTAGTGCACACAGTAAAAGACTTAGGTGTAACTTTTAATCGTACCCTTACTTGGTCGGATCATATCAACCAAGTATGTGGCAGAACATATGCTATGCTAAGAAGCCTTTGGTGTAGCCAGCACTTTACTCCACTGAGGATAAGAATGATGCTAGCCAAATCGTATTTAATACCAACGCTTTTATATTGCTGTGAAGTCTTTGCTGCTTGCAATGTCACTGACAAACGTAAGCTTGTTACAAAATCTAATAACATTACGCGTTACGTTTTCGATTTAGACAGATTTGATCATGTATCTCCATACACCAAACGTGTTTTTGGCATGCGCTTTGATGATTACCTCAAGTTTAAAAGTTTAATTTTTTTGCATAAAATTATAGTAATAAAAGAGCCTAAATATCTCTACAACAAGCTGACATTCACCTCATCATTACGAAATAATTGTATCCGCACCTTTAGATTTCGCAAAAGTGCTTCTTATAACTAATTTTTTATATCTACAATTTATCTCTGGAACCATCTTCCAACTGATATACAACTCACTAGCAACGCAATAAAATTCAAAAAATTATTAATGAGTCACTTTGCTAATAACTAGAACAACAAGGACCTAGATATAAGTATGTTTTAACTTTAATGTTTAATTATTTATTTATTTTAATTGTTTAATGTTAAGTTAAATTATTATTTCTGCAAAACCGTACCCTATAACGTATCTGATTCTAATACTGTAATTCAGAAGATATTGTATCTTGTTGTATTAGAAAATCAAGTAATAAATATAAATAATAATACAAAAAAAAAAAAAAAAAAAAACTTGTTTCGGTCTCTTTAGCGCCTTAAAAACTGTATGTTTTGTAGGAGGGTTTAAGATTTTTTAATTATTTATTTTATTTAAGTTTAAAAACTATATACGTGGTATAAATGAATTGTTATTTTATTGTTTATTGTTAACCTATATTTTTATTTTATGGTTTTTTCTGTTTATTAATATAATAAAAGTATCAAATCAAAAAGATATGTATGTTTTTTCCACAGATATAATTATTTGAATTATTCAAATTATTCGAACATATTAAAACTCTTATTCGATTATTCGAGTAAAATTAAAATTTAAAAATCAATTAATTCCTTACTCGAATAAAACCAAAAGTCAAATAATTGGATACTCTAGTACATACACACGCCAATAGTCAGCTTCAATATTTGCGTTTGTGTGCGTTTGTTACAAAAAAATAAAGTCAAACACATAAATCGTGTGACTATTTTTCGTAAAAAAAATTCATACAAACATACATTTTTAATATTTACTTGGATATTACCCACTTTACATTTGAACGTTTCATTTGATTTTTGCATTGTTTTAATTAATTTGTAATATATTTGACTAACAATTTATTATAACGCTGCAAGCAGATCAGTTGAAGTTTATAATTCAAGGTGAATGTTTAAAAATGTGCTCAAGGACAATACGCGAAAAATCATAATAACGTGCGTGTTCAAGCAATCGCAAGTCGCTTAACATTTGTCATTCCGACTTGAAATCGTATAATAGGTGTTCTGTTTGAAGAGTTTGAAGTTTGGGGACTTGAAATGGCCAAAGTGTGCACAAGGGAAATAAAATATTTTTAAAGAACTACGAGATATCTCAAGCAAAACGCGAGAGTTTCAGAACAACATAAAATAAATCTGGCGTTCTGCGATTTCAAATCGTGTAGTGGTCAGATCATTACCGTTAGTAGGCAATTTTCCTATAACCTAACGTGCAAATAAATAAGCATACAAGAAGTACTAAATGTTTTATTTTTTAATTTACGTGTGTTAAAACAAGACGTACGAAAAAGTGCGAACTTTGTAATTGAAGAACTTTAAATATTCTGGGAGAAAGCAAGAATCCCGACTAGAGCCAAACAACAATGCATAATTAAATTAGAAAAACTATACAGTACTTTTCGTTTATACTCACTACCGTTTTTATTCACATTGGCAATATAGTCCATTTTATCTATATTTTCTGCCGTAATTAGTAAATTTACTAGAAACTACGTTATAGTCGATTTAGCAATATAAGCAAATTTTTCATACATTTTATTTATTAGCGGCTATAAAAGACAAAAGTAGAGCAAATTAGTAGCCTGATAGGAGGGATTTAACCAATACCGACATATGGGCGATACTTTAAATTTGGCGATATATCGGCGATATATTGCTGTCGATACGACGATACTTTTTATCTCTTTTTTTTGAGTATTTTTGAACAAACAATTTATTTTCTATGCTTATATTTTGCATAGTTACTTAGAGAAATAACACATTAAAAGGCAGAGCATAATTTTAACACAGACTAATGAGACCTACAATTTTTTTATAATAAATCAATTAACGGATATGGAGAATAGTACGGAGTCCCAAAATTTTGTGGCTGACTAAGCATTAGTTATAAATAAAAGATTTAAGGCTTTAGAAAAAAATGTACCTTTTGTTTATCTACAATTAAGGGTTCTCGATGCAATGCTCGAATATTTCAAACACAATCTACTTCAATTCTATCAAAAAAACGTCTCTACATTCCGAAAGTCTTGAAAATACGGTCTCCCCTACAGTTGATACAAGTTCTAAAAAGTCTATAAGAACTGGCCTTTGAAGCGACTGTGAAAAAACTATAATAGAATCCGTAGAAGATTAGCCTCCTTGCATCGCATCTGAGAGACTATTTTACACTTCCGGTTCTGGTACAAACGGCCTTCGTCTATCTCCGCAAAAGTTGGCAATACTTTGTTTTTTTTTTAACAAATCTTATTAGTGTGAATTTTGAATATTAATAATTAATTTCTTGCGCTGTTATTTATTTAAAAATGTTTTTGAATTCAAATTTAATTCTTTGTTTTTAAATATTATTAAATTTTAAATATTAATAATCTCTTACACTGCAATTTTGTATAAAAAAATACGCTACTTGAGTTTGGTTAATTTTAACTTGAATTCAAATTCAATATGTGTTTCGGTTTTATTTTGAGTATCGGTATCGCATCGGCAAAAAGGCGTATCGTTACTTCCCTACTTTATAGTCACATTAGCAAAATGTATAAAGTTCTTTTTAATTTTCGAGGCCACAACGAAGTAACAGAATCGTTTTATATTTGTCCCCACTTAAAAAAAAAATTACTTTTTGTCTTTGGTAGCTGGGAAGAAATATCTTATTATAATTATTTGAACTTTATTTTTACACAGTATGCAACTCTGTTGCAAAAACATAAGCCTGCCGTTGCTGTAGCAAATATGATTTTTCTTATTCTATATTCCAGAAATTGCTTATTTTCGATTTCAGTTATAAGCCTTATAGTGCATATATGTAAATAAGGCTTATAATAACATACGCGACTTAGTTTTACGATTCCTCCACAACAACAGGATGTGGCAATAAGTAAAAAGTAATCTATAATATATTTTTTTTAGTTTTTTTTTTTTGTTTAATAGAAGATTAAGGAAAAACTGGTTTACTTGGTGTATAAAATTAATATTTTAAAGTTATAAGTTATGAAACGTAAAAGTCGGATTTAATGTAAAAATATAATTTTTCTCAAACTTTGGTGGGGGTAAGCGACGGCTTAGCCCCCGCCGATTGTCCTAAGAATTGTTTGGCGTCGTTTTTTATCAACAACCACCAAATTGGGGGGTGAGACCTAAAGAAATCCAACTTTTGATTCTAATGTCACATATACTCCGTTAAAGCTTGCTATTGAAATTCAGTCAGATCGGTCTGTAAGTCGCTGAGATATGAGCAAAAAACTACGGCTGCCTCTTATTTTAGCCAAAAATCCCTTCTGGTTGTTTTATTGTATATTTGGTACATTATGCCAAATTCCCAATTTTTATTTTTGATAAAAACACTGCAATTTATGTTGAGGGAAAGCTAGTTTCTATGCGCATTTAGTTAAGCCCACTGTAAATGCTATGTAAGTGGCTGCATGCGGAATATTTAAAAAAAATTAAGGGGTAGAATTTCAAAGTTTGTAAATTTTGTCATTGTTGAGATTCTGAAAAAAAGAATTCGTTTAATTTTGTCTGATAGAAATCATGAATATTTTTCATGAATCCAACATTTATTTTATACCCTTAAGATAAGTACGGTTAACAGGACTTATTTTATTGTTGCTAATAGGAATAAATATAAACATAAGTATATAAACAATAATTAAACATCTGTAAAAAAAATTCTAATAATCTTTTTTTCTTTTGTTTAATATGGAATCATAAAAAACAAATGTTCATTTAACACTTTCATTATGACATCAAATATGATTTCAAGTGTAGTACGGCTAGAAAAGTTATTCTAAATGCAAAATATTTCAGCGCAACAGGTTTTTTTCAATAAATTTAAACGTATAAATACAAACGTTAGCATTTATTGAATAGTTTGTTTAATATCACTTGTACATTTTAATTAAAACTATTAAAGAAACCCAAATCCCTAGGAACTGAAACACCCTCAATGTACATCCGTTCAATCTACTCTTACAACACCTGGTTTAAAAGTATTTAAATTACATCTGTTGGGTGTCTTGGCATTGAAAAAAATACAAATTTGCAACATTCAAATGATTTTTTTTTATTTGTAAATTTTGAATTGTGTTTTGGAAACCCCGAATTGGTCTGTTCCAATTTTTTTGTCTCGTTGGTGTGTGCTGTGTGCTCTACTGGGCTAAGCCGGTATTGCACTACATTTACTGCATTTTCCACATTTCTTTTGGGTCTAAAGTACGAAAAATCTTTTATTCTAAGGTTTTGTTTATATTTTTTCTGTACTTTCTTGTTAAACAAATCGTTGTTCCTTTATTCCTATTTGAACAATGGCCTTACCCAAGGAGAAACTGTTGGAAAAACAAACATCTTAACTCGTCGTATGTTCTAAAAATTAAAAAAAAAATTCCAGATGATGCCTGATTTTTGTTCGAAATATTTCTTATTATAATAAGGTCTGTGTTGTTGTTCGCTGAATATTCATCTGTTTCTGGTTGTGCAGACAAAAACGAACAGAACTAAGTGGCTGAAGTAGAAGTTTATTAAATTCTTATTGAGCTGGGTTCAAGGTTGCCAATTTTGCCATTTTCCGGCTAGGTCTGGCGATTTTTTTTCATCAGATTAAAGCTAGGCGGAAGAGCTAGCCATTTTTTCTTCTTCATAGCCATTTTTTATATTAAATGTACTTACTTGGATGTTGATTTATATTTAATACATTTTTTATGCAACAATGAAATATTTACGCTTGAAATATTTACGCTACTAATCATAGAACCACCCACAGCTTACTACTTGTCATCTAATAAGGACTCTAGAGATGAAGATGGTAGTGGGCACCCGCAAAACTTGCCGAAAGCGCTTTTTGTACAACCATGCGAAATTTCAATTCGGAATTCCTTCGTCGTCAAGTGTCGATGATAATCAGAAAACAAAAATTTAGTGCTAGAACAGAGTTAAAATATTGACTGCCTTAGGCCTAATGCACATACAATCAAAGGCATACTTTGATTTTTTTACCTTTGTATGGTCTTGAAAACATTAAAAAGTGAATTTATACAGTGGGTGAAAGTAACTGCAAAGCAGTTTATATTGGGCATGGGTAAAAGAACCTAAAAACCCCGATTCAGTTTCTTCAAAGAGGGGTAATTGGCCAAATGATAGTGATCTTTAAAATTCAATGGTTTCGGATTCTATTCGTAGAAGTTGTTTTGATACGATATTTCGTTATATACATTTAATTGATAATGCAAAGCAAAAAGATGATCAAATCTGCAAACAATTTATTTTTTTTTTGTGTAAAAAATTATTTCTGTTACCTTTTATGTAATAAATCTTTTTTGTGAATTTTATATACTTCCCACTGTTACGCTTTAATTAAAATAGGTTTTTTGACTTAGGTAATTGCTGTTCAAAATTTCATTGATATATAAATGAATATCATTAAATATTTAGTTTGATTAATAATTTTAAAAATCTAGCCATTTCTAGCTATTTTTGTTTTAAATTCTAGCGTTTTGTTGAACTTCCGACCTGGCAACCTTGACTGGGTTACAATTTCTTATAGTATGATGATTTTGATTGTTTCTTTGTTTGCTTGTTCGATTCCATTCAATGAATTTTATTTGTGTGTTGGACTTTTTTTTTCATTATATTTTTTTTTTAAAGTACGAAACTCGATTCGTGTGTCACATGTCAGCATCTGGTTGTATGTTTTTTGTTAAGATTATTGTTGCAAATTTCATTATCCCTTTGCAAAATACACAAAAGAAAAGAATAATATTGTTTAGTTCATGTTTTAATATTTTCAAATAGTCATGACCTTTATTTAATACTCAAACACTTTTTGTCGTATTTTAATTCTTTGAAATTATTTCAAGATTTTGCATTTTTTTTTATTTTTATTCCTTTTCTAAATAAAATCGGTTTTGCAACATGTGGAAGAGGCAGCGAAATATTAAATATTCACAAATATATTTGTATTATCTGGTTGTTATAAAAGAAAACCTTCCAAAAATGTTTTTCATATGCGTACATACAGACAGTCATAGTCATATATATTTGTACAAATTAATAATTTAAGCCAGCTACGTAATAAACATCATTTGCAATAGAATATTCTCTGTGTCAATTCCTAAGCTGCATAGACTATGATGGTCTAAAATCTTTTTTAAATAAATTAGCTATTTGTTCATTAAAATAGTAGAGAAATTTATACTTTAGCCTTCAAAATTATTTACATAAATATAATTGTTTTCAAAATTATTTACAAAGCATTAAAAATATTTTAACGCAAAATAAGAAATACATTTTTGATTAGAATTCGGTAACATTAGCCTCAGCGTTTATGACAGCTTGAAGTCTAGCTGGAATAGGTGCAATCAATTTGCGTGCGATTTCGAATACTATGCCGTTGCAAAAATGTCTTCTTATTTCATCAATTGTTTCGTCTAGTTTTCGGCCCTTTTATAAAGTTATCTTTCTTTCACACATTCTCTATAATGTTAAGATCGTAACTCTTGCCATGAAAGTTTCCCCAACTCTATTTTAAGACGTTGGTGGTAACGTTGTTGGCATGGGCCGTTATCATTCTGTAAATTCCAATTTTCATTAGGAAATAGTATCAGAGCTGAGGTAAAATCATAATTATTTAAAATATATATCAAGTATGCTGAATGGCTTAGAGTGTCTTTTATTGGGGCCAGCCAGATATGCAATTCCGGTTTACGGCTCATTGATCAAGTTAATAAATACAATAACGTTTTTTATTTTTTGCGGATTAATACAAAATGATAGCTCAATATTTTAATTTGATCCTTTTAAAAATATCCAAACTACTTTATTAGTTTTTTTAACAAATTGAGACTAAATATAACTTTATGTTACGGTAGGAATCATTTGTAGATAGAACAGGTGTTTTTTTGGAGAGTTCATATTCTAAAAGTTAAAAAAGTAATGAGCATAAGGATAATGAAATTAGATCGCAAATTTTTATAACAAGTAACAACACCAAAAACACAACAATGTATTTTTTGTTATTTCGTTGATCGATATGTCAAAAACACAAGCATCTTTTGACATTACTCTCTCTAAGTAAGAAAAAAGTAGCACAGTTGTGCCTTAAACGTCACCTGAAAAATGAATTCGCCTTACTACTACATACATATCGCACTTGTTCCTCGAAACAGAGTCAACTTAAAATTTATAAATTTTCAGTAGATACAAAATTTTTTTTATATGTAGTCTTATATAACAAATGGGGATAAAACTGCAATTTTTTAGGAAAAATACTAGAGAAATAGATCTAAGATTTTTACTGTGGGTAGATATGGCCACTGTTTTTCGTTTTCTTGCAAAAAGTGAAAATTGAAAAATTTTGAATTGACGCTGTTTAGAGGAACAACTGCGATATGTATTTTATGACTTGATTTTGTATTCTTTAAAATTATTTTTTAAAATTAATCGTTTCCCTATTAAGAAGACGAATTTTTGGAACGGCAATAATGGGATTTTAAGCCCTAACCAGAATTTGCATAAGCAAGCTTAAACTACTGTCAAAAATTTAGGAAATGCATTTAAAAAAACAAGCTAAATAAAAAAACGCGAAATGGATCAAAAACGCGAATCATATTTCCAGACAATTCTACAAAGTAGCTAGAAAAGTAGTTTCGTCGCAAATTTCTCGATTTATTGCCTTTTCAAACACATTAAAATCACTTAGTTGATTTCAAACTATAATTTGACTTTCCTTCTTGATCTATTAAGTAAAAAGCCTTAAAAAGTAGTTCGCATTCGCTTTGCAAAACAAAGTTTTGACAGTCTTATTTACGATTCGTAAAGCAATTTAATTAATTCAACATTCTTTTCGTGATACTTCTTTTCTAGAGAGTTTGTTTAAGCTTCGCTGCCTTGTGTCTTCTTTGTCGCACGTTTCGTTTCCATTTCCGTTCCGTTTTTGCGTTTTTTCAGAGATTAATCATCTACCACATCATTTTCATTGGTTACCAAATAACTTACATGTTTTTCCTCGACGACTGTTTGTTTCAAACTTGCAAAATTTTCAATAACGAATCTGAGCACCATCAAATGAAAAATTTTCCTATTTCGCGAAGCACTAACGGTACCATTTAAATAGTAGGCGCAAACTTATGCGCTACGCAATACAACAACGAATCAGGTTTGTAACAGAGAATAATAAAGAATAACTATAACAACAACAAATTCAGTGTGTAAAGCTGATCGTGACCCTCGCCAGTTTTATATGCGTTGAATAAAGCGGAGTTTGTGGGGAACTTACCATATAAAATGTATGTCTTCCTTAAGTGGATGGTAAGCGAAACTTTTATATTTCTCCCTTACAAACCTGCTACGTTTGAAGCTCCATTTTTATTGGGATGGTTATTTTTTCAATTAAATTTATGGCAAAGCTATTTAATAATATTAAAGTTGATAAGTTGATTAAATCTATTATTTACACTCAAAGTAGAGTTCCTTAAAGTTATAGTTATTAGATAGTCTTTATAAGAACGTACAATATTGACCACTACTGAAAACACCACTAGGCACGGCAACCAATTTTTGAATAAGTTCCAATAAAATTTATAATCTGAGCAAAGCGGTTCTATTTACAACTAAAGTTTCCACATGGTTCTATTTACAAAGAAATATAGGCTTTCTAAGGTTCTTTCAGTCAGTTAAAACCTTGTTAACGGAATATCATACCAGAGCTGCGTAGTTAGAACCGAGTTATAAAAAATATCTCAGAAGCTGTAAAAGATATACAAAAACCGATGACGCCATGCGAAAGGGAATATTCGATTTATAGCGTTGCAATGTATAAGTTATTTTTGAAAATAAGTGAATTTTGAAATTTTTTATAACGTATAAAATGAAAATGAATGAAAATTAAAAATGGCAAAAAACGACTTTTTCACAATTCTAAATTAAAATAACATACTTAATAATTTTATTACAAAAGATTTTCCACAATTCTTTTTGTAGAATATTAACTGACTTGCTGATAAATCACAGGAAGATATTTTTCAAAAATCATAAATTTAAGTCTCAAGTTTGCAATATACTAGACCAAGGCAGGTTAATAATAGCAAGTTTTAATTTTCAAAGTCGGATATTTCCTGTACTATGATTGTGCTAAACTTTTTGTAGAAGTCGATTAGTAAACTTCTTTGATAAAAATTCTCTGAATTATTTTTGATGTTTGCAATACCCGAAGTCAAATATTTAATAGGTGGAGATATTTTAAAAATTGACACAAAAACGCTTTTTGCTAATTTATTTATTGCAAACTTTTTTCATAAAGTACCAAAGGACTGGCCAGACCGAATTTGTTTTTTACTTGAACATTTTTTAAAAATGTCAAATCAAAAAAGGAAAAAAACAGAAAAGTGAATTTTTTAAATGATGAGTTCTGAATCGTATGAATCAAGTTTGAATCGAATCAAAAAATTACAACCCATTATTGCTAAGTTCAATTTTACTACAAAACCGAAACGCGAAACTCGTTTCAGCTGTAGTAGATGCGAAAAGGAAATGTGCGAAATTAAAGACTACATTTTCGATGACGTGGACATGTGGAATAAAATAATGAAATAATAAAATTATATAACAAATTCCTATATATTTAATATAAATATATTTATTTACTTTTTATTCAATTGGGTTTTTTAGCTATTCTAATTGTGGTCTGGCCAGACCAAGAGGGGTACATAGTGGTAAAAAGTTAACGACAATCCTAGTGCTTGTAAAAATAAATATGACTATGACTGTATATCATTCCACATTTAAAAATAAAATAAATTAAATCCATTTTTTTTAGTAAATATAACATTAAAACGTATATTCGTTTCACCTAAAGGCCAATGAAAACACTCCAAGTACATTAATACATTTGAAATAAATTTCTTTTTAATCATCACCCAGTACAAATGCCATCAATCACAATATAAAAAAGTAATCTTTTTTAAAACAGGAAATTTGAAAAGTCTTTATTAGCAATAATGAATCGAAGTTTTCTAATAATAAAAAAAGGAAAAGAATGAAGCTAAGAGCAACATTTCTGGTAATTTTTTTTATGTATTATGTAGTAATCTATGCACAACTACATATTTGGTAAAGAAACAAAGGGAAAAATTGTCATCAAACGACTTATAAAATGACTTTAATTAGTACGATCTTATCATTATCAATAACGACATCATCATCATCGCCAGCATAAGTAAAATAATCACAAAAACTACTACCTCAGGAAACAATTGGTTCATCGACTTTCAGTTTAAAAATGCCCAAAAGCAATCAATTTTAGCCAAGTAAAAGATAATGAAGAAAAACAAAAAATAAGACCCACTTAAATATTTGTAAAACTTGTAAGCACAAAATAAAGAGAATAAGAAAAAAGCATTACGGAATTTTGAATAGTTAACCCTCATGAGCGCGCCAAAAAAAAAGTACCTTCTATTGCGGTGCAAGGTACCCGGATGCTTAAATGGAAGTCACCTAGAAAACAAGAATTTTCGCAATAAATATCATGTTAAAACTTTTTAAAATACTTAATGGATTGGTAACAGATACATACTTTTTTACTTATTTGCTATTTGCTGAGCACAACCACCTCGTGCTCACCAAATAGCTAGTGAATGACCTCTTCTTCTCTTCGCACCCACAAATGTAGTAAGTTTAAGTTCTAGCATCTTTCGGTAACTTGGATAATTGCTCCATTTCCGCCTGTTTTTTCCGTTATCCGAACTTCGAAACGTTTCACTACAAGCTACGAAACGCTCAATAGTTGTTTGCGGAAAACCGCATTTTCACTGGAAACTTTGTTTGTTGGATAATCACTTCAATGCCATGGCGAAAATGGTTTAAAATGTTATAACGCTAGGAATAAAAATATTCATTCCAGTTAAAAAAGCTTCGAACAAACCTAGATCTAAGTCTTGGCTTAATCAAGCGTGCAAGTCAGCAGTCAGATCCAGAAAGGAAGCATTCAGAAATTGGCGTGACAATAAAACCGCTGCCACTGAATTGCTACGCTAAATGGCAATTGCTGTTGTGCGAAAGTGCCAAGACGGGGAAAAAACTCTTCACGAGCAAAGTCTTCGTACCGATGTTCTTACTGCCCCCCGGTGCAGTAAAAGCTTCAGGTAATTCGTAAGTAGAGTAAGGGTTGATGCTAGTTCTTCAATACCAACACTTATAAAGGATGGTCGAAAATTCACAGACTCTGTTGATACGGCTAACAGTTTTATATGCGAATAATTCTCACTTACCATGAAGCAATCATCCACTACCCGAACTCGAAAAAGTATAGGTAACTATGCCAAAAATATTTTGCGGCTATCAGATATCAGAGTCTCTGACGGAAATCGAACCCGCGACCCCGGCGCTGATAGACGAGCTCACTACCAGCTAGCCTACCGGGGCACCGACAGCGTATGGAATACAAATCTTATCTGTCAGCCGTTGCTTCAAAGTCGGTTTTGAGAGGTCGAAGGTTCTCATTGGTGACATTAGGGTATCCAATTTTATTGATAACTTTGAGCACCGTCGCAGTGTCGGTTGTATTTGCCTTTTTTATCGTTACTACAATGGGATGTTTTGTCATGAAATTAGGGACCTGAAGCTCGTATGTTTGCTCGCATACACTTATTTCCTGAAGAGCTCATCCTTTTGTGGTCGATTGACGAGTGTATCGTACAACGCATTACTAGGAAAATTCGTTTTTTGGCCGGACTGTTCGTATGTGAAATAAAAACTTCCGGCTTAAGTCATGACCACTTTAAAGATGAATAAGTTTAAGTCGAATGTTCACAAGTACTACTCCCTCTGTTCTCTTTCTCAAAACCTATTTTCCTAGTTCCAACAGAATGCAATGCATTAGAAGGGGTCATCCGCTGTACAGTGGATCACAATAAAACATCAACGAAATTAAAGGCTTAAGAAAAATAAAACGGCTAGATAAGTAACTTAAGTTATTATAAAATATAAAAATGTATATAAAAAAGTTATAAAATTCCATAACATTTTGCAACAAATTTGTTATTAAGAAAAGTATAGAAAATGTATCTCACAATAAAAGTGATCCAAGATTGAAATATATAAAAAATAACGGAACTTTTAAATATTTAGTTTTAGTTTTTATTTCTAATTACGTATTAAGTGATACATTGCAACAAACGGAGTTGCAATAGTTGCTTAATTTTGAATTTCAACGCTTGAAATTGGAAATGTTATAATTGACCATTAAAAGTGAAAAAAATCAGAGAGAAATTTCAAATGTTGTTAAGAAAGCCGGCACTACAATAGTAAATATCATTAAAAAAGCTTTCACGAGTAAAAGAGACAATTCCATACCAGACTTATGCAGGCTATGCAAGGATTCTGGGTCTCAGGATGCAGGATGCAGGGTCTCAGACAGAAATCACTAGAAGATAGATATCACGACGAAATCGGGTTTATCGCTGGATATTTTCCAGTCGACATACTTAAGTTTGTCAGAGGCGTTTCTAATGAGGCGACTGTAGAGGGAATTTTTTGTTTTATATAGTATTTACTATCTTAAATCTATCTATCGTCCCCTTTCTTCTTCACTCCTGTCTTATTTCTTCCTCTATAAGTAAGGACTAGCAATGTACCGCATTGGTTTCCGAGTGGAAGTGTGTCCTTGGGCGCATAACCCTTTTTAACCTTACCTAACCTATAGGGTCGAACAATAGTTTAATATAAACTGTAGCACTGAAAGAATGCATTTTACAGTAAAATTGAACGTAAGAAGCCGTTTGTAAATAAAAAAAATATATAAAAAGGCTAGACTGCAGTTTGCACACAGTTACGCTGGAAGAGACTTTTTATTCTGGAAACACGTTTTATTCTTGGATGAAGTTATATTTAACCTTTTCGGGTCAGACGAAAGAGTAAATGTCTAAAAAAAACCCAACCAAGAAATGAATCCGAAAAATGTGCGTCCGGCAGTCAAACATGATGGTTGGCTTGTGGTGGTCTGGGATGCTTGTTCAGCTGCTGGTGTTGGTAAATTGAAGTTTATTGAATGCAATATAAGCAAAGTGCAATGCCCTAATATACAAAAAAAACTCAAACTTATTTCAAAACTTGAAATAAAAGAAATTTTGCATCTGTATTAGGACAATGAGCCAAAACATAATTCCGGCGTTTTTAAGGAATGGCTACTGTATCATTGTCCTCGAGTACTAGAAACTTCACCCCAATCACCAAACTGGAATGTAATAGATAACTTGTTGCAAAAAATTTATTTATTTATGCATCTAATAACTTTTAATGTAACTGCTATTTAAATTTAGACTCTTTTTTTTGCACAACTGTTTAGTTTTTTTTAGACTTTTTTGCATTTCAAAGCTTATATTTACGGGTGAACCAATTTCACTGTGAGTCACTGTACGTCGATGGAAAGTTCGCTTTATCAATAAACAAAAACAAACAAGAAATTCCACCGCAACGCAATGCCATCTTTTTATACATAAGCTGGTAAGAAAACGGAACAGCTGATCCGAAACGTAAACGTTTACGTAAAGGTAACGAGGCCTTTACTCGTCCACTCATTTCATTTGTTTTAAATCAACAATTAAAAAAAGAGGTAATATAAATTTTCTTTGCATATTTTTGAACATATTGTACCCCTGGCGCCTTTTTTTTGCAATTTGTTGCGCATATAAAATCTGGTATTGAAAAATTTATTTTTTGCTGTTCGGCCTACGTATTGTATTTGTATGAAATACATAGGCAAACGTAAATGTATTGAGTTATATTTGTGCTTTATGGTGTGCGCCTTAATTGAGTTTGGCACTTTAAGTGCTTCTGGTTTATTAATAAAGTGTTTTAAGTGATTTCAATTCCAAAGTCGAATTAAATAAAATCATATTTACAACAAACACAAAATAATTTATCATCATACAAATATGTATTTTTATTTTGTAAATTAATACAATCACACTTACATAAACATTGAAGGACCGAGATCAATCAAATCAGTATATAAACTTAAAAAAGTGCTGGAATATTTTTCTTTTTCTAAAACCACCAAAATAAGTTCCCTTTTAAACTTTAAGCAATGAACACGCAATATATATATATATATATATGTGTGTGTTCCCGTCGTTCCTAGGGGGAACATAGGGCCTCGACAAACACTTTCCAACGTCATTTATCTTGGGCAATGCATTTGATTTCTCCCCAATTTCTGTTCACGGCAACAGCTTCAAGGTCAATTTGTCGCCTCTACGTATGAGTAGGTCTCCCAATTCTATGGTTAACGTGGGGGTTCTAGTCGAAGGCATTTCTGGTGATGGCGGAGCTTTTTTGCTTCTGACCATAATCTGCTATAAGAAATATTATTCGGCCATATAGCAGGATGGATTTCAAGTTCGTATCAAATATTTAAAAATTTTTTCGACGGGAAAGGATTCAAGAGCACCAGAGGGATTTCAGGCGGCCAAAGGTTTGTCTCATTATCAATATGAGAAATTTGATGAGAAATGTTTCCTGTCTTGCTCTATTGATCCGCAGTGTTTTTGTCTTTCCAATATTTGTCTTTTCAATATTTGGCTTTCCAATATTTGTCTTCAGACCAGCTTCTGTAGTATCAGCAGCTGAGCTGACATCGTCAAAGTTGTGCGTCATAATACAGATGTCGTCTGCCTTATCTAGAGCACTTTAGCTTTCATTCAGACCCAACGTTATACCTTTGCCATCCTGCATTGTACACCCATTAAGGTGTCGACGACAATGTTGAAGAGAAGCGGCGTAAGATACAACCTTGGCGTACTCCAATGCCTATTGAGCTCAATACTAATGATAATAACAAATGTAGGGCTCAGAGCTGAACCGAACCACGTCATAAAATATTATACGTATATATAATTCAAAACTGGTGCGAAATTCACCGCAAAGTTTAACTCTATTCAGTTCTGAAAAGGACCAAATCAAAAAGTGTTTCATTCATAAGGTAACGGTAATAAGCGCAAGACAATGGCTCCAGAAATTCATGGCAGTTCAATTACTCCACTTCAAAATATTTTCGAATTTCTTTTATCGACTGGGTTCGGTTCAGCATTGAGCCCTCCAAACATGATCGAAGACGAAGCAGAACAAATTTTTTATATTGTAGTAAAATATTTGCATGTACGCAACAGTGTTGTTGTTTCAGACAAAAATGGCTAAATGATTCTTCAATTTTGTAAAACCTAAAAATAATGGGAACAATTTTTTTTCGTAAGATATCTTATCGTCGACCAATATTAATAAAACATATAGGCTTTTATAAGTATTTTTATTTAGATATGCACAGTGTAAATATTCTCAATTCTTAGCATAAAAGTGGTAAAAAGGGTTTGAAATTGCAATACAAACATATTGTATTTCGTTTTTGTCTTGTACTTGCAAATACTCATTTTCACACATTTATAATCGTTCAAATATCTAGAAAAGGGTAGAAATAGAACAAGTCCTTTATGCTGTTTCTTTAAAATATGTTCGTACTTGCAAACACAAATGCACACCCTTGTGTAAACATTTTAATAACTCAAAAATACTAATCTCTTACAAAATGCATATTATTTTTCCTAAATTAACTTAAGTCATGATCAAACAAGATCAAAATTGGCTTAGTCTAGCCACTAAATCGCTGAATTAGTAACACTGGTATTTCATTATATGAAGATGTTTTTTTTAGCGAAGTTTATGAGCTTTAGTTTCTCACGTTTTCAAGTATATCTGTTGTCTGGAGCAAACTTATTTGTAAAATGCACTAATTCTTTTAGTCACATTCCTCACAATCGATTCACAAATGATTTGGTCTTCATGTTTACTAAGCATCTTGAGCTCTTTGTCCTGTTGTTAGTAATTTGATATTTTTTGAATCATCACAATAACAACTACAAATACAATAGAGTACTCATATGAATTTACACCTAAATTCTTCATGTGATTAACATTGTTTGGAAAATATGAAACAATCAACATGAAAATTGCACGAAAAGAAAGACAGATAGTTCGGCTTTCTTTCTAAGAGTATTCATAAAATTATTGTTGCTTTTGTTAAAATAAATTTGAGGTTTTTATTTTCCTTTTCGTTTTTCATACAATTGGAATGTGCACATATGGCCAATGTAGCAGTTGTGTGGTTGATGAATTTAAAACATTTTCAGGCATTTAACACAGGCGTATCAGCGAGACTACCCAAAAAAAAAAAAACTATAAACTCTGGCCGACTACCTGAGTTCTTTTATTTCTGTCTCAATTCACATCAATCCCGGTGCTTTGGTGGCCTTTACAAACCCCCTGAATGTCCCGGCTCAATATTTCATATACACACACACACACATAAAAAACAAATAAAAGTTCAAAGACCTTTAATTTTTCATGTTTGAGTTGTTGTCAGTTTTCTAAACTACCTAGTCGTCCTTTACCTTGTGTACGTGTATGCGTTTGGTTTTTCTATGAAATGCATGCAACAAATTTGACATACTGTGTCTGGGATGCATCAGAATATCGACGAAAAGGATCTATTTAGTGTTATGTTTGTAGGTAAAAAATGAACATGTAGAAAACAAAAACAATTTCATAAATGCCTGGCTTAATGTGTTAGCTCATGCCATTGAGGAGAAACTCTAAAAAAAACAGAGAAATAGATGAATAACAGTGTGTTGGCGAATAGCGCATGCGCGCCTTTTTTGACCCTAAATGCAATCATAGCAGCTGCTTTATACTCTAATAAGATTTTTTGGTTGTCCTAAGAAAATATTTCAGGCTTTTGTTCAACAAATATTGAGATTTGATTTCTTTATTGAAATGTTTAAATTTATGCAGAAGAGATTTTTGCATTTGTTCTCTTATATTTCTTAAATATATATTGGAAAAGTTGTCTGAGTTCCAAAACGGCAACTGGGAACTCAGCCGTGTTTATAGTTTTGCTAATGACGCCAGCTGTCCATGCGGTCATCATTTACAAATGGTTGACCACATAACTGCCCAGTCCTGTTATTCCTAGGAAATGCTGAAGAAATCAAGAACCCCAAGTTATATCCTGGCTAAATTCTTTAAACCTGTAGAATATATTTATTTTTAATTTTAAAATATATATTCTCTCTGTATTTTAAATACATACCCTAAACAAATAAATTTTCATGATTTTTAAAGCCTAATAAATATAAGTGAAAGTCAAAGTAAAAAATGGAATAATTTTATACACCTTTACAACAGGATCGTTTTAAAAATTCGTTCGATTTTGATTTCACTCGAATTCAATTTCCAGAACCTGACCGAAAAATTATATAAAATTTAAATTGAAAGTTGAGCAAAATTTTTTTAAATAAAATACAAATACGTCTAAAATTGAAGATATTTAGGGTCATTGTCTCATTATCAATTTGTCAAAATTCGGTTACTTTGTTAGTCGATCTGCGGGGTTTGGATAAACAAATCTGCAGTTTCCTATAATAATTTGCTTTATCTTTGTTGTTTTCATAATTAAATAGATTTGTTTTATATAGGTAAATTCAAACGCAGGCATTTTGAAATGTTAGATATGTTTATTTGTGTAAGGAAATCATTTGAGCTCATTTTTTTTTGCTAGTCCATATTTATTTTTTAAACATCAATTTGTTAAAACAACAAAAGAGTTTTTAAATAAGACCGATTTATAATGTTGTAGTTAGTTTTCTTGTTGCTGCTTTGCTAATCCAAAGCAAACACAACTCCTTACTTAACAACATTTTTATTGTACCCACACCACCACAGCCTTTAGGGAAATAGTCAGAACAAATTCCTTAAATTTCTATTTATCAATGTTTAGAGACTCTGTCAGGAGGTCTTAAGGTTTTCTAAAGGCAAGTTTCGTGATACACAAGAAATGTTGAAAAAAAAATACAATATATCTTTATAAAACCTGACCTCGAAGTAATTATAATTTGTTGCCAAATTTTATTAAAATATCCTGATTTGTTTCAGAAATATTATTTTGCGTATTAAAGTGATTTTTAGGAGGGGATTTTCTATTGGACCGAACGTAAATTATGGATTTCTAATCACAAATTAAAAAAATTTAATTAGAACAAATTTCAATACAGTAAACATTTTTTATTAGAACTTAATGCTTCTTTAAATGCTTTTCGGAAGGTCACTTTATATAGGGCCTATGGTAAATTATGGGCCCATCTTTATGATAATTTTTGTAACAAGAATATCAATTTTTTTTGGGGGAGGTTGTTCCACATATGGGTTCATAACTCTTTTTCCATTCAACCGATTAATTATATCCCAAACTGCTTAGGGCAACAAAAAGAATTGTATACCAATATTGTTTTTTTCTGTTGAGTCTTTCGAAGCGTGTTTTTAACAGATGGACAATCGGAGAGGCAGACGGACATGGCTAAATCGACTTAGAATTACTCAAGGACCCAAAATACTTTATGGGGTCTTAGATGTTTATTAAAAAAGTTTCACATGGAATGACAAACTTAGTATACCGTCATTCACCACTAGCGGTAGAGGGTATAAAAATCGGATCATTTTTTTAACATTAAAAATAAATCAAATTGAAGCAAAATTTATCTTTAAAACAAACTCAAAAACGTTTTTGAATTAAATTTTAAAAGATGATTTTAGTTAATAAGAAAATTCAGCTCAAAAAAGTTCATATTGAATCGCATTCAGAAGTTAACATTTTTTGGTTTAAACTATCAAATTCCATTTACAATTTAATTGTAAAATATAAGAAATTATAAATATATATATTAAAACAAAATAAAAGTTAGAGTGCTATATTCGGCTGTGCCGAATCTTTGATACCCTCCACCGACAGGAGTGGGCTCTATATGATAAGTACATATATTTTATTAACTAAGCTTCACAAAAACGAACGTCAGCATTACAATTAGTTGCGGTTTAGACATGATTTAAATTATTGACCGACAATAAGAAAATTTTATGCGTTTCTTGTTAGAACTTTCAACTGGCTTTAGTATTACAAAATAAGTTTTAGCGTTAACAGTGAATTTCACAAATTTACATGATATTTTTTCTGGCCATATGAATTTAAGTAAGAAATTTTACCGCAATATCTGTGATGGTTTAAGGCGAATTTAATTATTTTCCCAAAGTGGGCTTAATTTGGTTTTAGGCGCAGTAAACTGTTTTCCGAAAGTAGGCCTAGGGTAATTTATGGACCGATCTTCAAAAAATTTTACAGTGTGATTTCTGGTCCTATAAAACTGTGACGTACCAAATTTAAGTATGCTACCGTTATTTATTGCGGTTTTAGGCGTACTAAGCTGTTTTCCGCGAGAAGGGTTTATATGGGGCCTATAGACAATTATGGACCGATTTTCACGAAACATAACAGTATGATTTGCAGCCGTATAAAGCGAATTCGTGCAAAATGTTATATCATTCCGTGCATTATTCCCCCATTTATGTTAGTTTTTCTTATCAAAATTATCAATGTTTTTAGAGTGGTGGTTCCACATTTTGATTCATAGTTCTGAGCCTACTGAACCGATGTTGCTGGATTTCAATTTCAAACTGCTTAGGATAACTACAAGTAATTTGAGACCAATGTTGTTCTTTTATTTTGAGTGAAGTGAGCGTGTTTTCAACAGACGGACAGACAGACGAACATGGCTAAATCGACTTAGAATTACTCAAGGAGCCAGAATATATACATATACTTTATGGGGTCTTAGATGTATTATAAAAAAGTTTCACATGGAATGGCAAACTTAGTATACCCTCATTCACCACAGTGCACAGTGGCCAATTTGGCTTCGCTAGCGGCATTTTATTCATAGCTTCCAAAGTAAAGAAGATATCTTCAAAAATTTTTTTTTCTCATTTCAGAAAAAAATGAAACAATATTTGGAAAAAAAAATTAAATTTTTTTTTTTTTTATTTTTAATTTTAAATTTTTTATTTTTAATTTTTTTTTAATTTTTTATTTTGTTATTAATTCAATAAACATTTTCCACCATATATTACTACATAAAATAAAAAAAAAAAATTGTCAACTCAAAGAGAAACCATATTATAAAAGAAATATTAATCAGATTCTTCAGTATCAGATTCAGAGAAATCATCTTCAAAATGATGCATTATAAGCAAGCTTTTAACTTCCTTATCGAAACTAATATTTCTGGAATAGGAAATTGATGAGCCGTTGGACAATGAAGATATTAAGGGATCAGAAGAAACAAAAAGAGCGTTAATTATATCTTCCATTGTATTTTTCCTGTAATTTTTTCTGGTATTATTTTCACGGATGTTCCGATAATCTTTATTTCTGGCTTCAAGCGCTTCCTCGGACATCATACCAATTGGAAGCGAAAAATGATTGATTATGTCTGCTCCATGAATTAAAATTCTGTGAACAGACGAGGGCATGTAAAACCAAGGGTATAAACTAACAAAAATTTCGGCAGTTTCCATTGCGTAAAGTCTGAATGCCTCCGTGTTTATATCGTATCCACATGCAAGTGCTCGTAAGACGACGCTGAATCGATATATTGAATTTTCGTTCACTCCAGTTATACGAGCGGCTAAATCTGGTTGTTGAAAGAACCTTCTTGCCGTATTTCCGTTGTTGGTATTTCCAGTAACAGCCATTGGTATGTCGACCAACAAATGCATTTCTTCTCGTAGCTTCTGCTGTATATTTGTTTTATTTTGTCCAACAATATCCTTGTCAGCACAACGAGTTTGCCACTTTTTTATTGGTATTCTATAGGATATGTGCAAAATACATTCAAAAAACCTTATCCAGGCGTGGAGACTGGATAGCCCATATTGAAAGAGGTTCACTTTAATTGGAAAGCTCTTCACCAAATTTAAGTCATTCATATTTTTCGGTGTTGCGTTGCAGATTCCGCATATTTGCGAAGAAGATTCTGAAATGACGCTGAAAGTTTTACCATCAAGCATGGTCATATGAAATTGGTGATCAATAACCAATGATTTTACATATGTTGGTACAATATTTAATATTTGGCTCTTAATATTTTCAATTTCCCTGCGACTCAGGTCCGCCGTTTCCTTCTCGCAAAGTATTTTGATTGGTCGACAGTATCGTGTAGAAGAAGGTCGATTGTTTTTCCATAAAACTGTCGGTCCGTTCTGCACTTGCAGTGGTACAATACAAATTGAAAATAAATATTGGTCTCTCATGTTTCCTTCGCAGTCGTTAAATTTTTGCCTATATGTGGAATGGCCGCTGCTGCCATCACAACCCCATTTGTAGACAGCAGTTAAATGGGTGTTATTATTACTTGTAGATGGGATTTCAAAACTTTCAGGGTGTGCTTCCATGATCCTATTTATTGTATGGTCCACAAGACTTTGTAGTGGCACTTCAGCATAATAATCAGTGACTGTAATGTCACTAGGATAGCACTTTTTTTTGGCGAAACGTAATTTTTCGTAGGATGGATATATATCGGCGTTTTGGTTTCTTGCTGATTTCTTGTTCAAGTTCCAAGTGTATCTGGTATGTCCAAGATCTACAAATAGCGCAAGCGCTTTATCGTCCGAAAATTTTGATGGAAGGGGCTTCGGTTTGTTTATATTTTTTATTACCTTTCCGCTAAAATCCTCATCGCCTTTTACCATTTCTACAACTTTGGAAGCACTGCGCCTTCCAGCTTTATATAAACTGCAGCTTGCAGCTACCAACAATCCTTCACATGACACTTCCTCTGTAAGCCCTGACATCTTATTGACTTGCGTTTTTCTGCAGCACTCGGAAAGCTCTTTTTCCGGTCGTCCAATATTTTCATTTACTTTTTTTCCCAATAATACCAATGGTGTATCTAGCCATTCTTGGTTAATTTTTTCGAAAAACACCTTACTTCTGCCACAGGCCTTCCACTTTTGGATAAGCCTACTAGCAAAATTTCGCAGTTTCCTTCCGATTTCGCACTGCTCCTTCTGAGTATAGGTAATTTTGCTCAAAACGGTACCAAGAACATAATTTTCCACGGCGAGAAACTTCTTGGTGGGGATCGCTTCTTCATGCCATATTAAAAAAAGGGTGCGTTTTGTCACTGACATTTTGCCTAAAAAGTACAATAAATTGAAGGCTCGCAGGTACTCGCAGTAAATTTTGGACATTTTGGACACACAATGGTTTACACATATAGGAAAATTTACAATTACACTGAATGCAGGTGAATTTTGTAAATTCTACTCCACGAAAGACAGGTGTACGTTACAATGGGCGAGTTGCTAATACACTTAAACACGATTACGTTTTATAAATAACATAAGTATACACAGATCACAACCACAGTTTTTTTTATATAATACATACCTTGGCGTTAGTATATAACAAAACTTTTAATGAAAATAATAAAATTTGCAAGTTTAACACGAATAGCAAAACGATGATCAAAAAGGCGGAAATATTTTGCACAACACTTGCAGAAACATATGCTGACTTTGACAGCTCACAGCTGTTCATCAGCTGTAAGCTGAGCTTTTAAAAATCGATACAAATCTAGTGAATGTATTTGTTATCGATTGTTAAAAAAAAATTAACGGTTTTTCAAATTTGAAAATTTGAATTAAATGCCGCTAGCGAAGCCAAATTGGCCACTGTGCAGTGGTGGTGGAGGGAATAAAACAAAAAACAGTAATAATTTTTACATACATATTTCTACATCTAGTAAAAAGCTGTAAATTGATGGAAAAAAATAATTTTTTCATGCTAAATGAGTTTAAAAAATGCTAGATCCAGCACTAAATATGCTAAATTGGCAACAATTATCAACTTGCCCCGTTGATAAGTTTCCAATACTTTGGACAGCACCATGTAAAAATGTTAATTCTCGTACAAAACAAATGTCTTCATTTAAGTGCTTTGTGGTAAATGATTTACAGAAAAATTACAAAACGACACAAAAAAAAAAAATAAAATAAATTTCATATTATGTTTTTAAGGTACACACTAAATATAGTTTATATCGCTATATTGGAAAACATGCCAATATGGAAAAGTAACTTGTGTCGAATATTGTAGTCCTCAGTTTTGTTGAAGTTCTATTCGAGGAGTTTTTTGCTTAAAATCTTTATATTGTGGGGTATTAGGAACGACTTCAATAGAGGCCAAAAGTCAATGTTTAAATTAAATTTGGTAAATATAAAAGATTTTTCAACTCTTCTGCTTGTAATAACTTAATTCTGTTTTATAGCGACTTAAGCTACTCTTCCATATGACCAGAGATATATAATAAGAAAAAAGCATTTAATTTTCCAAGTCAAATGAAAATTTAGGAAATTTGATAAAAATAATTTGTATTTGTATTTTTAAAAGTGAAACAATTTGGCATTTGAACAAATTTTAAATATTATCATCTGTTGAAATCGAAGGTAGGGCAAAATATTTGTTATTACGAGTATTGATTGACATTTGTTTTATATGAGTAACCTTATCATACTTTTGTGTGTTGGAAAATTTAGAAAGTTGTGATTTTTATTCGTTTAGTTTTTTTTTCCAAGTGATGCAACATTTGATTGCAGTTTCAACGCCTTTTTCCGGTTTGCATTTCCTTCCTTCTGGTTCACACTTTTGCTCCTCTTCATTCGTATATGTGTTTCTTTTGTATATCATTAGTGTACGTATGTGTGTGATTCGAGTGTAACATACAGAATTTGTTTCAAAAATAATTTTAAGTGTTTTCCCTTGTATGGGTTATACGTTTCAATATGAAGAAGGGTGACTTTTGAGGTGATTTAATAAAAAAGTAGTTAAGCATTTGATTGGAATTTGTTGCATTTGAATACGACCAAAAACCCATAACAACAAAATTCAATTCAGAGAAATCGTTTCTATTCAAAAGAACATAAAAACAACTAAAACAAACAACATGTGTGTGTATCTAGTTTTAAAGTATAGTATTTTGTATATTAAAGAACTTAACTTGTTTTACCATCGTCTATTGTCATCGCTATGATGAGTTTTATAAGGGTATTTACAGTTAACAAAATTTAAAATTTTTGTTGTGTCGTAGCGAAATGGCGAAAAAATATTCATTTATAAATTCAACAAGGGGTGTTGGGAAAATTCTGCTGAAGACGATTTTAAAATCCTTCTATTTATATTTATTTGTATTTATGTACATACATATGTATGCGTTATTCTTCTTCTTTTAACGTTATAGAAAGGGAAGCATATATACGTTTGGTAAGTTAAAAGTTTTTTTTTCTCATTATATGTAAATTTTTTATTTCTTAAAATTTATCACGCTTTGGTTTTGATTTTTAATTATTTTCTTCTTTGTTTTGGAAAGCCTATCCAATCTTCTCACTAAAATTTATATGAATTTTTAACACGATTTGCAAACATATTATATATAAACATCATAGAGTAGGATGACTGATTCACCGAGCGCTACAGCTACAAATGAAAATTTAAATCCGGGAAAATTCTAAAAGAAATTTTAAGATATTCGAACGTTAAAAAGTATAAAACGCCCAAAAATGGAAATGTCAGGTACCATAATATCTTTAAACTTAATATCTTTCTAGAGCAAATATTTTCTTAATCGGCATCAAAATAAAGATTATCAAACACGTTTATCGAACATTTTTAAATTCAGCCGTTTAGGCTTGATAAGGGGGACCCTGAAATTCCTTATATTTGGCTCTTCATCTTATGGATCAGAAATTCGCAATTTTAAATGTATTCTACAATGCAACCGTGTAGAATTTTACAATGTTATCTGTCCCAAAGTGTACCAAAAAGGTATTGATGCTTACCAACAAGCAAACAGTTCACCTTTTAACGAAATGGTACATTTTAAACTTTGACTGCAAAAAATTACGATGTTTTGGAACCGTGAAGTTTTCGCGATTTAAGTTTTACTAGGTTTTTATTCAAGTGAAATATACACATCCAATGCAAAGTTAAGGGATCTTTTCGGCTCTGAAAAGAAACGTTTTATTTAAAGACTTTTAACTTGTTAAAAATAACTCAGGCATGTATCTAGGCTTGCCAGGTGGGCTTGAGTTTTTCTGATTTACAAGAGTTTTCACTGATCGTCAAGAATCAAGAAAAAAATACGTTTTGTCAAGAGCCAACCAAAAAATATATTATCTTTTTTAATTTGTATACAGGGTTCCTTAAACAAAGCTGCGTTAAAAGCAAATAAATATTTCATCGTTTTGTTTTTTATGTATTTATTTACTTTTCCTTAATTCAACACAAATAATTTGACAACACTGGGATGATGATTTGAAACAGAAAACCTTATCAGCGCTCAACAGTCTTTACTTTTCGTTTCTATTCTGTTCCGTACCGTTCTGTTGCGAAATTTTAATAGATACTTTTTCGTCAGTAACTTATCAGATGTTTATGATAAAGTCATTAGTTTTGAATCGTCTGTTGTTTTATTTCAATAACTTTTATATACACAGAAAAAAATTTCAGTAGTTTTTTATCAATTAAAAAAATTAAAATAGATAATCATTCATTCAAAAGCAAATTTCGATCTACCAAGGTGAAATACCATTTGGTTTAAAGATTAATGTTTGACTATTGACGTCATCCGGCTTCAATGGCCGTGTGCGTAAAACGGCAAACCCCACTGAAAAGATTGTGTGGTTACAATCGAAACTAGTCTGGGCAACATGTCCGTGAAAGCCTGGGTTCAAATCTCAGCGCAGTCAAGAATGAACAATTATCAATAAAATTTTAATTAATTTCATGTTGTAAAATTCCTGTCTTCATAAAAATAATTTAATGAAAATTAAATTCAATGAACTTAAGCCTAATTAAAAATATCTAAATTTGGATTAAAAATTAAAGAAATTATTTGAAAAGTATTTCAATTTAGTTAATGTGATAATTGAATCAAGTTTTTTTTTAGTTGAAAAAAAAAATTAAAAATATAATTTTTATTTAATTAACATTTTAGTTGTTTTAAAATAAATAACAAAAAATCGTAATAGATTTTACCGCTTAAAATAAAATCATTTGAGCTTGTAGTATTGTTGTTGAGAATTGTGAAAGCTTAATTTTTTTTTTTTTCAATAATATTTCTTTATTAAAATTATAATTGTACAAAATATACTTTTAAAATTTGGACCTCAGCGCCATAAGGGCATTTTTGAGGCAAATTGGCAAAAATGTCTTAACTGTACAATATTCAAAAATTATTTTATTTTTATCAAATGCATAAATATTAGCAAAAATGTACATATTTACAAAACAAGCGTTTCCATTAAGCAACATAAGTATTTTTTGCATTCTTTTTTAAAATTTGATATTCGCTCAATAGACTTAAAATAAGCAGGTAAGTAGTTATAAAGATTTCCACTCATATAATCTACACGTTGCTTAGTTCTTTCCAATCTTCAGATTGGAACCCTAAGATTTGATATATTTTTCGTATGCTCACCTGTTTCACATATACTCTACAATAGAACCTGGTGTTCATATAAACCGTAAATGGGTAACACAGTTTTGCTTACATTTTTGTATAATGAAACAGTTGAAAAAGTTCTTGGTTAATTGTATACAATTTTTAATGCCTTATCTTGCAAAAATTGTAGTGATTGTAGTGATGTAGTGTAGTGGTCTGCACCACACACTGCAGTAAACTTGGTTCAATTGAGCTGATTTCTCGATGAATATTTTCCTTTAAAGCCACAAGAGATTGGGGATTGTCATTATAAACCCTCTCTTTGTTAGATCGGAAGACCTCAGTGGTCATGGGATGCCGCCAAAGCGACTGATCAGTTTTTTTGGGGAAATTTTTCAAAAGCAAATTCATCGAAGGTCTGGCTGTGTGTACTGTCGCCCCATCCTGTTGAAACCACGTATGTGAACAGTACGATGGATGAGCTCACAGGTTTGGCAAAAAAAATTCCTTTATGATGCGTCGATAATTTTCAGCGTTGACATTCGTCACCTGGCCTCGAAAATTTTCGAAAAAAAAAAATGGTCCAATCATCTCATGCGCGGATAAGAACCACCAAATAGTTACCCTGGGACAATGGAATGGTTTTTGATGTTTCAATCGAGGCTTGCGCTTTCCTGGAGACCAGTTTAAATGGATGGAACTTCAGATCCCTTTTTAAAATTTCATGAATAATCGCTCTTGGAAGTCGCAGTGAGGCTGCTCTATTTCGTATTGAAAGTCGCAAAATTTTCACGTAAACTGCTTGTAACTAGTTCAATGTATTCGGGAGTCCTTGAAGATCGACTGGGCTCTGGCCGTGGGATATTCAAGCGGAATCTTTGCACCCACGGACGAATTAAATTTACACTCGGTCACGTATTCGCCGAATACCGAACTTTGAACAAAATTGTCGACGAGCAATTTTGTAAGAATCATTCCTCTTAAAAAATTTCTCCACAGCGTTCAAAAACAGGTACAAGAACAAATTAGCTGATTCGTAACAGAACAGAAAGTAAAGACTAATTCTGCCTTAATAATTAAAAACGTTAAACAGCTGACTCAAAACAAAAACGTACAGACATTTTTTAGATCATTTGCTTGCATATTTCATTGCTTTAAACTGATTTTAATAATTGCGTTGTTTTTACGAAAAATTGTTTTAGGATGTTTATAATAATAAAGATTTTCTTTCCAAAATCAAGATTTTGCTAATTTTAATCTGGCAAGCCTACATGTATCCTCTATCAGGGATTGCAATAAGATGGAACGGATACTGCTAGTTTGAAATAAGACAATACGTTAAAATACACACATGTCCTTTTTAATAAAATGCTGAGCCTACCTTCCCATCATATGGGTTTTTGTATGAGTGCAATGTTTTTTTTATATGTTTTACAGAAAGAAAAGGGATGATTGGAAAAAAAAGAAAATAGGAAAAGCAGTTAAACTGTAAAGTAGTTTAATCAGGCAAAATATTTGTCGTATGGCATTGTTTAATGGTAAAACTTTTTTGGTTTGTTTTGTTTTGTTAAGAAGAAAACGTAACCAGAATTTCTAATGAGTTTTTCCTAAATAAAAGTCAGCTTAACCAACAAAATGCATAAAACAGTATATTACTGAATGAAATTATAAGAAATCACACACACACGCACATACCTTTCATACTCATGTACTAATGCCAACCTGGACGAAAAACTAGAAAAAATAGAAAAAAAACACAATTGAAATTATAAAAAAAGGATCAGCTGCGATTGCCACGCGATTGTCACACTTTGTTAACACACACAGACAGACAGTCCTTCAGACGTTTACTGTTCAGACTGTATTATTAACTAAATAACAGTAACTTTTTTCATGTGTGCAACCGTCTGTCTATTTCTAACCCTCCATGTCTTTACGTTTTTTTGTGTGCCTCATATTCTAAATTCATTACAATTCATTGTTGCTTGATCTATTGGTTTGTTTTGCGAAGTGGAAATAATTGACGTTTTCAGCACAACAAAACATTTTTCTTTCTTTACTAATATTCTCATTCCTCTGATAACTGTTCATTTCTTCATCAGGGCATTTTTGAGTTACATAAGGGACGCAACAATGGAATAATTGATCTGATAATTAATTAAAATTATTAAGATTTACTTATTTGCAAGTTACTAAAGGCAGGAGAAAAAGCGTTTTTTTATTTAAAATGGATTATCTCCATGGAGAGCAATCTTCAAGTACTTCTTATAATAGTTTTAATAAGAAAAAAAATATCCAAAAAAAGGGATTATAAAATTTAAATTTTTCACACTCGCGAAAATAATAATTATTATTCGCTTCCACATTCGGTTACCTGACATAGGTTCCCTAATAAAATGTTCGCACGTTGCGAACACAATTTTTGAGACTATGATCATCAAATAAGTGAATCTGTATCAATGTCAATATAATGGACTAGAGTTTTATTTTATAAAATGTATTTACAACACATAGAGGTTTCAAAAATAGGCATTATTGGGAATCTTGCTATAAAATGGGTCAAATTTTAAAGAACCTGGCAGGTGTCAACAACTTTTTATATTTTGGAAATTATTAAAAATATTGGACTTAAAAACATCGTTATAAAATATTAATTAGTTACATCTATGTTAGTTGATGTACTGAAATGGAATTTATGGTACTCATGGATCATTAGATGGTTCTCGTAATTAGGAAAGTACAAAGGAATCTGAAAATTTAGTAAGGGAAATCTCACAATTTCTATAAATAGAATCCACATTAGGCCTTAGACTGGAAAAAGGTTTTTGCAATATTTAAGTGTTTCTACTTTTCTTTTTCTAATCCCAGCTTTGTGATTTTAGAAAAAACTAGTTAAAGTCCAATCTTTAATATTAAAGAGCCAAATTCGAAAAGATCTAGAGGTTGATGTGGACATCATCTCTATAAAATAATATATTATATTTAATATTTTTAAGTTAATCAATACAGAGAGTTTTTAGAAAAAGATTAATTCAATTCTTTTATATTTTAATTTCGAAAGTGATCATTTTTAGACTAAAGCAAAAAAAAAAAAAAAAACAAGAAAAAAGGACCAAGATATTGTAAGATAATTCATTTCATATTTTGAATGCGATAGTAGTTTATATTTCAAATGATTAGAGGAAAAATGACAAGTAGTTAAAAATATTACTTATTGGGCAGAATGTTATGCATTATCTGGCCCGCTACGACCTTCGTCAGCATCTTTTGTATCTTATAACTGGATAGTGCTTATTGTAAATTTTATGTATTTAACTTAATTATTTTAACAAATAGAATTCAACGGACTCGAAATATTTTTTCTTGAGATACAATTTTAATATATTAAATTAATTCCTAAAGTTTTGGAATTTGGTATATTTTTTGGTATACTAAACCCGAAATGCCAATTAACCAATACTTGCCCGGTTTTAAGAACCACTAAAGGGTTCCTTATATATTTTTTTATACGAGTTATCACTTAATAAGTGGGTTGCATCCAACGACTCACTACAACAGGCTGAAGGTCTACGTTAATATTACTCATTAATTTAAGTTTAAATATAATTTGTTATTTAACTGCATGTAATACAAAAATATTTTATAATAACCCAGAAAAAACTTTGCTTACAAAATAATGTGTTGAGTAATCACAAAAAAATAAAAATACTACTTACAATTAATTCTACTGAAAGAACCAATGAATTTTACAAGGGAACTTCCAAAAAATGAGCGCATTTAAAAGTAAGTAATTATTTTTACACCTACATACATCCAGAAAATAAGTAGTTATAGAAAAAAACTACTAAATAATGAGTAAAAGACGCTATTCCTTTTGAAAAAGTAAGCGAGGTTTTAACTGGGTATATCTACGCAGCCAGTTTAGAAGGAACCTCGAAACGTAATTTTTTGATTTAATGGGTGTTAAAGGTAGTGTAAGTTTAGAAAAAGTATTTATCATTTTGCATTTGCATTTGTGTATTGAAATGAAGAACAAAAGATATGTACGAATGGATATTTAGGAAATAATAACAAATGCGCCAGCTGCATATAAAAACAAATGTATATTTTATTGTTTTCCATTTTTCAGTACATTGTTTCATGTAGAGTTCCCTCCACATTAGTGAAAGTTCAAATATTAAAAACAAACTATTCGGTTTCACAAAATTTAATAGTTTATTTTGCTTGCTACAGCCAAGTAGGCAATTATGGCTTTGTGCAGCAGAATACTTTAATTTTTTCACATCTTTTTTATGAACAAGGCTTTAGGTTAATCATTGAACTGGCTTTAATTTTAATTAATAATAACAATTTGTCATATCAAACTGAAATTAGTAGGCAACGAGAGTTTTATATACAAGGTTCAATACGGCAAGCTAAAGTTAACTAAAGAAAATAGTTAGTCAATTCACAAGGTATCCTAACATGTCATATGGTCAAAATGTCCTAATATTTCACAATGGTTTAAAAATATTGTTGTTGGTTTGTTAACAAAAAGTGTCTTAAATAAATAGAACGTTGCTTGCTGTGTTTATTGTGCTGTCGTAATTAATCAGAAAAGTCCAGCGCTGAGCGGCTGAGCCGTACAACAATATTTTTAAACCATTGTGAAATATTAGGACATTTTGACAATATGACATGCTAGGATACCTTGTGAATTGGCTTAGTATATTGCTCATATTTTAAATAATTTTTATTTTGCATTGCACGTGAATGCCAAAATGAAAATATTGTTAGTACTTATACCCAATCTAAAAATATACTTATATATTGCTTATATTGCCCAACCATTTGATACTCTAC
This sequence comes from Pollenia amentaria, assembly GCA_943735925.1. Classification (NCBI taxonomy): domain Eukaryota; kingdom Metazoa; phylum Arthropoda; class Insecta; order Diptera; family Polleniidae; genus Pollenia; species Pollenia amentaria. The sequence goes on along the minus strand of OX031009.1, from coordinate 231,995,850 downwards.
ATCAGAGTGTTTACAGACAAATATTCGAGATTGTTTCCTGTTATTAAGCTAAGATTCATATAGGAGTTCATTGTGCCAAATTTTATTAAATACCAACAACTACATACATATGTACCTTTTACTTGTCATCAAGTGAATTTTAAAAGGGAGTTTATTTAAGGCCTATGATGAATTCTGGAGATACTTTCATGAAGTTAAATTGACATAGTTACGAGTATAAAAGTTATTGTCGCCAAATGTTATATCAATAAAAGCTATTTCCGATAGTGGTTTTTGTATGTTCATTATGGACAGATTCTGTGGTTTAATATAGACAGATTCCAATAAAATTTTGTAAGATAATAAGGTCGCAAAAAACATATTTGGGCAAAATAAAATCTAAAAATCAACATCATAAAACGATTGATGACCAGAAAGACTTTATTCCGGATATAAATTTGTACGGGGGCTATGTGGAATCATGGACCGATTCTCATCATTTTCAATAGGCTTCGTCCTAGTGATAATTGAAATATATTGTATGTTCCCAATTTTGTTACATGGACAGACCATTTGCTACCCAGCCATCAATACGAATGGACATCGTTAGAGCAACTCCAAAAGTACTTCTGAGTCGATCGGTATACTCAAGGTTCTATAACCAAAATATTTATATTTTACACACATCAGCGTAAACGCATAATACCCATTCCACTACGGTGGGGGTGGGTAAAAAGATGTACTTCATAATTCGTGCCTTTTTATTCACACACAATCAAAGGTAGAGAGAGCATCATGCGTTTTGGTGATATGTGTAATATATACCGATCGACTCAGGTCCACTCGGCTAGTTATCCATGTAAACCTTGTACGCAAAGTACAGGTCACAATTTTATAGAAAATTTTATTAAATTTTTCACGTTTTTTTTAAATTCTTACAAGGGCAAATTAAAAATGGTAAGAATTGGTACAAAATTTCACATAGCCCTAATGCAAACTTCTTTCAGGAATAGAGTCTTTCTGCCCATAAACCATCTTATATGGAGTACACTCTCGTAAAGTTGTCTGTGAATACAGTTGTGTAGGGTACTATATAATCGAGTTTAACAGACTATCACCGCTATCACAGAAATCAGTTCCGATCGAAAGTGGAAGTGATTCGTATTTTGCTTCTCCTAAAAACCAAATCACTTTCGATCGGAATTGTATCTGTGACAGATCTGTATACTTTCCTACTGCAATAGTTTTTTCTATGGCAAACTTTAATCTAGGTCAGCTTGCTTTATTGAAAATGTATGTATTGGCAAACGCATTTAAATCTTGAAAAAATTCTTGCCGTTCTGGTTTAGGAAGCTCAGTTTTTGTTGTAAATATTATTAGAGCAAAACTACAACCAGCTTTGAAAATATGACTTTCAGAAAGAGTAAAGAAGCGTTTAAAATTTGTAAAAACTATTCTAGTAGTTAATAACCTCTTAAAATAATACAATTCAGTCGGTTGTCAGATCAAAACATTATCACATATAATAAATGCATCGCATATTAAAATAAAGACAATTGTATATATGAAAAGCAAAACTAAATAGTATTAAATATTGTTTGTCGTTGCGTCTTCTTTTGTTAAAAATTCTCACCATTCAACACCCAAACAGCACTGCATTTGTATATGTAAAGCCCTTCCCACAAACGGCGTTAACGACAACAACTGCAAAAAGTAACGCACAGATAAAAATCTCGAACAAAATATTTATCATTAATAATCCAATGCAAGTGCATAAAACATAAAGAGTTTAGTGAAGTTTGTCTGGCTTTTTGTTGCCTTTTTAGTTTTGTATTTATTTCTGAAATTTTTTTTGCTGTAGTTGTTTTTGCATTTGTACTATGGGAATCACAAATGACATTATCTGTCTATGGATGATTGTCAGCACACACAACAACATACAGTTAAACTGAGTTTAAATGGGACGTAATATATTTCATTAATATTCGCACATATTTTAAGGATGCATCACACAGTTTAAAAAGTCAGCAATAATAATCCACAACCACTGTGAAGTTTTGTCATACACATGCACAAAATTATTCACACAAACACACGTTCGTTAAAGCCCATGGCGATTAGCGCGGTTTTAGAGCCAACTTAAGCAATAATAGCAACACTGCAAACACATCTATGGCAAAATCTAACAACAGCAACAAAGTTATAATTACACACACAAAAAAATAATTTTCACACACTATAACACTTTATATAAATGCAAAATTAAAATTCACTGCTGATTAAAAATATTTTTTAAAACACAAAATCCACCCAGTAGAAATGTGAGAAAGTTTAGTCAGTCAAACCCTTTAAATAACTAAAGGCATTGTCGGAGTTCTAACACTGAAAGATTATTGCAATTTTTGTACTAATTAAACACAGTTTTAGAGTTAGTCATTATTTTGCATATATATGTTTCGTCCTTAGACCGAAAAAAGGATTACGAGCCAAATTTTATTCATGGACACACATTCATCAGATGGACGAATGGACAGTAGAAAAGCCCTTGAAAAACAGTAATAAATATTGAAACAAAAAACTTATTTTTCTTCTAATTACTGGTAACTAAATTAAATAAAAATTTAAAAATCGTTTAAGCATATAATTTTTTTGTGTGTTCCAAATGAAAATCTAATTTTTTATGTATGTTTTTATAGTTGTTTTGGTTCGCTGCAGGTCCAAGTAAATATAAAAAAAAGCTCGTGATTTTTGTTTTTTTTTATATTTTTACTTTTTCCAAATATTTTGGTAACCATCTTCAGCGGGTCTATAAGATAGAAAAATAAAGAATATTTTCAGCATGAATGACTTCCCAATGGAAACAGCTTAAAATCATAGAGACCGTGCAAGAAACAACAGGCAACAAAACCGAAATATTGGGAACAAAATAAAACTTTTTAAAACAAAAATCACACGCTTTTTATTTTTTTAATTTTTATTTTATTTATTGACGTGGTCCTGCAGCCAAACAAAATTAACTATAAGTTTATTTTACTTCATACTGTTAAATTAAACTTTATATTCTAAGCAACATTTTCATTTTAACGAGATAAAAAACACTATAACATTTTAGAGTGCATAATTTTATGTATATAATATATGTATATTTTATTCGACCTGTATTATTTATAGTATAATTAAGTTATCGAGCTTAAAGTCTTTTTATATAAAAAAACTTTTAATGTTTATTGTTACCAATATTTCGGTACTTCTTTGAGTGCCTTCTTCACGATCTTTTTTTCTTTATTTTACAATTTTCACAAATTTTTAACAAATTTAACAATTAAAATGACAAAATTAAAAAATTTTTGTAATTGAATACAAAAAAGTATTTTTCAATACAAACTTGATTAAAACATAAATAAATTTTTAACTTCCGTTTCTATTTTTATAAATCAAATGTCTATAATTTTGTGCTACATTTTCCGTGTCTGACTTAAAATTAATTCTCGACATTGTTGATACTTTTATAACTTGTAAGATTTCTAACATAAATCTACGTTTATAATTATTTTCTGTATTTAATACTATAATTTTCTCAAAATGGTATTTATATTAATTAAACTATTGTTTTATTCGGGTATGTGATAGAACTCGATCGATTTCAAAAGGATCGTTTTTAAAAGATGTGATGAATTTCTTCATTTTTTGTTCAATGATTTCCATCACATAACTTATTATTCTCAATAAAACTTTGTCCTTGAGCCAAAAAATTGTAATCTTATTTTTATTTGCTTTCAAACTACGTCTTGAACTTGACTAAAAAAGTTAACTTGAACAACCGTGGAAAAGTAATTGGATACTTGCCCTAGGCCTACTGCATGGTTGATCTTAACCAATGGGTGATAAACAATGCGTTTACCAACTGCACCCGAGTGTGAGAGCCAACAACACTCTTGGGTAGACATTTGACCTAATAAGTCGGTTGTTTAGAAGCGGGAATAATCTGCATCTGTTGAGTAGCAACAAGACCTGAAATAATTCTTCCTCAGGCCAAACTCTACCGCAATTGGTGAAAAATCAGCCATTTAGCAGAGTTTTCAGGATGTTCCTTCCAACGATTTTGGGTAGTAAATCACAACCACCACGTGATCCCCGAAAGTATATTTTAAACATAAAAGCCAATGTTATTTTTGAAAGAGAGGAAGCATTTCCCGCAAGAGGCCTCAACCAATAGTCAGTTCGGTGCCATACCACCGGGGGCGACTGAATCCTGTCGTACTATTCAGGATTTTGCTCAGCCGCGATCGCAAAAGATCGCGCAGATCTCTTGAGACCTATAAATTTACGATTTTTGCCAAATCCCAGGTATTTGCTGCACCTGTTTATGATCTGAACGATGTTACACTGGATTTATTAAGTATTTTGACTAATGTTTAATGCAATGCAAATTGCAATTGAATTAACATAAATATTTGTTTAAAAGTGGTTCTTAACAATAAAAACTTAAAAACCTTAAACACTTCAAAGTATTTGACACTATTGATAATTTTAACATGCACTATTGCAAACATCGAGTGGGATAAATTTATAGTTTTGCAGATTTGTTTACCTTTATAAATATCTAAATATATTCTTTTATTATTTTGTTTAATATCTTCGACCTTTTTATTAAACAGAAAAAATTATTAAATTTCTCCAATCACCAAATTTATCCCAAATTCATATTATCAAGCAAACAATTTGTTGATTTTGCACCTATTACCAAAATGGTTATATTGGTTACAAAAAATTTTAAAATTTTGAAAAAATATTTTCAATAAATGATATTTTTAATTTTAATTAAAAAAGTGATCAAAAAACTTTGCCATTTTAAACAATGTGTTAATTTATTCAAATAAATATTGACAATTCCCAACAACAATTCTACATGTTTAAATTATTTTATTTTAAACGAAAAAAAGTCAATTAATATTTTTTGTTACTTAATTAAAATTTTAATTGAAAATTTATTTCAAAACAACTACAATGTTAATTAAGTCAAAATTAAATTTTTAATTTTCTTTCAAAAAAAAAATAATTGATTCAGTTATCACATTAATTTAATTTAAATACTTTTTAAACAATTTTTTTAATTGATAAAACACTTTTTTCTGTGTATTGGTTCATCGTAATAAATAGTCATCCCTATTATTTATGTCGTCAGTATTTGTATTTTCTTAGTCATTATCAACAATAATCGATAACTATTGAGAGTCACTTGATATTTTCTAAGGCGCTTATAAGTCGACGTCGAGTAGAGTTAAGAATGTTTTAGTCAACAGGAAATTATCCGACGACTCAAATGAAAGTTTAATAAATTTTAAATAGAATATTAACATATTTATTTAATACGCTTAAAATAAAACAAGTTAGAGTGTTATATTCGGCTTTGCCGAATCTTTGAAAGTCCCACCGACAGAAGTGGGCTGCGGTTGCGGTTTAGACCTGAATTAAATTATTGACCGACAATAAGAAAGTTTTATTTGTTTCTTGGTAGAACTTTGAACTGGCTTTTGTAAAATATCATAATTCGTAACATTTTTAGCCGAACTAAAATGATTTTTAGGAGGGTAATTTGTAGTGGACCTATGGAAAATTATGGACCAATCATCCCAAAATTTTGAAGACTGATTTCTGGTATTACAAAAAATAAATTAAAAAAAATTTCAATACAGCAGTGTAATTAGTTTTACCGTTAACATTAAATTTCACAAAATTGCATGATATTTTTCTGGCCGTATGAATCTAATTTGGTAGAAATTTAACTTCAGTAACTATATCTGTTATGGTTTTAGGTGATTTAAATTATTTTCCCAAAGTGGGCTTTATTTGGTTTTAGGCGTACTAAACTATTTTCAGGGAGTAGGGTTTATATGATATTGATTTGAAGTTATGAAAAGAAAATTCTCGAAATTTTTTTTTTCATTCCGTGCATTATTCTATCATTATATCATTTTAAGGCTGGTGGTTCCACATTTTGATTCAAAGTTTTGATCGTTGAGACCAAGTTTGTTCTTTTCTTTTGCGTTTTTCGAACAGACAGACGGACATGGCTAAATCGACTTAGAATTACTCAAGGAGCCAGAATATATATACTTTATGGGGTCTTAGATGTATAATAAAAAGGTTTCAAACGGAATGACAAACTTAGTATACCCTCATTCACCACCAGTGGTGGATGGTATAAAAAATCCAAATTTAAAAGAAATTATGGGCATAAATTTTATTAGTAAACTTAACGCGAAAATTGCAAAAATGCGGAAAAGTTTGCGAAATTAGCGGAAATTATATTTATTAAAAATCGGCAAAGCTGAAAAGAATCATAAAACTTACAGTCAAATATCGCTTATATCGCGAACGTGGCTCAAATTCGCGAAAAAATCCAAAATCGGTAACAAATTCTAAAATTAATTTGAAATCATTAAATCGGCTAAAAAATGTCGGAAAATAGAATAAATACGAAATTAGCGTGTCACATATTTGTGACATACTTCAGAGTCACTGATAAGTGACATCAGTTTTGAGTAAAATTGTTGTCACATATTTGAATGGTTTGATATAAGTTTTGTAGGCTCTGATAACATCGGTCCGACAGGCCGGGAGCGAGACTACATGTTTCATATGTATTTTGACGTGAGTTTAGGAAGGTTTAATATCGTATTACTATTTACATTAATTTTATTAAAAATTACTCACTTAAATGTTTTTAGCATCAAATTTTCAACAAATACATATCTTGAAACAATTTTGGTTTATTTCAAACATTTTTTTTTTTTTTGTCTTATGCCAGATTTCACAGACACAGCTTCCAGATCCTAATCAGTTTATAAGTTTTCATTTAATTAAATAATTTCCTACGGAAAATTTGTGTCAATTGTTTCAGCTGACTGGTCCTGGGATTTGTGAAAATACAACATGACCAGCGAAAGGAGAACCAATAATTTAGCTGGTGTATGAGGAACCAAAAGATAGAAAAAGTATTGAATTACAGTACAGTATTCACCGGTGGTGAAACACATTTTGTGTGACACATTTTTTTGGGAAAATGTGGTTCTTAAATTTAGTTCTAGGACTTGTTTTATTGAAATAATACTCCATTGTAGTAACAACACTAAGCACGTTCCTTGAGAATAGATGTGTGACTTGTCAAATGGTGGCTGTTAGGTGTCAATTGACCCTCTCAAATAACAACCCCATGTAAAAGTGATAGGTCACATTCATATAAAGTGAACCGGTTACCATCAAAAACCTATCACGGAGCCACTTTGGTGTCAGTTCGCTTCCCTCTAGGGTTATTTTCGATTTAATTTTTTTTGTTTTTTTGAAAACTTCCATTTGACTTTAAAAATATTTATATACAGATCGTTTAAAATTTTTGTTGTTGGGTGTTAGCGTTTTGCACAGGTCTTTTTTGTTGTTGTTATTGCTTAAAGTTTTAAATCGCTTTTAGTTTTTTTATGTTTTATTTAAATTTGTGTATTAATGTGTATGTTTGCATATTAAATTTTATTAGAGTGGTTTCTGGCTGTGTTACTTTTTTGTTGGTATTTTAATTTAATTTGAATTTACAAATCTAGAGCACGATGAAAAAAGCGTTTGGTCGAGCTTTAATATTTTACTGAGAAGACTTAAAAAATTATATTTGTAAATTTAAGCTTTTACTCATAACCAGGTAGGAAAACATTCAAATCAGACATGTTATATATTAAGTAAAGTATCAAAAGTGAATTTGGAACTCGTCTAATCTATAATATATATGTATGTATGTATATGTAAAGTTAAATGTAATATTTATACACACACACACTAAAACTCACAGCGTCAATTGTTACAAATATATTTAAAACCAGTGCATATAATTACGCCAATGTCACGTCTCTTACTCTTACTGGAAAACTAGCAAGTCGTGGTTGTATGTACAAGTTCGTTTGGTGTATGTACTACTAAGTTGTAGTTAATGTTGTTGTTATTATTGTTTTGCATATTCAATATACTGGTCTGTCCTTTCGCACACAATTACTCCGTAAACATTTTTTGCTGACTTTTGTCAGAAGACGAAAAATCGGCAATCTCTGTCTGTGGGAATTCGCCAAAATTATTAGATAAATTACATTGAGTTTTTACGAATTCTACAAAAAGTTCCTAGAAAAACTCAAAACGGGTAGAGTCTTTCGAACATGCTTGATTTTTGCAGTGCGTGTCGCTTATAATTTTATTTTTTTTCTACCTTATAATTGTAGCTTATATTTGTTTAACTGTGTGAAAAGCGCATAGGAACTAACTTATCCCACCAACAATCAATATCAGTGTATTTATCAAGAGGAAGAATTGGGAATTCAGCACATTAAAACGAAATCTTATTACTTCCTTATGCAAAAAAAGTTAAAGTTCATATTAGTTAACCAGCACTTTAAGCCCATACACTTTTAATGGCCCTAATATGTTAGTTAACTAATGTGAACTTTAACTTCTTTTTGCATAAGGGGGTTAATGTTTTGTTTTAAAGGAAATGTGTGAAAAGATAAACTCACTGTTTATTGTTTGTGGCTTGTCTACGCTTTGACATCGTTGCAAATAAGACTTGAGTGTTTGTAATTCTTATTCGCTTTACAGTTTTATTTGTACAATATCCTTAGTTTTTCCAAAGTCTTTCGGAAAAGGGTTTCTGATGATCTGCCCAAGCAACCAGTGAAATGCCCTAAGGATTTCCCCCATCAATTAATTTCAGTGCATTTATCAAGAATAAACATTCGAAATTTAGCACACAGCAAAATCTTGTTAATGAATATAAAAGTTTGGTTTTTTTTACTTCTTACTAACTGTTAATGCCCAAATGCATTATTGTGCCTTTTTCATTAAAAACTGAGATGAGCAAAGTTTTCCCCCCTCGTTGCAATATATATAAAAGCTGAAAGTTATTTAAATAGTCCTGTCTCTTTCCCGTATAAGGACTAAGTCCTAATGTCAAGCGGCAAAAATGTAAAAATATTTTGTTTCCGGTATTACGCTAAATTTTTAACTTCTTACTTTTTTAGCAGCGTTACCATAAGGTAACCATTCTTGAAATTAGTAAATAAAATTCTTTTTTTCAAATTCTAAATTATTTGTTTTTATTTCATTTGTTTTTTTTACAACCTTAGCAATCCAACTGGGCTTTGCATTTTTGGATACAAAAAAATAAATTGATTTATTTATTCATCACTCGGAGATTAATTTCTATTTCCAATATCCAAGGATTTCCTACATTAGTTCTCCACTTCAACACTAACTAATCACGAATTTATATTACGAAGTTTAAATAATCAATTATTTTTATTAACATTTATAGCGTCTATTGCTAAGCTTTAAAGATTTATCACAGAGCCGCGATCCAGATCAGGGTCACATAAAATCAGGCTACTCTGCGAAATGGATCGTGAATTCTATCAATATTGCATACTATACGTTTAATAAATATAGCGATACTGTTTTTCTATCAATATACGTATATTGTGTTAGAAATTTCGCTGCTTTCTTTGATATTCAAATGAATTTCTAACCTCCAGTATTACGACTTGTCATAAAAAGTACTAAAAAAGTCCGATAATTTTCTTATATTTGGTAACATTACAAGAACTCATTTAGAAAAACTGATGCTTCCTCGGAAGCAGTAAGGTGGAGAATTCGCAATTTAGCGCGCACAGTTCTATGCAATATTACATGAAAAAAACTCATAAATCTTCATAAATCTGAAATACATTTTTGAAATAAGAGTTTTATAGTTTAATATAAATTTATATTTAATTGTTGTAAAATAACGTTAACATTTTTAAAGTTTCTATCAAAAGAATAAATGATTTTTCTGTTTTAATGAAGCAGAAAAAAAAATTCATCTTCAACACGAATATACCTTATCTTACAACAGTAGGGTAAGGCAGCAAATTTTAGAAGCGGTTGCGATGCAGTGGACGTATAAACTGCTTCCAAGTCTTAAACATTTCTTGCGGAGGAGCTATGATTATGCAGACTGTTGGTACAAATACTGTCAATTGTCGACACAAAAATGTTTGCGTGGCATATACACATACCAGAGTACACTCCATATTTTTTTTTTTTTGGTTTTTTTTTGGCGTAGTGGCAACAAAACCAAATAAAAACTAAAAATCGCTTGTATTAGCTTGTGTGGTTTTTGTAATGTTTGTTATAGTTGTTGACGATGTGTTTGGGGTTTTAATATTTTTTTTTTTATTGTTGCTGTTGTTGTTGACTTTATCGAATCGTCTGTAAATGTGTTGACTGTGTTGAAATTTTGAAACACAAAAACTACAAAGTTAAAACCAAAAACGTAAACTTGGCAAATTATACACAATTGCTGCACGTTTTACTTTGTTGTTGCTGTTTGCTGTTTCTCCTCTATCCTTGCTACTCTTCTACATCAAGAAGCCTTGATCTGATTTTTAGTTTTAATCAAAATCTGTTCGAAATCCAAAATAAAATAGACAAAAAAAAAGGGAAAAGCGTTGATTACTACTGTTGTTGCTAAAAACAGTCAGTGTATGCAATGAATTGGTTGATGACTGTGTTTGTGCATGTATGGCTTGTGTGTGTTTGTGTGTGTGTGTGTGTGTGTGTGTGTGTGTGTGTGTGTGTGTGTGTGTGTGTGTGTGTGTGTGTGTATGTGTATGTGTATGTGTATGTGTATGTGTATGTGATAGGTTAAGTGGGTGTTCTCCTAGGTGTTGCTCGCAGATGTGCTTGTGTGATTGTACCTCTTCTAAATCACAAATTGCCAAAGGTGTGGTGAGCGATTTAAAAATATGAAAAAGTTGCTATTTGTCGCTTATTATTAGCGTTATAACATTTTCACGTAATTTTTATAGTTAATTCCGCAGTGAAAACTCAAAGTGAATGTAAACATCATTAAAATGTATAAAAAGGATTTTATATTTTAAATGGATTCAAATTAGAGTTTGTAAATGTAAAATTGCTGTTGTAGTTTCTTTACTACAGTTTTCTGTAACAGGCAGATTTTACGTTTACACTAAAAAAATTATGTTGAAATTTAATTATATAAACCTCTTGGTTAATGTAATTTTTTTATTGTTGAAGAGAAATATCAGTTTTAATACGAATTTTAAACGAAAATTTTTTTAAATAGTTTCTTTAACATAGTAAATGTATGTTTCCGATTTAAACAGTATCTGAATCCTGGGAGTTTTGTTGATTCCCATATTCGAAAAATAAAAAATCAACTTCAATAAACAAACAAAAATATAAGATGTTTGTATTTTTAAACAATATTTATTCAATAAAGTGATTTTTATTTCAGAGGCATCTTCTGACAGATGGATAAAAAAGCGATTTTAATGTAAAATTCATTCAAATAAAACTAGAAATATGGGAATCCTAAAAAACGCAAATACACACAATACAAAAATATCAAATATCATTTAAAAAATTTTATTTGATAAATAAAAACTAACACGAGTATTTCTTCTAAAAGCCATTGACCTTTTAATGGAAATCATCATGTTTTCGTTGTTTTAAAACGGCTAAATGCTTTGGAGCAAAGGAGAAGAGAAGAGGTAGATTTTTTTTATTAATGTGTTTATCAAATAAAGAATTGCAACCAGGTGTGTAAAAGATGAAGTAATTTTAATAACATTTGAATGTAGCTTGGCAGTTTTTCTAGAACATGAGGCAATATCAACAGGGTCACCCTTAAAAGGTGATCAATTGCAATTTAGTATCTGCTGTCTTGTTTAAAATGCTGTTACAAATAAAATTGGTTGATATCTTATAAGACGCAGAATGTGGTACCAAAAACATCAGCTGTTTTTATTGGCGAGACTAAATACAGTATTTGAAATAGGATCTGTTTTTGTCTAAACGGAGTGGGAGAAAAGTGCCCTGTAGAATGTGCATGTGTTTTTCTAATTCTTTGTTTCTAAGGATATTTTAAAAGTAAAACAAAAAAATCAAATGAGCACACATACAAAAATACTATAAATTTATAAAAGTAACAATCAAAATTATAAACTCATGCATAAACATATTCGTATTCGAAATTTTGTTCCATGTTTTTTTATGATGTTAAGATTTACAGACCAGGATACAAAAAAAAAGACACAGAAAGATATTCACTCAATACAACACCCAACCCAAAAAGTGCAACTACAAGTCAATGTTATATTTTACCAATCCTTTAGTCATCTACCCAATCCTTAACAACCAAATCAATGGTTTGCTTTACCACCTGGTTCCTGTTTGGTTACATTTCCGTGTCACCCTTTACTTTTTCATTGTTTTTAACTCGTACTCGTATGGTATCTCCATGTGTCCATTTGTTCTATTCAATATATTTTTTTTGTAATCAGAAATTAAATGTGTTTAAATATAAAAATTTATTCTGCTTCTTTAAAAGTTGTATGTTTCCAGGCATTTACGAATATTTTAATAAACCACCCTTCAAAATGAGGGTTTTAAAAATTTTTAGTTTTTATTTTACAAAAAAAAAAAACAAGAAAAAAAAACAAACAAAAAAAAAAACAAAACGAAAAACATTTGTTGCATGAGTATTAAACTTACAAAAAATGGTTTTTCTGTTACATCCCTCAAACTCTGGTCTCTGTCTTTAACGATTTCCAAAATATTTTGGTTAAGGTCCAGTTTTAGTGTTTTGATATTAATTTTCATTTTTATATTCAACATTTTTTATTTTTTCGAATTTATTCTATGTTTTTGGTAGTGTATAAAGTCATTTCTAAAAAATTTAAGGAATAAAGCTATTACAAAAAGCTTTATAAAATACATAACTGAAATTTAACTCATAGAATAAATTCGAAAAAATTAAAAATTTTGAATATAATAAAGCTGCTTATGAAAAACAAATAATTCCCAATATCCATTTTCTTTTTTTTTTTAATAATACTCGTGGGGTATTATCGTGATGTTTAATTTATAAAATTAAATAAAACTCATAAATAAAAAACTGAACTTAAAATTTTAATTATCGGTTAAAATAACAATTTATGGCATTTACTGTTTTGAAAATGATATCATGTAATTGTTGGCCATAACTACTTCTCCATTCGAAACGTCCAATTTTGGAAAACTCGTTTAAGCATAGCGACTGGTTTCTCGCGAATAACACGAGCAATTTAGGCGTCCAAAACATCATTCGTAGCTAGCGTATTCCTGAAAACCTCCAACTTAGCATATCCCCAAAAGAAATAGTCCAAAGGTGTGGTATCGCACGATCTATGTGGCATATTTACCGTAGCTAAACGTGAAATTAGGTGATCACCAAAATGATTTCTCAACAATGTCACTGTTTTACGCTCTGAAGGCTTGTAGCGCCGTCTTGTTGAGACCAGATCTCACCGAGACCATGCGCTTGAATTTCAGGAAGAACATAGTCCGTTAACAAGGTGCGATTTTTCTTATTTTTAAAGAAATATGGATCACTGAGTCCACCGTGGTTTCTAATGGATGAAATGGACAAATACGGCAATTTTGCTTATTAACGTATCGACTGAGCCAGAAATGTCCTTCATTACGGAACAAAATTTCACGATAATACTCGAATTTTTATTGAGTTTTTGCAGAGCACATTAACTGAAAATAAGACGTAAATTTAAGTCGCCAGGAATCAACTCTTGACTTGCCAAACGATAGTGAATAAAAATGACAAAGCAGTTTAATGAATTATTCGTGATCTTTAAAAAACATATTAAAAATCAAACCTCACGATAAATAACCCTTTCAACATCCAAACATTGTGGAAAACCCGTTTATCAATATGTTCAGCTCCAACAAAACTATTTTGAATGAACACTCTTAAAAATATATTATGGTTAATTAACATATATTTTTGCCATCGGTAACCACATTATGGTTGAATTAATCGTCCATCAAGAAACCATAACCATATTATGGTTGCCTCTAAGCATTTCATGGTTAAATATGACAATAGTTTGTTTAGCACTAATAATTGTTTGGTTTTAAATTAACAATAATATTTTACACATTTCAAAGAGCAACATAATATTGTTTAAAAACAGCCAGACATCCATCAATATCTGAAAATATAAATCATTTTTTTATTTGCATTTCGTAAAACCAAAAAGTCGTTCAAGCTATTAATTTTTCCATAAATGCAGTGTGGCCATTTTGGTATTTTTCCGGCTTAATAAAGCATTAACAATTTTGATTTAGCTGCAATGTTTTTATTCAGCATTTAGCATTTTAATTAGCTTTTTTAAAAAAGTTTTTAGCTGTTTTATTTTTTTTTATTACATATTTGTGGGAATAGTTTTATGGATTTCACCTAAAATTTTTTATAAATTACTATTTTAAATTTTATTAATTAACAAATTTTCGTGTAACGTCTTTTGGATATTACACAAGGAAGTAGATGAAGAAAATTTGATAATGAATAATATATTGGATGGTCAAATAATTTATTAGTTATTACAAATTATGACTTAAAATAGTTGCACCCAAAAAGAAGTAATTTATCAAAACGGGTAATTTCTTTCTTAAGAACCGTCTTACCTGGTTTGTAATCAGATAGAATATTTAGGAAATTTTTAAAACGTTATAATTATGTTGATTGTAGAAATTATTTGCCACTTAATAATTACGATATAAAAGTTATAGTTAAAATATTACCTTATGTTTTAATATTGTTAATAATGAATCACATAAATTTACGAAGTTTCGAACCAAAATTTATATTGGAAATTAATTTTTAACACAAGCCTTAAACAAATTTTATCATTATTATTACCATTTTTTAGTCTTGTCTATGTCAGGTTTAGCTGTAAAAAATTTCATTATCTGGTCAACTTACAAAAATGATCAATATGGGTAAGGAAATTTTGATCAATTCAGCATCGTTGCATATTTATTTATGGGTACATCCACAGAAGAGTCACGTTACGCCACCAAGCAATTAAGCTTTTATTTTAGAAAGTTTTCTCTATTTCCCTAAATTGCGCTTTACACCAAAATACATAAAAATTAAATAATATGTAAATTATAAGACGTATAGGTTGTCTGGGACGCACAGTATGAGGTACATACTTAAAAACTGGATTACGTCCAGAAGCAATTTATTTTATTCTGTCTTCGAAAACTGCATTGAAATCCAAATATCAATTAACCTCCGTATGAAAACCGTTTAAAACTAATTAATCTTCCAACCTTAAAAAAATCGAAGGATATATATTAGGGAGTTCGATTTTTCGACTTTTTTCAATAACCGGTTTTCCAATAATACGAATAGTTGCTATTTTAAAAAACCCGGTTTTCGGTTAAGCATTTTTTAAATAACTGGTTAACTGGTTTTAATTCGAATACATAAAAACACAAAAATCAAATAAGTTTTTGTAATACAACGTTAATTTGAATAAAACCAAAACAATTTGCAAAGGTAAGGAACCAACAAAATACATATGTAGATATGACTTAGATCAGACCTAACAAATATTTGACGATAAAATACAAGAAAAGTGGGCCCAGTAAATTGATCAAACTTTAACTTAGTTTTCAACAATTTTTTATTGATTTTCTAAACTTTATTTGTAAAAAGATATTTGTTTAATGTAATTTAGAAACTGTTGAATGATATTTTATCTATACAAACGTTTTACAAAAGCAAATAAATTATAGGAATTTAATAAAGTTATTATTTGAAATATTCTCCCAAATTTATTTTGAATGAGTTTCAATTTGTTGGTGGTTAAGCATATCTATTAAAATCAACCATATTTTTAAAAAGTTGCAAGCAAAACCTCTTTGCCAGGATTATCTATTTCAAATTATTTTGTTTCAGCATTATAGAAACGAATAGTAAAATGAACATGCTTTTTGTATGAAATATTTGTCAATTCGTCGACTACAATTTAAAACATTTCATGACATTGTTTGATTTCTTCAATTTTGTTTTTTAGTTCTTGATGTTTTGATAAATAAAACTGGAAGAAATTTTTTCCATATCGTTGATTCCGCCGGAATGTTGTTGTTTTCAGCATGAAGAGATGCTAGAACTACTTAAGAGTTTTTAGTGCCTTAAAGTGCATTTCGTCATCGGCAACACAATGGGCTAATATTTCACCAATGATTCATTTTTGGCCGCATATTTTAGTAAAGTATTCTTTGTCGTCTTTTTAGAACTACTTCGAACTGAGTTAAGTTTTATGTGGATCACATTAATGTCAAGCATGTATACTAATCATTTTAGGGCACTTCAAGCACCTAACTTTGTCTTTTAAATCGCGTTCGAAAAATCTCTAGAGATGACCTCTATATAAAAATAATTTAATATTTAGAATACTCTCGCACAAATTCTTACTTTTTAACTGCACACGTTTTTGTAGTATTTTGAATAGTATTTGGCTTTTTTTTACAAGAGCACACGCTTTTATAAGAGATTTGTATTTACAGTGTTCATAATGTTTTTTGACCTTTGTTACATTTTGTTTTGACATTCTTCATTAAAAGTTTAAGTTTGACCAATATTCAATTAGAAAATACTTAAATTATGGGTACATCTATAACCAGAGTAAGGAAAATATATATTAATTACACATTATTAAAATAACCGGTTTATTATACCAAAATAACCGGTTTATTCGATATTCGAAAAATGGGCATTTTAAAATAACCGACTTGGGCAAAGCAAAAATAACCGGTTAAAACCGGTCGAATAATAACCGTTCGATCTCTCTAATATATATAAACGTCTCTCTCCCTCATGTTGAATTTGTTAAACGATGAAATTGTCTCAGAATTCCTACTTCGTAAGATTGAGTTCTCAATTCCTTTTCGCCCTTCCAAAAATTATATTCCCCCTAGACTTCAAAACTTGCGGTATAATTATGGAAAATTGTATCCTATCCGCAGAAAGGGCTCCGTATTTAATAATTTTTATACGTATATTGATTTCAATGATCTTATTGGCTTCAGAAATAACCTTTCAAAAGTATTGAGATAAATTGAATGCAACATTTTTCCTTTTATGTTTATAGTTCAATCATAATTGCCAGTAAGAAATATTAGTTTCATTGGCGAAATTAATAAATAAATGAAATTCTTTGAGAAACAATTTAAAAAGCCTGGTGGCGTAACGTAACAAAAAGTAGACTTTTCTGTGGAAATACCCATATATGTATATACATAGTGATGTACCTTTTCCCTTACATACTTATTTTTAAATCACGTTAACTTAATTCCTTTCATATTTGTATCAAAGTTAACTTAATTTTTTTTTTTTTTTTGTATCCCAAAAACAAAGAACATGCCATATTCATTCGTTGGGAAGTAGCACGCAATGCCAATGGCATGTGGTTCGGAGTTAGGACTCTCATTAAGGATAAAAATAAAGTGCCACAAAAATTTAAATATGAAATATTGTAGCAGACGCCATTAACGACGACTCAATACTGTGTTTTATTGTCTTTATGCTTCAAACAGTTGCAGTTTTTATCACCAACGATTTTTAAACTGAAAAATTACACAAAAGATACACTCCTGCCAACCGACCAGCCAAAAGAAAATCATAAAAAAAGGATTAATCTACACAGTATTACGAGTCTTAGAAATTTGTTTTGTTTATTAATTTGCTTTTGCGGCCTTATCGAATTACATTTTAAACTTCCGTGTTTTAGAGATTAATTTTTTCAGTCGTTTCCTTTTTGTTTGGTAATTTTTAATTTATGGTTTATAAGTCTTTGAAAGGGTTACTGGTGAGTGAAAAGTCATAATTTTATAAAAAAAAAAAAACGTTTAAAAAGATAATTTGATTTTTAGTTTTATGAATTTCAAATAATACTAACAATTGGTTTTCTCTCTATTATACTCAGAAATAGTGGTAGAGTTTTCATATTTCGGTGTTTTGTTTTATGTTTCTCGACATGCCGATCTTTAAAATTTTCAAGTTTCATAATATTTTGTTAACTATGTACATATCGTTACCTAAAACGCAAAAGGCCCTAACAAACGAAAAATTAAAAATCGACTTTTTCATTGATTCTTATGTATTGCATCAACACAAATGTCCACAACAAATTTTGGAATCTTTCGAAGAAAATTAGCGATTTTATTAACAAAAAAACAAAAAGCCCTATCTACAAAATATTAAACGATAAACGCTTATATATATAACTAACAGCTTGCATTATATGCAACATTGTTATTTGTTAAAACCACTGGTAGATTAAACAAGAAAAATAGAAGAAAATTAATTTTAAACAGTTTAAGGCAATTTATCAATTTACCATTTTAAATAGTTTTTTGCTTGTCCTGTAAAATTTTCAAAGTGTTAGATAGGGCCTTTTGCGGTTTAGGTAACGATATGTACATTAGACCGTACCTAAAAAATAGAAAAAAATGCCCGCGCACCCTTTAATATAAAATATTTTTGCAAAGCGATTTCGAAAGGAAATATTTTATGCTGAACATATGGGTCGCCTTTTTATATTCTTATCTCTGGCATTTACAGTCGGATCTTAAAGTATTATACTTTGACATATCGTTACCTCAACAAATAGTATTTATCCACCAGATCTCCGTTTCTACCAGCCTTATGTCAGAAAATTAAAGCTCGCACGAAATCATTAAACTTTTGCTAAGAATTTAATTCGAAAATTGCAGCTGAAGCATGTTGAAGCTAAGTTATACAAAAACAATTAAGAAAATCAATCATATTACGACCCGATTCAAGTTGGCTGTATTTTTGGCGGCTCTTAAGCTTGAAAATATATAACCCACGCGTTGGCTAATAGCTTTGGCTTTTCTAAAATTATTTAGAAGACCGTTTCCTGATAATCTGGCCTAAGCAACCAGTGAAATGCGCATAGGAACAGCTTATCCTCCAACAATAACTTTCAGTATATTTTTTATCACTTATTAAAAAAAAGGAATTAAGCACAACAAACAAAATCTTTTAAAAATAAATTTTAATATTTTGGCTTACTTAAGATTAACATTTTAACAAAAATATGTTGATAGGTTTTACTATAATATAATGTTATCAATATAATAATTAGTATTGTGATTAATTTATTGAACTGTTTATGGTTTTTAATCCAAATTTTCATATTTTAATCTTTCTTTAAATTTAATTTTCATTAAATTATTTTTTATGAAGAAAGGAATTTTACAACATGAAATTGCTCGTAATTAAAATTTAATTACTAATAATTTACTTCGACTCCTATAATCACAACTACAAAAACGAATTGTTGCCACAATTCTATAGCAATAAAAATTCTTATAGCTCGACACTTTAATTCAGAGGATTAAAATTCAAGGTGAACGGTCAATATCCCCAACATATACAGAATAAGCGGCATTTGTAAGAAGAAAAATATATGAAAAAAATTTTATTATTTAAAACAAACAAGACAGATATGTACACACCAGTATACAAATGAACCGGTAAAAAACTCCAACACTAGTGTATGACGATTGCAAATATTCATCACATACAACGTCTTCACTTCATTTAAAATAGAGAGACAACAACTTCCTTCTTCATTGAATTTGCAAACATGTCTCTCGTACTAACCAGACATACAAGGAATCCTGCCAACCAAACAATCATGAGATCCTGCTTTAAGAGCTCCACTAAATGACTAATGTCTATATGATTGCTTAACGCCTTCCTTAAGGATCAAAATAATATCCGGTCGTTCTGCTTACAATGTCAGAATACACACACACATATAATACCCATGTACAATCCCACTACAAAATAAAAATAAAATCAAGTTTAATGAACCCCCTCTTTCGAAAATACAATAAAGTTGTTGCAGCAGTATTTAGCACATGTGAGTTTTGGTTCGAACAGGAAAACATTAAGAACCTGCAAAAAAGAAAGACCAGAGAAAAAAATTTATTCTTTTAAAATTGTGAAGAATATAAATTTAATAAAAAATCACATTCGCATAAATGATATAAAATAAAAATATGAACCAATGACTCATGCAACAATTGGTTCCACATTTCTATCACAGACTTATTTGTGTACGTGTGCCCTTCATTATACATACACACACACATACGCACAGAGGACTTCCGCAGCCAATGCTTAAGCTTCAACACAGGAAAACTGTTTGCAGAGAAAACGGAATCAGTGCAAATTATTGCAAGCGATTAAAATCTAAATGGTCAATGCACAAGGTGGAGTGTGTTTGTTGTACTTTGACTAAATACTAATCATGAGACGAAAGTATGAAATTTTTTCAATAAAGAAGCCAGGTGGTACAGGGCCCACAAGGAATGCAAACTTATGTTATAAAAATAGAAGTTTTTTATTATTTACTGCCGTAACCGTAACCAAATGCGCTTGAAAAAAGTTTGCGTGTAGTACCAAAGAGAAAGAAAATTAAAATTTGTTGTTGTTTTCCAAAAAATCTATACCAAACGAATTCGTTTAATTGTTTAAAAAATAGAATGTTAATTAGACTCTTTTAAACATCGAAACATTTTTAAAGAATATCCACTACTTTTTCTTATCAGCCGATGCAGGGAGAATTTGGTGTTATCTATGAAAGATGATAATGATTTGTGTCGCCGTTTAAGGCACGTGCTGGATACAACAAACACAGGCTCTCACTGCGTGTGGGTATGGATGTGTCTATGCCAGTGCTCGAGAATAAAATAGAAATAATTTCTTTTTACATTTGACGAAAAGTAAAAAAACAAAACCCAGCATGTTTTTAATGTGAGTAACCACAAGTAGCGGTAGGATTTCTTTTTTGCAGTTGGCTTCATTTATTGGCAGTTGAGAGCAGAGCAGTGTATCACTGATCAGACCCATTAGAAAGAAAGTAAAGAAATGCATTCAAAGCAAATTTGTATCAAAAACTTTCATTGTTATTTATTTCCCGGTGTGTATTTGTGGTGGAGCGTGTGTAGTAGAGCTGGTTGTTATGGAAAAGTTTATATAAGTATTTTGATAGCAAGGATTTTTGTTTTGTACTGTGGGCAAAAATATAAACGCGTGTTGCCAAATGACTTTTGCCATACATTTGTAATCAAGCGTAAAGATAAATTAGGCTTAAATTGTGGAAGGAAATATGTATTAAGTGAACATTAGTTATAATTCATAATAAAATAATTATAATAGAATTATAATTCTTAAGTTATATAAAAACCTGTTAAAAAAGTTGATAATACTTAAGAGAACAAGTTGTGAGGTCTTTTGCGACTATCATATTATAAAAGTGAGTAGCAGGTGGTTTTTAAAAACTCTATGTTCTAGAAAGGAAAGAACTATTATTATGTCTTTAACCGATTTTTTTCTTTATACAATCGAATTGAAACCAAGGGGACTGAAATGTGTCCTCTCAAAAGCCCACAGATGCTTTTCTTAACTCTAATTGACCCGTGTGTCCACATGGATACAAAAGTAAGCTGTTGCCTAAAAAGTGACAAAATGCAACCAACTTAATTTAGAATATCGGTACCACCTTTTGTTGAGTTGTTAAGCATCAACGTTCATTGTCGCGAAGATTCAGTTCAGTTGGTTAATGTTTGAGAAAAGCAGCGCGGCAACAAAAGTGTGTAAATTAAAAAACCAAATACATTAGGTGAAAAAATTGAGATGAAGAAATAAATATTGATATTTGCTTATAATTTATTTTTAATAATGTAAGTTTTGATGAATTATACAGTTAGAGGGTTATTTAATAAAACAAAGTTGTAACTTTTTTTAAATTTTGTTGTTATGCCGTATATTTTTAAAGAAATTTGTAGGTGTGTTAATATGGACTCGGGTTTAAAGGCAGTAAAAATAATTATACAACAAAACATATATTTTGCGTTATTTTACTTATTTATTAACGATTTAAAAGTAAAAAATTGGGTTTGCAATATAGTGAAAAGTTTGGTAGTGAAGATGCGCGGTGTGAATCTGATGGATCAAAATGTATTCATTTGTACAACATCATACAGAGAAAAAAATTATTGGTAATTGGCTGACGGATAATACCGTTCGAAACGCTTGACAGATGTCCCGAAAAGAACACCCAAATATGGGTTAAAAAGAAACAAAGTCTGTTATATTGCCAAATTTAAGAAAATGCCACAACGTCCAGGTTATCAGTGAACAAAAACACGAAGGAACAGCCTACCCCAGTTCAAGATTATGTTTTGATGGTTGTGGTCACTATGTTGCACCAATCAAAAATAAAAGACATTGTCCTTGGGAAATTATGCAAATCAAATGGTTGAACAGCGCCTAACAAATGCTTTAAATGTTATATATGATACCGTACATAACCTACAAAATACAAATATTTTTTTAAAAATATCTTACAGTGTATTCAAATTCAAAATAAATAATTATTTTAATAAAAGTTTTGTATACATGTTTATAAACCAATCCATGTTAATACCCGTGAAGTCATATGGACACACCAGTTTTCTCCATTTTGCATATCAGACTGTTGAAAAAACTTTTGTTTACAACAAACTGACTGAACTTTATTACATTATTCATGTGATCCAAAACAAAATTCTTTACAAAAAAAGTTCTGGTACAATTCGGGTTAAGAACGCTGTCGCGCCCAGACAAGAATCTCCGTCGAAAAGGGGTGTATGCTGAAGGAAGTTTTCCATTAAGGAAGATTGCACTGTATAGCAGATATAATCTGCAGCTGTTTTTTGATTATTCATTCATTATGTAGGATGCAGTTGATACTTTGGATTGCAAAACTATGCTGTACTTTGCGTGTATTTGCTACTTAACTTTGGGAGCAATGGATAAAAATATAATATGAATTTACTATCAATGAAAATAATTAAACTAAATACATATAATGAAAAATGTAAGTGGAATAAAATAAAATAATAAATTTAAATTAGTTGATTTTTGTAAGAACGGTGACGTACGACAGCATAAATTAGTTTCGTATGAAGGATCTAAAAGGGTGAAATAGGAAAAGCTGTTGTATGTGGTACTCTGTTTGCGGCATTACATTTACATAAACACACAAAAATATTCACCAATCTAATTTAAAATAATCTAATATTGTTATATTTAGTTGCCATCGTACTATCGGAAAGAGAAACAAAAAACAGCACGTGCTGTTTCAACCTAAATTATAAAAAAAGGATCATTTAAAACTTTTTAACTACACAAAGGGGTGCTATGGTTTGATTTTTTTTCTAAACATAAAAAATGCACCTTTAGGCAATTTTGATTTAATTATTCAAATTTCAGCTTAAATCCTGTTTACATATCAAGCATACAAAGTGATCATTCAAAGTACTAAAAAGGATCATATTTCTTTCTTTTTGTTTTTGTTTTACAAATGTTTTATGTTTTTGTTTTAAAGGAAAGCTTAACGAATCGAAAAAAATATCGAAAAACACACGCACAAAAAACCCTTGTAAACCAAAACAAGCCCTTAAGTCTACTTAGTCATTGAATGAATTAAGAAAGTGAATGTGTTTGTACGTAAATTTGGTTACTTAAATGCGCCTGCAAAAGGGAAGCCTGCCAACAGTTTTTTCATTAAAGTGGTTGTTTAAAAAAAGAAAACAAAAAACATAAAGAAACGTACTCTGGCCATTAGAGCGTTCAACACTCAGCAGAAATGTGTAAACAATATTCATACACTCCTTTGGTTTGCCGATCGAGCAAAACTAGTTTTTTTCGGAAACAATTTACTCTACACTTAAAAAAAATATTGTTTTAATGCATAAATTGAAAATTAAATGCTTTGCTGTTTGGAAATGAAAAAAAAAATTCAATTTAAAAGATTTCTCTTGCTTGCGCTCTTTCCTCTTTGCGTGAAAAACTTTTCATATGGAATTTTTTTATTTCCGTAGTAAGTTTAAGTGTAGAAAAGTCCAAAAATTATTGGCCTAATTTTTATGAATCTATTCTTTAAAAAAAAGATAACTCTTATTCAAGAACGTAATTGGGGTTGTGATTTTTTTAAAAAAAAAGGTGTAAAATATTTCAATTTGCATAAAAAATCATTGAAGAAGTCCTTAAAATTTGTAATCTTCGATTTTGGTAATGCATATCGCTGGCTTAATATTAAACGATTCTACGTGACATTTTTTCCCCTATTTACAGTTAGTAATTTTTAGGGGTGCAAATTTACAACTTTTTGTGATAATCCAAAGATGGCAACACGTTCTTGGCATCCTTGCTTAAGTAAGTTTTGTTGGGTCACTTCTTTTGAAACTAGTAGAATAAAAATAAGGAATTATAAGTTTGATTTTCTTCATATTTTTGCTCTTTCACTTTGAACCTTGTAATATTGAGCCAATGATATATAGATGTAGTGGAAGACTGAAAAAACAAATGAAACCATTTATTTTGTATTCCAAAAAATAAAAAAAAATAAGAAATTAGAGTCTTATTTGTGTAAAATTTTTAGCTTTTCTAAAGTCTTTGGAAAAAGTTTCTTGACGAGCTGGCCTAAGAAACTAGCGAAATGTGCATAGAAGCCGGCTTTCCCTCAACAATAAATTGCAATGTTTTTATCAAAAATAAAAACTGGGAATTTAGAACGTTATAAATAAATCTTATAAATAACTAGCTTAACCCGGTGCGCTTCGCTACACTGGCATCCTATGGGAGGTATTTCCCCCCCTGCGCCTACCCGCTTTATTTTTATTTTCAAAAGTGTAGTATACCATAAGAGTGACTTTTAGAAAGTTTGAACATTCTCACTATTACAGTTCTTAAGATATGCGATGTTAAACATTGGCGTCCTATGGGGTATTCCAATACCCCCGCTGCTATTTTATTTCAATTCCGGGGCTCAGAAGATCCTACTACAAAAAGTTCAGCAAAATGCGTGCAGCGGCTCTTAAGATATGCGATAATTAATATTGGCATCCTATGGGGGGTACCAATTCCCCTGCCCCTATCGAAAAAATAAGTAGCCTATTTTATTTTTAGGGCTCACGTGATGTTACTGTAAAAATTTCAGGAAAATCGGTTCAGTATAATATTGGCATCCTATGGGGGTACCAATTCCCCTGCCCCTATCGAAAAAATAAGTAGCCTATTTTATTTTTAGGGCTCACGTGATGTTACTGTAAAAATTTCAGGAAAATCGGTTCAGTATAATATTGGCATCCTATGGGGGGTACCAATTCCCCTGCCCCTATCGAAAAAATAAGTAGCCTATTTTATTTTTAGGGCTCACGTGATGTTACTGTAAAAATTTCAGGAAAATCGGTTCAGTATAATATTGGCATCCTATGGGTGGTACCAATTCCCCTGCCCCTATCGAAAAAATAAGTAGCCTATTTTATTTTTAGGGCTCACGTGATGTTACTGTAAAAATTTCAGGAAAATCGGTTCAGTAGTTTCGGAGTCTATAAAGCGACAAACATACAAACATACAAACATACAAACATACAAACATACAAACACACATAATTTCATTTTTATATATATAGATAAATAGATAAATTTCGTATTCCCGAAAATAACTTCATTTCATTTTAAAAAATAATGACAATTGCACCGAATGAACGTAGATACGTTGTCAAATAAAAACATGTAATATTTAATGCAAAGGCACACAATAGTTGGCGCACACGTTAAAGCGTATCTACGTCGTACGTCGACATAGATATAAATGTATTTCATACTCCGCGGCGCGCCGGTTACGGCCGTATTTTCATGGAAAAAGAAAAATTAAAAATATTAAATGAAATATTTTTTGTGTTTTCTAATTAAATTATTAAAAAAAAAGTCCAATATTTTGATATCCATCAGATATAATTATCACGAATGAGTTACAAATATATTTGTAAGAGACGTATGACTATCTCCACATTCAATATTGCACTGACTTCAGTGTAATATTGAATGTAATTATAAAAAAAAAAAAAAGGTTTTCCCCTTCAAATTTTGTGACGCTGCTAAGCCTTCTGAAGCTGAAACTAATGAAAACATGGGTGCCTTATCAAAATTATTATTATCAAAATCGAAGATACTAAATTTTTTAAATTTCGTTTAGGATCTTTTTGCACAATTGACGAGGCATTGTGTTCTTACAATCGTACATTGTTGAAATCTGGCCAGGACATTAGCAACCATGTTTCCTTTTATATTCCTCTAAAATGCACATCTATAAATTTTAATAAAGAGGTTGTCGCATTTTGTTATCGTTGCAGCATGTTTGACGTATTATATTCAATCACAAAGCTGTATGAAAACATTCGTTAAATGTTGGGATAACAACAAGTTTACTTTTTGTTAATTTTTTCGGTGTATTGTTAAGCAAAAACTTGAAAAAGAACATGTTAATCACATTCTTAAAAACATTTGGGTTCAAATATGAAACATTTTGTTTGATTCTTGTTTTCTTTAGTAATTCAATGTGTGTGTGTATGTGTGTGTGGCTTTGTGTGTATTTTAGAATTTTACATATTTTTTACTGTTGACGCGTGGCTCGTGTGGCCATATGGTAGGTCAGTCCACGTTCTATAACTAATTGTGATATTGAAATGAAATATGCGAAAAGAAAAAAATAAAATAATAATAATAATAAACGCCTGTTACTCTAAATGCATGAGCGCTTAAGTAATAATTAGGAAAACCGGACCGAAAACTTGGTATAAATATACAAACAGACGCGAATACAAATACAATTGGAAAAGGTGGTATTGGCGGCGGTGGTGTGGTGGTGCATTATTAGGTGGTGTTTTTGAAAACGACAGGAATACATTTGTTAATGTCCTTTGAAAATCAAAAAGGATACTTTTTTTTCTACAATTTAACCAAAATGTAACCAAGCGCAACATTTTCATTAAAATAATGGAAAAATTTATAATAAAATTTACATGTCGGCAATTTTTATACGTTAAGTTTTACAAGTAGCTTTAACGACATTTGTTGATCGCATTATATCAGGCTCGTATGTTTAATATTTTTATTTTTTTTTTTTGTAGAAATGGAGGGTTAGTTTTTCTTTCTCCTATGTATTCTTGTTTTATACTCCCTAACCCTACTCCACTCAAAATCGTTTCTTTTTAAATTAAAATTTTTATAAGGACTCTATGTTTTATAGGGTTTCTTCTAAACCTTAATTTCCATGTAACGTATTTTTTTATTGTAAGTCTTCTTTTCATTCACTTTGACATCTGTTAAGAGCGTTACTTTCTACGAATTTTTAATAAGTAAGAAACGAGGTGCCTTATGTTCCTTGAAAGAAACCCCACTTGAATATAAATATAAAATTCATGTTGAAGACTTCAGTAGAATTAGTCTATAAACATTTGTGAGGTTATAATTGATAATTTAAATGTATATTTTTCTTAAAATTCCTTTAATTCTTAAATTCACAAGAAATAAACAACTCAACTCGATTTCGGCATGTGTTCAGCAACGCATTTTTATATTTAAAAATCGTTGCCCATAACAAGAGAATATAGATTAGGCTCATATTTGCAGGCTTATGTTAGTAACTTTATAATAATTTAATTTTTATTATATTCAAAATTTGTAATTTTTCGAATTTGTTCTATGAGCTAAATTTCAGTTAAGTATTTTATAAAGCATTTTTTAATAGTTCCATTCTTTAAATTTTTCAGGAATGAGTTAAATACTTCCAATTTATAAAGTATCAGTATCCAGTGTGACACAAAGAATGCTGACGAAGGCCGTAGCGGGCCAGAAAATGCATTACATTCTGCTGGTGTCTGATAATTGTAAATTTTTTTTTGCATACAATATACTTCATTGCTATCCAAAGGATGGCTAAGGTAAAATGTAACAAGAAGATACAATATAATAGTCTGGAAGTGTATAAAGTCATTCCTAAAAAAAATTTAAGGAACGGCACTATTAAAAAAAGCTTTATAAAATACGTAACTGAAATTTTGCTCATAGAATAAATTCGAAAAATAAAAAATGTTTAATATAATAAAGTAACTTATGAAAGAGAAATAATTCCCAGATTTAAATTATTAATTAAATTTTTAATGAAATATCAGAAAGATTAGGAAATGTAAAGAGTAATAAGTCAAATGTGTCCTTAAAAATGCATGTATGTTGGTATATCTACTGACATATAAGAGATAACTATCTATAATAAATGGATATGTATATAAACAAGTGACGAATTCTCTTCAGAAAATGATTTAAAAACTAAATTCGAGCTTGAACAAAAGTTTTCCCTATTTAGTAATTATTATTTTTATTTAAAAATTTTATTTTAATTTGATTAATCGGGAAATAGTAAATTACCCTATAGCCCGTTGTGATGAAGCGGACCAGAGTCTCCGGTGGGAATCGAATCCGCAACCTTCGCACTGATATACTTGCGCACTTTCCACAAGTTTAACGGGGCAACTTTTTGGCTATAATGTGAGAAAATACTAAAAAAAACAGGAATAAGTAATTTAAATAAATTTAAACACCATCAAAAAACACTCACACAGGGTCAAACTGCGTACTTGATTTTTCATTTCCTCATTCCTTGTTCTCTTTAAAGAATTTAGCAGTTTTCAAAAATGCTGAGTTTTAATATTTTTTTTTTTTTAATATTTTTTAATACTAGTGTAGGTACCAAAAAATATGCTCTGTAGAATTTAATTAAAATATTTGCTTCAGTTCCCTTGAACGAAAATAAGAAATGTCTTCCAAAAATGTATCCCTTCTTAAAAGTTTCCATTAAAAATTTTTTTTAATTATATGTTGCCCTTAACTCGCTCTACAAGCTTTTTAAAATTTTATGATTTGTTCTCTTTTATTTCAAAAGGAGTGATGTTTTTTGTATGCAGTACAAATTTAATTTCTATATAGAAAATTAAATGAAAACCAACTAATTAATTTGAACGAAGAAGGATAAAATCGTAAAATCTTAAATAAAGACTTTGATGAAAATATTAAAAAAATATTTTCAAGGATATTTTCAAAATTTTTGTTCAAGTGATCTTCAACTGTTTTTTGCACATAAATTGTTTGATATATTCAGTAATCTACAAATCAAATTGAGTTAGACTAAATAATCAATTTTCCATTTCTTTATTGATTGTTCATATTGATGGAAGCTTTCACGGATATGGAAAAAAAATTATTAGGGACTCTTTTGTTATAGTTCATGCATACACGCATTTTACAATTTTTCGCTCTTGGTACAAAATTAATGGTTATTTTTATTAATAAATTTTCTACAAAATATTTTTATACCTTTCATCATGGCTAGAGAGGGTTAAAAGAAGTTTGTCATTCCGTTGGAAATTTTTACAATATTGATGTTTAACCGTATAAAGTATAAAATCTATATTCTGGGTTCTGTCTGACCGTGTGTCCGCTAAATGGGTTTTTCAAAGATCCCATATACGATGGGGACTAGATTGTTACATATTTATATCACTTATAGTCCGGTTTTTTTGGCTATTGAATTTTAGCAGGATCAGTCCATAAATAGCAGAGATATGACCAAAGAATCACGACTACCTCTAATTTCTACTCATAAAATCCCTTGCTGTTGTTTTTTAATTCTATACCCATGTTCTGTAACTTTGGCAATAACTTTTCGCATCGAAACGATGTAAAAAAAAATATTCCATCGTTTCTCGAAAAGTGAGAACAAAATGGGGGTTTCACTCATGCCGAAAACTATCAAAACAGATACGTCTTTACATTAGAAATATCATAAAATGTAACTCGAAGCAAATTTGGACTTGGAGAAGTTGGGAACTCTAATCACAAATATGGTTAACGGCGATCAAAATTAACTAAACTGAAAAAATGTTTAACAACGGCGGCGAACTTACAACCGTCGGCTGTACCAAATAATGTAAAGTGTAACTTTAATATTTGTTGCTTACAAAACCTATTTAAAAAAAACATTCGCATATGTCCACTTTTTCTGTAAATGGCCGGGTTATTTCCTTACGTGACGGTTTTTACTCGCCAGTTTTTACAGACACAGTTTAGTGAGAAAAACAGCTGTTTGTTTAGGGCATTTTTTGCAATTCACAAATTTCAATCGAAAAGCTTCTCGATGCTGGAGTTACAGAACATGGGCAGTGTTTGATAATGTGTGATATTAGGTGGTAGATGAATTGCAATACACATTCCGCATAGCCGAAGAAATCACTCTTACTTGATGGTGAAATTAATTTTGTGCCGCAAAAAAAAAACCATCACAGCTTCTGATCTAAGAGGAAAACAATCATAAAATTTCACAGTCGTATCGAGTTATTTTAATGCTACAGCATATAAGTTTTAAACATTTTTCTAAAGAAAACTTTTAAGGATATGGAAGGATATATTTTAAAATTTTTTATCAATTTTT
Organism: Pollenia amentaria; assembly: GCA_943735925.1. NCBI lineage: Eukaryota > Metazoa > Arthropoda > Insecta > Diptera > Polleniidae > Pollenia > Pollenia amentaria. The sequence continues at coordinate 231,965,578 of OX031009.1, read as the reverse complement.
TTTGTTTGTATATTTCTATTACGAGGCTCTCTTTAGCTATCTTTTGGCTAGCAATGAAGTAAATGGAGTAAGCCTCGTAATATAAATATACAAACAAACAAAATTGTGATAGTGCATAGAAAATATTCCTGGAAAATATTGAAGGAATAAGACTATTAAAGTATAAAAGCTTTTTAAATTATAATTTGACTTAGAATATACTTTCGAATTAATATTAAAATTTATAATAAAAATGAAACTCAACATTAGAATTAAAATTCCCTGATTCTATTTGTTATTAATAATTGATATTTGTTTAAATAGAAATATAGCAAAAGAGCTTAAATTTAATATTCTAAAATATTGATTCAGTTTTGATTGTATTGATTTTTATATTCGCTATTTCGTTCAAGTTTCCTTTTTTTTTGTTTTTTTTTTTTGGAATACAACCCAGTCATAAAAATGTTGAACTCATACAAATTGCCAACTTTTTCCATACTTGTACCAGAATATAACATTAGACAGACATTTAAAGGTTTTTATACAACATATTTTTGTTTTGTTTGCTTGTGTTGCTACTGCACAATTTATACTCGTAATATTTCTTATTGTTTCTGCTGTTGTTCTGTCATGAAGCCAGGCTAAAAGTAACTTCGTTTCCAATACAGTATTATGTAAAAAGATGTATCGCAGCGTCTATTTGTGAGTGCAATCGTGTGATTTGTACATATTGTTGAGCTCAATCACGAAAAAAGTAAATCGTGCCACAATATTGTTGTAGTATACATATCTACATACATATATTTAAGTATAAAATATACTTACATAAACATACATACGTGCATTCACTAGCACACATACAAAATTAAGTTTCTATAAACGATAAAATGCTAAGGCACAATACTTTAACTGTATGTAGTACCACTCGTAGACACATCCAAACTGAGAGACACAAAAAGAGAATGGATAGACAAATAGATGGATAGATGAATGTTTAGTTGGCTAAAACTGGATTGAATAAATGTATAAACTTAGTTGAATGTGTGTATGGATGGATAGGAACCTACAAAAGCTCATTTTTGTTTTTTATTTCACTTCCCTATATCTGCGAATAGAAAAATGCACAGACACACTTTCAAAATTATTTTCGTATGTTTGTGTGAATGAATCCAAAAAAAAAAAAAAAAACTCTAAATTCAGGACAACACAAGAGAGTAAAGTAAAAATTATTTGGCATTTAGCCAAAAAAATTTATATACACTAAAAATCCATCCAAAAGATTAAAAGAATTTTTGAAGACAACCTTTCCATGATAAATAGCAAAATAACAAACAACACCAACAATAAAATAACAAACAACAAAAATTAAAAAAACTTAAATTTAACAGCAGGAAAAGGCAACAAATACAAGAGCTAAACTTTGTTTGCTTTCGTGTGCATCATCTTTGTTAAAAAGTTGCACAAAGTTTCTTTTTTTATTTTTCTTGATTTTTGCAATTTAAAAATTTCGAATAATTTTTTCAAGGGTTGTATTAGAAATTGTTTTCAAAATAAAAAAAACTAAAATATTTAAAGGAGACACAATGGTACCAACTATATTTGTTCCGGATTGTCGTATACAGCCATAGCACTATGTGACAAAATAGAAACAAATTTAAGATACTTTTGAAAAGACCTAGTATAGGGTGTGGGCATACTTAAGTAGACAATTTGACATTTTTAGAAAATCTATTGCACCCCCAAAATTTTAAGTTATCGATAAAAACCGCTTTTGGGACATTGTGGACTATCCATTATTAGTAATTTTTGCACAGATTTTGCACCATCGTAAAAGTTTGACAAAAAAAAATAGTTTTTTGTTTTTAAGAATTCATAAAAATTTAAAACACAAAAACAAACCAGTTTTTGGCCCAGTAGCATTAACTATATATATTCCGAATGGAGTGAGACATTTTCAATTGAATTTGGTGCATGAATTTTGATTTTATTTACAATTAAGAGTCATAACAAAAATTATAGAAATTGAAATTTCCCGACAACAGTAACACACAAACACAAAATCAGCATTTTTAAGGCAGAATTAGTTTGTACATTCTGTTCTGTTACGAATCAGCTGTTTTGTTTCTGTTCAATTGAAAGTCTTTATGTTTGGTTTGTGTTTACATTTTCTTTCTGATCTGTTGCGGAAAATCTGTTGAAAATAGAATTCAACGTTAAGTTGCGGCCAAAGTGTGAATGTATTAGTTTGTTGTGATATGAAAAATCTGTAATTCTTTGTTTAAAGCTAGAAAAATTGGTTTTAATTAATGATTTTTTAAAAATTGACGTATTTTGGGCACAAAATATAAATTTTTTTATTTTTTAAGAAAAGTTTTTTTTTTGCCATTGCAATGCTTCTCTTTTTAAAAGCAGATGATTCCTTTCACAGAAAAAGTAGTTACAAAATATTTTCTACAGAAAGGAAGGAAACAGAACGCCAACGGAAAGTAACAACTAATGAGGCCTTTACAGTACATGTTCTATTGGTTCAGAGTTTTAAGATGTTCTTTCACTAAAATGTTAATAAAGTCAAAGGTTGTGCACCAAAACATGGCTTTTATTTTTTTATGAATTCTTAAAAACAAAAAATTTTCAAATTTTTATAAGTTTTAATTTTTTATAAAATCCTAATTTTTTGGGTGAAACTTTAATGATATCTCTGAAACTACTGAGCAAATATAGAAACAATGTTTGCATGACCAAAAGATAATTTTATTGTCGAATTTAGGATTTTTGGTTACTGAATAGGGAAAACCATCCTCAAGTTATGCTCCTATATTTATTTTTTAGCTAACGCTTTATCGCAAAAACTAGAGCTGATGGAAACAGACGAAGTGCAGATTGAAACGATGTGTTCTTTAGTAAACCTTATACCTCAGGTGTAAAGATTCTTTCACTCTATGTTCAACAACTTTGTAGAGAATGTTATGGGGCAAATAATTTTGTGAAATATTTTAACCCTCTAAGTGCTCTTTATAACGGTAAATTTTCTTGCTATTTTAACAAAACGTAAACAATAATACCCAGGGCGAGGACAGAGATAAAATGTTCTACACAAATTTTGACCATGAAATTTTACTATAAAGTCAGAACATAACAATGCCCAAAACTTAACACAAACAGCGATAAACTGACAAGCTCAAGAGTCCAAAAAAATGTCTCAATCGCCTCGGTTGTATTGTACTTATTGAAATTTTACCACCGTATAGATTTTTCAATGCATGAAACAAGTTAACTAAAATTTCCTTAGAATTAGAAAAGGTATCCCACAACTTTTTTAGAAATGTTTTCCCTTCCAAATTTCCATTAGACAATTATTGTAAAAAAAACATCTGATATTTTCAAATCTAAAGGTCTCTAACTCAATGAATTTGATTTCATCAGCACAGTATAGTGGCTGAAAGAAAACAGTCATATATACACGTAGAGAAAAAATATGTTTAAAAATGGTCACCTCCAACAAAACTATTTTTAAACAAAATTTTTAGACATATTATGTGTAATTTAACCATATTATTGTCACATGTTTGGAGGCAACCATAATATGGTTGTGGCTTCTTAATGGATGACAAATTTAACAATAATATGGTTGTCGGTGACAAAATTATGATTATATTAAACATAATATGTTTAACATTTTCCTTTTAAAATAGTTTTGTTGGAGGTGACCATTTTTAAACATAATTTTTTTCTGGGTGTATGCAACAGATTTTGTACATTAACAGTTCCCAAGACTTTTCGAAATAAACAGCTTAAATAACTGCACAAAGACACAATTTTTGCGAATATCTCGAAAACGCTTCTGAAGAAATATAAATAAATGACATATTCGTGTTTAGCAGCCGCAAAGTTGTTTTTTTTTTTTTTTTTTTTTGTTTAATGGCATCGTGAAATAGATAAAAATTGTACATATGTACTTTAAAAAGTTTATATAATTTAGTAAATAAAATATATAAAAAAAGTTAGTTAGTTATTTTTTAAGAATTGTGGGAGCACGAATTTTCATAATTCCCGAAAACATCTGAACTGTAGTCTGGCAACAAGAAAGGAAACTTCAATAAACTTGTGTATTTGATACTTAAGGGTTTTTCATTAAGAGCGTTGTAATTTGTGTTTTTTTCCAATTAAAGGGCGTCTGCAATTGTGTGTTCAGCGGACCATAAAATATTTATGGAATACGATATCGATCAAATTAAATAATGGATTCAATTTCCCTGATTCGAGCGCAAAAATTGGCCGAAATACCTGCAATTTCACGTTTCCATTCGCGAATTTTGTCACATTGGCCAGTCATATTTTAACCACACATTGCCCGAAGAATTGCAAGAATTGCGAGGCCAATTCAAGTGAATTTTCTAAAACAATGGTTTTCAACCTTTTTGAAGCCGCGGCAACAAAATAATTTTCAAATAATATGGCGACCCCTTAACGTCAAATTCAATGAAAATAAAACAAAAACATTAGAGTTTGCTAAAAACCGTAAAAATGTGAAACCGCGGTTTCGGTTTTAAAATGATTAAACCGGTCGGTTTCGGTTCGGTGTTCGGTTTTGAAAATATGCAAGTAAAACTACACACGTATGTTTATATTTTTTTGTATGTTATACAATTTTTTTATTTGTTTCAATTCAGGTACTTTTATTGAAAAAGAAACATTTGTTCTTCTTAGTACTTGTTGTGCTCAGTGTGTGTGTTTTGTTCGATTTGAAAATCATTTCCGAAGAAATACTGTTTTGCAAATCTTTACCGAAAAATACCACTGACGAGTGTTTGTATGAAATGCTTTTGGAAGGCACCAAAGATTTGAACTTTTTCTTGGAACTTTGTGTTGGTATTTCCACTGACGGTGCTTGGGCAATGACTGGCAATAAAAGTGGATTCGTAACAAGACTTAAAACAATGATGTCGAATGCGAATGTTTTCTCCAAGTCAAGCCTTGGCAGCCAAGTTCTTACCGTAAAATTTATGTGATGTGCTTAATACTGTCATCAAAGTTGTAAATTCCATTAAAAAATAATCTCTACAGTCAAGGTTGTTTCGAACAGTGTGTGAAGATATGGGCGCTGTCTATCAAAATCTTCTTTATCACACAGATGTGAGGTGGTAATCCAATGGAAATATTCTGACAAGAGTAATTTAATTGAGATCGGAATTAAACATGTTTTTTCAAGAAGGAGAATCCGAATATGAAAATTTGTTTAACACTCCTAAGTGGCTTTTGAAATTAGCATATATTGCAGACATTTTTCGTCATTTGAACATCTTAAACGCGAGTATGCAAGGAGAGACGAAAACATTATATCAGCCAAAGTAAAAATCAAAGCATTTATTTAAAAATTTAAATGTGGTCAACTTCCTTGCAACAACTACAATTTGATTCTTTCACTGGCTTTCAAAGTATTGCAACAGAAACTTCCTCCGATTAACTGGTGAGTGATTTTATTCCTACAATGATAGAAGTGCTGCAAAATTAAAAAATGGAACTATACCTCTATTTTCCAAAAGAGCTGCAAGAAGATAATGTTGATTGCTGGGTATTAAATCCATTCATAACTAACTGCGTTGAGTTCGCCGATCTTGCCAATAATTTGAAAGAAAATTTATGTGAGCTGGCCGTGGACAGTATGCTCAAAATGGAATATTTATCTCAAAATAATTCTATATTTTGGCTAAAGCGAAAGGCAGAATACCCTGAGCTAGCTAATAAAGCACTTAAAATATTAATTCAATTTTCAACATCGTACCTGTGCGAAATGACTTTTATACAAATGGTGAATCTTAAAACAAAAAAAAAAGGAATAAATTAAATTTAGAAAATGATTTTATTGTTTGCGTGTCACAATTACAACCACGTTTTTGCGTTTAACTAAAAATAAGCAAGCCCAGCTTTTATTTATGTTTTTGAATTGAAAAAAAATTAAATTTTAAGTTTTAAGCATTTAATTAAAAATAAGCAAGCCCAGCGTTCGCATTAATATAAGAACTTTTATGTTTTTGAATTAAATTTTGTTATGTTTTTGAATAAAAAAAAAATCGATGTATTTTATTTAAATCAGCTCGCGACCCCCGAGAAAGGTTGACCCACCGGTTGAAAACCATTGGTCTAAAACAATATGCGCCGTAAGTACTGAAAATTAACTTAACATTTTATAGAATGTGCTTTGGTGGAATACATATGAGGTGGAATCATTAATTGGGTGCACCCAAAATATTATTTTTGTAGTTAAACTCCAATTAAAATTTATTTTGAATAACTGAAAATGTAATTTAAAAAAACGTATAATTTAGAGATAAATCATTTTCTTATTATCTGTAAATGCTGATTTTTTAACGTAGAAATTCCTTAAAAATAATATTTGTTTTGTTATTTTAAATTAAAAACTACAAACTACAAAGTACTTAGCCCTTTCGACCCGAACGGTACATATGTGAAGCACTTAAAGTTTAAACATCCCTAGAAGCTTCAAATATAAATGTTGATGGGTTGTGAAATGTACCTTATGGTCTTTAAGCTCTCCTGAATTCATTCTTATGTGTTCTATTGTGTTTTTTGGTTGTTTGTATTTACGGTACCGCTTTTTGTAAGTCACAATCATATTGTGCGAGAAAGTGAAAATATTAAGAATAAAGCAGAATTTAAATTTTTACAACTGTTTTTAATTGCGGCTCGTAAGTTTTTTTAAAAAACGTTTGTTTTATGCTTTTTTTTAGTAAATGGAACCTATATGTACTAATCGTATGGTATGGTGGACTTATGTACCAGTAGTCCGTTTTGGAAAAAATTTATTGTTTTCCTAGAAAATTGATACTGAACACATTCGAAAAATTTTGGAAGATGAAGCTGATAGTGCTAGCGACTTAGAATATTTATACTGAAGAATTTGTACCAAGTGGAGTCTCTGGCTTCAGAGATAACGAAGATTCGCCAGACGGCGGAAACTCTGAAAAACTTGTATCAAGTAGTGTCTCCAGCGATAATGAAGATTTGGCAAGCGACATAGTGGATAATGTTCGAAAAGCTGGCGAGGAAGTACTTGTCTGTAATGGGACAGCTAACAATGCGTTTATGTTTATATCTGTCCATTTATTTGATACCATATCATTCCCAGCCGGTGGCCCTGCCCAAGGAAACAAAAATATGCCTAAATTTTCTGGTAAGAAGCTCGAAAGGAGGGAAACGGAGTTTAAGTGCACTTCATTTGGACTCCTATGTGCAAAATGGTAAGACACTAAGTAAAATTACTAAGTAATTGTCACAAACCAACCTCTATGACTGTCACAAAAATATTGAAAACAGGCGAAAAAATACAAAGGCCATGTCAAAATAAAATGAAATTTTATCACGCGATCATGGGAGGCGTCGACTTGTCTGATCAAATGTCTGGTCTTTTTGAATTTAATCGAAAATCAGATAAGTGTTGGACAAAAGATTTTTACCGTTTAATAATCATGACAGTCGTAAACGCGTTAGTCATTTATGACGGCAGCAGGCAAAATAAAATGTCCTTTAAATGATTTCTAGTTACCTTAACTAAGGAATTGATTGGAGGGCTTAAAATCACAGCCGTTTGTCGATCAATAACCCAGACCGCGCATCTAAAACTGTCAAGCGCTAGGAAAACCATCTTCCTGTTGAACGAACTACATGACGCCATTGTGCCAACTGCAGCGCTCAAAAAAAGAAACACTAAGACAATATGTAAGGAGTACCAAGTGCCGCTTTGCAAAATTTGCTTTGCACCATATCAAACATAAGTTTTATGTAAAAATACATGGTTTGAAAATGAAAAATTAATAAAATATGATTAACTATTACATATATATGTAATTAGTATAGTTTATTTTACTGGACGGGTGGCACTTATTTGTATCATATAACATCCCGAATGGTACAATAGTTCATCACCAACCCCCATGCCCCTCTATGATTGTTTTTCGGATTTTCTTTCATAAATAACGTATATATTATTAATAACTATATTACTTAAATAATCTGTTCCCGTCAAAAATTTTATTTTGCCATTACTATTCGAAAGACCCGACTTTAGGTAATTTTAGATGATTTTAACAGTTACTTTATGCACCACCAAAAATATATCGCTTGTACTTCATCGAAGACCCCCAACAGTATATGTCGTTCCTCTGTGCGTCTGTTACAAGCACGTTAGAGCTCACAACAAAACACTTTAAAGAATAAAATTAAGTAAAAAAAGATTCGTTTGGTATTGAAAATGGTCCGAATCGGTACATTGTTTCACCTAACCCCCTTACAAAAGTCCGGTAAACGAATTTTGTTATTGCAAAAGCCATACAGGATGAGCCCAAGCGATAAAATCAAGAAAAATACATATTTTATGCAAAAAATGCTTGATAGAGAAATTTATTTTAATTTTGAATTTCTTGAAAATGACCTCAGAAGGGCAAATGTATTTCCAGGATAATGGTTTGAAGATAAATACAGTAATAAAAAAGCTCTGCAATGTTTAATTTGAGTTACTGGCGAATTTTGTAAACTATTTGCAAACAGTTCTTTTTTTCAAAAATTGGACAAAAAAGATATAAAAATAATGTTTTTGAGGCTTAAATATTAAATTACGGAACATTTTTGGCTAAAATTTTATGGTCAGACTTTGAAAGAAATATTTCGAAAAATATCTATTTTTAACACAAATTTTTTAGAACCCAAAACAAAAAATTATATCCAAAAATTTAATACGCTAAAAAAAATCATAGTATTAATTCAATGGTCAAGGGTACAGCACTATGATGAAGGATATAGCACTCTTGCTTCTTAAATTGTCTTTTGTCCTAATATTAAAATTTTTGGGAGATAAAAAAAATTGTAAAGTCTTTAATAAAATCCGTTTAAAATTTAAAGAAGTAATATTTTGCATACAATAAATTTTAAACTTTACTTGAAACACTTAAACATTGAGCGAAAATAAAATTAAATTTATTTTGATGTTTAAAATTTTATTGTTATAGAACGTTTTTGTTTTAAACCATGTTTTTTACTTTATCGCTACAAAAGCAATTTCTTTTTTAACGAATTGTAATTTGAAGTTAATAGTAAAATGGTAAAAATAACAGAAAAAAACAAGAGTTATAAAGCAAATGCATCAATTTTTTCAAATATTGCTCACAAATACACAAACGGCCAATCACAAGCTCAAACACTTACAAACATCAGACTTTAATGGAAAGCAAAAACACAAAAAATAAAACCAACACCAAACGAATTGTCTAGTAAATGTAAATAAAAGTTAAAACATTGTAGTCTCTAATAGTGCAACAAGAAGTTGCAACAGCAATGCCAACAACAACCTCAGTAAATGATTCAAATAAAAGCAATAAAAAATATAAAAAAGGAAAACAACAGAAAATACAAAAACGAGAGAATTACAGTTAAATTTTTAAATGGGTGGTACAATTTATTCTGAGTGGTAAATTCATTTGATGTATACCGTTATTTGTGCATGTAAAACAACAGCAACAACAAAAGGCTCTTCCTCATATACTCACACAGGCACGTTTAAATAAATGAATGAATGAGCTCACTCAGATGATGCATACACACACACACACACGCACACATACATATGTAACGCCTGAAGTTATACTTTTATATTTACAATTGCTCGTGTTTCTACAGCAATTTGTTGATTTTCGATGCAATTTTAAACTGTAGCCAGTGTAGTTTTTTCTTGATTACATATTTTCGCTATTTTCTCCACAAAGTTTATTTGTATTCAAATCGTAAAAGGGTGGCAATAATAGTGAGTTTTTACTAAGTTGAGTAGAGCTGTTAAACAAGGTAGGAGGGTGATAACACTTAGACGAAACTTTGGCTAATAAGTACATTGGACAGAAACAGAAGAGGTAGAAATCAAGACTTCCTCACAAAAAAATTTAAAGGACAAGAGATCATAAAACAAAAAATTAAGTACCCTGCTTTATTATATACATTTTCTTTTCTCTAAGTGTAATGTCGATGATGGTGGTTTGATTTTTTGAAATGCATTTGCATACAAAGCTCTTTTTATGGGTCGTTCATTTAGTTTTTTTGTGTCCTGCTCCGTTTTTTTTTTGCTACTCAGCACTGAATTTTGAGTGCGGGTTAAATTTTATGAATTATTCAAAGGGCAAATAACGAAATTCATTTGGACGCCTTTGTGGCACTAAAAGGTTTGATTTAGACTTAAACAACAACAATAATGCAATGTACAAGTATTGTTGCATTTCCAAATTTTGTACATTTTGTAGCATTTTATCTTTTACAACTTTTCTCATATTGTTTTTAAATCATTAATAGACCCGATATTATGAGTTTACGCGCAAAGAAACAAGCTTGTTTTTTTTATAAAAGTAATGTTGTACGCCAGCTAGACTTATTATGTGAGTTTATAGGTCACGCTAATGAAAAGTTTAAACAAACAAATTTATATTCAATTCGGTACAATCTATTTCATAATTAAAGATCTGTTTAGGAACGAATTATTTTGTTTTCCAGATGTGGCATCTGCTTGCTGGAACAATTTAGTTTTAATCCACAGCTGAATATTATTTTTCCATGCAAAAGATTATTCGCCGTCCTTTTACCTGCGTACATTTTATCCGCACCACATGGTCATGGATATCAAAGCTGTTAATAAAAACTAACATGACACACTCTCTTTGAGAATCAAATGTAAGTTAAAAATATTTTAATAGACTATAATTATGATTGTGCTATCAATGATTTCATCTCTAGGATAAAATTGAGAATATAAAATCCAGAAAGAAAAGCTGGTAAATCTTTGATGAAACAACTATTTTGTGGGCAACAAAGAACAAACTACAACCCCCATCTGAAAAATTACACACAATGACTCAAACACTTTCTAAATACCTTTAAAGGATATATCTTCACTTGGCCCGCATATGAATTTCCACATCTTTTATTTATTTGGTTAAGGAGTTTTTTTTTTTTGCAAGCAAAAGTAAAAACAATTCGTACTAAGCAAAAAAGATCCTGTACATTTTCTTCTTTTTTTTAGCTCTGGAAATATTCCCAGGAATGAAAAAAAAAATAACAAAATAAAAATGCACGATGTTTTTAAAAATAAAGTTTCTTTTTGTTTTTAAGTCAAGAGGGGATGGACGGTGGTAAAAAATATGTGAAAACTTTCTTAACATTTTTCTTGGATGCGTTAGAAAATCTTTTAAGCTCTTTTTTTGCTTTTTATTTTTTGTTACTAGAGTGCAGCTTCTTTTCACACCGATCCCAAAGGTGGATAAAAAATGTTTATTTAAAAATTAAAAAAAAAAAGCTCAAGAGTGTATATAATCAAAAGAAACAATATTGTGAAAATGTAAAATATCTCGAAAAAAAATATTAAAGTAAAAGAACTACGAAAATTTCAATAATACATTTCTATCTTAGTATTTACTTTTAGTTTACAACGATAAAATGCTCGTTTTTAATGTTACAAAATTTATATTCGATCAAGTGTATTTCCTTTTCTGTGGTAGAGAGAGTCTATAATAAAATCATGACACTTATACTTTGTACTATTCGCTCCTTCTCTATATTTTTTTCTTTCTTGTAATTTGGTAACACAGGAAGAACCGATAAAAACACTGACATACTGTGTAATAAAAAATAAAAACAATTTCATTTAATTTAAATGTTGCATGTTTTAAACATAAAGAACAAAAAATTATGAGAAATAACACAAATTCTATAACACACATACATTTACACGATGATTTAAGGAAAAAGCAACACATGCAACAGTTTTTCTTAAAGTTTTGGCTGAAATAGAAAACTTTTTAATTTCGTTAGAGGGACATGTACACATTAAAAAGTGGTGTGGAGGGGGTGGTGTTTTGGATAAGAGAGTTTGTTTATGGCCTAAGGCTAAAATTTAATTGCTTAGTATACAATTGTTAAGGAATCTCAAGTGTTACATTATTCCCTAAAGGGTTTTAAAAGGACATTACTTTAAGTGTTCCAAATCTCGATACGTTTCTTTTGGTTATTAGATAATAGAACCTGTAGGGGATGGCGGGACAGTGTAAATGCGTTAGTGCTTGTGTATGAAATACTATAATTAAGGGGAAAATAATTTAGAAAATCTAAAGGTAACTTGTTACTCTTTCCAATCATAAATAATAACTATAAGAGGGGAAATTATAGGAAGTGGAACAAAATGGAATGTGGAACAGGAAGCGCCACATTTTATTATTTAAAATTTATTTAAAAATCAAAAAAAAAAAAAAAAAAAAAAAAATTTACACCAGAAAAGCTCATTATTATAAAAAAATTGACTTAACTAATCAAAAGTACGATTCTTGCATTAATTGTGCTAACTGCCTGACTGTTGCTGTCTTCAATTAATTTCCTTTTTAAACATAAACAAAACCGCCATGTGATTCAATTCCTAGTTGGTTTTATTTAAAACAATCACAAGTCCTATATTATTTATTATCATACTCACCGCACATGTCCTTTTCGAACGAAATTTCAATACGAGACGACAACAACAATACTAGGAGCAACAAATCCACACCATTGTATTATTGTTTATAAAAGAACATGAACCAGCAACAGCCTGATTGTTGTGTATAGCACGAGTTATCAACAATTGAGAGAGCCAGACATTCAGGCCATTTACGCTCATTAGTACGAGTATCATTCAACAATTCGCTATAAGTTTTTTGCTTCTGTTTCTGTTATAAATTCGCCTTGCAACCTTATTGAGCAGCATATATAAGGGTAGTTTTGAAACACTCGCAAACTCAGTAACGGAAGAGGGCGAACAAGAGAAACACTAAGCAAATGCGTTCCTATACCTCCAACGTGTTTCATTTCCAACTGTTCTAGGGCCAGAAGAGCTAATGTTGTGCTGTATGTGTTGGAGGACTATATAAGGGCTGACACTAACCGTTTGTGTTTTCATTAACCTCCAAGGGTTGCTTACGTTCGGTTCGCATTTCTATACTCTCTTTCTTATATAATATTCTCTTTGAACGGACCCTTAAGTTTAAACTTTTTTTCATCTAAAATACTCAATCATACAATACAACTTTACTTTCTTTTTCTGCAAATTTATAACTTTTCAACTTCGTTATAATTTATAAATAATTTTTCAAAATCAAAAAACAAGTAAATTTAAATGAAAACAAATAAATAAGTTAATTAAAATAATAATCGATTTTAAAAATCACCAAAAACAAAGTGTTATAACAAAATAAAAATAAACTTTAAAAAAAACATCCGGTTTTATCAAACAGTGTTGAATTGTTTTTTTTTTTTTGTTTTGTTTTTTTTTTATAAACGTTAAAAATAAAATTTATCGTATATTGTTTTAAATTCAAAGCACTTTTTTACATTTGCTTCGGGAAACTTTGAAGAAAACAACAAAAAACATCGAATTAAAAATAAAACACCGAAAAAAGAAAAAAAGAAAAGAAAACTATAAAAATCAATAACGTTGCAATGCATTCTAGTAGCAATACAAGAAGACAAAATTTTTGTTTTTAAAGCAACCATTTCAATTTAAAGTGAATAACTAAAGGACTGAAAGAGAAATGAACACAATAAACAAAATCCATAAAAATGAACACCTAAAAATCTAAATATTAGACAATAGATTTCGACGAGCCCTTAACTTTTTTAAAACAAAATCTCTAAAATAGCAATTTACAAAACTTTATCTACGTTAAGTTAACAATAAAAATAGAAAAAAAAACAAAAAAAATCTGCCTAAAAATAATAAACTTTACTTTTAACGTTTTTATAATTTGTCTGTAACAAAAAACTTTTGCTCGTGCGGAAATTTAAAAACTAAAAAAATTATTTTCCCTTGACTCCCTACGCCACTACTACAAGCAACAACAAGACGAAAACTTCCGTTTCCTTTTTAATTTTATTTCAAAATATCAAAAACACATACAAAATGCCACGCTGTTTAATGGCTAAAAAATGGAAGGCTTATCCGTGGCCCGATCGAGCTGAGGATAAACCTAATAATGCGACAGATTCGCCTACGTCCTCATCGCCTTCGCCCAGTTCTACGACACCAGAATTGAGCATACAACTAATAACGAAAAAGGAAGCTGAAACCAAATCTCGTCGATCTACGATCGATGAAGATGAGGAGATCGATGTTGTGGGAGACAATGTTTTAGTAAATGCCACAACAACCGCTTCTGCAACAGTCATTATAAAATCAAGTGATTTAAAATTGTTAAATACGCAAACAGCCACAAATAATTCAACAGCTTCTTCTTCAACATCCTCTTCAACGTCACCAAAGACCTCGGCAGCATCGTCTTCGTCATCGCAAGCAACCTCTACGACAGCAACATGCTGGGGTCCCTCATCACCTACAGCAGGAACCACGGCTCCAAGTCCTCCTCCACACTCACCAGAAGCAGCTACACGTGGTACCACTAATTTATATAACGGTAGGTTTAAATAACTGGCACAATAATCTATAGCCATAAGAAAAGTGCATAGCTATAAAAAATGTTGGGCAATATAAAATCGTAGCTCCTTAAAATCGAAGTTGTGTAATAAAACCAGATATTATTCCTTTCATTTTAAATCAATCGCTTATATATATGTATCTTATGAGTAATTTATATATCAGAATTATTGCCATTAATTGATTCTATGAAAAATTTTAATAAAAAATAAAAAAAAATTTCCATTGAACACAATTCCACCGTACGCACGTAGAAGCGTACGGCGTTGTTAAATTAAAACGTATACAAATTTATACAAAGGCACACAATAGCTGACGTAAACGTCAAAGCTTACCTACGTCGTACGTTGACTTAAATCTAATCCTATTTCATACGCCAGTTACGATCGTATTGTCAAAGAAAGAGAAAACTAAAAATATAAAATAAATTTAGTTTTGTTTTTTCAAATTAAATATTTAAAAAAAAAAAAAAATTGAAAGAGAATCCTGTTGTTTCTTAAGTTATGTCTTGAAAGATAGACCAAAAATGTTTAGATAAAAATTGTTTTATATTTTTTTCATCTAACAAACTTAACAAGAACAAAATATGAAAATAAACGAACAAATTGACTTATTTTTTTTTTTTTGTTCTTTTCGAGCATTTTGATCAATATCGATATTTAGCAATTTTTCAAAGATACAATTTATTTGTAAAAAGTTTTTTATTTTATTTTCGAAGTACCCACATTTGTTTACATTTTTTTTAATGTTTACAAAGAAATAACATCTTCTTTCATATCATATTTAATAACAAAACAATATTGTTTTAATTTTTTCATATTTATGAAAACGTACGAAGGCTAAAGAAGCAAACCAAAAACGGTACGAATTGAAAAATGTGAAAATTTTCACTTTCGTACAAATTCGGCGACATACCTGATAAATTTGGACACAATTGTGTTTCTAGCATTAATCAGGGAAATATTTTTCTATTATTATTTAAAAATATACAAGTAAAAGTGATATATTCACCAATTGTTTGATAAGACCATAAATTAATATTTTTTTTTTTATAACTTTAAAGTGTGCGGATTTTTGGAAATTGTACTATCTATATGAAATACCTTTGTGAAACTCGTTGATTATATTAATAGAAAAGAGTAAAACTATTTTTTTTTTTTTTAATTTGCCCTATACAATTGTACCACCTGTAAAAATAAAAATAAAAGTAGAACTCAAGACACAAGTCAAATGTTGTTATTTTGCCATAGATTTTTTATGCCTCATCACTATCGTTCACAACGCTTATGTTTTATCCAAAATTTTTGCCTCTTACCTTCTTTTCCAAAACATTCCAAGTTCCCATAGTTCCACAGGTATTTCAAATCTTTTAAAAACTTATTTCCATATTTTTTTTTAAAAAAACATTATAATTTTCTTTGTATATTATTCAAACGTTTTAAATTTTTTCTTCATGAGGAAAAGCTTTTATTGCTATTTTTAATTTTAATTTATAAGAGCCACTAATTTATTTTTGCTGCAAATGTTGCAATCTTCAGTTTTTCATTAACTTATCTAATAATACCAAACAGTTGCATATGTTGAATTTTTTTGATATATGAATTTGGCAATACCAAAAAATGGAATTTTGTTTTGCTTGAAGTTAAAATTTTTTTGGGTATTTTTTTCTAAAAATTGCACATCTAAAACTTAATGAAATTATAAACATTTGTTCATAAATATAAAATCGTGAGCATCTCTATTTAATGTTTGAATGCTTGAAGTTACATTGATCTGTATTTTTATTAAATGTTAAACAAAGTATTTGTAAAGTAGCTGAAAATCTGTGTAGTAATTAAAAAAAAAAAAAAAAAATCAACAAAAAAAATTAAAACAAACCCAATTATTATTCATATTCGATTACGTCAAATGTAGTAAAGCCGATTTTTCTTAATGTATTTACTCCCATACATCGGAGTGGATTTTGTTCAAACCTGCTTTATATCTTATTCTAATTGGTTTGTAATCAATAGGAACACATATTAAGAGAAATTCAAATATCTATGAAGATATAGACTTTTGCTATTTATTATTGTAACTACAAAAAATTGAGAAAGCTGCCTTTGTTTCTATACCCCTCAAATTACTTATTTTTTTGTCTGATTAACACGTTTTGTTGATTTGGCCGATTTGAAATAGCTAAAAACGCATTACCGATCGATAGATATATCATTCATTTGGATATTGGCGATGTGTAGGGCCTAAGTAAACTTGATTTAACCGACGGTCGGAAGGACGTCGCGAAATAAATATTTCTTATAATTAAAAATGGAATGACTAACTTTTAGTTCATTTGTATGTTTATACTCTTCTACTTTTTAAAATAAGCCAGAAAATATTAATTAAAAATCCAAAATCGATGTTGACTCTCTATATTACGATATTTTGCTATTGAATGTATCGAAATAGGGACGTCCTGCTTAGGTTATTGGTGCTAATTCTGCTTGATAATATATCAAAATATCGAATATAATTTGCACAGAAGCCCTAATAACAGTCTTTGAGCTTAAAAAACTACTTTTAATTTTTGAAATACATCGAGAAGTCAACATAATACTCACATTACTTGGATTGGAAATTCTTATTAAATAGAAAAGTTTTAATTATTAATTTCAAAATCTTACGACTTTCTATTGTTTGCAAAATAAATGTTCCGTTAACAAAAACTAACATTTTAAAAATAAGTGAAGAAATTGCGAAAATCATTTCATTTTTGTGAAGAAATGTTTGCTTGAAAGAGCCAAAAAGCATTTTCTACACAAATAATAATTTGAATATTTCTAGAAAAGTAAATTGAACTGAAAAAATTTTAAATTTTGACTACTTCTCTCCCAAAACTCAATTTTTGTGGGATAATTAAATTCAAATTTACAAAATGTATTCTGTTAAAAATGTAGAGTTCATCTTAAGGGTAACTTTGGGGTAAAATATAAATTCAGGCTTATGTTTATTAAATTTAAATTTTCATTAAATTATTTTTATGAAAAAAGAAATTTTGCAACATGAAATGAATTAAAAGTTATTGATAGTTTTTCAGTCTTGACTAAGCTGGGTCAATTCCCAGCTTTCTCCATAAAAATAATTTAATGAAAAGTTAAATTTAAGCATGAATAAGATATTAAAAATTTGGATTAAAAACCATAAACAGTTCAACAAAATAACCTCAATACTAATTGTATAACGAGTTATTTTGAATTTTTTTTTATCTGGCTGTATTTTCAATTTATTATCTCATAACCCTCTTCTCAATGAAAAAAAGTTCCACAAAGCGTATTCATTTATGTTCGCGGTAAAACCATTTTGTTACTGTAGTGATTCAAAATTTATGTGCGGTTTCCACAACACAAGTGATTGAACGAGTAGTGAAATTTATATGAAAAACACTCCCTAAACTTAGTGATTTTCATATAAATTTTACTACACGTTCTATTACTTGTAAATAAAATTCCAAAACAAGGAATTAATCAACATAAACTAAAACTAATTAAATATTAATATCATTTCGTATCGCCAAGTCTAATTTCCAATGAAAGTGTCCATCGCCAATGAAAATTTCCATCACTAAACACATTACAAAATCGTCATGTAAAACAAGACTGGTTAACTCTTTTTAAATAAATGAAGAAAACAATTTTGGTAAAAGAGGAGAAGGAGAAAGAAAATATGTTGCATACATTTTTAAATTCAATTATAAAGAAAGTTATAATTCTTTTATGTTTAATGCAAGAAAATTACGTATTTTTATTCATTTCTTTTGTAACTTTTTAACAAAAAGTTATTATTTATTCATAAAATATTTCGGTATCTATTCAGAGTTAAATATTTAAAATTTTTCATTTACAAAGACCTTGCCTTTTCTATCCGCTTACCATCCATCTCTTATTGTTAACGATAATTATAAGTATAAATTCCGAAAATCAATAATTCATATTAATGACTGTATGCGATGGGTTCTGTGTTCAAAACAAATACAATTGTTATTAAAAATAATAACAGTAGTAATAACATTGTTAATGTAATTCTCTCTATGGACAGTTAATTACAATAAAGTGGCCTGAGGTTAAATGCAAACATAAAAAGCAGAAACAGCAACAGAAGCGGCCACTTTAATGGCAGTAGATCCCAAAAAATAAAAAATAATTAAGCAAACAAAATTGTTTCTGAGTCACTGTAAAGTAGAAACTTGGAAACCTCTTACACGTTTGTGTAGAGATTTTTTTATGCTTTTTTTGTCATTTACGTGTACCAACATTAAACTCCAAGTCATTAACAATAAAAAAAAAAATTCTAAACTACGAACCAAAAAATAACCATGAAAGAAAAAACTTCATGAAGAAGGATCAACTTAAATAAACTACCAAATGAATGAAGCAAGTCATTAAGCTCGAAAAAAAGTTTTTCGAAAGTTTCTTCTGCAGATTTCCACCCGCTTTTGGGCGAAAGATATTTTTCATTAAAAGAAATTAACACCTGTTTAAAATTAAATTTATTGATATTTTGTTTATTGGGCAATAAAAGTAATTGGAAAAAGTTGTTCAAAGTTGTACAAAATTTCAGTTTTAGATTAAATTTTAAATGTTGTAATTGTGTGTATTTTTTGCTTCCTTCTTCGCGTTCTCTATATAGGCAAACCATGATTTTGTATTTTTGACTGACTTTAAAACAAAATTTAAAAAACGGTTATTGTTTTGTAAATAAGGCTCCCTTTTTGTTTTCTTCTCGATCTGCTCAATATTTGATTTCCATTTGCTTGTTATTGTGCGTTTAGTTCTATTTTTGTTTTCAACTACAATTTTGTTTTGTTCATATTGTTATTTTTATTGGTGTCTCAGTTGAAACACGCATTTCCGTTTCCGTTTTCAACAACTTTAGAAAAAATTTTATATTTCTATTTTATTTATTTATTTTTACAATTTCATTGTGTGTGTGTGGGGGGGAGGAGTGGTGGTTCTGAAGTATTTTTCTAATTTTTTGTTTTGTTTCTTAAACCTTAAAGGCATTTAAACTGAATTTCCTGGAAAAAAGCTTAAATTCTTTTAAGTTTTTTTCTTTCACATAATTGTTTTGTCAAATGTTAAGGCATTTTTATGAAGTCGTTCCTGAAGTTGCAAAGCTGGAAATTGAAAAACAGCTGAAATATGTTTTCAATCTAGTCAATGACTTTTGACTTCAACAAATGGTACTGTGAGCGACCCTAAACCATCAAAAGGATTGATAAAAAAGAGCCTTCTCTTCAAGAACAAAGTAATCCAGAAAAGGCCAAAAATAAAAAAAATAAAGGAAAAGTTTAGTGAATTTAAGCGTAATAATACCGTCGCAAACAAATCAACTGTTAATAGGAAATACAAACATCTAATACAGACAAACGTACATAAATATACTCACACACTTCCATACAATTTTTTCATAATTTTTTTCTTTTTAAAATTGGAAATAAAGAAAGAAACAAGTATGTTGTAATGCGTTGTCAGCATGTTGCTTCTATAGACGTTTAACATGTGTATGTATGTGTTCATCACTAGAGTGTTGTGTCTGTATTAGTAGGATTTAAAAAAAAGAATAAAAAACTAAAAAAACCAAATAACAAAAACAAAATTTCAAACAGACTGACTTGGGTGTTGGGTGTTTGGATTTCAAGTGCCGTATGTTGTTGTTACGTCTGGTAAGCTTGAATGAGTGAATGGATAAATGGTTGTTTGTTGGCTGTTTTGACTGAATGGTATACAGTCTAACTTGTCGTTGTAGTCGTCGTCGTCGTCGTCATCAGCTCTTTCGCATTTCACATATATGAATGTATGTTTTTGTTCTTATTACATCCGTAGTTTTATTTTTTCCTTGCAACTTGAAAGTATTCGCTGTTGTTTTCTCCCCACTTTTCTGCCACATATAGCACGTGAATGTTTTATACATAAGCATATATGAACATGTACTATATAAATATAAATTCTATATAAATAGCATTTACAATTTTCTGAGTTTATATGTATGTAATTTTTTAAAACATTTAAAGATGTATGTTTTCCCATGCAAATTTTTGTCGTGTTCTACTATATCGTTCTTATTTGATGTAGTACAAGACCCCAAGGTCTTCAAACCTTTTTTGTATAAAAACATCAAGTGCTGAAGTTAAAAAATTATAAATAGTATTTAATAAAAACTCATTTAAATTCAACAGAATGGTGGTGAAAATCATGCAACTAACAAAAAACTTTAAAATTTGTTCTAAGAAAGGATTAAGGAAATATTATTACTAAAATATATTACATAAATTATTTGTATTACTTTGATTATTATCCATTTGTATTTATTGAATATTGTGAATTAGCGTTATTAATTATTTATATTAATTTCAAAATTTTTAAATATCTTCCGGCTTTAAATATTTTACTGCCTGTTTAACTATTTCGAACGTTAACGTTCGCATAGAAAAATACTCAGTTTTAAAAATACTAGTGTTTGCCAAGTGGTCGACCATAATTGTTAATGCAAATATGAAGACAACATATATATATATAAGTAAATATGAATTGAGCATTTGTTTATTTTTCATCTTAGTGGTTCGATTTGGAGAGGGCCCAACCTTCGGTCCATATGTTCTCTTTCACTCAAGTCTGTGAATACTTAACTAAGTTTTCTAGGTTCAAAAAAATAAAAAAAAAAGTACCAATTCAAAAACAATAAAGTACCAAAAGGTCTTCTCTTAGATATAGTTTCTCAATAACTCTGGACTCTGCAATTTGGATTTTATGTTTCTAATTTCTGTATTAATAAAAATGCAAAAGGTACTAGTTAAAGAACAACAAATTATGCAAAAGCTCTTCCTTACAGATTCTTATTTACTTAGAACCAGGTCGGTTTGATTTTATGGTTATAGCTCAAATATTAACGAAATTCAAAAAGTACAAATTGAAGAATAAAAAAGTACCAATAAGTTCCAACTTATAGTTTCCCCTCCACTCAGGACATTGCATGTTTTTTATGTTTCTAGGTCCAATAATGACGAAAAAGTACCGGTTGTAGAACGAAAATGTACCAAAAAGTCCCCTTACAGATTCTTTTTAGTCTTAATTTTAGGTTTCTGGGTCCAATATGGACAAACATTCAAATAGTACAAGTTGAAGAACAAAAATGTGCCCAAAATTTTTCAGCTTGTAGGTTCTCATTCACTCATAATTCTCATTCACCTATAATTTTATGTTTCTTGAAAATTGAAAAAGTACCACACGTAGAACACAAAAACAAAAGAAAGAAATTTAATTTCCCGTGTTTCCTCTTTTTGATAATTTGTTCACCTTATTGAAGTACCAAAAATTTCAATATTGTAGTGGGATCCCATAATTTAATACACGGAGCAACAAGTTTGGTAAAAAAAGTACCAAAAATAGGTACGACTTTCATCCCTTAAATACGTATATGTCAAAACATAGGGAAACATGTTTTGTAAAAAAGTACAAAAAAAGGTACGATTTTCACAACTTAAGCGTTCGAATTTCTTAAAACTACCAAATTAATATTTATATTTTTTAGATCAGTTACGAATTTGGTATAATCTTTATTTTTTATGTTTATCGGCTTAAAAATAAATGGGGTGACAAAGAAGTTCCAAAATACAGGTTATACCCGTTTACTCCCCAAAAGGGCCGAATTCCAAAAAATTTATTTTAAAATATGTATTGTGCTCTTCTGTAAGTAAAAGCAAACTGAACAAAATATTGTATAAAATTTGAAATATTTTTTAATTTATTTTTGTTTTAGCCAAACCCCACCCTGATTTTTTTAATTTTTAACATTTAAGTCGCTACTTGAGACCATATTTTAAAACGAAAATGTATTTTGTTGCAACAAAGTTAAGCAGACACCATTTGAAATAAAATTCATTTCTATAGTTTTTATCTTTAAGAACAATTTTATTATATTCGCAATGTGGATCCCAACCACCTTCAAATATTCGCTCAACCCATTTAATATTTGCACTGACACCATAGTTTGGTTGTTCAAAAGTTTGAGAGGAAGGCGGGCGAAAATATAAAACATGACCTAGAATGTGACACATGTCACAGGCATAAATCTTCATAACAATCCTTTCGTGATGCAAGTGCCTAATTAATGCACTGACTATGTTAGCAAAAAATGTAAAATAAAAACGTAAAAGGGAAGAGAAGTGTAGAAATTCACGGCACAAACAGAATAAAGTATTAATCCAATAACAAGTTATTGTTACATGCATACATTCTTATGAAAAATATGGATTAGTTTCAATTATGAAATTAGAATGCCATTTAAATAGAAATTATTCAAAATGTAAATTGTACTCTTTTTGAGAAAACCAGGTTTTTTTCGAGTTAGTTGTAATACTACTATACATATGCACATACCTATTTATGTATGTATGTATGTATCTGCAACTCAATATTGCTACATATAAGATACATTTGTGTGCTCTTAAATAAAATGAATGAAATAGTTTCCACAAATGTTACTTGTGTGTGTGTGTGTGCAACATTTCCTCTATTATCCAATATATTTTTTGGGAAAACGTGCGCTTTTGCTCAACTACTTGTGTCTTTAGGCACAAAGCCAGATGTTTACGTTGTGACCTTAAAAACTCAGAAGAATCTTCTGTTTTATGGCCAAACACCTCATTCGTTTCAACATTTTGCTACTAAATCACAAAAAAAAAAAAAAAAAAAAAAAATTCTTATGTCAAGCATTAAAAAAAAAAAATTGTTGAACAGGCTAAAAATACGCATTGGAAATCTTGCATGTTGAGTGAGAGTGTTGCTGTGTAAAGTGTGTGTCTTGGATTTCGTATCCGTTAAAAGTTTCATGGTAGGCCATGGGTTGGGCTTGTACTTAAAAGAAGGACAGTAATAAAAAAAAGAAAGGGAACCAAGTGTCGAGGGACATTTGTGCAACCACTTTTATATTTAAGGAGTTTTTAGACAAACTTTACGTTTTTTATTATTTATTTTGACTGAGTAACTGTCGTACTTATTCTCCAGTTGTGTTGTTAGTTGCCACAATCTTTTGTTGTATGTTTCACAACTGCAATGCGACATTTCCAAAATGTTTCGTTTTTTTACAATTTGCCTTGTTACTTGCTGCTGTTGCTGCTGCTACTGCTTTAGTAAGTTGTGTGCAGCCAGCCAGCCCCATTAGGAAATACTGTTTTATGCTTAAGTTTCCGGCTCCCCCTTATTACGGCGTGGGTATTCAAATTCCATTATTGTTTTATTTTCCTTTTCTGCATTCATAATTTTGTATTGTTATTATTTACATATATAATTGCTTGCTTAAATATGTATGTATTTCTTATTTTAACATTATTTTTATTTAACTACTGATCTGCCGTTTGGTGGAGCAAAGAGCAAAAGCAACACGTTTCCTACTTGTTGGTATAAAAATATATTCTAGTACTTATTTTGTTTTTACTTTGGGTAAAGTCTTGTTTAAGTGGTCACACATGTCTGGGGCTTAAATAATTTAGTTTACTATTTTTACTTGTAAAAACTCTTAGCTCCTACATGAACAAAAAAAAAAAAAAAAAAAATCAAGAAGACAAAAAATACTTTTATTAAATGTAGAATATTATTTTCAAGAAGACACATCGCACTTGTTCAATAATACTGTATTAACTCCAAATTTAGAAATGTTCAGTAGAAGCAAAAAAAAAAAATAATTAATTTTACAAAAAAGGCATATGAAAAAGAATTTTTAAACAATCGTTTCATTACCAAAAAGTAGACAAAATAGCACGATATTTTTACAGTGGTTAGATATGAATATAACGTGTCAAATTTTCCCAAAACGTGAAAAAAAAACAAAAATATGTAGTTAATACACTATTGCTAAACAAGTGCGACATGATAAAGGCTTCCACAATATTTGAGTAATAAAAAAAATTTATATTGATTAGTATAAGTTGATAGCTATAAAGACGATTTGGTTAATTTCTTAAAATTTTGTTATTTTTTTTAGGTTATAATCATGATATATCGCCTCTTCATTATACCGCGTACCTGCCTCGCTTAGAAAACGAAGTTACCGTCATAACAAGCACCTCAAATTTACATCAGCAACAAGCCCCCCTTCATCCATACAATTATCAAACACCTCCGCCCTCGAATACTTCGTCGCCTTCATCGTCGCCTTCGGCATGCAGCAGTAGTTTGTCTTCATCGTGTGAACGCTTAAGTCCGCCCATTATACGCATTAAAACCGAAACATCACTAAACGATGACATTGACGCGAGTAGTACAGAGTCACGCAAATGTTATACGAGTACAGGTGCAGCATTGTCTCTGCCCCCTAAGAAAAAGGATATTTATCGACCTTATTCATTGGACGATAGGCCCTCAAATGAACGGTTACATTTGAGACAACCGGCTGAAGAAGATTTACACGCAGCGCACGCCATATTGGACCTTAGCGCCTCTACAGCATTCCATCCACCAACACAACCACATCAGTTGCAACAACAATCAGCTACTCAACAACATTTAACTCACCAGCCTTTACACCCCCTGCATCATATAACTCATGCTATACAATTGCAACAACAACAGCATCACCATCATCTTTCTCCACATCATCACATTCCAGATATAACACTCTCGGTGGCAACCACATCACCGTCTATAGCCGATTTAGCTTTGGCGGCTAGTGTGGCGAACGAGCATCGGCCCCGGTCCAATTCTTCCATGCACAGTTTACAAAGTAATTCAGACAGTGAAAGGCAGCCGAGTTCTCCGGCTGGTAGTGTACAAAATGAAAACAACAATACAACTAACCAATTTCCTAAAAACGGCTCCCCTGGTGCCTCTGTCAAAACTGTGGCCTACACTTATGAAGCATTCTTTGTTAGTGATGGCCGATCAAAACGCAAAAATACTACAGACCCTCAGGCGGTGTTGCAACAAGAACAACAAAAGGCCAAATACACCTGCAGTGAATGTGGTAAGCAATACGCAACATCTAGCAATTTATCGCGCCACAAGCAAACGCATCGTTCATTAGACTCGCAATCCGCCAAAAAGTGTCATACCTGTGGCAAGGCCTACGTGTCGATGCCAGCCTTAGCCATGCACGTATTAACGCACAAACTTTCTCATAGCTGTGGTGTGTGTGGCAAACTATTTTCACGTCCCTGGCTTTTGCAGGGCCATCTAAGGTCCCACACGGGTGAGAAGCCTTATGGTTGTGCTCATTGCGGTAAAGCCTTCGCGGATCGTTCCAACTTAAGAGCTCACATGCAAACACACTCTGTAGACAAAAACTTTGAATGCAAACGCTGCCATAAATCTTTCGCTCTAAAATCGTACCTCAACAAGCATTTGGAGTCGGCCTGTCTCAAGGATGAGGCTGACATGCAATTCGATAGTACCAGTGACAGTGGTGGCATGACTTCTCCTACACCCACTGAGGACTACAATCATCCCAGCTACTCTCAACAAACACAAAATGGTTTTAAAATAAGTCATATACCCCAACCAGTCCCCGCTGCGGCCGTAGTTAAAGTAGAAGCCACGTTTGCAGGTTAAACATTAAATGATAACAACATTTAACATATTGTAAGTAGTTTAAAAAAATATTTATATATAAAGAAATGATCAAACAAAAGTACCACATTGAAAAAGCATTCAAATGCGCTTCAAGTTTTAAAACATCAGAAAAAGTTACGATTTTGTTTAACAAAAATTTTAATTAATAATTATAATTTTTTCAAAAGAACTAAAGACAATATTTATATAGACAAAACAAAAACCATCAATCTTTCAAATTAAATACATACCAAATATTTAGTTTTACGTTAATTTAAATAATATTATTATTTATTTTATTGAAATTTAGTTCATAATATGTAACACATTTAACAACACACGACATCATAATACGTCCATTTCATTTTAAGCAAAACCTCACGAATTCAAGGTCAGTAGTCTTGAGCTTTCTTAATCTAGCAAAAGCAATCTCAAAAAACCCGGACTCGTAAAAAGTCAATATCTAACGAATCTCTATTTTAGTGCTTCTAGTCAATATATTCACTCACACTGTCAATTCATTAATCACTCACTCACACTCACTCTCATTTTAAATATCATCACTCTCATCTTACTTTAAGATACAAAATACTCTCTATCTTTCACATTTCATTCTTCATCGAAAGAAATTCTTAAGAAAACTTTATCATCTGCAGATAAAAAATAAAAAAAAAAAAAAAAAAAACAAAAACAAGAAAAGTGTTCTTAAAAATTAAAACAACGAATATTGAAATTGTGAAAATCTGAAAAATAAATCAACGAAAAGCAAATGTTTCTCAAACAACGAATTAGGCCATAAGTCAAAAAACAAAAGATTTTACAATTAATATAGCAATATTTTAAAAGCAAATACATAAATTTAGCATTAAAAACAAAAGAAAAGCAACGAAACTTTTTTGAAACATCCCCAGAAGCAATAACAATTATAGAACTCTTTATAATTTAAGAAATAGGAAAATATTTTACCAAACAACATTCAGTCAATTAATTGAGTCATTTAGAACAATTCAAAATTTACAAACCAAATTTTAAGTTTGAGTTACATTTTGTATTTTTTCTATTCATATATGCAGTGTGACCATTTTGGCATTTTTGCAGCTAAATTTAGCATTAAAAATGTTGATTTTTTTGTAAAATTTTCCGTTAGCATTTGGTATTTTATTTATGAAATATTTTAGCTTTTCAAGTCTTTTAAAACTTTGGATAAAACAAATTTTTTTTTATGAATTAATTTTGACCAAAAATAGTTGCACTCAAAAAGAAATTTTGTATGAAAATGGATAATTCTTATCCTAAAAAACGGTTTACATGTTTTGTATAAAAAAAGAACATTTAGGAAATCTTAGAAATATTCTAAGCCAATAGAAAAATTATACAGTATGTACATATAAACGCTTAGGCAGTTACCCCCTTATATATAAAAAGTTCAAGTTCACATTAGTTAACCACTTTTTTTTGCATAAAACGGTTAGTGTTAATCCATAGAAATATCTGAAAAAGATTTTTGCTCTAAACTGCTGAACAATTAAAAAATTGTAAACTCCAACTGGTGTAAAAATATTTTAATAGAATCATTTAAATCGGAGCAAGCACAGAGGTAAAATCATTTGAATTTTGCTTGTATCAGAAGTTTGCGGGCAGCCGCAGGCCACTTGTTTAAATATTACTATTTATTCCAATTTTCCTTAAACCGAGTCACTAAAATTTATAAAGTTTAGAAAAAAATTTGATACTGTTAATAAACTTATTACAAAAATTTTAAAAAAATCTTGGCATTATTTTTAACATTTTGTAAAACCATTTTTTGACATTTTATAATGCCAGATATAAAATCTGGCCACACTGCATATATGTTTAAGTTTGGTTTTTCTGTTCTTTCTCACTCCTTTTCCCTCTCCCCATATCCCTCTAACTAGTCAATTGTCATTTTAACAAAATATAAGCAAATATAATTTTAAACGAAAACCCAGTTCTTAAAACCAAAAATAACAAATTAAAAAATAAATAGTTAAAATCTTACTAGTCGCTGTAGAACAGCTGTATTTTAGGGCTTTTAATTATTCATAATCATAACTACGAATGAGTTCATTTAGGATGCGATTAAATATGGAGTTAATCTGCTGCTCTTATACTTCGCATCAGGCATTCCCACTTAAATTGAGATTAAGTTATAATCCAACTTTTTTAATTTAGTTTATTTTATTTTAGTTATTTATGGTTCTGAAAAAAGATAAATATTCAGATTCGTCGTCTCATTCCGGGGAAATTAAAAAATCAGTATTTTAAGTTAGGTGAACACAAACAAATTCGTGTAAAATTTAGTCTTAAAGTTGCTCTTATAATTTATTTTAATTTGACTATCTCTATATTAACCAGTGCAGTTTCAATTCTCTAATAACTTCTATACCTGATTTCACTTTCTAAGCTTCCAACTTCTCTTACTTAAATTCTTTTTCCTTCGACTTTCTTCAAATTTTTACCTGTAAGTAAACATGCATTTTGTAGAATAAGGTTAGTTTTATTGTTGTGACCTCTAGTCTTAGTCTTAAGATTTTTTTCTGTCTCTCTTTTCACAACTTTGATACATTTTCTTTATTTTCTTTTCCTATTTTTAACTTTTTTTATACTTTTCTTTGTATGTTTCTACCACTTAAAGTTCTTCATTTATTCTATCTATCTGTTAGAGCAATTTTATACTTTCTAAATCTTTCTTCTATATTATTATTCAGTTTTTTCTAAGCCTCTTTCCTAACTCCTACCTTTCTAACTTTTTAGTATTCCTTTCACTACAAAGGAAACTCCTTGAAAATCCTGAATGTCTCTGACTCTACAATTTTTTTTAAACTTCTTTTTCGTCTAATTGAAATGTGCTTTTGTTTCTCAAATGTTTAAAGCAAATAAAATTAAAACTAGATTATAAATATTCTCGTTTAGTTAAAAAAACAAAATTTTTTCGTTTTCTAGTTCAATTAGGTGCAGTCATTCTTTTTTTTTCACAAAGAACGGCTGCAACACAGTGGGATAAGGGTGCAATAAATAATTTACAAAAAATCCAACAATTTTGGCCACAATAAATAATACAAAATTATAAGAAAAATAATATTAATTAACTTGTACATATTACGCTTGAATTAACTTTACTCTTAGCTAAAATTACTTTTTTCCTCTATCAATATCTTTTCTATCTATTTTTAAAATTTAATCGAAATCCCTATCAGTCTATTCTAATTATACCTAATTCTAGTTTAATTTTTATTAAGGGAAAAAACCAAAATCTAGTACTATTAACTTAAGATTTAAGATTTAACTTTAAAATAAAACTGCAAAAGAGAAAATACCAACACACACACACAGTCTTAAAAGTGTTAACTTTTTTACACTCTCAAAACAGTTTTGACTCTCTCTATAATTTCTGTTCTTGTACAAAATTGTGTCAATTAAATGTATAAAAAAATTAACAAAGTTTTTAAACTTTAACTTTATAGTTACAAAATTTTATTAATTTTAAAAATTAGTTTTTAGGTAAAACTCTTTCTAGCCCGACGACGTTTAGTCACCCCTCTAAATTACAAAAAGAAAAAAAAAACAGAAAAAAATCAAGCCTGACCAGAAACCACTAGGTGACAACGTTAGGTATTCTGAGTGACATTCTTTACTTAAGCACAGTATTCTAAATGAGTAAATAGTTCTAAAGCAAAACTCTGTATTACATCTACTCTCCCTTTCGAGCCTCCCCACCCACCCTCTCATTGTCATGTCAATTGTGACTTACTACTTTCTTAGAGAAATCTTTCCAGATTTCAAATTAACAGTCGAGTGTTCTCTAGTCACTAGAACCCCTAGCGTAAATGCCTTTGGTTTTACTTGTAAAGATGTTATTTTACCAACAGGTATTTTAACCTTTAACTAAAATCAGCTTTTAAGGCGGATCTCAAACAATTGAAGTCACATAGAAGTAATTTTAAATAGGATTAAGAGAAATTTTCAGATTTAATTGTTTGAAAACTTCTCCCCATACAGCCAGCGTTTACCAAATCTATTCATAAGTTAAGTTTTTTTTTTATTTATTAATTTAAACTAAGTTTAGAATCCTTAGAAATATTTAAATAAAAGTCGGCTAAAGTACCAAAGCAATACTCAAACACAAATTATTAAGCAATTTAACAAAAAAAAAAAAAAAAAAACCATAAGCAAATTGTTTAAATATTTATATTTAAATTTATATTATAATAACTCTCTAAGGTTAATTTTAAAAACACAATTATTTTACAAAACTATCAATTAATTGAAAATGTATATAAATAACTAGAAATGAAAAAGAAAGCAATGAAATTGTAAATAGATGTTGAAAAACAAAAACAGAAATTTAATAAACAATAACAATATTTTAAAAAACAATATAATGAAAAAAAGAAAACAACGAAGAAGGTAATTTTTACTTAGAATTTTTCAGAAATTTTTAATGGAAAATTAATGATTATTCTATGTCACATACATAAATTATTTTAAAACTATTAGTATTTTAATATTTATTTATTTAAATCTAATTTTATTAATCACACTTTTTTTTATTAATATTATTATTGTATAATTTGCAAAAGGAAAATCAATTAAAGCAATTTACATGTAAGTAAAAATATTTATAATTTTACATTTATTATCGTCATGATTATTACAAACATAAATTATTATTCATTACAAATGAACAAAAAAAAAAAAAAAAAAACAAAAAAAAGTCAGAGAAAAAATTACAATAGATACCATCAAAAACAAAATAAAAACCAACAATTGTATAATTATTAATATTAAGTTTATTAATAATGCTATTATAGACACACATGTATTTTATTATAAATTAAAAATTTATTATTTTAAAAGTTACACAAAAAAAAAAAACTTACGTTTAAAATTACAAAAATGAATGATTATTATTAAAAATACATACTGAATTATTATGAACGCAAAAATTAAAACACCATTTTGTTTCATTAAGACACTCGTATTTATTAAGCTTTGGTAACACCTAACAAATATTTGATTGTCCCTCAACGTAACCACGAAAGACTTTAAGCAATGGTAACTGGATCAAAAACCATTTAATTTATTATTAGTTACATTTTACTACGATTTTTGGAGAAATAAATTTTTGGGAAATCAATAAAAACTGTTTGCTGAAATTAGTGGTGACGCTTTATTCGGATTTTTTTTGTCCAATATTTGTTCCACACTGGACTCTAAAGACGTATGTGTGTCATTGGTATGAAGCTGGAGGTCCACGCGTTCTATTCGTTAAACACTTTCTTAGAAAAATGTGACGCATGCAATAGTAGAAATTAATCCTACTTCATGCCTATACATACCTATGCCTTCTGCGCGTTTGCTGTGTACCTTGTCAGAACAATTTTATACTGATTCTACTTTTTTGACAGGTGCATAAACGCATAAACCATCTTTTTGCTGTTTTTCGTTGGGGTCAAAAAATGCTTTTAGTCTTCTAATACAGGTTTCTAGAGAAATGTCAAAATTTTGATTATTAGGATTTTTGCAACAATTTTATTTTACGTCTGGCGTGAGATAAGGGCGCAATAGCTTTGAATCTTTGAAAAAAAAATTAATAAAAAAAAAATACACCGGTCTGCAAAATTCAATTTCTTTGTGACGAATACGTAGGTTTTCGCTGGCATGTACATATTTTTTTAAGGCCGCGACTGACTCGACCCTCTTAAAAACAAAGAATGCTTCACACAGGTCTGCCAGATAAATTTGAAAAAAATCTTCAATATCCTTAGTAAAATAAAAAACCGTCTTTTTCTGTTTACAAAATCCGACAGCTTAAAAGTTTAGTTTTCTTAAACAAAATTTGTTCGATTTTTATTAAAAAACAAGGAAACAAAAACATAATTAAGGCACTTTATACATAGACAGAAAAAATTATCAGAATTTTTTTAAAAAATTAAAAAATTTGTTTTAAAAGTATTTAAATTTAATTAATGTGATAATTGAATCAATTAATTATTTTTAAAAAAAAATTCAAGGTCTTTTTTCTTTTTTATTCTTACGTTTCGTTGGGATTTTCCAACTTCCTCAGGGATTGCGTTTTATTATTGGTCTGGAAACATTAAATAAATATAAAAGTAAAACATATTCTAATTACATGGATACAACAAATCGTCAAAATAATCAAAACATATAAAAAACCAACTTACAAATGATCTTATTTCCTTCCGTTTACATTATTCTTAAAATTCTTTCAAAGTTTTGTATTTGTAAAGTTGGACAACACAAGACAGAACTTAAATAAATAAATTGAAATAAATGTAAACAAAGAAAATTAGAAATTAAATTTTTATTTAATTAATATTTTTGTTATTTGGAAATAAATTTTTAATTAAAATATTAATTAAATAACAAAAAATCTTAATTGATTTTTTCGCTTAAAATAAAATAATTTAAACTTGTAGAATTGTTGTTGGGAATTGTCAAAACCTGAGCTATATTTTATTAAATCAATTAACACATTGTTTAAACCGAAAAGTTTTTTAATCGTTTTTTTTTTTTCTAAATAAAATAAAAAATATCATTTATTGAAAAAAATATTTATTTACTTTTTTCCATTTTTACAATTTTTAGTAATCAATATAATCACTTTGGTAATAGGTGCAAAATCAACAAATTGTTTGCTTGATTCTATAAATTTGTTGCTTAGAGAAAATGTTTAATTTTTTCTGTGTATATATTTATTGAATGCTCATATATACATACATACACATAACGAGATCAAGAAGAAACATTTTTTACCTCCAATATTATAATAATTTAAGTTTTCTTTCTAAAAAGTCTTTAGAATAAACGATAGTTTCAATCGGGCCGTTTTCTAAAAAATGTTGAATTTTTATACCCTTAACCACAAAGCGAAAGGGTATATTAAGTTAATTTTTATATAAGCTTGTCATTCCTTTTGTAATTTCTACAATATTAATTTAAGACCATATAAAGTAGTAGTGAAGTTGATTTGACGATATCCGCCTGCCCATGTAGTAGCTAATATGTCGTTTCCGTTAACACTTATATATGATGGATACTAGAGTGCTTTACATAAAGTCTGGAATAGTTTGCTATTAAAATTAAGATGTGAAAAAAACCAAGACTGCCTGTTACCCATAAATATCTCGTTTTTACCTTTTAACCTTTACTTAATAACTTATGATATATTATTTTTATTATTTTTTGTTTTCCACCTTGAAAAAACTCAGAAGAATATTGGAACTTAAAATTATCTGTTAATAACTCCTTTTTTTCACGAAATAATGGTTTTTGAACAAGGGCGCCCACTTGGTGGCTAAAATTTGGCTCACAAATTTTTTATACAACAGGGTTGTTTAATGTTAAATATAAAGGTATAGCGTATATAAGATTCGGCACAGCCAAATATGGTACTTTAAATTGTTGTTTTATTTACATTGGCTTGACTCAAAATTCTCTCTACATTGGCAGAAGGATTTAATATATTGACCACATTAAGAAATGCTTGAAATAATCACGCCCATCATCTCGACAGATTATCCGTCGAAATTTTGCTTTTGCCCATACATGTTAAGTTTTCTTTTCTCTGTTGCCTAATAACATTCATATAAAAAGATTTACAATATTCTTATTTTGAAGGCTCAATCAAATAGAAAAAAGTCAGCAATTCGCCCTTTTCTAATTTCGGCACACAAAATCGTCAAAATGACGATAAATCTTCAACTCTGGCAGCCGTGGCATCACACATTTTATAAAAACTCAAAATCGACTTATCTGGTTTGAAAATTTAAAAATCTATTATCAAAGTTGTTTGTGGGAATACTATTATTTATTAAAAGATTTTGTTTGTTGTGCTTAATTCCCTTTTTAAATAATTGATAAAAAAAATACTGAAATTTATTGTTGGAGGATAAGCTGTTCCTATGCGCATTTCACTGGTTGCTTAGGCCAGATCATCAGGAAACATTCATCAGGAAAGAGAATTAAGCACAACAAACAAAATCTTTTAATATAAAAATTTTTCTAAATTTCATATTAAAACTATTTTAGTAATTAATTAGGCAACATTTTAGGGATATTAGAGAGGTCGAAAAAATCATAATTAATTGAAAACGGACAAGCCGTAACGCTAGATTTGTTCTAAATATGTTTAAAACAATACAGGTTTTACGTATTGATCATATTTTTGTTTAAAAAGCTGATCAGTGTTTAGATCAAATCGGATTGTTTCATACTCTGTTATTTGTCGACAGTATGGTTTGGAGCTTAAAGCAAAAATTATCTCTAAATTCTGAATTGCACACTAATTTGAGGGAAAAAAATTTTTATTCGGATATCTTTTTGCTTAATCAGATAATTTATTAACCCGAAATATTGATGGCAGAGTCTCGCTACTAGGCCTTCCTCGTTTTTTTATTAAAATATATTTGGTTTCTAGGAAGATTTTCTTTTTTACACCCACAACCAAATTATAGGGGTTATGTTGGTTTTGTCATTGCCTTCGTAACCCATCAAGTACAAACATTATGGGCCCCTGCAAAAGCTCAAGACGATTAAATCAAATGAGGTATTTGTTCCTGTTCTGTTTTATAATTTTTATTTCTTTGTTGTCGTTTAAGTCAATTTAGTGGTGGGTACCACGGACTCAATTATTTATTATGTAAAATTGCACGTAGTGCATTCCTTTCTAAAAAAATGCAAGCAAAAAAAAATTAATTTAAGTTAAAAAAACAATTAATCAGATTTTTAAATATTTACTAAATTTTTGTTTATGCAGTCTCCGTTTTTTTTTTAAATACAAAACAGCGTAACTTTCATATGTATTTAAACAGATTGCTGGTATATTAGTTTTCATATACAAAAACACATAAACTCATACGATGTAATTACTGAACATAATTCAAAGGAAATTTTAAGTTAATTGGTTACAGCAACTGAAAACAGCTTTTGCAAAATCTTCATGAATTAAGATCACTAAAGTTTTTGTTCAATGAAAATAACCCGTTCGACATACGTTATTTTATATGCAAAAAGCTATTGACTTTTAATTAATTTAGAAAAATTTTCATTTCATGGTTATTTTCTTCGTTGCTCAGAAAGAGAAATATTTTTGTTATAACCGGTTATTCATTTTTCGAATTCGAGATAAAATTAAATAATCACACATAAAGCTATGATTTCGATAAAATTTTTATTCTATTATAATGCTTAGACATCGACAAATAACCGCCTCTAGACTGCTTGCAGGCAGGAGGCGATCCTTTTGAGGAAGTTTTCGACCAAATTTCTGCAACTTTTGTGCGGAATCTCGGCGATAACTTGACGAATGCTGGTTTTCAAATGCTCCAACGTCAGGGGATGATTCGCGTAGACATGGTCTTTGATGTAGTCCCACAAAAAAGTACCGGCGTCAAATCGTATGAACTTGGTGGCCTGTCGATGTCGCCAAAACCTGAAAATATGCGTTCTGGATGTTTCCCATGCAATAGAGCCAAAATTGGTTGTTTTGTCTTGTTGGGACAACATACCTTCCAGTTCATAACCTTCAATTGCAGGCCAAAAAAAGGCGGTTATCATATGGCTATAGGGCTAATCGACAAATTCGAATTATCCGCCACACTTTCACTTACAGAAGCGATATTTTCGGCAGTGTGCACAATGCAATGAATGATGTAGTAAGTTTTATCAATTCTTACGCGCTCTTCGGTTGTTAAACGGTCCACAGTCGTAAATGGCAAACCTTTCTTCAATAAATAAGTGTCACTTCAGATGACAGATATTTGATAG
This sequence comes from Pollenia amentaria, assembly GCA_943735925.1. Classification (NCBI taxonomy): domain Eukaryota; kingdom Metazoa; phylum Arthropoda; class Insecta; order Diptera; family Polleniidae; genus Pollenia; species Pollenia amentaria. The sequence continues at coordinate 231,929,701 of OX031009.1, read as the reverse complement.
ACAGTTTTAAAACCACTTAATGGATAACTCTGTACTATCCAATAGATTTTGCTTCATTTCGAGTAAAAAATACTAATTGTAAATACGTCTATCAAAGTGATTAATGTGTTAAAAAGCATTCATATATTGAATTTTTGTACTTGTAAAAATTAAATTTAAGTTTTCAAAATTTGCTGCGATTTTACAACTCCGAGTAGAGTTTTGTGTTTTTTTTTAGGAGAAGAAAAAATTTAAGTTTTTTTAACTGAGTTTTCCAAAAATTTCTGCATTACAGAAAAATGTACCTAGAATAAATTTTAAGTCATATTCTAAAAAATAAAGGTATAAAATAAAAATATAACAAGTTATTCAAAAGCAAAAACAAATTAAATATCTTAGATGTTAAGAGCGTTCTGCGGCAGAACGGCATAGGCTGGGCGGGATAGTTTTTAGGGTACTTAATTTGGTTTTAAATAGATCATAAAAACTTAATTATTAGATGAGTAAGATTAAATGGATAAAATTAATGTAAGCAAAATAAAAATTAAGCAAATAAACATTTTATTTCGTGGCTCTGTAAAATGTTGGTTACGAAATTATTTTTTCAGTTTTGTTAATGAAAGTTTAAATTTGGGGTAAAGAGTTTTAGACAATGATATAGAGATTTTTAAAAAAATCGATCTAAATTGTTATTAACAAATATAAAATGTGATAAAAAATTGTTACAACGAATTCTTTACGAATACAATCAGGCAACGAATTATAAATTTGACAACGAATTTTTAAGCGACTTTATAACTGAATACTTGAAATAACTTAAAATCACTGACTCCTTCTCAGTCAGCAAGCCAACTAATTAATTAATAGTGCTCAACAAATAATTAGGTTACACAAATTAGGCCCTTAAAAAATAGTATAAACAAATTTGCTGAAATGTGCAATTAAACGAGAAAAAAAACTTTTGCGACCAGTTTTATGATAGTAAAATATAGCCGAACGTATCAAAAAGCAATAAAACGTATTATAAGTCAATCAATTTTCAAAATAGAAAAATTAAATAAATTAATTAGCAATATGAAAAAACAACGAAATTTTCAGCAAACCATAAGCAACATGTAAATTTTTAAGCAATTAATAATAAAACTAAAAAACATTTATAGAAAATAAGTATTACGTAAAAAAAATATTCAATTTTATTAAAATGTTATCATAATCATCGCAATCATTGCAAAGTACATATTTTACTTATTCATCACAACAACAACAAAACATTCACAAGGTTAATCCTCAAAAATATAAAAGACTAAGATGTTAATTTCAGCTTGCTGGATCTGGATTGAATTGAATATTTAAAAATAAATTAAAAATTTCATCAGTTTATGCCACAATTAAAATTTCCAAATTTATTTATTTGTTTTTTTTTTTCTTATGACATTTTTGTAAAGAATTTTTTAGGGGTACACAAACATACACCCAAAATCTGATCCTGGTGGCGATATTAACAACATACAGAACTAAACGAATTCAACAATTAACGATCATTTTAATTGCCTTTACAATATTGAAGGTTTTATTAAACAAAATCGTAACGCTTTGTTAATATGTAAAAAATTAACAAAAAAATTTAAATAAAAATTATTTATATTTTTAAAAAGAATACAAAAAAAAAAAAATTTAAGAAAGAGAAAATGTTAAATGTGGCATTGTAAAGAATTGTAATTATGTATGAAAAAATTAAATAAAATTAATAAATAAATTTTAACATATAGAGACACATACATCGAATAAATAAGAAAATATACATACATTCATACATAACATTTGCAAATATACACACACAAAAAGATATCTTTTTAAAATTATTTAACCTTTATGTCGCTCTTTGAAAGTATTTTATGCACTTCAGTACTTCTGAGAATTAGATTGTTTTAGCTAAAAAAAACATACACTTACACAAGTGAACACTCTACAGTTCTGAATGTAATATTGTAATTTTTCTGGCAATATTCTAGCGAAATATGTAATAATTATTATATATCTGAATCGGGGTAGGCTGCCCACTGTTTAACCGAGAAAACCCCACCCTGGTTTAAATGGGTATTATATTTTCGTTATATTTATTCAAAGAAATATGGTATAATTTTTACATCTTATTAACAGAAAAATTATAGAAATTGCAGGTGTGTTCTAGGTTTCGACTCGTATTGAAAAGGGAAGATTTTTTGAATCTGTATAATCATAAATTTGTGTTTTTAAGTCCGCATGTGCTTGTGTATTCCAAGAAATTGTTCGAAAAAAATCTAAGCGTAAAAAACGATTTTTAGCAGCTGTTTAAAAAAATATGTTTGTGTTCTTTGGTTGTTTCAAAAATTATTCCTAAAAAATTAAAAAATAATAAAGGAGTTTCGATTTTTATGTTTTTTTTTTTACACAAGTGATGTTCAGTAAAAACAACTTGAAATTTTTGGATAATTAAAAAAAAATTTTTTTGTTTAATATGTCTGTGAAAATACACAATTTTTTTGATTAAATTGAATAAAGAACATTTTAAACTAAAAACCAAAATTTTATTTTTGTTAAAAATGTTATCACATATGTAAATGAATAAAAGTCGATTCTTTTTTACTTTCGCCAACCCAAATGCTGAAGTAGTCCACTTTCGAGTGACTACTTCAGAACACACCCGATGATTATAAAATTCATACAATGTGTTTATGTGCCCATCTGTGCGTATGTAGATTTAGCGTTAGTGGCGTTTCTCTATTTATTAATTCAAACATAAATCTTCTCATAGAACTTCAAATCTTCAAATGGTTGGTAAAATATTCAATTTGATTTCGAAAATTATTCACTTGTTTTTTAAAAACCTTTATTTGATTTTTAAAAGGCCAAATTCGAATGTAAGATCCAATTCATAGAAAATTACAAAAAATAATTTTAAAAAAATTTTTAAACACGTTAACAAGAAGTTATTTCAAATAAGTTACCCCTCAGGTGGCTCAGATTTTAAATGCAGATACATTTTTACAAAAGCTAATTCTTTTTACAATCCAAGACGATTTATAAGGCTATTCCATATTAAACCATAACGCCTGGTACTCTAATCAACATTTCACGTGAAATGCTGTCAAAACTCATAAGAAAAAAATTTGTGCGGAATTTCTATGAAATAATGATGATAGAGTTGTACTCTGTTCAATTTATGCAAAAGTTACGAAATGTTTCTGGCAACATTTTTTTTACAACTGCGAAATAATATAAGCTGCACTTATTGCACGTGGAAATTTAAGCAGAATGTTAAATTAATATTAAAATAAGAACGGAAAACATAAATAACACAAGCGGTAACAGTTTTTCATCCATAATAAATTTCATTTTTACTTAATTCTTTTTTTAAAAAAAGACTTTTTTAAAATACATGTGGGTTTTGTTAACATATGCAAAACAAAGTCGCATACTTTGAAAGATTAAAAACGTCAAATTGTGCAAACACGCGACATAGATAACATTGATACATGTCAAATTTTTCGCATGAAATAATAGATGTTGCTAAAGGCTAGTTTACACGGTAATACAATGTGTTACGACATGTGAAAAAATGATGTAGAATGAGAAAAATCTTATCATGTAAAAGCAAAATGCATTGAGTAAGAGAGAATACGGATAAAAATATGACAATCGGTCGGTAAATGTGCATTTTCTAAACCATTTTAGAAACTTTTGTATTCTCATCACACCAAAGTCGCATTTTAACAGTGTATATTGAAGGTGGTAACATTTTTATACAACTACAAAAACAAGCAGATTCAACTCAGGAAATGTTCATGTTGTTTTTGTAAATATTGTAAAACTGCAACCATATGCTTTTTTGTTATTAACTCACTTTGCTTTTATTTTACTTAAACCATCCGTGTAAACATGAAAAATACTTACCAACATATTGTTATTTTTTTATTTTAAACACGGAGAGAATTTCATAAATTACATTGTATTACTGTGTAAACTAGCCTTAAACATTTAACACAAATTGGAACAGAGTGGAGCTGTAGATGGAAAAACGTTTGTTGTTCATTGAATTTGATAAGCACTTCTTCCAAGGCGAATTCAACTACAGGTGGTGTCGATACTACAACAATCCAAAAACAAGAGAAACAACACAGGGTTTTTTGCATCGCATTGTTAGTGTTTACTGTCCAAAATGTCAACCATTCCTAACAAAACACTAACAAATCAAAACAAAGTAGCTCGAACTGTCAAAATCAGATGGCGTTTCGACACCACCTGTAGTTGAATTCGCCTTGCACTTCTTCCTTAAATAAATATTAAGGGTATTCAGTTCAGGTTTTTTTTTTTTTTTTTTTTGATTGCAAAAACGGAAAATTTGAAAATTGCACTCATGTTGATGTAAGCGGTCTTTTTTAAAATTGTAAGTTTGTTCATATATATCAAATGTAAAAAGTAAATTTATAAATTGTCTTATTATTACGTCGCTAATGGAAATAGAAGATATATATGAAAATAATGGTAATTGGAAAAAACACTTTAAAAAGCAACTTTTAAGCCTGTTTGCTTACACTTGGTTAACCTCTATGTCAACGGCAGAAAAATTATGATTCCGTCAACAGCAAGCATACCCGGGTATGCAAATCACATTTTATATGCTTTTTCACAGGTTGCTACTAAGTATATTGCTGTTTTGTAGTTGTTTTTTTTTTTTTTTTGTTTTAATAGTATTTTGCTTGTGTTTTTCCTACTTTGATTTGTTTTTATGCATGAATACTGAAAAAAGCGAGTTTTAGTAGACTTGTGAAATTTATATATAAATAAAAATTTTTATTTCCATATACATACCCAGGTATGATAGGAATGAAAAAATTACCACATCCATGGTTTGATTTTTCCAATTTTATTCAAACATCAGAATATGTGAGAAGACACTTCTAGTGGGGATATCATGACATTTCAGACCGATATGATAGCCACTTTCAGAGATACAGCATTTTTAAAATCAAAACATACAAAGCTGTTGACATAAAGTAACGGTTGTTTAAATTGCAACTTTGAGTGTACTTTTTTTCCTTGTGTTTGTTGTTATAAAAAGTTGCATTCTTGCATTTTTCTACTTTTGCAACCAAACAAAAACTGACCAGAATACCGTTATTGAGAAAAATATTCTGCATCTTGAATTTTAAATGCCAAACCGGGTGCAAGACATGAGGGGTGCTTATGACTTATCCATTATTCTGCTATCTATTCGTTTTCTTGATTAGTTAGTTTGCATATACATATACATATTTTGGATGCATCATATTCTCCAAATAATATGTTGGAGCCAGTACGTTTGCCAACCAAATCCCGTTTTGACGATAGCATATCATTGTTCAACAAATTGCACCAATTTCAATGGCAGATGCAATTGTAGAGGAGTCACTTTGTAAAGCATTTAGAGCTTTTTAAACTTTGTGTAACATTTGTTGAAGATTTAAAGCGTTATTTTACCTTTTTGGGCATACGGGCTCAACAAAGTTCCGCTTTTCTCTTAGCCATCCATGCATTTGATGATGATGCCATACAAAAATAGTGAAGATTTTCTAGCAAACTCTGTACCGAAAAGCGTTTAGTTGACAACATTGCTTAGACCAATTGTTATATCATTACTCTAAAAACAATAAAACCCAATAAAGCCAAATATAACCCAATAAAACTAATGTAAAAACCAGGGTTTTTGCCAACCTTGATCTGAATACATACTTGGGTAGTAGATTTTATTTGAAATCTCTTTCAAAATCGAGAACGTGTAGACTGTAATTATTATTTTTTTTTTTTTTTTTTTTTAAAAATTGTCGAGATTTTGTGTTCGTAATAAAAACAGCTGACTGAAACCCACTCACGCGTACAGGTCTGCTTGCTATTTTTTAAACAGTGCCTATCATAAATCTAACTGCATTTGATTTTTTATATGAATTTATAACATCTAACCGAGAAAACTTAAAAACAACTTATTTTCCTTGTTTTAATTAATTTGTTTTGACGAGAACAATTTTATCTAACATTTTCCATCCCGCGAAGCTCTACGCTTGTCTGAAGGAGGCCAGAGTATCTGGCAGCATTCGAACCGGCAAACCCGGCACTGATAGACTAACTCACTACGAGATAGCGTACGGGGAAATATTAATATAATTGTTAAATACGTATCCAGAGCTAATGTTAATTTCAAAACTCAAATATATCTTGAAACTAGAGTTTTTCTTTTTTTTAATTTTCTGTTAATCTACGTTTAATACAAAAAGATGCCAAATATTTTTTGTTTAAATAATTTGAACAAAAAAACAAATTAAATTTCATGAGATCTTAAGTAAAAAATAAAAAAACTGCAGTTCTTTATATGAACATTAGAAAATTATATTATCTCTGGGCACTTTAAGTTTTTTTTTACCACTCCCTTCAAAAACTTGTAATTCCTATTAAAAAAAAAAAAAAAAAACAAAATTTGATTTTTCTCTGAATCGAATCAGCGTTTCCTTTACTAACTGCTGTTCTCAAAATTTCTTTTTTATCCTCCTACGACAAATTTCAGTGAATTTATCAAGAATAAAATTGGGAATTAAGCACAACAAACAAAATCTTATTTATGAATTTCTTCAAATGTTAGTTTTTCAGAATCTTATTCAAAAAGTTTTTATGCAGATTTAGTTTGAATAAATAAATCTGGGCTTTTGAAAAATTTAAAATTTTCTTACTTTTTACATCTCTTCTATTATCACCGTTAAGTTGCCATAATTAAAAAAATCCCGGTAATTCCCGCACAGGATTTTTTTCGGAAAATCCCGTATGCTTGAAACTCAACCAATTGGGGCTATAATTTTGACAGACATTGTATATATTTTTATTTTTGCATGTTATTAAAATTATTTTACAGCCATCTTTTTTGTGTACAATATTAAAATAATTTTGGCGTGAAATGGAAAAATCGGCTTTTTTGTAAATACAATTAAAAAATATTCTAGAAAAGAAATGTTAATTTTTTGTGTTTATATTTAACGTTTAAAAGCATCCATTTGAGATAACATTTCTCGTTTAAAAAGACCAATTTTAACAAAACATCGGATGATTACACTTAATATAAAAAAAAAAACAAATTAAATAGAAGGAAAAAATTTTTTTTTAACATGTACATAAATACAATCGTTTTTATTTCATATTTTTAAATATGTATGTGTGTATATTGACTTCAGTTTTCTTTAGAAATATATATACATATGTAGCGTTAACTATTGAAAGGTGCGCAAGTGGCAGGCCTTTTTGAAGGCCTCTATACTCCTTTTTAAAAGATTTGCTTCGTATGATATCCTGCCTTCAGAAGTTTGTCTTCCAAAATATTCAGTACCCATTCTCTACCTTTCTTCTTTAAGAAGGAAGAAAGGAAGTTGTTCAGTTTTATTTTTATTTTTTTTTTGACGTGCCTTACTCCCTTCTTTGGGAAGGGAACGTATTTGTTATTACAGGGAGTGTAGAAGGGCTTACTCCCAATCACAACCTGTGTAAAAATTCAATAAGTATGGAATGCGGCGAGGAGGGCTTGTGTCTGTTAAATAAGTCCTTCTATTAGGCCTCTTTACTCATTCTTTTTACCGTTGGGTATATACTGTTATATATATATATATATAGATATATAATATATGTGCATTCAATTCATATACATACAGAATAAATAAAGCAGTTTATAAAACCAATTACCTTGCATAAAAACGAAACAACTAAAAATAAAAAAGAGACAACATTTTAAATTAGAAAAATTACAATAAATTGTATAAAACTTAATGCTTTTTAACTTAAACTAAACACCCACATTCATCCCTACTTCATACATACTTATAAACTATTTCCTAAAACTATTAAAATAAATACCTTTTAACAATATATTTTTTTTTTTCATAAAATTTCTAATATTATACTTGAAATTATTAATTATGTACCTACAAAATTTGGATTGCAATTATTATAAATTTAAAAAAAATATTAACAAAAATTGTAAATTAGGAAAAGCAACTAAAAATTCTTTACCCTTAAAAAAAAGAAAGTTAAAAACAATATAAAGTTTTAATAGTAATTAAGATTTCCTTATACAAACATGTAATAAAACTTATTAATTTTACCAATACAAACATATTATACAATACATAATTACAAACATGTTAACATGGATGTGCGCGAAAGAGCGAAGAAGAAGTGGTTGGCATTCATTTCCTGCTGCAGCAAATATTTGCAAAGATTTAAATAAAATATTGACTTTAAGCTGACAAGAGAACAAAATAAAATGAATGCATACCTACTTTTATACTAAATACTTAAAAAAACTGTTATAATATTTAATAATAATAAAAATAATTATAATTAATAATCAATATACAAGGTATTATTTAAAATAATTCCTTTTAAAAGTAAATTTTGATTATTAAACTACAATTTGAAATAAAGGAAAACTTTTTCAATTAACTATTGTATTAAATTTTTGTTCTAAATTTAATATATTCGCTTTTTATTTATTTCTCAGTTTGGAAAATTGGGGTTTTTTTTCAAAAAAAAAAAAAAAAATTGTTTATTCTTTATTTCAAAATTATTCTTGTTTTTTCAAGAAAAATGTTTGAATCCCTTTTTTAACGTAATAAAAAACTTAATTTTATAAACATAATTATTAAAACTAAACCGTAAGAAGTTAAACTAATAAAAAAAACAACAAACAAGTAACGAAAAATAATGCAAGTTTTGTAAATTATATTTTCATAAGAAATATTATTATAAGAATGAATGAAATAAACAAACAACGAAATAAAAAATGAACAAATAGAGTAGTAATGAATATGCAACACGTTTCTTTTAACTATATTCCACAATTAAGAGCACAATATAAGTAAGTATGACAGCATTAGTTTGTTTTATAATTTAATGAATTGAAGCAAAGAAGTATTATCTAATTAACATCTACTTAAACATACCTCGCAACGCGAACAGAAACAAGCAAGAGTTATTTGTGTTGAGATTTATTTTGATATTGTACCTTGCAATACAAAATTCTTTGTTTATTGTTTTTAGAAATACCCAAAGAAATAAATACTCAAGCTCGAGGTCATAAGTTTTTTTAAATAATTTTTATTTATAAAAATAAGTCCAATAGTTCGATATTCCTTGAATATCATCATCAAGGATAATATAAAAACAATGGTATAAGTTTATTAAAGATCAATACAAACACAAACAATCACACAAAATTCAAACAGTTATAACAATAACAACAAGAACTTACTAAATTATTAAGAAAAATCACAAAATTGTTTTCTTATTTTCTATGTAATGTAGTGTTTACTACTATCGTCATGATCGTACTAAATTTGAATATTGCTTTGTCTTATTAACTAAATATCTATATTGTTTTGCACAGCCACTCTCTATATCGCTCTTAAAATTCATAGTCGTTGGTATATTGATTATGTTCAGCATCTCCAACATAAAGCGTCGTTTGTAATTTTGTTCTTGTTGTAATATTCGTACATCATCAAAATATGGCGAGTGATTTGTACCAGCACAATGGGCTGATAGTGGAGTACTTTGTGCCAAAATATTTAAAATGCGTTGATCGGATTTATGGCCTGATATTCTAGTTTTAAGTTTATTTTTGGTGGTCCCTACATTCTTCCCGTTGCATGGTATTTTATATACTACATTAGCTTTCTCCCATATTTCTACTTTATTTTTAGTATTGCTAAATAATTGCCCAAGGTGATAGCAGGTTTTATGTGCCATTTAGATTTTTCGGCATTATGTAGTCGGGATTTTTCAATTCTTTTGGACAGATCTAGAACATATGTCAACGATTTATATATGGTGGGGGATTCCTTGTTTTCATATATGTTTGAATTTTATGTGATTGTTTGTGTTTGTATTGATGTTTAATAAAATTATACAATTGTTTTAAGATTATCCCTGATGATGATATTCAAGGAATATCGAAATATTGGATTTATTTAAATAAATAAAAATTATTTAAAAAAACTTTTGAGCTCGAGCTTGAGTATTTATTTCTTTGAGATTCTATAAAGAAAAGGTCGAATAAAACAAAACTAACGTTTATTGTTTTTAGAAATATGTATTTTAATAAATATAGTTTTTGCTTTTTGTGAGTATGAAATTCCTGTCATTCTTTAAAAATTATTTCTATATAAACAACCATTTTTGTATAAAATCAAAAAGCCAGATTTTGTGCATTTTTATTTTTGCTGTAACATATAAGGACTCGAATAGGAAGAAAATTCCAATAATTTGTTCGGCTGAGCCGAATCTTTAATACTTAACTTTAATCAATAGTAATGCAGCACCCTAGGCCTCCTACCCACTAACACACATTTCCAAACAAATTATCTGTGGCTTAAAGGAAAAAGTGCTTAAGTTGACTTAAGCTAAATTTGAGTTAGTAGCACCTTTGAGGTCTTTATGTTGAAAAGTAGACAAGGGAAAAGTTTTAATTATTTTGTACGACTTTTTAGGAATTTATATCAAAATTAATTTTTGCTTATCTGTTTTCAATATTCAAAAACATTTGGAATAAAAGTATAAATTAACTTGCGATCTGTGACATCAGGAATATTTTGGCATAAAAACTTAAAATAACTATAACCCCAGAAAAATGATGATTAGATTAGAATAGGAGTACGTATTTAAAAATCACCTTTAAAGATATCGCACATATCATAAACAAATCATAAACAGCCACAACTCAAAATTGATCAAAATCGTTTATTTAAAAAAAAAAAAAAAAAAAAAATCAAATTTATAGCTACTACGAAAATTTCGTTAACATCACTGTACAGAAAAAAATAAAAATTGATTTCAATCAAAAAATTTGAGATATTAATAAAAATATTAATTAAATTTGCACAAATTAATAGCATCAATTAAACGTTTACTTCACTTGATTAAACGTCTAATGCACTTGATTAAACGTTCAATTCACTTTCTTAAATTTGCAATTAAAACTGATTTTTTTTTATTAATGCTTTAATTGGTGAAACATTTTTTCTGTGCATGTTTTTGAAGCCAGTTTTTTGCCGCTCCTAAGCATTTTTGAATTTTGAATTGTGGCTATTTGAGTGAGCGACTTGTTGAGTAAATATTAAAATAAAATAAATAAGAAAAAAAAATACAAAAACATGAGGTGATTTTATGACAAAAATTAGAGGCAATCATAGTTTTTTGCTATATCTTAGTCAATTATGTACCGATCTGGCTAATTTTTAATACAAAACTTGAATGGAGTATATAAAGCATATATTTATAACAACCTAGCCCCGATAATATCTCGGGGCTTCGGAAAACCCAGTTTAACATGCATACGGAAAAACGGGCATCGTTTAGTCAACTTCGCTAATCATTAGGACCAAGAATTTATATATTTTGCAAGGTTAAGATAAGTATATTGTGAAAATTACAAACAGAATGATAAACTCTTACATTCCCTTTCCACCTGTGCTAGAGGGTATTCAAAGAGTTCTAAAAGAGTACAGGCCGAGTACGCGCTCAATTAACTTTACGAATCCCTCGTAGGGATAGTTCGAAACTTCAAAACATCGAATCAAATTATTAGAAATGTGTACTTTAAATTATGTTACAAAATGCTTTCCTCCAATGAAGTTAAATCTAAAATGATTTGGGTAAATTATAATTGTATATTTAATATTTAATAATACGATGTTTTATTATTAATATGTCTATACAAAAAAAATTTATTTACATCTGCTTTAAAATGTAAATAAACACAGCGATTATTTGACTTTTTCTTTTAATTTTTCGTCTTGTGCACAAATTCTTCCACATAAATATTATGTAACGTCGTTAATACGAAAAAAAGTTAACACAAAATCAGCCCCTTCATCTACTCTTCTAAATTGTTTTCCTCAAGTTTAAATTTTGATTCCATCACCCGTAATAAACAATATTTTTTTTTGAGCGTTGCGATGGTTGCAAATCCGATACTTGAAGCCACTTTTGTGACATATCTTTTTTACATATTTCTATTTTTACGTTTTGTGAATGAGTGTGTGTCTTTCTGTATATAAAAATATCAACAACAATAATAAATTAAAGGGGAGCTTTAACAGCAACAATAACAACATCAGCAGAGAAACGAATGGTGCGGTTTGTTGTTGTTGTTTGAATATTGATACAGTCAAAGTTTATATTCAAATGTGTATGAGTGTGTGTATAGGGGTGGGTAATGCAAAGAGTAGCTAAAAGGTAAATAACTTGAAAAGGTCCTTTAAAAAAATTTAAGCAAATTAACTTATTTTTTCACGAATATTGTTTGATGTATAAGCGAATGAAGCAACACAACACAATAGCAAAATCCTTACGCACACACATACTTGTTCACAAACACAATAACTTTATAAATTATTGGGTAAATCGTTTTATCGTCTCAAAGTATTGGAATCTTGAAAGGCAAATAAAAACAAAAAAGAAAAATAAAACAGCAAAAATAAAAAAAATAAAGGCAACAAAAAATCAAACCCAAACAAGCAACAGCGTTTGTTTGCATTAAAATTGTTTATGTTGTTATTATTAGAAAATATTTTGAAAACATCAAACCTGGCATAGAAAGGAAACATGGGAAACATAAAGATTTACTTATCTAAGCGTAAAAATCAACTTTGTGCTGAATCTTTTAATATTTCTGTCTTTCGTTTTTTGATTTTTTCAATATTTAATGGATTGTTTAATTTTAATAAAATATTGAAAAATTTAAAATGTATAACATAAAGCAAAAATAAACTAAAAAAAAACGGTTATGGCACATGCAGTGTAATGACATGGAGGTAAAAAGTTATGCAAAATTTTAATTATAAAATAAAATATATTGAAAAATATAAACATATTTACATAATATATATATGTATAAACATACGTATTTATACGTAGACATATTTTGTTTAATTCATTTTAACTTTCCATTGCTACTAACTGACTTCTAATAATACACCGAAAAGAAGTGGTTAGTCAAAGTATTGTATTTAAGGTTTCTGTATATAAATTGCAATGTTTTGATAGCAAAAGTTATTTTTAATATGATTTTCTACAGACATTACTAGACCTCGGATATTGCATATTTTTTTTCATCGGATTGGTACCAAAATTTGTACATAGACGTTTTATCGTTCTAATATTACAAATTTAATAGCATATTGAAAATTTGCAAAATATATGCAGAGAATATGCAAACAAATATACCAAATATATGCAACATATGCAAAATATATGCAAACGAATTTCATCGAAAATTTTAATGCCAAAAATCCTCAAATATAAGATACATCTGATAGGAAAATGGTTTAACAGCCTTCCTGAAAAGTGCTTTAAAATTAATGAAAACAATATAATATGTACAACTTGTGAAAAAATGTAAAATTTAAATATTAAGGCTTATGCAAACCAATTTTCAAATTTTTTACGAATTTCAGCATTTCAGAGAAAAAGTTAAAAATTGTCTCTAATTGCAAAATTCATACCAAATTCATAGAATCAAGCAAACAATTTCTTGATTTTTCACCTAATACCAAAACGATTATATTGATTACTAAAAATTATAAAAATTGAAAATTGTGAATTTTTTTTCAATAAACGATATTTTTAATATTAATAAAAAAATTTATCAAAAAACTTTGCCGTTTCAAACAATGTGATAATTGATTTAATTAAATATAGCTCAGGCTTGGACAATAAATAATGCAACGGTTTCTCGATTTGTGAACAACAGAATTCGTATATTGTGGCCATACGGAAATGAGTCAAAAATGTTGTTGATTTTAACAGATGCCGCGGCATATACGAGTATGATCAAAACTGGTAAAAATTTAAAAGTTTTGTATCCGAATCTCATATACATAAGTTGTTTGGCACACGGCTTAAATTAAATAGCTGAAAAAGTAAGAACATCGTTTCCTGTCGCCAACACGTTCATATTTTGTGTAAAAGTATTTTTCGTAAAAGCTCAGCTAAGAGTACAACGCTACAAGAAAATACTAAATAAGGAGTTACCACCTGAACCGATCATAACCAGATGGGGTACATGGTTGAAAGCGGCATCATTTTATGTAGATATAATAACAGAGGTTACATAATTTTTATCAACAAACAACATTTTAAATAAAGCATCGATGTCATAAAAATTGGTCATCGGTCACCGGTCTATTTAAAGTTTTATTATATCATAATTAGAATGAATCTCCTTATTCCACAACTATTCCTCTGAAAAAGGTGTTTTCAATTTTTTAATAGTTAAGGCTGTGAATAATGAACGACTGGGTTAGCTTACAGAATATTGTTTGAAATTTAAAAATCAAAAAAATCAAAATTTTAATAATGCTGCTGAAACTAAATGCTTTTTCTGGCACATAATATGGTGTATGACTCACTTTTGGCACTACTGCAAGATAATGGAACATCCGATAACGTATTTTTTTTGACAACGCATTTACTTTAGTTTGGTAAAGAAAAAAATTCTCAATTTGCATTTTCGCTTCTTGAAACACTGAACGCAGAAGATGCTGAATCTATAGAGCTGACAAAAGAGCTGATAAAAAATCCCCAACTATATCGTGAGTTTATATATATTAAGTCGAATTTCAAGAGCTGCCGAAATCATTTTTCATGATTATTAAGGCCCTATGATGGCAATTTCAATCTAATTAATTCAGTATTTTAAATTATTTTATACAATATTTTTGACAATCTCGTTAGTCGGTAGTTTATATTTTGTATATTAATTTTATATTTAAAAGTCCTTAAAAAAACAGAATGTGAGAATTATTTATTTTTATTATGTTAAACGTTTTTTCGAATGTGATTCTATAAGTAAAATTTTAATTTATAAAGCTTTTTACAATAGTCCTATTTCCCAAATATTATGCAAAAAGTATATGGAATATAAAAGCTTTATACATTAAAATTTGACTCATAGAAGCATATTCAAAAAATGTTTAATATTCTTCAAAATTAAGACGGTTCAAATTTTAAACCTTTACACAGTAATGGAAAATCTTTATATTAAAACGAGTCATACATTTTAATAATCTAATAAAGAGCACACTTTCTGAGTTAGTTTTTACTGTAATTGTGAAAAGGACTTTTGATCCTGTCAAGTTTCCTTCGAAGAAAATATGCAATAACTTTTACAAAAATGATCAAAATTTCATGAAATTTGGCATGTTTGTAAAAATCTAATAACACTGATTGAATTATCTTATCGTAGCTGTTTTTGACTCACTGTCGCGAAAAACTTTCGATGAGAACATATTAGCTCTCGCATGATAACGCACAATCAACTTTTAGTTTTGCACACACATATGCATGACAAACATGTAGTTTAGTTTTCTTTTACTCTCACGTCAAAATAAAAAATATGCACTTTTTATATTTCATAAATAAATTTTCAAATTGCATATAAGTTAGTGAAACAGGTTCATAAATGAAAACATCTTAAAGCCTTAAATCAGGACCTTTTTTTGTTAACATTTGTTTTAATTTTCAGATGTACACTTTTACTCTTAAAACCAATCATCACTACTTGAAGCGCTTTTAACATCAGTAACAAGACTTTCTATTTGCATATACTTGGAGATATCTCCAAAATCTATAACATTTTATCTTGATATTTCTCCTGGAAGATAAAGAAGTAAAAGTTTTATATTCTGCAGTGTTGATTCTTATCTACCTTTCACAACAGTAAAAAAGATCGTACAATCCTTAAATTCGGCAGTACACTTGTAGAGGGGCCAGAATTTCGTATATTTTCAATATTTAATATTTCTTGTAATAATAGCGAGAATAAAGTGAACAGATTTCGATGATTTTGACACTAGAACTCTTCTAATAGCCCATTTCCGATGAGTGAAAGAATTATTTCTTTCAAATAACTACATTAAGAACAATAACAATTTCTAAAAACTTTGTTTATGTTTAAAATGTAGTTGTACGAAAGAAATAAATCGGAGATAGGCAGTAAGTTTATTAAAGGTGGAAGTAAAATAAGGTTTATCGATTATAAAAGGTCTTAAAAAGTAAAGGTAAATGGGTAAAAATTTAAGATTTATGAGCACTTTAACGAAATATATATATATTACACCTGTGGTGAAAGGTAATAAAAAGGATCTGAGGTTAAAAACGATCTGAATTTGAATAAGACATAGTTTTAATTGTTTCTGGTAAAATTTATTATATATGAATTAAAATTATTTTTAATTTTTATTTGCCTCCAGCTTTTTAAAATTAGTAAAATTTATAGAAATTCTCTTATTTAGATATTTTTTTTTTAGCTGCTGGACAAAGTTGGTTCTAATTTTTTTAATTTGATGGAACATATTTTATGGTTCCAAAAACAGGAATACAAATCTTTATAATTTTTATATATATTTTTTATATTCTATAAAGATTTGGCGAAGTAAAAAATAAAAAAAAAAAAACATATATAAAGTTTTCCTATTCTATTTTATTTATAATAACAATATTATAAATAAGTAATTAAAAACCAAACCTCTAAAAATGTCTCAAATAAGCTTTTGCATCTAATTTTCTGAAGCACCTAATATCCAATTTTTTACATAATTATTTTTATTATAAATTAGAACAAAAATCTTTGTAACTTACCAACGAATTATAAACACATTGTCTTAAGTAGAACTGCCCACTAAACTGTGTTTAGCATACGATCACACGTGCTAAAGGGGGATTCCCACACCAAAGTTTAGCGTCCTCTTGCGACAATAAGGAGAATCAACCGAAAAAGTATTATATTGAGCAGATAATTAGCTTTCAAAAAAAAATTTTTTTTGTCTTGGTTTTTGGGTATGGGACAACGCACTGTGCGCTGTGACCGATTTTATACAAAAAATTTATTAAAGTGAATATTTTATAAAACTAGAAATAATTTTTGGAAATTTGGCACTTTGACGAGTGCTCATAATTTATTCTTTGGTGTGGGAATCCCTCTTTAGCACGTGTGATCGTATGCTAAACACAGTTTAGCGGGCAGTTCTACTTTAGACAATGTGTTTATAATTCGTTGGTAAGTTACAAAGATTTTTGTTCTTTAAAGTTTTTATTAAACGATTATACTCGTTAAGCGGCCGTTATCAGGAAAAGTTTTTCAAGCTTTTATTATTGTTTTGCGTGTTTTGAAAGTTTTTTTAATTTCTCAATAAATGTTAACGACATCATTATTATCTTGGGAGACCCGCTGATAGTCAAAATTCTATTGCAATTTTTACTTAACAAGTAAAAAAAAACCATTTTCTTTATTTTAAGTCAACAATTCACTAAACAAATTAACAATAACTTTTGAACAAATTTTTAGAGAGCATATTTTTAGGCTTCTTTTTTAAAACAATTTTTGCGTTTTTTGTGCATATAACAACTTGTCCTCGTCGTAATATATCGTATATTAAAATATTTTTTTTTTTTTTTTTTTTTTTTTGCTTAAAAAAATCCTTTAGATTAACACACAAAAAATAGTTTTCTATTTAATACCAAAGGAAAACTTTAGCTTTAACATGCACCCGACAAAGAACTATAAAAAGGCGCTCTAGTGAACATAAAGAAAAAAATTTTAAGAAAATTTAATCAGAAAAGTACAAGTTTTTTTGCTGTTGTACTACAAGAAGTTGCTTCTTTACATGTATAAATTTAAAAGTGTTACAAACAGGGGGTGCTAAACTACTTTGTTTAAAAATATCTACACACACATAAATAATTCTATAAATTCTATAATTCATGTTTGGATCTTTTTTGCTACCATTCCTTTCTCTCTTTCTTTCAAACTTAATAGATTTGTACATGGTACAATAATAACAGGTAGTCGAAAGATAACAGCAAATATGTAATAATAAAAAAAACCAAGCAGCTTTTTATTATTGTTATGTGATGAGAACTGCAAAACAGCAGCCAAGTCTAAGGCAAAACAAGTATGAGTGCTATATTCGGCTATGGCGAATCTTATATACCCTCACAATGGTGTGATGAGAACAGAATGTTATAAAAAAACAGTTCTTTATATATATAAAAAAAAATCTATTTTGTGCCACGACCCCTTCTTTACTCCTGCTTTAATTTTCGGATGTTGTCTGTTGATAACCAAATGCTTGCACCTAATTTGGAAACTTTGGTTCTCGCCGTTCTCCAGATATACAGAAATCTTAAATGCCTGTATGGGATGTGCCACGCCGACTTCTCCAATCCCACCCCCTTTTATCGGATGATGTGCATTGATAACAGATACTTTTGAGCTATTTTAAAACTTTGGCTCTTGCCAGATATACTTACAAAAAAGAAGACAACAACATGGGTTCTTTTGGATCAAATTTGGCTCATACCTCAGCAATTTGTAGAGCGAATTTCAACAGCAAATAATTCACGACTATTTGTATCATATATGTATATATAGGTACCAATTCCCCATCATATCTGGGGCTTTCGAAAAATTCATTTCAAAGGACACACATAGAGGCCCAGAATATATACTTCATAGGGTCTAAGCTAAATCTATATATATAAAAATGAATTATGTATGTTTGTTTGTTTGTTTGTCGCTTTATAGACTCCGAAACTACTGAACCGATTTTCCTGAAATTTTTACAGTAACATCACGTGAGCCCTAAAAATAAAATAGGCTACTTATTTTTTCGATAGGGGCAGGGGAATTGGTACCCCCCATAGGATGCCAATATTAATTATCGAACCGATTTTCCTGAAATTTTTACAGTAACATCACGTGAGCCCTAAAAATAAAATAGGCTACTTATTTTTTCGATAGGGGCAATGGAATTGGTACCCCCCATAGGATGCCAATATTAATTATCGAACCGATTTTCCTGAAATTTTTACAGTAACATCACGTGAGCCCTAAAAATAAAATAGGCTACTTATTTTTTCGATAGGGGCAGGGGAATTGGTACCCCCCATAGGATGCCAATATTAATTATCGCATATCTTAAGAGCCGCTGCACGCATTTTGCTGAACTTTTTGTAGTAGGATCTTCTGAGCCCCGGAATTGAAATAAAATAGCAGCGGGGGTATAGGAATACCCCATAGGACGCCAATGTTTAACATCGCATATCTTAAGAACTGTAATAGTGAGAATGTTCAAACTTTCTAAAAGTCACTCTTATGGTATACTACACTCTTGAAAATAAAAATAAAGCGGGTAGGCGCAGGGGGGAAATACCTCAAAAAGGATGCTTACATTAAATATCGCTCAACTGAAGAACTATTAAAGGGAGAGTCTTCAAACGTGGTTAAAGCTACTATTATAGTAAACTATAAATTTCAATATAAAAATGTGCGGGGTCAGTGTAGCGAAGCGCACCGGGTTAAGCTAGTATTCTATAAATTACAAACAGAATGACAATTTTATATATACACTTTTACCTTTGGCGAAGGGTATTAAAACGAACTAAAAACAAACAGTAAAAAGAGAAGTTATTTGATAGTGTGTGCGTTGGAAAAACATAAATAAATCACAAACATGAAAAAATTCGCTGGCTCTTCAATGCTACCTTCTACTATTGTACCATGGATATGTAGTATTATGGGAAACAAACTCTATTGTTTTTTATAGCATCTTTTTTCATGCAGAAACAAAAAACTGAGCAAAAATCCAACAAAAACAAAAGAAAGTTTTAAGCGTTTTCTACTTAAACGTCATCGTCTCAAGAACTTCCTTCCGGCAAGTACAAATACAGTTTTTGATTTGCACCCAACTACTTTAACTCATTTTCGTGTAAAACGAATGCAAAAAGTGGTAAAAGAATTGCAGCGCAAAAAAAAAAAATGATGATGCATGTTAAACATATACATTCATTATGCTTATATTTTTCTTGTTTTCCCTTTTTTATATTCTGATTCAATGCAACAAAAAAAAAAAAAGATTTTATTCAGCAAAAGTTGCAGCTGCGCTATTTTATTTCTAACACGGCTTTTTGAAGTTAAAATAATATAGAAAATATGCAAACTTTTGTTATTCGATTATGATGGAAAAGTACAAAAAGTTCATCTACACCTCCTTCATGTTTAATACACAAACAACTTACAAATTCATTTGTATTTTAAGCAACAACTACACCATCGACATAAACGAGTCTAGAAAATCGCTTCAGATTTATAAAGACAAAGTAACAAGCAGCAACAGACCACACTCATAAACAAAAGTTAGTTTAAAATTTGTCATAACAAGTGTTTTTATACCCCTCGCCACATGTTAACGTTTTGTATTCTACAATTTTGATCTAAGACCGCATAGCGACTATAAATTATGGATCCGTCTGAGTAGCGGAGTTGAAATGCGTTTTGAAATAACCCCCCAAAAAATAATGAAATAACGCCTTAAAAGTTTGTGCAGAAAACAACAACAACGATTTTTGGGGGATTATTACATATTGTTTTGGGGCGTTGTTTTATTTTTTGAATAGGAGTTTATTTCATATGAAATTATCCCCCAACAATTTATTATGAAATAAAATCCCAATTATATTTTGGGGTACTATTTCATTTTTAAATTTATAACGAAAACGTTTTTGCCGGGGTTTGGTATAAGATAGAGGAGAAAATCATGCGCCCGGCCGAAGGCCTTCTATGCAGAGAAGAAAATCATTAGCAAAACCGGTGTTTGTTATACCAAAGAGAATAAAATCATTGCGCACGGTCGAGGGCCCAACCATGCTATCTTTCGCACGATTCTTTAAACCAAAACTGTGCAATTACTTGTATTATTATTTCATTTCAGAATTGGGATTCATATGAAATATGAAATAAGCCCTTAAAAATTAGGGTATTATTTAATTTCTCTTTGTGGCGTTATTTCATTTCGTTGGGTGTTTATTTCATTTTAAAATTGGATTTTTATTGCATATGAAATAAGGCCCCACACTTTGAGGGGGTTATTTCATTATTTTTTTTTGGGGGGTTATATTTTGGGGGGGTTATTTCATGCCGCCGGTTCTGGCACAATGCTGTCGGTACCATATCAGCTCGAAAACCCAAATTAGGCTCAGATATTCTTCTTTAACAAGGAGTATTAAAGATTTAAAACAATCAAGTCAGCCCATTATTTTATCTAGCCCTTATACACGTATACACGCGAATGCAATGTTTTGCCACGATTTTTAATATGGTATTTAAGATTCGGCAGAGCTGAATGTAGCACTTTTAATTGCTTTTAATTCCCCAACTTTGTTGCTTACCGGCAAAATGGAAAGTATTAATTAAAATATGTCATCCGCGAGTATTATATGCTTTTTAAAGGATGGCGAAAAATTTAATGTTTATATAAAAACTCGCTTAAAACTTTTAAAAAGTATTGTACCCTCAACTAAACCGTAATAAAGTTTAAGAGAAAAGTCTGTGGTATTGTGTTCCAGCCTGCTGTTTTTTAATATAAATTTGCTCGTTTAATTTTACAAACATTTTGTATGTGAGTGTAATGATATTAGACATACATTGTAATACTTTTAATAGAATTGCATTTGTAAAATGGCGCACATTCCGTTTGAACTCCCTAACATTTGAAGGATACCATGTACTTGTTGTTGTTAAGTCAAGTTTTTCCTTTTTTTATTTTTCTTCTTCTAATTTTGATTATATGTTTATTTTATTTATTTTTTCCCTATTGCCTGCTTATTTGGGTTCATTCCACACTGTGTCGATTGCATGTTGCAACAGAGCAAACATCTAAGAAATAAGGAAAAATAAATAAATAGAAAGCCTTGTCGAATGGACAAAATTGAATTAGAATTGATTGAAAAATTAAAAATTAATCTAAATGCATTTGCAATGTTGATGTTCATGATGATGAGGGTGACGATGATGATCTATATTGTACGAGTGTTTTTCACTGCATTAGACAACAACCGGCTGGCGTTGGTGGTAGAGGTGGCAACGTCATCTGCAACAACAGCAACAACAATAACGAAATAGTTATTTATTTATTCAACTATCTCTCTGTAGTCGTTCTAATCATACATACATGCAACAGACAGACACAGCATAAACTCTAAAATGTATCAATGTTGTTGTCTGTCTGCCAGGTTGGGTTGTCTGTTACATGTCAGTTGTTGTATTTTGTTTATTTGTTTTTAATGTTGTTTTTGTAAAAATGGAGAAAAAAGTAGCTCACCTACAAATGCACCTGCACATTTTAAATCATTTATTTGGGTGTATAAAATGTAAATAATTTAACCCCTTTTTGTGTTGTTTTACTATTGTAAAAAGTCAATTTGTTTTAATTCGTATTTGTTGTATTTAAAACGTTCCTCTTTAGTTGTTCTTGAATTCATGCCGGTATTTGTGTCCCTTTTTGGGTAGCGTTTACTGTTGTTTTGCAAAATTTTTAATTTTATTAATTAGCAATTTAAAATATTTTGAGTAAATAATTTTTTTTTTCATTTCCTAACTATCTTTCGTTAAATGTGTATAAAGTTAACAGAATCTTACTGAAGTTTTATGTTTCCTAAATTTTTCTCTCTCTCTATTTCTCTTTTTTACAACTTTGTCGCATTCGGTTATTACCGATAATTTCGATCGCTGGCTTAATATCTTCTAAAACAGGCACGGTTAGTGTATCTTTTATTTTCTTAAAATCAATGAAAATTCGTCAACATATTTGAAATAAAAACTTTTCACTTTTTGTTAAAGTTGTCTGAAACAATTTTGAGCCCTTTTCTACTGACATGTGAGTGACTGTTAGTAATCCGATGTCCTTAAATTAAATACTATTTACTTTAACAGCTGTGTAGGTTTTGCTAAGCATTTTATTGTACATATTTCAACAAATAAATGGAAGTCCTTAATTGCAGATAGCAACAATGAACAACAAACAATATGTTGGGTTCTGTAATTTTCAGTTGCAGTGCAATTTTCATTTCAGTTTTTTTTTTTCTGTGAATGACTGTCGAGACTTCACAATTTCAGTAACCATAGAAAAGAAAAATTAAATATTTATAAATTTCCAGCTAAACCAATACATAAAAAAGAAATCTAAGTAATTGAGTTTAGTTTTTTTAATTAAAAATAATAAAAATGCTAAACAAAATAATTTTTTATGAAAGAAAAAGTGCAATTTGAAGCAAATTAATAATTTTTAAGTAGTGCATATCGTATAATACATAGTATACAACTAGTATGCCGACTCTTTGACAGGTACATAACTGCATTATCGGAAAATATTTAAATAATTTATGATTTCAAATATTATTTTCATGCCACAAAATGCTACTCTGCTGGCTTTAATAATATAACCAACAGAAAAAAATTAGTGTCAAAAATATTTATTTAAAAATTTTTAGTTTGTGAAAAATAAAAACATTTTGCAAAAGCAAATGAGCAAAATGTATTCGAAAAAATTATTAATTATGTGTTTGTGTCATAAAATTAAACAAAAAGTTTTATATTGTGAAAAATTTCAAATAGAAAAATTTAAAACTTTGTTTGGTTTTTGTTGTTTTTATGTGTGTTGAATTCACACAGAACATATATGTGTGAGGGGTGAACTAAAAAATTGAGAACGCTCTCTCCAGTTGGCATACTAGTTGTATACTATGTTATAATATTAATAATATTTCAGTTTATTTATGAATGCATAGTATGCAACCAGGGGTGCCAGATAATTTTGATAAATAATCGGCATTATTTCGAAAAAAGTTTACACAAAAAATAGCAAAACAGAATAAATCAGCATTAACTTAAATGTAAACCATATAAAAACATAAAAATTAATGAAAAAGAATTTTTTTATAAATAAATTGTAGTTAATTTAAAAAATTTTGTACATTAGGTTAATATTGTAATTTTTGAGGGTATTGTAGGTAATTCTCATTCCTTCTGTAATTTTTGTTTGCTGATAGCTTTGGCTTTTCTAAAATTATTTAGGAGAACGTTTCCTGACGATCTGGCCTAAGCAACCAGTGAAATGCGCATAGGAACAGCTTATCCTCCAACAATTAATTTCAGTATTTTTTATCAATTATTAAAAAAAGGGAATTAAGTACAACAAACAAAATCTTTTAATAAATATTTGTATTCCCAAAAACAACTTTGATAATAAAAAAAGTTAATATTGTTTTTATTGGCAGAACAATTTTTTCAACATTTTATTTTAACAAATATTTTATAGATACATATTTGAGTTTAATAGTTTAATTAAATCCATTTTAATAAAAACATCAAAACAGCTTGCATTATTAAATTTTGTGTAATCTTTAGAAAAAAGAATTCCTCGCAAGGATTAATTTTCCAGGGAACATCAAAATTTGGTTTTATTAAGATTCACTTAGTTACAAATTCTTTCCACATTTACGGAAGAATATGGAAGGACCAACAATTTAAAAAGTTTATCACTCTAGATTCAGTCTAAAATTTGTTTTTCTTTTTCAAAAATAAAGCTGGGCAACTCTTTTAGAATTTCCATAAAAGAAATATTTTCCTTTTTCATAATTTTAAATGATTTAATTAAAAAACATTTAAAATATATTAATATTTTGTTTAGACAAACATTTGAAGCAATGATTGCAGAAATATTAAAAATTTTTAATATTTGGCAGACATGTTGGATATTTGTCAAACTTTTTGTTTAACAGCCGTGCTTGCGCTAAACAACTTGTCGTTAGAGTACTCTTTACTCCAAAATTCTTTTTCTTTCTTATATATTTCTTTTCCGTTTTAAACAAATAGCGAGCAAAATTGCCGCAGCACAATCATCATTTGCATTCATTGAAAACGAAACAAAAATTAAAAATTGATTGTCAAAAATTATTTTCGGGAATGAAATATCTATTAATTAATTCATTTATTAATGATGTGCTAATAATCCCAATTTATGGTAAAAAAACACTGAAATTTATTGTTGTGGGAAAGCTAGTTTCTATGCGCATTTCGCTGGTTGCTTAGGCCAGCTCGTCAGGAAACTTTTTCCAAATACTTTAGAAAAGCTAAAAATATTATACAAGTAAGACCATAAAGTGAATAAGAATTTTAAACACTCAGCTCTTACTTGTAACAATATCAAAGCTTCAACAAAGACACAACAATAAATAGTGAATTTTTTCTTTCTTACATTCCCCTACAATTGGCTGGGTTTTTTTCCAACACGAATTGTAGTTGTAAGAGGATAGAAAAAAACAAAATTAAAAAAAAAACAAGTTGCTAAATAAAGCAGCTTGCCATTTCAGTTTTTTATTTGCCGGGCACATGCAAATTTATTATCAAAAATTTTTTTCGGGAATGAAATATCTATTAATTAATTCATTTATTAATGATGTGCTAATAATCCCAATTTATGATAAAAAACACTGAAATTTATTGTTGTGGGAAAGCTAGTTTCTATGCGCATTTCGCTGGTTGCTTAGGTCACCAGAAATATGATTGTGCTGTTTATTGGCAAACAGAATATAAAACAAACTACAAGTTTGCCAAGCAATTTGTGTCGTTTATTATGCCCTTTAGTTTATGAATTCTAGGTCGTAAAAGTTTTAGAGCACTTTATCAATATATCTTTAGGTAAAAACTGGATCTAAAAGTTTAAGTATCCTAAGAAAGTCTTTCGAAGTACATTTCACACGATGTACATAATATACCGAGTTAATAACCCCTTAAGAGCCAACTTCAAAAATTAATATTTCTTAAAAAAATTTTCTACATAATTTAATTTATCTTAAAATTTTGTCGATATGTATAAAAATATTTACATGTATAATAATATATAATATGTTATAAAGAACACTGCAAGTTCATGTATGCTATATTTTTAATAGCTCCATCATATAAACTTTTAGAATTATTAGGGTTAAAAAAATTTCATTTTGGAATTTATTAATAAGTTTGAGTAAATATATACATATGTGGTAATAGTTCATGCACTTTTTACATATTTAATTATAGTAATATGTAAATATTTGAAGAACTTTTTTCATCAAAGCCCTAAAAATTTTGGTAACATGTGTATATAATTGTTAAATAATTATTATTATGTCGATATAATTTAAAGATAAAGCCAATTTAGTAAAAAAGTCAGTCAATAAGTATGAGTATTTGAAATGGGCTCTTAATGGGTTATTAAATCGGTATGCTTTAAACACCATGTCAAACGCACTTTGAATTTTTAAATAATACCCATACTGCTAAGATTCATTTTATACCTTAAGAGATATGGATAAAGTATTTTGATACTTTTACGACCTAAAGCAGGGTTTCGAACAACTGCTAATAGCAGTCAAAATTTGCTAAAAATGTCATTTATTTTCAGTAACATGCTGAAAAAACTGTATTTTATTTTCATCCACACTCATACTTAAAACAGTTGAACTATGTGCGCACAGTTACTGAGAAAATAGTAACACAATTCATTTTTTTTCATCAGTCAAAAGAATCAGCAGCAGACTCCCTCCATTTTAAACACACAGACTGCTGAACTTGCGACTGAAAACCAGAAGCTGCTGTGTTTACAGTTGACGTAAACTCTTTTTTATAGTTTACTAAACAACGTAGCTAGAAACTGACAGTTCGACTATGAATTGAGAATGAATTGAGTAATGTTAAGTTGAAAACACATTTGTTTTGTTGTTAAAATCAAATAAAAGAAAGGAGAAAAATAATTATTTATAGAATGAAACAAATAATTTGTAATATTTCTAATGCCAATTACAATACATACTTTTTATTTAAAAATATTAATTTTTGTTTTATAAATTTTATGTAAAATTAAAACACTATTTTTTTTCTTGATAATAATTCAGTGAAAATCTCAACCATTAAAACACATTAAAGATAATAGAAAATAAGATTTTCTATAGTAAAAATAGTATATATAAAAATTTTTCCTGTTACTTTAAAATATAATACTTTTCTACTAAAATGTTTTTTAACTTTTATTAATTGAACAATATTAAATTGTACAAACTTAAACTATAATAAACACTAGTAAACAATATTAATTTTTACACATTTATTAAAACGTCTCAAAACCAAGGTCGCGAGTATTATTATTAGAATGGATTAGATTTTGATTTTTAGAAATAGGTTTGGATTTTGAACTTCAAATGATGAAGATAAATATTATAGGTATTTAGTTTAAGAATGTTATGAACAAATTGTTAAAAAACATTAGATTTATATGGCAATTGTTAAAAACTATGGTCGAAAAGTAAAAAAGCCAAAAACAGATTATTCATCTAGCCACCAATTTTTTTTGGTTTTAGAACATTGTAAACTACGAACTACTGTATTTGAGAATACTTGTGTCGTAACGTACATTATAATTATTTGTTTCATTGCAATTTACCGCTTTTATACTGGCCCGTCTTTAATTCTGATATAAGACTATTATGCCATTTTTATTTTGTACAACACCTATACTATCGCGGTACATATACAAATGCATTAGTTTGAAAAAATCCTTTTTGCAATGTCTTATCTATATATATAAAATTGTAACGTTACTGACTGACTCACTGACTGATTCATCATCGCACAGCCTAAACGCCTGAAGCTAAAAACTTGAAATTTCGACCAGGGGTTGGTCTCTCCCCAAATCAATCCACTAAGACGGGATTTCTGGAAATTCGAATGTTTAGGGGGTAAAAAGGGCAAAAACGGGTAAATTCGGTAACATTATATCTCTAAAACTAAAAGAGATACAAAAACAATTTAATGCTTTTCGTTGTTCTTTAGAAAAATAAGCGGACAGGTGTCTGGTACTTTTTGGAAATGCAGCCCTTTAACGGAGTAAACGGGTAAAATCTGTATTTTGGTACTTTTTGTCACCCCATCTATCTTTTAAACTAATAAACATAGAAATAAGGGTTATATAACATTTGAAACTTATCTAAAAAATCCAAATAAAAATTTGGTACTTTTTCGAAATTCGGACGTTAAAAACCGTTACTATTTTTGGTACTTTTTAACAAAACATTTTTTTTTTATTCATTGATATATACGTATTAAATTATGGGCTCCTACTACAATATTGAAATTTTGTATGCTTCAATGGGGAGAGAAAAGTACCAAAAAGGGCATATACGGGAAATTTTATTTCTTACTTTAGGTTTTTGGTTCCACAACTGACAATTTTTCTAATTATCGTTAATATTGGACCTAGAAACATAAACTTCAACATGCAATGTCCTGAGTGGATAAGGACCTCTGAGGGTACTTTTTGGATTTTTTTTGATCTTCCACTGGTACTTTTTTAATTTCCGTTAGTATTAGACCTAGAAACATTAAACTAAACATGTAAAGTCCTGAGTGAATAAGAATTTGTTAGAGGGATTTTTTTGGTACTTTTTCGTTATTTAACTGGTACTTTTTTAATTTTCGTTAATATTGGACCTATGAACATAAAATTTAACATGCATGCTCCTGAGTAAATCAAAATCTGTAAGAGAGGCTTCTTGGTACCTTTTGGCCTTTAACTGGTACTTTTTGAAGTTCCGTTAGTATTGCACCTAAAATTATACAACATTAAAATACAACATTAAATGTCCTGAGTGGACAAGAACCTATAAGAGGGATCTTCTTGGTACTTTTTCGTTTTTTAACTAGTACCTTTTTTATTTTCGTTAATATTGGATCTAAAAACCTAAAATTAAAAATGCAATGCCCTGAGTGAATGAGAATCTGTAAGAGGGGCTTTTTGGTACTTTTTGTTCTTTACCTGTTAACTTTTTGAATTTCCGTTAAAATTGGACCTATAAACATAACATTAAATATGCAAGTTCCCAAGTGAATGATAATCTGTAAGAGTTTTTTTTTTTTGTACTCTTTCGTACTGTATTGTTTGCCAACAGGTACTTATTGAATTATTGTTAGTATTGCAGCTACATACATAAAATTAAACAAGCAAAGCGTTGAATGAGCAAGTGTAAAACCTGAAACCCGTTTAAGTCAATGCACATAGAAATAAAAATTATATAAAATTCGTAACTTATCTAAAAAATGCCAAGTGAAAATTTTGTACTTTTTCTGAATTCGAACGTTTAAGGGGTAAAAATCGTACGTAATTTTGTTACTTTTTCCAAGATATTGTTTCTTCATTTATTTATTTTCATCGCACAGCCTAAACGCCTGAAGCTAAAGAGTTGATATTTGGACCTGAGGCAGGCCTCTCGCTAAATCGATCACGCTGACCTCATATCTGCTAAGCTAAAGGAGATACAAAAAATTTTAATACTTATTGTTGTTCAATAGAAAAAAAGGTGGTAAAAACGGAAATTCGTTAACCTCATATCTGCTAACCTAAAAGGGATACAAAAAAATTGAATACCTATTATTGCTCATTAAAAATAAGCGGACAGGTGTCTAGCACTTTTTTGAAATAAGGAGTAAACGGGTTAAACCTGTACTAGCATTTAATCCGCTACTTCGTTAGCGCCCCTTTTTCTTTCGTGGACATATTTTTACGCCAAAGTTTATGTTTCTAGGTCCAATATTAACGATAATTAGAAAAATTGTCAGTTGTGGAACCAAAAACCTAAAGTAAGAAATAAAATTTCCCGTATATGCCCTTTTTGATACTTTTCTCTCCCCATTGAAGCATACAAAATTTCAATATTGTAGTAGGAGCCCATAATTTAATACGTATATATCAATGAATAAAAAAAAATGTTTTGTTAAAAAGTACCAAAAATAGTAACGGTTTTTAACGTCCGAATTTCGAAAAAGTACCAAATTTTTATTTGGATTTTTTAGATAAGTTTCAAATGTTATATAACCCTTATTTCTATGTTTATTAGTTTAAAAGATAGATGGGGTGACAAAAAGTACCAAAATACAGATTTTACCCGTTTACTCCGTTAAAGGGCTGCATTTCCAAAAAGTACCAGACACCTGTCCGCTTATTTTTCTAAAGAACAAATAAAAGCATTAAATTGTTTTTGTATCTCTTTTAGTTTTAGAGATATAATGTTACCGAATTTACCCGCTTTTGCCCTTTTTTACCCCCTAAACATTCGAATTTCCAAAAATCCCGTCTTAGTGGATTGATTTGGGGAGAGACCAACCCCTGGTCGAAATTTCAAGTTTTTAGCTTCAGGCGTTTAGGCTGTGCGATGATGAATCAGTCAGTGAGTCAGTCAGTAACGTTACAATTTTATATATATAGATAAGACATTGCAAAAAGGATTTTTTCAAACTAATGCATTTGTATATGTACCGCGATAGTATAGGTGTTGTACAAAATAAAAATGGCATAATAGTCTTATATCAGAATTAAAGACGGGCCAGTATAAAAGCGGTAAATTGCAATGAAACAAATAATTATAATGTACGTTACGACACAAGTATTCTCAAATACAGTAGTTCGTAGTTTACAATGTTCTAAAACCAAAAAAAATTGGTGGCTAGATGAATAATCTGTTTTTGGCTTTTTTACTTTTCGACCATAGTTTTTAACAATTGCCATATAAATCTAATGTTTTTTAACAATTTGTTCATAACATTCTTAAACTAAATACCTATAATATTTATCTTCATCATTTGAAGTTCAAAATCCAAACCTATTTCTAAAAATCAAAATCTAATCCATTCTAATAATAATACTCGCGACCTTGGTTTTGAGACGTTTTAATAAATGTGTAAAAATTAATATTGTTTACTAGTGTTTATTATAGTTTAAGTTTGTACAATTTAATATTGTTCAATTAATAAAAGTTAAAAAACATTTTAGTAGAAAAGTATTATATTTTAAAGTAACAGGAAAAATTTTTATATATACTATTTTTACTATAGAAAATCTTATTTTCTATTATCTTTAATGTGTTTTAATGGTTGAGATTTTCACTGAATTATTATCAAGAAAAAAAATAGTGTTTTAATTTTACATAAAATTTATAAAACAAAAATTAATATTTTTAAATAAAAAGTATGTATTGTAATTGGCATTCGAAATATTACAAATTATTTGTTTCATTCTATAAATAATTATTTTTCTCCTTTCTTTTATTTGATTTTAACAACAAAACAAATGAGTTTTCAAATTAACATTACTCAATTCATTCTCAATTCATAGTCGAACTGTCAGTTTCTAGCTACGTTGTTTAGTAAACTATAAAAAAGAGTTTACGTCAACTGTAAACACAGCAGCTTCTGGTTTTCAGTCGCAAGTTCAGCAGTCTGTGTGTTTAAAATGGAGGGAGTCTGCTGCTGATTCTTTTGACTGATGAAAAAAAATGAATTGTGTTACTATTTTCTCAGTAACTGTGCGCACATAGTTCAACTGTTTTAAGTATGAGTGTGGATGAAAAATGATGGTTCGAACTATTTTCAGTATAGTTGCATGTGTAAAAATACAAACTGGCGACTGAATTTTAAACACTGACCTAAAGCTCTTAAACTAGGAGCGTTGGCATGACAAATATTTCCTACACAGAAAAAATTATTTTTTCAATTCAAACAAAAAATTTTTAAAATCAAAACCTTTTTTGTTTAAAAGAGGACCTACAAACTATAATTTTTTTTTTTTTTAATAATTTCCGAATTTCGTCTTGTTGTTCACAATGTTTCTTTCCCCCTTACTGTCGCTGTATCCTTTCCTTGGCTGCAGAAGAAATCTCAATTAAAAACCGCAGCATTACGGCCTGATATGGTTTTCATCATCATTTTGCTTTAAAAAATATGATGTATTTAACTAAATTTAAATTATCAGCTTTGAAACCAACCAAAACATTCTGTTTTTTAGTTTTGTTTTTGTGGCAACACAAGCATTCAATCGTTTTTACCTACTTCTGTTATTGCTTTAATAACAAACTTCGCCACGCTATTTTGTCATGTTTTTTATTGTTGTACTTTTTAATGCGTCCAAAAATAGACTGTATGTGTTTTTTGTTGTTGTTCTTTTTTTTTTACTTAAATCTTTCACCCCGGAGTTTTTTCTTGAAGTCTAGTGGTTTTTTTTAAATTTTGACAAGCAATTCAGCTATAAAGCAAAAATATAAGATGTTTGTGATATACGAGAAGTCAAGGGTTCTTACCGTTATCCTGGGACATATAGTCCCAATAAGCTTTTACGGTGGGATAATATGTCCCAATAAAACTAAGCTTTATAAAAATTGAACAATTCAGATTTTATATTTGCATAAAATTTAAAAAAAAAAAATAAAGAAAAATCATGGAATTCACTGTATAAACGAACAAACAAGAAAATAACGGCACTTTACAAATTAAAATATGATGTATTTATTGATGGAACGATGCGAAGCATCAGGGGCATAGAGCATTATTGCAGCCTGAGCATACGAATTTTGTTCTTGTTTCCTTCTTGAAAGACGTGCATCTCACGCAACGACGTCGGGAACTGGTTTCAATGGGCAAATGATCGCCGATATTCAAAAGCTCTATTTTAGGGCGCTTAGAAGGCCTACCACCTGTTCGACGGGTTTTTAGTCCTTTGTGTTTCGTTCCCTCCGCAATAAGAGGAACCATAAACTGAATTAATGATATCTTACGATGACGGTGCTCTATGTACACGATCCAAGCGTTCACAACAGAAAGCATAAAGATCTTAAAAAAAACTTTCTTCCACCACTTTCTGGATTTCCTGTTCATATCGTACATTGCAGTTTTTTGATCAGCGAGATCAACACCTCCCATCATACGATTATAATCACTGATAATCAAGGGGATATCCACATTCTTTCTTGTGCCATCTTTTTGCTTTCTTAGCACTTCAACTAAATCTGGCATGTGACAATTTGACATGCACAGAACTTCTTTAGAGTCCATCCATTTCGTAGCTGATAAGCCATTAGTGTTGTTTGAAATTGTGATTTCCTTCGATCCAGTCGTCCTGCAAAATTTGGCATTTCTTTTCGGTTTCTGATATACGTCCCAAAAGCTAGAAATTTAATGTTCTCAAGCAGAGATACTGACGTAAAAAATCGGTCGAAAACAACAGCTACGTCCTTATTGCGAATTGTAGATACCAGATTGAATATGACTCTTTCGCCAAGATTTCCGGTGACCATTTGGTTGGTTTCTTTCCCGGTATAAATATTTTAATCATAAGTATACCCAGATTTAGCATCGCAGGCTATGTGAACTTGGGAACATATGTGTTGCTATGTAGACACCAATTACAAGTTAGAAGCTTAGCAGTTGCATCAGGAGTAATTTCGTCATCTGCGCACCCAGAGAAAAAATATGTTTAAATTTGGTCACTTCCAACAAAACTATTTTTAAAGAGAATTTCAAACATATTATGTTTAAATTTAACCATATTATTGTCACCGACAAACATATTATTGTTAAATTAGTCGTACATCAAGAAGGCACAACCATATTATGGTTGCCTCCGAACATCTTTTGGTTAGAAATAACTAAAATATGTTTAACATTTATAATAGCATGGTTGATTTTCAACCAAAGCATGTTGCTCTTAGAAAAGAGGAAAATACTATTGTTAATTTAAAAACAAATTATTGTCATATTTAACCATAACATGTTTAGAGGCAACCATAATATGGTTGTGGCTTCTTTATAGAGGACTAATTTAACAATTATATGTTTGTCGGTGACAATAATATGGTTAAATTTAAACATAATATGTTTAAAAGTTTGTCTTAAAATAGTTTTGTTGGAGGTGACCATATCTAAACATATTTTTTCTCTGCGTGCGGCAACATCAGTAGTACGGAGAGTAGCAGCAGCAGTATCGAGCGAAACAGCAGCATCACGAGCAATATACATACCTTCAGCAACAACAGTATCTAGTTTATTGAACTGTTAATGGTTTTTAATCCAAATTTAGATATTTTTAATTAGGCTTAAGTTCATTGAATTTAATTATCATTAAATTATTTTTATGAAGACAGGAATTTTACAACATGAAATTAATTTAAATTTTTATTGGTAATTTTGACTGCGCTGAGATTTGAACCAAACAAATATGTTTTTAAAAGTTTATAAATGCAGGCAGCATTAAATAAATTTTAAATTTATTGAACTAAGAAAATTTCATTTTAGAATATTTTTTTAGCCACATTCTATACGATTTTATGCAACTATGTTTAGAGGTGAAAATAGTTTTAAGCACCGATACATTTAAAAAAATCTTACTAATTCAAACATCTACTGTCAAAGAGTCGACATACTAGTTGTATACTATGTATGTATGTTTGTATATAATATTTTGAATATAATCTTCTAAGAATTAGTTTTAATTAAAAATACGTTACAAAAATTCTGATAGTGCATAGATAATATTCCTTGAACATATTGAAGGAATAAGACTATTAAAGTATGAAAGCTTTATAAAATGTAATTTGACTTAAAATGCACATTCGAATTAATATGAAAATTTATAAAAATACGTTATCTTTACTTATATCTGATGAATGAATATTAAAATTCTACTCGTGTACAAATTAAAAAATCACAAGATGTTTTTAAACAAATAGTTTCAAATTTTGAAAAGCGTTTTTAATAAGAAAACAAAATTAAATAGCATTTGCTTTAAAAAATCATATGGGAAATTCACAGAGTTCTCAAGCCGCTTTTCGAATTATTCGTGTTTTTCCAATTTTCCGGGTTATCTATACTGGGGTTTCCAAAAGCACGAGTTTCGAGTTATTCAAAAAACTCGTTTTATTGCCTCATATTATTCGACAAAATTGAATATTATTGTTTTCAATTTAAAAAAAAGCTTGTGTAGAGTCACCTTTGAAATATACATAAAACAGTTGTAAACTTGACCTTTGAGCTCAAAATCTAACACTGCAACTAACTAGCGTTACAGGTAATTTCTAAGTTAACGTTTAAACAATATTAACATAAATTCATTGTTTTATATGAAATGCTTGACATACTAAAGTCCTGTTAGTAATTGATTAGATACTGTTTTATGTTCAATTCTAATCATTTATCCGTGTGGGAAACCAAAAAGCGCACACACATTACAAGAACGAGGTGACCATATTTTTTAACCAAATATTTGGTTTTTTTGGTGCAAAATATGTCAACGTGACTTTCTTGAGATGCGTCAACCACGAATTTATTTTTCAAATTTACGCCGTTTTTTAACCAAAATTATTTTTCAAAATTTTCGAAAATTGCAATCTAATTTCTTGCGGATTTCAACCAAAAAAGAAAGAAAAAACAGCCATATTAAATTGAAGTTAGGAAA
Organism: Pollenia amentaria; assembly: GCA_943735925.1. Classification (NCBI taxonomy): domain Eukaryota; kingdom Metazoa; phylum Arthropoda; class Insecta; order Diptera; family Polleniidae; genus Pollenia; species Pollenia amentaria. Next base: position 231,894,521 of record OX031009.1, on the reverse strand, counting down.
GTTCAAGGAGGGATTCGATAATCGAAAAAAAATAACTGATCTTATGACGAGATATTAGAAAATTAATAACCCGCAAAAATTTAACAAAATAGGTATTATTTTGAAATTCGGCTAAAAAGTTTCTTGAAAACTAAAAATTTAAATATCTTTGATTTCGTAAGTATCGAAAAGATTGTGTATAAGCTTGATGTGCATCTTAGAATAAATTGGACAACGAGTAAGATTTTTACTCTCTTTAATTCTTATTCCTTTAAATTTATCCAAAAAGGAAGAAAAATTGTGCAAGTAAGGAGATATGTCAGATATATTGGAAATTTTTATATAAAATAAATTAATGTTCAATTAAAAACTGGTCTTCTTATTTTCCATTTATTTTTTAGGAAAAGTTCATTTAATTTTTACTGTCAAAAATTCAACTGCGAATTCCGTAAAAACAAATGAATTTTCAGTTACAGGCATTCTTAGTTAATAAAGTTTTGACCAAGCTAAAAAAAAATTAACAAGTGTTTAATTTTCATTATTATTAAAGATTTTACATAATTACTTTCTTCATACTAACGAATTTGACACACCTAAAAATTCCATTTTATGTTATTTCAAAGTTTACAATTGGAAATTTTTAGAAAAAAAATAAAAATTTCTACAATTAACCTGAAGTAAGAAATTTGTTCAATAAATCCCTACAAACAGGGGAAAATCCCTACATTTGCCATCACTGCTTTAAACATATTTGTTGTATACAAAAGCATTTCCTTTGTTGAGCTGTAAACGAAAAGTCGTGAATAACAAACAGTAAAATTGTTTCGTCACAACAATATAAAAATCAATCAATATGACTTTTCAGGTCAAATATGATTAACTTTTACATTGTTTTATTCGTCCAACTAGTCGTTACAACAATAGCAAAACTAAATAAGGGCCAAATAGACAAACGAGCTAAAGTTTTCTTGGGATAATCTAGTATATTTTTTAAACGAATTATAGTTGCTGTATTTAATTTTCTGTTTAAACAATACGGATGAATTGTGTGTTAATATGTTGTTGTAAAGTTTATTCGAATTTTCTGTGTGTATATCAATTTTAGTTATATTATACGGACGTACACTACTTGGCTTCATGCTTGATGGCACATTTGTGCCGGATGTGATTGCAAAATAATGATTTATGATTTTTATTTCATTCTTTTTTATCCACTCCTGCTATGACTATGACAACTTTCTTTTTGTTCATTTTGTTTGCCATACTTCAGTAGTTCCAACTACACCAACAACTTCATTACTTTAAACAGTCGTTCACACAAACATCTTCTGTGCTTTGCCCAAAACTGTTTTCGAAAACTAGAAACACCTATTTTTCCTTACGAGTATTTCAAATACTAACAAATATACAAACATACAAATGTACATACATAAATACCAATAAGATTTTACGCTACTTTTTTTTGGTTTTAGTCAAAACAGGCGCCTGCAGACTTTGCCAAAAAAAGAAATTTTTCTTATTTTTTCTCGTATTTTTATTAAAGACAAGGGGGAAAAACGATAGAAGTAAGAAAAAGTGACTTGTACATCAGTTGTACGTACGGAAAATTGAAAAGGAAAGTTCAAACATTAGCAACAGCCTTTGTGACTTCATATGTTTGAATGTTTTTGAGAAATAGAGAACAAAGATTTATGGAGATTTGGGCGTGTTACTGACACACTACTCGATTGCCATCAATGACGCAAGTCATCTGAAGAAAGTATTATAACATTTCTTAGACCTGTTCATAATAAACTACTTAATACTACTACTTTAGTTTACTTTGCTAACTCACATCTGAACTTATTCCAAGGCAGAGTATGAAAACCAGTAAAATGAAACTACCTCGTCATTAGTAATCAGCCTATTGGAAATGAATACACTATTTCCCCGAGGATGATATGGATATTTCAAAAGAGTTTAGATATGGACCAAAGAAGTCAACTACAAGAAATAAATTATCGTTTCCTATTTGTAGGCTGGTAGTAAAGTTGTACCAAACACTTAGAAGAAACAAATTTGCACTTTAATCACCAAACTAAAACATAAGCTCTTTTTATTAAAAATTGATTTTAAATACAATGGCCCATTCTCATAGTCAAAATAATGAATACTTTAAACTAAAAATGCATGTAACGACAATTATTCTAAATTCTACTTAGGAAAAAGTCGACTTTATTTTTGACTATGACTGTGGCCCAATGATTTTTGTTTAAAATTTAAGAGTACATAATTTGATATCCTTACAATGAATTTCTATTGAGTGTATTTTGTTTTACTACGAACAAATAATAATTAGTATTGTGGTTATATTATTGAACTGTTACTGGCTTTTAATCCAAATTTCGATATTTTAATCAGGCTCAAGCTCATTGAATTTAATTTTCATTAAATTATTTTTATGAAGAAACGAATTTTAGAACATGTGAATTAAATAAAATTTATTGATAATTTTTCATTCTTGACTGAGCTGGGAATTGAACCCAGGTTTTCACGGACAGGTTACCCTGACTAGTTTCGATTGTAACAAAACAATCTCTTCAGAGGGTTTGCAGTTTAACACTTACCGCCATTGACGACGGATGACGTCATTAGCCAAACATCAATCTTTAAGCCAAATGGTATTTTACCTTGGTAGATCGAAATTTGCTTTAAATGAATGATAACCTATTTTAATTGATTTACATGTTTAAACAACTTTGACTCTAATGCATTTTTGTCTCCATACAGTGATTTTTTTAAAACATATTCTGATAAGGGATTTCCAGCAACAAAATAAAAACAAACGAAAAAAGGGCTCTGTGGTTACAATTTTCCCACCAATCACCTGTATTTAGTGCACAAAAACAAAATACAGCTAAAGACCGAGATTCACTATCCTTTACAACCGTACAATTCTTTCACACGAAAAGCTGAAAGAATTCTATACGACATAAAAAAGTCTACAAAATCTGCTGTCAACGCCACACTATCCCACAAAAAAGAGGCTAACTCATATGATTCAGCTACTTTACAAGAAAATGCAACTCTGATCGCATAGAATCTATAATTTTATGAAAATGTTCATAAACATTTGCTTGTGACTTGTGAAAAAATCTGTCACTCAATTTCATTTTAAGCCACACTATCATACTTTTGAGCCCACAAGATTTTTTTGACAAATCATACGATTCTTCCCAGACGAATCATAGATTCTTCCCAGCACTCTAACAAGTATGTATTTAAAAAGAGGCAGTTATTCTGAAAATGTTGAAGTCAACCAATTTAACAGTTATTGCAAAAAATTTTTTTTAAACCTCCGTTTTTAAGGATTTAGATGAAATCCTTAAAAAGATGAGCATCGCACGTTGAAGAGTGTAATCAAAACTAAGACAAATTGAAACAATTTAGTTTCTCATTCTTTCAGCCGATACTCAACGAGTCGAAATAATTTTTTCAATATTGTAAAAACTAAAATAAAACCTTTAAAACACTGAAAAAATAATTTCGATTTATTCAGTATCGACTGAAAGAATTAAAAATAAATTTGCTTTCGAATCGAAAAAGTATTCGATCACAACTGCCAGAATTAGCCCCCTGATTATTTAAAGTAACAGTGGAAATATATAATATCTGTATAATAAAGTTTTCATAGTCCCATGCAGATTCATTATAGGGAAGTTCGACTGTATATACTAATATCAAGGAACACTTCAGGCAATGCCATTCCATTCAAAATTAAATATACGGAGTTTAATCATCCTTACACTGAATCAAAAACGTACGTGGAGACATAGAAAATTTCCGCTGAGCAAACGAAAAGTTTATTAATTAACGTTCGTTGTGAAAATGAATGACCGTTCTTAAAAAGATTTTATTTAAATAATTTAATGAACTATTCGTTAATATATCGAAAAAGTTCATCAAAATAACGAAGGAAGTTTTTCGTTAATTCAGTAAACCTTTTCATTAATTTAACGTATAATTTTATTTTGCAAATAAGTTGAATCAATGAACACAGTCTCAATGAATTATTTTTTTCCAAGTAACATTCACAATTCCCTGCCGTAAGCCCCTAAAAACTTAAATAAACTCATAATAAAAATTACATGTTTTTAAAAATTTTGCAAAGTTATTATGCGTAGTTTATTTTGTACTTGATTTATAATGAGAAATTTGTTGACAACAAAGTGGGTCTAAAGATTTTCTAATGTTATCACTCCATTCTTTTGAATGGTAAACAAATTTTATTTGTGTTCCAAAATCAAAAGGTTCCAAAAGTCTGCTTAAGTTAAGCCCTTCAATAACTTTTATTGCTTCCATGTCGAGTCTTTCCTCTAAAATGGATACAAAAAATTTAAGAATTTACAAATATATACATATTTACATATATATGTACGATTATGTTAAAGTTTTAATAACTAAAATAAATCCTTTTTACTAATACGTTCCATTTTTCCAATAATGGTTCTAAATTTGGATTATTATTACTTCAATTTGCCATATTTGGTACGTCGCTGGAAATATTATAAACGCTGACTGGTGTGCTTTCACTCTTTTGCAGAATATATCCGTGTTCGATAGTAAAGAATTTTGAAAATGGTCTACCACATTTACACATACACCAAATTATTTTACTGCATATTTATTAACTTAAAAATGTTCTTCATTTTTATTAAATTTGAGAAAATTTTTGTAATACGAATATACCCGATAATATTCAAAATTTTACACTGCATTTGTGGGTTTGTTTAGACAATATATGCAGTAGAACCCATTCAAATAGAATTACAACAGGAACTGACCAAAAATGGGAAACTAAAGGTACGGTCAAATATGGCAAACATTTGCCGAAAAACGTCAAATATTTGTTTGCGACAAACAGGAAAACAGCTGATTTTGGGCTAATAAATTTGTTTGGTGTCAAACAAAAAGGCTTTTAATGTGACCACTCAATAACAAATATTTGCCTGTATTTTGAGCAAACAAATATTTGTTCTTACAATTATTTTGGGAACAACTTAAAAAAATACCACTAAAATCAAATAAAAAAACACAAAGTATTTTAAAAATATTTTTGTAAAATTTAACATTTATCTAATTTATTTGTTAAAAAAAAACACATGGTTTTTGGAATTCCATTAAATTCGTTTTTGATTTTCAGTATTTTTTTTTGTTGTAGCCAAATCGTCGTGCGGTTACGGCCTTGGATCAAAAATAAAAAAGTTATCTAATTATTGTATAAAACCATTTTTTGAGTAATTACCATTTTAAGATATCCAAAATGGATTACGAAATATTAAAGGAACACTGAAATCATATACAGTACACTCGCGATAATATAAATACCCTAATACATGAACACTCAAAAATACGAACACTTATTTTCTTCCATTGACTACTCTAAAATATGAACTTGTGCAAAACCTTTAAAACATAAACAACTTATTTTTCTATTTTTAACGGATTTCTTCATTGAAGTATTTCTCCAACAAGCAAATTATACGACCATGTCGTGAAAATTCAGTGAAATGAAACTGAATTTAAGTTTATTTTAACGGATTTTATCTACCTACACAGTGGTCGATCAATATGTCTTATATACACGTTTTAGTTAGTAAAATCACATTCAGCTGGATTTCCATATTCATCTTTAAATATATTATAAACGGGAAAAGGGGCAAGTATTATTTAGTTAGCGAATAAATTTGGGGTGAAAAAAAAATTTGCAATATGTGGAAGAAAAAAAATTAAAAAGGCTATTATTATATTAAATGTGCTAACAATACGTTTATTTGACCCGGAAAACGAAACACGTGTGGCCTCCCGGGTACCCACAGATTGAAAATGTATTACATATAACGATGGTTTTTGAATATGAGAGATACAAATATAAATTTTAGGGACAAGGCGCTCACTTGCATCAAATATCTGGAGACAGTAAGGAGCGCGGGCCGTGTAAAAGGCGGTTGAACGGATGAAAATCACAGATTTTTTCGCAGTATAACTTTAAGATTTTTTTCTTTTTCAAAAATAAATTGTTTTTAAAATCCAATAAATAAAAAATTTAACATTAGAAACTTTAATTTTTATGGTAAAAACGTTTTTAAAAAGAAATTAGATGCCATTCGCATATATGAACAATCTTGCAAAACTGAACTAGCTTGGTTTTAGTTAGTTCATATTATCGCGAGTGCACTGTGTAATCGATTTAAAACTCAATCTTTTTAAAAATGTTTAAGCAATTTTACACGATATGTATTTTGCGGTGGGCTTGTCAGATGTAAAGTCCATATGTTACTTCACATGTCTGTCAAAATTGACAATTACAGAAGGTTAATAATTTTTGCTTTCACACGTTCCTTTTTGGTTTCATCTGTCATAACCTAAAAACATTCACATTAGCAAACTATTTACTGATTCATATTTATATTCACTTTATATTGTATTTAAGTTAATTAAATAGATTTTAATATATATTTGCCTCCACAACCAGACGACTTGCAAAACAGCTGATGGCAGATGGTTTGTCAGACCAAAATAGAACACGCTCTAATTGAAAGAAATTCCTCTATATTTTCCATCACAATTTGTATTAGTGTTTTGGCAAAAAAATTTATATATTTTGACAGTTTGGTCAAATATTTTGCTTCGGCAAATATTTTTTTAAGTGTGACTATATGGAAAACATGTTTGCTAATATGTGTGTTTGCCGCTATTTGACATCTGTTCGAGCAAACAAAAATGAGCAAATAAATGTGCGTAGTGTGACCACAAAATGAAACCTACATTGTTTTGAAAAAAATTTTGCCAAATAAAGGCAAACATATTTGGAGCTAATATTTGCCATATGTGACCGTACCTTAAGAATGTTTAAAAAACCAACTTAACAAACATTACGCCCATGATTTTTTTTTAGTTCAATGTACGAGTTCGACGAGTTAACTAATCAATTGTTCATTTTATGCGTAGGATAAAGTTAAATTAAGCTTATGTTAAATGAACACATAATTAATTTTAAAGTACGAGTCCTGTTAACTGAATAAACTATTCCTTTGCCAAATAAAAGCTTTATTTATTTTTAAGTACATTCATTACTACAACGAATTGTACATTGTTCGTTTTAAATCCATGGTAATGAAATATTTAATAAATAAATGTTAATCGAGTCAACATAAACTTTTCATTATACTAGCGAATAATTCATTCGGCTAACGAAAACTACTTTAATAAACTTTGTTCGTTAATATTATGAATACTTTTTGGTTCAGTGTAGCATTTTATTTGTTGAGCCCTTGGATTTGGATGTTTTTAAAGTCATTTATTATATGACACAAAAACACATTTAATGTATTATTATTAAATTTATAATTTCTTATAATTTTTGCAACCGCAGATATGATTTCCTTCGCTAAGTTTAACCGATTGAGGCCCGACGTACTCATATGAGGACGGTTCTTCATATGGCCCCAATAGTTTCGATTCTTAAAATTCCGTTTATAAACAAATTTGCATTAAAAAAGAGTGTGATTTTAAAATGAAATATTAACTTTTATAACTTTATGCTTAAATGGATTAAAATTGGAGGTTCAATTAATACATTTGAAAAACTAAGATTTTATCCAAAGCGACGGTATCAATTTTTGTATATTCATGGATCCTTCAACGCATTTTTATGGATTTATTTAAATACAATCGCTGTAGCAAATTAGTATGATTTTGGATATACATATATATATTGTATATGTATGTATGTATATCAACATTTCAACGAAAGGGGTTATGTATAAAAAATATAAAGCTAATATTATTTTTGTTTACTTTTTGCTAGTGTTTGCCATCTTTTTATGATTTCAAAGGTAAAGTCTAGAAACAGGTTAATAGAAATAACACACTTCTTACATTTCTATGACAATGAGTTTGCTTCCGGTTCCCGAAATAAGTTTGCTAATCACGAAGTTCCAACAGTGCAACGTATTTTACGTTGATACTTCCCTAGACGAATCAACGGTAAAATATTTCGGACCTCATCTAGCCAAGCAATGATGGCATGTGCCGGTCAGCGTTGCCAAATGAGCATTTTGAAGTTTTTCCAAACATTGAACAGTTTTGAAGTTTTTTATTAAAAAAAAAAATTTTTTTGTAAAATGTGCAGTTTTTGCATTATTATATTTTTATTTTCAATTCTGATATGCTATTTTTTATTCCTTAAGCCATAATCTTACCTAATTTGCTTAACACATACTCATATAAAAGAGGCAAGCTTTAAGAGCCAAACAAAAACACGCATTCTCCGTTAACAAATAAACCACACAAACCTAATTAATAATTTTGCAATAAATTCTAATCAAAAACTTTTATTCTTTATAAGTTTTTATGCTTCGTCGTTTCCTTCTTGACTCTGCAAAATTTTCACTTAAATTAATAAATTAAGCACTAGGTAGCGCAAAAAATTGGAAAATTTGCAACATTTCGATTTTTCTACAAAAATGTATTAATCGTTTGGCAAATACCCCAATAAACAACGCAAAAGGATTGTACAAACGTACAATTTGGACATGTTTGCTAAGCCGTTTGAGTAGTTTATTTGGCTTTTACTTTTGAAAGTTTAATTATGTCCCTGCTTACATTTTGTGATTTTCGTTGTTTCTTTTTTAAAGTTGCATTTGAGTTTTCATTGTAAAATTTCTATTGCAGCAATTTTTTATGTATGTTTACTTGACAAATAGCAAATCTGAGCCGGAACTAAAATAAATTTTGGTTAAATGAAAAAACACAAAAAATCGCAAGACTACATGTACTTGTGTACCCTTCTTAATTCCACACTCTTTCATCTAGCCAACAAAGTAACGATATTCGTTAATAATATAATAAAATAATTAATCACTCTGCATCGAAAAGGGTGTTTTGAAAAATTTCACGTATAAGCCCTACTTTCAGCACCGAATAATATTTTTCTTAAGTTTTTGTTCTTTAAAATGTGTAATTAGCTTCTAATAGTTACTGGAATAAAGAAGTTGTAATTAATTTCCTTCTAGCTTATTGGTTAAGAAAAAAAAATTTTAGATTTAAGTGTTATTTATATCCTACTAGCTTAACCCGGTGCGCTTCGCTACACTGGCAATTGTGTTCAGATATATGGTATTTAATATGTCTTCTATGAGGGGTACTGCTCCTACTCTGTCTACCCCGCACATTTTTATATTGAAATTTATAGTTTACTATAATAGTAGCTTTAACCACGTTTGAAGACTCTCCCTTTAATAGTTCTTCAGTTGAGCGATATTTAATGTATGCATCCTATGGGAGGTATTTCCCCCCCTGCGCCTACCCGCTTTATTTTTATTTTCAAAAGTGTAGTATACCATAAGAGTGACTTTTAGAAAGTTTGAACATTCTCACTATTACAGTTCTTAAGATATGCGATGTTAAACATTGGCGTCCTATGGGGTATTCCTATACCCCCGCTGCTATTTTATTTCAATTCCGGGGCTCAGAAGATCCTACTACAAAAAGTTCAGCAAAATGCGTGCAGCGGCTCTTAAGATATGCGTTAATTAATATTGGCATCCTATGGGGGGTACCAATTCCCCTGCCCCTATCGAAAAAATAAGTAGCCTTTTTTATTTTAAGGGCTCACGTGATGTTACTGTAAAAATTTCGGGAAAATCGGTTCAGTATAATATTGGCATCCTATGGGGGGTACCAATTCCCCTGCCCCTATCGAAAAAATAAGTAGCCTATTTTATTTTTAGGGCTCACGTGATGTTACTGTAAAAATTTCAGGAAAATCGGTTCAGTAGTTTCGGAGTCTATAAAGCGACAAACATACAAACATACAAACATACAAACACACATAATTTCATTTTTATATATATAGATGAAAATTTGGTTCATAAGCCTTTTATAAATCAAATATATTTTCTTTAAATAAGGGGGTAAATGAAAACTTTATAAATAATTTATAATTAAAACAATTCAAAGAAACTTATTATGCAAAAAAAGGGAAAAGTGATTGGTAAACTTTTCTATTCAAAATCTTTTGCGGCTACTATTTGCTATTGGAAGTTCTTACATTCACTTTTTACGGATAAATGGTGTTCGCTTAAGTAAATATATTTTTATTTAAGAACTTTGTAGTTCTGTCAAGTACAAACACTAAAATCAAACGGCACTAAAAATAATTTGATTTTAATGGTTCAATTCAATAAATCCTTTTTATATTCATTAAATTACTAAAGACTTGTATGAGTTTTTAAAATTTTACACATAAATTGATAGTAAAAATTTTATAGACAAGAAAATTTCAAATTAATTAATTTCGTGCACATTTAACTTTTTACATGGAGCTTTTCCCTCAGCACGCCGAATTAAATTGAAATGTTGTAAAACAATCACAAAAAACTTAACACAATTTTAGAATCATTAAATGACTGAAAAGATTTTTCATAAACCAACCAGGCATCACTTGATTTTGGGTTGTTCATAAAAACACTCACCTAAACTAAAACACACTTAAAAAAAGGCATTTAGATTGTTTGTATTTGTAGTTATTTTTCCTGTTAAAGTAAATTAACATATAAAACTATCAGTTATTTTAATTTAAGAAACATTCTGTTCAAAACAAAAGTCCTTAAGGGAGTTAACGACTAAAAACTACGTCAGAAATACTATAATTTTCTATACTTGAAAATGAAAATCTCTCTTGCAACTAAAGGACATCTCTGCAAGGGATACCTTAAACAATTTGGAAATTATAATTTAAGTATGCTTTACACACTTCTAACACCACTGCTACTCTACACACTTAAGTAGCAAAACAAAAGCTGTAAAAGAGACAGTCAATTTCCATATTCAAATAAATATTAACACACACACGTACATACGATGTATGTTCATCTATATTCACATACATTTCGCACATACAAGTTTTCATTTATTCAAAAAAAAAGAAAAAAAAATCTGACTAACTATCTATATAAATGAAGTGTTGCATAAATTTTATTTGCACGTCAAATAAATTGGAAATAGCTTGCCCCAACTTCTATTTTGTGAAAAACTTTTTTCCCTTACAAAAACTCAGGTCTGCTCTGCTACTTGTTGTTTTGTTATCCTTGTCCTTCTGATTTTGCCACTCTTTCTACTGCTGGTAGTAGTGGTACGAATAACACTATTGTTCATTCAGAATTTTGTCATTTATTGTACTATATAAGAATATATATGCATATATTTAGTAAAACCAGGGTTGGGAAACATTTCAAATAATTGTATTTCCTACAGTTTACAATGTAAAAATTAAATATCTAGTGAAAGGCGAATTCACCCAGTGATTTACATTTGTTTTTGTTGTTTGCTGGTTGATATTGCCCATATGCAATAAGAAGATATATTTATAATATTTTCAACCACTTTAGCCAACAAGGCAAAATAGTCAGCTGTACTATTAAGACCACCTGGTAAATTAATACATCTTGGTTAAGCGTCTTTTAACTGTCATTTGAACTTTTTCGTAAAGACTTTAAAAATTATGAAACATGCAACTATTTTCCCCAGCCCTGAGTATAATTCATCAACACAACTACCAGTATTTTGTATGATTTGTGTGATTGGATGTTTTAAAGAGTGAAAGAAAATCAGGGTAACAAATATATGACGATGAAGCCAAGCTTTTAAACGGTAAGGCCGTTTGCGATTTCGCTTAAAATCGACTTCAAATCACGTTTATACACTTTATGTTAAGTATTATGATATAATAATTATTACCATTTAGTATAATTTATGTAAATCAAAAAAATCGAAATCTGTGATATTTGTTCCACTGTTTGTGCGAACTGAAGTACATATTTTTTTTGTCTATTTCAATTTACACAACAGCTTAATAAACATGAAATATTATGTTGAATGAACGAATGAATGAATGAATGTATAAATGAATGGAAAAAATAGTATGATTGACTGTCTAAATGAATGCTGTAAAGATGGGAGGATGGTTCGAATAAATAAACGAATGAAATGGATAGTTGTCCCTGTAACGAATAAAAATAAATAGAAACAATCATTTGTGACAAATTAGAATTTTTGACGCTTTCTCTACGTCTGTTTGTTTGCACTCTTGTTGATTGTCTATTGAGTAGAAGACGAAGAGCTTTTCCATCCCATTTATTTAACAAAACTGTGTGGATTATTAAACAAATTAGCAAAAACAATTTTGATTTTTATTTTTTTTTTAATTAATTTCGTTTTACTTTCAATGCAGACTTTTATATCTTAGACATTGCACAAACTGTTAACTCTATTATAATAGTTGTTGTTATTGTAGAAGGGGGATCTGAAGAACAGGTGTTACTGAGTTGACAGTCCTTGGTCGGTATTCGTTGAACTCCGAGCCGTTCCGATGCGTAGAACCGACTTTCGCGGGAACGAATAGTAGTTGTTGTTCCTTGATATTCACCAGTTAGAAACAACGATTTTCATTTAGATCAACATTTTATGTTTTAAATAAAACCATCAATTTTATCAGAGTGTAATTTGGACAATGCTCAAACTTCTTCCCATTTTACCTTATCCATTTTTAAAGTCTCGTGATGAGGCGATTGTTGAGGCTAAATCCATTTTGCGAAAGTGTTTCTAAAGGACCGGATTAGAAATCTATATAAATTTATGGACTACACACTACAAACAGACTTTTTGCATGCATATTTGTACCGTTATTTCTAATATTTATTTAATCATATGGGTTAAAACTTTATTAAATATGTATATACATATGTAGAAATATATTTATTTAATGTTAAAAAGCATATCGCACTTGATTATAAAGAGGGTATTAACTCAAAATGTAATAATTCTCAGTAGAGCAGAACATTTTTTAATTTAATGAGGCATATTTCTTTTAGGCATATGAAATTTAGTGACAATTTTTCTTAAAATCTATACCTATATAACATAAGTTCCCTAATCTCAATGTTTATAACAAAGCCTTTTATATATTTTCCATTTATATTTATTTCGTTGATGAATTATGTTGTTATAACATCTCTATATATAAATTTTGTGTAAATACATGATTATCATATAACAAATGACCATGATCGGTAGTGTCTGTTATATTAAATCGCAGCCCATCAAAAGATCGCACTTTATTAAAAAAAAAAATGCAATAAACACATTCTTTAAAATGTAACCATATTAATAATATAACAATAACATTAAAATTGTTCATAAGTGCAAAAATTTAAGAAATCAACTGTAACATTTAAAAACAACAACTCTTCCAAAATGAAAACAAATTATTTAAAATTGTCTTTCTCTTTTTTATTTCTTAATCTCTACTGTTCTCCAATTTAATGCATAGCAGAAAATTTTGCATGATATTGTTCTTTTTACTATGTAAACACAAAAACAAAGCATACTGCTTCTGTTATGTGTTTACATTGTTTTTGCTCACACGTATGTGAATTGTTTCAATGTATTAGTACCACTACAATCCCTGCAGATAATATTGGACTACGTGGTCCATTGTGGCTTAAATGGACTACTTACAACATGGTCCAATGTACTGAAGTATGAGACCATATTAGACAAATTAACATGCAGTGCTGCCAACTGCATGATGTATAGGTATACACTATACTATAGTTTACAGTATTACATATTGGTAGCCCTGTTGTTGTCCATTATTAATTGTTTATTTAAAAGTAAAACAGGAAAGTTTTTTAAGATTGTGAAAAAAAAAAATTAAAAATACCAAGTAAATATATATAATAATAGCAATAATGGATTACAGTGCACGCCATAAAAGGCGATTAGTGAAAAAGTAGTAACATGGAGTACTTTTGAAACTAACCCACTTGAGTACTCCATGGAGTAGTGGTGTAGTGGTCCACTCCTAGGACATCGTAATGTTAAATATACCACATTTTTATCATATAATTGGAGTAGTTTTGGAGTACTCCTACTCCTTTATGGACTACTCTTTACACGCATGTATGGACTAGTCTCGATATCTGCAGGGATACAATATATAGTTAAGGCGGAAAAGACATCCTAAGAAAACCACTTGCCTATTAATATATAGATGATGATTAAAGAAAAATATTTTAACAACATGATAATATTATGAGTGAAGCAGAGTGTTGACCTTTGATTAAGTTAGATTAAGTTAAATACTACTTTTGACAACTCATTGTTGTTCTTTCGATCTTTGCAATCATAAACATTTGAAACAGTTTCATTTAATCATAATATAGTGATGGTAATAATAAAGTTAAACAAATTTCCCTGGGTCTAATTTTTGTGTATCTTCGATAACAATTTGCCATGTTCATTATACATAATCGTTATATTAAATTTAATATACATGTTAGATGCATAAAAACCCCTAGTCGCACCAAAGGAAGAAACGTATTCACTCTTATTCTGCCTTTCGATTCGGATCGTATGTATTCTGCACTACGATCGTAGCTACGTTTTGTTTACTAACAGAAAGATCCTTGATTTTTTATTTATTTTGTTTAAAAAACTGTGTAATTAAATGGGAATACCTTTTTCCGTCTGATGCGAAGCTGAATGCGGGAACGTAATCGAAATGCATAACAAGGGTCAATTTGCCCCGTTTCTTGGGTAATTGGGTTTTATGACTGGGTAGCCAGCCCTGAGCATCCAGTCCTGCCATAAGGAACACTTTTATACAGCGAGCTGCTTGATGCAACTACAGAAGCACCCATGTGGTTGCGAACTGTGCTAGATGTTTGTTAGTTAGTAACACCGATGACTCGCCACGTTACGTTGAGTATAATTGCCACCTCAGAACCCCCTAGTCTCTAAGCCGCTGAGAGTGATATGCCCCGCAAATCTGAGGGGTTCATATCACTATCCGCACCCTGTTCCGGTAGCATTCAGCTCTGCTTCCCATAAAGTATATTGAATCATTTTAAATTTTCGCAAAGGTATTTTAATAACGTTCTTTTGAATTGCATATTGCATATTGAGCCTGAATTTTAAAAATTGATTATATTGCAAAATTTTCAATTTTTCTTGATATATTCCCTAAGCCTTAACTTTATAAAATACCAATTTTTGCCTGTTTACACAATCCTTCCAGCCAAATTAAAAAACATATAATTTTTCCACATGCAGTCTATTTATGGAAAGTAAAATACATGCATTTATTAAAATTTTTTTTCTTCATAGCGATTAAGTAACAACATCCATTTGTTTTTAATACGGAACTTAAATAAACTTATGCGTTGAAACAAATACACACGCCAGTATAAACACACACACGTGGAATTTTCTTAACCTTGACTTTAAAAACATTTATTTCTGTTCGAAAATATTGCAATATATTAAGTACTGAGTGCTTGCTAAACATCTTTCTTTTAACGTCTCTTAAGTGAAGAGAACAAAACGTAAAACTTAAATAAAACTTGAAAAGAAAAAAAATTTAAAAGCAGAAAATATATGAAGAGAACACACACAATGCATTAGTTGTAACATTAGTCTAAGTAATGTGTAATTTCCTTTAAATTTTCTTCAATTCTTTTCTTTTGGATTTATTTTTTTCTTCTTATTTACTTGGAATACAATTTGCTACTTGTTGTTTTTATTCTTATACATACATATTTATGTATCTTTTATTTTTTGCTCATAGTTTCGCAAACAACTTTAGAACGACATCAAATACACTTAATACTGACACACTGTTCAGTGCATGAAAATGCGGAAAGCAGAATTAAAAAAAATAAAAATTATGAGGAAAAAGTATGAAAAATTTCTTTATACATTGAAAAATACGCACGCACATTTTCATATCCGGGAAAAGTTTTTAAGCTCGTTTGCATTAAAATGATGATGCTTTTTCATTCTGGATGTCAATGTAAAAGGGAAATACAAAACGTCATACAAAAACTCAAGAAAATGCGAGAACTCACTTTAAATAAAAGTTTCTTGGTTTAATTTCAAAAACAGTTACAGCAAAAGTAAATTGCGAGATAAGTTATTTTATATGAACATCCCAATAGATACAAAAGATGAGTTTATTATGTGTATTAAATTTAGCGAGTATAATAGTAAGAGAGGTATAAAACTACCAAACACCAAATATAAACCGATGGTACTACGCGACTAACAAGCTGGTTTCGGACGCACCTCATTTGCGTTGGCTAAGCCAATGCACTCCACATTATAATTGTACAATCCGTTGAGTGGCACTCTCCTCTTAATATATTATTTGTAGATTTTCAAAACGCATTCTAAGCCATCTGGTGCAGCGCAACTTGGACATCACTGAAAAATAAAAGTGTTCCAACAAAAGTTATTAGTACAATCAAAGTGATGTTCGAAAATGCCACGGTCCTCCGGTGTGATAGTCCGCCATTGTGGAATTAACAGCGAGCGATTTACCACTAACGCTGGGGTGAAAAAGGGTTGTCCTTTATCATCCCTATTCCTCGCTACTACACTGGATAACATCATTGAAGAAATAAGCAAAAACTGAGAGGAATAATTTGGAGTCTACACAACTACATTAAATACTTAGATTTTGCGGATGACAAATGTTTAATCTTCTACCGAGACTGCGATATGCAGAATAAAATACATGAGCTGGTTTTTCTATACAAGGCCGTTGGCATTGCATTTAAAGTAAACATTTACAAGGTTTTACCGTATACATATGGCGTTCAACACAATTATCTTCCCAAAACAAGATACGCATTTTCAAGAACTGTGTGAAATTCCCGCTTTTATATGGAAGTGACATATGGCTTACAACGGGCACAGTCTTGAGGAAGATTTAGTCATAAATAAATAAATTCGTGCGTACTATATTTTTTACTCGAATACAATTTCAAGCACAGAACTGGAAACATAACCAACGGGATTTCAGTGACAGGCCATACGGAAGCAAAATAAGTCATGGAAGAAATCAAGACTTATTGCTTTGATTCAATAGATGGAATAATCTTGAAGTAAAGGAACAAAAATCACACCAAGATGTAATGAGATATAATATAATAAAGTTTTTCAAAACCAGATAATGCTGCTTATAGTGAAATGTGTAGTCAATTAGAGTTTTCATTTACTGACATTTTCAAAATGACAGTTTTCGCAAAATTCTTTTTATCTTGAAATGCTAGCAAATTTTTTTTAACTGCCTGGCCCACAATGTCGAAAAGAAAATTTCTTTCGTATAGTTGCATACAATGAAACCAAAAACCAATTTAAGTTTTTTATTATTGTCTTTTTTCGACATTGCGGGCCAGGCAGTAAATGTTTTGTCTTTTTAATTATTACAGTCTTTTTGTTAATAAAATTTTAATTATGTACCTCAGGGTCCTTGGAAGTTGCTTGTGCAGATGTTACGGCAAACGGCAAATTTCACTGATTTTCATATCGCCGTTAAAAACTACCCAAATATGGTTTTGAACTGCGATTATTCTGAGGAATGCGTCGCAACAACATAAATTTAGCTTTAAATTCCTCCGCTTAGTGGTTTTATTATAAAAATTGGACTCAGAACTTAGAAGAAAAATCTTGGCCCGTGCGAGAATTAACTCGGCTATAGACGAATATTTCTAAATTTCGAAAAACTGAAGAATTTGTCACTTTATGCCATGGTAATTTGGTAAGGGCACTTACTGTTCTATTCACTGGACACTGGGGTATCGGATACCAGCAGTTAATATTAAGTTATGTCATTAATGCAGATTGTAGTGGCAATTCCTAATACGAATTCTTGATGTGCCTTGCGAATTCGCATCCACAATGGTGTTGGCTCACATAATTTTAAAATATCAACAACTTTTAATTTTCTTCAAATAAATTTTAAATAATATAAATGATAAATTTTCTTTTATTTACGTCAAAATGAATTTTTTCGCTTTTAATTTCCGCCAAAACAGATTTTTATCAATATGGAAAAATAGTCATATGGTCATTAAGTCATTATGGACTTATGGGTATTTAAATACCAATTTTTCCTTATATAACCTGTGTCGGCCAGGTGTGTTATCAAATCGCTTTTAATTTTTTTACATCGCTAAGAGGATACCCAAAGCTATTCAAATCGTTTGGGCATTTTTAATTTTTCGGATTGTGCTTTATTTGGTAACAATTTTTCGAGCATTTTTGGACATAGAAGAAACGATCATTTCCCCTATATGATAACTAAATGAAAAAATCAAAAAATGTTCTGCTTTGCCAACAATGTCGGCAAGAACATTTCAAAAACAAATTTAATTTTTTATTATTGTTTTCAACATAAGAATGCGAAAGAAATTTTCTTGTCGATATCGTAGGCCTGGCAGTTAAAATTTTGAACAGAATTTTTTCCAAACAAAAATTTGTTACAGCCATGCAAAATAAAATTGAATTAAAGAAAGATCAACGAATTTTTTTAAACGAGACCAAAAAAAAAATTGGTAAAAGTTAAATGTAGTGTAGAGAGAACATTTAACATCAAAAGGTTTATCACTCTTATGGGTGTGCAAAAATTCTTTCCAAAAAGTAGATCTGCATCATTTCACTATTTGCCTTTTTTATACCCACACTACAATAGTGGAGAGTTTCGAAAAAATATATACAAAGTTTCCAAATTAAATAAGGTTAAACTTAACAAAAGATCTATAAAAAAATATATGTATGTATATTACGAGGGCGGATCAATAGGTCTGTGACTTTTTAAATGAAACACAGTTTTTTTTACAAAAAAAAAAAAAAAATTATTCTACAACATAATCTCCTTTTGGCTTACACTTAGTCCAATGTTTCTCCAATTTGTGTATCAACAATCTCACGCACTTTTACTCATCGATCGGCCAACACCATATCGTGAATTTTTTTGACATTTTCGGCTGTATTTGGTCTAGCCAGACCAAATTTTTTTTCCTTGAAAGATATTTCACATAGGACAAAATATTAAAAAAACAGATACGTGAATTCTAAAAATGAAATGTGCTAAACCGAATGAATCAAGTTTGAACCAAATCAGGAAACTACGGCTCATTATGCGCTTAGTTCAATCTAACTACAAAAACCTAACGCAAAAGTCGTTTTAGCTGTGGTAGATGCGAAATAGCAATGTGCTATTTCGCATGAACGCATTCTAAGGTAAATACCATACGTTCAATAAAAAATATATTTATTTACGTTTTATTTAATTGGGATTTTTAGCTGTACAAATTATGGTCTGGCCAGACCAAGAGGAGAACTTAGTGGTAAAAAGTTACCGAGAATCCAAGGGTTAATGAACGCTCGAATTTCACTTTTTTCCATTTTTAAAAAAATCTACGAGGTTGTATGTTTTTAACAGCTGTTAAACGCATAGTAAATGACGGAACTTGCTCAAAACTTGACAGTAGTCTATCAACAGGTGGTACTTGTTGGGAGAAGTGTTGCATTTCATATAACTACGAGGGAAGTTCGAAAAGTCACGGACCTATTGATCCGCCCTCGTAACAATTTATAATAAAAATTAAATATATAAATAATTTAAAAAATTTAAACAACGCATACAAATTCGACATTAAAAATTAAGCAAAAAAACTTAGGCAAAATATTTAAAAAGGAACTCCCTAAAAGTCATTGCGTTGCTGTTTATTTGTTGGTCATAAGGAAGAGCATTCCAAAGACGAATAGCGTTGATAAAAAATTGCCATTCAGAAAATAGGCATCGAACTTTAAGAAATATGATCCTTTTATCCCTTGGTGATTTAGCAAATCTTGTTTTTTTAAAAAGGTAATTTGGCTTTTCGATGTAAATCGCTTTATGCAAAAACAAAAGAACACTTTCGAAAGAAACTGCTTAGAGAGTAATCAATTTGAATTTTTAATAAATAAATAAAATAAATAAAATAAAAATCGATCATTGAGCTACACATCTAGACAGTAATAAGGTTGGTGGCTTACCGGATCAAAAGCTTTAGAGTGGCCAAGAAGAACTCAAAAGTAAGTCTTACCATCATCAAGTTCTCGCCGTATATTCTCCAAGATATCAACTAGAGCAGTTACGTAGCTGTGGTTAGAACGAAAACCTGACTGTTTATCAGATAGTAAATGATTATCATAAACGTAAGAACTTATTTGGCGGTGAAAACCCTTTTCCATTACTTTTGACAGAAAGCTAAGAATAGCAATGGGTCGATATTCTGTGTTTGATTTTGGAATTGGAATTATTTTTTCATGTTTCCACTTTACAGGCAAATTACTTGGTTTTAAAAAACTGAGTGACATAAGGCAGAAGAGCTGGTAAGAATAATACCCAGACTTTGCGATTCTTATTTGATTATTGACTTCCTTCCTCGCAGAACGAAAATCAGCCTTTAGACGTACTGTCGTAAAACCACGTCCGTCCATCCGGCTGTCTGGATGGATGTCTGTTTATGTAACAGTGTGCGCAAAGTGCAGTTATATAGAAAATGTTGAGAATCAGTCAATAATTTCTCGTGGCCCCCATTCAAACTTCTTTTCGGAATAGAGTCTGTGTGCCCATAAACTATCTTATTATGTTTGTATTTAGATTAAATTTGGTACAAAAATATTCAAATAAAAAAATATAAATCGTCTTCAAATTTTTTTAATCGCTCCATATTTGACTCCCGCAAATAGATTTAAATGCCATGACTTACTTATAGGTGATGACACTAATATAAAATTTTGTGAACTGGTAAACTGGTACTGGTAGATCCAGAATAAAACATAGGGCCTTTATACACTCCCGGGCTAAGATCACTTAAAGACGAAAAATAAAACTCATAGGGATGTTCATAACTAAATGATATTCGTCACAAATCTTGTTTCGCCGGGTTCATGATTGCCCATAGGACCGAGATATGGTTCACTCTCGAAATATTGTCTCTATGTATGTACTGTCGTGTAGGGTATCAAATGATCGCGCTTATCCGTTTATTCTTTCTTACTTGTTTTTTTTTTTTTTGTATGGAGATAAGAAGTTCCCTTTAAATGTACTCGTATGTTCTCAAAGTTGTTTAAAACCAATTTTTAGCATTTTAATTAAATTATTTTCACCTTAACGCAGCTACAATACTGAAGACCTTAATAGTTTTTTATGCTAAACATCATTCAACTAGTGAATACTTTGCATCTTGTTTTTGGTGGGATTTGGCTACTTTATTGTAAAGATTAGAATCAAGCAGAACGAGGCGAGGTAGAACAGCAACAACAAAAAAAAAAAGTTTTATAATTTTTAAATAATTTATACTCCAACATGTGCTACGAAAAGAAAGAAATCGTTTATCTATGCGGAATTATCACAAGAGCCATATAAAGCCATATTCATGTGGGTTTTTTTAAAGCAAAATATTTTTAAAATAAAATGTGCAGTTTCTTATATAATTTTTCAGTTTCTATTTGTATTTCTATATATTTAAGCCTCTATAAAAAAACTTAATGTTTTGCTCATTAACATAATAAAGCGCATTTAAGACTAAAATTTTTAACTTTTTGTAAAATAATTCTGTACAAGGCAGAAGGAATTTTAAGCTTTTGGGCACATACAAACAGACATATGGATACGATAGAAATACAGACACGCCATTCAAATGTGAATAAGTTTCTTACTTAAATGGTGTAGAGGGTGATTTTATAAGTTGTTAAATGTCCCTTAAATAACAAAAGAAGAAAAAAAAAAATAAACCAATTCAAAATAACAAAATTAAAAGAATTTTTTTTTTCATTTTTTAAGAAAAAAAAAAAAAACAAATCTTACAAAAGCACAACGACAATAGAGGAGAGAGAGCAAGGAACAAGGGTTTGTTTACAGAATTGTTAAATGAAATATGGAAAAAGTTTCAATTTTAGACAATAATAAACAATAGCGAAAGTTTAAACGTATTTCTTTCACCCTCAATTCAGACGTACTTCTTTACTGCTTTAATACAAACAAAATCAAAAAGATTTTAACAAGTTTAAAAGGTTTTCCGAATTTATCAAATACTTTTTTTGGAGAAAAAGTTTTATAATTTGTAAATACAATAACCATTAAAAAGGTCTATTAGTAAAGATAATAATCTGTGTACTTGTGCTCATTCTTTCTTTATATTAAATTTTTTTCCATTAAATTAAATTAAATTAAATTAAAAAAATAAAATTAAATAATATGTTTAGTAAAACTAAAAGTCGTCAAAGAAGATGAAACAGGTGGAAAAACGGAGATTAATATACAGAACTTTTTTTAAACAACATGCAACTAGGTTGCACATATGTTGCCTTAAGCACACATTTATTTACACACAAATATTTACATTTGCAAGTTTATGTGCCATTGTGTGTAACAGTACGTTCAACAGAGAAGCAATAGACAAGATAGGCTGCCTATAAATCGGATTAAAAAAACCTTTTAAATGAAAATAAAACCTACAATTTTTCCATTGAATATAAAACGGAGAAAAGGAAAATGAAAGAAACAATAGTTAACCTCCAACTTGTAACTGGTGGTTAAAATACATGCATACAAACATAAATACAGTCTAACTTGTAGTTGTATGCGTTTATTAGGGTTCCACTTGTTTTGCAATAGAAAGCTAAAAACCAAACTTCAAATACTTTTTAAATTACCCATGATAAGTTTTTAGAAAAATGTTTTTTGCATGAAAGCGCATTTTTTGCAATAACAAAACATTAATAATCGGCTGTATGCAGCTTTTAACGCTTTTATGCATCCTGTTTTATGTAGATTAAACACTTTAATTATATTCATATGAAGTTGCAGAATATAATTTTTTATCAAAAATTATTTTTGGGAATGAAATATTTTATTAATTAATTCATTTATTAATGATGTGCTAATAATCCCAATTTTTTTAAATGAAAACACTGAAATTTATTGTTGTGGGAAAGCTAGTTCCTATGCGCATTTCGCTGGTTGCTTAGGCCAGCTCGTCAGGAAACTTTTTCCAAATACTTTAGAAAAGCTAAAAATATTATACAAGTAAGACCATAAAGTGAATAAGAATTTTAAAACTCTCTGGTCTTAAATGTAACAATATCAAAGCTTCAACAAAGTCACAACAATAAACCGTCAATTTTTTCTTTCTTACATTCCCCTACAATTGGCTGGGTTTTTTCCAACACAAATTGTAGTTGTAAGAGGATAGAAAAAAACAAAATTAAAAAAAACAAGTTGCTAAATAAAGCAGCTTGCAATTTCAGTTTTTTATTTGCCGGGCACATGCAAATTTATTATCAAAAATTATTTTTTATTACTTAAACGTAATGTAAGTTTCCATCCCTGAATTTATTTAGTACTCGTTGGAAATTCTATATGTCACTTTTATCCAGATGTAGTAAACCATAAAAAAATTAAGTTACGCATTTTTAAAAGATACAAAGCGCTTAATTTAGTATGCAGTGTTCCCTACAAAAGGTAAGCATCTATAACTTAACTCCCTCATAAAAGAAAGTTTTAACCCCCTCCTCTTTCTTTTACACATTTTCCTCTGGTTACAATTATGTGAGAGCAATTGTTGAATATGCATGTTCCGAACATATGCATCACATATAATACAATATTAATGAATTGCAATCGAAAAATTCTCACATAAGCATCGCACTAAAAGCTAGTGTACACTATCATTCAAGTCCTACGCATTCAATAATACTTTGTGAGATTGTAGTCACACTATCACACATGAACATGCTTTTGTTAAAGTGCAGCCCTGATCAAATTAAAAAAAACTACACAATATTACAAAAAATTAATTAGATTTGCGCCAATAAAAAAATTAATAGCATCAATTAAACTTTTAATTCACTTCATTAAAAGTTTAATTCACTTTGATTTGTTTTTTGATTAGTGCTTTAATTGATGAAAAATTTGCATGAATTTTTTCGGAGTATCACACTTTTATATATTACTTGATTTCTTGACATGTATTAATATAAAGTACAATAGTGTAAACTACCCTAACCCTTTGTTTTACCAATATCCACCCTGGGGAAATTTTAGCTCACTGAGGAAATTGTTAGGTTCTTTAAAATCATAATGCAAGTTAAAATCTACTTCCGTTTTTTGTAACGTCACGCTTAATTTTTTTACATTTTGTTGTACAAATATCACGTCAGTTCGCAATGGAAATGTCCATATTTAAGCTGCTTTGCTTGAACATTTTGAAAATTTGTGTCTATAACCAGAGACCCGTAGCTTTTATTTTTTATTTCAATATCATATCGAGCCTTTGCTGCAATACAGTCTTAACTCAAAAAACCCTAATTTTTGAGCTAATGTATTTAATTCTTCAATTCCCAGTGGAACATAGGACCGCCTACTAGCTAATAATGTGGTGTTATACATTAAACACATTTGAGACAGCAGACAACACAAACACACGGCTACAAATGCTGTTGGCTGCAATTGTAGTCACGTAATCAGCTACTGAATTATTTTAAAGACGACAGATACAATTGAAAAAATATAAACAGCTGTGTTTTTTATTATGTATTAACATTTCAGTGGTGCCACTATATTTTTACTTTTTTAAATTTAACAACATGCATAATTGCAGACTCGTACACAAACTGAAGTCAAGCCTACAAAAATATAAATACTTATTTATGATACATTTTTTAACGTAAAAACAAATTAATTAATTAAAAAACAAAACTCAAACATATACAGGAGAATCGCGAAAAATTGTAAAAAATGCAATAATAAACATATGTATGTACCCATATTTTTTTCAATGACTTAGTTTTCATTAGTACAAAAAAAAAAGAAACTTAGATCTAATTTGTACCGGCTGGTTTCAAGTTCACAATTGCTCTTGTACTACAATTTATAATTAATAATTATACAATCAGTCATGTATTATAAGTTAAAGGTGCTACATCTGACGTTTCTCATAAAATTTGTTGTCTAAAAATTTTCAGATAGCGAATTCAGTGTATTTTCTAAAAATTTGCCAACCATCCATTACTGACATCATTGTCTTTTCTGATTGCAGTTACGCGAACTCGTGTTTAGATATTAATATTGAAATTGGAACAGTAATCGCGCAAATACGTTTTTGTTGCTTCAAGAAAAACATTGGTACAAACTGTCTTTAAGATCGGCATATTTCGGTCTATGTAATGTTTTCTTCTGCTCTTTTTCCTATGTGTTCTTCAACGCCTCGAGAATTTTGTGACGTTTCGTTTTTATTTTTTCTTTATCGTATTTCTAATTTTGTTTAAACGTTCAACTTTCGGCTTAAATCTGATTTGTTATGGTTTGTACTGTTTGTTGATTTTTTTTATTAATGCGATTTGAAAAGTTAACTTAGAAAAAAGTCAGTTAAGAAGTATGAGTATTTGAAATGGGCTCTTAATGGGTTAATAAATCGGTAAGCTTTAAACACCATGTAGAATTTTGAATTTTTCAATGATACCCATACTGCTGAGATTCAGTTTATACCTTAAAGGTACCCACAGACGATGCAGCATTTGTCGAAACACGTGTTACTACTTATGTTTCAGTTTTTACCACAGACGATGACACTGAAAACGATACATTAGTATTGCGTGTTTTGTGAATGTACTACTGCAAAACAAAAAAAAGTTTTTATTTATTTTGTTTTTATGCCTATCATATTTTATGTCCCATTAATTTGGAAAAATTTTATTTTCAATTATAATTTTTTTCGAATTCTTACAATTTGCCATTGTTGCCATTTTCCGAATTCTTTCTTCATAATTTTTCTCCGAGAGTTGCAAAAGCACCCTTGTAAAAAGTTCATATAAATATCTTATATACTTACCTCCATAGAGAGATTTTCATAGAAAATTCGTTTAATAGTCCTGCTATAAACCTAAAATATTTTTTATGAATAGGGGGTTACTCGATAGGTATATAGGGGGATTTCATGTCAAGTGACCCAACTTTTGAAATTTATGTCTTTCGATTTGGATGAAATTTGTACCAAGGTTAGTCTTATTAGATAGTAGTTTGTACACAAATTTTCAAAAAGATCGGTTAAATAGTTTCTGAGTTAGAAAATTAAAATTTGACATTTTGGCCAAACCGGTATTCTTTCTTATCCATGTAACTTATTATCTTTTGGTGTTAGCAAAATTTGTTCCAAACTAATTAAATAGCTATTTCTTCAAGCTTTCGAAAAAAATTTTTTTGTTTTTTTTTTTAAATTTAAAACTTATTTTTTATTTTTTTTTGAAAACGGTATTTTTTTTTTTTTTTTTTTTTTTGCTCAAAAGAAAGCTTATGTATTTTCCTTTTACATACATATGGAGGATTTAGATGTTGTTTTTAAATTACACTTAAAAAAAGTTTAGTTATTACTCTTAGAAAAAAATTTTTCGATATCCTGCAAAATTTTGATTATGCAGATAGTCTTTTTTTAGAATATATACCCTCGATATGTATTTTGTTTTTTTATAAAAATTCTAAAAGGGTAGGTTTTTTTCGTGCAAAATTAATTGAAAAAAACCGTATCGTACAATGAATAACTTATTATATTCCATCAATATCTACCAGTATCTGCTTGTGCGAAATGTAGGAAAACAGATATGTTTCTCTCATTCTCTTTTTATCCACACACATCCACTCTGTTACGAATAAAAGCAATATCAACTTGTAACAGTAACACTAAGCCACTGGTCAATAAGCACGGCACAAAGAACTTTTATATAAATTATGACCTTATAGCTTAATTTGTTTTGCTGGGTCTATGATTGCCAATAGGGGTTTTTTCTATAAATACTGTAGTATAGGATACATAATGTTCGATCTTGGCCGACTATACTTTCTAACTTGTTGCATATTTGATGTTTGTAATATTCATTTATCTCACGTGCATATTTTCGCACAGGGACAATGAAGTAAAAAAATCAAGGCTCGTTTTATTAAAAATGTATTATTCCTACAAAAATAACATACATATAAGGACTTCCGCAGAGAAGCTCTCTTTTTGCTTGCATTTTAGAAGCACTTAAAATGCAAGCTTCTAGATAAGTATTAATACCAAAATACAAAAAAGTAAATAAAATAAGAGTTCTTCTTTGAGAGACAATTTAAAATGTTTGGTGGTGTACGTGACAAGAAGTTGAATTTTCTGTGGAAGCGCCCATATATGCTTTGATGTAAAATTCAAAAAAAAAAAATTATTCAAATTCGAAATAACTGCAAACAAAAATAAAACTTTTTAATTAATATATTAATATTTAGTAAGCATATAAAAAATATAAACGGTTAAAAACATTTGTTCTTTTTCTATAATAAGCAGTATAAAAATAAAAATCAAATAAAAAAAGCAACTACTAAGTTACGGGCTCAAAGTCAAAAGAAGCCATCCTAAAAGGGTTTTTTCAGCATAATTCTGAACTTTGAGGGTATTTCTGAACATCTTAAACTGATTTGAGATGTACTCAACAATGCCAAGTATATTATCGCTGTAGCATCGTATAACCATTACAAATAAACATAAAATCTGCTAGATAAAAATAAAAAAGTCATGCAAAGTTCAAAGTATTTCCATTTACTTTTAGCTCGAGTCGTACTTACAAGTTCAAGTACGAAAGTGCTTAAAACAATCCAAAATGGGAATAATTTGGAAAATTAATCGTAAAATTTCCAAAAATAGGTATACGATTTATAAATCAATTAAATAAAAGCTTTAACTTTTCGATGGTTGCGTGTGTTTGGAGAAGAAACAACACACAACAAAAGTAGCTAAAAACAGTTTGCTTGTTTTGTGTAGACAACTCTACAAGAGGAAAAACATACATTAGTTTCATGTTTAAAAAGCAAAATAAGAAGCAAAAATTCCCGAATTCTATTTGTTAAATTTATTTGGTTTATAAAATCATATTATCAAAGCGGTCCGATTTTATGAACCATATTGGGCATGCTGCTGGTGTCTTATAATAGATAGTTCTTCTGTTAACAAAGAACTATCTATTATAAGATTACAAGAAAGGTAAAATAAATTTTTGTAACGAATGGGTAGGTAAGTTCATAAGAGTATTCTTCCTTTCTCGTTCTTTAGGGTAAGTGTTTATATTAGAATCTATCAATCCACTTTCGGATTATTTAAAGTACGAACCTGGATTAAGCCCACTTAGAAATTCTTTAATCAAGCACAGTTTGAGTTTAATTTTTACTTTAGTCACTCCCATTTTCAGATTATTTAGAGTACGGAACACTTAAATAATCTGTACTTAATTCAAGCATTCTGTACTTGATAAGGAAATCCGTACTAACAGTGTACTATTGACACCGCTTCGAGTCGATCAAAGTACGGATGGATTGATTTTTGTTTTCAGTATACCTTAATGTATTTATGTGTATTTTACGTGGATCAATTGAAATAAAATATGAACTTAACCCTAGATTACTCTTCATTTTAGTACATTAGGGTTACCCTTCGTCGAGTTGACGAGCTATTTAAAAAAAAATTGTAGCGGAACGATTTTGAAGGTAAAAAAAACAAAACTGTTTTAATTAAGCATTTTATTAATACATAAAATAAAAAAGCATAAAAAATCGTTTTCTCCTTCCAAATTCGAAATTTTAGCACTTTTTTGTGTTTTCAAATTAATAACCTTTTTAACCTTGGATGGTTACTGCTCGTCGAATCGACGGAGATCATTTACTCTTTATCATATAACCTTTTTATCTGTACTCAAATTACGCTCCTTTTCCAGCAAATTTAGCTGATGACGAAAGCTTTAAAATATAGTTAAACTTTTACCCCCGTATCAAAAACGATAATACAATTTAAAAAAATTTTATGAAGGAAAATTAAATTTAAAATATTATTTTAAGTACAAATATTAAAATACATTTTTAGCAATTTTCTTATATAAATAACTCATTCTTTATGTGGACAGTGATTCATTTTCGGACTAAGTGAGCAACAAATAAATTAAAAGTCAAGGCTTTACATTTTTGAATCTAAAACTTTTATTCTGGATCAGTTATCAAAAATATTTTAAGTGTATGTGTTACAAAATCTTAATTACATATATATTTTTAGGTTTAAATGAGTGATGGGACATTTTTCTATATTTTTAGCAAATAACTCTTTTTAAAAGATTAATGAATTCAATTATTTTTTTCGCAAATTTTTTTAACATTAGTCATTTCCTTTCTATACCATTCTTATAACACAGCAACTTAAATTTTTCTGCGATAATATTGAACATCTTTGTGGTATTTTTAAAATATCTATATATCAGAAAGTTTATATTTATTAAAAATTTTACTATAAATTTTCATATTAATTCGAATGTGTATTCTAAGTCAAATAACAATTTATAAGACTTTCGAACTTCATTAGTCTTCTTCCATTAATATTTTCCAGGAATATTTTCTAATTTATAATAAAAATGATACTCAACATGAGAACTAAAATTCCCAGGTTCTATTTGTTAAGAATTTTAGTTAAAGTTGAATTTATATATAAATAATTTAAAAGTTGTATATAATATGTATTTTATTCGACCTTTATTATTCCAAGTATAATTGAATTTTCGAGCACGAGGTCTTTTCTATCAAAAAACTTTAAACGTTTATTCGAACCAATATTTATAATTTAAGAGTTAGTAAAATGTTCACCTTGCCAATTGCAATGACACATTAGATGTGCCAGCCACATAGTAAGTGCTTTGGCCACAACAGATATGAATAATTTCATAAAAAATCATCGCATCAGAAAAATCTTGCCAGTTATGCTTTCGAGAAATGTTAATAAAACATGAATAATAGCTGGGAGCAGCAGAAGCAGCAGTACTATAGTAAGCAAGCTGATCCAAATAAGACATCAAATTTCGAGACAGCTATCCAAATACAAAGAACGAGCGTATAAAATTCAACAGTAGTTTATGCTTATCGAGACCCGTCTAAACATCTTTTCTTTTAAGCCGATTTCAATTATTCTCCAAGAAGAGGCTGTTGGTCTGATACAACATTCAAAATTCTAGTGTTCATGGAAAAAATTTTGGTTTTGTAAAAAAGCTATTTTTAATTATTTTGTATATTAAATAGACAATTTAAATATATTTTGTACTTAAAATTCACGACTTGAATGTACTGGCTATTTCAAATACATAAATTCATGTATTTTGCTCAATCATGACTGTCACTCATCTCTAAACAAGATGGCTGAATAGGTTGACACCAGATTAATAAAGTATCCCGTAACTTTCGAAATTGTTAAACAGCCAGTAAAGTTCTTTTTGATTTTTTAACTTCTTCTTCAATTTTATTTAATTATAAATTTCAATACCTGCAATCGTAGGCCGAGGCTTTAAATTTATTTGTTCTTGAAGAAATATACAAATTTTAAAACCCAAAGTTAACAGCCTCCCCCCCAATGTTGATCGACAAATTAAGCGAGCGACAACAAGTCACTCATTATCGTTCTCTTAAGGGGTCCACTTTCTTTCGACTTGTCGGTCGGCAGGGTTTACGTTCCTTACGTAATTCATTTATTTATTGTCAAACGACTGTATTGTCACAACAGCAATTCCGTCAATAAAACGACAGTTTGGGAATAAAAATCGACTCAATATATAAATTAAGCCATAAAAATAGAACTGTGTGCCAAAAACCAGAATAGAAAACAAGGAGTCAATTAAAAACAAACAAAGCATAAACAAAAAATTTAGATTAGAATTTTTTGAAATATATTTTAAAAACCTACATAATTTAATAAGTGGTGGTGTTTTGAAAAAAATTATAAATAAAAAAAAATATTTAGTGTTTGTGTGTAAAGAAAAATTTTGTTAAATATTTTAACAAAATGACTCTGTCGAAAACTACGACACTGATTAGTGTGACTGATTTGTGGTCGCATAATACTTCTCAGTGGTCCGCAAAATTTGAATCAAAATTTTTACGTTATTGGTCGCTTGCATTGTCGATCGACTTGTCGTGCTAAAAAGTGTTAGTGGGCCGGAAAGCGGTCGACATCGGGAGCCAGGCTGTAAATTTACAACTCGATTTTCGAGAGGACATTTTATTGTAAAAATTGGTAGATAGAGTTGATTTTTTTTAACTTTTCAAAAAAAAAAATATCAAACAGTAAAAAATTAAAAAATAATATAAAGAATTAAAAAAAATATCGAAAATACCATAAATATTGGGAAAATCCGAAACATATTAGAAAGGCTCCAACACATTACAGCAACAGTTATTCGCTTAATGTGTTGGTTACCTAATGTGAACTTTGACTTACTTTTGTAAAAGGCGGTAAATATTTACTTTAAAAGTAGTTGGTAGGACTTTCGGACGACATTTAAGTTTTTATAAATAAAAAAAATTCGAATTTGGTTAAAAACAGGTGTTTTTAACTTTAAGCAGACTCGATTTCAGCGCAATCCAAACATTTAAAAAAGTTTACTCTGTTCTATGGGTTACAAATTTGTTGGTCTGTGTTCTTTAATTAAGTAAATGGTTTTTTTTATATGTTAATATCTAGAGCTATACACCTAAAACTAAAATTATATTGTAATACTTTTGGTTGGCCATATTTGGTTGGCTTTGGCTATTAAAAAATGTTTTAAAGAAAAAAAATTTCCCCAAATTTTTCTTATTTTTATGCGATTTTTGAACAGAATTTTTCTCTTATACTTTTTAGAGTTTGTGATTAATCGAGCAAATAAGATATAGAAAACCAAAGAATAAAAGTTATTGGTAAGAAAACTAATTTTATAATGTTAATTAAATGTTCATAGAATTTTGCATAATAGACGTATGAGTGACATTTCTAATATTGAATAAATAATGTCAATCATACGAATGACGAATGATTTCTTATAAATTGTCGTGAGCAATTTTTAATACATATTTCATAATGCGGACTTACAACAATGAAACACGCAATGTTAAATTATTAAAAAAACGTTGTTTACTGTATTAAACAATTTGTGTGAATTTTGACAGGGACATTAACACTAGGAACGCCGAAAACAATGAACTTTGCTTAAACACCCTCTTTGAAGAATATTTAAGAAAGCTGAAGCAATTTTATTTAATAACATAAAATTAAATTTAGTTGGAAAACAAATATAAACAAATCAAAAGCAAAAATTCAGATAGTTTTTGCTTTATACAGCAAATAAACTTACGATTGGGATGGCACTTCTAGTGTTAAATAAATTTTTATGTTCATTAATGAACTAAAGGAAATGACTGTTTATTTATCAAATATTTATTGATTATTTGTGGATACCTTATATCACAATTTATTTATCAATTTACCCACGTGCATAAGGTCATGTTTAGTTGCTGAGTTTGTGTGTTACACGAACTTTTCCCCCATCACACTGAAGACATTTTAGTTTTTAAGTGGGAGGAAATAAAAATACAATAGTGTTTGTCGTTTATAATTCGTTTTCATGTACATAAAAGTACTTGCAAAATGTGTACAAACACGTACTTATGTACATATTTTCATTTGGAAGACAATCAACAATAAATTGTTGCTGGCTTTATTTTGTGTAGATAAAAAAAAACGTTGATGGTTTAACATTGTACGAAACACCTGTGTGACATTGTTAAGAAAATAAATGAATAACTTGACGGGACTTAAATTAGCAAATGACAGAACTGGAAAAGCAAAAAATACAAACAAATAGCGAAATAAAATACACATGAAAAGAGATTTCAATATCACCATTAACGTTTTTGGGAAGCCCAACAGCAACAGTTGCAATGACAATATGTACACATAGACAATGAACAATAAAACATGTTCATTGCCATAATGTACTTATTTTGGGGAAGGTAACACTACTTAAATTCTTAATAGAAGGTTTTGAATGAGTGACATTTAAACATTCAAGCACTCTTTCAATGATTTCTTAAAACATAACAAACGTATTAACGATCTTAAGCTATACTTCTTCTAATGGTTGGCACATTTGATATGTAAATGCTTAAATGCAACAAGGTTCCCTACACCTTTTCATCCAACAACATATAAGTCGACATTAGACTAATGAGTTTGTATTCGAATATTTCATGTGACTACTTATGGCTTGTATTGTATTACAGTTGTTTACTTGAGCAACAAATGGCATATTTTTAATGTGGGTGAGTCCAACATCAATATTTGTCTCGGTTGGAAATGCACGTGAAGAAACAGAAAAGAAAGACACAATAGCGAAGCAAAACTCATTGGCAATGACGCCAAGTTTAAGGTTAACATTTGCTTTTGTAAATGAAAGTGAACTTAAGTTAAAAAAAATCCAGAACACACTGATTTAACGAATTCATGTTTGTAGTAAATTTTATGTGCATGTGGCTTGTATTTTAAAGTAATCCTCTGTTGTTATCTTTGCGTCCCTGCTGCCAATTGCTATTGACAGTAGCACTATCAATTTCTATTAAACATATTCCCTCACGTTACTTCAATAATATAGAAAAGCTGTTTATGGAAGAAGAAACCTGTTTCATCATCATTATCATCATCATCGTCATCTTATATATAAATACAGGAACAATTTTTTTTTAGTTGATTTTTAAGTATCGTATTATCCACCGATTGTAATGTAATATATTTCGTCTTAAAGGTATTTTTGTGTAGATATGCACAATAAACACTATTTTGCTAAATTTTCAAAATTTGCTTGCAAACACACACACATACAAAAAAATTTTTGTTTTTGAAAATTAACCCTCGAACACAATGTTAGCAACAATTCAGTTTTTTCTTCTACTCGTATCTTATTTCTTCCCGAAGTATTTCATATATTTTCCTTTAATTTTTCGAAAAAAATTTAACTAATTTTTTTTTAAAAAGTTGAGTCTTCTTCTACTTCAGCAACAATGTATGAAATTGTATATGACGTTTATAATAATTTTATTTAGTTTTGAATTAAAATTTGAACAAAATGTTTTTAAAAATAAAAATAAATTCTTAAAATTGTTATGGGCATTATTTGAAAATATGTGTGGTTACGAAAAAAATTTTTGCTCTATTTTGAACACCAGTGAAAATGTTGCTGCTTATTGTGTACGTGGCTTTAAATAAAAATTTTCGTTCTGAAATTTCTATTTTTTTTATTGTTGTTTCAATATGCATATTGTTTATTTTTTATTTTATTTTTAAGAGGCAATTTAAACTTTATTTTACCCTTTATATGCGATACTTTATCACATACACATTGTAAAAATAAAAAGGAAAATAAAGTTAAATAGTAAATAAATGCTTTAATAATAACGAATAAAAGGAAATATGAAGAGACATCTGTTATTTTCTTAAATTTAGGTATTCCTTTTAAATAAGAATTGCATATTCCATACGTGCATAAAAGTATTTATTTTAACTGTAAAATCAAGTGGTCGAATTTCGGCCACCTGGCGGTCCTAGTATTAATAGGCAAGTTGATTTCTTATGGATTTTAACAAATGATATATCATTCGAAATATATTTTTCGGTAGATTACGGCAATAAAATTGGTTCAGAGCTATAGGCGCTAGAAAGTGTTACTAGTACATAGAAAAAACTCGCATACGTGTGAGCAAAAAAATTTAAACAAATGACTGCAAAACAGTTTTATACTTAATTTTTTGCACTTACATAGTAAAAGGAACAACAACATACAGAGTTCCCTCCTATGGATTAAATTGGAGAATATTAGAAATTAAGAAATAAAAAAAGACAGCCAATTTTTAATATTTTGTTT
This sequence comes from Pollenia amentaria, assembly GCA_943735925.1. Taxonomy (NCBI): domain Eukaryota; kingdom Metazoa; phylum Arthropoda; class Insecta; order Diptera; family Polleniidae; genus Pollenia; species Pollenia amentaria. The sequence goes on along the minus strand of OX031009.1, from coordinate 231,859,883 downwards.
TCTTTTTGGAAGAGTTGTTGTTTTAAAATGTTACCTTTGATTTCTAATATTTTTCAAGTATAAACAATTTTAATGTTACATTATTAGTATGTTTACATTATAAAGATTGGATTTGAAGAAGAATTCTTGACAAAAAGTACGAAAAACAGAAGTAAGAAAGAGCGTGTAAATCAATTAAAATAGGTAATCATTCATTCAAAGCAAATTTTGATCTACCAAGGTACAATACCATTTGGTTTAAAGATTGATGTTTGACTAATGAAGTCTGAAGAGATTGTGTGGTTAAATAAATAAATTTAAATTCATTTCATGTTGTAAAATTCCTTTCTTCATAAAAATAATTTAATGAAAATTAAATTCAATGAACTTAAACCTGATTAGAATATCGAAATTTGGATTAAAAACCATTAACAGTTCAATAAAATTACTACAATACTAATTAATTGGTTTATTATATTTTTTTAAATAATACTGGTGCGGTTTGCTATTTTTTAAAATATTATAAAATTAAATCAATTAGTTTTTGGGGTTAATTAGTTTAGACTTGAGTTTATAATTTTTATATACTAAATTAATAGTTGTATGAAATAGAATAATTATTAATTTAAAGTGCCAATATAATATGGTGACTTACCAAGATATTAAATTCTCATTTGGTAACATTTTACAATATAAGCAAATAATGCAGTTCTCAACATATGGAATGATAATACTGACATCTAAGATGATTCTTTTAAGTGTGGTTTAAATTAATCCCACGTAATTTTCGGCCTTTTAACCGCAAAAAAAACTATTTTCGGGTGTGTTTTTTTTTTGGAACCGATTTCAAGAAAATCTGGTAAGATGAATTGAGTTGCAATACAACAAATGTGGGTGGCATTCTATCTATATAACAATATAATAAGACGGTACAAAACCTTAATCTGGAGAGAATTTATTATGAGGACTATGTGGAATTATGGTCCGATACTCACTATTTGCAAAAGGCGCACAAACGAATAATAGCCTCTCTACCTTTGGTGGTATGGGTAGAAAAACAAAGTTCCCAAAAATAAAATTTAAAGTTTTAGATTATTTAAATATTTTTGTTTAGCTACACACACTACAATAAATGGAGAGGATGTAATGTTATTGCACTGATGTATGTCAGAAAAAATATTAGTTCTGGACCCCTCTTTTAGTGCACAAATCGACTAGGTCCGTACAGCTGGCTGACATACACTTAACTAAGTCTTTATTTCTAGATGGCAGTCGATTGTGTCGAGTTCTGGCCCATACCAGTTTTTATAAATACGAGCGTCATTTTATAAACGTTCTGGCACTTATTTTCATATAAGAAATATTTAGATTAACAAATATCCATACAGATAATTCGTTTACATTAAATTTTTAATGCCTTTGTTTAAGCTTTTCTTAAGAGAAATCTAAGACAAGTAAGAAAGTAGAGTCGGTCAAGCCTGATTATATGAAACCCTACACCACGGTATTAAAAAATGAATTTTTAAGAGTGTACCCTGCTTGAAACAAAACAAAATTATATTATGAGGCAAATATTCATGTTAAAGTTCACTCTGACATATATTTTGTAGGTATTTTCATTTGAGATTTGCTTGCCTTTATCTGATTCAAAGACGGGGGTTGATATGGGACCTATGGTTAATTTTGGACCTACCAGCACAACAGGGTAAAATATTGACCAATTGCTACAAAATTGGTAAAATGTTTTACAAATATTGTAATCAAATAAGTTTGAAACAAGTTTAATCGAAATGCCAATACGGAAAAAGAGCTGTATGAAATTGTGGATCGCTTCACACCCTTTTGCAATATGCTTGGTTCTTGTGACAATTAAAAACTTTTTACAACATTTTATCGAATTATCACCAAAATCCAGTGTGAAGGTGATTCTAAGTCGATCGGTATACTTAAAGAACAACGCATATTACCGACTCCACTAATGCGGTGAGGGTATAAAAATGGGAAAAGGGAAAAAAAACTTACGGAGAATTAGTATTGATTATTGAAATGATTATTTATAAAACTTATTAAAATTAGATTTTATAAAATGTTTACATCTAATTAAATAAATGATTTCTTTAATAAGTTTCAGCTGAAAATGCTAGCGAATGATTAATATGTAAACTTTCAACCTGTATACGCCTAGAATACTTTATTAGATTTCTGATATACAGTATTTAGGGAATACAATAAATCGTTTTCTAAAATGCACGTAACTAACAAAAAATGCGAAATCGGAGTTTTGATTGATTTTGATGCATATCAACATCATCCATGTCCTTTCTAATTATTACTTTCAGATAGTAAAAATTAGACATTTAGTAAGCGAAAATTGCAAGTACGTAGCCAAAACTGCAAGTACTATTTTAACCAAGAGCACGTACATAAATACATATTTATTTCCATTCAATATTAATAACACTGCGGAACAAAATTGAACTTTTTTTGTGCGGCCGGGAACTTTGTGTAATTTTTTTTACTAATTTGAGGTTGCTGATTCCATATCTAACCTTCATTTTTCTCTATCAGCTCCAGTTTTAGAGATATACCGTTATGTCCAAAATTAAGGCACTTTCAGCACATATATTGAAATAACATGAAAATGGTGCATCATATTCCCTTCAGAAAAAAAACCGAAATTCGCTAACAATATTATCTTTAAGACGTACTAACATTGTTTTAAATTTGGCCAGTAATTTCAGAGATATTGTTGAAGTTTTAAAAAAAAAAAATAAAAATTATATTAATAATATTAATAATTAATAATTTATAGTAGGTTTTGAATTTTTAAGATGTATTTCTTATCATTGAGCTTTGTAAACCATCCATCATTCCGTTTTTAAGCTTGCGTACCAGATAAGGTATTATTTATATTGTTCCTAGTAAAGACCCATAAAACATTTCATTTCTATCGGTAAAAAGCTCAATATGACTCATGCTATAATTCATTATTACTTTCAGATGAGTATAAGGCACTTCCACAATGAATTGTTAAAACATTAACGGCTGTTAAGCCTTTTAAGTTGCATTACACATCGCACTTAAAGATGGTATTAACTCAAAATTTAAATATTTTCAGTAGAAGCAAAATAATTTTTAATTTAATATTAAAGGCATATGAAAACGGATTTTTTTCCAGCCTTTCCATTACCAAAAAGTAGACAAAATAACAAGACATTTTTACAGCGGGTAGATATGAATATTACCTTTCGATTTTTTCAAAAGTGAAAAATAAAAATTTTGACTTAATACCCCATTTAAAATCAAGTGCGATATGAATTATAAAAAAAATATATTTAATAAAGTAACAGAAAGAGTTCTTAAATATTTAAAATTTTTCGAATACAAATCAAAATCTGTAAAGTTTTAGAAATTTTCATTTAAGTTACGAGTTTTTGTTGAAGAAGATATGAATTCAAAAGAACGTAACTCATAGAACTCTTTGAAGCATTAATTAATTATTATTATTATTCCAAGAATGAATCAATAGTTCTATATTTAGAAAATCCTCGGCAGTTGAACACCAAAATTGCATTAATTTTTAAATACATTACGTATTTTTTTACATTTCAGCTAACGAGATACACCATAACTGCAAAGGAGTAGAACTGACCTCCATTACATTTTTGCGTGTAACATTTTCTCAAACATACCAGCCCTTCATCTCCACCTCTAAGAGGGACCACCATACAAATATGGGGATTATTAAAATTCTTAAATTTGTATAAAAATTTGCAAAACTTTTAAACTTACGGAGATCCCATTTCAAAACTTTTGCAATAAATTTAGGACTCCGAAGACAAAGTTTGTAAACGAATTTAAAATGATGACTTCCAGTTTATAAGTGATTTGCGTCTGTAAAGACATTTTCATAACTCTTAAACTTATGGATATCCAATTCTAAAACTCTAACAGTATAATAAGGACACCTTAGGTAAATTTTGGTAAACAGATAAAAAAAAGGTATCTAGGTTCGAAATATTTTAATTTAAAATGGCCATTACCGGTTCTGCAGATACATTTTTTTTAAAGATCAAACGATTTCCTATAAGAATGACTTATCTTAATATTTTTTGTTTCATTCATTTCTAAATCGAAACACCAATTTAAAAATACTATTTTTCCAAAACGGTAACATATTAGTACCCCATAACTCGACAAATAAACATCATAAAAAACTGTTCTTTGCCAAACACTTTCAAATCTTATATAGCTATTGTTATGCTTATATATGATAATATTTTGCAAACTTTTGTTTACAAATTAAAGCAAAAAAAAAAATAAAATTATAAAGTTATAATAAAATTAAGGTTGAAATAAAAGTGAAAAATCCAAACATTAAGCAACCTAAAATATTGCCTTTTTAATACTAACGGAATTTTTTATATTTTTTTTTTTGGATTAATGATATTGCTCGAAAACCGATGAACTTTAAGTTGGCAGCACTTTTTAACTGGTGGCCATTTTGTCAGCTGTTAAGTGATTTATGGTTACTTTGGTTTGGCGTTTCAACACGAATAGACTGACGCCTGAACAACGCTTCCAAATTGTGCAAATTTATTTTTAAAATCATAATTATGTTCGAAATACGAATTTGCGAATTTTGTTTAGCGATGAAGCTCACATTTGCTTAAATGGCTACGTCAATTAATAAAACTGCCGTATTTGGAGTGATGATAATCCTCAAGTCATATGCCACAAGTCATATTTAAAATATAAGGGCAGAAGATTATCTTTCAAATAATGTAAATTAAATTTCATGTCAATTTAAAAATTCATCTTTGTTTTATTTTATTTTAAAATTATATATATATAAGAAGAAGTAGCTTAAGCCGAAATAAAATAGAATTGAGTTATTACATTTGGAGCTTTAGAGAATTCAATACGCTTAAATGCTTTTTATTCGTATAGATAAATCTTCTTTTCAACAAAGTTGTAGGCATTTACTGTTTGATCAAGTCATAAAAAAATAGTGCATTGATCAAAGCATCTTATGTACATATAAAATACTGCAATCTACATGCCATCATGGAAGAACGTAACATAGATTGACATAAGCTAAATATAAATTAGCCTTGAAAGAACAAAGTCATTTTTGCAATGTTCTTATGTCTAAATAATTATTTTTTATGAAATATCATTCTTGCGAATAGTAATTAATATAACTTTTTGATGGCATGAAATAAAACTCTTTTTTTGTAATAGAAGCACTTGAATTACTTAAGTTACCATAAAACACATCTTTCAGCATTGCAAAGGCCCTTAAGTAGAAAAGGTGTAATACATTTTGAACTAACTAATACATTTTTAAAACATTTACCTTTACTCTCTAATGAAATTGTTGCTTATACGATAATGTAGAGACTCATAGTAAGAAACTCCTCAAATAAAACTTCAACTAAACTGTAGATATCTCGACACTACAAAATTCGATATTTTTTTATTTTTATATGAGGCATTATAAAATATGTAAGTTAATTACCAAAAGCTTCTAAAACTGTATGTAACAAACTCTTTATCTTAAAAACCCATCAATTTTTAATTTGATGGAAGCCTTTTAACCCGTAATATTTTAAATATTAACATACTTTGCTGTCTTAACAAGATTCATTAATAAATGTCAGTTGCGAACTACCTTAACAAAAGAATATCGATTAATAACAAAACTACATTTGCCTAAATTATGACATTGTCAATCTTTTGAATCAACTTCTTAATAAAAGAAGAAGTCAGTCTCTAGCTCTTTTCAAAAGGATCAAATTATAAACTAAAAAAGGAAAAACAAGCAAATGCCACAAGTGTTTTTCCGTAAACCAAACAACAACTGGTGTAATTTGGAAGAGAAGATGGATAGTTTATGTTTTTCTTGCTCTCTCTTTGCTTATAGAAATTTTACTTCCGCCACTTAAAAACTTAAACAGACATACACAATCTACTACGCAAATATAAGACTAAGAAAAAACTTGATTTCTATAGAGAGAGACAGGTAAATATTAATCACAAGGCAAACGGATTTACACACACATCCTACAGATACTTATGTACTTGCAGACCAGCTGGAATTAGTATGTATGAGTTTCTGCCTTGTGGATGTGAATGTATATACAATATGTTTGATTTTATGTGTTAAACTTACACATTCAAACTAGAATAGTAAACAAACTTTAACCGTAAATAAAACATAAGCGATGTGAACTTTGATTCTACGACATCAGCAACCGCAAGGAGCAAAGGAAAGGAAACCGACTAAACAAATGTAACAACAACAACAACAACAAGAATATAAAAAGTAAATAACAAAGTTTAAGTTTTGCAAGTTCGTATGTTCAACTATGTATGGTCACAAAATGCCACTGCCATCTATGAGTACAGACGATACCTTTTTTGCCATCTCATATCAAAAAATAACAAAAACAAAAAAAAAATATATAAAACAAGGAGTACAACAAAAACATCAGAAGCAGCCCAAAGGAACCAAAAATTTATTGACGACTGTTTTATAAGTAAAACAAGAAATAATATTCTCGCAGGACCTTTGAGATATTTGAAAACAATTTATAAAAGAGATTTTTTTCCTAGTTTTTCAAAAATTCTTTAAAAGTAAATTGTAATCACTTAATTAAAATTAATAGTTTTTTTAACTTAATACTTTTGTATACCCATAAAAACTGTGGGCAGAAATAAATTGAATTAAACAAAACTATTTTTTTGGTACAGTCATTTAAATCTCAACATTACTGAAACTTGGCATGTTAGAAAACACACGGAAATTTTTACATATAAATTGTACGGTATTTTTTTTATAATTGTTTTAAAATCAAAGTACCCTGTAGGAAATGTAAATGGTGTAATTGTGCTGATTGAATGCTTTCTGCTATAGACATTAAGCGTGCGCTTGCCTTTAAAAAATACACTACTAACCTTAGAATTATTGTACACTTAGTTTTGTGGGAAAATATGATGACATTGGAACCGGAGATTCACTAATTCGTTTTCATATTTGAATATTTTTGTTTCTGCACTATTAATATAAGTGCATAAGAGAATTACCAACATATATTTTGTTAAAATAATAAGTTTAATTAATAAAATGAACTAAATGAACTAAAGTTATTTCATAATATAATCCGACCTTTCACTATAAAGAGTTGCGTGTTTTCCATTTATTCTAACTTAATGAAACACTTTACATACGGCCGATACAATCCTACCTTTATCTATCTGCCTTAATCTTGCATGAATATAAAAAAAAATTTAAAAATTTTTCTTTTCTAAATATGATATTTTTTGCCAAATGATGATTTTTTCCCTTCAAAGCTTCTGCACTCCACCCTAGCCGTCGCTGTCATGTCTACACATGAATTTGTATCGTGAAGACTCCTATTGATGATGTTTTATTCTTGTTCAAACATTTGTTATGTTAGACATCGTTGTGCAGCGATGTCCCAGTATTGCCAAATAAATAGACGCCATCCTGATTGTAATTGTTGCTTTTCATATGGGTTGGTGTGCCAAACGTTTTTTCTTACAACAAAGAACATGTTAATTTACAGTACAACTGTATGTCGGTAATGCTGCCAACGTTTCGTTCTTATGAACACACTACCAATCGATAGTCATGACGGTGTGTTACATTTGCAAAATTTGACAGATAATTATCTATATGAAATATTTTTAAAAAGATTTATCTATTTAAAATATAAATAAATATTCAAAATTATTATATACCAACATACGAATGTATGTGATTTCACCGCAACTTTAATATCATAGAAACACGTAACGTTATCACACAAGCAAAAACTTTAAATATATATAATAACTTTTTTATAATATCCTATAATTTTTTAGATATAAATATAAATATTTATGGAAAATGTCAATCATTTTATTAAGAAATACTTTTTTCCCCCATTTTCGTAGAATTAGCATTTATTAATCCAAATTTTTTTTTTTTTTTAGTTTTTAAATCAGACTCAAGTTCATCAAATTAAATTTTCATTAAATTATTTCAATGAAGGAAGGAATATTACAGCATTAAAGGAACTAAAATTTATTGATAAAATAATTTAATGAAAATGAAATTTGATGAATTTGTGCCTGATTTAAAATAAAACTCACAATTTAAAAACCATAAACAGCTCGATTAACCACAAAGAAACAAATTAGCTCTTATTAATAAAAAAAATATATGTTACCGAAAATTTTTCCAGGAATCCTGCATTAAATAACCGCGAAAGCCACAAAAACAATTGAAATTCCGCAGAATTCCCAGGAAGAAAAATCTTACCAAGAAGATTGCCTAAAAGATTTATGTGTATGTTTGTGTTTTGCAATAGAAGTGATTGTTGATATTTTGTTGTTACTTTTTTCTGTTTTTGTTATACGTTCCACTGATTTTTCACATATCATAAGTTTTTATGATATTATTAAAAGTTTTTGCTTAAAAGAAATAAAATAATATTTGTCTCGTTTGTTTGTTGACGAAAATCGCAAAATTCTTTTTGAGAAAGAAGAAATGTTGGAGGGTGGGTAGTTAACAGCAGCCAAAATAAACACAAAAACTTTTTTTATAGTGGTGAAAATAATTCTAAGCCTCTAAATAAAGTTATTGGGTTTAAAAAGCTGATGTCATTCTCTTCCTGTTAAAGAAAAGTTAATTTCCATTGTGAAACTATAGAAAACAACTCTCAACTATTTGGCATGGTTTGATTTTTTTTTTACTGTTTTCCTTTTTTGTATTTCATTTCATGTTGCTGTGCGAATTTATGTGTTAAGCCTGTGCATTAAATTTCTAAAGACATCGTAAATTTTTGATTATTTTCAAACTTGACAATTTTTATTTAGCTTTTTTGTGTATTGATGGTTTTTGAAAATTTAAATCAATTTCAAAGGAAGACACATAGAAAAAAACCGAAGGGATTTTGTTCTGCATTAACTTGCGGCAATAGACAAGCCATTTGGGGAAAGCAAAAGGACAATAACAAATTTGTTTGTTAACCTATTTTCCGTATTTCCATTCATTTTTATTATTATTATTATCACTCAAACTAAGAAAGAATACGGAACAAAATCCCTAAAAAAGGGAGAAAATGTTTTTAAGAAAGAATCATAAAATCTACTTTAAATTTATTTGGATTTTGTTTACAAATATGGGTTTTTTCATGTCTTTTCTTGCAGCAGACAAGTGTTAAAATTAAAAATCATAGAAAAAAACATTGAAATACTGTTTAACAACGATGCGTTCACTTTTTATTGGAAAATCCTTTTTTATATGTTTCACTTCTTACTATTCAATATATACAGCCCACACATATTGTACATACAAACATTTTAGCTTTTATGAACAAATATACACACATACATACAAACATAGATATTTCAGCAATAACACTCAACATGAATACTTTAGTAATATTTTATTACAAGTTTACACGACCTCTTGACAATTTGTGCCAAACAGCTGCAAGCACTTGATAAAATAGAAAGAAAAAAATTGTATGTACTTCAACATCATCATCGTCATCTTCATTATTAACATAACTAACAGCAACTTCTAGGAGCAATAATAACTGGCATCAGAGGTAGTAACGAATATCAGAAAATAAAGCAACGAAATCGCCATCATCCGCATACTCATGGAATTATTATTGTGGTGATTATCACAGTCAAGTGTCAAAAGGATGATGAGTTGTTGTGCTTAAAGGTAACTCACTTTTATATATGTATATGTATTTACGTAAATATAACAATTATGTTCTTCTAGATATGAGTACCTATGAGAGTAATAGTCACAGTTAAAATACATGACATGCTGCATTACTGGTCCCTGCATTTCATGGATACTTTTCCATAAATTCGCAGTTTACTAAATAAAAATAAACACAATGAAACACAATCACAATGCAAGAACAGTTAAAAGCTGGCGTTTCCTTTTTAAAAACCTATTAATTTTAAATTGTTCTGATGCTCTAATCGTTTTAGTTATGTATGTATGAAACTAGAAATTTATTAACAAAATATTTAGAAATTATAGCATTAAGCTTTATTCACAATGGCAGCATAATTTGTTACTGGTGTTCAAAATAATACACATTTTAAATTAAAACCCCGTTTGCAAATTTTGCCCTAAACAATATTACGTATATATTATTTTTTTTTTTTTTATTTGTTTATTTGTCAGCTAAAATAGATATTTATACTAAAATAAACACTAGTTAACAATAACATTTTATCTATATACAATGTCTCCAATCGAGCGCTCTAGTATTGTTGTTATAATTATAATTTGGTTTTTACAAATGTGAATTACATAATTTTTACTAATAAGAGTAATATATTATATTTACATTTTTAATTGCAATGAAAATATACAAAAAAACATTGCCTACGTATTTATTATTACTAGTATGGACCAGCACGGCGAGCTATTTTTAAGAATTTTAGATTTTGTATGACACAAATAACATTGTCACTTTAAATAAAAATTATATTATTTCGTACAATTATAAAATTAGTTAACGAATACTTACTAAAATCAAGTCTCAACGTATTAACCCCAAAAACTAATTAATTTTAAGTAACACCAAATAAAATTTAGGAAAAATTGCAAAGCGTCACCGAATTGTTTTAAAAAAATTAAAATAAGCCCATTATTCACTATGTTACCATACTCATAAATTATGAGTCATAATGTAATATTGAAATTATTCATACGCAAAACATTTTAAAAATCAACGGTAACATTTAAAAATATTCATATGCAAAAAACTTAAGAAATCAAGGAAAACAAAATATCTAAAGTTGTCGGTCTCTATTTTATTTATTAATCTACTTAATCTACTGTACTCCAATTTAAGGCATAGGAGAGAACACTTTATTTTGTTGTTCGTTTTACTATGTAAAAATAAAAAATGCATAAACAGCGTTGCCAGAATGATAATTTTATCATATTTTTGATGATATTTTGAACAAAATATGATGTTTTTCTCAAATGAAGATTTTTTTATTTCTAGAAATTATGATTTTAAAATTTAAGTTTGTTTGTACAAAATACATAATTCTTCTTATAGTTTTTTAAACAGTCAATTTTTAAATCAATTAAGTTTTTTATTTTGCTGTTTATTGGTTTTGCCCAGATTTGTACCCAATGTCTAGCATACGCAAAATTTTCTGGGCGTACCAAATATTAAAAAAAGTATTTTAGATTACCGGTTGTTAATTTTAAGAATAACCTTATCATTATTCTTAAATTATTTGTGAAGAGAAAAAAAAACTATTTTCATGAAGTTTCATTTTGTTACGACAGTAACTTTAGTTAAGAATTGGTTTAACTTATTAGTTATCTTGTATTTGTTAGTTATTTTGTATTTGTTAGTTGTTTTATTAGTTTAAATTATTATTGTATTAGTTATGCATATTTCTAGTGTAAAAATCACTGTACAGAATTTTCTAGTACAAATGTAATGTTGAAATTGGTATGCATAATTGTACTTTTAACCCACTGTAATTTTCTCGAATACTCTATTAATCCTTAAAATATACTTTAGTTTATGGATGTATAATAACTTCGGATGTATAATCAATTTGAATTCTTATATAAGTGTTAATGTAGATAACTATAGATGCATAAGTTTAATTAACATTATAGACGTTAGGGATTGAAAGTTATAGAACCATCTAGCCGTCAGGGCTCGAACAGAGTATAAATACTCGTGATGGTTGACATCGTTAGTCAGTATTAGTAGAAACGTTTAAATGTGTAGATCACAAATATAGGTTGCAATTACAAGTTACGGTAGTTAAAGTGACTACGCTCTAAATGAAGTTTGTGAACTGAAAAAGATCTGTGTTTCCCTTATTTTATTAAAGTTACAAGAAAATAACTCAAGAGGTTCATTGTAAAGGAAATAAACCAAAAACATTATTGAAAAGGCAGTAACGTAACAATATATTTAAGAACAAAACAGTTCAAGTATTAACTATCAAAAGGCAAAACTAATGGAAATCAAGAAGCTTTTAGCTTGAAAATTCCATCTTCCATGTTTATTTTTTAGCAAAGTATTTTTATATTAACGCTTAACACTTTTAATAACTATGCCATTAGGAACTTATTTAGGAAAATCCATATATTTTCCATGAGTTTTTTTAAATGCAATTTTCTTAAAATGTCGTCGATATAACAACGATATCAAAAATTGTATAATATTTAATTAAATACCCATAAGATTTTATACGATGTATGCATGTACATAATTCTATTTAAATAGTTTACATAATAAGAAGTATTTTTTTTATAAAAAATGCATAATTTTTTCTTGTTTGCCCTTTTTATATAAACTTTGTTGATTTTTCTCTTTAAAATATAATTATTTTGCCAAATGATGATGTTCTTCCCAAAACTTCTGACACCGCTGTGCATAAAACAGTTTTTCTGTTATTTGTTTACATTTGTTTTTGCCCACACGTATGCGAGTTTTTCCTATGCATTAGTAACACTTTTTAACACCTGTAAGCTGTGGAGTCGTCAAAAAATAGTTCTTACTTGGACTCCTACTCCATCAGCTGAAATTTTTTAAGTCCGACTTCGACTCCAACTCAGACTCCTCATACTCTTACATTGATCCTTAAAGTATATGAAACTGGTCCTTATTTAACTACCTTTTAAATGATTAAATATAGCAAGCAAATTATTCTATAAAAATATCGAATCGATGTTTTAAATATTGCATCGTCAATATTTATTTTGGAAAATTTTAGAAGATTCTTTTAAATTTGTTATGCCTTCGACTCCAACTATGACTCCGGTACAAAGACCTCAACTCCGACTCTTTAACTCCGACCCCATATCACTGCCTATAACTAATATAATTATTTCGAATGGTATATCATTTCTTAAAATCCAATGCATAGTGTAGGTGTAAAAGGGAGCAAATGAAATCAACTTGCCTTTTAATATATATGATGATGATGATGATGATGATGATTTTGAAAATATTTTCTTAAAATTTTCGTTCAAAACAAAATAAAATTATTATAAACATAATTTTTAATTTCTTATAAATTGTTACTGAAGTAGAAGACTCAACTTTTTAAAAAAGAACTTCATTTACATTTTTGATCAAAAATTTAAAGGGACATATACGAAATACTTCGGAAAGAATTAACATAGAAAAAAAAAACGAAATTGTTGCTCTCATTGTGAACAAAGCTTTATGATATTTCTTTACCCTACGACATACGTAGCAAGGGTATTTTAAAATACTGATCGACGCTTTCAAAATTTATTCATTTTTTCCGCAGTCTAGACTGCTGGCGTGTTGATTGTCTGCCCATGTTAGCCTTGTGCGCAATTTAGGATAATAAAGTTGATTCAAAAGCTTTTTTTCATTATAAGGACGAAGACTACTCAAAATATTAGGAAAAAGGCCATTAACTTCACAAAAGTCCTTCCGCAAATTTTTTTTCTAAGATTATTCAATATTTGTTTATATGCCGAAAAGCTTTTGAATTGATGTCATTTTTAAATTGGTTGAGAATTTCAGCAACACTGTTTCGTATTCGTGTTGATTTTGTTATAAAAACAAATTTGCTAATACTACAACAGTTTTACTTTAGAAGCGTCAAATATTTGCTTTAATATAAAAAGGTTTTCTACTTTTCCTAGGAATTGAAGAAATTTTATTTGTACTAATCTTTGTAGAAGAATTTTGAGCAGAGCAGAGAAAGAGTAAAATATAATGCCATAGTTTTTGTTATTCCTATTGACGACAAGTATAATGTTAACGATGTTATTAAATGCTGAATATTATTTGCTAACTAATTATGATAGATTTGTGTTTTTTTGTAGTAGCAATTGGAATTTTAACAAACACACGGAAGTCCTTGTAGCGTTTTGCCTTTACACTTTTAAATCTACTGTTTGATATTAATTTTATTTAAATTGCGTTTCTTTATTTAAATTGTAATCTAAAGCCATATTTGTCTGTGTCCTTTTCAATTTCATTTCACATTTCTTTTCCTATTTACGTATGTATGGATGTATGTGAATAACGGAGAGAATAAAATAAACACATTCAAATTTTTTTGTTTTGCAGATTATTATTAAGATAAATTTTAAGTCGAATCAATTTGCTTAATAGCCACAATTCGTTAACAGAAAAACAGAGGAACTCCTTTTTCATTTGTCGTTTTTCTACGAAAACATTAACATTTACTTTGTTTCTATTTAAAGTTTTTTTTTTTGCTTTGTCCTAAATCTTAAGCGATTTTATCCTTCTGCTATTAATATGAAAAACATACTACCCCCTTTCATACACATACGTACATATGCAGGGTATAAGTATTCTGGCTGTACAGTCAGAAAAATTTATGTGGACCCCATGCGCTTGCCAGTAGGATTTTTTCAATAATTATTTTATAGTAAAGATAAGTCAATCTAAAAATTTAATGCAATTGGATCCGAAATTTCTTGTAAATTATAAGTCTATACTGGGCCAAAAGAAATGAAATATGAAAACAGGGCATGTTCTAGATCTCGAAAAGAAGTCAAATTGAAATCGAACGAGATTTATAGTTCATTTATTTTTGAAATTATCCTGATTTAAGGATCTGTCTTACAAATGTAATTTATGTGTATAAAAAGTACATCGTATGAAGCGAAAACAAATTTGCTAATACTACAACAGTTTTACTTTTGAAGCGTCAAATATTTGCTTTAATATAAAAAGGTTTTCTACTTCTCCTAGGAATTGAAGAAATTTTATTTGTACTAATCTTTTAGAAGAATTTTGAGCAGAGCAGAGAAAGAGTAAAATATAATGCCATAGTTTTTGTTATTCCTATTGACGACAAGTATAATGCGTTAATGTTCATTACGTTTTAGGAGAGCATAAACTGGATCTAGTTGATGTTTTTCTCGATCTTGGAGTTTTACTCGATCCAAAACTGAGTTTTGTTCCACATATTCATATGACCGTCAATAAAGTCAGAGGTGTTCTTGCCTTTATCAAACGATGGGCAAAGGAGTTTACCGATCCCGATATTACAAAACAGCTGTATACCTCACTTGTAAGATCGATCCTTGAATATGGATCCGTAATTTGGGACCCGCAATACAACGTACATAGTAACCATATCGAATCTGTTCAAAAACAATTTCTTCTGTTTTGTCTGCGAGGTTTACAATGGAATCCGTCTATAAATCTACCATCATATCCAAGTAGACTTAGTCTAATTAAACTACCAACTTTAAAAAGCCGAAGAATTATGCTAAATGTATCCTTTATGTTAAATATAATTAATGGCGATATTTCATCAGAGTTTCTTTTGGAAAATATTACTTTCAATGTCCCTCAAAGACCTACTCGTTACTTTTGCCCCATAGCATTACCATTTTTTCACAGCAATTACGCAAATGCTGATCCATGGCGGAGAGTTGGAAAAGATTTTAATGACTTGTATAAATTAATTGATTTCTCATTAACCTCTACAATTGTAAAACGAAACATAATAATTTATTTAAACACTTAAAACAAAAAACTGTATATTTTTTATTATTCTACATATGTAAATTTTTTTTTATGTCACATTGTATAGTCTGTAAGGATGTAATCCATAGACTTAATAAATAAAAAAAAAAAAAAAAAAAGCGTAAGTACAGGGTCGTTTTGAAATTTGTTTGATTTCAAATCCACTTAATTTCGGCTCTCGGAATATCCGGGGATATTTTTCAGGAACTATTTTTCATATCCAAGGAAACTTATTTTAAACGAGGCATTTCACATACGGATAGTATGAAATGGTTTGACGTGTTCTTTACAGGCATTTCGCTTTGAAGTGTTATAAAGTAAAATTTCAATATAATGCGGTGCGGTGGCGCAGTTCTGGTATACATATTCGGGTAGATGCATAAACGAAGACTAAATTGTATCGATTCGAATAGAGAAATAGCTATACCGATACCTGAATTTCAGCCCGTTCAACTCAGTATTACAATGGTAAGATATTCATTTGTTTAACTTGATATTTTTTTAACTGTATTTTATTTTACAGAGAAAAGGTTTGGTTTCTCAAACTTACTGTTTTTTATCTACTCTTAACTATCTGAGGGATAATTTATAAATAAGTACGAGTACAAAATAAATTCGCTTACCAAGAATTTATTTACAGTTTTTTTTATATACAAGTATTTTTTATTTATTTATTTACGAATATTTCTAGTTGACTGGGGTAGTAAATATTTTCGTAAGTTTTATTTCGCTACAAGTCAGTTCGTTGTTACAGTTATTTCCTTAAGAGAATGGGGAAAAGAAACTGGGGGAAAAATGTTTTTCTTCGTAATGTTGTTTATTAAGCCATTATTTCCGTTGATGATTTTGATAAAAATACGCGTTTTATTTTTATTGCAATAAATTTTGAAAATAAATATAATCCAATTTATGAAAAAGACAACAAACAAACAAATAAAGTTGGGAGCTGAAACTTTTTGGTAAAAAAATACGATAGCAAACACTTTAAGTTTTATACATATTTGCCGTTTCACTTTATTTTTAAAATTTCTCTTGAACATTGAACGAAAGAAAGGAAAAAAATATTAACAAATTTAAAAATTCTAAGTAAATTATTTTGCTTTGTTTGCATTTCACAATAAAGTTGTTAACATTGCAACAATAGTAATAACAACAAATGCACATTACCATTACGGGCAATATCCTCAATAGAATTTGTATACACTTTCTATAGAAAAACCGCACTATGCGCCCCATTGACTGGCATCGGATTTTCTCGTTTCGGTCAATTAAATTGCCGATGTTATTGCGGTAAACGGATTGTGTCTCTCACATGATTGTGTACATTTGAAACTTACAAATAAAATGAACAAAGATGCAAAAGATTTAACAAAAAAATATATTGCTGCATGCAGCAACAGAATAATAACAGAAAGATATTTAAAAAAAAATTTATACAGTGTGTTCAAACTAGGGTAATCGGGGAGAAACCCGTAACATTTAAGCAACTTAAATATTATTAAATTTCATTAAACGTAAATAATCGGTCATGTTCTAGATATCGAAATAAAGTGCAATTGAAATTGAAAAAGACTTTATTTCAATTACATTATGCCACACAAAAATCTAACCCCAAAAATTAGATTTTTTTTTAAAACTGAATTGAGGCTGCTGAACACGAATGTTTATCTTAATTTATTTTTCTTAAGAAGCGTTTTTGAGATCTTCGCGAAAATCTTTTTTACTGCAGTTGTTTTAGCTATTTCGAAAAATCTCGAGAGCTGTTCATCTGTATTGAACAAGATCTACACTTTTGCATAAATATGTATTTTCCCTTTCAGTCCATATCTATGTGTATTGCGTCGGTCAGAGACACGCGTTTTTTACCATTCCAATCGATCCAAGATATATGGAACTCTTTCCAGAAAATAATAAGTAGGTTTTAAGGAAACAACAGAAGCCATAACGACAGTCAACTTATTCCAAATATACTGAAAGACTTTTATGCCATAGGAATATATCAAATAAATTAAATAAAAAAGTATGAGTTGAAGTCTAAATGGGTTTCTTGTAATTACTTAACATCAAAAGTTATTGATTCACTCCCAGCAGCAACAATTAAGTGAAGATAAGGGTTAATTTTTTCTTATTTTATGAAGGTCCTCTAGTACTCTTTTAAGTAGATGCAAGAAGGGAAGGCCATGTCAATTAGAAATTAAGTTAAAATTCGACTAGAAGCTTTAATATCTGCAAAAAAAAAGCCTTTTAAAAGGCTTATGTAATATTTATTTTTTGCTGTTCATATCTGTGATCAAAAACTAAAGATTCAACGAAAAAGGCATACCTCCTTAAAGATTGTTGCGTTTGCTTTGCTTCCATAATAAGACTAAAATTTTTTCGAATTTTTCGAAAAATTTAGTACTTTTAAAATTTTTTTCGCCATTTTCGAAAATTAAATGAAAAGGGAAAAGATTTCTATATTATATTAAAATGGAAGTATTTCTATTTAATATTCGCTTGAAGATACGAACGCTATCATTAATTAAGAAGCAGAGTGTTTGCAAAGTAGCTTAAAGTCAGTGCAAAGAATTCATTTAGATAATTAGCAAACTTCAATTCAAGTGAATTTGTTCTATATCTTTTTCTATATAGACAGGTCAAATCTGGTTAGTGATGTTATAAACTTTCTGAAAAGTCCCTACGCAGCTCGAAAAAAATCTCTATTTTTCCTACGCTCTCATAAAACGGTCTCATAAATCCCTGCAACTTTTAAATAATAATATATAAGGGGTGTAGGATACAATTTTTTTTTAAATGTTTTTCTGTGCACTGAAAGGTACAATCGTCTTGTAAAAAAGAGCGGCCAATTCAAATTGCTTAGACCTAACAAAAATTTTTTTCGAAAAAATGCATAAAAAAGCGTTTACTGTTTACGCACAAAAATACTTTGTCGCAACCTCAATTATGTTACCAAATTTTATAAGAATCTGTCCACATATGCCGTAGTCCCCAAATAGCTTTTAATTATTAGTTGTTATTACTTGACTGCAGGTCCGTCCACGTAAGAAATACAATAAAAATAAAAAGCGCGCGATTTTTGTTTTTATATATTCCAATATTTCGGTTAGCATCGCTAACCATCTTTAGGGGTATGTTAAAAATGTTAAAAAAAAAAAATAATAATAATAAACACAAAAACTTCACATAAAACACTTGTGCCACCCACTTTTTATTGAATTTCCTTAACTGAGGAAATAAGGAAATCCAATAAGAAGTGACACAAGTGTTTTTTTGAAGCTTTTGCGTTTATTATTATTTTATCATTTTTACAAGTCCCTGAAGATGGGTAGTGATGCTAACCGAAATATTGGGAAAAATATTTAAAAATAAAAAGCGTGAGATTTTATTTTGTATTGTATTTATTTAAGTGGACCTGCAGCCAAGTAAAAATCTTTGTATGGGACTACAGCAGATGTGGAAAGATTTTAATAAATTTTTTTAAGATAATTGAAGTTGCAACAAATAATTTGTTGCAAAGACTCTATTCCCGAAAGAAGTTTGCATTGGGACCCGTGTTGGAAATTTAGACATTTAGTGTTTATATTTAGCCATTTTACATCTCATTTATTCGTGAAAAAATTTGCCAATTTTTTAACCCCTTTTTCGGAAACTTCTTTGAACTTTACCGATTATTTGAGTTTTTTTGCTATTGAGAAATATTTTTTTTTTTTTTTTATTAATATGCATGCGTTTTTGTAACAAAATCTTGTTAAGCCATTTATTAGCCACTGTTTAGCCATTTTTTACTACAAATTGTGCCATACTCGGTGGTGAAGGGCCGGAATCACTAATTGGGTCTATGGAAAATTATAGACCGATTCCCATTAGAAAGTCAATTGATAAATTTAACGTATGTAGAAAATTAACTCATATTATTCAAGGCATGTGTACTGCGCAAAAGGCTTACACGGAAAGACAACCAGCCACCCAGCCAGCCAGACATATTACACACATCAGCAAGAATGCATATTACCCTCCCTACATTTAGTTGGTTGTGAGTAAAGATAGAAACGCCATCTCTAAGCCAGAAATAAAATCGTTTATTTTTTTTTTTTTTTTGTTCCGCCGAAAAAAATAACAAGTATTTAAAAAAATATGGAATATGCTCATAAAATTTATTCACTTAGTCAGTTGTAAGTAGGACATACAAATTTAATTAATATATTACCGCAAATGGAATTATAATTGGTAGAATAACTTTTTTTTAATTGTGACTGAAAGTTTCATTTTAAATTACAATAAAAAAATTTACTGGTTTTCTGTTTCGTTTTGTCAAAAGTACTGCCGTTTTTTTTTAGTAAGTTTAAATTTTTCGAACTAATCGAAAACCGGGTTTTAAAACAAATAGAATAATCGATCGCCCTAATCAAAACTCAAGCACATACACAATTGTGCATATAATTTAAAAGCCATACACAAGCAAACATTACTTTTACAGCTTAGAGTACTAAAATAGCACTATATCAACATTAAAAGAAGTGTTAATGAAAAGCCGTTTAAATATTAAAATTATGAATGATTGCTTTAATTTTTTTGGTTTCTTCACTTTTGTATCAATAGTAAAGTGTTAATATATTTTACTTAAAAAAAAAAATATGAAAATAAAATATATTTTTCTATATTTTTGTTATTTGGCTAATGTAGTTATTCATAAAATTTGTTTTTTATTTAGCTAATACGGCATGTTTAATGTTTTCATGTTTGTCTACAACAAATTATGGTTTAATGTAGTATAAAAAATTAATTTCTCCTACTACGAATCCCTTGATAAAATGAACAAAATATTTACGAAACATTGGGAAAATATGGATTATATGTAAAGCTACGCTTATTTAAAAAAAATTTTTATTGTAAATCTCCGTCGATTTCAACTTTACGTTATTTCGATTTCGCAAACATGGCTGCATATTAAAAGCTTTGACGATGCGGAACTATGCCACAGTTTAAGAACATAAGACTACATTATGGTCAAAAACATTTAAAATTTGATCGAATAGTTTTTTAATTTAAATTGAAATATTAAGCGGCTTATATTTTTTTCAAAATTCAAATAATACCCTAATAACTGTCTTATCGGTTTACTTCCTAAAATACAATATTTTTGTATACAGACAATTTTATTTTATATATATAATTTTAAAGTAAGAAAATAATTTCTATCCACAAAAGACTTTTGTTTATATTCTAATGACATGGTGCCACTTTATTTGCCACAACTGCAAAACAACTGTCTGTTTAAATGTGTATTCAGCACCAGCTTTTAACACATAGACATCTCAAAGGGGCATGTATTGGTAAGTGCAACAGTAGTAGTTGTTAGGTTTGTGTATGTATTGTGAAATGCATATTGTTGCTGCCATAGAAATGGTTGGTAGTAGCTGGCAGGCATTAAAAGCGTTTGCCACCAGTGGCAGTGGCATTGGCATGAGTATTAAGTGAACATAAAAGACTTTATTCACTCAATTCAATTCAGTTCTGAGTTGTGGCAGTCGGTCAGCAGATAAATCAATTATTGTAAGAGGACTTATGTTTGCTTTTACTTCTGTTATACAAAAATTTTTGTTTGTTTCCCTTAAAATGTTTGTTGCTTTTGTTGTTGTGCACCAGTAAAAGTGCAGTAGTAAAATGTGAATATTTCAATCGCCAGACAAAAAATTTATATAAAAAAACTGTCACATTCAGCATTTTATTTTGTGAACTATACGAAAAAGAGGAATAACAATATCGATGAGCTGCTTTATGACTAGATCGAAATATGTTTGTAAAGGGTGATTCATCGCGAGATTTAATTTATAATGTAAAATAAAGCATATAAATTTGAATGTGAACTTAAAATTTTTATTATCGGTTAAACGAACGAACAAGTTATGACATTTACTGTTTGAAAATGATATCGTGTAAATTTTGGCTATGACGTCTGGGTGGTCCATTTGGAACTCAATGAAAATCCGGTGACTCTGGCTCAAGGAATACGTTAATAAACAAAATTGAAGTATTTGGGCTAATGAACAACACGAAGAGCTACCATTACCCCCGTGCCCCGGTAGCCTAGCTGGTAGTGAGCTAGTCTATCAGTACCGGGGTTGCGGGTTCGATTCCCGCCAGAGACTCTGGTCTCCTGCAGACATGCGAAGAGCTTCGCGGGATTAGCGTAGGAATAAAAAAAAAAAAAAAAAAAAAAAAAAAAAAAAAAAAATTAAAAACCACGATATGGTGTGGCTTATGGGCTGGTGGTCCATATACTCATTGGTCCATATTTCTCCAAAAATGAGTAAAATACGAATATTACCGAATGGTAACCGTATCTCACCATGTTAATGGACTATATGCTTCCTGAAATTCAAGCGCATGGTCTCAGTGAGCTCTGGTTTCAATAAGACGGCGCCACGAGTGGTCACCATAAAGTGGTGACCACTTAATTTCACATTTAGCTACGTCAAATATGCCACCTAGATCGTGCGATATCATTCCTTTGGACTATTTTCTCTGGGGATATGTAAAGTCTTAGGTCGTCAAGAATAAGCGAGCTACGATTGATGATTTGGAAGACAACATTTATCGTGTTGTTCGCTATGCTCGAACGAGTCACCCGAAATTGGATCTTCCGAATGGACCACATCAGGCGTAGTCGTGGCCAATATTTCCACGATATCATTTTCAAACTGTAAATGTCATAAATTGTTTTTTTAACCGATAATAAAAAATTTTAGTTCACTTTCACATTGATGTCTTGTATTTTACATTATAGCTCAAACCTCACGATGAATCACCCTTTATTTTATATGTCTGGTTTTATTGTAGAATATACAAACGTATTTAATTTAAGTTCTAATTCATTTAATAGAAAAATTTTTTAAAAATGTTCTTATTTGTTTTAGCAATTTTCTTTGTGAAAAAATTAATAGAAAAATCTTTTGCTTTACATTTTTAACGGTTCGGAATGGTTTGTATTTTTCTTTTGGTTACAGTGCACTGATTGCTCCTTTTTTACTTTGTATGTGTATTTTAGTTTATTATATCAGTTTTTTGAAAGCATTTTCTGCTTAATTAAATTGACAAACCTCCGAGTCTTCTTCGTTATTCCTTTGGAGAGGAAATGACAAATAAAAGTGATTTGAAATCCGTTTAAAAAATAAATAGCAATAAAAATCTAAAAAATCTAGAGCTGCATGAAATTGAAAGTATATTAAATTATTTGTAATAGAATTGTTGTGTTCCTACAATAAATAATATTTTCTAACAAAAATCAAATTGTATACACACATGCATACATATGTATGTATGCAAGTGTGTATGTGTTATTTTTTTTTTTTTTTTTTTTGTTTATATTTAATGGATACTAAAACTCTCATCATAGAGTCGATTGTGTAATGATATGAACAACTTGCTAAGTTTGATGGTCACGTGGCCAGTGGCGGTGTGAAGTTAAATGTAATATTGTGTTTGATTTGGATTTTGTTTAGTTTGTAGCCCACAGTAGTAAATTAAGTGTAAAACATTGTATTCAAGTCCTCAAACATCTCCCCCACTCACTTTACTGACCAACATTCCTTTTAAATAAACTTTATCGTAGATATGTTGGTTTATAAGTCTGTGGCCATCAAGAGTAATTTTGGCAAGAAAATTGACAAAAATGCGACCAAAACAATGTTAAGTTGCCAAATAAAGACAACAAAAGACATTGGAAAATTGTTGTTTATAGACAGAAAAATTAAACGAAATGAAGTTTAACGTACTTGTTCCACAAATCCATCACTCTGTCACAGTATATGGTCCAACTGTTCTACTTTCTACTACCATCACTCTTATCTCCTGCCATCTAGTGATATAATAAATAAATAATACAGTACATAAATGAGATTGAGGGTAATCATTTAAAAAATCGTATTCTAAAGAAAGAAATTTCTTTAATATACTTACAAACTTCGAAAAAATGTATAAGCAGTAAAATCATATAAAAATTTTGACTTGAAGCCGTAGGTACAGATTCTATTCAGGAAATTATTCTCGAGAATTCCCGTGAGTAGCATACTTAGATACAAAATGAATGAAGTACTGCACTACTTGCAACATTTTGAGTTATATTACCTATTGCAGGACTAAATCGAAAGTAGCTGTAGACTTATGCCAGTTTTAAAGTAAATTAAGGGCCGATGTTGATTTTGAATAAAACACAAATCATTTAGAAAATTATTGTAATTTTTTTTATTATGATAATGTTGGTATGGTTCAATTATGTATGGAACAAAATATCGGCCAAATGGCAGCCGCGACCTCGGCGGCCCACCTCCATCCGAAGGTCCAAATTTTCGATGACGCTGAGGTATAATTGATGTTCTATGCCGTTAATGTGCCGAATTATCTCATCCTTTTGCTCTTGAATTGTTTCTGGCTTATCGACGTACACCTTTTCTTTCAAATAACCCCAAAGAAAGAAGTCCAACGGTTTCAAATCTCATGATCTTGGTGGCCAATTGACATTGCCACCACGTGAGATAATACGGCCATTGAATTTGTAGCGCAAAAGAGCCATTGTTTCGTTAGCTGTGTGGCAAGTGGCACGTTCCTGTTGAAACCACATATCGTCCACATCCATATCTTCCATTTCGGGCCATAAAAAGTTCGTTATCATCTCACGATAGCGAACACCATTCACATTAAATGCCTGACCGGCCTCATTTTGGAAATACGGCCCGATGATGCCGCCAGCCCATAAGACGTACCACATAGTCACTTTTTGTGGGTGCATTGGTTTCTCGACAACCAATCTTGGATTGTCATTCGCCAAAATGCGACAATTCTGCTTGTAAACGAATCCACTTAGGTCGATTATGCTGATTAAAAAAATCACGAAGGTACACAAAATGCATTTTGATTTGAACGCCCATTTTCATAATAAGCCTGAATAAGTTTAAGGTGTTGGTCTATTGTCTATCTTTTCATGGTTCAAATTGAGTAAGTCTGAAATTGAGAAATGTCAAATGAATAAACTTGACGTTTACGTTTGGTTCATATTCAACATCGGCCCTTAAAATTTAACCACCCGTTAATTCAAGACATAAGTACAGGCATTGTCAACTTTAACTTTTGATTTTAAAAATAAACAAATTTTTTAAGAACTCAATTTCAACAATTTCGAATGTAAACTTTTTTATATGAAAAATTTTTCAAAGCAGTGGTTTTCACAAAAAATTCCTATGCGAACGTTAACTTTCAAAATTGTTGAACAGGTAGTAATTATTAAAAAAAATCTTAATAATAAGGACATACGAGTCATGGCCAAAAAGATGGTTTCATTTTCAAATTGTTTAACAAGAAATTAAATTTTGGAAGTTTTTTTATACACAATATTTGATATACATAGTACAGCCGCGCGTAGAAAAAGCAAAAGAATTCCGAGAAATTTGACCCAATTATGTTACTCGTTTTATTAAATTTTTTCAACAAAATGTTACTAGTTTTATTTTAAATTAAAATTGATTAAAAATGTGTAGTATAATGTAAGCTAAGTGAAGAGTTATTTCCAAAGGTAAGAGTTTACGTATTTATAGGCAACGGTTTGTCGTAGACCTACCGCCATGAAATTGTATAACAAAACCTTTCACAAAATTTATAATTTTATAGAAACAGTTTGTATTAAGTACAAAATCGATACCAACATGTTGGTACCAAATGAAAGCAGACTGTTTTTTTTTGCACTTCCTTACCAGCATTGCAAAATTATTCCTTAAGGTCACAATTTTAAGGGTTAAGGCAACAGTATATGCTATGTGTCAAAATGTAATTATAGGAGGGCGATCATTGATAAAAGTACTAATACAGGGCCAGAGCAACTAAGTCGATTAGTATGATAATTGGTACACAGAAAAAAGGAGTAGTGGTTAATAATTTCAACCTTACCTCAAATAGAATCTATATTCGCAGCATTCCAAATAGCAGTTGCAATTTGGTCCTACTACAAAAGTGCTGTTTACTAAATTACAATTCGGTAACTGCTAAGACCGTCCTACAAATCGCAACTGTCTTTGCCCCAAATACAATTCGGAATATGACAATACTTTTTCTCATTTAAAGATTTTATTTTTAGATTAAACATTTTTTAACGTGCTTCTATGAGTCATATTCCAATTTATAAAGCTTTCTAACCATAGTCCTATACCATCAATATTTCACATACTTTTTGCTTAAGCCAACATTTGGTTAACTTTGAGGCTTTAGATACCCAGCAAAAAATTATATATTACCAATAGAACGGCTAGCCATATAATAACTTACTTGTAAAAATAATTACTACCGTTATCCAATTTAGAAGTCATTCCGCCAAAAATGCTTAATTCCAAGCTCGATTACCTTTTAAAAAAATGTTTGCTGGTTATGTACATATAAATAGGAATGATTCTATACACTATCAAAACATCCTGTACCTTCATGTTGCATGTTTTTTCTTTAGCTATCTTTTGGTTAGCAATGAAGTAAGTTGCATGTACAGAAAATTTTACAGTTATCCGACACCAGCAGAATGTAACGCATTTTCTGGCTCGCTACGTCCTTCGTCAGCATTATTTGTTACTACGTTTATACGAAGCCTACTCGCAAATAAAAATTAATTGCGATTAACCAAATAAATTCTTATTTTTTTGTAATGTATATAACCTTTTTATTTTCTTAAAATAAAAATTAAAAAAAATCATAAATTATTGTGTATTTGTATATTTTGTGTGCACAATTTTGAGTTTATTTTACTTTTGTTGTCATATGGATGAGCCACATCGCAATAAAAATTTAAAACGGTTAAAAGTGTGGCAATGTTTAAAATCTTATTGCAAATAGTGTCGTTAATCAGGAATTGTTTTCGCGGGTTAGCTATTCGCAAATAAAAATTTAATTCACTATTTATGCGGTAATTTTCTTTACTTGCAAAATATTTATTATCGAATAAGCCGTGCGTTTAGTATGTGTCACACTGGAGAGTGGTACCTAATAACTTTAATGTGTTTAAGCCAAAAATTTTAACAAATAGGATGTGGGAATTATTTCTTTTTCATAAATTTTATTAAAAATTGTTTCGAATTTGCTTCTGAGTCAAATTTTATACGTGGCACATTTGTTTTTTTTCATTTGCACAAATGTGCAACAATTATTTAATAGATCTGTTTGACAAGGTAACGAGAACTTTAAAATTGTTTTTAATATAGTAAAAGTTAAGTTATCTGGAAATTATATGTGATTAAATTTTTTCTGAAAAATTAGTTTTATTTGTTGCCTGATAAGACCTGCTTATCGCAACGTTTTTTGATTCTATTTTTAGTAACATAAACATATAGAGTCCGATTAATATTTCATAAAAAAATCGATTATTCGTTGTGGGAATTAAAGAAAATTATGAGCCAGTCTTTGCAAGAATCGATAGTGTGATTTCTAGCCTACATAGAGCCAAGCTTCATTTAAAAGTATCTTTCTAATAAAAGTAAATTCACTAAATAAAATTTTTTCTTTAAAATCGCATACAATTCGAAACCAAAACTATGAAATATTATTTATAATGTAAGCAATTGAAACAGGTAAGAAAGTATAGTTGGTCAAAATCTACATTATTATACCCTTTAATAAATTATTTACAGACAACTGTTTAAGACCCATGAGTGATCATGGACCCGCCAAAACAACATTTTGTTATGTGGTTAAGCTTCATATTAATGTTATTTGTGTCAAATTTTTCTGGCGCTTAATATCTTTATAACATAAAAGCTGTCGTTAAATTGTATGTCCATATCAACATCTCTTAGGAAGTTATGGCATTAAAAGCCACTTCTAGAGTGGGTTTTCTACTGCAGCTATTGTGAAATATAGACCGATTACAATAAAATATTAAGCAATGATTAAGATTGCAAATAATATGTTTGGACCAAATTTAGTTCAGATACTAACCCAATAAGATGAATAATGGACACAAATATACTATTCGAAAATTAGGCTGTATAGGGGCTATGAGAAATTATTGACTTAGTGTTACCGTTTTCAATAGGTTTCGTTTTTTTGACAACTTAAATCCACATACTTAAAAAATAATTCCAAAATTGCGACATGTATTATCCGCACAAATTTTACATAGACAACCAGTCGGACAGACGGAAATCGTGAGTTCGATTCAAAAAGAGATTCTAAGTCGATCGGTATACCAACAGGTCTACGAACATTATTTTTTAGTGTTGCACACATCAGCATAAACGCATAATACATAAAATTAAAATATTTCGTACAAAGTGTTGGTGTACATTGTACAAAAGTTTGCATATATATACAACTTTTATCGGATAATAATTTTTTTTTAAATTTTTTATTTAATCTGAATTTTTATTGAATCTTCATATATTAAATATTATTTAATCATTATCATTTAAATCTTATACTATATTTATTTTGGTCCTGCCAATGCCAGACGAAAGGTTTTCTCCTCACGGCTTATGTTCACATATGTAGACGTTTAGCGCTCTTCTCGCCGGATGAGTCCTGCAGTATCTCAACTCCTTAATCTAGAGTAGCCGCTGTCATTTAAAATATTTCGAGCTTATGGACATGGATGCGACTCAAGCCTTTTTAAATATTTTACTGCATACTTCGTTTTTACTAACGGCACATTGAGATCCTTCTGAATATTTGAGTTTTTAACATACCAGGGAGGGACTGTGATTTTTCTTAGAAGTTTATGTTGGCGCCTTTGAATTTTTTCGATATTTGAGGCCGAGGCAGTGCCTCATAGCAGAATACCGTAGCACCAGATTTGCTTTAATATAGAGTTGTAAAGTAGAAGTTTGCAACCGAGGCTAAGAACACAATTTCTTCCGATTTAATCCATGATCCAGATGAATACCGAGATATTTTACATGCGATGGCTGGGGCACTAATTGATTATTGATTTTAATAGGGGGACATGACTCATGACTCAGGGTGAATGTAATATGTACGCATTTTTGGTCATTGAACTCTATCCTCCATTGTTTTAACCACTTTTTCAGTTCATATTTATGATCCTGCAAGTAACGAGATGCTTCCTGACAGTTTTCGTGTACGCTTAAAAAATCTGTATCATCAGTAAATGTTGAAGTTAGGGTGTGGTTATGTGTTGGCATGTCTGAGGTATATATTAAGAATAATAGTGGGCCCATGATGCTTCCCCGTGGGACTCCAGCGTCAATTGGCAGCGGAGAACTTAAAAAAGCCCCATCTTTAATAATAGACTTTCGACCGACTAAGTAGCTTTCTAACAGCTTGTGTGTATTTGCTGGTAAGTTAAGCTTCGATTTATGTAATAAACCTTCATGCCGCACTTTATCAAGAGCTTGAGAAACATCGATGATGAGAGCGGAACAATATTTTCTTTCTTCAAAGGCATTTCTTAGATCGTTAAAAAAAGCATTAACAATTAAGAGAATACTTTTCTTTGCTATGCTGGGTATCTTCAAAAGCATTTCGTTACTGAACTTATCAAAACCAGGGGCTTTCTTAAGGTTTTAATCATGAATAGCCTTTTCGATTTCTTTTATCTCAAATATTAGTGGAACAGCTGCTCTAACAGCAACAAGTGGTAACTCGACCGCAATATCGAAAGATATCGAAATTATTTTCATTCCCGAAAATAATTTTTGATATCGAAAGATGATTACCAAAAAGATTTCCTTTTTCTATATCATTTCGTGCCCAGCTTCCATTTTAGTTTTTAATGGTGGTTTTGTGATAACTGGAATTTTAAGATTTCTAGCTGCACGCCATAATGAGTAGTCTGATTGAGGAGTTGCATGAAGTAAGATATTTTTCAAAGGATGCTGTTTTTTGAGACTGCAGTAACTTTCTTAGCTTTTTTGTGTACTTTTTTTTTAGTAAATTCTTAAGTTGAGGGGATCAATGCAATTGCCACTTTCTTCGAGCTCTCCTTTTTTCAGTCAAGAGACGCTCGACAGCTGTAGAATATATTTTACTATTTTTGATTTTTTCGAGGGTTATGCTAGAATGTTGAACAGCTAGTTTAAGATAACTGTCAAAATTTACAATAGAAAGATTCACATTTTCCGGTGTACTGAGCGGAAAATTTTCAGTGCAGTGGGTACTGAGATATTTTTTATATTTTAACCAATTTTTTTGTGTTGACGACGTCACTAAGTAATCAGACGGAGCTACAATTCTATTAGGGTTTGTTATAGTAAGAATTGTCGATTTGTGATCATAAGATAATTCTAAGGAAGCTTTAGCATAAATCGTTTCTGCGGGGATGTTTTTTACCACTCCAAAATCTATGACATCTAAAACTTTTTGCTGATCAGTAGGCCAGTATGTTGGTTGTCCGCTCGCGACCACATTTACATCCATTTTACAAATTGTGGTCAACAAAACACGACCCTTTGGTTTTATAAGTCATGACCCCCAGAAAGTGTGTTTAGCGTTATAATCACCAGCAGCCAGGAAGCAGGGTCCTAATGATTTGGAATATTTATTATATTGGCTCTCTGATATTGAAAATCTAGGTGGGGAGTATATTGATGAAATTACTAGGTTTGGATTTAATTCCTCAACTCAAATGTTCGTTGCTTGGAGATAATCTTCACGATGATCACAAGTTAAGTAGTGTTTTATTCGGTTTTTTATCAGAACCTCCACAAGCTCTACCTCGAGAGTCCTTGGTATAATATAATATAAAACCATTGATTTCAAACGTATCTCTTGAGGTCAGATGAGTTTTAGAAACCATCATAACATAAATTTATTTATTTGTAAGAAATTATTCTAGTTCATTTTTATGTTTTTAAACAGTTCATGGCTTGTTGAGTACAGCTTCGAATAACATCGATTGCATTCTTAACATTTCCGGCATCATATTGCCCATTGTGTTAGTAAAAATGTTAACTGTTTACAATAGTGTTTCCATGGTTTCTTCTAGCCGATTTAAATTAGAAATGGGAAGTTCGTCATTATTTGATAAATCATCTTGCAGTGGCATATGATTAGATTTTAAGACATTAGCGCACTTGGTTCTGTTATTATTTGGCTGCGGTATCTGAACGCAATTAGTGTTTTCTTGATAAGTTGCCTGCGTTTGAGGGGGATTAAGTTTCTGTCCAACAGAACGCTTGACAATCGAATATACCGGCTATCATCTATAGTTGGCAGTGTGATTACCACCACAGTTTCTGCATTTTTTACATTGGGGTCATTGCTTGACTTATCGCACAGGACGGTACCATGTAATTCTCCACATACGACGCAAACAGGGGGTAAAAAGCAGTATGCCCTAGTATGACCAAATTCTTGGCAGTTTAAATACTGAACGAGCCCATTTCTTTTGTGCGGCTCCTCTATAGTGATTTTTCTGTACAGGATGTATTTCAAACTGTAAATAGGATGCGTTTACTTTTTTTAGCTTAACGTCGCCGCGCTCTAACTTTACTGCTTTTCAGTTGGTATGTATAGAAGCTTTTTTAAGTGCTTCAAACTTATTAAAATATTTTACGATAATCATTCTCATGATTAACCTGTAATTTTGTCTCGTTTATATTACCACGCTTGATTGCAGCTACGTAAAATGAATTTTCACCCTTCACCGAAATTAAACTTTTTATTAGCTCACTTGAGTTTTGCTCCCAAAGATATATCGGGGGTAGCTTCGAAGATTTTATGACGTTATGTGCTTCAGAGGATTCATCCTCCAGAATTGCAAAACGATTTTGTGAATTTATTCTATCAAAAGATGGAACTTTCGAGGCCGAGGGTACAGCTGAAGAGGTAGGACTGCGACCCCCTTTAAGCACTGCTATATACCTGTCCAAACCAACTTGCACTTGTGGTTTTTGACAACTTTTTACTTGTGTGTTTTCCATTCATTGCGTCTGTGTTTAAGTTCATGGTATCATTTCCTAAGATTGTCTTTTCATCAGTGGTAACACTTGCAGGTGTTAGTTTTGCCGTTAGGCAGTTACTATTGTTTTCTGTTTTTATGTTTATATCTACTTTGCTTTCGTTAGCATGAAGCTAATTTATTTTTGTTGTTGTTTCATCGTTATTACTCATACATAGAGTTGTTTTTGTTTATAACCTTTTTTTTTTTGTTGACTAATATATGAACAGTTTTTTTATTTTGCTTATTATTCTTTATACCAAATCGAACAATTTGTTCTTGAGCTAAAGTAAACTTTGTGAAGGACACTCTTTTTTAAGGGATTAAAAAATATTCTTAAACATTTATCTGTAGGTGATATAAGAAAGCTGAAGACATATCGTCGGTTGATAATTTAATTGTCGTATGTGGTTTCCGATAGTTTCGAGTAAATTGAGTTTGAACACATTTAATTTGAAAATTGCTTCAGCAAATACCACATACGACAAACTTAACACTCCATATCTCGAAAACCGTATGAGATATCGAAAAACTGATTACGCCAAATGAAAGATCGGGTCGGAAAACCTAAGGAATCGATCTTAACTCAAAACCGCAAAAACTCCACATACGACATTTAAATAATTAACCGACGATATATGTGTTTAGCACATTTAACTCTACGCATTTTTCAAATTTAAATTTGAAACAGGGCAAAAGTTTTTAATTCGCACCCCAGTGTTATTAAAGGAAAAAAAGTTCATATCTAGCATCATTTTAAAATTTGCATTTATTTATTATTACTATAAAACTAAATAATATTAAAAACATTTGGGGCATCCACAAGGTGTGCTATCAATTCATAAAGTCCTAAATAATATTTTACAATTGTTTAAAAAAAAAAATTTATGTTTCAAAAAAAAAAAAAAAATAATAAAATTGCTTCGTCATAACTGTACAGTAGAAATCGAACTTATAAGCGGTTGCCCACAGCAGTCATATTTCTTGTAATAATTTTAGGACATATGACTTTGCAACTTTATGACTTCCTTGTAAGTCCCACAATTAATTAAACTTTTAAACGATATAAGTAAATTTAAAAAACATATTTCTTAATTTTATGTTTACGTTTTTAAATGCTGCAAATGCTTTTTTTTAACTCTATAAACTTAAAATTTTGTGAAATGATACCTCAACACTCACAGTATTAAATTGGCTTTAACAAAATATAATATGTGTCCAATTTCGATTACGGACATACATACGAGCATCAATTGGAAACACATACAAACTACAATTACTAGGTCAACAATCAACATTTCTTTCGTATTTTTTTTTTTTTTTTTTTTCGTTTATTAATTCACAATTTTGAAAACTTAAACTATAATAAACACTAGTTAACAATATTAATTTTTTTTTATATACAAAGTCCCTTCATAGAGCTATCAAGTATTATTAGAGTAACAAATTATTTACAAAATTCATAATTGATGTACATACTTCAAATGAAGAATACTTAATTTTTTTTGTAATGAAAAGTTAAAAAAACATTACTTAGGTATTTTTCAGAGGTTATTAAACAAGTCAAAAGGATAAAATATGGAAAAAGGATATGTGTATATACATACATGCATATACATTTTCTTTCGTATAACAACTCACTTTGTATGGAGAGCAAAAAGTTACTACCCTCAAAATTTATCTTGGTTTTGGTCAAGAGCTAACGCCAATTTGTGATCTTGTCCATTAAAAAAAATTAAATATTAAATTCTTAAGAAAGAAAAAACTTTTTTTATTATTATTATTAAATTGTGTAATAAAGAAGCCTTCAATGGCCAAATATATATTACAAATGATATTCAAAGTTGTTTCCTTTCTTTCATAGTAACCCAATTAATTTATATAATAATTAAGTACATATATATATCTTTTTATAACTAACCTAACTAAACAGCCCCAAATTTATAACACTAACAAAATGAATACGAAAAAAAGTGAATATAGATCCAAATCAACGATTGAACATATACATATGTATGATGTATTATTAGTTATTTTGATTAATATATTCAGTTAACTTTTTGCGATATACATTATAAGAAAATGCAAATGATCGTAAATCATTTGGTAAATTATTCCATATACGCGCAGTCTTGATCAAGAATGATCTTTCAAACAAAGAATTATATATTCTAGGAATAAAAATCTGCATATTCCTAGTAGAATGTATGAATTTAAAAATCTGAAGTAAGAATTGTGGTGTGGAAGTTTTTATAATCTTGTAAAAAGTCAACAGATATTTTAGAATTACAAAATTTTTGAAAGGGCATTTAAGGAAACGCTCAACATACTGCGAAATATGAGTATAACTTCGTTGATTATGATTATAGTATTTTATGCCAAAGACAAAGCGTACAATCTTGTTTATTAAAATTTTGACCTTACTCACATTAGCAGAAGTTGTACACAAAAATATTTCCATACAGTAAGAAATTGGAGATAATAATAATGCATGAGCCACCCTGCATCTGACATGATATGGCAGGTAAACATTTAGGCTGTATAATCGGCGAAGTGTGAAACATATTCTAGCATAGATTTTATCTATATGACACGAAAAATCCAGTTTATTATCTAATGTGATGCCCAAAATTTTCATTCTTTCTACCGTCTCTATTTCCACTCCTCTTATACCAATTGTTGCATTATCAAATTGTATTGAACCAAATTTCATAATCCTAGTTTTAGATTAATTATATATTAGAGTAGAATTCTGATAATTCGTAATCGAAGGGAAATAATGAGGTTTCTACTAAACTAGGCTTAAATTAAAAAAAACGATTTATAGGAGGCTTGAATTAATTGAACTGTAAAGAACCTTGTAAAAAAACATTGCCTTTGCTGGTTGGTTGGTTGATTAACGCGGTAGCATGCCCAAAACTAGGCGTGCTGTAAGTAGAGTCGACAGTTAGTCCGTTTTGACATCACACAACTAACTCGTCAAGAGTGGGAACTCCGAATCAATCGTGACCCAAGGTAATACTAAGGTGGCTAGAGACGGCCCGTTGCGTTGATATATTTCCCCAAATTGCCGAGTCTCACCCGCGATATCTCAGAGAGCCTTTGTAGAAGGTAATTCCCAAATAATCCATGTCGTGTTGAATTAAACACAGGGCAATTACATAGGAAATGAAATACTGTCTCCTCAGTTCTAGGTTCTCTGCAGCTGCGGCAGCATTCATTGAAAGGGAGACCGAGTCTCATAGCGTGTTTACCGGTCGTCCAGTGAGCAGTAGATACGTATACCAGTCGCGAAATGTCCCTGGGATTGAAGTTGAGAAGTCGGTCGGAGCGACCTATGTCGTGTGAGAGTCACATTACTTTGGTAGCCCTGCAGCCCTCCACTATCCTCCATTTAACATTAGCCATATCCAGATAGTGTCTGTAGATTTCGCTTCTGATAGTTCCTAGGGGTGTTGCGACTGGCACACCCTGCAAAATATCAAAAGCAGCTCCAGTCTTAGTCAGCCCGTCTGCCTGTTCATTGGCATAATGGTCCCTATGAGCAGGGATCCAAATTAAGGCAATGTCAGATAGAATAAACTTTATTTTATGCGATTTTAGTGACATCAGAACCGCCTGCTATCGGCGAATATTCCAATTTTGTTGCTGATGGTCATGCTTAGCATAGTTTTGCATTCCTATCTTCCTAGCAAAAACTCTTAATAACTTATTTGGACCATTATATTAAAGAATTTTTTTTAAATTTATAGCTATGACTTATTTAAGATATAATAATAAAGTTATTATTTAATATATAACTAATAATGCAAAACGTGGCGAATTAAGCTACAAAGTCAGGAAGTCATTAAAATTAGGATTGTAAGTAAAGTTTTTGCTGGGTTATTGACAGTATTTTAGCCTTAACTAAGCTTGCCTCATCTTGAAGACGGAAAGAGAGATTTACTTGCAGTTCCTCCGAGAAAACCCCAGAGGTAACTCCGCAGGTCACCTTTGACCCATCAGTGTAAACCCCCGTATGGTATTTATTAGCCAGTATTCCCATATTCCATTCCCGCCTTGACGGAAATATGACCTTAAATTTCTTCTCAAAGTCTGTTCGCGGTATCATGTAGTCCATTGGTCGTTTCAAAAATGTTGGTTGCTTTTGTAAGAACCTTGCATTTCCGTACATCCTCGCCTTCCAACATCCCGATGCAGAGAACTTGACCGCACTGTTGACGGATATGGCCATTAGGTGTAATTCTCTTGGAATAAGGTTCAGTATAGTATTCAGCGCCTCTGAGAGACTAGTGCGTAGAGCACCTGTTATTCCAATGCGGTTTGTCATACCACTGCCGTCTACAGGCATTTAACCATTCTAGGATTAAGGCCCTACTTGGCGCCAAGCATTCTACGGCAGGTATAGTAAGCAACCGTAGATTTCCTGACCCTGTGTTGAATATTTAATCTCAATGACAATTCCGCCTTGTTGGACTATTTCGCCTTGTTAAACTGGGAAAGTTCGTTACCCCCCAGCCGAGGTAACCTGGTGAGAGGTACCTTCTGGTGTGAGGTACCAGCTCAGTTTTGTTTGGATTTACTCCTAGCCTGCACTCTATGGCCCAGTTAATGAGTTACATACGGCCACTCATCTCATCCAGAAATGCACCCGATACAGTGACACCACGTCATCCGCGTAAGCTACCGCCTTGATGCCATTATTATCCAGGCTGGTGTGAATCGAGCTAACAACAATGAGCTAGAGTAGAGGAGAGATCATCCCGCTTAGCACGTGCAGCCTGCGGATAACAGGCTTAAGTTTTTTTTTATGAATGAACTAACTACCTCCCCAGCTCGGGCTGGGGTAGTACGCGGCCCGTCGTCAGGGCAGAGTCGCTTTTTCACTCGGGGGAAAAGCGGGTGTGTGAGGTAGGAACGTTCGCAAAAAAAAAAAAAAAAAAAATTTATCTCATCTAACAGTCTGTGACCTCACGCAGGAAGGTGGCCATTGTTATATATTATATTAGTATTACATTTCGAGCTTGAGGTCCTTTTTTATAAAATTTTTATTTTATATAAACCAATGTGCCGAAATCTCCTTTGTGTGCCTTCTGCAGGGGTTTTTCTTGATTATTGACAAAATTTATAAATATTTAACAAATTTAACAATGTATGTATATTAAAATGTCAGTGTCGAGCTTAAGAGTAACTACGAATTAGAGGTGTCTACTCAGACTTTGAATTATATATAAAAATATGAATTAACGAAGGGATCAAGTATGGGATTTTTGCGAATTAAGGAGTTTCTCTCAAGGGACCATGTGCTTATTTCCAATTGTTTACGCTTTTAAATTACCGGGAATGGGTTCTATGCCGCGTCTATTGTAATAAAATTTTGTTATTGTTTGCACTTAATTGCGTAAAATTTTAAGTCTAATTTTGCTAAAATTCATATAAAATTGTAAATACAGTAGCTTTATTTAATAATAAAACAATAAATATATTTAGCTTTCAAATTGTAAATATCTTAAAAAAGGAGCGAGAATCGAACTACAGTGTTTATTTATACAATCAATTGCAAATAGAAACATTTAAAAAAAAATATCGAAAGAAAAAACCAAAAAAAAAACCCCATCTCAAGTAAGAAAAACGCTTAGATGAAGTGTTTAAATGAGACGTTAATACCGTAACACGCAAAGATGAGAGTATGAATTTTCTTGGTAATTTTTCTAATGAAAACTAATAAACAATAAAAAAGAGGAAGAAACGAAAAATATACATAGACAACTGTTTGAATACACAAATCAATTAAAAGGATATTTTGGAAATGAAACAAAAAAAAAATAATAAAATAAAAATTAATGTCGTTTAACTCTTTCAATATCAAATTATTTCAAACAATAGAAAATAAACCGACGCAAATATGAGTATTTTTAATGTAAGAAAACAATAAAAAAGCAAAAATTAATTGAATTGACGCATAACACAAACAACAGTAATAATGATATTTTTAAAAGCATTTTTCTTCAACTTTTGTTATTGCTTCGATAAACCTTTTCAGTCCCTGTAACAACGAAACGAAAACAATCATGTCATTGGAAATTCATTTAAAGTTATAGATTTGCTTTCATTAAGAAAGAGGCCGTAACATTTGGCCACGCAGATCAAATTACTTGCCAATGGGTGCTGGCCACTTAATGGTTTGATACAATGCCTGGGAAAACAAGTCAGTTTGTTAAACCAACTGATGCCATTGTTAGAAAATCAAAGGAACTATTTGTTTAAGGATATTTTCAATTTAGATTTTTTTGTCCTTTTCAAGAGATTTGGATTTTTATTTTCAATTGTTTGTTCATTGAATTTGGCATTGTTTAATTTTGTTTTAACTTTTCATTTTTTAATATAAAATCCTTAAGAAATTAAATAAATCCTTCAAAAATTTTATACAAATAGAAAAATTGCTGAGCTTAGCGAAATTTAAGTCAACTCCAGCCCTTGCTCTTCGTCAGCCGCTGGCAAATGTTTAACATCATCTGCAAAAACTACTTTTCAAATCATCATTGCCCCAGTTGCTTTAATTTTTAGCAACACTAAAGAGCACTACATGTGTTCTGGACAGTTTATAAAAGAATTAAATTGTACCACAAATCTTATGAAAAACTTACAAAAATTTATTTGATTTAAAAATTCATTTCAGTAAGATTCGTTTTTTGCAGAAATAAGAATTTAAGAACAATTCAAAAAACCAAATATTTCAACTTTTTAAACATTAAAATAAATTGTTTTGAATCTCTGAATTTACATCACAAACATTGTCTAGTTATAAAGTGATGATATTTACCCTGAATAGAAGAATAATATAAAAAAGACAAAGCAAAAAAAAAAAAACAAAAAAATTGAGAAGAAAAGAAACTTAAATGTCAGATAGCCACACAAACAATCAGCCACACCATTATCCTCGGTATTAAAAAAAAATCTTGTGCACTCACACAAATACACCGACAAGTGTTGGTTCAAAAGTACAAATTTGTACATGTGTGTGATGAGTATAGGAAAGAGATTGGATTTTCGTCGATGTTCAATATGAGCAAATGTAGTAACTTTTGTATTTATGTAGTGTCTACATACATACATATGTAATGCCGCAGTGATAAAGTAGTACGCACACCCTGCAAACATTTTCTTTTAAATCCTTAACTACTTCAGTATATGGAAAGCTTTAATTTACAGAAATGTTCTTTCTTTTCGCTTTAATTTAAGAGAGTTTGAAACTCACTCTTCCACGTGCGTTGGTGATTTATTGGATCCCTGTTTCATCAATATAATAAAAAAAAAAAAAACAGGTCCAAGGCGTTTTGCATTAAGTGCTTAATTGCATTTCTTCTACATTTTTAGAATATGTAAAATATTTGATTTGATAAGTACTATAACACTCACCATTAACTTTACACGACCGACTAAGCAGCTTATAATTATCTTCAATTTATAATGAATAAGAGCACTTTGGTACCTGGGTTGAAATATTTCTGATTTTCTAACCATTAAAATTATTTATGAGTTTTTACAAACTTATTAATAATTCAACACTTTCGTTTTTAGTTCGACGCTTTGAACTTATGCATTATTCAAGAAATATGCAAATTTTTATACTCAGAATTAATAACTCGTTTTTTGAAAAGTCACTCTTTGTAAGCGTTTCCAGAGTGTGGAATGATTTGCCTCATATTCTTAGGAATTATCGTTTGACTCCTTCTAGCTATCATTAAGTTTTAATTGAATATTTCAATACCATTTAGTAAAATCGTATACAAAGTGATCTAGTTTGACGTTATATTTATTGACTATATTTTTATTAAAAATTGTAAGTTGATGCCATATCAAATTAATTAAAAAAAAAAAAAAAATTGATTATTAATATAGGGTTACATATAAAACTTTAAAAACTATCTATTGTAATATTATGATTTAGCCATGAAGGCTTTTATTATTACAAAATATCTCCGAATAAAAAAAAATTTAATTATTTACTGCAGTTTATATTTTGGCACAAAAAAGTAACTTTTTATAGTTAATTAATTTTTGTTCTATTTTTTTTCCTTGTAGACGTTTTATGTCTTTGTTAGTTGAAAGCAATATTTATAGACTTAATCTTAAGTATAAAAAATAATTATACTGTTCAAGAATTTGGCACATTTTTTAGAAAAAAGCTGGGAGCCCTATCAGTAAAGCTCATTTGGGTACGTTAAATACAATGGTGCTAGTCATTTTACGAAGTTGCCGCTCGTATTCGCGATATTAATGAATAACAATTTAAATACTCAAATATCATTAAAAGATATTTTTATGCTTTTGATATCATTGTTCAATTTAAATCAATCCAACTCTGTTAAATATAATTTTACGTAATTTTTTTTTTTGTCGTGGAAGATTTTATTTTTATCTTTTTTCAAAGAATTTTTTTTTTAACTCTATTAAATACACTGTGTTAGTGCAAATTGCAACAAGCTGGGCACCCTACTGGTAAATGTAATTCAAGTACGCTGTATTAAGGCCCTAATTGTGTAAAACGCAACGCAACTCTACAAATTACATTGGAAGCAAAAACATATTTAAAGATATTTTGTAATTTTGTTGTTACTTTCTACATAAATTCATATTGCGTTTTAAAATTTTCAACGCCACAAGCATATGCAGCGTTTTAAATTTAAAAATTCAATAGGAATTTCTGTAGAAAGCAACAATAAAATTAAAAAATATTTTTGACTTTGTTTTTGCTTCTAATGAAATTTTTGCTCGAAAAAATAAAAATCATAAAATAACTGTTATTTTTGATTGAAAAAATAAAAATCAATAAATAACTGTTATTTTTGATCGAAAAAGTAAAAATTAAAAAATAACTGTTATATTGGCTCAAAAAAATAAAAATATTTGAAAAAAGGAA
The DNA here is from genome assembly GCA_943735925.1 of Pollenia amentaria. NCBI lineage: Eukaryota > Metazoa > Arthropoda > Insecta > Diptera > Polleniidae > Pollenia > Pollenia amentaria. Next base: position 231,819,487 of record OX031009.1, on the reverse strand, counting down.
TAACTGTTACGGTCCCTGCTTTTTTCCCTACAACTAAAAAATATCCCTAACAATTCCCTACGTTAAAAATGTATTGTTTTTAGCTTCACGCAAACAAATACATACTCTGTTAACAATTTGTAAATATTATAATTAAAGGATTAATTAACAATTATTATAAAAGCATTTATTAACAACAAGAAAAAAACAAAATTAATATGTACAATGCTATACTCACATATATGTACATATTAAAATTCAATTATTCAGTTAATAAAATCTGATAAGAAGTGGCACAAGTGTTATTGTGAAGTTTTGTGTTTATTATATTTTTAATTGTTTACATACCCCTGAAGATGGTTAGCGATGCTTACCGAAATATTGGGAAAAGAATAAAAATATCACGAATTTTTATTTTTTATTTTATTTATTTACGTGGACCTACAGCCAAACAAAAACAACTAATAATTAAAATTTAATTTAAAAAAACACCGTGTGACAAATTAAAATTTTTTCTTTTTGGCAGAAACGCCACTGTATATCTTTCAATCTAGAGTTAACCTACTTAAGGACTTAATCTTTTTCAAAAAAACTTATTTAAAATAACTTTTTTAATAAGTATCTAATATTTTTAAGCAAACTCGGTACCAAATAAAAGGTAAGGCTATGTAGAATATTAAACAAATTTTTAAAATATTTCAATTCCCCTAAACAAAATCATAAAAAAAATTCCTTTTATAAATATATCCTTCCACATCCTTAGATGTTTTCATTAATTTTTTGTATAAATTCCAAACTGTATGTTTTGATTTCTCTTAGTTAAGAAGGTGTGATTGTTTTTCCTCGGCTAAGTAGAAATTTCATTCCTTAAATATTCTCTTTAATATTCGCATATATTGTAGCAAATGTGAGTGCGAATGCAAATAGCAAAACTAAGCGAATAGTTCGCAAAAGCGAACTCGTATACTTGGCGCCGCCTAATATATACGTACATGGTTTTGGCACTTGTTAAGGATTACCAGGCTGTTAGGGCTCATAGTAAAATACTACATTTGTACTTAAATGCTATTGTATATGAAAAATATAATTTTTTAAATGAAAATAATACTACTATTTACGTATTTTTACACAATATATTGAAAATTATATAATATTTTGAAAATTACCTACATTTGCCTTAAAATATCATATCTGTCCTTTTTTCTCTACGCTTTAAATTTTCCGAAAAAATCCCTACAAAAAAAGAAAATTCCCTACTATTGGCATCACTGATCTGAATATACACATTGGGGATGCTTAAATTGCTGTTGTTGTCACAGCTAAAAATCTAGGAGTAAGAATGAATAGGAATGTGACGGAACTACTGTATACTTCCCAAAATATATGCTTGCTGCAACTCAAGGGACATGAGGAAACTTTCCACTATGTAAGGTATAATAAAGTTGTGTGTTACGTTTTTTGTCTAAAAAAAAATTACTACAAATTTTTTTAAATTAAGAAACATTAACTTCCTACAAAAAATTATAATAACTAGAGAACCGGTTGCTAAGCTGTTTGCTAGATCGCTAACAGGAAAATTTATTATAGAATATCGTCATCGAATTCACGCCGCAGAATGTAATTTTTTTATATTTAGTATACGTCTCTGGAATCACCTTCCAAATCATTTGCAAACATCTAACAGCGCATTAAAATTTGGAAAATTATTTGCTGCTTATTTTTCTTTTGGCTTGCACTAGCCAACAAGGTTTTGGCCTTGAGCAACCAAATAACTTCCCTATGGTAATTTCGTGGGCTGAATTCAAATCTGTAATTGCTTTTGCATGTCAGGTTTTTCGAGATACAAAAAAATGTTTTTATTCGTTTTTTTACATAAGAAATCATTAGTTTTTTTAAAAATCAATTAATTTTCAAAAGTAAATGGCGTTATTTGAACGTCGCTTGTATTTTGTTGGTTCAGTTTAACGTATTAGAGTCCATCAATAGTCTCCCAACATGCGTTTGCCCTAAAATCCTTGATAATTTATTTTCGATCATAATTGAACAATTTTTATGCCCGATTCGATTAGTTAAAAAAACATGCTTCGTTTCTGCAGTAAATTTTTTTCCAAATTTGGAGAACATTGTTTTTTATTATTTTATTTGTTTAAATTGTATTCCTTTTACTATTATTTAATATTCTACAGATAGTAGTACCTATCCTATCATGTTGTATTAGAAATTCAATTCCATTGTAGTAAATCTTTGCCGTAAGGCAAGAAGGTCTTAAGTCAGAAACTGCAAGTTTTTCATTATGTTAAATTGAAAACTATTTATTTGGTGTATTTTATAGACGTTCTTCTTACAATGCAGAACTTTTCGATTAGAAGCAGTGGTGCTAGATTTAAGTTATTGATGCAAGAGAAACAAAAATTAAATTGAGGACAATTACAACTCAAAATGTGTTTTTTTTACTTAAATAAAAAATAGTTTAACATAAATTTTTTATGACATTTAAAAAAAATAATTTTTTTGCTTAAATATTAAAAAAGTCTATTACGTCTGTTTATTTACTTTACAAGCTGAAATTTGCAACGAGAGAATAAATCTAAATTTTACAAATTTTTTCTCTTAATTACTTAAAAAAGTAAAAGAACGCTTTACTAGCAAGATAGGCATATCGACAGTATCCATCTGTAAGATACGAGACTTCGTCTGCCTTAATTCAATTGTTTTGCACTGGTTGCACATGGATATTGTTTATTAATTGGAAAAAATATATACATGTATGTGTAAGTTTTATATGATTCATTGTTTTATTAACCTCTTATTAACTCATAATTTCTTTAAAATCATTTGAGGCACTAGATGCTGTTTTACGTTCGTCTATAGATACAATTGCTTTTCGAGATACATCACGTAGCCGTGTGAAACTAAAACTTTTTTGAAAAAATCAAGAAAAAGTGGGCGATATAATTCGAACGGCAGCTACACTAGAAAAAGCCAACTGGGGTTTTTGTAAATATCTGGCTAAAACGCTGTATAAGATTAATGGGCTTGGCAACAGATACTTAATTACTTACTTATATCCCACTCCATGCTCTTGGCAAAAAAAATTTCTTCATGCGCTCCAATCTTTTGAACGTTGGGTTCAGTCTTATTCAACGGGGATTTTTAGTTCATCCCCGTTGACACTTTCCATCATATAGACTCTCGAAAGTCTTTCATTCTGGGGTATCCGCGGTCAATCTTCCGATGTTTCCCAGCCAGGGCAATGGTTGTATATTGTATATCTTATACATCTAATGAATTATTCGTCGCCTATAAATTTCACGTATTATTTTTCATTATTATTTGAAAGCACAAACAATTTAATAAATATTTTGTAATTTTGTGGTTGCTTTCTACAGAAATTCATGTACCGTTTTAAAATTGTCAACGCCACTAGCTATGGAGCGTTTGAAATTTTAAAACGCAATGAGAATTTCTGTAGGAAGCAACAACAAAATTACAAAATATTTATTAAATTGTTTGTGCTTTCAATGTTATTCATTGGCGTTGCGTTGTGTTTTACATGATTAGGGCCTTAGTGTTTTATAATTTCAAAGTTTAGTTCATATATTAATTTTCAGAATTACACATACATACTATAATTACTATATGTATACACATATTCACAAAAAAACAAAACACTTAAAAAATATAAAATTAAACAAAACTATTAAAAAAAAATAAAACACTTCGAAACTTAAAAATATAATATTAAATAAAAAATCACAACTTAACTAAAATGATTTACATTATTATTTTCATTTAGTATTTTAATATGTAACTTTGTTCTTATGACGGGATCTGAATTCTTTTGCTTTTGTTTTGGCAAAACAACAAAACAAAAAAATGCTACTCCTTCTCTTCTCTCTTCTCATAGAAGCGATTGTGGAAGGTGTATCTTATCTTTTATACAAAAGAAGCGATGCTTTCTATGTGGCCTTCTTTGTCAGTTAGATCAGAATGGTAATTGAATCAAAAAAATTTCTAAGCAGACCTTCAATAAGGCCTAAAGTAAGAAGGTCTTCTGAGTTTTCTAGCTGGGAAGAGTTTTTGACTTAAAAGACAAAACGTTTTTGTCTATTCGTGTTGTTGGTGTGGGGTTAGCCTTAGAAAACAATAGAACTGGAAAGTGAAGAAAAGATAAGTTTGTATGATCGAGGTGCTAACAGAGCAAAGACTCTGCCTAAAACGCTATTTTATTAAAAAATAACTTAATATTTAAAAAAGTTCAATTAATTCACATAACACAACACAAATTACGACAAATATTATTATCCACATTTGCAAAACGTTTGACAATAAATTAATTTCTCAATTTGAAAATAATATCGTCTGTTGTTGAGAATGCGATGTTTTTCCAATTATTTTTAAATATTTTTCAAACGTTTGTCGTTTGAGAATTTTGTTTGTTGGGTATGTATTATTGTGAATGTGTGTGTTCGTGTGTGTATGTATGGCCAAGTGTAAGTTAGATAATAATATCAACATCCTTAATGGATTTCTATACATTTCGATTTACGCATTGATTGCTTTGTGGTTTAAGATTTCATTTTCACTTTAGTATTTAGTTTCGCATTATTGTTGTTGCTGTTGTTTCTGTTCTAGTGTCTCTTGTTTTTTTATTTGTATTTTTTTTTTTTGTAATTTAGTACGTAGTAGCTTTTTTTATTTGTTTCATTTCTTTTGCCAATGTAATAAATGCAGCAACAGTTTTGTATGCTATTTGTCTATAAGCCAACAACGAAAGCCAACAACTGAAATAACTCGAGAATATCGAAATAATGTTCTTCCCTCTATTATACTCGTATTACTGTTATTTTGATTTTCGTTAATGTCGGCCTGTATGTATGTGTGTAATGTATGTATTTACATATCCATAAGAGGAAGAATGAAAAGGATAAATCAAATCAAATATAACTGTTATAGTATTTCTTTAGTTTTCTTTTTAAACATTTCTTAATATTTGGTAATTTAAGACTAGTACATTGTCTTATATTTTATTTTTGTAATGTTATATATAAAATTGATTGATATTTGCATTTAGATTAACGAGTGAGTATGTAGCATCTTTATACAAAATAATAACACCCAAGAGATATTTTTGCCCAAGAGATTTCAACGGCAATGACGGCACTAGCAAGTAACGGGTGCTGTCTTAAAATTTACAGCAATTTGTTTAGTCGTCAACTAACGGATGCCAAAATTGTTTTATTTCTAAGATTGTGAAGTTAACGTTTGATTTTTTGTAAAAAGTGAATTAAAACGAATAAATTAAACATAATGATCAACTATAAATGGACAAATAATGTTGCCGTATCGCGTAGATTTGTACCACAAATAATGCAATATAACCAAAAATTAATTAACTATTTTTACTACCATATTCAGTAAATCATTTGGCAGTGGTAGCAATTCCAGACACATACTCATAAATGTACGTACGCACTCAGCCTATAATATACAGAAACACATTTACATACCACTGCATAGATATAAAAATCCTTTATTATGTAAATGTTAGTATGTACGAAAGGAATGAAGTAAGTAAATTCTGTTATTAAGTATTCAACAAATTGTTTTTCTAACTACATGTTACTGACAGTTCGAGCATAAACATTTTAACATCAAGTAGGATTTCAAGGAGGGAATTAAAAGTGAATTTATGTCTTAGAGATAAGCCAACATGAATTAATCGTTATGATAAGGACACACACATACACTAAAGAGTGAAAACAAACTCTTCCTCCTTTCATGTATTTAGTGCTACCACGAGTACATATTTTTGTATCCCGTTACGAGTATTTGCACTGAATCAAATTTATTGAATGTCTTAACTAAAACACTCAAGTACAAATAATTGAATTCAATGAGATGGAAATAATCAGTGACAACCTTTAATACAAATGATGGCGATGATGGCTGGCAGTGATGATGTTGTTACTGCCACTATAGCTCATGCCGTCGCCTCTGATGAGACTGATATTGATGTTAATTCCCCAAAAGTGAAATTAAATGGGAGGGTTAAAAGAAACATTAAAGAACTCTTTCAGGTTAAAAGCAGAGTTTTTGATGAAGTGATTTAAAAAGAACATCAAATTAAGCTAAATGGAAATAAATAGTTACAAAATTATAAATGAATTCGAATCATTAATGCCAGGAATAATAAATAGTATTATAACGCCCAATTCCCTGTTTTTTTTTTTTTTTTTGGTTTTTTTTTTTTGAAAAAGCTACACTTAGTTTGCAGAAATTTATGATTATTTATATGTCAGATAGTCAAACTCATTTTTGGTATTTAATCACAAATGGAAATACGCTTTCTCTTCAAATCCTTGAAAGACAAACATTTACATTTTCTACTACTTCTTGTACATGGAGCTACAAAATGAAAAGTGTTGTATTTATTATAATAATGTTGGCTAATATGACGGTGAATGTGTGTGTTTGTGTAGAAATGTTGGAATAATAAGCAACCCTTGACAATTTTAATTACACAAGTTAAATCGGCCCATTAAGTGATACAAGCAACAATATAATAAACGCTTACATACATTCCCGCAATTTGGCAGGCATGCTGGTTGAATTGACAATAACTTGCTCTTCTTATACGAGACAGTGACGACCCTTTTTCTACATTCTCATGCCCTCAGTGGTAGGACGCGATGAGCTTACAATTTGCCATTAATTTGAAAATAATTAATTACCCTAAAGCAGTGGAGCGTAATCAACTCCACTCTCGTTGTGTTATGCTTCTCAGTACAGCGAGATTTTATAAAACAAACACAGTACATGTGTTTATATATTATTTTTTATTGTACCGAACAGTGTAATGATTCTGAAGTCAGTTTATATATGATGTTTTTTTTTTTTTGTTCAAGATTTTGTTTGTTGTGCTTAATCCCCTCCTTTTTTAATAATTGATAAAAAAAATACTGAAATTTATTGTTGGAGGATAAGCTGTTTCTATGCGCATTTCATTGGTTGCTTAGGCCAGATCATCAGGAAACGTTCTCATAAATAATTTTAGAAAAGCCAAAGCTATCAGCAAACAAGACTACAGAGGGAATGCGAATTACATACAAACACTCAAAAAGTCTTGTTTGCAACGATATCAAAGCTTAAACAAAATACCAAACAATAAATCAGTGATGAGTTTATATTTTCTTACATTTTTTTTTTTTTTTTGTGAAACGTATTTGCAAGCTAGACCTTGATTAAAACTAAAGAAAAAATTTAGCTTAAATGTAATTATCGACTGGAAACTGAACTTTTATTTAAAGAGATAGTAGGATATTACCTTTGAGACACTACAATTGCAAGAAAATTTGGGAAGCTAAACCACAGTAAGACACAGATTATAACGAACACTTTATTTAACAAAAAAAAACTACTATATAAAAATTTAATGTCAATTGCTACGTTTATAAGAGACACTCTTATATCGAATATTTTTTTTAATAACGAACACATTTTCATGTCCTTAAACAAAATCTCATACCAACAACCAAAGTGTAACAAGTAGCACGAATTTGTTAAGACCCTCTCAGCAGTACCTTCTGGTGGCTAACTCACGCATGTATTATCGGAAAAATTTGTATGTTTTCAAGCTTTTTTTTAGCTTTAACAAGATATACAGGGTATAATAAAAATTTTGGAAATTTTATACAAAAAATAACATTCTTTATTCAGTATAAAATCCACCCCAGCAAAACAAAAATCATTGTCAAAAATAAATAACTGTATTTCTTTGATAAGTGCAAAATTTAAACATTTTCGGAGTTAAATTCTTGTAAATGTGATGCAAAACATAAAAAATTCTTTAAACAATTGAACAAGTGATTACATTTGTTATTTTAATTCGTAACTTTCAATTTCAATGTTGTCAATTTTGTGTTGAATTTAGACAACAGTAATCTCGATAAAACCTCGACAAACTGCATTATAAAGAAAAACCCGAAAAAAGGCATATCCATTTAGACTCGATTTTTTCAACATTCCCGCCAAAGTCTCTGGCGGGAATGGAACCCGCAAGCCTCGCGTTAAGGGACTAGCTGTAAACCAACAAGCCTACAGGGGTACCCATATATACACAGAAAAAATTTTCGAAACAAAATTTTTCAATTAAACTATTGACTCAAAAAAAATCCGTTTTAATTCAAAATTTATTCAAATTAAACGTTTACTTACATCAACAAAGTTACCGTAGAAAATTTGGTTTATTTCGAAAAATATTTGATTGTTACTATTAATTTAATTAATATTAAACATTTTTTAATTGAAATAAATTGTTTTTTGTTTCTATGTGCATACATAAATATGTTGTGCTAAATACAAATTCATTTTCTACCTTTTTTTTATAAATGTAACGTCATGTCACTCATTATCATTGTCAAGAATCCGGGTTTTCTGTCAGAGATTGCGTGAGAATGTGTCTGTAAAAGTACGTATGATTAATAAATAACAGCAAAAACAACAACAATTGTTGCTATTGTTTCTTTTACCTAAATGTTATAGTCGCTATTGAATATGGGATGTTCATAATAATGCCAGTATTTCTGTTGTTTGTTGTAAAACAACGGGCGCTTTTAACAGCTTAAGATTTCTCAAACTTTTATATAGGACAATATTAATACACAAACGCTTGTCCTTATATGCGTGCATACAGTACGCGGACAATTTAAAAGTTTTTAAGAAACTTTATGACAGAGAAAATATATAAGGATATAGAAGAGCAAAGCTTTGTTCCCTTATAAAATTCGTAAATTTACTCCTGTAACAACAGTTATTGTCATTATTAGGGATATACAATGCGTATACACTAACAAACCGAAGTTCTATTAAAAGCACAGTGTTACGAACACATCATTTTGAGCAGAATTCATCTCTAGATTAAATACAAAAACAAACGTCAATTGCAAAATTTTCACTTGCTTGTTGTTATTTTTTCTGGCGTTGTATTTACTTTAAACAAGAGTTTTGTATATGAATGCATATATTAATATACACAAATACATATATTTTTAGCTATATTTTAATATATCGTTACCTAAAGCACAAAAGGACCTTATAAAAAAAATATTAAGAATTTTTCATCGCTTCTCATCCCTATCCCAGGCCCTATCTTCAAAGAGAATATGATAAACGCTTTCTTATCTGAGAAAAATATGTTACAGTATATACATGTAACACTTTCTAATGTTATCTATAATTACTCGAAGTGTTACATGCTGTGCAACTTCAATTAAACAAAATTTGCTGCTATCAATCTTTTCACAAAATTATAAGTGGTATGTGTTATGACAAGCAAAATAAAATCTTGGTTGTGCAAACAAAGTAGTAAGTACCAAAGGTTAAAACAGGGCAGTATGAACACCATAAGTAAGCGTGAGGGTAAAATATGCAACATGTAATGCATGTTTTTCATCAACTTATTCCAATTGTAGGGGAATGTAAGAAAGAAAAATTCACTGTTTACTGTTGTGGCTTTGTTGAAGCTTTGATATTGTTAAAAGTATGACCTGAGTGTTTAAAATTCTTATTCACTTTATGGTCTTACTTGTATAATATTTTTAGCTTTTCTAAAGTATTTGGAAAAAGTTTCCTGTCGAGCTGGCCTAAGCAACCAGCGAAATGCGCATAGAAACTAACTTTCCCACAACATTAAATTTCAGTGTTTTTAATCAAAAATAAAGATTGGGATTATTAGCATATCATTAATAAATAAATTAATTAATATTCACAAAAGAACTTGAAAATGCTTCCCACAATTGCGTTTTTTCGTCAAACGAACACAAAAATGTAGAACATGTAGCATGTGTGCAACATATTTCTCAGAAAAGATATGGCCATAACAATTTGCATCAAATGCAACATTGTCAATTGTTAAAGCAGCTGGTAGGTTTTACAAGGAAAATAGAAGATCAATAAATTATTAACAGTTTAACTCAATTTATTAATTTATCATTTTAAATAATTTTTTGAATCTCCTGAACATTTTCAAAATGTTAGATAGGGCCTTTTGCGTTTTAGGTAACGATATATATATATTTGTATCTGTATATGTATATTTTTATCTTTAAATATTTTAAATTGTTAAAATCACGTAAATACAAACTCTCATTTCATATCACATACGTACATGCACACATTAAAACATTCTCAAAGTTTTTGGCGTTTGTTGAATGTATTGTATCCTGTTATGTGTTTGTGAATGTTATATTGTTGTTATTAGTTTCTAGCTAAAGATAGACTCATTTCACCTCTTTCGATTTTAGCTTTTCGTCTTGTTTTTTTAAGAAGAGATTTCAGTACAATATTTACAGCGATAATGTGGATAATGTATTTGTTAATCAACATGTATATGTGAATATCTGCATACTAGGGATGCCAATAGGGACTGATTTTATAAAATCCCGGGATTCGGTATCAATGTGTTTCTTAAAGATACGACTTTTTTTTAAATAAGCAACACTTTTTGAATATTCAAAAGATTTTATATACATAACATAAATTTAAAAAAAAGAAAACAACAAAACAAATTAGTTTATACATATGTTTATAACACTGGCCTCACACATGATCAAACTGGTCAGATTCTAAAAAAGCTTAAAAAAATATACGTATCTCTTAGTGTTTCTAGATCAATTCATTTCGGTTTTTTGACAGCAATTAAATTTTTAAAGTGAATTAAGTTGTGACGACATTAATACACGGCAAAGTGTAGTCCCTCATCGAGATCGATAGCTGAGTTAAAAACTGTAACACCATGTCGACTGCAGTGCAGTACACCTCCAGGTTGAGGGCGAGATTCATAACACAGGTCAACAGCAAAAAAGGGCTTGAATAACTACTATATAGATTTGATGCAGCATGGCTACCTAAGTACAAAAATGGTAACATTTTTCAATTCTATGGATAACTTTTTTTTAAAATAATTTTTAAGTAAAATTGTCAATATTTTGAGACATTTCTCCACTTATATTATCATAACTCAAAAACAACTTGTCCGATTTTGTTAAAATAAATCTACAAAAATCATGATTTACAATATCTTTAAATGATGTATACAAATATTTTTAATGCGATCAATAATTTCGAAGTTATAAAACAAATTGTTAGCCAAAAAATAAAAAAATTGGTAAAAAAAAATTTTTTTCGGAAGAAAAAAATCTGGAAAAAATCGAAAACGGCAAATGGTATTATATTTTATTTATTTGTAGTAAAGCTACATATCATTTGAATTAAAAAAGACATGGATCATGATAATCGGTGCATGGTTAAGGTTTTTAATTACAATTAATTGAAGCTGTCGCATATTTACAAGCACTGTAGAAAATGGTATAATGAAAATGCAGAACACAGAAACACAGGTGTATTATACGACCCGGATTTCGGCAAACCCTCTTTACATGTAGAAAATTGTTTGGAAAAAAACCTTTATGACATTTTTATGATTTTCAGAATTAAAAAAAATAGTAATAAACGAAAGGTTGTTTTACGATTGCGGTAGCAAACTCATAAATGTGCGTGCACGCTGCAATGCTCTTTTTTCCGTTGGCTACCTGTAACGTATGATTTTTTTGCATTAAATTCCTTAATGTTTTTTATGATTCTTGTTTAATTTTTACGATTGCGGTAGCAAACTAATAAACGCTCATAAATGTCCGTGCACGCTGAAATACTCTTTTTTCCGTTGGCTACCTGTAACGGATGATTTTTTTGCATAACATTCCTTAATGTTTTTTATGATTCTTGGGAATAAGAACAAATTTGCAGCACACACAAACTGTACCCACATGAAGGGTTATCCCAAATTATAGTATCAGTATTTATAAGAGCTACTTGAGCCATTTTACTTTATTTAATAATTGTTTGCGATAACGGAAACATCATTTTATCCCTACATAAAGAGTCAATCAGCTTACAAGTTAAAACAATTTACAAGTATTAATAAAAATGAGCAAGAAAGCCAGAACATTTTTATGTAAAAACAGTCCGGATTCATTTTGTTATGTGTGCGGCCAATATATCACCGAGAAAAAACGTAACTGCTTCCTTACTTCATTGCAAAAGTCATATGAAGATTGTTATAATATATATCCGCACAATTTGAACCAGCATTGGACACCCAGTACCATATGTATTTCATGTCGATTGAATTTATCTATGAGGTTTTCTAACGTAAAGTAAGTATAGGTTAATACATTTGGAATATTTCATACTTAAAGTATTTCTTAATTAAATTTTGAAATTTTTTTCATTTTACAGACGACGCTTGGAAATTTCGAAGCCTATGCTATGGAGAGAAACAGCGAGCCACGAATCCGATTGTTATTTTTGTTAAAGTACAAAAACCGGATTCGGAAAACATATGCGATGGTCTTACCCCACGAGATCTGCTGATGGGTTTACACTTGCAGTTCTACATTCACCAGAAATGAAATATGCTGAAGATCAGGGTCCAAGCTCTAGTCAAGTGCTTTCATCTTCACCAGGACACTTAACCTCAAGTATGTGTTCCAAATCAGAAAGTTCAAATTCAGCACTGCTATCTACATCTGAAAATGAAGAGTTAATCCCACACAAAAATTTCTCGCCGAGACCATTGAATCAAGACCAGCTTAATGATGTAATTAGAGACCTTGGATTGTCAAAAAGGTCTTCGGAATTACTTGCGTCCCGGATGAAAGAAACAAATCTCATAACAAAAGAAACTAAAGTTTCGTATTACCGTACTCGAGAAGAAGGCTTACTTCATTATTTTGTTGAAGAGGATAATTTTGTGTACTGCACAGATATTTCTGGTTTGATGACATGGGCTTTCAGAGATGCGATTCAAACGAATGGCGTTTATTTATCGACTCATCAAAACGCAGCTTGAAGTGTGTCCTTTTGCATAATGGAAATAAATTTCACTGCTTGCCGATCGCACATTCAACCAAAGTAAAAGAAGAATACTCTGTAATTGCATTGGTCATGAAGAAGATAAAGTATAATGAACATAACTGGGTAATTTGTGTTGATCTTAAGATGGTAAATTTCCTCTTAGGTCAACAAAGTGGCTTTACCAAATACCCTTGCTTTTTATGTTTACATAAGAGAGAGCTAAAGCAGAACATTGGAAGAGAAAACAATGGCCTTCTAGGGAAACACTGGTTCCAGGTATGCCAAATGTTATAAATGTGGCTCTAGTGCCCCGAGATCGGATCATATTACCCCCTCTTCACATTAAACTTGGTCTTATGAAACAATATGTTAAAGCACTTAACAAAGATAGTGAATGTTTCCAGTATATTTGAAGGAAGTTTCCTAATTCGCGAATTGGTCAAAGATATTGATTTTGGCAGTTCAATGTCAGAAATTGAGAAAAATGCATGGGATTCGTTTGTATGGGTTATTCAAAATTTCTTAGGAAATAACAAGGGTGATGATTACGTTACGCACGTTGAAGAGATGTTAACTCACTTCCAGAATCTTGGATGCAACATGAGCATCAAAGTACATTACCTGCACAGTCACTTAGATCGTTTTCCTGAAAATCTAGGAGACTTGAGTGAGGAACAGGGCGAACGATTCCACCAAGATATCCGGACAATGGAGGAACGATACCAGGGTCGCTGGGATGCACACATGATGGGTGATTTTTGCTGGAGTATTCAGAGTAACACTTCGTTATTCAACAATTGTAGAAAATCGTATAAAAGAAAATTCCAGAGTTTGTAGTTTATAATAATTATTTATTTATTTTCTTATTTAATTTCTTATTATAAATTTAAATAATAAAATATAAATTTTCTACTGTTTAATACATTTAAACTTATCCAATTCAAATGTTTTTCCGAAGAATAGAAACAGTATTGTAGGTAGGGTTTTTGCCAAAAAAAATACATGAATGTTACTATGTAATTCATTTTCGATGTGAAAATTGTACATAGCATGTTTTCAAAATTCAATAAATCGAAAGAAGAACATTAATTACTCAATTTTATGTATATCGAGAAAAAAACTAAAATTTTGTAAAAATGAGCGAATTCACTTAATTGTGAATAAATTCGAAAATTATCAATCAATTTTTATGACCGATATCTCAATTTGTTGCTTTTACATATGGCTTTGTGATAAAACAATAAATCTGCACAATTTTTGCCGTTTTCGATTTTTCATGATTTTTTTAAAACAAAAATATTTGCCATTTTTACGAAAAAAATATATTTTTGGCTTCAATTTTTTCTTATAACTCCGAAAATAGTTGGCCGATTGAAACGCGATGTATAAACGGTTTAAAGGCTATGTAAATTAAAAATTTTCTAAATTTATTTTAATAATATCGGACTAACACTTTTTGAGTTATCATTAATTATGTAAAGAAACGTCTAAAAAAATTTACAATTTTACTAAAAAATTTTTTTAAAAAAAACCTCTCCATAGAACTTTAAATTTGGACCATATTTGTACTACTGGAACCACAATACATCAAAATTGTATAGTGGTTTTTCAAGCCTTTAAAATTTTTTCGATTTTGTTGCCTTGTGTAATCAATAATTTAAATACGTTTGAAATTTATTTTAAAACAAAATGTTTATACTAATGTTTCTTAGAACAAATTTCGAGTTTAAATAATTTTTTTTATGAATACGTCTGATAGTGTTTATTTATAAAAAAAAATTCTTTTATTTGACGTATTTTTATTAAGCCTATTTTTTATTATTATTGTACCGGAAGGAATATGAGCTATTTATTCAATATTATGACTTAATTGTTTTAATTATATCAACTTTTATTCTTTAGTTTCTGAATAAAACTTTAATTGGATCGTGAATAATTTTTATTTTTTGCTTGATATATAACAATTATTTATTGATTTCTATATTTTGCATAAAAATAATCATTTTTATTTTGGTATTATATCTTAAGCCAAAGCTAAACTTGCTAAACGTCATTGTAAAAAAGGCTTGAGATGTGAATCTGCAAATTTCGTTTCTACTTAAAATAATGGTTTTTATGAAGCAAAATACAAATATCCAGAAATAGTCGTCATATAACAAGCAAAAAATGAAAATTTTAAATACTCGCTGTCTTCCAAAAACAAAAATGAAACCCAAAAATAAGAATTATTTGCAATAAAAAATAAACTTAAATATAATTTTTAAAAAATATTTTTGTATAGAGTATAAAAATTCAAAAAAAAAACGAACATTTTTGTAAATTTTGATATGTTAAAAATCCCGGGACTCATAAAAATAAATCCCGGGATTTCGGGATTTCCCGTTTGGCATCCCTAGTGCATACATAGTGTGAGTGTATATTATCGGTATATATGCTAATTCCTGTTTGATATCTGTTTCCTTGTCGTTAGGTTGCTACATATCAAAAACAAAAACAATAGCAAAAACAAAATTTTTTTACATAGAGAAATATTAATTTCAACTAAAAATTTTGGAAATTTTTTTTTTTCTTTTTTCTTTAAAAAGATGAATGCAAGACATTTTAATATTAAGTAAAAAATCACAGACGGCCAGTTAGACAGGAATCAATAAGAAATGTTTGAAGCAAATTGAAAATAGTAAACACCAAACAACCGTATGAAAACAATTGCACCATATGAACGTAGTAGCGTATGACGTAGATACGTTGCCAATTATAAACGTGTAATATTTAATACATACAAAATAGTTGGCGCAAACATAAAGCGTATATTCCTCGTACGTAGACATAGATCTAATTCTATTTCATTAAAAAATTAAAAATATAAAATGAAAAAATTTTTCTGTTTTCAAATATTCAAAAAAAAAAAAGAAGGAAAAACAAACAACAATTTCAGTAAATTTGATTATTTCTAATATTATTTTTGTTGTTAAGAACACTTAAATTGTGGTTTATTGTACATATGTACATTAGACCGACTCAAGTTGTATGGTGCCGAAAAAAGTGTTTTAGTTACCCCTCTGAAAATAAAGGTTAATATGTTTTATGATGATTCCCAAAATATTTTGGTTCTAGCGTTGACCATCGGTGAGCTGGACCATTTTTAAAAAAGGTCTTTTATTCAGATTTTCGAATTTTTTTGTACTTTGCTCCAAGACGACATAAATAAAATTTGTTATCATCGAAAAGGGTTTTTGAAGCAGCATCCAATGGTATATAAAACTTTACCACTTGCGACCTACTAATTGAGATATTGAACTCAATAAATATTTTCGTTTCGTGTTTTCATACAAATTCTACGTTTGTGGAAATAATGTTCTGCTTTTCAAATTGAATCTGTTTTAAAATAATTTTATTTTTTTTTTGTAATTTTTCACATAAACCGCGAAAACCGCGATATATTTTATCTTTTTTTCATATAAAGGCAATATGGGTATAACATTTTTTCATTTTAAAATTAATCAAAATGTGAAAAATACAATAAAAAAATATAAAATTAATAAAAAATTACGTAGAATGTGTATGAAAATCCTAAACGAAAATATGTATTTAGTTAAATATCTCAATTAGTAGGTCGCAAGTGGTAAAGTTTTATATACCATTGGATGCTGCTTCAAAAACCCTTTTCGATGATAACAAATTTTATTTATGTCGTCTTGGAGCAAAGTACAAAAAAATTCGAAAATCTGAATAAAAGACCTTTTTTAAAAATGGTCCAGCTCACCGATGGTCAACGCTAGAACCAAAATATTTTGGGGATCATTATAAAACATATCAACCTTTATTTTCAGATGGGTAACAAAATCACTTTTTTTTTTGAGTCGCTCTAATGTACATGCATTCATACATACAATCATACATAAATTTGTAAAAATTTAATTTTTCTTTAAACAAAGATTTTTTTTTAAATTTTTTGACATTTTGTTTGAGAACCTTTCGTTCTTGGTATTCTATGATATTTTAGACAGTCGAAGGTAGCAGTTATCCCTTTCCTGGTTTCTATTTTGAATGATGATGTTGCACTTAGACGAATTGGCAACATGAGGCTATCGCCAAGTGTTTGGATACGTGGCGCTATATCCCACAAATCTGCCCCTGCATGCAGTCCATATCCTCCAAAGAAAGTACTCGTATACGAGCTTTAACCACTTTTTATTCATACACCTAATATTCTTTCACAACTTAACATTTAAAGATCCATATTTTAGAAAATAAAATAGACTTCGCCTTAAAAGTTATTTTTTCTGAAAGGGTGTTTTGTTGTCTTTAAATTTATAAAAAGATTTTTGCATATATTAGATTAACTGTTGTAAAAGTACAAATTTAAACTAAAGGCCATTGTTTTACACAAAAATTGTTTGACCGTTATTATTTCGTACAGTGTATAAATTAGTCTTAAAGTCTAAAAAAAATTAGATTATGAATAAATGTAAACAGTAAAATGTATCATTAAAAAGAAAATAAAAAGTAAAAGGTTAGGGCTCGTAGAATAAAGAAAACACCTTTCCTTTAAAAAATAATTTAGGAATTTAGAAAGTTCTTTTATTTATATTTAGGAATATTTTAAATTATTTAATGTTAAAGATGATATTTTAATAACATGATTTGTTTCATATCTTTCGTCATAATCCGAAAATTTTTTTATTGATATAACACTTTAGTACGAAAATAAAAATAAATTACAAGGCGAAAAGAGGTTAAATGAAACACACACACAGTGTTCCAAAATAAATGCAATATAAAGTGTGACATTGTGATAAAGTTTATTTAAAAAAGTTTTAAATTTTGCTTTGTCTCAGTTAGAGCCTCACCGGCCCTTAGAATTTAAAGATTACACGCCGCCATTTGCGGCCTTCTGTGATCCTCTTCTCTTAACCGCTGAATTGTCCGCCACTGGTTTTTTAGTTCACAGTTACCCGTCATACTTTATAAAAGGGTTCTCCACTATCCGCAACCTGTAGAGGCGTTTCACAACACTACAGTAATGCTTCCATAAAAGATTTTATATTTTTTGTTTTATTACGAAACCAAAAGGAAGGATATTAAATCCCAGGTGGGATTTAATAAAACCGATTTCACTTTTTAAAATTCATAAACGTCCGATGAATCCGTTTGTTTTTAAATATATTCATTTATATTTCTTAAGAAAATAATCAGCAGTTGCATATATAATTCTCGTTTGTGTTGTCTGTTTTATTTATATTTTATGTCCTTATTTTTTAAGGACTTATTATACAGTGGATTTAAAGGGATTAAAATTATAAAAATGACTATTATATACACATTATCATTTAAGGAGTTATCTCGCTTTTTTTTACTCAATTAATACATTAATATCATATTTTACATATAAATATTGCATATGGGCATTTCCACAGAAAGGTCGACCGAGGGAGAAAATAAAAATGCTAATAAATCAATGTTTTCTAGATGCAGTGGAAAACCAGACTTAGTTTTTTCACGTTCGCTATGACATGTTTATTATCAATAACCTTTAAACAAATAATCGACAAAACTTATCTTTTACACTTAATGTAGAGCTTCTCGTACTGTTGTCCTATAAAATAAGAGAACAAGTTTTTATGATTTCTTAATTACTCTTTAACGTCAAAGGCGTACAATTGTCGCGTTTTTCATTCTGGTAATGCCCATATAATGTGTAATAAAAAAAATCACATTAATGTATATGAACATGTTTAGTATCTGTGTAGCGTTTTATGATTGTTGGTTTGATTCCACACATTCATATCAAATAATTTATGTTTAACCATAAATGTAACAAAATAGTTTTCTACACTACAGCAAAACCTTTAAGCAATTATCTGTGGCAATTTATCTACAACTGGCTGAATGACTGTCCATAATATGAGAATAGCTCAGAACTAAACCAAACCAAACAAAACTGACACACTTCAATATTTTACCTTGTGAAAACTAAACTACTTGTGGCTATAAAAATAAAACGAACACACACACATTCTTTTGTGCAATTCTAAGGGTGTATGTGTGTGAGTAAATTCGCTATAAAACCGGAAGTTTTGGTATTCAGTAAAAACACAAATTGCGCAACATAAACAACTAAAGTTTTTCTTTTAGTTTTTTTGCGTAGAGAAACCAAACCATAATGATTTACTTTACAACAATCGAATGTATCTTCTGTTTCTATTTTAGGCTTCTTTAATTTTTTTTTTTATTTTTTGGTAGATCGAAGTATTGTTGTAGAAATTTATTGGCGGTCGGTCGACCTATATTACGTAGAGCAAAATAAAAAAAAAAACAGAACTGATGCAAATTAATTTCATTTTGCTGTTGCCTTTGGAATATGAATGAAGGCTAGGCTGTATTTTTGTATACGAATGTTCATACAAGTTTAATTTTTTACACAAACGCATATGCACATTAAGGTGTCCCGAACCAATAAAGTTTTTGTCTTCCAAACGCTTTTGCTATAACTGAAACTATGGAAACCCTGGCTGACTCGTTTCAAAAGACATATTTGGTTTTGGAGTTTGTTTTATAAGTAAATTTGCTGTTTTAATTAAGTCAACATGTTGGAGTTATGCCGATCTAAAACGGAATTATGTTTAAAATGAGATCAAAATCCCTTAAATAAATTTTATAACACTTGCCCTTGTCGGATAAACTCCAACTGTTTCTATGATTTTATGCCCGTAATTTCTACAAAAAGATATCTGGTATCGTTTTCGTACGTAACAGTTATCTTTACCTATTCCAACGTTTATTTGGCCAACGTGTTTTTACCTTTTAAAATTGGCAGCATTGGCACCATAGATTTCAATACACAACAAAATTTCTATTTGTAGAAATAACGGCCATTAATACTTAAAGTTGATTTTAAACCGGCACGGGTTGTCGTTATCCCATCGCATAAACTTAAAAAAAATGGAACTGTGGTCTCATAACGATATTAAAATATTTAAATGATTAAGTTATCAAGTTTTCTCTTAACTGGCTTATTGTATCGGGCTAAGTGCTCTCGTGTAGATAAATTCTTACCGTTTCCCATTCTAGTAGACTTCACAATGATCATGGAACTAGTAGTTGTCTATAGCCAGAGAAAAACTATGTTTAAATATAATCAACTCTGTTAAATAAAAATGTTTAAAGAAAATTTTAAACATATTATGTTTAATTTATAAATATTATTGTCACTGACAACCATATTATGGTTAAATTAGTCCTAAATCAATAAAATATGTTTAACACTTATAAAAGCATGGGTGGTTTTCAACCATAGAATAATGCTATTGGAACAGAGAAAAATGCTATTGTTAATTTAAAAACAAATTATTGTCATATTCAACAATAACATGTTTGGACGTAACCATAATATGATTGCAGCTTCTTGATAGAGTACTAATTTAAAAATAATATGGTTGTCGCTGATAATAATATGGTTAAAAGAAACATAGTATGCTTAAAATTGTATTTAAAAATAGTTTTGTTGGAGGTGACCACATTGAATCATGTTTTTTCGCTGCGTGTATTTGGGTGGCTCAGAGCTTCAAACCAAGTCAAATAGAAAATTCGACAATATTTTCAGTCTGACGCAAATTTAAAGCTGGTGGAAATGCTATCGATAATGTGAACTCATTTACCTACCTCAGGAGTATAATTTCCTCAGATGGCGGATCTGTGAGCGTCATACACAGTAGAATATCCAAAATCTAGAGGACATCATCAATTTATTAATTGGCTTATTGGAAGAAATTCTTTCTCTAGCCTCGATTGCAATTTTCTTCTTTATCTTAAAGCCAATCTTGTGCTAACGTATTCAGCAATGCGGTACTGCCTCCGCCTCGTTTATTGAAAAAATCGAAAGGCGCCAACATTAACTGATTCGAATAATAACAGTTGTCCAGTGATTTATATGTCAAAAACTCAATTATTCACAAGGATCTAAATGTAAGTTCCAAAGATTAGCAAGATACCCCACCACTACACCAAAAAGACGGAAACAACAACCGATTAATGAAAATGATAAAAGGCCAAAAACAATACTGAACGGATCGATACTCCAAGGAAATAAACTTTGATATAAATATTATCATATAGATATTAGTATATATTATATACTAAGAATATTTCTACCGCAAACTGTCAGGATCCTCAATTTCCGAGCCCAGTCTCACCAACTCATCAGCTATCTCGTTGCCGGTGATGTTGCAATGACCCGGTACGCAGCAGAGCCTCACAACATTATTCCCTAAGATTTATCCAAGAGTCCCCCTGCAATCGTCCACTAGCATGGAGTTCACATGACAGCACATCAAGGCCCTAAGAGCCATTTGGCTTTCCGCATATATAGTAACCTTCGAGCGCTTCGCAATGTTAGCCCCTACCATTTTCACGGCCCTGAGAACCCCCAGAACCTCTGCTTGAAATATGTAGTCGGCGGGAAGTCTATATGAGTTTCTAAAGTCCAGATCCTCAATGTAGTCCCCCGCACCCATGACCTTCATGTTCGAGCGATCAGTGAAAATAGCAAATCCCCTATACAATCTGCCCTGGCCTGATCAGCTCACCCTAGAAGGCAATATTACCTCTGGTAAACGCCCAAAATCGACCGTAGTGCACAAATAATCCATAGAGCCGGGCGACCCCAGGTGATAACCACCAGTACTAATTTCGCCCAAGATCCGCAAGTGATCCTCAGTGAAATTTCCCAACAGTCCTAACTTCCTCAGCCTAAGAATGTTCTTGGCTGTACCCGTGAGAGCCGCCTCACGGGTACTTCTCAAGGCACCTGTCATGCCGATCTATGCACACCTCTCATGCCGATCTATGCACACCTTAGACAGAAGGTCCCTCCGACTTGCCAGTCTCAACGCCACCCACCAAACACAGCATACACATGTAAGAATCGGTCTAACCACCGAAGTGAACAGCCATCCCACAACTGACGGCCGGAGTCTCCAGCTCCTACCTATCGACGATCTGCAAGCATTGTAGACATTGAGACCCCTCTTTAAGCTCTCCTGAGTATTCCAGTTCACCTAGCGCCCCAGCGTGACATCGCTAATTGTCGGCAGCAACTTTCCCGATACGAATATAACTACATCGTCCGCGTAGGCTACGACTTTCTGAACTATCCTGTCAAAAGTCCCACCAAGAGCCACAATAAGGGAGAGAGAACTACCCCCTGTGGGGTCCCCCTAGTCATGAGTTTCCTTAAGCGCTTATTTCCCTAGTCCGAGTGAATAACTCTGTAACTAAGCATCAAAGTTATCCATTCGACCAAGAATAACGAAACCCCTAAATCACTCAGTGGCTGCCTAATGGCCTCTATCCTCACATTGTTAAAAGCCCCTCTATATCCAGGAACGTCGTCAAGGTGTATTCCTTGTTGGGCGATCCCCGTTCTATATAACCCACCACATCATGAAGCGCACTGTCAACAGACCTACCCTTAAGATAGGCATGCTAAGTGCAGCTGATGATGCCGGCGTCAATCTTCGTCCTCAGATTTAGATCAATCAGTCTTTCTAATGTCTTCAAAAGAAAAGACAATAGGCTGATTGGTTTCCAATCCTTGGATTTAGAGTACCGATTCTACCTGCCTTTGGTATGAAAATAACCCTGATCTCTCTCAACCCTCTAGGAATGTAGCCGTTCACTGTATGTAAGTAGAAACGCAGAAGAAGAATTTGCATTTATATACATATAAGCAAAATGGTTTGCCGTAGTGCCAAATTTTTAAAAATTTTGTTATATGTATTTTCACATCCTTCAGATAAAATTAGAGGAAAAAGAATAGAAAATTTACTTTTTTTGGACACTTTTGGAACACCATAGCGTTCTATGCAAACAGTGACATGTTTATTAGCAAGTCGGGACGGTTTTCTCTTGTTTAAAATATACGGATTCTTCTACGGGTAATTTTGGGTAAAAATCAGGTGTTGCGTTAGAAAAAAGGTTTGTTTTGGGAGACCCTAACACACATACGAATTAAAAATAACCAGACAATTTTAGCATTTTAAGCTGATGGTTTTAAAAACGAACGCAACACTTCCGATTTTTTTTCTGTTGCTTTTGCTGTGTTCTACGGAAAGGTAAAATCCAACTCTTCCGAACTGTTCGTCTTCCTCTTTATGTGTGCATATATAATCTGTGTGCACATAATGATTCCACAAATAAAACCGACATTTGAATCAGTGCAACAAAGTGCATAAATTCAATTTAAAACCACAACAATTACAGAAACAACAATAACACATGCACATATGGAAATGTTATATTGATAACTATCGTATCATACTCGTGGAATATTGCGTAAGTTTTTGTATGGCTTGTAGTTTTTGTATTTCTCGATTTAATTTTATTTAAACTTAACGTTAAATTTGTTGCACTAATACAGTGGAAGGACGAATGGGTGTCTATGTCTATTTAAATGTCAGTTGTAGTGATAAATGCTTTTTGGCTTCCTCTTTTTTAATGGTTTAAATTGGCAAAAAAAAAGGAAGGAATAAAACATGTGTTATATGCATTCAATATAATTTTTTATATGGATGGTGTATATATTAAAAAGACCTCCTAGTTCAACACCTTTTATCTATTGTAAGTTTGCCATAAGTAGCGTAATTGATAATGTTCGCAATTAAAACGTTAAAGTTAAATATTAAAATTAAGGCCAGGCTGGTGGGTAATGATCATAAACATATAAATAAATAAGTTTTGGATTAGAATCAATTATTTGTATTTTAACCTAAATTACGTTTTTTTTTCTATTTTACGCCTAAAGACATAAAAAAATCCATTAAAGCACAAAATTTCAACAAATATTGAAGATACACATCTCTATCAAGGGCATTTTAGTTTTCAGCTTCTTAACCTGGATCCCAGATAAAACAATAATCATTCCTTCGGCTTTTTTTACAACTAGTTTTTAAAATCTCTCTTATATTTGGAAGTAGTGATGCAAACTCAGTGCTTTTAGCACTATTTATGGTGCTTTTTGATGCCTCGTAACGCCAACATTTTATCTTTAGTGTCAACCTAGAAAAAGCACTAACTTGGTGCTTTTTCAATTTTACGTTTTAGTGCTTTTTAAAATTCTAAGTTTTTTCTACAATTTTTTTTAATTAATTATGCAATAAGTATGCTCACTACAAAGACATCGCCCAGACTTGCAGTTTTTGTTGCAGCAATTCTTGAGTTTATTGGTGAGAGAGGTGAGAAGGTTATACTCTGCAATCCTGCTTAGATTTGTAAATAAAAACGATGTAATTGTTTTCGTTAACCATTTTATTAAAGAAAATTGATTGCAAAATATTAAGAATTTTAAATGGAAAAAGCAACAACGAACAGATCTTTTGGATAGAAGTCAACGATTTTAAAGTTTCAATAGGACAAAATCCATTTTTAGATTTGTCTAATTTTTTATTAAGACTTTTAAGATTGTCATACTTTAGCGCGGAAGTTGAAGGACCATTTTGTTCGATAAACTACAGTAAATCCAAAATTAGAAACGGATTATCCTTGAACTCTATTAACTCAATTCCTCACATTAAATATGAACTTCGTCGACATAATTCATGCTGTTATGCTTACACTCCACCACCTAGTGTCTGCAGTGATATCTCTTCTAATGAAACATACAAAAAATGAAAATATTACTTAAAAACTGTTTTATGACCCAATTCAAACTCAACTTATGATGATCCGAATTAAAGTTATGTCCGAAGATGGTCCTCCAACAACGCCGTTGCCATTTTTTTTAAATATTTGGTAATTTGTTTTGTGTTTAATTATCGATTAAATTTAAAAAAATGGCTTAGTGATTTTTTACGCTTTTTTTGCTTGAAATAGTGCTTTTTGCTCCAAAAAGTTGGCATCACTGTTTGGAAGATGAGAGTTTTACAGTGTCTGTTTTAAAATCGCTTGGAAAAGAGTAGCGTTAAGCTCTAATTTAAATTTATTATTATCTAAAATATATTATCAAAGTTATTTTTGGGAATACATAATTTTTTGATTAATAAGATTTTGTTTGTTGTGCTTTATTCCCAATTTTTGTTCTTGATAAATGAACTAAAATTTATTGGAGGATATGCTGTTTCTACACACACTTCACTGGTTGCTTAGGCCAGATCATTTGGAAACGTTTTCCCGAAGACTTTAGAAAAGCTTAAGATATTATACAAATAAAACTGCAGAGTGAATGAGAATTACACACTCTCAAATAGTCCTATGTGCAACCATATTAAAGCTTAAACAAAATACCTACAATAAACAGTGCGTTTATCTTTTCTTACATTCCCCACTTCAATTGGTTAGAATTGGGAACTAAGCACAACAAATATAATCCTATTAATTAATTAAATATATTTTCTTACAATTATGAATATAAAATTTTTTATAAACTGAATAAGTTTGGGATAATATGTATTCCTTATTTCAAAGTTTGTTATTTCATTTGTTACGCCAGCCCGCAAAATAGTCCGACGTCTTTCAGATATCTGAGAGAAACGGCGACAAACAAGTCGGAATCGTATACGAATTCTGTCAGACTTTTGATCCATAAATGTATGAAGTGGCTGACACGAATTCTGGCAGATATGTCGTGAGAAATTCTGATTTTTTTGCCAGCATTTCTAATAGAAATATAACAGAAATCTAATGAAAAAGGCATGGGAAATTCGGATATGTTAGCAGACATTCTTACAGTTTTCTGATAGATCAACTAATCGCACAGATTTCTTACTTTTCTTTCTGAAATCTAAGGAATATACTGTAGAAATGTGATCGAAAGTTAAACGAAATTTTTTAAAATGGTTTTTCTTTTGTATTAATTTTTTTGTTTTAAATGTACAGCCGTTTTACTTTGGTACATACGAGTACATAACAAAAATTAATTTGCTATAAATTGACTTCTTTTAAGCCTCTTTTGCGCTTTTAGCTTTACAAAGTTTATTCTTGGATAAGTTGAAAAATTGTTTGGCGATGTAGTCCACGGAGCAGCGTCTTGTTCTTGATATTTTCTCCAATTTGGAGGCTATAATTTTATTGCGAAATAAATGTTTTACATGTACGAACAATTTTTTAAACTTTTTTTTTAACAATTAAATATAAATAAAATTGTTTTCAACTTAATGACAATTGTCATTTTCTTTATAAAAAATAAGTTCCGTTCGACACATCTATATGAATTCCGACAGAAATATATTTGACATGTCGGTACATAAATTCCCCCCGATATATCCATG
Source organism: Pollenia amentaria (assembly GCA_943735925.1). Classification (NCBI taxonomy): domain Eukaryota; kingdom Metazoa; phylum Arthropoda; class Insecta; order Diptera; family Polleniidae; genus Pollenia; species Pollenia amentaria. The sequence goes on along the minus strand of OX031009.1, from coordinate 231,793,331 downwards.
CGGACTCTAAAAGAAATCGGAAATTTCTAAAAGAAATCTGAACGAATTATCTAAGAATGAAGTCCACCATTTGCAAGAAATGTCTAATTCAGACAACGTCGGAGTATTTTGCTGGCTGGGTACCTGTTTGCTTTTTATACAACTCAGCAGAACTTTTGTATGTATGTATGTATGTCTATGTGTTTATAAACAATATTCAATATTCAAATATTTAGGTGTTTTGAAAGGAATACTAAAATGTATCTGTTGTTATTATACGATCAAATTATATCAGAGAGTATTAAGCATTTATTACAAAACTGCGTTTTTTCCTAATCAACCAAAACAGAGCCATTCGAAGTAAAAAATATATTCGATTATGAAAGGCAAGACTCAAAATAGGCGGTAACTTTAAGGTTCGAGTTATTTCAAAAAAAAAAAAAAAACAAATCATCGAAAATAAAGCTCCAAGAGTTTCGTAATCAATAATTTTTAAAATTTTTCAAACTAACATAGTTACATTGATTTCCGATCGACCTTTTCTTTAATGACCAGAAAATCATTTCATCCAAACAAAATTATATTTGGCATGTTCGAAGCCTTTACGGTTGAATTGCTCGTCATCTACTATTTATAGAATTAGGCCTGGAACAGAATAAATTAGTTGCAGTAGTAGCTTAAGCTCACGAATGCACTGTCGCGCAACAAAGTTCAAAATATCGAACTTTGCGCTACAAGTTCAACTGCAACGACTACGTATTCGGTCGACACTACTTTCAAACTGCCGTTTTCAATTTTTCACAGATTTTTATATTTGCAAAAATCATAACTTTTAAAATAATTGAGATATTTTAAAGAATTAAAAAGATGTTGAAAGAGAACACTTTAGGCTTTAAAATAATGCTTACGACATACTGCTAGAAGATAGAAGTGCTTTAAAAATTGCAGTCAAACTAGGATAATTTTTTCGCTATAAATTTAACATTTATATTTTATATAAAATTTTTATTTTTTTATACACATTTTTGTATACTTTTAATACTTAAATCAAAGTTAATTTATATTATATAACTAGTTTAACCTGGTGCGCTTTTCAATACATATTGTTTAAATCCAAAAGTCTAGAAAATATAATATAACATGTTGCTCTAATATTAAATTTTTTTATTTACATCATACAAACACATATTTTAAATATTTTTAATATTAATATATTACTGCTATAGATATTAAGTTGTTTAGTATATTTTTTTTAATGAGAATAATTTTTTTTATTAGTTAGTTCTCTTTAAAATAGGCAGTAACATTGGGAGCGTAATCTAATAGACTTAACATATCGGAGCTATAATTATGTTCTTCCAAGTCCTTTTGAGATCTTACATGTCTTCGTAATGAAATGAGTGGGTTTGAAGAGGCCGCCAACATATTAAGAAGGTCCTCATTCTGTCCAATCCATGAAATCTTGCAAGTATTCGTGTTTCTAAATTTTTTTGCATTCCTGGGCTTCTTTTGGAAACTTTCTAATTGGTAAACATTGATATTCAATTAAATTTTTTCCAGGAGACAAAATCTTATGAACCTCCTACGTTGTCTTCTCAAGGTACATTTGAGCCGAATGTTGCGCAGTTTTTGATGCATAATCATCAAACTTTTCTCTAGTGCTTATAACATTAAGGATAACTGCAAACCTTTTTTTAATATTATTATATTTTTTTAATATTAATATTGTTCGGGCTGTTACCTTATCATTTTCAAAAAATGCTCTGGACATATTACCATCGTTAGTATTTCCATTCCCCTTCTTTGGGCAGTCTACATGCAGTTCGAGCTTCTTAATAAATTTTTCTTGTATAATTTTTTTTCGAGCAGAGATTTGTTTTTTTTTTTTTGGGTTGCGTTCTATCATAACATTCTCCTTCACGCGGAATTGTATTCGCTAGTAACTCCATGCACCTTATTATGGCACGTAACGGAGAATAGTTTTGCTCATCACTTGAATCATCAATATTTTGAAAGTCTTTCTGTGACTTTTCGCAAATTGCACACTTTAAAGTTGACGAGGTATCTGTAATTACATTTAAGACTTTACCATCAACCATTGTAAGAAAAAATTCATAATCGAAACATTTTTTCCACACTGCATTTCAAGAACAAACGGCTTTAGTTCAGAAATTAGCTTTTTTATATCGTGTGCTGTAGATTTGATTATTTCTAAAGACTCGTTTGCATATTGAAAAATATCGGACTGCAAGGATGAACTGATGATGGGCGAGGATTTTTCCAATGCTCACAGATTTCACTTCTAAGTCGTGAAGGAACTACAGAAGCCATAAACATATTTGCATCTGTAATAGTTGTATCATTTGTCGATATTGTTTGTTTCTAAGCACTTTGACCGGATGATCCATCACATTCCCACTTATTTATTAATGTAAGCCTATCCGGAAGTGAAACTGCTTACTCTTCAGGCAAACTTTGAATAAGGCGTTTGGCTGTATGATTCATTAAGTCTTGCATTTTAATCACTACCGATACGTCAGTAACCTTTACATTAGATGGCGCTGCTTATATTTTGGCAGATGTAACCTTTTCGTTTCCAGGAAAAATATTCACATTATGATTCCTTAAAGATCTTCGATTAATATAATATATAAAATAGAATATAATCCCAAATCAATAAACAACGCTAAGGCATCTGCTATGCTATACTTTGTGGGTAAAGCATTTGGAGGAGTAAGAATACTCTCGTTGGGCTTGCAAGCACCACAGCTTTTGCAATATCGGACCTTGATTTATCTTTATCTTTTACATACTTAAGACATAATGCTTCTGAAAGATCCAGTTTAGATATATCTTTTTTTGGCATTTTGAAGTTAACGTTTCTTCTGTACTCAGAATACTCGTTTATAGTTTTTGCATGTCTTCCTCTTTTGCTGTCAGAGGATGTATGCGGTTCTTCCATGGTTTCAAAAATTGTTACTGCATTTAGCCAGTCAGGGTTGTTTTTTTTGCACGGTGTGAGGCAAGCCATTTTTTATAAATTGTTAAAAAACGAAGTGAATTTTGCTTTGAAGATCCAGTTCGTGGTATCCTCTCCACAACTCCGAATTTTTAGATGACAGTTTTTTATCAATTAAATAAATGGTTTAAAAAGTATTTATGTTTAATTAATATGATAATTGAATCAATTACTTTTTTAGTTGAAAGAAAATTAAAAATATAATTTTATTTTGATTAAAATTAAAGTTGAACATTTTTTATTTTTCGAATTTATTCTACGAGCTAAATTTCCGTTATGTATTTTATAAAGCTTTTTGTAATAGTTATATTCCTTAAATTTTTAGGAATGACTTGATACACTACCAGACTATTATCTTGTATCTTCTTGTTACATTTTACCTTAGCTATCCTTTGGATAGCTATATACGGAAAAGGAATTTAATAACCTACAATCAGTTACTGTAATAATTTTATGAGTGTATATGTTGGAGAAATCAAAAGCAACACATAATGGTTAGGTTAGGTTAAGAAGGGCTATGCGCACAAGGGCGCACATCCACTCGGAGACCAATAAGGTCCATTGTGAATCCCTTCAGTACAGGAGAAAAGAGGAAAAAAGAGAAAAAGAGAAGTAAACAAGAAAAGTAGAAAATAGAAATACCGCGTAGGACACATCCAGCGATACACCCCAGTTAGTCGTGAAATATAGCCCCTAGCTATTTCTGCCTAGGGCTCTGCATCCTAGGACAGTGGCACAGTACATGCTCAACCGTCTTTAGGTCCTCAGCATCCCCGCATAGCCTGCAGAAGTCTGGTATCGCTATGTCCCATTTACCCATAATTGCCCTAACCGAACAATGCTTCGTCAGGAACCCTATAAGCGTCCAGAGACTACTCCTATCCAGTTCTAATAGAACCCTGCTTGCCCCTGCGACCAATCCATAAGGCCCTCGACACCCTGCAATCCGTTCTATCCCTCCAGGACCGGTTAACGGCATCACGGAATCTTTCCCGTATCACCTATAGAAGTGACATAAGGGGGGTTTTACCCCTCTGTCCCTTTCGTCTAAGTCTAGATTCGAACCCCCTCTCTTGAGTTCGTCCGCCACCTCGTTGCCATCCACCTTGCAGTGTCCTGGTACCCAACACAGCCTTATTGTGAATGCCGACATGAGCTCTCTCAGAGCATTCCTATACCGTGCAATCAGGCACGATCGCACCGTATAATTTGACAATGCTCTTAGCGCAGCCTGACTATCGACGTAGATTGTCACCACAGATCCCCCTACGATGTGACCCAGTATCACTTCCGTCGCCCTCCAGATCGCTGGGATCTCAGCCTGGAAGACACTGCACTCATCCGGGAGTCTGAATGACCTTTTCACGTCAGTGTCAGCAATAAAAACACCAGCCCCAGGGCCAGTATCCATCTTGGACCCGTTCGTATATACTGCCCACCCCTCAAACAGTCCGTTGGATCCACGCCAAACTTCCCTATCCGGGAACTCCACCGGTTGTATTATACCGAAGTCTAAGGTCATACTCCTATGATCCGAGGTTCCCGCTGGAATACTTTCCTCATCAAGCAGACCCACTTCGTATAGAATCCTTGTGTGGTCATCTCGCCTAGGTCTCATCAACGAACACTCGTAGAGTCGTAGTAAGTTCATGGCAGCCACACTCTTCACATAATGTTCAATGGGGGACAGATGTAGTAGGATGTCCAACGCCGCCTGTGGCGTGCTTCTCCTTGCTCCAGTGATGCCAAGAGATGCACTCCTCTGCGCCTTGTTGAGCATCTTCCTATGGCTGTCCACTCTAAACGCATCCCACCAAACAGTGCCATAGGTAAGAATAGGCCTAACCACCGATGTGTAAATCCAGTTTACCATATCTGGCCTTAGTCCCCAATTCTTACCGATGGAGTTTCTGCATGTGTAGTAGACATTGAGTCCTCTTTTCATCCTCTCCAGGGTATTTTTCCTCCAAGAAAGTTTACTGTCGAGGAAGTTACCCAAGTACTTAGCACAGTCAGATAGTGTTAACTCGACGCCATCCAGCACTGGCCCCTTAAAACCCTCTATCCTGTACCTTCTGGTAAAAAGAACCAGCTCAGTATTCGCAGGGTTTACCCCAAGCCCTCTATCCTTTGCCCAAACCGAGAGTTCGCCCAAGCAACCCATAATAAATAATATCTAATATATCAGTCCTTTTCCTGGATTTCTATAAACATGTAAAATCTTCCATTATGCCATTAGAGTCCTTTTTAATTTCTTTAAATGTTTAGCACTTCTAATTGTTTCGGTTAATTCTGTTAAAAGATTGATATCATATGAGAATATATGAGAACAAATATTAAATAAGCACATACATTTAAAAAGTACGTGAAACAAAAAGCTGTTTACAACAAACACTTCCCTGCTAGGATTTTATATCATAATCGAATATTTTAGGAATCAGCTTCAAGAGAAAAATATCCGTATATGGGCTCATTTTTCGGTCATAAATGATACTCTCGTTGTGAGAAAATGGTACCCTACCGATGAATCACTTCAAAGAATCATTTATGATACAATTTGCTGATTCCTTTTTGATCATATGAATAAATCATATGTGAATCCATTTTCAATCGCTCTATCACTAGAGCGATTCAAAACACTTAGGAATCATTATTTGAACATATGAATGAATCCATTATCAATTGCTAAAGTGATACATCAGTTTTAAATCTCAAAAGTAATCTGAAAAGACTCATTTAAGCTCTTTTTACAATATTTGATCACCCAAATTCAGCTGGGTTATTTGAAACAAAGATCCTTAAATTGTTTGTATGAAAAAATATGTTCTAAACCTTTTGTATATGAGACAAAACAAATAATTAAAAACTCACAAAAATATGTTATAATACTTCAAAAAATTAAAAATTTCGCTACATCGGTTAATCGACTGCAATTAACCGGTTTAATCGTTAATCGAAAATATCCTATTTGAAATGGACCGATCTGTTAATCGGGTAGTAATTAATCGGTTAACCGATTAACGGTTAACCGAATGAATACCCTATTAAGTAGCTCTTTATACGATGTATTCATTAATTTCTCATTCATTAATATTTTTGTCACGGGTTTTAGGAAAAGGCGCTACTGTGCGTTGTACTACAGCGACTCTTCTGTTCCCCACTTTATAGCTTACTATAAAATACTATTAATTTTTCTTCGGTTTTCTGAACATAAGCGAATACTGCTTATTATATTTTACTAACTTCTATATACACAGTGCAGTGCGTAACATAAAATTCTATAAAAAACCACACAATACCGTCTTATATTTGGGAAGTTTTTCATTGTAAAGAAAAGTTTATTGTATAGAATTCCATTGTTAAGAGCTCCAATTACACTAAAATTGGATTCAAATAGCGCTTTTTCTAATTTTTATTTAGAACCTCATAAATATGGACAATTTTATATATTTAATTAAATTTCAAAACACCTCATCAATTGGCCCACCTCAATTTATTTTTCGTTTATTTCGTATTTCTTCCTTTTGTAATCTGATTTGATTTGCAAAATAGTTTTGCTTGCCCTCAGCTGACATTCATTCGAACACCAACAAACTTTTCATTCTGACATTCGCATTTTCTTATCAGACCAACTTTATCTCTAGCTTTCACTCTTTGCTAGAGTATTTGTGTGAATGTATTAGTGTATTTTGAATACTTCATGCGTTTTTAAATTGCTGGATTAAAAGCAATTTCGCGGTAAAGCCTCTTTTTTGCACGCACATTTTTCGCACCTAAAAACAAATTTGTAAATTGTATGTGAATGGCAAATTCGTATGTGGATTTATGTTTTAAGGATATGAGTCTACATGTTATGTTTTGTATTTGTAGTTGTTTCTATTACAATTTGATTTAATTTTAGAGGTTTAATTTGACTTTAAGCATTCAAATACATAATTTAGCAATATGTCCAATTTGGAGTGCTTTGTTATTGTGTTGTCTAATTACATGGTGCGTAATTTTCTGGGTTTTACAAGGTCTTTGCGTTTATTCTCATAATAGCAGGAGCAATGAAGTATACCGGTGTAATGTTTTGTAGAAGGGGTATAAAAACTATAAATAAAAGAAAGAGATTTATTTACCTATTCCTTTTATGATTATCGTTAAAAAAAATACTTTTAATTAATAATAACTCAATCAAGATTAAGCAGTTACATATCATCAATATAAGTACATTTTAAAAAAGTATTCTTATTTCAATAAAGTAGGCAACATATAGATTAAATTAGCCAATCTAAATTGCCTTCTGGACTGTAAGGGAAGAGCTTCAACAAAAGATAAAAATGGGTGAAACCACAATCAAGTCTCGATTCTAGCAAAGCAAATGCAAGAAAAATAAAAAACCGTTTAATTAATATTTTTTCCAGTTTGAAAATGAAAATGCAATTTTACTTTCCTTTATTTATTTATTGATTATAAAAACCCAGTTAATTTACATTTGTATTGTTTAAAACGATATCAAACTCAATACTAATAACAATAATTAAAAGTATGTGAACGTATACCAACGGCGATCACAAAATAAATAATAATGCCAAATATAGAAAGAAATATTAACAAGAACTTAAAAATAAAAAAAATAAAAAATATAGCTTGGCTCTTATTCGACCTTTAAAATTTTTTAATTAATCCTTTTTATTAAGCTTGAGGTCTTTTTCTTTTTTTTATAAATAATATTAAATTTTATTGTTTCCAATATTTCGGCACTCCGTTGTGTGCCTTCTTCAGGGATTTTTTTCTTTAATATTTGACAAAAAATTAACAATTTTCAATAAATTTAACAAATTTAAAATACCTTGTAAGGAAAATGTTAATGGACAATGCAGTAGAGTGTATGTTGGTACAACGAAAAATAAACTTAAAACTAGGATAGCAGGACATAGGTCAGATCAAAAATATAGGAATATTTCATCACAAAAAACAGCTTTATCAACCCATTGTGCAAGTCTAAACCATTATCCTGATTTTGAAAATATATCGGTTTTGAACACGGAAAAGAATTATAAGCGTAGATTTATGTTAGAAATGTTGCAAATTATAAAGATACCAACAATATCAAGAATTAATTTTAAGTCAGATACTGAAAATGTAGCCCAAAATTATAGACACTTAATTTATAAAAATAGAAACGGATATTAAAAATTTATTTAAACTGTAATAGATTAGGTTAAAATTGGAAAACCTTTTTGTATTTAATTGAAAATATGACATTTTGTTAAATTTGTTAAATTTATTGAAAATTGTTAATTTTTTGTCAAATATTAAAGAAAAAAATCCCTGAAGAAGGCACACAACGGAGTGCCGAAATATTGGAAACAATAAAATTTAATATTATTTATAAAAAAAAGAAAAAGACCTCAAGCTTAATAAAAAGGATTAATTAAAAAATATAGCATTAAAAACAGCGCCCTATTAAGATCAGCTCACTGATGCTTTCTCGGAAGCAGTAATGTAAGAGAGAATTCGAAGTGAGTCGCTTACACTTCTGTGAAATATTACATGATTTTTGTTTGGAATTCCTCGCGTAGAAGCTCTGCTTTAGAGATTTGAAATATGCTTATTTCACGCCTTGAAAACGGACATAATTTACGTAAATAAAGAAAGTGAAAAAATTCAGCATTGGAAAAAAATTTATTTCAGCTTTTAACAACTTTTTATAAGTCCAAAATATATTTTTGGAATAAGAGTGTTATAGTTTTATATACATTATATTTTATTGTTGTAAAATTAAGTTAATATTTTTTTTTATTTTTTATCAAAAGAATAAAGGATTTTACTGTTTCAATAAAGCACGAGAAAATGGAAGTTTAAAAAAACGAATAAACAGCATTTAAAGATTGCAGGTTTATATGCCTTTTCTTACAACACTAGAGTAAGACAGTCATTTTAAGAAACAAAGGAGGAAGCGGTTGGGATGCAATATACGTATTAACTGCTTCCAATTCTTTAAATATTTTTGCTGGGTAGAGAAGACCAAACAAGGATGGAAGTACCAGAGGTATCATCAATCAAACATGAACATAGATTATATATGTTGGGACCTCATTACAGATTTTTTCACGATTGAAGTTCAGCAAAACTTTTTTTGCTGGCCCTTTTTTGTCTAAATCGAAATAAAAATAAGTAAGAATGCTATATTCAACTAAGCCGAATCTTACATATCCTTCACATGGTGCGATAAGAACAGAAAGTTATAGAAATAACGTTATTTAGATATAAATTAATCTTTTTGTACCACGCCCACACCTCCAATCCCGTCTACATTTTGTCGAATGTAGTCCAGTTCAGAAACTTTGGCACTTACCGTTCTCCAGATTTACAGAAAGCAAACGGACATCGTTAAATCAACTTCGATGTAGATGAATGTATTTGTTATGTGTAAAAAACGCGAAAAAATAATGATATAAAAAAAAAACTTTTTTACTTGTGGAGATGGTTATAAAAATACAAAAGCAACATAATATTTTATGAAGAAAATTAGACGCAGTTGTGATTTTTGCTCATACCTCAGCCATTTATGGACCGCTGTAGCTGAATTTCAATACGAAAATGTAACGGAGCAGATTTGACAAAAATATATAACAACTCAGTCCTAATAGAATCCTGCGTTTTCGGAAAACACATTTTACAAAAAAGTAAGGCATCACATACATATATCATTTAAAAGCTTAAATGAAAGTACTACATAACCATAAACAAATTTAAATCGGTGGGAAATTAACTACATATAACTTCTGAGTTTGTAAATGATAATTCGAATATCTAAAAATAATAAAATGGTCTAATCAATAAGGCCATTAACATGTGCTATGCAATTTTAAAAGTGCATTAAATTCCTTTTTTTTTTTGTTACATGGTGTAAATAAAATGCAAAAGATTTGTATTATGAGAAACAGCCTGTGCATCTTGTCCTCTCTTGACTTGTGTCAAACAAGAATTGTGTGTTAACAAAAATCTGAAAAGTTTCTATATGAGCTGTTGTATTTGAAAGTGGTATAAGTCTACTTCTTAAAAAACTGAATTAACGTTAACTTTAGTTAAGTATAGAAATCTGATATCCATTTTTATTATCATCTTTCCAATATAGTGCGATTGGCCATAAAATAAAAACAATTAGTTCAACTATAAAATGGTATCGTAAAAATCTGTTTTGGAAAGCGGAATACGTCCAGTCCAAATAATTAAAATTGTAAAAACTTTCTTATTGGAATTATTATTTGATTATTATGACTTAAGTGTGCACCTTATAGCATACATAAATTTTCATGACAGGAGAATTCATATGTATGCATGGGAAGAAACTGTAGCATCTAGAGGTGCGGAAGAAATAGCATTTTGTTGCTTGAAGCACGTTCAGAATGGTACAACCCAAGATCTTATTATAGTGTAAAGTGATATGTGTACGGGGCAAAATCGAAGTTTTAAGTTCGCGCTAATGCATTTAAGGACTGTTCAATCAGCTGATAGTAACATAAACCTCTGTATATCGAAAACTCCTCCAACTCGTAAAAAACAGTCAGTCCCTTTAACTACGAATTATCGGGATTGTACTGTATAACTGAAATAAATTGTTAACAAACTTGATTGATTGTGTATAAAATGTCTTCATATTAATAACTTTTAACATTTAAAATCCATTTCAGTAAAATTAAATGTCTATAAAAATGTGGACTTAAAATCCCTTTTGCTTTTATTTCTTATAATACGTTGGTTTTGAAAATGGCATAAGTCCATTTGGAGCTTAAAAAATCTAATATATTTCTAGGTAATTATAATGATTTATTTTTTATAATAAAAGTTAAAGGGTGTAGATTAGGGCTTCCAATCGGGACTGGTGTTTGTCAATCCCGGCATTCGGGGATCCTGTTCTCGGGTATTAAAAAACGTAACAAAAAACATAAAAATCTTATTTATGTCCACATTTGATTATTGATAAAAAAAATTACATCATTTCCAATTGTATTTCAAAATTTCTAAATGTATTTTCGAATTTTTTAAATGAACTTAAAAATTTTCCAAATATATTTTTAAGTTTTCTAAATGTATTTTGAAATTGTCCAAATAATATTTAAAATGCAATTTAAAATTTTCCATATGTATTTTTAAGTTGTCCATATGTATTTCAAAATTATATAAATGTGTTTCAAAATTTTGCAAATGTAAATGTTTTTTAAAATTGTCCAAATGTATGTAAAAAACAATAAGGTCCTAATCATGTACAACGCAGCGCAACGCCACAGAACTAACGCAACGCCAAAGAATAACATTGAAAGCACAAACAAAGTCATAAATATTTTGTAATTTTGTTGTTGCTTTCTACAGAAATTCACATTGCGTCTTAAAATTTCAAACGCTCCATTGCTTGTGTCGTTGAAAATTTTAAAACGGTACATGAATTTCTGTTGAAAGCAACAACAAAATTACAAAATATTTATGACATTGTTTGTGCTTTCAATGTTATTGCTTGGCGTTGCGCTGCGTTGTACATGATTAGGGCCTAAATCAGCGATGAGTTTGGGAAATGTAAGAAAAGATAAACTCATCACTGATTTATTGTTTGGTATTTTTTTTAAGCTTTGATATCGTTGCAAAAAAATTTTTTTTAGTGTTTGTAGGTAATTCTCATTCCCTCTGTAGTCTTGTTTGCTGATAGCTTTGGGTTTTCTAAAATTATTTAGGAGAACGTTTCCTGATGATCTGGCCTAAGCAACCAGTGAAATGCGCATAGAAACAGCTTATCCTCCAACAATAAATTTCAGTATTTTTTTTTATCAATTATTAAAAAAGGGAATGCAGCACAACAAACAAAATATTTTAATAAATAATAGTATGTCCAAATGTATTTTAAAAATACATGTGGGCTATTTCAACAAAAAAAAATATTGAAAAATTTTTTAAATTCAATTGGGCAAATTTTAACTACATTTGGATCATTTTAAAATACATTTGAAAAATTTTTAAAAACATTTGGAAAATGTTAAAACACAATTGGAAATGATTTTTTAGAACTTTTAAAAAGCGCGTACTTAATACTAAGTTCAAGTAGTTTCTTAAGAATATTAAAGTTGAAATACATCTTTCGCACTCAACCCTTGTTAATAGAATTGTTTGCAAATATTTAAAATTCAAATTTAAATACGCGTATAAAAAAATATTTATTTATATACCTATTTATAATTATTGAAAAAAAATGTAAAAATAATAAAAAAATCGGGTTCCCGCAAATCCCGGGATTAAAAACCAGAAATCCCGGGAATCGGGATTCGCCTAACTCCCTGCATATTTTTTTCATATACAGCAACTTCTGGATAAAAAAACTCAATATTAGAAGATGGTTAAACTTTTAACTTGTTCAATTTAAATGAAAAACTTCATTGTTGCTGCCTTTTTATCTTTTAACTATTTTGGTGTTGCATCATTTATGGCCTGTGTTTTACTTCTTTATAATATTTCAATGCTGTTTTATAGAGACGAAAAAAGAGAAAATAAAAGGAAAAATCCAACAAACATATTATAACTTGAAAATGACATACACTTAAATCTGTGCTGCCAATAAAAAATAAATTGTTGCCATTTTTATCGTTAAGTGCCACAACAGACACAAATATACTTACAACAGTAACAAACAGACAAACAAACCAACATTCATATCAACATTTCTACCAATTTGGAAATAAGTTCAACTTATTCTCATATAAATAACAGCAACAGCAATCAAAATAAGAAAAAAAAAGAAAACCAAGTTGCAGTTAAAAAACATCAACTCTACAAAAAAAAAAATTAAATAATAAAAATACTATAGAGAGGAAGATCGTAATTTACCATTTAAACAACAACAACAACACTCTTCACGATATTATATTATTAAAACAACTCCTGCCCCCAAACCCCTTGCCATTACAACTTCATGTATTTGAGTATCTTCATATTCACAAACCCACACACACATTCAGTTAAATACTTTATCAAAACACAGCAACCCCTGCTTGAACAATTTATATGGCTCATTTTCAACATGTGTGTTGTTTGTTGCCTGTTGTTGATGATGATGCCTCACATGGGCTTCAATATTATGGCTGACTAAGGATTTAAAAGATGATTTTGATTTTTTATTATTTTACTTTTTTTTCTTTGAATTTTTATTTCTTTACAGTATTATGCTTGTTGACGCTAAACAGTGGGACCAGTTGAAAACAAACTAAGTAAATATGATTTAAACGGTCAAGTTGCTACAAGAGGAATTTGAATTGAACTATTGAAAACATTTATGAGATAACAAAAAGCGCACAAAACTCATTTTATGTAAAATAGCAAGATAGCACTAAATAAAACATATTAGCGAATTCACAAAGTGTTGCATTGTGTCATATTAATTAAAATGACAAGTTTTTGCTTTTGAGTCAATGTGTTGCAATTACAAAATAAAAATTTATCGGTTTTTTATCCCCTTCATTACAACTAGTTGTGAAGAGGGTATACTAAGTTTGTCATTCCATGTGAACCTATTTTAATATTCATCTAAGATCCCATAAAATATATATATTTTAGGTCCTTAAGTAGATCTAAGTCGATTAAGCTATGTCCGTCTGCCTACATCATCGAATGAACCATTTGCGACTCTCTGTATGAATCATATAACAGTTACTGAGCTACCTAAATAACATCATTTTTTTAAATGAAATTTCTATTGCCAATACAATTTCAATAAAAAAAAAAAAAAAAGAAAAAGATATCTGTCAAATATATATCCAATAGAAATAGAAGATTTTCTAACCGGGTGGTTGAATACGCGTTCTAAAGGTTTCTTTTATATAAATTGTATGAAAATGAGAACTTGCGTCATTAACAATATGCTTGACGCTGTTATTAAGATAGCGCAGCTATATAATGACTCCTACACGAGCCTCTTACGATTCGTAAAGACTCATTAGATAAACTTTACAAACATCTCGAACGATTCCCTCACCGATTAATATATCTCACAATCAGCTTGTGTAATAGTTTATTCTTTGCGAGGAATCTTTTAAGGTTGAAAAAAGCGCTCCTCGACGATCAAAATGCTATTCATGAGATTCCCATTGGGGTCTTACACGATTGAAAATGCTAGCTGGGTATTTTCTATAATTTTATAACTGTCATAAAACTTTTGTTTTCTTTTCCACTTGAAAATTTTACATTAAAATACAACTTTGTTAGCCATGTCTTTTCAGTGCTCATTTTCAGCCTAAAATAGCACTTTATTTCTTAGCTCTTTAGAACACTTTGTGAATTGACTAATTTAATAATTAAATAATGAAATCAATCCATATATTTAACAAATAAAGTGTACAAATGGTAATGCTGCAAGCGATATAGTTGTCAACCTTAATGGCAAAATTGCAGCAGAAAACAGATTAACCAGTTTTATGGAAGGAAAAACCAAAGAGCTTAAAATTAATCAATTAAGAAAGTATTGTCGGTCATGTACGACCATATGATACCCTACTCCATAGTATTGAAAACCCAATTTTCGGCAATATACCGCCAGAACAAAATTATGTCAGGAGGTTAATATTCATGTAAAAGTTCTTTTGGCTTAGTTTTGTTTAGATATCTTCATCTTTATGAGATTAGTTTGAATTTAACTGATTTTAGGACTATGGCTAATTTTGGACCAAAAAGCACAATATTTAATGCTATTGTAGTAGTATTGTCGCCAATTTGTATGTCAATACCAACAACTATAAGGAAATTATGGCATTAAAAGCTATTTTCGGGAGTAGGATTAGTATGGGGACTATGGTAAAACAAAGATGGATCGATTCCAATAATATTTGGTAAAATAATTTAAATTGCAATCTCATAAGCTTTAACCATATTTTATCTGAATACCAATATCATAAGGCGGCTTATGGACACAAGGACTCTATTCCGGAAATACCAATTCCTTAACTTTCCGATAGACTTGGTCTTTGTGATAAGTAGAACCTATGGACCAAATTAAATCAAATAATCTCCTAAATTGCGACCTGAACTTTGCGCCCAATGTTTACATGGACAGCCAGCTAGCCAGACGGTCAGCCGGACGGATTGACATCGTTTGATTGATTCAGAAAGTGACTCTGAGTCGATCGGTATACTTAAAGTTATCCATCCTTATTTTAAGGTGTAACAAACAACAGCACAAGCGCATAATATAAAAAGGAAATAAATCGGGTCCCGGTAGGCTATTTGTATAATTTTTTTGTTCCACTGTGAATCGCAGATATTGTTACAGATTGTTGTTTTTTTTTCAACATAAATGATAAAATACTTGTTATGTGTATTTTACTTTACAAACACACAATACAAGACATAAAGTTTAGTTACATCACAGCCACTGTTGCTGCCGCTTTTATTTCGCCCGTTTACGGTTTTTAGCTATTGGCCATGTTTTTTTTTTACTATGAAACTAATATGTTTTTTTTTTTTTTTTTGTTTTGGGAAAAGGGGGCTCCATTTTTGTGTCGATGGATTGTATTTGATATGTTTTTAGTGTTGGGTGATATTGTTGTCGTTTTTCGGTAGTTTGTTCAATCTTTTAGTCGTTGCGTCGATTATCTTAATGGTCTGAGTAGGATGGGCTGAATGATGTAAACAAAAAAAAATAGTACCGAAAAAAAATAATAAATAAATTTCGTATATAAAAATTGTAACAACAGCAATTTCAAAATGTTATATCAACAAATAAAGCCATAAATTTAATTTGACAAACCATTCTATAGATTTACCGACAAACAAAAAACAACTGAAAACAACTGTCTTTTTTTGTTTTGCTGGTTTTGTGGCTGTTGAGTTTCTATTTGGTACTTAAAGATGAAATGGCTTTTATCTGTAGATTTTAGTCACTGACATGTCTAGAAGAAATTTATTTTATTTAGTTTTTGTTAAAGCTTGTCTCAGTACTCATAAGATTAAAATATGTAGAGAGGGCGACACACATACATAAAATATGTATATAGACATCATCGTGCACTTGATTAAAACTTTAGTTAATTATCTAGTATCTAAGCGAAGGAGGATTATGTATTTAATTTTATAAGTGATTAGTTGTTGTGTTGACTGGATCAATGTGTTGAAGATGTTTGTTTTTTTTTAGATTTGGATGACGGTAACGATGTGTGATAATTTAAAGTGAAATGTTTGAGATATTAAGTTTAAGTTTCATACCTAAACGAGAGTTTTTTATTGTTGTTTTTTTATGAAAGTATTTTTAAATTTAGTTGTGTTGGTTGAATTTTGTAAAGGTACAGGAAGTTGGTTCCAGAGACGGATTCAATATATAAATAATTGTTTCTCAGACGCTGCATCACAGTGTCTAAGTTGGACTAGGCTGTTTACTCTCGAGGACCTCATGAACTGTAGATGGTCAAATAGATATTTTGGTTGTGTTGTCGTTATAGTTTTGTGTAAGAACAAAAGGTTTTTTTAACTTTATATAGTCTTCGAAGCTTACATTGATCACACGACAGAAATATTGAGATTCGTGATCAAATTTTTTTAGACTAGGAATATAGCGTACAATGTTATTAAATGTCGTTTTAAGTCTCATAAAGTCTTCTAAGTTGCATCCAGAAAATATCTCCGATGCATACAGAAGAGTAGGTAGAAGATATTTTTTTGCCAGCAACAGTCTTACTTTGGGTTGTGTAGAATATTGCACACACCACAAACTCCGCAGCATACTGTACACTCTAACACATGCCTGGCTAATGTGGTCAGACCAGGTAAGTGTGCTGTTAATGACAACTCCAAGATTTCTGAACGAGTTGACTACTTCAATTTTAGCATCCGCCAAAATAACGTTAATTTCAATATCAATTTTAGCAGATTTTTTGCTGATAATAACACACTCTTATTTGTTAGGGTTAAGGCGTAATCCATTAGCCGATGCCCAAAGAAAAATTTTGTGAAAATCGTAATTTAAAGTTAATATAATAATTAGAATGTTTAAGGTACATTTAAATATCATTCGCGTACATTTGAACACTTGAGTATTTAATTTGATTTGGTATATCATTGGAATATATTGAATATAATAGTGGTCCAAGTATTAAGCCTTGAGGTACACCTCTGATGAGGATTTTATTGAAACAAGCGGATATTAGAAAATCATAAGAAAAATATGAAGAAATTTGTTTAAATTTATCATTTCGGTAATGTCTTTTTTTTTAATAAATCTTTATCTTGGTTTCACTTTCATTAAACCTCTATAATATTTATTTTTGAACAATTCAATGTTTAGACCATTTTCTATTTCGTTTTTAATTTGTA
Source organism: Pollenia amentaria (assembly GCA_943735925.1). Classification (NCBI taxonomy): domain Eukaryota; kingdom Metazoa; phylum Arthropoda; class Insecta; order Diptera; family Polleniidae; genus Pollenia; species Pollenia amentaria. The sequence goes on along the minus strand of OX031009.1, from coordinate 231,776,002 downwards.
TTATTAAATATTTATAAATGTTTGGCTTTCCAAAAAAAAGAAAATAAACATGACTTTTTCAACAATATTCATTCCTTCAAGACAAACACATACAGACATAAAAAATCTTCAATAATGCAAAACGGTTATAGTCCTAAACAAACCTCTTAAAAATGTCAAAAATTATGACAAGTAAATGTCAGCAATGAGCCTGCCGCACCACCCCGACTACCCAACCGATGCAGGACTTGTAAAAACTTAAAAAGAAACTCATAAAGTAACTTGACAAACAGTGACTCTCTCTCACTCTCTCACGCTTTTGTGTCAGAACATACTGCATAGTAATAATAAGGGCAAGTTTTTATATGCACAAAAACATAAAAAATATACAAGCAAAAAAGCTTAAAACACAAAAATGAACATGCTTGAAATTATACATTAATGGCATTCATTTGCATCTTAAAACCCTTATAAAAAAAACTATGACTGTTATTTTGGCTTATAGTAATTTTTTTTTAAATAAAAAGCAACAATAATCGCACTAATAGTATCCCAGTTTAACGAATTCTCGATTTATCAAACGCTTAATTGTATCTGATGGAGTACCTTGTAAACGAATAAACCAAAAATCGGGATTCGATTTAACGAATTTTTTTAATTACAGATAAAAAAATATATAAACAAGAGAATATAAACTCAAGCCTTTAGTTCCTCTTACATTCATGCATTATAAAGAATATTTTTTCAAATTTTTTCCGCCCATAATTTATGTTTGGCTCTTTTACTTTTTTTCCTACCAAGCCGCTTATGCTGGATTTCACAATTTCAAACCAAATTTGGTCTGTTCTGTAAAGACTTTCGAAAGTGAGCGTGTTTTCAACAGACAGCTTGATCGACTTAGAATTTTTTATGAAATTTAAAACATTTTGCAAACGAAATGAAGAACTTCCTCAAAAATAGTTTTGGAGGGTATACAAAATATATTTACGTTACCATAATAATTAAAAAAGGAGAGTACAGTATTTTACGAACTTTTCGATTCTTATCGTTCGTTAAACTGAGATACCACCGTATATTAAAATAATCAATTGATGTTAGTAGTGGGGCAAAATTTGGTATTTCGATTCCAATATAAAAAAATTACTATTTGTTAAGAATGTGATTAAAAAACTGCAAACTATGCGCTTATATGCAAATTAATCTTTTTTTCAATATCATCAATCAATCATGTTTCAGGCAGAAACTGGAAAAACTTGCCCTCGTTATGGAAAATTGGTACACACACACATACACATAGAAACATTGCACATCCACCTATAAATGTTGCCAAAATAAATCAACAACAAAAACACTACAATAGCAGCAGCCTTGCCATACTTATAACTACATACATATGTATATATATATACGATACAAGCAAAACTAGAAAACAAAGTGTGCACAGTAGAATGCTGTGGCAAAAAAATGTACAAAAAGAGAATTGTCTAATCCAATATTAAAAGAAAATAAATACTCAGTAATTAATTTTTTAAAAAAAATCTTTTTCGATTTCCTTACTGAACGTTTAATTAAAAAACTGCTATTCCAGTATTTTCATACAAATTTTTGAAAATCAAAAAAAGTTTTATAAGAAATATTTTTCAACGCAGGATTAACAAAATAACCTCCTAAAGGTTTCTCAAGTTTTGCTTTAAAACTTTCAAAACTTCATATTTTGATTATAATATGAAATCACGTATTGAAGTTTTACTATTATGAACAGTTCCTTTTTGGCGACCCACTGTGAAGCACTCGCAGAAGCGAACAATAGAACAAGTCTCGTTTTTATTAAATTTTTTTTGTTTTAAAGGAAAAGGTTATACTGAAAATAAAAAACGAAAGGATAAAAGTATGAAAGAATTTATGTGTATAAAACAACTAAAAACTTTTCTTTTTATTTAGTTTTTGTTATTTGAATGTGTCGTTTCTTATACACACACACACATGTACAAACTTTTAGTTACTATTTTTTTTTTTCTTTATTCTTGTGTTGTGTTTTAATGTTCTAACAGGTTGCTTGACATAAATGAGTTTTGAAAACAAACACAGCACAGGCAGAAAATATCAAAAAAAAAAAAAAAATCTGAAACAGTCAAGGTGCAAGAACTGGATGCGGGGAAAGTCGTGGGAGGTAAGTTAAAAAACAAAGTCAAAGGATTCGTTAATGAAAATTTTAAAAAAAGCACATGTTGATGATGAAGTGAAGGTATTAAATATATAAAAACGACAGTGTGAGTAAAGAAATATTGTGTTTACATAAACTTGAACAGACACTAATACAGTTGCAAACAATTTATTCACAAAAGGGAATGGCAGCCCATTGACTTAAAGTGATTGTTCCAGTCGTAAAAGGACGCCCATTTAAATGCGTCAATATTAAAGAATAAAAGATTAATTTTGTCATTTACGTCTTCGATATTTAATAAAAAGTGAACATTTACCAGTGGACAACACCACTGCAACAACAAGCCACAAATTGTACAAATAACCAGCCAACATAGTGTATAACTAAAGCTTAACGGCCTAAAACAATAACAATTTTAAATGTAATTTTAAAATTAAATTGAGGCTTGTTGGCAATCTATCAGTGTAAGGGTTTCGGGTTCGAATTCCCGCCACGTTCTCTGATGTGAGTTCTCGGTAAATAAAATTGGAATATATTTTAGGTGTGTTCCAGGGTTGGAAAAATTACAATTGTTCTTTTTTGGAACTACTTAAACTCCAAAATTGCAATGGTACACAAATGGCTAATTAAGTACAATAAGTAAATTTTCCCAATATTATTATTTTTATATGGCAACTCATAATTTCAGTCATATTTGCGAAGTTTTAAGAACAAAATTCGACCTTGAAAATAAAGGGTTTAGAAAATGTAGTCCAGAAAACTAAGAAAACTTAAAATGTTCCCAAAAGAATATCCAAATTTTGAAAAGATAAATTCGAAATTTTGAGATCTAGTTAACATTGAGATATTAAAATCTAACAAAGATTTAAGGATCAGTGATTTTTGGCCAAAATTTTCGGAAGTAAAAACTAAGGCAAATAAATTATTGTTTGCAGAAATTCATCTACAAATGTAGAAAAAATCTTTTCTTACCAAAATATTATCAAAACTAAAGAGAAAAACTGAATGAAAACTGCAACTCTTTGCGGCTTAATCCATCCAAAAAACTTATTGAACTCAAAAAATGCAATTGTTGTGATGCACATTTTTTTTTTCGAAAGATTGATAAAATAGCTATCTAAGGTAATTGGGGAAAATTTTGCTAAGAACAATAGGTAATAAGTTAAATGGATGAAAACAAACACCTGTTTGGCAAAAATGTTTAATTTCGACCCCATATAACTCAGAGAGTTATTGACCGATATTGTTGAAAAACTGGGTCCAAACTACTATCCAATAGGACTAATCCTGGTGCAAATTTCATCCCAATGCAAGACATCAGTTTCAAAAGTTTGGTCACTTGACATGAAATCCTCCATATGTATACCAAATAATTTATTATCCAAATTTTATTTCTGATTTCGAAATCGAAGTTAAAACCAGTACGTACTTTATCTTAATATGTAAGTAGCTTATATACAAAATTAAATTGTGTTTTTATAATAAGTTTTTGTGGTATTTTTATATAATTTGAACTAAAAAATATGTTTTTGTATAATTTAGGTCAGAAAAGTCCAATTTTTAGAGGTTGTTGGCACAATTTAAACATTGTCAATGCTATCCCTGGTGTGTCCATTTATTAAAAAAAAATAAATTTTTAGTCACTCCCATTGTTATGCTCTTTTTTTACCCTCTAGTTGCAATTTTTGCGAAAACGTGACCACTAACCAGTAACAACCCAGCAGAAATATCCCAGCGGGAAAATGTTCTCAATAGGAATCGAGAATGTAGATATGTATCTTCTATAATTCTTAATACAGAACATGTCCTAGGATTGTTTGTTATAAATTATTTTGCTGTATCTTGCGAATAAATTATATAATTCATCCTTTATAATAAAAATTAGCAGGCGACTAGAGGCAGCAGAAAGTATCGAATTTTTTTTAAGAAAATATGTAACAAAAAAATACGGATAATAGTCATGAACAGAAACAATACATTCGCTGAAAAATAAAAAAATGTTGAATATAATAAAGTAACTTATGAAAAAGAAATAATTCCCAGATTCAATTTACTAATACATTTATTTATGTTTTTAATACAACATATAACAGTTTTAACATATTTCAAAATGTAAATGTCGAAAACATCGTACAAAAAAAAATCACTTGTACGTTAAAACAACAACAAAAAATGTACAAAACGTCTTACAATTGAGACCAATCATATATTTGTGGATAAAAACTAATTAAATTTTCAAAATTATGGCAACAAGAATTTGTAAAATGTATCAAATCATTTGCTTGTACATATCTGGTTCGAAACTGTTGAAACATACAGCCTATTTCTTGCTTAAGCCTTTATTTTGATATGAAAAAGCTCTTTCTACATTAGCAGATAAATGTAGAATTTATTATCTTCCACAAACAACTTTTAGTAGATCTTTAAACATTAATTCGTTTAAATAATTTTTTAATGTTGAAATCTTCTTACAATAATAACAAATACTTTAATTTTTAAACGTTTTTAATAATGATAAGAAAAATAAAAGTGATAAACAGGGAAATTTTATAAATTGCACAAAATAAGCATTTGGTGTACCATTGTACTTTTGAAACTCGATTGTACCAAAACAGTTGCCTCAACTTTGGCATGCCTGTTTGCAATAAAGCAATAACTTTCTGTTATTGAGCAGACCTTGTGTAATTCTATTTGTAACATTTTAAAAAAAATTTTCAATAAAAAAATGTAAATTTAAAATTGAAATAAAGCTAGCAACAAATATGTACTTAAAGCATCAAAAATATTTGTGTTTTGGGTAAAAGGGCTTTTTAACAAATCTAGCAAGTAAAACCGCTCAAAGATAAAATTTACTTTTAATATTCACCAACACAGAGCGCTTCTTTTGTATCCTACATTTGTTATATACAGTCTAACAACCAGCTTCATAATTTACTTGTTCTTTGCCAAATTCATACGACGTGTTTAAACGAGTTACGTTTTGAGATTTTCAAATTGTTGTTGCAATCCGCGACAATGCATTTCAAAACCCCTTTCAACTATAGTCGATACTACAATTTACGTATGTATATAAGACTCATCGTCTGCTATTTATACTAAGAGACCCTTCTCCATTTGCTCAAGTTTTTGCTAACTAAAGTGCTAAACATGCTAATGCATGACAAGTCAGTAAAAATGTGTGTATGCAGTTGTATCTGGTAAAGTAACGTGAAGTGAAGAAATTATGGGTTGTGAAATTGAAAACCTCCTGTTGTTTGTAGATGTACTTTTTGTTGTTATTGTTTCTGATGCCGTTTGATGACTTTCTGTTGCTTCTGCTGGCGATAAGATGCTGAGGTAAAGTAAACTTTTTCTAAACCAAATGAATGAAAAGTCAGCCTTAAAACATCAGCAGCAGAAAATTCAAAGATGAAGAAGAAGCAACAGCAATTTAAAGGCAACATAATGTCAACCGAAAAGTACCGTTATTAGTTTAAAAAATGACAAAAACAAAGAGAGTTAGACAGATAGACTGGCAAACAATGCCTTGTAGATATTTTTGTTGATATTTGAGTTTTACTTGTTTATCTAAAGGATGTTGTCGGTTTCATACAGAACGTAAACGACAACAAGGTGAGGGAAAAGCTAAAATAAATAAACGTTTAAAAAAGTATTAAAAATTGTCTAAAGATATCGGGGAGTATGAGTGATGGAGAATGTGCATAACTCTATTCAGTAACATGTTGCATAGTTTAGCTACAAATACACACTCATGCAAACATACACACTAATGATTATGACTTCCCTAACATTTATGCCGCCACACACAGAAAAAAACTTGATTGAATTATGGTTAAAAAATTCATATTATTGTCCCAGCTATGTCTACAAACATGGCTAACATGGCCATTTTGTACACTGCGTCGCCATTTGTAGTCCAGTCATAACATATTATATATCGTTATTCATGGCTTGTTTATGGCTTCATTTTTGCTTTTGATGACTTTTTTAGTCCGAGATAAAATTCTGGGCGCCACTTATGCCAACTCAATTAATTCCCCCTAAATGTCCAACTTTTTGCACGTGGCAAGGAAGCCCTTCTAAAGATTTGTACGTCTACTTTTAAACTCACTTTTATAACGCGCCTTAAATTGGGACCTTTTTTCTTTTGCACAAACATGTTACATTAAACTCTTTCAGCCGTATTCATAACGAAAATTTGGCATAAAGTTAGCACAAAGTTTATTTATAATACACTTACCAAACTCTGGCTAACGATTTGCGAAACTCTTGTCAACAAGCTGCCAAACGTTTGCCAACTTGTGATAAACAGCTGTTTTATGTTGAATAATTTTGTTTGTTTTTTTTTAATACACTGTTTTTTTTTTTGGTTTAGAGTCCTTTTTTAAATATATTTTAATTTAAAAACATTTAAAAATTTTTATATAAAGAGGGAAAATAAAAAAAAAATGAAATGAAATGACAAAACCAGCGATGATTAATGCAAAACCTGTTGCATTTTTGAGTATTATAATGTGGCATCATTAATATTCAGAGTTGATTTATTAAAAGTTAGCAGACGGATAAAATTTGTTATTAATAAACTCTGTGCTAACAAGCTGCTAAGCTTAATCGGCATTCTAGTTAGCAGCTCGTTGTACGTAGTGTACAAACTGTGGCTAACTTTTTGTTATGAATACGGCTGTTTGTTTTTGATATGTATATACCAATATTTTCATCATATGTTTTTAGCAACTGGAGTTATTTCACAAAAATTTAAATTCGTAAAAAAAAATCAGTAAATACGCAAGGTTTTTTTTATATATAAGCCGACATTTTTTATTAAAAGGGCAATCAATAGAATTTGCCCGATCTCGCCCTGAAATTTTTGAATCTCAATATATCGGAAAAACATTTGTGGATAACTTAAAAAAAAAAACAATAAAAATAATTTTAAAACATTTATTATAACAAAAATTATTTAATTAGGGACTTAAATACCAGAAGTTGATGGTTCCATTTTAATGATTTTACTTTTAGAAGAGCTAAAATATTCTATTTGTTAAAATTTATTGGACTTTGAACGCTCACCGCCAATAAAGAAAGTTACTCAAAGCAGTATTTTTAGAAATGAGTAATGTAAAATTGTATTTTCTTTAACCCAATTTAATCCTTTGTGAGTCGTCGCGGGCAGAAAAATTAGTTACAAGCAATTTACTTCACTGTAAATTGAGTAGTCCACTTGCAAACACCGCTAAGTTAAAAATAAAAAAATTCTTTAAAAGCCACCATTTTATTTATTATTTAAAGTTCTTCCCTAAGACAGTATCAATCTCGCTCGAACCTCGTTAAGTAACTCGCAACTTCTGGTTAAATATTCTATAGTCCTGCAAAACTCTCCATATTGCTTGGCCATTCACTTTCAAAAAACCTTTTAAATCGATTTGCTTAGATTTTTTTTTACTCACCCTGCGTTTACACATGCAAGTAATTACTTGCAAGTGTATGTATGCAGTGTGTATGTATTATCAACGAAAATGTCGAAGAAATAGCCGAAAGTCTTGCAATTATCTTGAGCGTTTACACAGTCAATTGTAAATTTAATTTTCAAATGTTCTCGAATCTAAAATAATTTTTGAAAAATTTATATTTTTGGGTTTAAAAAACATTATCATGTTAACGATATCACGAAATTAATTTAATAATTTCTTCTTTATTTTATTTTTGTTAATGCTGATGAAAAAATTATATTTATTTTTAAAATATGTGTATTGTCGTAGCTACCGATATCATAAAATTTCGGAGAAAATATTTGGTAAACAATATTTTTTTTCAAAATTCAAGATGTGTTGATGTATTGTACTGTTTTTGTTTTGTTTTTTATTTTTCTATATACACAGAGAATCAGCTATTAACATAATCTTTATTTCACTAAGTGCTAGTGGATTGATACAAAACTCATCTGCGGTAACACTGTTTCTGCATTTGTCATTTTACCTTTTGCAAGTGTCAAAAATTGTGATGGTATTAGTGAAAAAGTCTGAGTGTTGAGTTTTTCGAACTTTCACTTGCATCTTTAATCCCCATGTTAGCGGTGTTTGCAAGTGGGCTCCTCAATTAAAGGATAGTTTAAAAAAAACGAAAATAAATAAAGGTAATAACTGACTCAATAAGGAAATTATAAAAATGTCTGAAATAAATAAAATAACCATAAATAATATGGCTAACACTTGCATTTTTATTTGGTAATTCTGACCATTAAATGGTTACTTTTAACCGAATTTTAGATAAGCCTGCTTAATTCAACCCAAATATGGTAAATGCTTTTTTTTTTTTTTTTAATATTCCCTATGCTAATCCCGCGAAGCTATACGCTTGTCTGCAGGAGACCAGAGTCTCTGGCGGGAATCGAACCCGCAACCCCGGCGCTGATAGACTAGCTCACTACCAGCTAGCCTATCGGGGCACCCCAAACGAAACTATGATCATATTTGACCATTATATGATTATATTATAATTAATCATAATATAGTTACCTGCAAACATTAGCATTTTTAATATCCAACCTTAATATCTTTCTCTTAGAATATGTTTTGCTCCAACCATAATTTTTTCCTGTGTGCATTTATGATACGTACGAATATACTTATATGTTTGTATGTATTTTGTTTATACATATTTAATACACAAACATACAATAAAATATGCTGTGTAGTTACATTATTATTATTTTTTACGTCAGCTTTGATGTTTAAGCCGACATTGATGGCTTTAAACACATCTGACAAACAAAATGTTTGCTGAACGTAGAAAGTGAGTCGGCAGTCAAAGAATCACTAAAATATGGGACAAAGAACATTAACGCAAATAGGCAAATTATGTCCTTTGTCCTCTCCTTCTATAAGTTGCAACTTTTTCGACAAAATAAGTAGAACAAGTGTCTTAAGATAAAGTTTACATACTTTTTGAAGCATTCACTTACATTAACACAAACATGTATTAACAGTTTTTACGCATTACCCCTCTTGTCGTAACAAGTGACAAGAGAAAACATTCAAGGTAATTTAAACATTATTTTTTCACCTTTAGAAAATTTACATTTCTTCATTATTTTACTTTGATTTTATAATTTTTTTTTTTTTTTTTTGTTGACTTTGGACAAATTTAAAAACCGGATTTACTTACAGTTTCTGTTTAACTTTATGATAGTTAAAAAAGTAACTGTAAATTATCCCATAAAAATTAATAAAAAGTTTTTTATATGAAATCATATGAAAACTATTTTAAAGTAAATTAGACATTCGCTGTTAGTTAATAAATTCTGTGCTCATTTAATATTAAATTTATGTAGAAAAAAAAATTAAATGTAAAAAACGTAGCGTGTTAATATAAGTTAATGTGAAATCTAATCGCTTTCGTTGATTGTAACTTATAAGACACACATGTGTGCATACCTTGTACATTGTACAAAAAGACTTTATGAGATTTTTTACGTCTTAAAGTGAATTTAATAATGGTTACTGAATTGTATATCAATAATGGAAATTATAAGGAAGTAATGGCATTAAAAGCGATTTTCAGGATTGATTTGAGATTCGATTTGTATGGGAGCTATCACCAAATAAAGAACGATTCCAAATTTGGTAAAATAAATTTAGGTTCAAATAATCTAATTCCGAATATAAGTAAATGGTTAATGGGCACAGAACTCTATTCCGGAGAAAAGTTTTATGCGGGCTATTTGAAATTATAGACCGATTCTTACCATTTGCATAGGCTTTAGCCCCAGTTATCTGACAGTTACGGTATTATTTGTACAGATTTAGGCGTTACGGTGAAGTTAAATCTTACTGAAAACTATAATCATTCTAATTGCTTTACATAAAAAAATTAATCAGCTGATTTGCAACGTTACTGTTACTATCAGCTAACTGGAACTTTACTCCTTATAGAGTAGCCACTCGAATCGAACAGCGCTTAATAGAGGAATTTTTCCTCGACTATTTGATCGAACAAATAATATAAATAGCCAATTTCGAATAACGAATATCCTCAACAGTTTATGTCAATTAATCGAATAAAATTAATTTCTTAGAAAATTCTACATTTTTTATGTAAAATTACTATTTTTACATTTCTACCTGCTTAAATACCATAAAGCCCAATTACATATTGTTAACGTCTGTATTTATTTTTCTTATACGTACTTTTGAATATATTTTGGTCCCTTTTTAGATTTGAGTGTGTGTGTGACAAATATTGTAAATTACTTTAAATGTCAAATTCTAAAATTAAAGAGTACGTCTCTTATACAATATTATTGTATATGTATGTTATTCGCCATATTAAATTTTGCCCAATATTTTGCAATTAAAATAGTTAAAGAAAAAAATAGTCAATGTTGCTAACACATTTCGCAGTATATTGCATTTCAAAAGTCCTTTGATTGTTGCCAATATATTATGCCGCCTTCGAATATCACATTAACTTTGGCATGTGTATGGGCAGCTTGCTCTGTCAGATTAGGGGTAACCTGCTTTTACCCGACCGTCAATTTCTTTATTGCCTCGTGTCTTATAACTGGCAGAACATGGGCATTTGAGATATCGTTAGGTCCACCTTAAACCCCTTATTTTCCTTGTTTGAAAACAAACTGTCGGATTTTCGACACAAAATAGTTGTACGTTAAAAAAAAGTAAATTAACCGAACGTTAAGGGTAGAGTTTGAAAATAAAGGAAATTTTGCGGGGATTACAAGAATATATAAGCTATCAGCCATGATCTGGAAGCCGAATACAAACGAGTAAAATTGGAATCAAACTAATTTTAGAAACGATCCTGTTTTATAAGTCAACAAAAATAATACCTTTTATATACTTCTTAATTTGATTTCTTATTTTTACCAAAATTTCTAAAAATCACTGCAGCTAGATTTGACGATTTATTACATTTTGACGATTTTTTGTATCGAAATTAGCAAAGTGCCGATTTGCTAATTTTTTCTATAACGGTAGGATGTTATTTATTTTTCCAACTAACACACCTGTAAGTCTTTTTATTTATTTGTACAGGGTGGCCCAAAATGACAGAAGGGGCTTGAAGTCCTTATAAATTTGTTAAGTTATTATCAGGGTTGCCGAACTTGGTCTTTTCCGACCAAATATGGAGGGATATTTTTTGTTTGGTCGGATGGTATGCCAAACCTTATTTTGGTCGGTTTGAGAAAATGAACTAGTCACTTTGACGGTGATACTGTTATAAAGGATAGTTTTGTCACCTTATTTGAGTTTGCCAAGTCAGTTGCAGTTTCAATTTTTCTTCTTATAAAAACTTTGTATCAACAAATCATATTCCTTTACAAATAAAATAAGATCGGATTGGCAACAAACGGCGCTAACGCCATGACTGATGATGTTGCTTAAATCTTACTCAGCAATGACAAAAATATTGAGGTGCTTTGTGGTAATTTTGAAAGTTTTTTGCAAAGTCCTAAAAGAATAACATAAATAAAAGAATCTCAGGAACACTGTTCTGTTGCACCCCTTAAGATATTTGGTGTTTCAGCGAGTTGCTCTAAAACTAATCTTGTAGAACTCACCCTAGCGCTATCTACCGGGCTAAAATTTTATCAGGAAACTTATTTTTATTTAATAAATATATTTTTCGAATTTCAGCCAAATCCTACCATAAATAAAAATTGTAATAACACGACATCAGCGCCACCTATCTTGATTTAACTTAAGAGAAACCTGACTCCCGACTAAGATCATTTTATGTCCAAGTTTGGTGTCAATCGGTCCAGTGGTTCTTGACTTTTAGGAGCACATACACGACACAAACGTTTATATATATATATATATATATATATGTATTTAGGTAGATGAAACTATCCTGAAAAAACTGTTTTTGTAATCACAATAGTTTGCTTTTTATTAAGTTTCTTATCGCTCTTGAAAATTTTTAAAAATTATGGTAGGTCCTTTTGCATTTTCTATGAAGATATATTTGTTTTTAAATATCTTGAAAATTTGGTCGGTTTCGAAGGATTATGGTAGGTTTTGTAGACAATTTTGGTCGGATAAAATTTTTTTAAACGACAACCCTGGTTATTATTATGATTTCTTTGCAGATCGTGACCACGTGGAATAGCCCGTGTGAGATGCAAAGACTGACCCAGAAATTAATTAATATTCATTACGAGACAGGCCTTAGGAGTGAATTGCAATCTTTTAAACTTTAATGGGTACTGCATTACAGCAGCTGTAATTGGTATTCATGACATACTACGTTTTTATATGGGGCTTCCACGCGAAATCCGGTCGCATTGCACTGAGTAGCATCACGTTTGCTCATGCTTCGACTATAAGTGTATGAGGCGGTAGGCCAGCTGGGTCTTGTGTATTTAGGAACTCCACAGGAAAGTATGCGGCCTCATCCGTATGCACTACAGTATCTACAGATTTATGTTGGTGTTCTGCTCCTGGTTGTTTTATATATGAGAATTCTAGCTTCGCACAGCCAATCCATGGATTCGAAGTGTGTGTTGTATACATCTTAATATGTTTAAATAATAACATCATGAAGGGTAAGCCCATCTATGGGAAGATGTGGTGGAATTATTACCTTGCCTCCGGTTTCAGGATATTCACCGTTTCCAATTTTATTGAAGATGTCGGTAAGGGCAAGCGTTAGCTTTCAAGTGCACTCGCATGATTTTTTTAAGGTAGAGTTTTTCTTAAAAATGCCAAAGATTTATGGCCTCTATGAATGCCTTAATTTCGTCAGCCTTTCGGAAGAGTTGCCAGGTGTATGTAAGAAACATCATTTCCATTTCTTTCTCTATATTGGCCAGAATTCATTCATTTGTCAGTGAATCTTCATTAGATGTCATCAATTCTTTCCGATTAATAATGTCATAATTGGTATTCCTGAAATATTCTCGATTAAAAAAATATCTTGCAGAAATTTTAGGTCGAGGCAATTCATATTGTCGTAAGTTTTGTTTTGCTTGCGCTGGAATTGCAACCTCAATAAATGAGCTGTTGCGCACTATTTTGCAATTCTCTCCCCAAAATAGACTTTGAAGCACCGGCGCACACATGAGAGTTGTAATCCATTCGCGGTCGGATATAGGTGGTATAAATAGTAAGGAGATAAGATGGAGTGAAGTATATCTTACACCGTTTCAAAAAACCGAGGCACTTGAATGCTTCTTTCGACACCTTAAATATATGTTGTGTCTATCGGACATCACATTGTATCCTCATGCCCAGACCATAAAGAGATTCTGTTTCCTCAATAATTATACCACCCATATTTACAGATGAGGCACCTTGATTCGTCGCGCGCTTATGCGTCAGCACGCAACATTGTGTCTTTCGGGTATTTAACTCGACTCTATTCGCACGACCCCATTTTGAGATTATGTCTAAGTCTGGGCCAAGCGTACCATAACACTAACATCTCTAGTTGCCATTTAATGTCTTCCGAGAGGTTATACTTGTATTTGTTCCAAAGGCTATTGTTGCTTTCTGTAGAAAGCAAACTTTTAACAAGAAACTTCTAAGACTCTTTTCGCCAAAAAAAATATTCAATTTCAATTCATAATGTGGTCAAAAGAAAATTTATTCCAATAATTAGCAGGTTTTTTTCGCTTCTTACTTTATAAACGCAATGCGAAATGCTTACAGCAAAATAATACCGAAAAGTGTGTTCAGTAGACCAATAACAACAACAATACAATCAACATAAAAACAAAATTTGCGGGCAGTGATATTTTGTATTTAACAAAAGGACACATAAAATGATACTGGTGCGCTTTAATTATCGCTCTTTTGGTCTCCGTTTACTGTGAAATTGCTGTTTAAAATTTACCCACATTTAAGAGATGTTTATCTTTTTTATTCATTTCTCTTTTGGTTTGAGTGTATTTATGTTTGTCCTTTTTGTTTCTATTGTTGTTGTTAAATATAGTTGCTACTTGTTAAAGGCGATGATTTTGTTGTTGTTTTTGTAGGCCGCAAGCTTAAAATGACGTTCCAAAACAGCCATTATAACAATCGGCCAATGACAACAAATGTAGCGGCAGCAACAACAACAAAAATAGGAAAAACACAACAATAGCTGACAATAAGGGCAACATTATTAACAACAAAAACAACTACTACATCATCACCTACAGAATAGCAATAGCAACAACAATGATTACAACAAGAATAATAACAATGATAATCGCATTTGCTTGAATGGACTAAATAACTGACTGACTGAATGAGTGAGTAAATGACTGGCTGGAATAAAAAAAAATTTATGTCTCAAAGCTACAAATTGTAAAGATGATTAAAAGTGATGGTGGCGTAATTAACGCGCTTTATCTTCATGTTCATTTTTATTTTGTGTCCTTAATGTTTGCTATGCGTTGTTGTAGTTGGCTTTTGTCTGTTGTATTTTGTATAAAGGTGAAGGCGAGGTAAAATAAAAAGGAACATTAACTTCTATTTTAAAGGCTTTTTAACAAGTCATACTTAAAATCTGGATATAATAATTGGAAGACAATTTGTAAAAGTTTCTATATTGAGATTTCAAAAGCAGAGGTGAATAAGTCGATGTGACCGTGCAACAGAAATGGTCACACTTCTATATGCATTTAGTACACGCAGAGAAAAAATATGGTTGGGCATGGTTACGGCAACTACACAATGTTTTTTGTAGGGAGATTGAACGGTTATTATTCGACCGGTTTTAACCGGTTATTTTAGCTTTGCTCAAGTCGGTTATTTTAAAATGTCCATTTTTCGAATATCGAATAAACCGGTTATTTTGGTATAATAAACCGGTTATTTTAATAATGTGTAATTTATATACATTTTTCTTACTCTTGTTGTAGATGTACCCGTAATTTAAGTATTTTTCTGATTCTATATAAGGCAAATTTAAACTTTTAATAAACAATGGCAAAACAAAATGTAACTAAAGTAAAAAAAATATTTGAACACTGTAAATAAAAACCACTTATGAATGCGTGTGTTCTTGTAAAAAACCAAAAACTTTACAAAATACTACAAAAATGTGTGCAGTTAAAAAGTAAATAGTATTTTATTTGTGCGACGGTTTTCTAAATATTAAAAATATTTTTATATAGATTTTATCTCTAGAGATATTTCGAACGGGATTAAACAGACAAAGTTAGGCTCTTGAAGTGTCCTAAAGTGATAAGAGGCGAAGGGGTTTCCACGACACGATTTATTAATCACCTTTAATTAGTCCATATGGTTGAAATTAATGTGCTCCAAATAAAACTTAACCCCGTTCGAAGTAGGTCTAAAGAGTGGACCAATAATACTTTACTAAAATACGCTGCCAAAAATGAATCATTAGGTGAAATATAAACCCGTTGTGTTGTCGAGGACGGTATGCCCCTTAAGGTACTAAAAACTCCTAAATAGTTCCAGCATTTCTTTATGCTTAAGACTACAACATTCCGGCGAAATCGACGATATAGAAATAATTCATCAGTTTTATTTATTAAAACACCAAGAACTAAAAAACAAAATTGAGAAATCAAACAATGTCATGGAAGGTTTCAAATTGTGGTCGACGAATTGACAAATATTTCATACAAAAAGCATTTTCTTACTAATCGTTTATATAATGCTGAAACAAAATCGTTTGATATATATAATCCAGGCTAAGAGGGTTTGTTTGCAACTTTTCAAAAAAATGGTTGAAGTCTACTGATTCATATAGACACGCTTAACCACCAACAAATTAAAACTTATTTACAATAAATTTAGGAGAATATCTCAAATAATAAATTTATTAAATTGCTTTAATATTTTATTTGCTCTTGCAATACGTTTGGCTAGATCAAACATCATTTAATAGTTTTTAAACTATATTATACAATTATCGTCTTACAAAAACCGATTAGTAAATTGTTAAAAATGATGTTAAAGTTTGGTCTCGTTTTTTTTGGATTTTATCGTCAAATATTTTTTAGGTCTGACCATACCTTAAGTCATATCTATGTATTTTGTAGGTAATTTTATGTATTCGAATTAAAACCGGTTAGTTTAAAAATGTTTAACCGAAAACCGGTTTTTTTAAATTAGCAACTATTCGTAATATTCGAAAACCGGTTATTGAAAAAAGTCGAATAATCGATCTCCCTAGTTTTTTGTATCAATATATTGTTGTCGTACACAAAATATTGTTATTTTTATTTAATATCAACCATATTATAGTTACTGTAAACATGTCAATGCTTATCGCAATTACAAATTTAAGTATGGTTCACTGAAAAATAATAATTTTTATAACAAATACATAATATTAACTTTGAAAACATATTATATTCCTCACAACCATTTAATGAAATTTAATATAATGTTTAATATGTTTAAGATGCCAACAAAATATCTTTACTCTAATAATATTTTGTAATCGGCATTTGTAAAATCATTTTGCATCAGTTCTGTTGTTTGTTTTACATGTGGCTATCGAATTATTTGTTATTCAGTGGTTAAACAATTTAAAAAAATACCCATTAAAAAAACAAGTTTAAAGAAATTACAAAAATAAAGAAATTGTAGGTACATTAAAAAAATTAAAAGTGTCATAAAATAAAATATCAATGCTAAAAAAATATTAATATTGTTTGAAAATGGTGCAAAAATATTGACGATTGTTTTGTATTATTTTAGAGAAAAAGAATGAAAATTCTATAAAATAATATATAAATAATTGCGACTTAATATTATGTTGTAAAATCGCATCACATTATGATGTAAAATATCTGTAACAGTTTTACATTAAGGTTGCCAGTAAGTAAATAAGCACAAATATATATTAAAAATATTTTTCGGTGTTATATTTAATCTACATATTCTTATGATTAACATGATATTAATATGTACTTCTTAACTTATTATTATTAACATGAAAAAATATGATTACTGATTTTAACAGAATTAACGAAACAATTAGAAGAGTTTAAAATTAAAACAGGACTCTAATGACATAACGGAAAATTTTATATGTTTAGAGAAATCCAGGAAAATGACTGACAAATTAGATTTTCTGTATTACGGTTTGCTTTTGATTTCTCCAACATCTACGATAAGTGAAAGAATTTTTCCAAGTCAATTTTTATCAAAACTAAAGCAATCCTAAATCCTACGCATTTAAACAAAATTATTTTTCTAAAAGATAATTTTATAAGATGTCCTTACACTATTGAAATAAATAATAAAATGATCTCACATTATATTTTTTTAATTAATACATGTATGTATGTATGTAAAATAGGAGGTCATAAGCACCACGACCCAGAGGATCTTTTGTGCATCCCAAACATCTCACCACGTCAGGTTCAGGCTACGTATAAAGCCTATTACCTTGCCTGGTGAAAGATTATAAACATCAGTTGGGCTCATAAATTGCCCCCCAAAAAATTTCTGCTTAGAAGTCACCAACGCGGGACAGCAGTATAGCAGATTTTCTGACGGTTCATAATCCACCTCACAAAATCTGCATATCTTGGTAAATGCATTACCCAGTATAAATAGACCAACAAGCAGCCTAAGTTCCGCCTTCTCAAGCAGAAGTAGCTTTCCTGCCCTGCCACAGGACTATGTCACAAATCTGCTGGAATGTCTTAATCCAGAAGTGGACACAAGGAATTCACAGGGACACCGAAGAAAGGGTTAGGGCCTACGAATGGACGGTCAGCGCCCCTATTTTCCAAGCAGCCAGCCCTTTCGTTGCCTGCATGGCCCTCATCGCCAGGCACCCAACACAACTTCAAATCATTGCGTTTGCCTAACTCGTCCAGAGACCATGACCAGTTTGCACTTCCCCTCCAAAGAAGCAAGTGCTCTAAGAGCGTCTTGGCTATCCAACGTAATAAACAATCTCAAGCCCTTTGCCCTCCTCCCCAGACATTCCCTAGCACATATGAGGATAGCGTAGATCTTTGCCTGAAAAATCGTAGGCTGTTTGCCCATTAACAAGCCCAATATTTTAATTAATACATACATACATGATATTTATTAATAAAAATATATATTTTATATGTATAAATTATTTCTTTTCGTTTTAGTCAAGAATTGTTGTTATTGTTTTTTTTTACTAATAAACTCCAAATAATAAATAATTTATGTTTTTATTTTTTGAAATAGCTTAATTTATAAAAAAAAAAATTATTAATCGGTTAAACGATCAGCAAAAAAATTAACCGATTAAACCAAAACCTCGGTTTATTACTCGAGCGATTAACCGATTAATGCAAAACCCCGATTAATTACCTTTATAGTATGGCTAGAAATAACACAATGCAATTTTGTATGAATCGGTCCATAATTCACCAACCATAGTGGCCTAAGATTAAAAAGTGGTCTACGAATAAAAAGTGGCCTAAGATTAAGCCAAACATTAAACACTAACAAATTAAAATAATGTAATAAGTTTAGTTTTTGTAATACTAGAAATCACTCTTAAGAATTTTTTGATGATCGGTCCATATATCGAATATAAAACCCCCTGCTGAAAACAATTCAATACGAAACGAGTCATAGTCAAGTTGAATCGAGAAAAAGTTAATCTCGCAAAAGTTATTCTCGCGGTTAAGCTAACTAAATTTTAGCGCCCATGTGCCTTTTCTAAGCGTATTAAAACTTTAAAAATCAGATTAGATTTTAAGCCAATTTCAGATTAAAAATACAGAAATATTTTATCACAAAAAAATAGCTTTATCAATACATTGTGCTAATCTTAACCATAATACAGATTTAGAAAATACAACAGTTTCAAACACTGAAAATAATTAAAAACGTAGATTTATGTTAGAAATGTTACAAATTATAAAGTCAAATGTAGCACAAAATTATACATATTTAATTTATAAAAATAGAAATGGAAGTTAAAAATGTATTTATATTGTAATAGAGCAAGTTTGAATTGAAAATAATTTTTGTAATTAGTTTAAACAAATTTTTAAGTTGTCATTAAATTTGTTAAAAAAAATTGTGGAACTTTGTTAAATAAGAAAAATAAAACCTCTGAAAAAAGCACTTAAAGAAGAGCCGTAATATTGGTTAAAATAAACGTTTAAATTGTAATAAAAAAAAGTAACACAGAAAAAAAATGCTTTATCAATTAAAAAAATGGTTTAAAAAGTATTTTAATTTAATTATTGTGATAATTGAATCAATTATTTTTTAGATGAAAGAAAGTTAAAAATTTAATTTTGATTTAATTAACATTTTAGTTGTTTTGAAATAAATTTTCAATTAAAATTTTAATTAAATAACAAAAAATCTTAATTGACTTTTTTCGTTTAAAATAAAATAATTTAAACATGTAGAATTGTTGTTGGGAATTGTCAGTATTTATTTAAATTAAATTAACACATTTGGGGTATTCACAAGGTGTGCTATCATGGTTTATTGTCATAATGTTCTAACATTTTACAATGGTTTAAAAATATTGTTGTTGGTTTGTAAATAAAAAGTGTCTTAAATAAATAGAACGTTGCTTGCTATGTTTATTGTGCTGTCGTAATTAATAGCACATTCAATTATGAGGGGTTGCTCACAACAGTCGTATTTTTTTAAAGTTATTATTTTAAGACATATGACTTTATGACCTTGTGAATCCCCCAATTGTTTGAAATGGCAAAGTTTTTTGATAATTTTTTTAAATTAAATTAAAAACATCATTTATTGAAAACTAATTTTCATAATTTTACAATTTTTAGTAATATTAATCATATTGGCAATAGGTGCAAAATCAACAAATTGTTTGCTTGATATTATGAATTTGGTATAAATTTGGTGATTGGAGAAATTTAATAATTTTT
The DNA here is from genome assembly GCA_943735925.1 of Pollenia amentaria. NCBI lineage: Eukaryota > Metazoa > Arthropoda > Insecta > Diptera > Polleniidae > Pollenia > Pollenia amentaria. The sequence continues at coordinate 231,756,023 of OX031009.1, read as the reverse complement.
TTCTGTGTAGACTTATTTGGTCACTAGGGTCGATTTTGGGCGTTTGCCAGAGGTGATATTGCCTTCTAGGGAGAGCTGGTCAGGGCAGGGCATATTGTATAGGGGATTTGCTATTTTCACTGATGGCTCGAAGATTAAGGGCACGGGCGCGGGGGCCTACATTGAGGATCTGGACATCAGAAAGTCATATAGACTTCCCGACGACTGCAGTGTATATCAGGTGGAGGTTTTGGGGGTTCTCAGGGCCGTGGAATTGGTAGGAGCTAACATTGCCAAGGGCTCGGAGGTCACTATATATGTGGACAGCCAGGCGGCTCTTAGGGCCTTGATGGGCTGTTATGTGAACTCTAGGCTAGTGGACGATTGCAGAAGGGCTCTAGGAGTAATCTTAAGGCATTATGTTGTGAGGCTCTGCTGGGTACCGGGTCACTGCAATATCACCGGCAATGAGATAGCTGATGAGTTGGCAAGACTGGGCTCGGAAATGGAAGATCCTGACAGTTTGCAAGTGGTCAGGCCTCCAATGGGCTTCTACTTTGGGTGAATTAGGGAATGGATTCTGAACAGGACTAATCGGGCTTGACGGGGCCGAACGGACTGCCGAGTATCGCGCACGCTGTGGCCGATGCTTAGTAGGTCAAATTCGGACGCGCTGCTGGGTAAGAGTAGGGCCTGCGTCAGGACCATGATAGGAATTATCACGGGCCACTGTATGATAGGCAGAATGGCGGTGAGAATGGGATCTGGCTTATCGGATATATGTAGGCTGTGTGAGGACCCAGAGGAGTTGGAGACAGTTGAGCACTTTCAGTGCCACTGTCCCAGGCTACAGAACAGCAGGCTGTGGTGGCTAGGTAGCAGATTCCTGCATGAATTGGGAGATGTCTCGGTCTGCGGGCTCGAGAATCTGAAGGGATTCGTAATGGGAATGACCTGGCTGCGCGGCAGGAGGCTGGGGACTGGAAACATGTATGGCAGTTTTTCCTGTTTGGTAGGGTTGTTTTTTTTTTTGTTTGTTCTGTCCGATTTCTTATCTTCCACTATCTTCCTTCCCTGTGCTATCACCATTTACTTCTCCTACTCTGTCACACTAGATTTCTTTCTCTTCTTTCCTTCTTTGTTTCGCTAAATAAAGGCATCACAATGGACCATATTGGTCTCTGGGTGAGGGTGTGAAGTTTGCTTCACACCAGCCTTTCTAACCTAACCTTCTGTGTAGACTTTAAGCTCGACAATTATATTATAAAATAAAAATGGAAATTATAGCCAAAAATGGTGAAAAATACCCCAATAATACTGAAATATTACCCAATTATTATTTTAAAATTTGTATTTAATAATTCGTACAAAGTAATTTCCAACATACTTATTTGGGTTATATATATATATATATATATATATATATATATATTGGTTCCTGATGATCCTATAAGGAGCATTGGGCCTCAATTAATTATCCCCAGTTATCCCTGTTTGATGCTATGTTCTTGATTCCACTCCAGCTTTTTCCTGTTTTTGTAACTTCGTGAGTTATTTGTTTGCGTCACATGTGAGCCGAACGTCCGATGCTTCTGCTTCCCTGGGGGTTCCAATATATGGCATTACGGGTGATGTCATTATGTGGGTGGCGTAATGCATTTCGGTTATATGCCTGAAACTTAAAATCCAGAATCCAAAATTCCGAACTTCTAAGTCCAGACTTGCCAACTAAAGCTTTTCTTCATAGGCGACCTTCGGCCGGGCGCAAGGCCGGATTTAAAAGCTTTAGTTACCGAAGTCGGTGTTTGGTTTAACATAGAGGAGAAAATCCTTGCGCACGGCCGAAGACCGTCTATTCGGAATTTTAAATTAATATTTATATAAAAAGAACTGAAAACGAAAATAGGGCAATATTTCTAATGCAAAATCATCCGAATTTGTATGGAAAATTTTTGGGCGAATTTACATATATTGTCTTAGGTGATTTTGCTGGCAGCCATGTTAATTAGGGTGATCCCTTTTTGCATTTTTTTTGTAAATATGCAAGCTTCAGCTCCAAAATCGTGAAGGGCATGGAAAAAAACTGCGATTTTAACTTTTCGCGATCGTGTTTTGTATATCGAGGGTTATTATTCAAATAGTAATAACTGCAATTTTTCAAAAATGTGTTTTTTATAAAGGGTGTTTTTTAAGCCCGATAGAACTTGAAATTGTAAAAAATAACACAAAAAATTAAATTGTAATCAAAATTTTTTTTTTTATTCGAAAGATCAATACGTGACATTAACATTTGAAAATGATTTCGGGCATATGGGCACCGCGGCTGTTCTTGACGAAGCGCATTCTGGACGTCCAATTTTGGGCCACTTTTTCGAGCACTGCTGGCCGTATGTCACGAAAAACACGAACAATGCTGGCCTCCAAGGCGTCAATTGTTGCTGGTTTATCAGCATAAACCAGTGACTTCACGTAGCCCCACAGGAAATAATCGAGAGGTGTCAAATCGCACGACCTTGGAGGCCAATTGACAGGTCCATTTCTCGAAATCAACTTATCGCCAAATTTTGATTTCAATAAGTCGATGGTTGCGTTCGCCGTATGGCACGTAGCGCCATCCTGTTGAAACCACATCTCCTCCGGATCAATGTCATCCATATTTTCAAACAAAAAATCATTGATCATGGTGCGGTAACGATCTCCATTGACCGTAACGCGAGCTCCGGCCTCATTTTTGAAGAAATAAGGTCCGATGATGCCACCAGCGTGAAAACCGCACCAAACGGTGCATTTTTCTGGATATAATGGAGTCTGTAGGGTCTCTTGTGGATTGGTCTCGCTCCATATGCGGCAATTTTGCTTATTAACAAACCCGTTAAGCCAAAAATGCGCCTCATCGCTGAACACAATTTTGCGATAAAACAACGGATCAGTTGCCAACTGCTCTAGAGCCCAATCGGCGAAAGAACTACGCATATAATGGTCTCGTGGCTTCAATTCCTGCACCAGCTGGATCTTATACGGGTGTAGGTCGAGATCTTTGCGCAAAATTTTCCACGTAGTGGACGGACAGAGCCCCAATTCTTGCGACCGACGACGAATCGATAAATTTGGATCTTCTTCCACACTTTCGTTTACAGCGGCGATATTCTCTTCAGTACGCACATTCCTTCGACGTGTTGGTGTTATTGCATCCTCTAGAGAGTATGTGGTACGAAATCTATACACAGTTCGACGAATGGCTTGTTCAGATGGACGATTATGTACGCCATAAAAATGACGAAGTCGTCTATAAGTTGCGCGAATCGACGACTGATTTTCAAAGTAAATTTGGATAATTTCGTAGCGTTGTTCAAGCGTGAGTCTATTCATGATGATTTGTCAGAGTATACTGAAACGATAAAAAAAATATTTCATCAAAATTTAATTTTTTGTGTTACTTTTTTCAATTTAAAGTTCTATCTAGCTTAAAAAAACACCCTTTAGAAACGAATTCACTGACTGAAGGAAAGGGCATTTAAATCTAAAAAAAAATTCCAGAAAGATTTTTTTTCTATAAATATTGTATTGTGCTATCAAACACACACGTTTTTTGGTAAAAAAAAGTGCTATCTACATAAAAATAATAATATTAATGTATATAATAAAATGATAAAAATTGTTATTAAAAAGTAGACATATTATGCATCAAAAGGCTGGGAATTGTGTCTTCATATAAATAACTTATATTATTTTAAAATTCGTTGAATTTCTGGATGAGTTTTTGTCAATAGTATAAATTTTTATTTATATATTTATTTATGTTATGTGGTTACCATGGATGGACAAGCAGTAAAACTATGTCCCGATATAAACGTATCAGCTATTTACTATAAACAGCGCCTTCAAGTACACAACTTTACAATTTATAACCTCGCAACCCATCAATGTTCAAATTACTGGACGTTTATTACATGTATTTTACATTATTTAAAGATCCGTTGTTTGTCAGATACGTTACCAATTTTAATATATTCCGATGGTTGTGGCTATCAAAATCGTAACCACTATTTATCGAATGCACTCTCCGTTTTTTCTATAGAACATAATAAGAAAATTGAGCAGAAGTACTTATAGAGAACGGGCACACTCAAATGGAGTGCGACAGTGCACACGCTAAGATTGAGATGAAGCTGAAAAATCAGACAATTTATTTGCCCAACGATTATGTTAAAATAACAAAAGATGCCAGAAAGACAATCAAAATTGATAATAAAATTGTTAAAATGCCTTTTGATAGTCTATATCTGAATTATGATTTATTTAAAGACTATACCAACAAAAAACTTATTCGTTTCACATCCATTAGACCTGGTCGACAAAAAAGTGATCCCACAGTATCGCAAATAAAATCTCTCATCTATCTACCAACTGGTGACATTATGTATAAAGTTAGTTTTGATGACGAATACAATAACCTTCCGACTACAATTAAAACATACAGCGGTCATATAGAAGCGAATCCCTTACAATCTGGCCCACATTCTATTCTACTAAGCAATGGAAGCACTTACTAGCATTGAAGCCTGTTATTCCGCAAGAACATAATTCTTTTTATGATAATTTAAAACATGCGAATAAAAATTAATTTTTTATTGCTTTCGAATATAGGTTAATGTAAAATTAATAAACATAATTTCGAGTTATATTAATATGATTACGCGTTTCTTAATATTTAACTTTTTCATTAAATATTGTTTTGTTAAAAAAAACTAATTATTTTAATAAAAGTTCGTGTTGCTTAAATTAAAGTCTCAAATAGTATTCATTACAGCACATTTTATTTTTGTTCAAATAGTGCTATCTGCTTATTTTAATGTTCAAATCCACAAAATTATTGCTATCAGACATGTAAGCGCGAATATCTGGAATTAAAAAAAATTAATATATGTATGGTTAAGACGTTTATTTTGAATAACATTATAAAACAAAGTTTAGTTAATACTCTTATGGCTAATAAGTCAGTGAGTGTTTAAACGCTGGTTTAGTTGAACTAAACTTAAATTTATATGTAGTTTAAACTCAACAGTTGTAAATCAGTGTCCCATTTATTATATGTAGTTTAAAAAGTAACATGTGGCAGCACTACGATAAATGTTGACAAATTCATATGGTTTGTATTGGTAGTTATAGAAAAAAATCAGTTTTTTCGCTCTCCTGTAAAATTGTGATTTTGCTGATAGCACTATTTGAATAATAACCCCCGATATGCAGGGTGGTGCAGAATAAGTTATAATGGTACAAGATCCTTATAACTTTTTTAATAATTTTTTTCTTTGTTTTATTTTTTCAGCATTTTGTGAAAAAGACTTGGGAATTACAATCGAACAAAAATTATTACACCCGACATTTTGCGAAAAGTTACGTACAAATTTTTTTTAATTAAGAAGGGTAATATTTTATTCAAACTAACTTATTGTTTTTTGTGGTATTTTATATAACACGTATCCTTAACCTAAGGTTTTTTCTTGTAACACCTAATTTTAATCTTTTATTGTTATTTATTCAATACTTAAAATATCTTCTATCTATATATATAAAAATGAATTATGTTTGTATGTTTGTTTGTATGTTTGTTTGTCGCTTTATAGACTCCGAAACTACTGAACCGATTTTCCTGAAATTTTTACAGTAACATCACGTGAGCCCTAAAAATAAAATAGGCTAATTATTTTTTCGATAGGGGCAGGGGAATTGGTACCCCCCATAGGATGCCAATATTAATTATCGCATATCTTAAGAGCCGCTGCACGCATTTTGCTGAACTTTTTGTAGTAGGATCTTCTAAGCCCCAAAATTTAAATAAAATAGTAGCGGGGGAAGTGGTTCCCCCCATAGGACGCCAATGTTTAACATCGCATATCTTAAGAACTGTAATAGTGAGAATGTTCAAACTTTGCAGAAGTTTCTCTTATGGTATACTATACTTTTGAAAATAAAAATAAAGCGGGTAGGCGCAAGGGGGGAAATACCTTCCATAGGATGCATAAATTAAGTATCGCTCAACAGAAGAACTATTAAAGGAAGAGTCTTCAAACGTGGTTACAGCTACTACTATGGTAAACTATTAATTTCAATATAGAAATGGGCGGGGTAGACAGAGGAGGAGCAGTACCCCTCATATAAAGAAATATTAAATACCATATATCTGAACACAAAAGTTATCAACCTTTACAGGACAACTTTCAAAACAAAAAAAAAAAAGGGGGTAGGTGCAGGGGGAGCAAAAATAAATAAATTACACATTAAAAAAATACTGCAATTTTTTTCTTATTTATTTTTTTTACCAGTGTAGCGAAGCGCACCGGGTTAAGCTAGTATAAAATAAAAATGCAGTGTACATACTCGTATATGTACAAAACTTCAATGCATTTGGAGCATGAACTTTTGTCACGATCACGAAAAAGTGAAATCGCAATTCTTAGTTTGTTTCCATACTCTACACAATTTTAGAACTGGAAGATGTCTCAATAAAAAAAAAAAGGCAAGACCTAAATCTCATATACAAAAAAAAAAAACTTGGGCATAATTTGGTTATAAAAATATGAGACAATACTAAATTTTCAATTAGCTAAAAATAAAACATTTAGCAAATTCGTTTAATGTTCTTCTTATCATATTAATCCACAAGTTGTTATTTTTATGACAAGAACAAACAACAACACACACATACACACTCGTAAATACATATGTAGGAAAGTGTGTATCTTTCATTTTATGGGCAACATCACGCACAGAAATCATAAAAGCCAAAAAGAAAAAAATATTAAACAAAACAACACAAACAACAATGTCTGAGAGCCAAGACAATAAATGCAATTGATTATGTTTCATTTTAAAGATATCTGTGCTGTCTATCTAGAAATACATAACACCAACAACAAACACATTCAAACATACATACACGTGCATATTATCAAAAACTATCTACGAAATACATTATAAACCAAGCCCATATTCAATAACCATTCAATGCCAACCAACAGAGCCGACCGATTCCATGCCAAGTCAAGTTAAGTCAACGATGAACGTTCGAAAAAAAGCAGTCAAAGTCTTCCAGTTTCAGATACAAACGTTAACAAAATCCAAAAAAAAAAAAACAATGATGATGACATTCAAACACGCACCATTATTTCCTGCTTAACTGTTTACAGCAAAAAAAAAAAAAATATAAAAAAAATAATATAAAAATGAAATTCACGCATTCGATACGCTCCTCCCGCTGTGTATTTATTTCGATTTTTCCTCCGGTAGGATGACAAAGTACCATTTGACAATGTACCCCACGACGATGATGACGACCAAACAATAAAATATCCTGGTGAGAGTGCAAGCGCTTGTGGGTGTTTGTGAATACAGGCCAAAATATTTGAAAATTTAACGTTTAAATTGCGTCGATATGAATTTTGATGGATTTTGATGGCAAAAAAGACAATAGGAGCGGCCTGATAGTTTACGTGTATAAAATTAGTGGTAAAGACAAAAGTGTGCATAAGTGTGTTTGCATACTGTAACACGGTTCAGAAAAAATTTGGAATGAAAAAATATTCATTATATTATACTAAATGCATTATACTAAATATTCATTATATTTTTAACTTCGTCCAGTTTGGAAAATCAAATGAAAAACACTAAAACCGCGATCAGAGAGCTAATTATGACAGTCATGATCGAATACTTTTTCGATTCGAAAGAAATTTTATCTCTAATTCTTTCAGTCGATTCGAAATTTTTTCTTCAGTATTGGCTCAAATAAATGCTTCAAAACCCTGAAAAAAATATTTCGATTTGATTAGTGACGACTGAAAGAATTAGAAATAAAATTGCTTTCGAACCAAAAATATTCGGTCACGACTACCAGAAAAAGCCCCCTGGCATAAAATAAGTGTCTAAAATGCCTGAAACCAAGCAATTATTTAATATTTTGCTTGAACCCACCTTTCCACTCATACTTATACAATTAGCGTTTTCAAATATTTATGTTGTAGTTATTTGGTTTGATTAGTTAGTAGTGGTATTTGTAACAAATAAGCGAAGAAAATAAAAGAAAAGAAAAGCAACAACAATAAAGACCACGAAAACTTTATTAAATGAAAACATTTATTTGGCAAGTAAAACATTAAGGAATTAGTGCGGAAATCAAAGATAACATTTTAGTAGGTGTGATGGTATGAGGGCCAACAGAGTGCTAAAAGAGATTGGTGAGGGTGGCAGTAGCACACAAAACAAATACACATCGCCACACATTAATTTACAAATACAAGTATAGACATACGTATATTTGTGTATGTGTGTGTGGGTATGTGTATAGACAAAGTTAGTTAATAGCGATTGTAGATGAATTAACTAAATAAATGACTTGATTTTAAGAATGTGCACGTCTGTGTTATTTTTTTCCTTTACATATATTGAATTTTTATCTTGGGCTGGGCACTGTTGTTGTGTGTGTGTTTTTTTATTCGTACTAATGGCTATTTGTTGAATCGTCATATCATAATGATGTTGATAAAATATAAAACATAAAGAATTCATGATGTCATATAAAATTTTTTGACATAAAAAGGCAATAAAAACTGAATATAATACAAGTATTAATAGAGACATTGTAAGGGAAATGGGTTACTAATTTATTATTAAATTGTAATCTAGAAAAGCGAAATATTAATAACATAACTTATAGAATTGTCAAGTAAGCACGATTTAATTATTTGTAATTTAATTCTTTAATATGGCAAATATAATATGTATCTAAGTTCTCGCTGTTGCAATATAACTAAACTTTTTACAAAAAATAAAAAAATTAAAAGTCAATCGAAAGTGAATCGAATCTTTGTAATCGATGACTATTACCCAGAATATTTTCGACTTTAATAGGAGAAGCATTATTTTTAAAAATAATTTTTACTGGGTATATATACCTTATCTGTCAAAATCTTAATCTACTTTCTTGCTTAGAACAATTCATTTTCTGAAATAATAAAACCTGGCAATCACAAAACTTAACAGCTTAAGTAATTAATTGTAAAAAAAATGTTAGATGACTTTCTTTAATGATAATTCGATGTATACACCCACATTACAAAACACCAACTGCAATTCATTGAAATTGTTTTCTTCCTTCCATCTTATTAAAAAAAGTATTTGATAAATTAATATCGAAATATACAACTAAGATATAACGAAGGTTATAAACTACCTTTCAATCACACATTTTACATCAAATAAGAAAACAGACATGCTCTAATCTTAACAGTTTGAAATTTGAAAATCATTTGCCATTTTCCACCATAAAATTTGTTTATTATTAGACTCGAGATCTACTCACTAAACTACTAGCTAAGCTTTCCCTACGTTCATGTCTGTTTGTGTAAATGTACAAGCTTAACGGGACGACAATTGAACTCATCGTAAAAATTCAAATACTCTTTCGCATAAAACAACCACACAGATTTATATATAGAGAAATACATTACGCACCTGTCAATTTGTGACATGCAACGAGGGTAAGTGTTTTGTATTTTGTAATTTCAAATTCCCTTAACTGCCACAAAATTCAAACCAGAACTTTCCATTTTACGACACTCTGACGGTGAAAAGAAGAAAATTTCAATTGAGTTGTCAACGCCATGACAAATACACAATTTTCACTCACCTACACTTAAAAATACGGGAAAAAAATGGCAAACACACACACACACACACAACATTTTAAACTCTCTTGCGAAGTGTACAGTAGAGCCAACACAATTTTGAACTTTAAACTTTCTAGCACTAAGTTTTATTTTGTTTAATAGTTTTTTTTTTTTTTTTTGTTAAATCATTCTTAAAAATCTTTTATGTAATGCCAAAAGTTCTCAAATTAGAAACTGCAGTATTTCGTAGTGTTTAATTGAATTATTTAAGTGACTCATTGGCTTAGGATCATATTATTATGATTGAAAGAAGTTGTGCCAGACTTAAGTTATAGATACTCGTGCTGGGAAATTATCGATAGTACTATGGGTAATATCGATAGTCTTAAAATATCGAAAATATCGATAGGAAAAATGTTGATATCAATATTATTATTTAAAATAAAGCTATGAAAACATGTAACAGCAGCTATAATCACAGTTTTTCGCCTCAAGTTTACTTGCTATTAATTCACGCTGACTTACAGTAATGTGCACAAACAACAAGAAAAACAAGTGGTACCGATCGCACATCTGTGCTTCTCTTTAATGCTACTTATAGGTCCTTATGACAAAATTTGTATAGGGACATAGGGATTGAAATGAAAAATATTTTTGAATTGTTGTAAAAAAAATTCAAATGCAATTACGAGCATAAGGCAATACAATGAATGAATTTTAGGCGAAAAGTCCGCTGGACCGATTAGCTTTGGGTGGAGAATCAAAACCAAGTTGCATTAAAATATCTTATAGTCCCTGCTACTTCTGTTCCTTCAGAAAGGTGCTTTTTAGCTGCCGGTGAAGTATTAAATAACAGGGGAAACTTAATTCAACCAAATAAGGTGGACATGTTTGTGTTTTAGAAAAAAGTCGATTTATTATTAAATAGTTAATGTCTTTTTATTTTGAACGAACGTAAACAAATTCAGTATGTATGTCTGTTTTCTTCAACATTGTATTTTAGCTAACTACCAAGTTTTGTTACGTTAAGAAATCTAATATTAATGATATTTTTGTTTAAACGTTTAGTGTAATTATATTTACTTGCTTATTGTTTTTTTTGAATAAATGTTATCTTAATGGTTTCCTTTTCAAAAAAATCTCTACGTATTTTATTTGAACGCACATGCCACATATCTATGTTGCAAATAGAATCAAGTTCTTCATCGAGCTTTATTTTGCTGTTTTCTTTTCAGTTATTGAAACTAATTTTAGTTGTTATAAAATTATTATACTTTAAGAAAAAGAAAAGTATTTTTTACCTGACACCAGCACAATTTTTAAAAACTGTCATCTAAAATAACGTGCGTACATACACACATATGTCCGTCTCATTTAAAAAAAATATAAGATTATATACTTTCAATAAAGTGACAAAACAACGAACTGTAGCCTGATAAAAAAATTAGTTAGTTTTTCTACTCAAGTAAAAACATTCATTCGAGCGATAGTTATATCGATAGTGAAATATGTACTAACGATAAATATCGATAGTATCCCAGCACTAATAGATACCAAATGAAAGAGAGAAAAAATTGAGTTAGGCCCTAATCATGTAAAACGCAACGCAAGGCCAAAGAATTACATTGAAAGCACAAACAAACAATGTCATAAATATTTTGTAATTTTGTTGTTGCTTTCTACAGAAATTAATGAACAGTTTTAAAATTTTCAGCGCCATAACAATATGCAGCGTTTGAAATTTTAAAACGCAATGTGAATTTCTGTAGAAAGCAACAACAAAATTACAAATATTTAACTCAAAATGCATTTTATTGACTTAATACGTTTTTTTCTAACGTCAATGAAATTTTATTGACTTCCGTTCTTTAACGAATTTTTTTATTCCCATTTTTTTAATGTTGTTACAGAAAACTACAGGTAAGCAGATAACGACTCGCGCAGAAATATCCAGAAGTAATTTTCAGCCGTTGTGTGGCAAAGTTGAATAATTAAAAATTAAACATTTTTATATAATATAAGATTTGTGTAAACTGAAGTTGTTGGAAAACTTTAAAATTTTCAAGGGATCTGCATGGCGGATTCGTTGGTGTATGCAGGTACCACCTTGAATCGGGACGGTTCCACATATTATGTAGGTGCTTCACTCCCAAGGTGTAAGCAACTTATAGCGCACAAGTTTCATCTTATCGCCAGTCAGAGGTGGTACGATGAAACCACCTGTGGGGAAACCAGGAAAATCTGGCCCATCATAGATGGAAAAAGAACACGGCGGGCATTACAGCTGTCCAGACATCATCTAAGAAACCTAATTGCGGTTATAACTGGCCACTGGACCATTGGGAGGCACGCCCAGAGGCTGGGGCTCCCTTATAATGACTTGTGTAGAAGTTGTGGCGATGAGGAGGAGGAAGAGTCAACGGAACATCTTCTTTGTAATTGCCCGGCATTCGGAGACTTAAGACTCGAAATGTTTGGTCGAAGAGCCCTTGGGGACAAAACTTGTCTCTCCGATGTTGATGTAAACAGGATCCACTCCTTTATTAAATCGACCGGTTGGCTGCATGGGAATACTAGCAGCCAGATTTCATAGGACCCATGGGAGACGGCGTGATATGGTAACACAACGGGAACTAATTAATGGACCCACGTGAGCTGTGCTTGATCACGGCTGCCAGTGGAACCTAACCTAACCTTTAAAATATCAGGTTGATAAGAAAATTAATGAAATTTAAAGTAGATTACACAGATATTTAAACTTTTCTCTCAAACATTTCGTTTTTGTGAATTGTGGTTATCAAAAAGCTAAAAGCTCTTAAAATCATAAGTTTATTATTTATAAACTGAATTTCGAATTTGTTTTAACATCAGTTTTACCACACGAAAAGCTTTTTCAAATCGTTCTGTTAGATATTGTCGTCTAAGTTGGAAAACGCACTATTTTAAATTAATTTTAGTTTTCTTTATGTTCCTGTTTTATCGTTATACTAAATTCCATTTTTGAAGTAGTAAAATATATTACATATATAAAAATAGATTAGGAAATGGACTCTCACGAAACCGAATTGTTGCATGAGAACTCTTGTATATTTTATGTGTAGCACAGAGTTATTTATTTATAATAAAAATTTAAAATCAAGTAAATTTTTTTTTTTTTGGTCATTGTACATATTTGGAACCACTGTAAACAACTTTGAATAAACATATACAGAAGAACTGATGGAACGTTCGGAGACATAATGGTAACATAAGTAACGGTAACAACAATTGTAGCAGACGATGATGAGGATGACTACAGCGACGACTAACAACAATTCAATCGTCAACAGTTACCATGTTATTGAAAACACACACATTCACAAAAATGTATGCACATTTAAGAGCAACAACAGACTTGGATCCCTGCAAGCATTTTCGGTAGGAAAAAGAGTCGCCTTTCAATTAAAATGATCGCCATAGTTATCATCACATTATCGTAATTGCAATCTTTGCCTCTTAGAAGTCAGAAAAAGTATTACATTAAAAGTATCGAAAATGTGCCTTCTAAAATATGAATTTTCAACTACAGTTTTAAAAAAACATAAAAAATTCAAATCATTTTGAATTTGTTTAGTTGTTTAATTAATTTAAAATTAAAAACTTAATTTACTTCAAAAAAAGTTTTTTTTTTGTTTTTATTTAAAAACAAAAAAGATTTAAACGCCTCGGCAAAAAAGTGTCATTTCCGGAAGTTGTTTTAGCCTGAGAATGTCAAGGTCATTTATATGAGTTTTTCCTTGTATGACCAATGAAGGCAGAATTTATATATTTATCCGTTTTAGAGCTTTTCATAAATGTTGACATCGACTTATTAGTGCATTCTCTTGCATATTTGACCCTTTGCAGCATTTTTTCTTTTTTGGCATAATTTAGGTAAAAGAGTATTTTTGCAAAAAAATTTTAGTTTTATAGCGGATATTTTGCATTTTTAAAGTATATTTTGATACATGGCAAACATTTATCAATACATGTCTTTAGGTGCTTATAGGCGATTTCCCAGAGAATCCAAAATTTCAATTCTGGTTAACAGATGGCCATCTACATATAATTTTCACTTTACAATTGTAAGCCAAAGCAGGTTTTCATTAAATATAACTAATATTTTTAACTGGAAAATTCTATGCATAAGCAAGAAAAAACAATTATAAACATTTGTCGTGTGTAATACGGCTGTAGGCAAAAAGTACCAAACAAAATCACCCAGAGGAATGTGTGAAAAATCGTCCAAACGAAATATCGACCAACGCAAACAAAAAATGGCCAGAAAATATAAAAATGCAAATAACATCTACAATGGTAAGAGCAGGCAAAAAAGTTCAAAATTATCCAATTTTTATTTAAAAATTCTTACAAATGCCTTAAAATCCCTTTAGGAAAACAATCCCATGCAAATCTCTCTCATATCTAGATAATATTCGGCACAAATTGCACTTATATGAATGTTTACCTATCAGTATTACTTTTTTTGTTGAGCCCACGAGTGTTCATCGGTAAATGTTAATACTAAGTGGGCTTTACCGATTATAATTTTAGACTTTTTTAAATCCAATTATTATTAAAGTATTATGCAGCTAAATTCAAAAGAAAATTCATTTAAAACAACTTAAACTTTAGTTAAAAAACGGATAATTTACATTTCATTTAAAAGAAATGAATTTGACATTGATTTTTAAATATTTGTTTATTAAACTGCGAATGTCGTAAAATTTAATTTTCAAAAATATATTTTAACCGACAAAAAATTAAACTACATAATAATAAAAGAACGGAAAAACATTATTTTTTGGTAGTTTGTTTTCTGAATAACAAACATAAATGTTAAAAATAACAAAGTTATTCGTAAATTATCTATATTTTTATTAAATTTTAACAGTACGGAAAACGAATTTAATAAACTACAATCAGTTACTGTAATAATAATTTATGAGTGTAGTTTTCAAATAAGCCATTTTAGTTTGTTTTGGAGCATAAATAAAAGAATTATTTTCAAGCTTTAACTGCATATTTAATGCACATGAAGCACTTTTTTAGAGCATATTTGTGGTTTCCGTGGTCCAAAAAAAAAAAACGTTTAAGTTAAATGTTACAGATTTTGTAAAGTTTTTTGCTTCTCCTTTAAAACAATAAAAAGTGTTGTTACGCCCTTTTGCATTTTATGTGACGATATGTATATTTTTAATTCTTCATATTGAAAAAGGTCTAATATGCTATTATTTATAAAAAATTTCTCTTATTCAGCCATGTTTTAAAAGTCAAATTTGAATGAAATGGAAATCGAACAAGTCTTAAAAACGATCCTGTTTTGAAAGTTCATAAAACAGTCACTTTTTTATACTTTGCACTTGGGGTACCACTAACCTTTATTTTAAATACTACCTGCCGTATTCATAAAAAATAAAATAGATTTCAAACGTATTTTAAAACAAAATTTCCATACAAATTTTCCTTAAAATAGATTTCATATCCAATTTAGTTTTTTATGAATACGGCAGTATATACTATTATAAATTAAAATCGGCAAAAACTACGGAAATTTTTAAGAATATTGAACCAAAACATCTCTATCGATTTCAATATCACTCGATTTTGATTTGCAGAACGAGGCTAATTATCTTTTAGCATACATAACACTGTGAATTTAAAAAAAAAATTAATTCCGCAATAAAATGATGTCTAAACTTTTTTGTTATCTGCGCAGTCATTTCATTTTGTTTGTTTTAAATTTGCGTTTTCTTTCTTCTTTTTTTTTGTTCTACTGATGAATATACTAAATAAATTAGACGATGAAAATACGATTGCAATGTATTTTGTTTTTTCTAAATGTGAATAATCTTCAAATGGTCATCCAGAAGTCAAGAAGAAGTAACAGCCGATCACCTCCTTCTGCCGAAAATCCTCCTAATGATTGCGGGGCTCTACAATATTGAAATATTTTTATTCGTGTGTAGATGTTTGTGTGTATGCGAGTTCGGTATGAAAACCCCCTTTAAAAAAGTTGACACATTTTTGCATGAAGGAATAGAATCGAGGATGTGCAATCATACAAAAATCATCATCATTTTCCACAACAACATTTACCAACATAAATAGATAGAAAGGATGAAATTTAAAGGATGTCTTTAGTTAAAAAATTAGTATGTGGAGTTTAGATATGAGAGGATTATTTTATTCATGTATCTACTGCTTCCTGTGTGTGAGCTTCTGCTTCTGCCAATACGCCATTTCTTTTTATTTTTTTTCTTTAACATTTAAATTGACTGTCATTTTTTCACGTGTCAATTCAACATGTTGTTAAAGATTTTCTTCTATCAAGGAATTTATTAAAAAAAATATATAACTGTATGTATTTATATCGATTTATTTATAAGTTTTGATTTCAATAAATAATTGAAATGTTAAGAAGGAATAAAATGCACAGTAATTGATTATTTTTTTTGCAGATAGAAAAAAATAGATTAAATTGGTTTCTTAATTAAGTTAACAAAAGTGGTTTTGCATTAAACCAATAGTTAAACTCGCACTTTACTCCGAAACTGTTGGCTTATTAAATAAGTAAGATTGTTAACTTTTTTTTTGCTTTTTTTTAAACTATAAAATTAAAACCTTAGCAAACATTTACGAAACAAAAAAAAATTATAACTTTTGGGTATTTGGTAAAAACATTCTAAATTAGAATTAAAAGGTATGTTTACTAGAAAAAACTTAACCTGTTTCTATACACTGGGAGAAAAAACATGCTTAAAGCATGGTCGCAAAAAACAATTTGTGCTTACCAGGACTCGTAGAACGACGTCCTGTTGAGCAAAAACTGGTGTTAAATTTTATAAACGAGTTCTTTTTATTTGAATAGCTGAATAGCTTTAGAATGGCAATTTCTTTTTGTCATTTAGAAAGTTGGCAAACTCTGACTCCAAATTTGATGTCCTTAATTAGTGTCCCTGTTACCAACAACAATAACATCATCATCTTTTTTAGTTTATTTAATGTTATGTGTAATATTTGGCCAAGGCATTAATTTCATGATTTAGAGCACTTAAACTCTCATCGGTCACAATGATTTCTGATTACCAGTGCATTTTGAAGCAGGGGTGGTAACAGGATGCCAGCATAGCGATATTTATCTCAGGTCACAGTTTAAAAAACTTCTAGAATATTATTTTAATTTTAAAAATTTTACCCTAAACCCGATTTAGTTCTCACTGACTGTATGACAGTTTTTCAAGTTTAGTCTTAAATTTAATATAATGATGTTATAATTAGTATCAGAACTACTATGAATTGCTTTTAATATTTTAGTTCTATAGCCGAGAAAGTGTTGTTCTTACTCAACTTATGAATAGCTGTAGAATCATTAAGGATGTTTCATTAAACTTGTATCCGAGACAGTGTTTTATAATTCAAGCTGATTGTGTCCTTTCAAAACCAGGATTTTTCATAAAATTATTCAAATACAAGTATTTAAAATATTGCCCAACCCTGGTGATTGTTTTATAATGATAAATAAAATATATGTTAATAAAATGTTATCTGCCATCAAAATGACACAAAGCAAAGTGTGAAAAAAGATTGTCTATACAAATTTGTGTGATTTTGCATCTCGGGATTTTGAATTTTGTCAAAATAAGAAAACCAAAAATCGCCCAACAAATTGGGTGATATTTCCTATGCAAAATCACCCAAGTTTGTATTAAAAACCGGCCGTAAGCACTTTATCGTGACAGACGCTTTAGCTAGCGGAGCAGGAGTTTCTTATACCATAGAGGAGAAAATCCATGTGCCCGGCCGAAAGCCCTCAATGTAGAGAAGCGTTATTTAGCTTGGCTTAGGTTCGGTATTTTATGTTTCCGGCATGTTACCCCAACCCGAAAAAGTATAAACGCTTGAAATCAGAATATGAAAAAAAACATTAAATATCGTTCCTTAGTGTTCTGTTCGGTAGATTCGTGAAAAATACAAACACTAATAGGGTTTGTGTAGTAAATCCTTAAAAATAACGTTTCCCTGTTTGTGATCTTCGAACACAAAAATAATGCTGTTCTTATCCAACTCAACAAAAAGATGCGAACATTTAAATACGTTCTGTGTTTTTTTTTAACCACAAACTTCCTTGTGTTCGGTTCTTTGGGCGCTAACTTTTGGCTGGTAAAAAAAAATAAACAAAAAAATTTTACAAAACAAAATCCATATATTAAAAAAGACAACAAGCCAGCGAAAAAATTTTACACAGGCAAAATATGTGCACAATACACACATAATGATATTCGTGCTGTGGCCGTTGGTAAAATTTTTCGTTTTCTCATTTCTTTATCAGTGTAAAAAAAGAAATACTATAGAACATAAAATATAATGTAAGTGTACAGAACCACTACAATTGTTCTGCTTTACAACGAAAAACAGAACACTATATAATGTTCGTTACTTTTTTGAAATAAGTTATATATCGTTTCTGGGTGGGTGAGCCGAACGCTGAATAATGTTCTCTTTTTTTTCGAACACTGCTTGAAACTACTTTGAAAGAATTATTATATATTTTTGGTCCTTTTATCGCCATTTTAGAATAAAATTTCCATTATTATTTCTTGTTCCATTTTTTCGTTTACACTTTTTACACATTCACAGAAAAAAGTGTTTTATCAATTAAAAAAATTTTTTAAAAAGTATTTTAATTTAATAAATGTGATAATTGAATCAATAATTTTTTTAGCTGAAAAAATTTAAAAATTTAATTTTGATTTAATTAACATTTTAGTTGTTTTGAAATAAATTTTCAATTAAAACTTTAATTAAATAACAAAAAATCTTAATTGACTTTTTTCGTTTAAAATAAAATAATTTAAACATGTAGATTTGTTGTTGGGAATTTTCAATATTTGTTAAATAAATTAACACATTGTTTAAAATTTGAAAGTTTTTTGATGACTTTTTTAATTAACATTAAAAATATCATTTATTGAAAATATTTGTTCAAAATTTTAAAATATTTAGTAATCAATATAATTATTTTGGTAATAGGTGCAAAATCAGCAACTTGTTTGCTTGATTTTATGAATTTAGAACAAATTTGGTGATAGGAGAAATTTATTTTTTCTGTGTTGCTTTGGGCAATTTTGCATAGGGATATTTTGCTGGCAGCATAAAATATTATGTTCTCCCTAGCTGTAAAGTGCTTTTATTATTCCTCTATTTCTTCTAAAACCCGATAAATATGTTTCTGAACGTAAAGTTGAAAATACGTTATCATTTTCTTTAAAAATATGTGGGAAGCAGTATCATCAAAATTTATAAAAATTAATAAAGTCTTAAAAATGTGTACCCTCAAAAACAATTTTCTTTATACTCACATTTTTATAAAGAATATCTAAAAATTATCATGAGCATTTTTTTATAAACCGATAAATTAAAATAATCAATTGAAATGATTTTAAAACAAGATTAATAATGTCTTGCCAATTAATGGCTAAATTAGCAACACTGAATGCATAAGAGCAAAACATTTATGCTCTGGGGAACCCGATCAATAAACAATTTCTTTCTGTATCCCATTGATCACATATTTTTTCTCTTATCACCCAATAATATCTTAACTCAAAAGTAAGAAGAAAAAAGAATTACTTTAAAATTGCTTTTTTATAAAACATATTAATTATAAAAGTACGATTTCGTACGACTTGGTGCTAAATTTGATACCAAGATAAAGCAAAGCGAAAGCAGCCAACTCGTTTCCTAATTAGAGTTGTCTAATTTCAAAAGACACAACATGTAAATCTGAAGAAGAACCCCCTCCTCAGTGATTAGCAATTATTAACTGTTAAAAGTTGTGGCAGTTTTCGATGATGCGAAGGAGCATTCATTCGTTCATAACGTTGCCACAAACGTGGCAATTTCTGTTACAGCTTTTTTGTTATAATTTTTGGAAATATTTGTTCTGTAGTTTCATTCGTTTGCAATAAATCCACCTTTCAAAAGTTGTAAGATTTTCATTACTTTTTTTTAATTTTTTTGTGTAATTTCTTATTCCCATATTCACGTAAGTTTATTAAAAGTTTTTTTATAAAAAAAAAAAAAAAAGTTTTGTTTCTTCATTCGTTCTAACGTTTTTGTTCAATTGTGTTTTATTTCTTTTGGTTGTACAGCAAAATCTTAATTAAATTTAATTGTTAATTGTCGCCTATAACGTCTACGTTGTCGTCTTTATCGCCGTTTTTGTGTTGCTACTGTTGTCGAATTTCTAATGTAGAATGTTGCTGAATGTAATTCTTGTGCCAATAGTTTTTGATTGCATTAACACAAGACCAAACTCAACTGAACAAAACTTCACTAAACAATTTTATTTTGTATTTATTTGCTTTTTCTTTAAATACGTGAACGAAATTTTGTAGTTCTTGCTTGAAATGAAAACTAAAACTAAATCGATAGATTATCAATTTACTGGAGTCGTTAAGAAAGTTCATCTTCAATTTATTACGGTCACAATGTACGAGAAATAAACTGCAAAAGTATTGCAGTACGTACGAGATTTTGATGCAACACTGATTAAAAAAATAAACATCAATTAAACGAAATTTTCATTAATGTTTTTAATTAATTTCAATTATTTTATTATGGTTATCCTATTTCAATTATATTTTTAACTATTTTATAAAAAGACATTTATCGGGCTTGTTTTGCAACTCGAAAATGAGTGCAATTGAAATCGAATAAGACTTTCAGTTAAATTATTGTTTAAAGCTTTTGCGAATAGTTCTCGTTCTCGTAATATTGTATAAAAATTGAGTAAAAGCCGTACTAGTATAGGCCCTTGACTCTACACGATTTTACGATTAGAAGATTGTCAGTCAGTTTGCCATCAACTTGAATCTTCTACATCTAATGTGGCTTTCCCCTGGTGAAATTAAAATTAAAATTTTCTGAATTTGTCATGATTGACCATATCAAATGTTTTCTCGTAGCCAAAGAACCATAGAATAACATCTTTCTAAACAACTATAAATATTCTCATACATTTTCATAGCATAGCTCATTATTAGTCTATTATCACCACAAAAAGATGACCTCAAGAAAGTATCATTTGGGTAGAACACTGCTAATTCCAAATTTCATTATTTAATAGATGGTTTTAGGAAAATTTGCAACCGTATCAAAGTTGTGTAAAATGCAGCCGGTAAACCGAAAAAATTCCACTTACTTAGCGATGAATTCAATCCATCTTAATTTATATAACAGATATATTTTGCCATCATCTAAAGTATTTTCAATCAACATTTTTCATATAAATCACATAAAAGAAATAAAAATTGCTTAAGTTCATCAAATTTAATTTTCAATAAATTATATATATGAAGAAAGGAATTTTACAATATGATATGAATTAAAATTTATTGATAATTTTCTACTCTTAAGTGAACGGGGAACCGAACCAACGGTCACGGACAGGTTGATTTGACATGTTTCGATAGTAACCACACTATCTCTTCAGAAGTCGTTGCTGTTTAACACTCATCGCCATTGACAACGGCTGGCAGTCAATAGTCAAACATAAATCTTTATACCAAATTGTATTTTTCCTGGTGGATCAAAAATTGTTGTTATGAATGATTATACAATTTAAATTGACATGTTCTTCCCTACTTTTGTTTTTCCAAAGTCCAAAGTAAATTTTTCTGGTCTTTATGTTATTTTCTTTTCGATTTTGTATAAATTTGATGAGCTTCAGCCTGATTAAAATATTAAAATTTGCATCAAAAACCGTAAATAAAAATGATCTAATAATTGCAACAATAATAGGGGCTTGAAATGTGTTAAGCAGGCCAATACCCCACGCATCATTATCGAACAGTCTGGCATTACCCTCTTTTCGTGTTATTCATAGATTTTCAAAAAGCATTCGATAAATTACCCGTAGAGCTATATCGGCAGCCCTAAGAAATAAAGGTGTCCGACAAAAGTGTTAAGCATTTATAATGTGTATGTATAATGTATAACAATGTCAAGTCCTTCACAGTGGATATAACAATGAATCATTTACCACCATCGCTGGGGTAAAGCAGGGATGCCCTTACTATTTTCGGTAACTTTGGATAACATAATGGCTGAGATTAGTAAAAGAAGAAAGGATTAATTTGTAATCGAAAATCTTAAATCTTCGCGGACGATATATGTCTACTCTCCCATAAACACGGCGATATGAAAAGCAAATTATGCGATATTACAGTGCTATCCAAAGCTGTTGGATTATAAGTGAACATAAAGACAAGCAAAGCAATATGTATCAACAATAACTACACATATCCCTTCATCATAAACGATCACGAAAAAGAGTTTGTAAAACACCTTCTGTTATCTTGGATTTATGATGACTATATACGGAGGTATAGATGAAGATGTTCGTTTCAAACAAGTCAAAGCGATGGCAGTGTTTGGAAGATTAAAACACATGTGGCGCTCACCGCAACTATCCCTCCAAACCACTTTGCGCTCTATGGAAGTGAGACGTGGCTTTTTACAAATAACATCATGAAGACAATTCGCAAATCAACGAATTGTGAGAAAATTTAAATGGATATACGCACCGAAAGTACTTCCAAAGCTGCAGGACTGGAACTGGGCGGTGAAGAATACAAAAGGATGCAAGAAAGTTAAATATAACATGAGTAGAAATAAAAACATATTGTGACAATATAATTAGATGAAATAACCTTGTCGAAGTCCTATGGAATAAAATTAAGGGGGGAAAATAATTGCAACAACTTTGACTTTGATTGCAGATGCGCTGGTACCAATTAACTGATACAATGACAGGACTGTCATAATATGAAATTTATTCAAGTAATTTTTGCTTTTTTTTTAGTTTGGAAGACAATCTTGCAATACTTTCTTCTATGGTAAAGATAAGTGGAGCTATTGAAGTGTGAAATATATAAAAGAGAGTATGGCTGAGTTTTACGATGCACAATTTGCTTATTGTGTACCTATCGATATATTTTTTGGTGCAGTTGGGGACAAATTACATAGAAAAATTCTACATGTTTGCATTTTAGAATGCGATACTTTTGTAAACTTTTAAAACCTTATCGTTTAGAGCATATTTCTTTTTAATTTTGATATTTTCTACTGGCATTTGTTGCCATGTTTGAACATTAAAAAAAGTAGTTTTTAAATTTCTTAATGCATTTATTATAATACTTTTAACACAACTGGTTGAACAATTCTCAAATATAAAGAATTAATTGATGAACTCCTAAAAAAATTGTTTTTGATTCTGTATGAAATCAAGGGTTTCAAAGCTGTCTGATATATAGTTTTTTTATTCTGAATATTGTTCTTGCTGATCATTAGAATAAAGTAACATAATATTTCACCATACTCTCTAACTATTTCGTTTCCTAAAACGAGGTTCGAAAAAAAATTTATTTGGTGCTTATGATAATTGTAACAAAATCTTAAAACTAAAACGATAAATAAACAACGAAAACGTGCTCTTTGGTAAAACCTTTAATATAATTCGTTATCTTATTTTTTATCAAAGTCACATATTGCTTTAGGTTTAATAACTAAAGTCCATAATAACGATACAATAGAGACAATTACAATCGAATTCAAAACAAAGAAAAAAGTCTTACAATTTAATAATCCCAATTAAATAAATACTCAAATCATAGTAAAGTAATCTTCGTACGAGCTACAGAAAACACAAAAATTCTGATTTTGTAATCCAAACTAACAACATAGAGAAATAAAGTTAATTAAAATTTATAATAGATTATGTTTTTAAAACAAAACTAACCAATATTTGCAAATATCTAAAATAAGTAAATAGAAAGAAATAACAAGAGTTATTCAAATCTAAAATGTTTTTCTTTTCTCTTCATCAGACTAGACTGATGCTTAATATGGCATGAAATCCGATTTTTATAACCGCATTCAAATTGTAGTTTTTGCAAAAAAAAAAAAAAAAAAAGAAAAAAAATCGGGTTAAAAAGGATACACACGTGATGGTACAAAAATTCTCACAAACATAACCCCAACATAAAACATGAAAAAATGGTTTCTTACCAACCTGAGAGATACAATGACAGGCAAAATAGAACACAAGAAGTAACTGAACCAATTCAAGGACTTTGAAAATATCAACTTTTTTTAATATTTTTAGGCTCTACAATGAAGTAAGGGAGTTCCGTTACATTGGCTTTGAACTTTCGGGGAAAATGCTTAGGTCAGGCAATAACTTACGCATATCTGACAGATTGCGCCAACATGATAATGGACACCGATCCAAGAGCAAAAGATTTTTAGACTGGATATTGCAGAGGTAACTTCAGAAAGATGTTGATGACTGTATTTTAAACTCGAATCACAGCAAAGGGAGAACTTAAAGTTGTCAGGTGAGGGAGTCCTCAGTGCTGTGTATTAACGAATTTTAAAACTAAATCTTTCTATCAAGGTCAAACTTAAATAAAAAATTTTATATTATATTTTCAAATTAACTAAATCAATCGTCTAATTAAGAGACATAGTTAAACTGCTAGAGAAAATTAAATATGCAAGCATCTTCTACCGTTTAAAAAATCCTCATTGTTCATTGTTTTCTATTTTTTCCTTTGAAATTAAAAAAAAATATGTTTTCAGATATTTCTTAAATCTGTTATAAAAGTAAATTCACGAATAAGTATAAACTGTTAACATGTTAGTTTCTTTAGGGTACTATTTTGTAATTGAAACAATTTTGTATACAGATTGCAAGTAGACTTACATACATTTAAGTTCTTTTTCTGTTGTTGGGAGAAATTTGCAAATGTAAGCAACTGTAATACAATGTATTCAGAATGAAGTAACATTTAATGATTACTAAAACTACTTTCTTTTTTTCTTTGTTATTTTTACTTTTCAAGGATGATGGCAAACTTTAGGAAAGAATAAGGACTCACATTAACATACACTCTAACAAACATACATCAAACCAAACTTCATCACTGCCAACAACGAATATTCTATGTGAATACATCTTAAAGATGTTTTGCTAATGCAGCAAAAGTATTGTAAAATGCTTGTACTTTCTGTAATTCTAAAAATACCACAAACAACTAAATAAAACTTCTTTTTAAATCATCTACTTCTTAGGCAACAGCAACAGCAACGACAACAACTCGGATACTCTTCTTACTACCTTTAGAATACGATATTTAAGCAATTTTGTGTCTCTTTTATCTTCTGGATTTTATTTCCTAAGATGAAATCGAAAAGCATGTCATTGCAATGGGTTGTTGTGGTATGCCTCAAACAAGAGACATGATGAGTTAGTTGTCTTGTAATACAACAATATTGTTTGTGTTAATATGTGTAAAGTAAATATCCCAGTGAGTGCTGCAACAGGAAAAGGAATAAGTAAACATGTTCTCAGATGAAAATAAGTAGAATTGCAGAGGACACTTTCCGGGAGTTAACCTTGCACCAATTATAATAATAATTATAAGAAAAATGTTTTTCAATTGCATGCTGGGACATTGCAAGGCTGTTTATACACACACGTGCAGATTTATACATTCACAAGAATTCATTTAATGAATGAATTACAAAATGTTGTAGTGGTTTGTATTCATGCACAAAATTGCAACTTCATCAGTATTTTTATTTTGTTATTTGTGTTTAGCAGTTTTTTTTTTTAATTGTATTTTATTTTTATATCATTTAAAATTTTGTTTAATTGGCTAAACTTTAATAGAAAGCAAAAAAAAAAAATATGTACAACAAAAAACATAATATTGTCGCCAAAAAATGACATTTTGATTAAAACCACTATTTTTCAATTTATTATTAAATTGGTAGTTTCCGAAATTGTAAAAAATTCTGTTCGAGAAAAACACATAGAAAACTGTATTTAAAAACCAGTAAGAAAGTAAGTCGCGGCCATACAAAAAAGCTTTTAATGCCATAACTGCCTTAGAACTGTAGTTATTGATATAAAATTTGGTAACATGAAAACAGAGTTGCATCTTGTAGACCGGTAAGCCTACTGGTTTTATTCGCCCAATTAATTAAAAAAATATTTTTGAAAAGATTATTACCAGTTCTAGAAAATTGTTCAGAATACCAATTTGGCTGAGGGAATAAACGTGGTACTACGGAGCAATGCCATCCTTTCGTTGCATACATAAGGAATACGTTGGAAGCTGAAAAATATTGTTCGGAATTATTTTTTGATGTACAAGAAGCTCTTGATAAAGTTTGGCATGTTGGGTCACATTTTAAATTAAAGAAATTGTTTCCCACTCCACTCATTTTATACTCTTCACAGAAAATAAAAGGTTATATATAAGTTTGTCATTCCGTTTGTAATTTCTACGTTTTCATCTTAGTAACTATTAAAGTATATATAATCTGTGGGTCTTATGGGTAACGAAGAATTCAGTGATGTCCGTCTGTCAATCTGTCCGTGAGTCCGTTGAAATTGGTTTTCAGAAGACCACAGATATGATGGGGTCTCGATTGTTACATAATTCTTTCACATATAGTCCGGAATGGTTTGCTATTGAAATTCAGCCCGATCGGTCCACAAATGGATACGAGTAAAATACCACGACTGTCTCAAATGTTACCCATATTAATGTATAATGTAATAATATATAATGTATTGTTTAATGTATATCTGGAGAACGGTAAGAGCCAAATTATCCAAATTAGATACCAGCATCTTGGTTATTAATACACAACAACCGACAAAATGTGTGTGGGATTGGAGAAGTGGGCGTAGCACAAAATTTATTTATTTATATCTAAAGAACGGTAAGAGAAAAATTGCCCAAACTTGGTACACATAAATATTTTTTATAATAAACATATTTTGTACACATTTTAATTATTGGTGCATGGCAAAATATTTCTTGTATCAGTTTTATTTTTTATAAAAAATTTTCGTATACAAAATACATTTTATTGTGATGCATATGAAAAAATACACGGTGCTTTTGAAATACTTTCGTAATAGCGTTTTTTCTTAAATGAATTGTTCTTATATCCGTTATATACTGTACTTCATTTACGTCAGACATTTCACTTGCTGAAAATGTTTGAGTTGCAACTCACGCTGATAATACTGCAATTTCGAAATCAAATACGTGGCCAAACCACACATCAATTTCAATGCAGACAACTTAATGTTATTGATAAGTGGCTTAACAAATAGAACATTAAAGTCAATACCGAAACGTCTACGAACATTACGTTTACTCTACGACGTGGCAACTGTCCCGATTTATTTCATAACAACACTGCAATTCCTCAAATTGACTGTATTAAATATATAGTATTTGGTATGGTATTCAACTGTAGTGTGCACATAAATTGTAGTGTGCACATAAAGTGTAATATGCACATAAATAACCTTGTGGTCATGCATATTTTGGTGTTTGTCCATCGGTTGATTGAAATATCAAGTGCATTAAACTAAAGATTTAATGGCACTAGGTAATTATTTAGAAGCCAGCATAATTTTGACTTTTGCATTATTTTATAATTTTATTAAACAAAAACTTCATCGACAGAAAACAATTATTAAGACATCAGCATAATTTTGATTGCTGCATTGTATTAAACAAACACACAAACATGTATGAAAAATTGTATTGAGTGAAATTAAATTGCAACTAATAAATAAATTAAAATTTAGAGTGGATTTTTTTTACTCAAAAAAAAGAAGAAAAAAAGTTTATATGTAGAAATTTTTAGATAAAAGGCAAGTGAAAACATTAAATAAAAGTAATTATTAACTGTTTGTATTCAATAAAACACAACCTCTAATCTTTCATGCACACTAATAATTACATAAGTATGGATAAGTTCCAGCAACTCGAATATTGAAATATTGCAAAGGTACCAATCAAAAACTCTAAGATATGCTTCATAGTTTGTATCTAACAGAGCTGTAAAAAGCTGCAATCAATTGACATTGAAATCAAAGTGATTTCAACCAAACTGATTTCATTCTTTGATTTCTAAATGATTTCAGATTTCAAAATGAAATCTTGTCAAAATTGCAATATTTTTTGATTGCAATCATTTTTTTTAGAAATCATTGAATGCAATTAATTTAATTGCAATCAATTCGATTGCAATCAAATTTTTGTTGAAATCATGTGATTTCAACAAGTTCCCTTGAAATCATGTGACATGAAAAACGTAGGTTTGTTAGTCATTTCTTGCATTTTTTTTTTCTACGGAAGAACTGATTGCAATTAGAAATAATGTTTACCAATTTTACAAAACTTTGTAAATAAAAATTGCCATTTTTCATTTGAAAAGAACGATTCTGATTTAACTTTGATTGCAATTACTGGATTTGATTGCAATTAAAGTAATTGCAATCAAATCGATTGCAATCAAATTTGATTGCAATCAATTTATATAAAAATTGATTTCAAAAAATTGATTCAATCGTTTTTATCATATTGATTTCATGATTTCAAATTGAAATCATGAAATCAATTTACGATTTTGAATGCAATCAAAAAATTTGCAATCATTAAAGCGAAATCATGTGATTGCAATTAAATCGATTGCAATCATTTACAGCTCTGGTATCTAACAACCCAATTCAAAATTATCTTAAGCCCAAAAAAGCAATGAAAAGATCCCATATCAACCCATTAGCTATCGCACTACATTATAAGACTAATGAAATTATGCGTCTAAAAATACCTTCTATACTAGACTTGCCATTCAGAATATAATAATTTTTTTTTTAATTTTACATGTGTGATTTTAATTTTCTTAGTTTTTACTTTTTACGAAATTAAGTATTTTAAAAGTAATTTTTGTATCTGTACAAATTTTATTTTAATATGTATATCAAACTTTTTGTGGAATCTTATTGTTGTTCTCACTGGAGTTCAGCAATCAGTGTCATTTTTACTTTTATTTAAAATTTACTTATTGTCCTTAAATGAATAGATTTCAAATAAAAGAAATGAATAAAAACAATAAAATTTGACGAAAGTTACTTCTAAAATAGCTACTATGTAATGGCAGTTTAGTGTTAGTCGGTCCATAATTGATATATATGTGCCATACAAATCCCTCGGAAAGACATAGAGCGGTCAGCCGTCCAACTGGACGGTCGGACATAGTTGGTTGGTCTCACAAAGTGCTACTGAGTCGATAGATATATTAAGAAGTCTAGAACCCACCAAGAGCATAATATTAAAATTCCAAATTGTATATGTAACAAAAGTTTTTGATTTAAGTATGTGTGTATAGTGTACTAATACAAGCAAGTTAACAGTAGTAGAAAAGGCATTTATTTTAGAAGTAATCGTTATGAGACTTTTTAAAATAAATAACACAAAATTCGTTAATTTTGCCATTTTACTGCTTTAAATAAAATAAAAAAAATATAAATATATACTTATTTATTATGTTACAAATGCAACTACAAATTTTATTCTTACTTAATTTTTTCGAGCAATAGCAACTTTAACCCGTCGCACAGTGCACTGTCCCTATGTAGTGTATCGGCAAAACTAGAGTTCTTATTGCAAAAACACAAAATTAAGTATTTTTGATACTTAATGTCTAAGTTAAGAAAAATTTTAAGTTTGAGAAAAATCGCAGCAAATATGCCTCCCATACATCCTGAAATAAGAAAATTGATGTATAGCCACAATTTATATCAGAATTTACCAAAACTGGTATCTGTCTGTTAAATTTTACGTTTAGGCGTTGTTGCAACTATTGTTGCATTGTGTGGAAGGACATGCCTACCTCCTATATATTCTTTTCTTAAAAAAACTACGTATTAGCTGCATTTATGATTAGATCTTTTTTTATATTCATCTATGATCCCACAAAGTATTTGTATTGTAAGTCCTTCATTAATTCTAAGCCGGCTTAGCCATATGGGTGTCAAATTGTTTCTAGATCTGCTAGGCTGTTTGGGATTATATTCCAACAGAATCACGTCAGTAGGAAAAGAGTTATGCACCCAAATGCGGAACTACCTCCCTAAAAACACAACAAAAACTAACATAACTTTGTGGCGAAATGCACCTATTGTCATTAAATTTCAACAAATTCGTGTTATAAAGCATTATTTACCTAGGGCACCATGTTTAGACCAATCTCGTAAATCATGTGAGTACAGTTAAAAGAGTAACGAATAATGCTTTTGTGGTACAATTTAGCATAATCTTCTTTCATAAGACTTAAAATTACCTGAAATACCGCATATAAAGCACAATCTAGGAAAACACTTTACTACGCCCTTAATCGCAAACCGTATAATATTATTGTAAAATTTACACTTCAGTTTGCTAAGGCAAGAAATAAAATTTCGAGAAGATAGGTCTATAATTTATCATAGGCCCTTTCTCAAAAATTAGCTTAATAAGACTTAAACTGTAGCAAATTTAAGCATTGTGGCGAAGTTAAGTTGGATTAAACTACTAAAAGCGCTAGTGCGGCATAGATTTACTGAAGTTTTATCAAAAGATTTTCTTCAAAATTTCGCGGGATTCCCACAATTAATTCCCGGGAAAGCGGGAATTGAAAACAATTGAAAATCCCGGGAATTCGCGGGACACTAGATATATGTCACTAGATATATGTATTAAACGAAGTTTATATATACAACATATAGACCAACATCTACTTTTTTATAAGGAATTATGTAAAAAACTTTTTCATCGCAGTCCTGTGTAATTAATCTTTTTTCTGAGAGTGTAAAAAATACAAAATACAAAATTTTAATTTTCCGGCAGAAAATCTTAAATTTTTTTTAACGGTCGATAGACCTCCTAACGTTGTATCAAAATCAAAAATAAAAAACTACTCATTTTTTATCTATATATATTTTAAGTATCGTCAAATATTGTTAAATATTAGGGTGGACCCAAAAATGTGCTTGCTTTTTTAAAAAAAAAAATTGTACAAAAAATTGAGTTAATTTTTTAAAGTAAAAAAGAAAAGAGAGATTTCCAACTTTGTACTTTCCAATTTTGGATGTACCATAAACTTACCTCTTTGTAATATTTTTGGTAACTTAGAATATAAGACTCAAGAAATGAACGGAATTTGCAGATTCTGTTAAAACACTCCAAAAATTACTAATATCTTAAATAAAAATTTAGGTACTCTGAAAATAGTTAATTATAGTCTACCAAACTTTAGCAATTTCGGGGAGTTCCAATAAAAAATCACAAAGTTTACGATAGTACAAAAATATTTCTCAATTGTTTCCCCTTTTTGTGCGTTTAGTGGTAAACAAAACTATAAAGTTTGTAAAGAATATATTAAGAAAGGAATTATTGGCTATTTTTTTAGTAAAACAGGTAAAAGTCGTTTTTTTTGATTTTACAGTTTAGCTTAAAAATTTGTTGCCCTCCACTGTAAATAAAAAGTGAAAATAATGAATTCTACTTACAAAGGTAAGATACTTTGTTATCTTTACAAAAATATATAGACCATAAATATTCTAAACACTTTATTAATCTTTAGTTTTGCCTATGGGACAGAGCACTGTGCGTCGTTGTGAAACAGACGAAAATCTATAGCGGGAATCGAACCCGCAAGTCTCGCTTTGATAGTTTAGCTAGTTACTAACTAATCTACGTGGGCACACAGACTAAAAACTCATATCTCTTTTATTTGAACTGAATAAGGTTTAATTGGTAAACTGTAACGTTTTTTAATAAAAAAAACAGACAAGCTGATGTATTTCTCCAACATGGAGAAACTTATAAAAAAATTGGTATAAATGAAGAGTCGCAGAACAAAACTTACCGGTTTGTATTTGTCTCGAAAACGATTTTTTGATGTATTTGCATTAATTTGTTTAAGTTCCATTGAAAAAAAATCTTATTTGCATAATTTGTAACCTTTTCTCATAGAAAAATTTGATCCTAAAAAAATTTATGTAGAACAAAATGTGCTTTTTGGGTCTAGGACCAATGTTTTAAGGGAATACAAACATCAGCACAAACACATAATACCCTCTCTTCTATTGTGGGATGGGTATAATATAAAAAAGGATCATTTTGGTATGCGCACCAAATCGTTCTATGCGTACTAAAACGTTCTTTTTTAAATTTTTTTTTTAACAAACCGTACTGTTTTTACTTATATATTAACAACACGTGCTTTTTTAAATAAAAAGTCCTTTAATTTTATACATCCTTAACATTTATCGTTGCGACTTGTTGTGGTCTGATGCATTTTATGATAAGGAAGGAACTGCTATAAATCAATCGGGTGAAAAAAATAATCTTGGCTTTCCCAACATTTTGAAATAATCAAAAACGCAAGTTTTGTTTTGCGTCTCCTCAAATAAGTTCTCGCTGTTTGTTAACAAATGACTCTTATTGTTGGATTTTGCTAAGTCTGTCATACACAAAGGCGGACAATCAGATTCGTTACTCAAAAAAGGATCTAAAGTTTTTGGTATTCTGATTAAAAGAAATGCCGAGGGAACGCCTATTTTGTTTGTAAGAAATTCTATCTTAATGTTTAAGCCTAAAATTCTCGGTATCTTTTTACCACTAATTTCTCGTCTTGGTCTGGCCAGACCAAAATTAGAACAGCTAAAAACTCCAATAAAATGTAAAGAAAATAAATAATCTTTTTATTGAACGTATGCTTATTGTTTTACCCCCCATAAAAAATATTTTAGGTTTATAGCAGGTTTATGAAACGAGTTTCCTACGAAAATGTGTTTAATAAACCTTTTATTAATCAAAAATATTTTTTATGGGGGTAAAACAATAAGCATACGTTCAATAAAAAGAATTTTTATTTACATTTTATTTAATTTCGTTGTCTTTTTATCTCTAACACAGCTGAAACGAGTTTTGCGCATAATGGGCCGTAGTTTTCTGATTTGATTTAAATTAGATTCATTCGATTCAGAACATATCATTTATAAAATTCACGTTTCTGTTTCTTGGTTTTATTAATTTGTTCTGTTCGAAAAATAATGCATGCAAAACACAAATTTGGTCTGGACAGACTTATATGGTAACCCTAGGGTTAAACACGAATACTTTTTTTCTATTAAAGGCAACAATAAATTGTCCAAGTCGATTATATGGACTAATCGCCAGATTTGTCAAGTGTGCTTTAAATTTTTTCTTATTCATAAATTTTTAATATAATTTTAAGAGTGGGTTTTTAACACCGAGTTTAATCTTAGCAGCAACCTATAATTAATTAATCTGAGAATAAATTGGGTTTGCCGTTTTTTAGTTGTAGCTTAAACTTCGCAGCATTGCCATACTGAATAAAAAAATGGCAACAACAGACTTTAAAATGGAAACTTTTTATCAATGCACTTTGTATTTAATACAGTAGAAGAAGAAATTCCGCCATTTTAATTCTTATTAAAAGAAATTTACTTCTTATAATTGTTTTATTTAGGATTTCATATGTTTCAGAATCATTAAAGTCTTCATCTTCACTTAAATAATCCATTTTTCGCTTATGTATATGTATTATTTTTTTGTATTTTAACAGCTGCTTTTGTTATACATGTATATGAGTTGACATTTGTTGATTAGGCTTAAACCACCAGCATTGGCCGCTAAAACTGGCAAATAAAACTAATTAATACTCATCTTAAAACTAAAACCAAAGATTAAAGATGACTAAATCTTTGATCTCCATGATAAAAACCCATCCTAAACAGAAAATTATTAAAACTAACGGATTTTCAGCTGATTAACTGCATTGGCAACAAAAGTAAGTACTTTAACATCGCATCATGTAAATTCACTTCGGCTTATCACATTTATTCTTACACATTTTTAATGTTAGAGCGGCTTGCTAATGTTTTCAATCTTGAAAAATTTCCTTTTGCCTGCTCTGTATTTGTACTTCAATTATACTCTAAATATAAGACAACAGCACGTCACCACTTCTTACGCCGGTCTAATACATGTGTGTGTATGTAACATTCATCTTGTTCTTATTAATTTCCTTCCTTTCATCTGAGTTGATTGTTTCATTTCCTTTTCTCAGTCAGCAACTTCATGTCATGCATTTCATGTGCTTTTTCTCTTTTCGAATTTTTATGTTTCTTAATTTTTTTTCCACTGTAAAATACGGCTGTTTTATATATTGTATACACACATACTGCTATGGTTGGTGTCGCATACATACAACACAAAGTTAGTATCACTCACGCGTTGAATGAATGCGTGGCGTGTAATTTCTGTGATAACATGAAACAACAACAACAATACCAATAACAACAACAAAAGATTTTAGACTTAAGAAAGGCGTGTTAAGTGTGTTTCAAAATGCATGTTTGCACTTTTATGCAGGTACGAGTACGAGTGGTTTCCATGTTTGACTACAAGTCTGAGACTGACAGCCTTCAATGTTCCGCCATGAAGAGTTTTTTTTTTCTTTGGAATATTTTTGGTTACAAGAAGCAAAAATATTTTTTATTGTTGGAACAACTAAAAACTTGTAATCATGCAGCGACATGTTGAATCGTGTTGCTGTAAATTGCCGTTAAACTAACTAGAGCCGTGAATACTTCTTCTGTGTGAAGACATAATAAATGTACGACGGCAACAACAACAACAAACACTGCTAATATTTCAACATTACATTTAGATAGCAGTTAGTACAATTGAAATGTTTTTATAAAACATACGAGTACTTTTAAAGTTTTTCACGTGAATGAAAACATAAAAAGAATGCAACTTGCTATACCCACAATGGAACTTTTGGTTATGAACTTCTTTGCGGGTCAAGCTATTTAAGTAATTGGCCAGTTAAAAAGAGCGACATCTGTAACGTGACATAACAAACCTAACCCTTTTTTATTTTACTTAATATTATTGGCCTACCCTCACAATGTGAACGCCCTTACTATTTACTTACCATTATGAATACTCTACGGTTTTCTTATTTCTTGCTAATGCCTAATAATTATCATTGAGTTTATTTTATTTTTAAATAAGTAGTCGAAATTTGTGCAGAACAAGTAGAGTAGATATTGATACTAACCCCAGTATTTACTCTTCGTAGTTAGCACTTATAGTAGCTTGCAGTAGTTAGTCGTATTTACCCGAACACCACGCTCTCGCATTCCGTTGGTGCCGAGTAAACCGAACCCGTAGTTAGTCATATTTAGCCGTACCTGTAGAAAGTCGTATTTACCCGAACACCACGCTCTCGCGTTCCGTTGGTGCCCGAGTAATTTACAACCAGTAGCTTGTCGTGCTTACCCGAACAACACGCTCTCACATTCCGTTGGTGCCCGAGTAAACCGAACCCGTAGTTAGTTGTATTTATCCGAGCCCCGCGCTCTCGCATTCCGTTGGGATCCGACTCTTCAGTCACTGTAGCTAGCCTAACACATAATACCCGAAGCCGTTCATCAGTCTCTTTACCAGATCATTCCAGCTGCAGCTGCGTCAAATCACCCGACGACCGTAGTAGATCTAAGTGTTTAGTCTAGATTAAGACTTCGTAAATAAAGCTTTGTTCAATTGTTATAAGAAAACATATACGAAAACATCTCGTGCTTCATTTCAAAGGAAGCAGACCTTCGAATTGACCCTGGACAGACTGAGTCATACCTCAGCTGCGAAAGTGAACTGCGTTACACATCTTGAATTTCAGCCTGAAATTAGGTATACGCCTCTTACGTTACAAAATTGAGACAACGCATTTCATTAAATTCATACTCTAACACGACTTGAATATTGTGAAAGATATGAGATATTTTCTGAAGGAATTTTTTTTAATCAAAATGTTTGTCCCTGAATGTATTCGTGACTGTCAAAATATTTTAGCACATTACAAATTGTACCACGCCTAAAATCATGCATATTTTAATGCAACTGACAACATTTGATTGTGTGTTTGTGTGTACACATGAATGCAGATGTGTGTATTATGTTCGTATGTTTTTATGCATTTACATGAAAAGTAATGTACTCATCATCATCACAGGAGTCGTTGTTGTAGTTGTTATAGTTGTGAGAGTGGAAGTAGTTAACAAGCAACAAAGAAGTTGCCATTGAATAAAAATGACAAAATGCTGTTGTCAACGCCTACGTGTTGTCTTTAGTCTATTTCTTCCTTTACATTTTGCCGTTTTCTTTTTTTTATATATTTGGTTTCTTAACAGGTAAGAAAAATTTACGGCTGCAAGTCTTTTTGCTTTTGTATGTATATTATGTGACTGAGTGACTGAGTGTGCATTATTTCTTAACATTATTTTTCTTTTCATATAAAAATTTCTTTATATTGTAAAGTTTTTTTTCTTCTTTTAACAATCTGCATTCATCAAGCAGAGTGTTTCCTCTTCTGCTTTCTCTGCTGTTTGTAACAATTTTCTGCATTTGGGTTAACTGACTCTAAGTGCTGTCTTCTCCACGTTTAGTGTTGCTGTTGTGCCAATATACAGAAACACTTAATTCTTGGGCACTTACTCAGAATCAGTATGTCATATTTGAAATGTTTGTTCCCGTGTACTCTACTTTAATACAGATTACGACAAGATCAATTTGGAAATACGTTTTAGACAATTATCATGAGTATAATCACTGTGAGTAGTTTCCCTTGTTCTACAAAATTTTTAAAAAGTATTTTAGGTTCAAAAAAGGTTTTCAAAACGAATTGTCATACATGGGCATACTGCATTATATTTATACTGCATTCTATTGTTGGTGATATCAACCATTAAAGTTTTACTGCTGCCTGAACAAATTTTCAGTAGAGCAGTAAATTTTAAATTTTTAGTACATTATATATTCAGGGCAGAGTATGTCCATGTATTCGAATTTATTATAAAAAATTTGTGTGGAAAACCTTTAATGAAGCTAAAAAATGTTTTATGAATAAGGGAGTTGGAATATTTACAGGCACAAATTAATTTTTAAAAAGTCGTTGAATTAAATAAAGTTCTGGTTTTGCATCCGTTAATCGGTATAAAAGATTGTGGTGTAAAAATATGTAATGCACAAGAAATTCGTTTTTATCACAGGTATAATTTAGAAATACTTAAGGTATTAGTATGTTTTTTCAAGTTTAGCTTCCATTTTCTTAGTAAATATTAAAAAAGAAAAAAAACATTTGAAAGCCTGTTTGTTTTATGTGTGCACATGTATGTTTATTTCTATCGTGTTTTTTTACAATATTCTTGCTTTAAAACGCAACATATTAAACGAACCGGAAACATGTTTTCTTTTTTCTTCTGCTGTTTCTGCTCATCATTCATGTCGACATCTCTTACTTTTTGTAGTTTTTTATTCTTTTTGGGGTGACAAACGAATGTTCCAACAAAAAGGTACATACGACAATGTTTACAACAAGAACAACAATGAAAGCAGTTTTTTTTAAATAACTCGTTAGGGTTTCTTTCTATCCTTGTGTTCGAAGCTTCTACTATTCCTTTGCTAAGTCCACATGCATTCTTCACACACACACACAAACAAACACAGATGATGGTGCTGGTGTTGTTGTAGCTGACATTTGTATTGCTTGTCGGACTCTTGACAATATTAAGAATACTTATTTTAAAAATACAAAAAAAAAAAAAAATAATAATGAACACGCGCCAAAGAGGTGTTGCATCATGTTATCCGTGTTGCAAGAACAGTTAAACACCAGCATATAACAATAGCATCTAACACGTTGACAATACAATGATATTTAGTCGTGAAACATTTTCTTAGTCCTAATGGTAGTCTAATGCTCCTTTCAGCTCATCGTTCTCCCTCTCTCTTCTTACTTTCTCACACATTTCCAAACACTTGAACATGTTTCCAACAACTCCTTCGGTTCTTTTATAACAAGTACTTCTCTGCTGTTTTACTTTAAGAGCTCCATTGGCTCGAACGTATTTATGTTTGTGTCTTTGTTAATAAAGCAGTTTATTAAGACATTTTGGAAATGTAAACCTGTGGAAGATTTTAAAATTTAAAAATTGATTGTTCAGATCTTAATCTATGGCTTTTACTTAAAATCATTTATTTTTGGGATGTTGATGTCAAAATGTGGCAAATATATCAAAAGGACAAGCTGTCTATCGTCCTATTAACGATTATATTTTTTCATGTTATGTTATGGTTTTGAAATAATGATAAGAAACCTAGAGAACTAGTCGAAACCTAGTCCAAAAAAAACAGGATGTACTAATTTTTTTTTTTTTTTTTTTTTTTTGAGTTTACAGATTACGGAAAACTTTTTCGATCAAAAGAGATACAAATTGAAAAAAATTTAAATTGTTAGTTATTTTCGAAAAGGTTTTAAAAAAACGTTTTTTATTTAAGAGGTCATAATTGTTTTCGAAAAAAATTATTAAATGACAGTCTTATGGGGGAAAAAGTACAAATACGAGTTTTTTAATAAACTTTCATATTCGAAAAGCTTCAATTTGATCAATACCGTATTCTTTTCTCCCTCATATTGGATCTATATATAATATATCTTAATAAAAAGAACACTTGAGCATAAAACTCCAAAATACATAAAAGTCTGATAAAAACTAAAATGTGGTATCATAAGATTTTTAATGTTCACGTACTTGTTTTTTTTAAATCTGTTTCCTGTTTTCATTAAATTAAAAATAAATCTTTACTGTTTTAATCGATTTTCATATAATTAAGTGTTTTGAAAGTTACAATCTTCCGTAGACTGTAGCGTTTTTTTAAAGCTTTAAACTATTGAAAAAAAATATTTTTTTTGCTTAAACGACCGCATCACATCCAATTTCCATCCGACGCACAGTGGCCAAAAGTCTGTAACTTTTGAACCGATAGACATAAATTTGCCATTTTTATTTTCCTGGAGAGAAGATTACTTGAACTTTCCTACAGTTTTAAAATCGGCTTAGCAGTTGTGGAGATATTTAAAGTTAAACTTTTGATGTTTTTTTTATCATTCAGGGTGTGCGTGAAACAGTAGCAAAGTAGTCATGGAAGTAAAATTTTGAGACTGTTGAGGTGAATAAAATTTCAATAGCGCTGGGGGCTCGTATACATTTTGACATTAGCGTAGACATTTTTGATAATTTTAATCCACCATACAACTTTGCTACCGGTTTACACACACCCTTATTATAAAAATTAGTTTGATTAAGATTGAGAATTATGATATTTTTTTCTCCAAAAAGGGGAACTGTGCACTATTTTCAGAACTTTTTAGTCTCAAACCTTAAAATTACCATTTTTTGCTCATTTTAAAGCCCTTTCATTTATTTACACTATTGAAATAATAATTTTAATGTTTGATGTTCCATGAATCTGACATGGATAGAGATATCACAATGAAATTTTGAAGGTATGTAGGACGAAAAGATCTTAAAAGAGGAGAAATACCCGAAATTCCCAATCCCGGAATACAGGATTTTTCAAAAATATTATTTTTTTTACAAAAACGGCAATACTGTCACTATTTACCATTCGATATTGATCAGAATTTTCCAGAAAATTTTGTGCATATTATAAAACATAACTGTTTTAATGTTCTTAAAATCGATGTATTGAATTATTAGAGTGGTTTACTTAAATTTTTTCATATTGAATATGGGAGAAACAACTGTCAAATTGACTAAAATTTGCTTCTACAGGAATACTCATAAGGTTTTCTTTCGAGAAATATAAACAGTTTTATATATTTCTGGAGAAAATTTATTATATCAGCGAAAGTCTATTACTGTTTCACCATCTTTTGGTGAAATAGTTAAAATGAGTGTTCCTATGTATTACGCTCATACGCATTTACATTCGCTTCGAATATACCAGTCTTCTAATATAAAAACACATCAGCATTAAATAATACAACATACAATTGTTTAAAGTCTGCTTTCCTACCAATTAATGTGGGGACGGGGACGAACGATGAGAGGTGGCAACTCTTATTAGAATTACAACACTGTCATGACAACAGGAATTCACTAACGAGTGACAGATAACTACATTAATTTATACTATGAGTTGTAACACTTAATCCATTTACAATTGAATAAAATTGAACTCTTTTTTTAATTTAAACAAAAAGAACACTGGTTTCATTAAAATCCTACATAAACACATGGTACAAATACACAAGGTTGACTCGTTGGCCCAGATGTTTGTCAGCTGTTTACCCCAATTTGAACCTTAAAGTCAAAAGTTGTTTATGTTTTTTTACATATTCAGTTGAATTAAAAAAATTGTGAAAAATTTGATTTTTGAAAAATTGTAATTAAATTGAAAATTATTGTGATTTTTCATCAAATTTGTGAAAAAATTTAAGTGATTGAAGTGATAACTAAAATATAAAAACTATTTTTAAAATGCCAAGCTGTGCAGTGTGCAAAAATAAATTTTATAAGGGAAGTGTAACTTCGCGAATTTGAATGGCTTTTTTAAGACCAGCCCATTGATTAAGTTCTTTATTTTTAGCCAACAGTATCTAAAAATAAAATTAATTAGCATAATTTTTGTTCACAGTTTATTTTTCAAAGTAGTCACCTCTTCTATAGTTAAACCAAAATCGTTTGGAGTTGTTTCTACATACTTAAAACGACACGGCGTATCACCAATTATATCCTCACAATCAAGTTTATATTGTTCGTCAATATTTTCTCCATAAGTTTTTTCATCTTCAGGATCAAACACAGATTTTTCAGATTTAATAATTTCCATAAAGCGTATGCCCTTGCGACCACCCCTTCGTTTTTTAGTATTTTCAATAAGTTCTTTTTGTAAATCTTCTTTTGCTTTAGCCGGATCATAGTCACAGTCCATATTAAAATCTTCATCATCGCAATGAGGTTCATTATAAACATCATCATAAAATTCTTCTTCTTGTTGTGGATCATAGTTATCCCAATCTTCTACTTTTAACTCATCTATATCTGAGGGACATTCAGGCTTTTCCTCACCATCATCCACCTTATAGTATTCGTCATTAAAAAGCTCCTGCATTCTACGGTCATGAGCATCTGAATCAAAATCTTCTTCCAAGTCGTCATCTTTAAAGCCTAATTCATCGTTGCCAGTGACCATTTTAAATTTTTTCCTGAATTTCTTTACGTTTCATTTCTTTAACCATTTTATTTTTATGCAATCACACTTTATTTTTATGCTTGACAAATTGTTTCAGCTCTTATTATTTTTAACTGCGCGTGTTGCTTTTTTTTTGATGGCTTGGTTCAAATACAAAAACAATTTCGCCTGTTGTTTTTGTCTTGTTGTACTTGTTGTAGCAACGAGTTTACCTTGTGTAGTTGTACCATGCATAAACATAAAAAATTTTATTTAAATTCAAAAAGTTGTTAAAAAAAATCAACACAAAAAATTCGAAAAATTTTTAAAAAAAATCAACCCAAGAAATCCGTTTTATTCGAATATCTAAAGGCAAAAGAGATAACCAAAACATTTAATCATATTTTTTTTAGGTTAGTTATATTTTTTTTCCAATCCATAAATTTAAAAGTTTGACTATCCGATGTTACCAATTTTAAAGGTCCACAAGTCACTCTCCCGACTCTCTATGGAACCGTGTTCTTTCAAATCAACTCAGAAGCTGTCCGGCTATGACAGTTTCAAGAATTACGTCAGTTGCAGAATTATTTTTCAAGGCAAAATCTTCGTAAACCATTGCTTACGAACCGCTTTGAGTAACTTTCTATATTGGCAGTGAGCGGTCAATGTCAAATAATTTTACAAATTTTGCGTGCGGTGGCTAAAATTTAAAATTGAGATATTTTGAGTGCTTGTATTTTGTATTAAATCTTCTAAATTGAAAATGTTATAATATAATCATCAGCTTCAGATATTAAAGTATATAATTATATATAAAAAAATATCTTGTGGACTCACTGCGTTTTTCTACAGGACTCAATTATTGTTAAAGAGCTCTTGCTAAAAACATATGTATGCTGAAAACGGCAGTATATATACAAAACAAAAACTGCTTTATTTTGGGGCGAGCCAAGCAAAAAAAGTTCACAGTGCTAGAAACTTTATTGATATGTCTTTCATTCCATGGCGTGACTGGTGAAATTTTTGGTTTGTTTTGTGTTGGAAATAGAAAATAGGTGCTCAATTCGAGGCGGGTCATAAAAGTGAGTATATTTAAAGCTAGACG
The DNA here is from genome assembly GCA_943735925.1 of Pollenia amentaria. Taxonomy (NCBI): domain Eukaryota; kingdom Metazoa; phylum Arthropoda; class Insecta; order Diptera; family Polleniidae; genus Pollenia; species Pollenia amentaria. The sequence goes on along the minus strand of OX031009.1, from coordinate 231,714,261 downwards.
AACAAAGTTTCAGAAGGGCTTTCTTGCCGCGTGAAATTTTACATTATGGGGGAAGGATCCAAGATGAAATAAGTGGCGTCCAAAATTTGATGTCTGATTAAAAAGTCACCAAAGGCAAAAATTAAGCCAAAGACAATGGATAACGATATGCAATATGTTATGATCGGACTACAAATGGCGGCGCAGTGTACAACAATTAAAAGGCCGGTATCCAAAGGCGTGGCAAAAATTATAACCAATATTTCTGGAATAATATTAATTTAGCTTTTATCCTAGGGTGTGACTGGTTCAAATTAATTTTTGAAACACCCTGTATTTAAACATATGTACATTAGAGCGTACCTCAAAAAAAAAATTACCAAACACCTCTGCCGAACGTTGGTGTCACCTTTTTATGATTTTCGTTTTATCTTTGGCATCTACAGTAGGATCTTAAAGTATGATATATAAAAAATTTCTGATCAATGTTTTGCTCTTAAATCTATTAAAATCCAGTATCCCGTTCTAGAATTTATCCGCCAGATCTCTGTTTTTACCACCCTTATCTACACCCTAATGTTAGAAATTCAAAGCTCGCAAAAAATTTATTACATTTTTGTTAATAACATAATCTACAATAGGCCCCATATAAAGTCCACTCTTGCAAAACACTTTGGTACGCGTAAAACCGTAACGAATAATGCCATTTCAGCAGAATTTGGCGTGTTAAAGTTTCATAAGACTCTAAATCAGACTGTCAATATCATAAAGATCTGTCAATAATTTACCAAAGGTCCAATTTAAAGCCCACTTTAAATGCATCTAAAGCTGTAGCAAATAAAGATATTTAGCCCAATTATGAATAAAAAAGCATTTAAATTGAAAATGCTAAAGCAAATTGCACTACTGTATTGAACTTTGGTCTAATTTAGATTTTTATTAATACCAAAAATTACTCTACAGAATTTTGTGAAGATTGATCTATTATTTGTCATGGGTCCAATAAATTTTTTCCTTCTGAAAATCATTTTAGTATGTCTAAAACTAATGCGAATCATGATATTATATACGAATTAGAGCAAGTAAAGGTTAATATGACTAGAAATAAAAGCATACAAATGTCTGATGGTTTTCAAAAAATTTGTTAAGTCGCCTTGCAAAAATACTTCATATTAGGCGATGAGGTACGCACATCACGGGTTACACTCTCCTCATTGCTTGCCGGCGCGAGCGTATGTGGAGACAAATTAAGTAGTGTATGATATGCCCAACCACATTTTTGGCACACATCGGCAGAGGTGCAGTCATCAGAAGCATGAGACCAGGTCACACAATTTTTGCAGTTACCGTGAATTCGGACTTGATGACTACGATTCTCTCTGCTCATGCTTTAAAATCTTCCGCAAAATCGTATGAGGCGGAATCGGATGCATATACGACACTGATGTACGTCTAGATTTGGATTTGGAGCTCTGTGCAGAGAAAAACTATTATTAATTTCGACGAGCCTTGTTCTGTTTAGAGTGTTAGTTGAATGAATTGAAAATGCACATATAAGTTGTCTCTTCTTTTTGTAATAAAAAATTTTTTCTATCAATTATTTTTTCAAACCCCATTTTTTTTACTAATTAAAGACTCGTACACAATAGGCAGCAATATTTTCACTGGTGTTCAAAATAGAGCAACAATTTTTTCGTAACCACACACATTTTCAGTTAAAAAACCGCTTGCAAATTATACCGACAACAATTTTAAGATTTTATTATTGTATTTTAAAACATTTTGTTAAATTTTTATTCAAAACTAAATGAAATTATTATAAACGTCAAATACATTTTCATACAAATTGTTGCTGAAGTAGAAGTAGACTCAACTTTTAAAAAAAAAACTTTAGTTACATTTTTGTCCGAATAATAAAAGGAAAATATATGAAATACTTTGGGAAATTATGGCTTGCATTGTATACGAGGCGTAACGTTTAAATTTAAAAAAACTATATATCTATAATATGTAATAGGCTTTTCTAAGTTAATCCCTTGTTTACATGTTTTTTAACCCACTGTGCGACGGAAACCAAATGTGAACCAATTACAAGGCAAAACTCTAATGTTGCGAATAGAAGTATTAAAATCAGTTTAAAAACAACCAATTTCATATATTTAATTTAAAGTTTACTGACATTTCACAAAAACGAAGTGATCGAAATAAAAGTTTAAGTATCTTCGTAGTCTATGCCGTCCAATAAAGCAGAGTAACTTTATAAGACCTACTGCATAATTTTTTTCTTAATTTTTGAATAATTTTTTTATATTAAAATACGCAGCTTTTTCTGAACACAGTACGCAAAAAAATTTGTCGTAACTTTCAATAAACAAAAAGTTTTAATTTTGTATTAAATTGAAGTTTTTGATATTTTAATTAGGCTTAAGTTCATCAAATTAAGTTTCATTTAATTAATTTTATTAAAGGAAGGAATTTATAACATGAAATGAAATAAAATTTTCATTTTTATATTAACATTTTTTTTTGGGAAACGTTATTAACATTTATTCTTCGAATTTAATTGAAGACCTTAAAGGACATAATTGTTATTGTTGTTTTATTTTATTATAATTTCATTATTCCTTGAAATAAAGGATATCTGTTAATCATGCTAATTTTTTCAAACAAATTCGTTTCAGTTTTTTTTAAACTGACAGTTATTTTAATAAAACTTTTAAAATAGTACTCCAAATTTGTTCATTAAAATAAAATGTACCAAGTGACAACCGCCTATTTGAAATTCAAATATTCGTGTTAGTTTTAACATTTCGCTTTTAAAATCCGTGCTTTTTGTCCTCATTTTAATATTTTTCAAATTATTTGAAACTCAGTCAAGCCTAGACGCAACGCCTTTCAATTTGTCTCCTCTTCCTTTTCTTAAACATTTTCCAACGTAAGTGACTTTAAACAATATAAGAAACGAAAGGCTCTTTTCTTTAAATCACTTTGCATAAATTGAACCACAGTTTTTTTTTCTTAAATAATCCCTAAAGACCAAGAAGCCAACGCAAAAAAAAATTGCAAAATGAAAACGCTGTGCTCATTTAAGGAAACCTAAAAGAAAAAAAAACTACTTCTGAAGCAGGACCGCCCTCCAAAGAATGAAATTTCTTAGTTGAACAACACGTTTTGTAATTTTCTATTTTGGCGCGAAAGCAATTAAAAATTGACAAGCGTTGATAATTTATGGATGTTGGCAATGAACAAAAAAAAAAAAAAAGTAAACGAAAAAAAAATGAAAAACATTAAAGAATGAAATCAACGCACAGAATTCTGTTGTTTTGGCCAACAAAACTTTTAAACTGTTTATTGAAATACAGCTTTAAATTACTCCAGTGTGCAAGGAATGCGAGAAGGTAATTTTCTCCAATTTGTTTATAATTTAAGAAACTTTAAAAAATATTATAATTAAATTTTATATTTTTTCCTACTGCATGGTTTTCGATTTACTGACCGATCTGTTGCATTAACCACCATCAATTAATGCCACAAGTGTCTGGTGGATATTTAAGTTGAAGTGAACAACAACAGGTAACCGCATACAACAGCCTTTAGTAACCATTAATTAAAAAAAATTCGGCTGAAAGTGCTGCAGAAATAGAGTTTTCGCCCTTAAATGCACACAAAGATGTTGTTGCATACATCGTAAAATAAACAGAAATGTGTTGTTATAGTGTGTTGCATGCAGCCTCAAGTTAATGCAATATCATAATCATCATATGAATATTCTTCTGGTTGCAACACTCTGCTCTATGTCCATGTGAAGTTATAGCAACATTTTGTTGTCGAAGTTGTTGCTTTATCTGTAGCTGTTACAGGAAACAGTAAAATTAATTGATTTTTTTTTCCTTTTTTTATCATACCGCCACTACATTTGTGCAAAAATGTATGTATGTGTGTAAGATTGAATTTGTGTGTATATGTAAAATGATATTTTATGAACAGGACATATTACAATAAATAAAACTGGACAATTGCGAGAAGAACATAAAGACATGAAGTTCAACAGCATAAAAATGTAACCAGCGTGCAAAATGGTGGGCAAATAGTGAACACTTAGAGAAAAATATTTTATAAATATTTAATACAAAAATACCATAATGTCACATCGAATTTATGCAATTTTATATTTTTTTTCTGCACTTACAGTTAATAAATATAAAGTTCTTTAAAAATAGAACAACTCAGTTGAGTTGTATTACGATCAAAGAAAGAAATATTATAGCATTTCTTCAGTGTATTGCCGAAAGTATTAAACGTTTGTAATACCTGACCACAAAATCCATTCTATCATGTAGTGTAAACATTGCACATATAACTAAATATACTTCTACCTAACCAAAAGGATCCTTGAATATTTTATTTGCCATTTTTAAAAAATGTCTGTCCTTAAAATATATACATACATTAGTACTTTAGTTCGTCTGTCCAATTTATCTGCTCATTTATGGTTTTAACTGCTGCAGCATAAGTATTGCATACTTCGGTGTGCACACATCCTTAAAATACCAGTTAAAAAATATTCATTTGAAAAAAATTGAAATGTTTGGTTAGTTAGTTTCTGGTTTCTTCCTTCCCTTTGTGAGTCTCTTTAATCCGCAAAAGCTTCCGCTGTGGCAATACAGGAATTGCCACAATGTAAATAACACATTTTTACATACGAACTCACAATCCTACACACATTAAATATATAAAAACATATACTTGTAAACACCCAGTTGGCATTTCGAAGATTAATTTTTCAAAAATCACTTAATTGAGTCCTCTTGAAGTACTTTTGATGACTTACACGAATGCGACTCTTTTAAACATTGTTTGGAAATACTTTGGAAAAAATGATTATTACAAAATGTTGTTTTTATACCATCAACAAATAGTTGCGAAGAGGGTATACAAATTGTCATATATATATTCTGGGAGCTTGAGTAATTTTCAGTCGATTAGCCGTGTTCGTCTGACTGTCCATCTTTTTCTTTCGTCAAATTCTTTCCAGATATCCTAAGCGTTTCGGGATACGGCTGCCAGATTTGATGAATAATCGTCATTTTGACGTTTTTTTTTTTTTTTTGGTACAAAAATGAACTGCTGACGATTTGACGAATAATACCCTAAATTTGGCGACTGTACATATTAGATATTTGGTACAAATTTACAAAAGTTTTTAATATAATTTCACATTTTATTTTAGTTTATTGGATACTTTCATTTATTTCATTTGTATTAATTTTCCTGTCTTAGCAGCCCCATGTTTATTTTTAATTTTTTAAGCTTTTTACAAGATTTTCGACGAGTAAAATAGGTGTTCAATATCTCTCGGTTTCAGTTCATGTGGTGCCTAATTTTCTTACTTTTTAATGAATGCCAAAACTTTTTTGACATTCTCAAACATTTTAAGCCTTCCCTTAGACAGCAAAGTCATCTATTGACAACAAGAATTCACTTATACTTCTAATATTTCAAATGTTTTTATTTTTTTAATTCATTGCAATTTGTAATAAATCTTTATAAAGTTGTTTTTTTTAACTAAAGAAAGCTTATTAAACTGTACATTGCAATTAATGAAAGCGAGATTTTTTTTTTAGAATATCTAGATTTTTATTTTATTAGAAACGGAAACTTAAAGTTTACGATTTTTGTGACGAATTGGGAAAGTCAATTTGACGGTTGTGCGGATATTCATGGGATTTTTAATTTAATTATGGCAACTTTACTGCTGATATAATTCAAAATAAATTATGTCAAGAAATAGTGAAAATTTAACATTTCATGAAATTTTGAATGGAGTAATTAGTTAAGAAAAGAAAAATACGATTTATAGAAAATAATTTTCTTTAAAAAAAGAATTATACTTTTTGAAGGAACTAGTAGGAAAACTGGAAATGTCCAGAGATTCAATAATGTTTTTTTTTTGAATTTAAGGCAAATATCCACAGAAAGGGAAGAGCTTTTCTCATTGACAGGACTATTTTTGATTAAATTTAGAAACAGGCTATCAAGTGATTCTGTAAATACTTATGCTGTACTGAAATCCTTTTTTAAGGAAATATTTTTCTTTAAAAACTTAAAAATTTTTGGCATATGAATATCGGTTCATCATTTGTCACAGGCCCCACATAAAGCCCACTCTCAGAAAGCACTTAGTATGCCTAAGACTGTAATGAATACTGATATTGCATTAAAATGCGTTGTTTTTTATAGTTTTAGAAGACTATAAATATACTACCAAATTTTCTTAGGGAATTCATTTATATTAGCAAGATCCGAACAAATCAAAACATTATTTTTTGTTTGTTATTAAATATAATATCATTATTATACAGCTTCTTTGTTTACATGAAAAAGTAGAAATGATTGTGGTTACTTCGAAAATAAATTAAAAAACTAAATTTTATCCTTGAAAAGTTGATTATGCAATTGCTATTCAATATGCCCGGCGCTTCAATAATTTCGCCAATGATAGAAATCAGAAAAGAACAAAGAGATAATTCAATGCTTTTTTGTTTATCTTCACATTGTTTACTTGTAAATTAATGATTTATAATTATACACATTCTCAGTTCCATACTGCAAAATAAGACTCGTAAGTCTTGTGTATGGAGCAGTTCAATTAAATAAATAAATAAATAAATAAAATAAATAAATAAAGTTTGTAATCTGTTAGTAACATAAAAAATTTTTTATCAAACAGGTTTCGCCTATTTTTAAGACACAACTTAAGAAACAGCAGATTTCTCTATCATTTAAAGTATTTTTTGAACGTCTCTTTTATGTTATTGCTCTCAAATTAGTTATAACACCTCTCACTATTTTGAAACGAATTTAAAACGAAAAAAAAAATTTCATATTGACTTTCGTATGAATTTGGTTTCTGCGGCACACCTGATAATTGTATACACTTAGCAAGTTTTCCATCAAACTATTCACGTGCGTAGTGACCAAAGAACTAAATACGCGAGATTATCTTCTTTTTATTTATTATTGCTTAGTAAATGCATTTAGAGAAAATATTTTTTAAGATCTAAGAATTTTAAATACACAATACTTGAGCCAGATATACTTAAAATATTGGGTGGGCTATAAATCACTGATTCGGTCAATTTAACACAAAATCTTAAGCCAGTTGAACAGTCTTGCAGCTAAATTTCATGTACCATTTGTATCTATTACGGTAACACCAATAACATATTTTCTAGTGATGTAAAGAATACCGATACCGATATATCCGTGATACTTTTCCGATATATCGGAATCGGCGATATTTTGCTGTCCGTACGACGATACTTTTTATATTATTATTTTTTAGTTGTATTTAATTTAATTTTCAATGTTTATTGTTTGCATAACAACTTAAACAAATTACATACCTAAAAGCACAACATGAAACCAAGACAGAATACTGACATATTTTCATATAATTAATGAATCCACGGAGATGGGGAATAGTCCCAAAATTTAGGTTCTGACTTAGTATTAGCTATAAATAAAAGATTTGAGTTTAGTTTTTTATTTGACCTTATTCAATTTAATAAATGTTTATATTTATTTATTTTTTTTTCAATATTTCGCTAATAAATATTAAAAAGACCTAGAGCTTAAAATAAATATAAACATTTATTAAAAGATTTGAGGTTTTAGAAAATAATGGAATCTATTGTTTATCTACACAGCTTTACCCTCGATACAAAGAACGAATTTTTCAAAGACCAATGACTTCAATCATATCAGAAAAAGGTCTTATTGAGCTACTAAACATGTCTCTGTATTCCGAAAGTGTTGAAAACACGGTCACCCCTACATATGGCACCAATTCTGATAAGTCTTGCCTTTGGATCGTATGTAAAAAAAATTATATGAGAATCCGAGAATTATGAGTCTTTTTCCATCCTATGCTGCGATTATACTTAGGAAAAAGTCGAGAGTTACCTTAGATCTCCTAATATTTCTAGATATTATGCCCAAGCTTGAAGAAAATGGCGCAGAAATTCTTAATTTTCAAATTAGTTCTGTCGCATCTGAGACGTGCAGTCTGGTTCAAAAGGAGTTGCCAAATTGTCTATCTCCTCAAAAGTTGAAAATACTTTGTTGTTTATACAAAAATTTTTTAATGTCAATTTCCTAAGCTGTTATTTTTGTAAAAATTCAAAATTAAAATTTAATTCTTTGTTTTTTTTATTATTAAATATTATAAAATTTTAAATATTAATTATTTCTAATACTGCAGTTTTGTATAACAAAACAATTACTCTACTTGAGTTTTGTTAATTTTAACTTAAATTCAATATTCGTATCGGTATCGATATCGGCAATATTTTATTTTGAGAATCGCATCGGCAAATAGGGGTATCGTTACATCCCCACTATTTATATTATTCTTCGCATTGAAGTTCCGGACATTTAAAGCTGAGTGGCACGTTTACGAGTCAATGCTACAGAGTTCTCATTTAAGCTCTTCCGAACTATTTCCATATTATATTTTCTTCGTATAAGATAAGTCACTAGCAGATCCCTATGAATGAAAACGAGCAAATATATTGCGTACATGATTTCGTGGTGGTGCATTTCTGGTGTTAAAAAAATTTCGAATTTTCTTTGGGCATGAATTATTGAATTTCGACTTGCAAAATAAAACTCAACCATTTTTGCTCGTTCCTCAATTGTATACATGGCTACTGAATATCCCAAACGTTGTTTCTAATACTGAAAAATTATAAAAACTATATAAAAATTAAAATTTTCAGGGCCTTATAACCCACCCTGTACAATACATTTTGGGAATGAATTTAATACACAAATACCAAGTACGTATTTGTATTTGAAATGCAAGTATTTGAAATACTGCCATACCCTGCAAATACAAAACCACTAACATAAAGAATTTTACAATGTAAAAAAATTGTTAGTAGTAAGTGAAAAGTTGAGTACACGGATAGAAAAGGCGTCGTAATGCTAATGTATCTTGACATCAGTACTATGACAAGTGTCTTTGTTTTCATCTTCATTGTGATGTCAGCCTGGAATTCTTTGCAAATGTAATTTTGCACATGGACATGACTTCGTTAAAAAATTCTGCTTTTTAAGATGTTTGTTGCTCTTTTTCTAATAATCAGGTATATGATGAAAATCTAGCAGCTGTGATGAATTTCGAGCGATTTTAAAATCCATTTCTGAATTATAGTCTTGATTTTTTGTTCGAAATAAAGTTTATTTAACATATCCATGTATATATATAAAAGTGAGGCCAAACCACTTGACCGATCATTTTGAAATTTTCACAGAAAATAACTGTGACCCTGGAAGAGACATTAGCAGTTGATATAGGACAAAGGGGCGATGCCACGCCTATATAACCCAAAATGTTAAATCGTTATATCTTAGGAATTTTTTGGCATAGGATGATGATATTTAGTACATATAGTGTTAGTATGAATAGAAATAAGCTCCATTAAAAAAGAGGGCGGAGCCACACCCCTTTATAGAAAAAGTAAAAACCACCATATCTAATAAACTACTGAACCGATCGTCATCAAATTTCCACAGTAGGCGACTGCCTTGAGTTTCTGAACTTTAAGCTATATAAAGATGTGGTTGGAAAAAAGGGCGGTGCCACGCCAATGCAACCCAAAACATAAAATCCTCATATCTTAGCCAATATTTGGAGTAGGACGATGATAGTTGGTATATATGGTATTGTTATGAATAGAAATACGTTGCATGAAAAAAGTGGGATTGGCAACGCCCCTTTATGTCGATTATATCTAATTAACTGCTGAACCGATCGTCATCAAATTCTCACAGTAGGCTGTTGTTATAAATTAATGAGCCCTAGGCTATGTAAAGTTGTGGTTGGACAAAGGGGCGGTGGCACGCCTAATCAACTCAAAATTTATAATCCTCTTATCTTTGATACTGTTTCACGTATGTAGGTGTTGGGATAAGTAAGATAGCTGCAGGGGAAGTGCTACCCCCATAGGACGCCAATGCTTAATATCGCATATCGTAAGAACTGTTATAGTGCGAATGATCAAACTTGGTATTAGTCACTCTTATGGAAAACTACACCTTTAAAAATATAAATAAAGAGGGTAGGCGCAGGGCGAGTAATACCCCCCATAGGAAGCATATATTTAATATCGCGAAACTGAAAAACTATTACAGCGAGAGTCTTCAAATGTGGTTAAATCCACTATTATGGTAGGCTATAAATTCCAAAATAAAAATGGGTGGGCTAGACGAAGGAGGAGCAATACCCTCCATAGGACGAACATATTAAATACTTCATATCTGAAGACAAAAGTCTTCCAGCTTTGAAGGACCCACCCTTATGGTAAACTACACCTTTAAAAATAAAAATATAATATATAAATGAAAAAGCCTATGTTTGTTTATTCTCTACAGACTCCTAAGCTATTGAGCCGATTTTCCTGAAAGTTTCACAGTAATTTCCTGATTACTCGGCGCTTGACATAGGCTACTAATATATTTTAATCAAGCAGGCGTGGCAACAACCATACAATAAAAATATGAATAACCTTATATAACCTTATGAAAAAGTCGGCTGGATTAGACAAGCGGGCGTGGCACCTCCCACACAATTGCAATAAAGATTTCTGCGTTTTTGAAGTACTGTAATAGTGAAAGTATTCCAATTTTGTACAAATAGCTTAGATAATAATCCACAACATATTTGAAAAGGTAGTTATAATGGGAAAAGTAGGCATGGCACCTCCCATACGAAGACACTTGAAATTTCTGTATATCATCTGTTGAACGGTTACTGTAAAATCATTCAAATTTATTCCAAGATGCTTTACTTTTTAAAAAAAATTTATTTCGATGGGGTACTATATAAAATTAAAAAGAATAAAAAGAGAAAAATGTTTTAAAATATATTTTTAAAGATACTGAAAATTACATAATCGATTTCAAATCGTGCTGTTTTCAAAAACGTTTTCCATCACATGCCCGATTAATTTTCTATACCGATGGAACAATTTTAACACTATCTGTACCAGATATCGAATTTCAACAAATGCTGACTGGGAAAGTAACAAATGCTATCATCATCATGATCATCGTCATTATCATCCTGAAATAACCATGTAAAAATTCAGTTTTGTTTGTTGTCTTTGCCACTACTGGCCGACAACGCTCAACCGACCATTACGGTTGGTCTGCAGTTCTTTATGTTTTCTCGCTTTCGTTTTTTTTTTTTTTTTTATTCATATTTAGTCAATATTTGAGTTTTGGCAGACAATAACCAACATGCAGTCGCAGCAAACAGCAGCACCAGGGTTGAATGAAAATATTTGCCAGCAATTTTCGTTTAAATGCCAAAGCAATGTTTTGCATTCATATCTCTCCACTTTTTTCGGTTACGTTGTTTTTTTTCGAAATATTTTAAGCAAACAATAAACTCACACCAGAATAGGAAAACATAAACATACGTGGGTAATACGAAAAGTTACCAGAGTTATGGTTTTTATCGTTTTCTCTTTGAAAATTGATTTCAACATGTTAAAAAGCCCATTTGAATGTGAATACTTATTAACCTGAAACGAATTTAAATTTGTTTTTGATCTGAAAAACTTCGACTATTTCGCTTAAAAAACATGTTCTGGCGTATTTTCATTTGGTTTTTTATATAATTTACACAATTTCCAATCCAAAAAAGTTTATAAAAAAATTTTAATCAGTCAACACTTGATAAATACTGGACCTATTTAACTCTGTTTGTATTATTGCAATTGTAATGGCATAATTTCTGTAGAAGAAAATAATTTGTATAGAAAAAGTTTTCTTCACATTCATGCAAAGAAAGTTGCAAAGCATAATAAGTGTCTTAAAAATATATCGCTTCAAATTGCCATTTGTGCAAATTGACAGACTTGCGAAACTCGTTGCATGAAGACCACTACTAATTGTTGCGTAATTTCAAACAATTAATGACATTTTATAAGAAACGGTAATACAACAATTAACAGTAAGAAGATATAACTTTGATAAGAATCCAACTTGTAGAATACGAGCAAATAATATTCTTTTCATTAATTTATTTATTAATGACGTGCTAAACTCCCAAATTTTATTTTTGATAAAAACACTGAACTTTATTGTTGTGGGAATTTAGAAAATCTAAAAAGATTATACAAATAAGACCATAAAGTGAGTAAGAATTTTAAATACTCAGGTCTTACTTGTAGCAATACCATAGCTTCAACAAAGCCACAACAATAAACAGGGAATTTATCTTTTTTTACACTCCCCTTCTTTTCCATATTCTTTTCTTTTATAATGTATGTTAAAGGTATTATAGAGAAGCTACAGGAAACGGCTTTAACCAGTTTTCGTTATGCAAAATTGTTAGTGATATGCAATCCCAAACTTTATTTAAGTTCATGTTTATGCAATTTCTTTCGATTATAATAAAAAAAACTTGTCTGCTAATCTTCGACCAAAAAATATTATTTATTAAATTCAATCATCATTTATCAACAATTTATATAAAAAACCTTTTAGTAATATATTTTTTTTTTATTTAACAAAAACAATGTTAATGTTTAGGAATCACTTCCTTTATAACTGTTCCGTTTACCCCACGTTATTCAATGGGCATGGTAACATTTAATAAATTAGGCCCTTCGCAACGCGACAAAATAGCCGCATACCGAGTGAAACAATGTTAAATTGAAGAGCAGACCGATGTGTGTGTGTGTGTGTGTGTGTGTGTGTGTTACAATCACCATATTCATACATCTGCATCTCTGTACAAATAGATTCAAATAAACAATTGTTTTCATTCATACATAGAGAAGCAGTGTAGGAAACACACACACAATGAAAGCAAATTAAAAATTACCATACGCACACATGGATAAATGTGCATGCATATAAACCTTTACATACATTAAATGCAGCATCCTTCATTCTTTTAGCGATTGACCGAAATCTACCCACTTTGACCATAACACCTGGTCATCATGTATAAATGTCCATAAATACTCTTGTATGTAAAAAACCAACACATATTCATGCACACATCCACACAAACACAAGCCGATATAGTCATCAAGTGTACATGTGACTGTAGGAGTTTGTGTATTTATAAAATGTATTATACAATTAAGCAAACAATAAAACCATACACCATGGAAATCATCTTGCCCCTTTTTCGTCGGAATACCCCGCATTAATCCACCACTTAACTTTTACTGCATAAAGCAAACAAATGCACAAACTTACACGCTGCCAGACAGACCTGCACACATACAAATAAGATATTACATGGTTCTATAATTGCATTATTTCACTTATTTTTCCTCCGTTTTCTTTCTCTCTCCCCCACCAAATTATTTGTTTTCCTTTCTTTTTTTTTTGTGGATTTCCCTCGCTGGCAACACACTACAATTGCAACCATAACTGCAGTGTTGCATTTGTTCATTTACCCTGCCACAACAAAGCTTTCTGCCCATGCATATGTGTAGTTGTGCAACAACATTGGTTAAATATGCCGTCTGCCTCGGGGTCTGATATTCGACCAAATTTGCCAACAAAATATTTTAATTTTTTTTTTTTGTTCATACATTCACGTATTTATTTAAAGAATGAACAAATTTACCAGTAAAAAAATATTGTTTTATTTAATTGTACAACTCGTTGTAATATTTTTTTATGGACATGTTCAATATTTATAGAATACTTTTTTTAGTTACTGCGTTTTTTGTGAACCTTTTTAAAGTGACGATTTACCAATTACAGACAATCATCAGTAATAATTGAAAAGGAGTCAGGAAATTCAGAGTTTTGCAATTTGTTTATTACATGACTGTTTTTTTACAATGCAATTCAATCGAAAATGTCTAAATTTAAAATATCAAATGACTGAATATAATTTTTTTTCTGTGAACTGTTAAGTCATTTTCTGACACAGTTCTTTTTTACTTTCTAGTTAAGCGTTTTAAAAACGCATTTAATTTTTTCATGTTTTCAAAAAGTTTCTTAGGCTTAATTTAACTTTTTTAAGTTGCATAGATATCTTTTCAATAACTCCTTTCCTATTTAGTTTTAAAGGAATTAACAAAGTTGAGTAAAATATTTAAGAATCGATGTTTGGAAAACTGTAATGTATGAAAAACTGTTAAAACGCCGAGATACTTTTAATTAATTTGGGGCAAAGAATCTAAAGCCATAACATTTTAATGTTTTCGCTGCCCCTAAAGAACTTTCTGATTATGTCTTAAGGAAAAGGCTCGAAACCCCTATGGAATTACCAATTATATCTACAGCACAGTAGTTTAGAGGATGATGTGCTGATGATTTATAATCCGATTTAAGAATGTCTATCCTACCGACTGGCTGACAGGCCGATCATGTAAATCTTGATCGCGAAGTACAGGTCGAAATATTAGAGATACATATTAAATTAAAATTAGCTGTGTGCGTATAAATTATTTTAAGGTCCCATTGAAAATTATGAGAAGTGGTCTACAATTTAACATAGCCCCTTCTTTCTGAAATAGAACCTTTGTGCCCATAAATCATCTTATTTTGTTGGTACTTGGATTAAATTTGATCCAAACATATTCTGTAGCAATATTAATCTTCTTACTAAATTTTACTGGGACTGGTCCGAATTTCCCCATATTTTGTATTGCCATACTTGCTTATAAATAACGATATTGGCATTTAAATTGGCGATAATTGGCTACTATTTCATGACAATGTTGTGCTGGTAGGTCCAGAATAGGTCTACTATAAAACTCCTCCCTAAAATCACAGAAAGACAAAAAAAAAATATGTTATATATATCAGAGCTGTAGAGTCGGATTTGCGTTATTTTTACCGAAGACGGAATTAGATTCGGAGTACCTACAAAAACACGCCACTCGGTATTACACGTGCATTTAAAACTCAAAGAAATTTTCAAATGTTTCCCAAAAAAAAAAAAAAATCATCGAAATTGGGCACGTAATATTTAACAGTTTTATCTTTGAATAAGTGGATTTTAATTTATTATACAGAGTGGACCAAATCGACAGAAGAGGCTTGAATTCCTTTTAAAATAGAATAATAAAAGTGTGTGATAATATAAATTATTTTCATATTTTAAAAAAAAGATGTTTGGGGTTGTTTTTAAGATCTGTGTTTAATTTCAAACGCTCGGCTGAATTGCAGTCATTCACTTGTGCTTAAATTAAATAATGACAGAAATTCCTGTTAATTTTGAAATCAAATATTTTAACCGTTCATACTGAAAGATGTTCAACATTGTATAGAAATAGTGTTGTTATAATCCTTAGAATATCCAGATCCAGATATCATGGATCGCCATGATATTATCACTTCCACAAGCCTCCGCAGATCGAGTATTTTCTTCACTCAGAAACATCAGACCTGAATTAGGAGCTTCAATGAAGGCATATATTATTAAGGCTGTCCTATTTTTAAATTCAAATGCAGGGTAATTTTTTATTTTAGATTTACCATTTGATGATTTGTTTATTTTATTTGAAAATTTTTATAAAATTAAGTATACCGTCACCTGAAATGCAAACGGACGTAACCACATAAAAATTCAGTTCTTGTTTAACTTGTGTTCGTTTTACTAAATTAAAAATCCATTTTTAGACCCCTGCGATTAATAATGGCGACTTTATTAAAGAAACACCAAGAAAACCTTGTTACTATTGATTTTGTAAGGTGTTTTGCTTCTCCTCTAAAAATATAAAAATTAAGTTATGTCCGTTTGCATCTATTGTGACGATAAACAAACATATTGTTACGAAAATAGATTTGTCTAAGAATTATTTATGGTCTTAGTTATAAGTTATCTTGTAAATTATTGTTTTATGTCATATTAGTTACTATTTTTAAGAACGCCACTGTACTAAATTCTAGCAATCGTCATTGTACACTTTAGATTTAGATGTATAAGTTATTTTAAAATAATTCGAACACAACCTTCTAGAAACTACTAGACGGTTCTTGAACCAACTAGGAATAGTTTTGAACTATAAATACAGGCTAACTCATAAAAGTTTAGTTTAGTTTGATTGGAGACATTAAACGGTTCAAATCGATACTTACAATAGTGCTTAAAATTTGTGAACATTATAATTAATTTCAATAAAGTTTGTTAAGTTGAATTTGTGTGTGCATCAATTTTAATTTGCAATTAAAAGAACTCAAAGGTTTATTAGAAATTGAATAAACCTTAACGCGTTTTATTAAGTAAAAACGTAACAATATTAATAAAAATCAAATGTAAAATTAATACATTGAAGCAGGGCTGTGGAGTCGTCAGAAAAATGTACTAAATCCGACACCCACTCCAAACGCTGAAATATTTTTAGTGCGACGCCAACGCCAACTCCTTTTATGACTTTAAACTCTTTTTATAACCTACACCACTAGTGGTGATTGAGGGTATACCAAGTTTGTCATTCCTTGTGAAACTTTTTCATTATGCTTCTAAGACCCCATAAAAAATATATATTCTGGTTTCTTGAGTAATTCTAAGTCGATTTAGCCATGTAGCATCAGAGCTATGAATCAAACTATAGATATAAATATTGACAATTTTGTTACAAAAACTAATATAAAAGGTGGCATAATCCACGACATGATATAAGATTTTTCACAAACTCGTTCTATATGACTAGAAATCATACTGCACGTCTGAAAATGTAATAAGTATTGCTATCATATTAAGACTAGAAATCACACTGTCAAATTTTGTAAGGATCGGTCCAAAACTTACCCTAGGCCCCATATAAACCTACTTTCGGTAACCGCTCGGTATGTTAAAAAACGATTTAAATAATGCTATTGTAGTACAATTTGGTTCGTCAAAGATTTATAGTACTAAAAATCAGACTGTAAAATTTCGTGAAGCTCGGGCCATAATTTACATATAATGTCCAATATTATGCTCACTCTAGGAAATTATTTAAATACGCCTAAAACCGTAGCAGATATAGATATTGTGGTAAAATTGGGTCCGATTTTGGTTCATATGGCCAAATAATATCATGCAACTTTCTGATTATTGGTCAATATTTACCTTAGATCCCATATTAAACAGCCGTCTGAAAAGCACTTTAAACGCTAAAACGAATTTCACTTCTGTATTGATATTTGTTCCATTTAGATTTTTAATAACAGAAATCACTATACAGGATTTCGTGACTTACCAATTATTTAATTTCGGCATAAGCTGCTACGAATCATGATATTTTATTTAAGTTAGTTCAAATTGCTAGAAATAAAAGCATAACACGGTCTGATTGTCGCTTAAACCGGATTGTGGTTTAAAGTGGAACCAGTTTTTATCTGACGTCCGTTTTTATAAAGATTATTTAATAATTTATAGCTCTCATATATTCTTACTGTCGGTGGAGCATAACAAATATTCGGCAAAGGCGAATTTAGCAATCTTACTAATTTTTAATGCTGTACCTTTAACTGGTTATCAAGAAAATCATTATGTAAAAATTTCAAATGCATAAATGCAATATCGCCCATTTCAAAGAATTTTTATTTTGGAATATATTGAAAAATGTTTTTTAATTTTTTAAAAGATTTTATTTGTTGTGCTTAATTCCCTATTTTTATTCTTGATGAAACACTGAAATTTTATTGTTGGAGGATAAGCTGTTTCTATGCTCATTTCACTGGTTGCTTAGGCCAAATCATCAAAAACGTTTTTCCCAAAAAAAATTTATAAAAGCCAAAAATATCAGCAAATAAGAATTACAAACACTTAAAAAGTCTTATTTGCAACGATATCAAAGCTTAAACAAAATTTCAACAATAAAACAGTGCGTTTATATTTTATTACATTCCCCACTACAATTAGTTGGAATTCTCCCAACATCAATTGTAGTTGGAAGTGGCTAAAAAAACAAATTTAAAACCAAAACAAATTGCTTTGATTGTTTTCGCAAGAAATAAAAATAAAAATAATTTCCCAGTTTAGTTTTTTATGCACTGACAACCAGTGAAATGCGCATAGAAACAACTTATACTCCAACAATAAATTTCCAGTGTTTTATCAAGAATAAAAATAGGGAATTAAGCACAACATATAAAATTTTTGAATAAATAATTGTATTCCCAAAAACAACTTTGTTAAGTTTTTTTCATTTTTTATGCCGAAGAATTTTGGAGTCGGAGTCGCGTGTTTTTGTGGGTACTACGACTCCGACTCCTACTCCAGTACAAAAACCTCAACTCCGACTCTTAAAGTGTATTTAAACAAATGTTTAATTAACTATTTCCTAGCTAGTTAATTCGTTTGATGTTTTGTTTTGGTAGTTGTGTTTTTTTTGTTTAATAGGAATGTTAAAAAAAAGGTGAGACTTTTATTTGAAAAATGACTTTTTTGTGAAACTTTTTGTTTTAAAAAACGACTTTTGTACGATTTTTTTCAAAATTCACAACGGTAGCCCTGTCCACAGACCTGACATGTATCATAGACTTCAATAGTGACATAGCTCAAAAAAATCAAGGTAAACGCGTTTAAAGTTTTTAATTTGTTCTAACCACTTAGAAAAAATAACGACACATTCTTTTCAAGCGGGGAAAGTATAAAAGATATAAAAATGAATTTTTTACACAATATAAAGAAAAACAAAGCGAACAGTTCTGAATCCCTAACTCCAAAACTAATTTTTTTTTTTTTTTTTGATTAATGACACTATTGAAGTTAATGAGTCATATGTTCATGTATTGATCTATATAATGCTCAATACAAAAAACTCTTACATGAATATTAATGTCAACAAATAATTTTGTTCTGGCGGCTCCATTTGACCATGGGCTCTAAAATGTGTTACTAAATAATGGGGTGTAGGGTATTATATGGTCGGACTTTTCTGGCTATACTTGTTTTATTGTTTATTTGCCGAAACCGAATTCAAAAAATAGTGGCCGGTTCAGCTATTACAATTTTTGGAACTGTTACGAATTACGTTAATATATTTGCCTGCAAACGGCCTATGATAATCAGCAATTTTTATAAAAATTTCGCGAGTTTCATCTGATTTAGCGCAAATTCGACGTTCAAAAAATTCAGATGTGCATGCCACACAATCATCAACGTAAGCGCAATATTTTCAATAGTGCTTTGTAATTTTTGCGTTGAGCAAGTGATCATGAAAAGACACACCACAACACCGTCTCTAAATTTTTTAGATGTTTTACAATTAAAATCCGGTGTTCTATCGTAAAATTTTGTTCAGCTCAATGGATAAGTTAGTAAACAAAATTCCGTATTTGGGCTAATAAGCAACGCGAAAAATACCAAGAGCACACATTTCACCCATTAAAAACAACGGTATGGTGTGGTTTATGGGCTGGTGGAATCATTGGTCCATATTTCTTCAAAATGTTAATGGTAGTCGTAATCGCACTATGTAAACGGACTATGGGCTTCCTGAAATTAAAGCGCATTGTCTCGGTGAGCTCTAGTTGCAACAAGACCGCGCTCCCAGCCATACAGCGCGTAAAACAATAACCTTGCTGAGAAATCATTTTGGTAAGCACTTAACTTCACGATTTGCTATTGTAAATTGGCCACTTAGACCGTGTGATATTCAACTTTGGACTATTTTCTTCAGGGATATATCTTCAGGAATGAGCCAGCTACGGTTAACGCTTTGGAAGCCAACATTACTCGTGATGTAAGCGAGATGCCAGTCGCTATTTTCTAACGAGTCCCCCAAAATTGGGTTTTCCGAATGGACCACCTCAGACGTAGTCATAGCCAACATTTACATGATATCATTTTCAACCAGTAAATTCCATAAATTTTTATTTTAACCGATAATAAAAATTTTAAATTCACTTTGAAGTTCATGTAATTTATTTTACATTATAAATCAAACCTCAATATGAATCACCCGATATAAACATGCATTCAATGCAGATTTGAAAAGCTTCAATCTCAGCTGTCAATTTTTTATTTTCTTTTTAGTGGGAAATAAAAACGTAATTATTTAGACTTTCACAAAACCGTCTATACAAATAAATTTGTCTGCCAAGATTATACAAAAAAAGGTCTCAATTATTAAAAAACAAAAGGCGAAAGGAAACTAGGCCCAGGTTAAATCCCAAATACAACAAATAAATACTTCATTCAGGTTAATGATATACCATTATATGGTTAATCTTAGTCGTTCTACTTTTTATACTCGTACAATATTTATTTATTTAACAATGTAAAAAAATAAATATGTAACAAAAAAATAAAAAGCGAAAAACACAGAAAAGGTTGATATCAAGCTTTTAACTTTCAGCCAGATAAGATCTGGGAGAAAAAAAAACAGAAACAGGACACAAAGAACAAGTGAAGTTTGATTCTTTCATTCTTGTTTTGTTTTTGCTTGTTTTACACTTTGACTAAATGACCTGTCAAATGGAACAATAAAGCAAATAATCTCAAACATTAAAGGTAACAAACAATAATTGTGACACATTTTTATTACCCTCCCCCCCTTCCTTAAAAACCAATTGATAAGGAATACCCATACTTTTTCTTATAAATAAACAAATAAATATAACATTGTGCATATCATAAGAGGATCAAGAGAAAAGGAAACCCCTTTTGTGTTCTGTTTTGTTTTGTCTTATTTTATTTAATCCTTAATAATAACAATAAAATACATGTAGTTAAAGGATGAAGATAAATATGGTATATAAACATTAAGTCGATTTTGAAAACAAACAAACAACAACGACTCGTATAACAATACTGAATAAACCAACCAACAAACTCAAACTATTGACTCATCCTTTTTTTCTTATTTTGTTCACCCATCCTCCAATTTAGATCTTGATGTATCCCCCAGAATTGTTGTCTTTTGGAAAATCAATACTTTGAGAAATTTTAAGGATTCCTCATGTAACAAGAGTTGAAGTTACTGTGATACGAGCATATTGAAATTATTGTCCATTTTTATAGTCGAAATTCTTATCTGCTTTGGTATTCGAATTTTTTGGATACAATTTAACGTAAAAACTACACTAAACATATACGAAACACTAGTTCGTATATGCTATCACGAAAATCTTATTGTTAAAGGAGGCGTCTACAAAAAAAAAAACAACAACATTTTTCGAACACAATTTTTATAAATTGTCTATATAAATTTTAATATTTATTGTCAGCGATAGCAAAACAATGGAAAATTCGCCATCACTTTAAAAATTAAGAATCTGTAAATAATTATACACATAATATTAATAAATATTAAATTATTATTAGTGTTTAAACTTCAAATGGGATTCTGTGAACTGAGACAAAAAATTAAACCGTATTCCAGTAAAATACTTTATATTATTTGTTAAACTAAAATGCTGGTGTAACTTTTTGTAATTTAGATTCTTCTAAACGGATAAAATTTACACAAAATTTTGTAAAATCTGCCAAGACCGAGCAAAAGATGTTTTACACCAGCGGTTTTCATATCGATATTAGAAACATCTTTATCTGCACAAAATTAAATTTCCTTACTGGCATTTATACAAAATTAAATTTTATTAAATTCTAAAAAGCTTTTAACACAACACAAATCTTAAAAATCTAATACTTGAATTCAGTAAAAAATAACTTCAAATATGTATATTAATGTAATGAATATCTTGAAAATTTTCCTTTCTGGATCTTTGGTACAGACCTTTAAAATTAAATAAAACATTAGTATTCTTGGGAAAATTTTCGTTTTAGTTTTTTAGAGAAAAAAATTTAAAATTTTAAAAATGTTATGTCCACTCGAAGACTGTGTGGTCGCACAACCCTAAAGCCCCCACTGGCAGCACTTTTTCGCTAAGCAACATTCACAATCAAACACACTCTCTGTTTCACAGACCCCACCACAGAAAAAAACTCGTACTGTGAATTACAAACATTGAACGTAAAATTATGAAATAACTCGGAGTATGTGTTTACTGTAAGTAAAATAATAATTGTATGTCTGCATGTTTGTACGTCCAAGTAAAAAAATAAAAAATCAAACAAAAAGACAGACATATAGTAGATGAAAAATAAAATTATATAAAACATTTAGACCAAGAGTAACAGCCAAAAATAGTGATACTTCTCGTACGTATATGAAAAAAGCAAACATGACATAGGAGATACTCGTAGAACAAGAACAACAAAAATAATAAAAATAAATGGAATAAAATAAAATGGGAAAGAGTGTGCAAAAAGGAGATAAAATATTAAATTGACGCCTCGTAAAACTTTCAGTATAATACGGTGAAGCACAAATAAAAACACACATGCATATAAACACACAACACACAGGCAAACTTCATCTAGTTGAGTAAAAAAAAAAAAATAATAAAAAATGACATACACTCACAAGTTAAAAGGAAATCTTTGTACACATACTCTTTCCCTTTCTTTTATGTATTTTATGAATGGACCAACTATTCTGTACTCACACGAACCAGCTCAATTTCAAAGAATCAAGTGAAAAAAATGACTTAACGGGTGTATGTGTGTGCCCTTTTTACACATGCACACATTTCAACAGACCGAAGGATGACTATTACTACTCCAATACATAGTGCAACTAGTCATAATAGAGTAATAAAATTTTTACCGCCACTCTGCCATACATACACTCATAAGCATATTTATATTACCTTTGAAATGACTTGGAAAGAGAAATATACGTATTTTAGGTAAGTGTAAAAGAAAATTCGAAATTCTATCAGAAATCACGTTAAACATTTATATTTCGTATTGAAATAGAGAAATTTTATCATCATCATTTATTGTTAGGTTTATACAATTCGTTTACGAAATATTTTGCAAGACTCTGTATTGTGCATCAAACTTTTTTAGCTTGACCTTCGCCCTTGGAAAATAACATGAAATGTCGTTTTTCACACCCAATATCTAAAGCAACATTTTATCGCTTAATGTAAAATTGGTTTGTTTTGGTAGTCGGTGATCAAGAGTGAACATAATCGTACACTTGTAGCTACACCCTACTACAGAACACACATACATACATTGTTAAAAAAGAAATGAAATTTTTATGACTTACACACACTGTCACAACCAAACGGCAAATTACGAAAGAATAAACAGTTCGTTAAAATACTCGTATTTAGGATTTCAAAATTTATGAAAAATAAACAACAAATTTACAAACGAACACACACTCGTTCAAACACACGGAAACTTTTCAAAAGTTCGAGTGTTTGATACCTGCAGTTCCCGCATGTGATTTGTAGTAATTGGGATTGTTGTTAGTTGATTGCCTGTTTGACATGTGTATGAGTGTGTGTGGCCACCCTCTTTATGTATTATTGAAAGTAGTAAATATTTTCATATGTGATGATTTTTGTTTACCCATACAAATTTAACCCTTGAAACCTTCTCCCCTACCTCATGCTGTTAGTCCTTAATAAAAACAGCTTTAAACTTTGACTAGATGACGGGCTGCTGGTTGCTGTTGTTTGTGTAGCTCTTGTTGTATTTATTTTACAATCAAAGGTTTATTTGTCATTTATTTATGAAAATAAAAATAGATTTTTATGAATTACAATCTTGTTTTGTTTCAATTTTTATACTCTTCAATTGCTTTGGCATTTTAAGACAGTTTAGCACTTTTATTTATTATTACATTTTTTGTTATCTGTAACAAGTAGAAAGGAATATGTGTTTCTAATAAAGGCATCGTAAAAAATTAAGAATTAATTAAAATACATAAAAAAGCATATTGTGAACATACTTGTACATACATATCGTCATTGCTCCGACAAAATCAGCTATGCGTTTTGATGGCATGTCATAACGTCCAGAGTCATAGTGTCCATGGACACTGCGACACTTTTGAAAGTGTCATAACGTCCATGGACACTATGACACTTTGCAAATGGACATTATGACACTTTCAAAAGTGTCATTAGGTCCATAATTACTAAAGTAGTTTAATACAAAAATATTATGTGCATATACGCAGAGAAAAAGATGTTTCATTATGGTCCCAACCAACAAAACTATTTTTAAAGAATCTTATTTAACCATAATATGGTTGTTGGTGACAATGATTTGGTTAAATGAAACATAATATGGTAAAATAAATTTTAAAATTTTTCTCTGGGTGTATATATTTTTTTCTTTTTTAGAAGCTAACTAAAGCTTCTCTGCATAGTCGGCTTTCGTTAGGAAACAAGGCAGATTTTAGAAGCTTTACTTAGCGAAGCCGGTGTTTGTTATACCATAGAGGAGAAAATACTTGCGCCCGGCCGAAGGCCGGCTGTGTAGAGAAGCTTTAGTTAGCGAAGCCGGTGTTTGTTATACCATAGAGAAGAAAATCTTTGCGCCCGGCCGAAGGCCGGCTATGATCCCAAATTGGTTTACATTCTTGCTTGCAAGAATTTTTGGCATTGTACTTACTTATTTTGAATATCAACAATATTATAAGTTAAGTTGTGGACATTATGACACTTTGCAAAGTGTCATAACGTCCGCGGACGCTACGACATTTCTTTGATGGACACTATGACACTGGACGTTATGACATGGCACCTGCGTTTTTTCCTGGGCTTTTCAGGGGAGCAAACAACCCGCTTTATGTACTTACCTTAGCACATATTTTAAAAGTGTATAAATGTTAACACTCCTTTAAGTATTTCGTGAAATAAAACTTCACTTATTGGTCAGTGGGCAGCTATAGCAATTTTTCTCGAAAAACTACACATAAGTCATTTTGTTGGAGCATTTATTATAATTATTTTTTTAAAAATAGATGTTTTTATTTGAAGAAATAATGAGTATTTTTATTATATCTGTACTGAAATTTTTATTTGGAAAGTCCAATAAGGAAGAATTAAGTAGTTGAAAAACTTCAAGGACGTGGAACTTTCGAAAAATTGTGAAAAACCTGCAGATATAGTTATAACTTTACCAAGCTAAGATACATATGTTGAATCCGACAATTCGGACATAGAATAGAAAGGGGACTTAGGGAGATTGTCTCTTCCAATTACGACAAAAATTATGCAAAACGCCGCCAAAATCTTAGACGCCGACCAGTCCAAATTCAGGGACTTTGAAAGCTGGCCTGACAAAATAAATTTTGCAGCCAATTAATGCACGCAAAGAAAAAACATGGTTGATCCAATCACAATCGCGAACTATCATTAATGTTTGTGGTTATGATTGTGTCAAGCACGTCCTCAGTAACAATATATGTTCAGACATGTTTTTAGCTTATTTTTGTCTCAAAAATATTATTGGGTTTAGAAGAAAAACCCAAATGATCTTCCTAACCATGTTTCTATATTTCCCAACACCATGCAAAATATATATTTGAACATGTTATATGGTTCTAACAATAAACCCAATAAAAAAATATATTTTAAAAAATTTCATGTTTTATTAAAAATACTTTGTATCATATACAAAATTAAATAAAATTAAATACATACATTTATACATATACAACTTACCTGTTTCAATAAACGTATAATAATTTATATCCTTAATTTTGCAATCAGTCCATGCACTTTTTCTCCCGAAAAACTTTTATTATTTTGTAGTTATTCATGTTTCCCGATTAACTGACTCCCGCAGACGGAAAATGACGTGCAAGAAGATTTTATTTGCTTTAAATACACACACTATTTGTTTTGACAATAAATGTTTGCTCTTTTAGAGAATGTGTTTTAAAGCGAACAAAAATGTTTGTATCAAACATACCTTTTGTGTAGAGCTATATTATGGTTTTAATTGCATAGTTGAAAATATATACATTATAATAGCAAACATTTTACATAATGAAATATGTTTAGCTAGATCATGGTAACTGTTTAGGTGTAAAACACCATATAATATTATTATAGTAAATTAAAAAATGTTAAGGAGAAAAAATATTTTTCCAAGCTATATAAGGACTATAATAAGTTTATTAGGGTAAACATATTAGGCAAATATGAATAAAAATGGTCGTAGTGACCATTCATAAATCATGTTTTTTCTCTGCGTGTGCACCCCTTTTGTATCTTTACGATGACTTTGTGGAAGTGCAGGCGTCATTTATTTTTACTACACCATTTTTCATTGAAAATGAGAAAATTCCAGATGAAATTGAGAAAATTCCAAATGAAAATGAGAATTTCAATTTGAAATTGAGAAAATTCCAATTGAAATTGAGAATATCAATTTGAAATTGAGAAAATTCCAATTGAAATTGAGAATATCAATTTAAAATTGAGAAAATTCCAATTGAAATTGAGAATATCAATTTGAAATTGAGAAAATTCCAATTGAAATTGAGAATATCAATTTGAAATTGAGAAAATTCCAAATGAAATTGGGAAAATTTAATTTGAAATTGAGAAAATTCCAAATGAAATTGAGAAATTTTAATTTATAAAATTGATTTATATATATTTTTTAATATTCATACAACGAACGTACATAACAAACATAATGATGGAAAAAATTAAAATAAATACAAATCGCAGTATTATTGACTAACAGGCACATCTTTCAGATCCAGAGCAGATTGGTAAAACTTTGTAGTATGTTGTATGGCTCCACTGCAATATCCAGTAGTTGTACATGTCTTAGAAGCATCACCTCTTCTAAAAAGTCAAGTCTCTGCTCTTCTACTAAATTGGGGGAATAACGTTTGGTATCATCTTTGTTTTCACAATACTCTCCAGCTACACTCCTGCGTTTGAGCCCCTATTGACCGATGCTTAACCCCATTGAAATTATTTGGTCAAAAATAAAAAGTATGGCGAAAACAAATATGAATGTACCGAACGTAATTCCCCCCAATGTAGGAGAGCAAAGGCTTGCTTTTTAGAAGAGGTGATTAAGGCTTCTAAGTATACATGTCTTACTGTCTACTGGAGATTGCAGTAGAGCCATACAACATACTACAACGTTTTATCAATCAGCTTTGGATCTGGCAGATGTGGTCAATAATACTGCGATTTGTATTTAATTTCATTTCTTTATCCTGATGTTTGTTGCATGAATATAATAAAAATCATATAATTCAGTTTTATCAATTTAAAATTAAAATTTCTCAATTTCATTTGGATTTTTCTCAATTTCAAATTAAAATTTCTCAATTTCAAGTTGATATTCTCAATTTCAATTGGAATTTTCTCAATTTCAAATTGATATTCTCAATTTCAATTGGAATTTTCTGAATTTCAAATTGATATTCTCAATTTCAATTGGAATTTTCTCAATTTCAAATTGATATTCTCAATTTCAATTGGAATTTTCTCAATTTCAAATTGATATTCTCAATTTCAATTGGAATTTTCTCAATTTCAAATTGAAATTCTCATTTTCATTTGGAATTTTCTCAATTTCAATGAAAAATGGTGTAGATGACAACTTATTCACGAGTGTAAGCTTACTCAAAGGCCTGGAGAAACTAAATATTGAAGCTACTTAAGCGTTATACGAAAATCGTGTTTCCAAGTAGTTAAAGTTTAGAAGTAAACCTCAGTTTTCAGTGAAACATCAAGGCACATAAGACAGCATGCAGACAAACATATGTTCTTCTTATAATGCTGAATATTCTATCTACCCAAATCAGTGCTACTTTTCATAACTTATAAATTCAAAAATATGTAAAGTACTATTTTAAAAGTATTTTTACAATTGTTTTCTTTAAATTAAACCAAGAAAACAATATAATTATTTTTCTATGAAGTTTGATGTACTGCTAATTTGTTAGCTGAATGCCCACTGTTTTCTTCAGTTGCTGGGTAAAAAAACACAAATTATTAAATTGTTTCCGCGAAGTCGCTCAACAAAGAATGTATCTTAGACAAACAGGACCATGTGCTTAAAATTTCATTCCAAAAAAAAAAGTTCTTAATATGAAAGGAAATGTATTAAGTATTTTAAAAACCGAACATTGAAAAGTTAAAAAAGTAATAAATAGAGAGCTAATGATTTAAGTTATCATAGAATGCATGGCAATCTTTATGCATATATTTTTTGAGTGATTGCAGACTTCTATATTTTGATCGTTCTATTTAAATTTTCTTAGTGCACCCGGAGAAAAAATATTTTACTTTATGGTCGCCTCCAGCAAAGTTATTTTAAACGAAAAATTTTAAATATATTATCGATAATTTAACCACATTATCGTCATCGGCAACCATATTATGGTTAAATAAGTCATCCATCAAGAAGTCACAGCCATATTATGGTTGCCTCCGAACATGTTAACGAAGAAATAAACTGAAAGAAGTTTGTTATGTGGTGTTGTTAGTGAAGAAGATAGAAAAAAAGGTTTTCATTATGTTTGGAATTTATCCACGTGGGATGCCAAAAACACGTTCATAAACGGGTTGGTCGATAGATTTTTGATATATTATTAATCTACCTGTTATAACTATTATTTATCTATATCTAAGTAGTGAAGAAGACCAGATACTCTGGCGAGAATAGAACCTACAACCATAGCACTGATGTAACAGCTCATTATAAACACGCCTGCCGCTGCACCCTTTTTTGACACACAATAAATGAAATACGAAAAACGCAGAAACGAGTCGGAATAAACCTGCCAATTGTAGGGGAATGTAAGAAAAGATAAACTCACTTTTTTTGTTGTTGTTTTATTTAAGCTTTGATATTGTTACAATTTAGACCTGAGAGTTTAAAATTCTTATTCGCTTTACAGTCTTGTGTGCATACTTTTCTAAAGTCTTTGGAAAAAGTTTCCTGACGAGCTGGCCTAACCAATCAGTGAAACGCGCATAGCAGCTAACTAGCTTTTCCTCAACAATAAATTTCAGTGCATTTGCAAAAAAATTTAAATTGGGAATTTCGCACGTCATTAATAAATTTTATTAAAAAAAAAGATCGATTTTCGACAAAAACTCGTTCAAAACCTCAGGAAAATCATTATTTTGGAAAAACTGCTACCGACATAGTACAATTTGACTTTGGAAAGGTGATATTTAAAAAAACTTAATTCAGCCGATTTTTTTTATAACCTACTAAAAAAACTCTTAAAACTTAAGATCTGAAAAAGTCAAAAATCTTGTCAGAGTAACGACGGTATGTATGTAAAAACTTGTCTATATACATAAATAAAATTTTATTTTTATAATTTTTCCCGACTAACATTTGGGTGATCATTTGTTGTCAAAATCGCCTAAATTAGTCTACTGAAACCACTTTTAGTGATTAAAGACTGATTTAAAACTTGAGCGATAGAAAAGGATTAAGATACAAACATATGATTTATTAGTATGCTCAAATATGCTTTAATCCGTCTGTTCTTAGAAGCTGAATTTTAATTATTCTTTTTTTTAAGATTGAATCGAATAAATAGTCCGGATGAAATTTTTATGTTTTAAATAAAATAGAATCGTTAAAATCCAATCTAAAACAAAAAAGTTACACGGTTTTTTATTTAGAATATTCCCAAATTTCCTCGTTTTAAGTCTTTTTGGTATGAAAACTGCAGATTCTTAAAACATTGTTTAGATTTTGCAGCCTACAAAAAAATACATGTTGTTAATGATATTAACTTTGCTACCCTCTTCATACTTGATAAAAACATTTCTTTTCTTAAATTGTAATTAAATACTTCAGACAAGTTTAAAACAAATCTGACAAAAAAGAACATCCTTTCAAACTCATACTCCCTTTCCTGAAACGATTTCCTTAAAATAAAAATAAATAAAATAAATTACTTTAACTGAAAGTAGTCATGCTCGTCTTACATTTTTCTACTTGACTTCTTTTTACTTTAAATTTTATCACACCGTATCTGTTTTTTTTTCTGTTTTGCTCCCTCTCTTTCTCACTTTCCTCCACAATTTTGCATTTTTTTTTAAAGGCAATGAGTAAGAAAAGAATTAAAATAAAACAACCAAGTTTGTTTATCTTATTTTAAGTTTGTTAGTTAAAGAAAAATGTTATTCTTAAACGCAACGAAAATCCAAATGCCGGGTGTTACTTGCCGCACCTTTTTCAACATTTAATTGTAATTTCCGGTCACCTTTTTTTCTCACTTCTTTCGTTAATGTGAAGGTAGAAAACAAAAGTGTTATTTAGCAATAGAAGAATATCATTTGGAATAATAATCTTTTCAAATACAACCGCATTATTAGCTGAAAAATGCTTATCAATAAATGAAAAAGGCAATACACAAACAAAAATCACTTTGTTCTACATACAACAAAAACAACGAGAAGAATTAACAACAAACAGATTTAAATACAGACTGGCAGTTGGACAGACAGGCAGACAGACAGATAAGACAGCAGAACACAACCCCTTTTTCTTTGTTTTAAAAAAAAATGTTCATTGTCGACTTAATCTGAAAGTAATTTACACAACTCTTACGTTTTTTTGTTCGTAATTTCCCCACCTTCTTTCTTATGTAATGCCATGTCCTTCTGTTTTTATTTATTATTTTTTGCGTTTTAGGAGGATGTTTCTTGAGTGCGAAGAGCGTTGCTTCATTTGAATAATTTTGTTTGTCGGCCAAAATGGAAAGATGGTTGGAAAATAATTAATACATTTCAAATCCTTCTGGTCTCAAAGTGGCAAATTTAATGGATTTTCAAAACTTAATTTACACTTTTAAAAGATGAGATTATACGTAATAATTACATGGATTGCAAGGACGATTTATTACTTGTGTACAAAAATTAGGCACATTGATTTAAAAGCTTTATTCATTTATTTTATATACGAAAATTACATCACTTAAGAAAGCGAATAAAAATTCGGTACTCAATGGTTCGTCATAACCAGTGTTGCCAAAAGTTGGGAAAAATCCCTATATGTTGGGTTTTGTGATACTAAAAAAGGAGCGTAGGGAAAATCGGACTGATTTTTTATATATACCAAAATGAAGGTATTTTTTACTCATTTTGCCTTTTATCGATATAATTGCTTAAAATGAATTTTTAATAATGATTAATATTTAAAGAGATGGAATTCTTAAGTCCATGAAATGCTCTTGCACAAAAAAAATTAGTACAAATTTTAACTATTGTCTTAACAACTTAACGTAAGCTTCAATAATATCATGCAAAGCCTGGTATTCTGTTCAGTATGTCATGCGAAATGTTGTCAAACTCAATATGTAAAAAATTTCTGTGAAATGCAAACGAAAAAATTTTGATAGAGTTGTACTCTTTTTATGTAACGAAAATCCTTCAAAATGTTTCCAGCAACATTTTTATTTCCCGTGCGAAACAAGTTCAGCTCATATTATTTCGCACAGAATTTTAAGCCACACCTTATCATTATCTGTAATTCCCAGCAAAAACTTTGCTTACAAAATAAGCAGAAAATTAATGAAAACTTGAGGAAAAGAGTACTTATTTTTCTACTAGAAAAAGTACTTATTTTTGTTCGCGATGTCCCAAAAGTAATCCTTTATAATTTGGACAATTACAACCTAAAAAATAATACCTTTATTTTATACTTAAAAGTTGTATAAAAATATGTAGTTACCAAAAGAAACAAGAAATAAATACTTTCAAATTAACTGTAAAAAGGTTAAAACAGACTAATTAAAATTGCTCTGAAATCTTATGGAACTGATAAAGAAAAAGTGTACACAATAATACATTTTTCCAAATGTAAGAAAATATTTAATAAAGAGTGCTTTTGCTGCACAAAATCATTTATAGCTCTAACATTATAAAAACACTGTGTGTGTATTAATACATATATGTAATTATACGGGCCTGTCACAGAAATAAATGTCGAACGAAAGTTTTTTTAATTCCGAGAAAGCTTCTTCAGAAAAAAGTTTTTGTTTTGACTTGCACAATATTGCCACATTTAACTTAAAAATAACAAAATTAAAATTTGTCGGAATTACGAAAATCGATCGAAATGAAAATGCGGATTCAAAACAATTCCGAACAATTTCTGTGACAGGCCTGATTATGTTCTTCAAAAAAACATCGTTAACATTAGATTGATATCACTAATAACGAAAATATATTTTGTTGGTAATTTTGGAACATATTTATGTATATATTTACATACATACATCCCAGCTAGCATAGGCTGTTTGTTAGACGATTATGTTCAATATACAACTCCTAAAAGAGTCTTCTGATAATTATCTGACGAGTTACAAAAACAAAAACATCTAATTTTTTTTATTTTTAATTTTTTTTGTAAATTTTTGGCACGCTCGTCTTTTAATCTTGGAATGAGCCTTTTGAGACTCTCTGTAAGAGTCATATAAGAATTACTGAGCTACCTAAATAAGATCGTTTTTGAAATATGAAAATTCTATTGTCAATGCAATTTCAATAAAACAAACCGATCTAAGGATCTGTAAAATAAGATTTTTCGGCAGGATGATGTTGATTTCCCGACCTTAAGGTTTGTTTGATATAAATTGTATGAAAATGATAAGTTTTGACATGAAAAACACGCTTGATGCCCTTATTTAGGTAGCTCAGTTATACGGCTGAGCATTTCACGAGTTGTAAAATAATCCCTAAGTGAGTCTCAGACGACTCTTGGTATGATTTTTGAAAGACTCGTTAGATAATCTCTACATACATCGTAAACGATTCCCTCTACGATTAATATAAGAGTCCTCCGCTGTGTTGTAGAAGTATCTCACAGAGGAATCAGCTTGTGTAACAGTTACTCCCGTGCGAGGAATCGTCTACAATTAAAAAATGAGCTCGTCGACGATCAAAAACACTCGTCATGAGATTCCCAGTAGACTCCCAGACGATTGAAAATGCTAGCTGGGATTTGATTGGTTTTTTGATTTTCCATGTATTTCACATCGAAATTATTCTTAAAATTTTATAATATTACCAGATATCTAATAAATATTAATATAATATATTGCAAATTGATTTAAAAAATTATTTAAAATTATATAATAATAACTTATTTAAGTCATTATACCAAAGTATTTTTTTTTTTTTTTTTTTTGTAATGCATAATTATGACTAATTTAAGATATTATAATAAAGTTATTATTTTATATAAAACTAATAATACAAAAAGTGGCGAATAAAGCTACAAAGTAATGAATTCAGGAAGTCATTAAAAGTAGCATTGTAAGTTAAGTTTTTGCTGGGTTGTTTATTTTGTTTATGTAAAGTGGTTTTTATAACAATCGTTTCACAAAGAAAATTTAGAAAAGTGCTAAAATTAATAATAAAATTAAATTTTTTTGTTTTTTGATTTGGGAAATTATAAAAATAATATTGTTTTACTTTTTTAATTTCAATTAAAAAACAGGGTTTTTGTTTATCTTCGCAAAACAATGTTGTATACTTGCAACTAATTAAAACGTGAAGTCTTGAAAAATCGAATGACAGATAATATTGATACATTTCAAAATTTTCGTGTGAAATAATCAATGTGGCTCAACATTTAGAGTAATAGGCTTAAGAGTGGAGAACAATCGCATACAATTACTTTTCTAAAATAGTGTAACTAATATGTTTTTAAACATGGATTTTGAACAGTTTTGGGTACAAAAAGTAAAATGATGAGGAAATTTATCGAAACTGGTACGGATTTTGTTTGCTTTACCCAGTGCAAATGCCGATGCATAGAGATAACCATAAAGCGAAACAAATTGGACCAGACAACTTTAAGTTTAATTTGTGTTATAAGATCATTTCCGCAAAATAGTAAAAGAGGATGCATTAATTTCGAATGCACTTATGGTCACTTTGTAAAATTCAGTTCAAAAGCAATACAAATATTCTTTATAAAATAACCTGCTGCTTTTGTGCCTGAATTAAATTAAAATTATAACTTAAAGCTTTACTGCCTATTTTTCAAAATAAAATAAAATTGTTCACTTGCACAGAAAAAAGTATCTTATCAATTAAAAAAATGGTTTAAAAAGTATTAAAATGTAATTAATGTGATAATTGAATCAATTATTGTTTTAGTTGAAAGAAAATTCAAAATATAATTTTGATTTAATTAATATCTTAGTTGTTTTGAAATAAATTTTTAATTAAATATCGAAATATATTAATTGATATTTTCGTTTCAAATAAAATAATTTAAACGTCTAGAATTGTTGTTGGGAATTGTCAATATTTAATAAAATAAATTAACACATTGTTTGAAATGGCGAAGTTTTTTGATAATTTTTGTAATTAAATTTAAAAAAAAAATCATTTATTGAAAAAAAATATTCACAACTTTACAATTTTTAGTAATATGTGCAAAATCAACAACTTGTTTACTTGATATTATGAATTTGGTATAAATTTGGTGATTAAAGAAAATTTTTAATATTGTTTTTTGTGGGAATTAATACTGAAACAAGAATAAAAAACTCAAACTGGTTTTTGTTTTCAATATAAATTTCTAAACGAAAATTTTTATTTTATTTTCTATGATAATTTTCCGTAATAAATGCTTGTTACATTTAATAATCGTTTATGAACAAAAAGGCCAGTTCAAAAGAACTATACGCATTTAGTTTTATAAAACCTCTTGTTTTTTTCATTGGATTTAAGCAAAAGCACATAAAATTTTTTTTAGTTTTATTACTTATTTTTGTTATTAACTCTTTCAGTCACACTTTATAAGTTTATTTATTACAAAAATTTTGATAAATGAGGTTGTTAGTTACCATGACGGTTGGCATACAAATTTATATTTGGTAAAAACATGAAAAATATGTATTATTTGTTCGGATGCATAAAGGAACTCCAGGTCCTGCATTACCATACAGTACGCACTACACATGATTTTTTTTAACAAAGCAACAACTTATTGCTTTTTTAAAATAAAAAGCTTACACATTTCCAAAAATATATAACCGTTAAACCACCCATCCCTAACGCCAAAATTTCGCATAAATAAATTATCAATGATCTTAAAAATGTAATTGTTAAGCTCTTGAAAAGGTGGTTAGACAATTAACCACCCAACCTGAAAGAGTTAAAGCATATGGGGATAAAATTAGTTTTTATAACTTTTGTTTTTATGTTAGATTTTAATAACTAAAACGCGTTGGGATGTTTGTAGGGAAAATTTGTTCAACGTCCGGATTTTTAGTATCGTAGGTATTTTTCCAAAAAATCTTCTGGCATCACTGGTCACAACTTACAATTAATAATTAATAATAATGTTTTACTAACAAATGGAAAAAATATTGGTAATATTAAATACAGACATACTTACGAATATAAGACTTCTAACATGTAATGCAAACTGTAAGCAGTAGTCATTACATCGGTGCTATGAGAGATCTAAAGACGAGAAACATAAGCTAAGATTTCAAATCAGATGATATAGATTTAATTGTGGTAAAAATAAAAATTTAGAAATAAATGGCATACCGCAATATCTTAGAGCAGTAACATGGTATAAGTAACACAGTAATTGGAGACCTAAATATTAGAATTGGCAACACACATCAGATGTTAGATGACTTCTTGCTTTTATCATTTCAAAACTGGTCTCCCAATGCGAAAATCAAAAGATCAGCTAATGAATAGTAAAGGGAAATTTGTTACTGAACTATGTCAATACCTGTGGCTTGTATATTACAAATGGCTGTACAAAGGGTGAGGAAGAGGTTTCATATTTATAATTGGTGCAGGAGAACCGGTGAATATGTCATGTGCCGTTTCAAATGATAATTTGAAACATATAGAACATTTCTAAGTGGAAGAAAATATTTGGTCAGACCATATGCCCATGGTATTAAACCTTAGGGGAATCTTAATAATATTTTTAATTCAATTCTTTATTTTTCGAATGAATTCCATGAGGTGAATTTTTATTTTATATATGTATACACATATCCATAGCTTCAATGTTAACCACTGGTTGGCTTAAGCAAAAACAGTGAAATATTGAAGGAATGGAACTATTACAAAAATTTTTTTATTAATTTCATGTTGTTAAATTCCTTTCTTCATAAAAATGATTTACTGAAAATTAAATTCAATGAACTTTAGCCTGATTAAAATCTCACAATTTGAATTAAAATCCATTACCTGTCAATAATACAACCACAATACTAATTATTAAATTCGAAAAATAAAAATATTGAATATAGGAAATAACTTATAAAGAGAAATAATTCTCACATAAAATTTTTTTGTATTAACGTTTCTTACAAACTGGCATTAATTGTTTAAAATTACACAAAAATTAAAAATGTTCTTCATGAAACGAGTCTCGCAAGTTTTCCCATTTGCACAAATTTTAAGCGATATCATAAAGGCCCTTAAGGTTTTTACAGAATTTCAAGCTGAATTTCGTGAAGGATATTCTACGACACATAATATTTACAACTTGGCTGCAATAACTAATATAAAATTCAGTGAGAACCGCACACATAAGCATTTTTCGTAGTCTTTAAGGCTGCCTTTGATAAGTTTTCCAGAAAATCTCTCATTTATAAGCTCCATGATATAGATGTATCGACCAAAATGGTAAAAATGATAGAAAGTTTGATAGCAAAACAAATTTAACTGTGTGGACTGATAAGCACTATCTGAAAAGTTTTAAACGGCATCAGGAGTAAAACATAGATATTTTTATGTCCCCTCTTCTTAGCTAATGCTAGAAACAGGGATTAAGAATGAACAAATATATATATATACTGTTACGAAAGTAACATTAGTTAAGAATAAGTTTAATTTATTAGTTATTTTGTATATGTTAGTTATTTTGTATTTGTTAGTAATTTTATTAGGTTAAATTTTTCTAATGTAAAAATCACTTTACAGAATTTTCTAGTACAAATGTAATGTTATAATTGCTAAACATAATTGTATAACATAATAGTGTTAAGATTATTGTTAACCCATAAAGTGTGCTTTAGTTAATGGATGTAGAATAGCTCAACTTAAATTCAGCCATAGTGTTAATGCATAATGATATTAGCTGTTAAGATAATAAAAGATGGTACAGAAATTTCGGAAATGTTACAGACCTTTCGAAAACGTCGAATGTTTTAGAGCCATCTAGATGTCAGCGCTTGAACAGAGTATAAATACTCGTGAATGTGGGCATCGATAATAAGTTATTAGTACAAATGCTTAAGTGTGTAGATCGCAATTGTAAATTGTTAAACTGACTAAGTTCTAAATAAAGTTGTGTGAATAGTTTATGGTACCAGCTTTAAATAAAGTGTTTAAAGTGTTTTATTTATTTTATCAAAGTTGCAATAAAAGAACTCAAGAGGTTTATTTTAAAGAAAATACGCCAAAAACGTTATTGAAAAGGCAGTAACGTAACAATACTTTAGATTTGCGTCTCCGATATTTTATAAAAACACGTTTTACATATAAAAGCAGCCGTCTCCCAAATCAATTAACAAAAATATTAATACAAGAACACTTATTCTGGTTTAATTATATAGACAAACTTTTTAGAGAGTGCAATATAATAAGGGTTGCAGAATTCTCAACTAAGGAAATGGGGAGTGCTTGAGGGAAGGTATTTCATTCAGCTTGAGAAAAAATGAGAGAGGAGAGCTTCTTCAGAAAACATCAAGAACAACACGATTTTACAGCCAATTAAACTATTATACCGCTTAGAGTTATTTTGAAAACATGACTAATAAAAAGATAGAAATCTGGATATTTAAAGATCGATGCGAACAGAAAATGTCGAAATTATGTTCATAATGTAATCTTTAAGACCCAGAAACTCTTCCTAATTTTTTTTTTTTTTTTCAAATGCCGTGGGTCTGAACGTTTTTAATACAATATTCATACAATTAATAATACCATAGATAATACACCCCATTATAGTATTTTTCCGACAGAATGCAAATGTCGAAATTATTTCAGTGCCAAAAACAAGCAGTGAATAACGCCTGATAACACTTTCACAACCCTTTCCAAAGTTTTAGAGCGACTTATATATTAACAAAGAGTTGAATATATAAATCAGTACAATTGATTGACTGACCGTCAATCAGGATTTAGATCTAACCACAGCTGTGTAACAGCCACAACCGATGTAATCGAAAACATAAGAAGAAACTTGGAATATGCAAGAATATAAGTTTTAGTTTGGTTCGATTATTTCAAAGGCTTTGATGAGGTTCACCACTCAATACTGGGCCTCAAACTATCTGAAATGTTCAACTTATTTGTTACTGCTGTTAGATTAATGTCAAGATATTTTACTAAAATATGGCAATACGTCTCTAATAAAGGACCACTTTCTAACCCTCTTCACGTTACAAGAGCTTTTCTATAGGGCTCCATACCGGGACCATTACTGTATTCAATTTTTGCTTGTGATAAGCCAAAATAGCTGAAATATTCCAGGATCCAGATGTTTGCTTATGATATTTTGCTCTACTTTGATTGCAGATGCCATCATCACTTGAGTTAAACATCTTAACACGATATAAAAAAGTTTTCTCAGGGCGACTGCAAATGTTTTACGCCTAAACCCTTAAAAGTCATTACAAAGGCCCAGATTTTTATGCAAATGCATATTTGTTGTCGTCAGTCAGATTTCAACATAAAGTAAAAATCTTTCTGAATCATGAAATTCGAAGTAAAGTGGCATCGATTTTTTAGTGCATATTATTGCACATTTGGCTTTAAATGCATATATATGCATATGTTGCTGACATTGCATATTTTAAAAAACCCAACTTGTATTATTTTGCAGTGCACCGTGATGCAGAAAAGATGGTGGTTCAAAACATATTTAATTAAAATTTTTAAGAAAACAGCGTAGTGGTGAATTTATATACCACAAAGGAACTATTTGCATTTTATTAGGCACCGATCAATTCCTGCCTTAACTTTACATTTAAAAATATTGAAAAAAATGTATTTTTCTTATTGTTCTTAATTCATTTTATATCTAGGTTCAAATATCGATCAAAAAAATTACTTAATTTACATGATTATTTTGCTTTTGGGTTTTTTTTATATTTTTCTACTTCATGTTGTATCTTATTTTCTTTTATAAGACAGATTTTAAGTTTTGACATTAGCAAATGTGTTAAACCAAATTTTCGAGTACATATTTTTCCAAATTTAAGCGCATATTTTTCTATTTTTTATTATGCGCATAAAACGCGATTTTAGCTGCATAAATGTCCGCGCCTTGGTCATTACAATATATTGTAATTTGAATCCAGAATTTATATTTGCCTGGGCTGTAGAAAAATTTATGTTGTTAATTCTGCCAGAAGTCTTGGCGCAGCTTTCAAAAGTATACTCACTATCTTGCTCAACATGTCCGGAGACAACCATAATTTGGTTGTGCCCCCTTGATGGAGGACACATTTAACCATAATATGGTTGTCGGTGATAATACTATGGTTACATTTAATTATAATATGTTTACAATTTTCTTTAAAAATAGTTTTGTTGGAGGTGACCATATTTAAACATAGTTTTTCTCTGGGTGTAGATTTGGCTAAAATCTATATACTACTAACCCCACTGTATTCATCAGAAATATTGTGGCTGTAACTCAAGACACTGCGAATCTCAACACAACCTTCAACATTGTTGTACGTTACATAATTTGCTTTAGGAGATTTTATCATGTTTCTCAGTACTCCAGTCGCATCTTTTATGTTACCTTTTACAATAACTTAAAGCTAAAAACTGGAAAAAAAATATCAGAACAACCAAAATATATTTGTGGCCGCTTCTTATTTATGAGGTCTTCATATGAAAATGGCATTATGCAAATTCAAGATCGGAATACGGCGTCTGAGAAACAATTTTTAATGTTAACTATTCGTCCTTGAAACCAACTTCCCTCAAACTGGCGAACTACGAGTATAAACAACGCAAAAAGATTCAGGAGCCTGCTAAATCTTAAATTGCTATAAATGTCAGCCGTTAATACTATATCTTATGTTATTTTCATTATTTTTAATATAAATAAAAATTATTTTATAGCGAGGTCGAGGTCAGTATTGAAAATTCATTTTATTTTAATTTGTTGTCGATATTTCGATACTCTTTAAATATCATCATCTGGGCTAGTAAAAAATAATTTATATTGAAAAAATCGAGTAAAAATTGCTGTTTTTCCTTAGCATCGTCAGTTATTAAACTGCATCAGCTGTTTTTTTTTTTTAGCTTTTTGTTTATAACTTTATTAATTCGTTTTAAAGGTTTTTTTTACAGAAAAAATAAAAAAAAAATATTCCAAATTTATTTTTTATTTTTGGGCTTGAAATTTTAAGTCGTGTTTTTGAAAATGAGTTTATTCTTCGATTTTTTTTACAAATGTGCAATTTTAAACTTCTATCCACCCGACATCTTTTAAGCCCGGTCCGGAAGTGAGAATTCCATAACTTTTTTTTTTGATTTTTTTTCTTCAAAAAAATCTCAAACAACTAATATTTTACAAAAAAAATCAGAATTTGGACCATTATTAAGAAAGTTATGAACAAAACATTAAAAATAGAGTGCTTTGAAGGAGTAATCAACAAAATTTAAAAATTAACCAGAAAGGCCCTTTGGAAGTATAATAAAAAAATAAGTATCACAAAATTAGGGCAATCAACAAAAATTTTGTTTTAAGCCAACCGATTTGGCGTGGAATG
The DNA here is from genome assembly GCA_943735925.1 of Pollenia amentaria. Classification (NCBI taxonomy): domain Eukaryota; kingdom Metazoa; phylum Arthropoda; class Insecta; order Diptera; family Polleniidae; genus Pollenia; species Pollenia amentaria. Next base: position 231,673,705 of record OX031009.1, on the reverse strand, counting down.
AATGCCCCATATATAATATTATATTCTTAAATTGTATACGTATATTTACGTTTTATTGATATAACTTTTAAGATTCTGATACTTTTAATTATCTGCCAGGCCCGCAATGGCGACAGGAACAAGAAAACAATAATAAAAAACTAAGATTTGTTTTTTTATTTTCAATATAAATATTCGAAAGAAATGTTCTTGTCTTCATTGTGGGCAAGGCAGTATAAGATATTATATCTTTTTGTTTGAGAATTTTAAAATTTAACAAATCAAATCATTTAATTCCGTTAAATCTTATCTAATTTATACTTCATAAAATTAAATGTAATTTTTTACAAATTTCGTTGGCCCAAGCAAAAGCTGTGTTTTCCATTACAAACTTCATTGGTAATAATTCCTAAATTTAAGCAGACATTTTATAAATTATTTGCCTTTTAAAATATTCATGTACTCAGATTTAAAAAAATCTATTACATATTGATTAAGTTAAAATTAAACAATCGACAGGAATATGTTTCTATAAATTAACATAAGATTAAAAAACAATTAAAACCAAAATATTAAAAAGTATTTTTATTTTATCTCAACTTTTAAAACAAAGTTCAAAAAATAAAAAAAAAAAAACATAAAAAGTTAAGAAAAGCAACACCATCAAAAGCCAATATAAAATTGTGTAAAATAAGTAAAATTGAATAATTTCAAAGAATTTTTGTACTCTTTCTAAACACCTCCTCCTTCTATCAACGATTTAAAAGTCTGTTTCTGGTAGACATCTAGTCTAAATTACAATTCCATAAAAAGACAAAAGCAACACAAAAAAAAATGTATAACGACAGCATTCAGTCAATTGCTAATGAAGGCTTCTTCCCCCCAACACCGAACTAACAGAAATATTAACTCACACAAACGGACCAAACGCGAAAATGAGTTTTATTTAAATAGGAAAAACTTTTGAGTCCCTCCCACTATTTGGAATAAAATCATCAAGTGCTTTTCAGAAAGTTCTTAAATTACTTTTATTATCATTTTGAACATCTTCGAGGAAGTATTTAATAGAGAAATGTTTGTAAGTGTTTGCTTAAAATGCTAAATATGTATTTTACATTTTCTTCTACTTTATTTTTACTTTTGTCTTTCCTTTTATATTATTTTTGGTGGAGGAAGGAGAGCTTGGGGTACAAGCAAAAGAAGGAGCAAAATGTCTATTTCAATATGAAGATTTTGCCAATTTCTGATATGATTGCAATGATATTTATGTGTAGTCATTTTGTAGGAAACTTTATTATAAGCTTCAACTCATTTTGGCAAATTTTAAGGAAATTGATTTTAATTATTAAAGAGATCGCGTCGTAGAAAATTGAAGAAGAGCCCTTTTAGAGGCTTTTCAAAAGTGTAAGAGAAAATGGCCATTGTGTAATAAGAATACTAAAATCAAACATTTTTAATATCTTTATTTCCATTTATAGGTTTTTTTTTAATAGATATATTAAATTAGATCTTTTAACCAAACCTTGTATACATACTTATAAATTACTTACTAAGCAAACACTTTAACAACATCCTTCTTATAATAACATAAAAATATAACAATAATCACCAGCTAAAACCATCCACTAAAATAAGTGCTAAAACACTTAACACTACAACAACAACAGCAACTTATAAAATGAAGATAAAATAAAAGTATGTACGAGTGCAACAACATAAATGCTTGAACAACTGTACAAGAAAAAACAACGATGACAAAAGAAATTTATTTGCAAACAACACGCATGCAACTGACATTTGGGTGTATAGGATACACACATACACACCGAGACACATTGGCTAAAAAAAAAAGTTCACGAACTAGAAGAGAGAATATGAATGCGATAGGAGAAAAAAAACTTAACACCAAATGCAACAACGCCTATTTCCTGTACAGACTCTTTTTTTTAGGAAGTGTTAGCAAAGTTGCTGTGGTGCTTTTGCCACTGGTGTGTGTATTTGTGTGTTAAACTCGCATTTAAATTGAAATCAAATTCGAAATGAAAAGAAAAAAGAACAAGAAAAACAAGGATATTGAAGAGAGTAAAAAAAGAGATGTTATTAAGATTAGTATAAAATTACAACGCTTGCAACAACACTACTCACTACATACATTAGTTTTAACACTTGCACACATTTCAAGTACCAAACAACGCCGCATTGGTTTAATTACCATTAAGCGAGAGCGGAGGAAAAGGAACAGGGAAAGCAGAACAACCAAAAAATCATTAGCATTCGTTTAAGAAAATAATGTGTGTATAATGATGACCTTACTTTGATTTAAATACACATTTATCTTCATTTAATTTGTTTTTTCTCCTGCAAAAAGTGTAGAGGAATAAAGTGTGAAAAAGGATAAAACCGGACTTAACACTAAATATTTTTTCATATAATTCTTTAACACATTCACATACAGCTAGATTTACAGCTAAACATCCACCCCCTAGTGTTTATTCAGTACATACTCCTTACACCAGTGCTTACACACATACACCCATACATACGTATGTACTTATTATCGTAATGGAGGTATAACGGCTGTTGCATTAACTTTAGTTTAGTTTAGGTTAAGTTTATTTGCTGTTGCTCTTGTTGCCGTGCTGTTGTTTGCTAATTAAAATTTTTTTTATTTAAAGAATAAACATTTGCCAGGTAGAACAACAACTACGTCTACTACGACCACAACGTCTCCGGCAATTACAACGAATACTGTAAACATAGGCAAAGTTGTTTTACTACCTTAACCTTTAGTTTAATTGTATGTACACCAAAAATAATCACATGTATAGTGAGGGAAAAAAGTTTTCGATTGATATAAAATCTAAATGAATTTGGTTTTAGACTTGTACATATTTATTTAATTGAATTAATTTATACAATTTTTGTTGGGTTGTTTTTTTTTTTTTTCTCAAATTGAATTAATAGTAAAATGCATTTCTTGAAAGCAGAATGGGTGATATTATCATTATTATGAATTTCTCTAGATGATATGTTTGTGTCAGTATGAATACTTTTGTCACATACTTTTCCCAACATTCGTACTTTGTTTACCCACAGAATTTCGTTTAATAAAAGGAAACTTAAGGTTTCCACTTTAGCATCATCAGCATTAGCAGAAGAGCATCATCATCTTCACGCTCATGGTTTACAAGTATAATATCGAAAGAAAGGTTTCTTCCCGTTTTATTTTTTTATTATTATTATTTTGTATATTTATTTCTACTTTATTTTAAAATTGCTTAAACTTTTACTATACTTTTCTTACGGCTTTAGTTTTACTTCTGCTAAATCGCTGATGATGACGATGATAAAGTTCAAAGTTTTATGCGGGCATTAGTCATTTATTATACTTTAAATTAATTCGCTCATTTGTGGTAGCGCCACACTCACAGTAGTGGTAGTTAAAATATAGATTGATAGATACAGTCCTTATGTAGCTTTCGAAATATTGGAAATAATTGTTACCAAATTAAAAGTTTTGATCGTTCCAAAATATGAACTGCGTGCACAACTCTGTTAAGTCAAGTAAAAGGATTTAAGGCGTTAGAATTTTTAATGATCAAGTTCTTAACAAAAAAATAAAATCTTTATTTTCTATTTTAAGGAAACAATTGTTCTAAATATCTGTTAAACAAATAAATTAATTAGATATCAATTTTCTTCTGGTCTTCAATGCTACACACCTGATATTTTTCACGCATAGAAAATCTCAATGTAGGGGAATATGGAATTCGCTGTGATCCCTTTAACATAATTTGTAAAATTTCCTTAACGATTTTATTCATTTTCCATCAGTGCTGTTAAGTTGTGGAATGGTTTGTTTTCCAACACAAAAATACCAACACTCTTACACACCTCAAGCGACCAAAAGAAAGTAAAATGAAAAGAGAAGACATTAAAGAGTGAGGAGTTTAAGTATTATCGGGATTATTTAAGTTCTTCGCGGTTTTGCTTTTATTTTTATCGGTTTAACGTCGAATGTGGTCAAAATTTCACCCCCACCTTAAGTTTTCCCACCCGCCGACGGTAAATAAACATAATTGAGTTTTAATGGCTTCTAAAAATTCCAATGGTAATAAAAACAAACATCCACATACAAAGAAGCGAAGATACCAAGTAGGAAAAGTTCCATGGCAACAGTCTCATCAGCCAAATCTTAATCATATTATTTTTGGCATAGTATTGAGTATTTACGAACTGTTAATCGATTATAGAAAAATTAATTTTTAGCAAATTCTAGACTTACAATTAAATTAAATGAAATCTACAATTCTCAATTTTCAGGCTTGAGTTTCTGGGTCCAGATATTTAAAGAATAAGAATAAAAATTTGTTTTTTCCTGCTGTAAAATTCCAGAAATCCATCCATCGTACACATTTAGAAGTTTGAAATAAATAATTTTTAATTTGTATTCCTTAACGTCTACTTGCAGACGTATGAGTTATATTTAACATTTTAATGTGAAATATCACTTATACTTTTTAATGTTCCCTACCCTCTAATAACGGCATGAAATATTTAATTTTCTTATGTTCTTTTTTTTTGCACATTCAACAATTTGTTTAATTAATGAAATTAAATAAGAAAAACGAAATTATATTGTCAGCTTAAAAAATTCTTTCGAATAAAAAAACTGAAATAAAAATTACCATCTCTAAATACTTAAAATCTGAAGCGTTAATCTGGTGCATTAAATCACTACCAACTTCATTATAAATAACGCTTAAAGTATTCGGGCTTTGAAAAAATTAAATGCCAGAAAAAATTGTTGCTGGATGTTTGGCCCTCTCTTGTGATTATTTTTATTTCGCTGTTGTTGTTTTTGTATTTTCTGCGTCAACATTTTTTAACTTGGGCAAAACAGAAACTGTATTTCCCACTTTATTTTCTTTGTAAATTAAAAATCTTAAATTAGACCAATTAAATAGAATACCAGCCAGCCAGTCAAGTCATTTGTTCGCCCGTTCACTTCGTGTAATCGCACTTGTTATACTTATAAAAAGTGCCAGTACTGGAGGTTGTTAGTTTGAGTGTTTTGTATTTGTATTTTAGAATTCCTGTGTGTTTATGTGAACAAGTCATTGTTTCTAATTTCGCCTAAGGTTAGGATTACGCATTGTATATTTTTTAAACGCAAACAGCCATTAAATTAGAAAAAAAACTCCAATGTTAGGACTTTTGTTAAGGAAGCAGACAGCATTAATTCTTTGGCTTTTTATGTAAAAAGTAAAAATAAGTTAAAGTATCTGTTATTGTAATTAATGCACTGAAATTTTTGTTGTGATATGATAAGTAGACTCGGTTAACAACTTTCAAATCTAGATTATTTAAAATTGGTGAATTTTTTAAAGTTAAAAATTTGGATAGTTTGTCGTTTTTTCTTTAAGCACAATTATTTAAAAAAATCTTTAATATCTTTTTAGTTCCGATGGTAACCAGCAACGTACGAGTATTTGGAAAAAATTAGCCCTTTTTATGTTAACCGCAAACATTTTTGGAATGTAAGAAAGATAAGAAATTTCTCTTAAATTAAGTAAACTGCTGAAGGTTACAAGTAAAAGGGCCTTATTCTACTGTGACGAATCTATAATTCCCAGCACTACTCGTTTAAATAAAATGCCGAAAAATAATAAAAAAAAATATCAAGGCTTAAAAGTCAGTTTGAAATATTTATACCCAAACCACAATAGTGGAGAGGGTATTATGCATTTGAGCTGATGCGTATAACCCCTTAAAATATTGGTCCTACACCAATCTTTAAGTATACCGATCGACTCAGCAAGTGATATCCGTCCGGCTGGCTGTCCATGTAAACTTGTGCGCAAAGTACAGGTCGCAATTTGAAGACAATACATAGGCTCGAATTGGAACAAGGACCAAGCCTATTGAAAATGGGGAATCGGTCCATAATTTCATTTAGCCCCTATACAAGCTGCTTTCCGGAATAGGTTCTTTGTGCACACTATCAAACAAATTTTTATGAAATTTAAAACATAAAAAGGCCCATAGAACATAGAAAGATCCATAGAAAGACACATAAGCAATGCGTTTTTTAAGGGACCACGAGAGAAGATAGGGGGCAATTTTAATGAAATTTATGACATAGATAGATCCATATTCATATTCCCACATTAGAAATGTATTTTTCAAAACTAGGTCCCAAAGAAATACACTTGCAAAAATTTGTTCTTATATACTGCGGTGTAGGGTATCATATGGTCCGGCTTGACCGACTATACTTTCTTACTTGTTTTTAGATACATCAATATTAAACTAATAAAAGTTTAACATTTTTACCAACATTTACAAATTGCAATATGGGAAGGCTTGCCAGACGGTCTTGATTTACAAGAATCTTCAATGCTCATCAAGAATCAAGAAAAAATATGTTTTGTCAAGATTTGTTAAGCCTAACTAAGAAAGACGTTATTTATTTTTTAAATTTGTTAACAATTTTCCTTAAACAAAGCTGTTTAAAAAGCGAATAAATATTTCATTGTTTTGTCTTAGTGTATTTGTTTAAAAATCTATCAAAACTACGTTTCCGTTTTTGAACAATAATAACCTAACAACACTGATATGCTGGTTTGAACCAGAATCCCATGCCAAGACTTGTAAGTTTATATTTTCTTCTAACCTCAGAACTTTTATAATACAATGACACAAAAAAAAAGCACTTTGTCAGAACTTGAAAAATCTGTATTAGGGGAGGTCATAGGACTTTAGCACCTGTAACTCATACACTTTTATACCGATTTCTAAATTTCAAAGAGTTTTGGAAAGGCAAAGAACTTTTATTAAATGTACGCATGAAATGTTTATTACAAGAAATTAGGTAAGTTTTTGTCAAAATTTTCGAATTTTTTTTTGTAATTTTTTTTTTATAATTTTTAAAATACTACATTAATTATTTAAACCCCTATTTTTGCACAATATTTTAAGGACAACTTTATAAAAAAAAACTAAAGAAGGCACAACTTGTTAAGATTGGTTTATATTTGCAAAAGTTAGAAAACTTTTTCTAAAGTTAAAATTTTACAATTGCAGGCTTGTGACTTGCAAACGTTATTTAAAGATTAAAAAAACGCATATCATTTAATTCTCTCTTTATTTTGTTTTTTTTTTTTTAATATTTAACAGCTTTTTTGGGATTTTTTGAACTAAAGATAAGCTTTTTAAGCAAATGTCCTTTTTTATTACAAATTGGATTTTGTTTTAAAAGTTTCTTAGATGGACTAAATTTTTTATAAAGTTATCCATTCAGTTCGAAAAAATTTACATTTTAAATTAAAATATGTACAAACAACTTTACCTTAGTTAACATGTTATAGTTAAAAATGATTATTAGCCTTCTTACAATTATTCATTTAACAGTCTGTTTCTGTTTTAAAAGACCAGCTATCATTTGCCAGTATTCTTATGTGTCTCTTTTCATCGAAATGCTTTTCCAATTGTAAACTTCCTTGGTGAAATCCTTTTCCAAGGTTCTACCAAGGTTTTCGGGAAAAAAAATTAAAATGTGCGTTAAGAAGGAATTTTAATAGATATTAGCATCCCATTGTAGCACAAGTTTGAAGAATTCATTTTCCACTTTTTTTGTTTCTCAAAATAGCAAAACGAGTCTGCCTCCTCTAGAGTTTCGTTATTGATAACAAAGGGTTTGGTCCTTTCTGATCGAAGTATTATTAAAATTCTGCATTAGTGATGGCTATTGAAAGAAAAACATCAACGTTTTTCCAGGGCTGTTGAGTTGGAGTCGGAGTTAAGGTTTTTGTACCGGAGTCGGAGTCGAAAAGCTCGCGACTCCAACTCCAAAATTTTTTGGCATAAAAAATGTAAACAAAGTTTCTAATATTTTCCAAAATTATTAAAAGATTTTGTTTGTTGTGCTTAATTCCCTTTTTAAATAATTGATAAAAAATACTGAAATTTATTGTAGGAGGATAAGCTGTTCCTATGCGCATTTCACTGGTTGCTTAGGCCAGATCATCAGGAAACGTTCTCATAAATAATTTTAGAAAAGCCAAAGCTATCAGCAAACAAAACTACAGAGGGAATGAGAATTACCTACAAACACTAAAAAAGTCTTGTTTGCAACGATATCAAAGCTTAAACAAAATACCAAACAATAAATCAGTGATGAGTTTTTATCTTTTTTACATTTCCCGCTACAATTAGTTGGAATTCTCCCAACATTAATTGTAGTTGTAAGTGGGTAATTATTTAGGAGAACGTTTCCTGATGATCTGGCCTAAGCAACCAGTTAAATGCGCATAGGAACAGCTTATCCTCCAACAATAAATTTCAGTATTTTTTATCAATTATTTAAAAAGGGAATTAAGCACAACAAACAAAATCTTTTAATAAATAATAGTATTCCCACAAACAACTTTGATAATAAATTTTTAATGAGGCTTCATTAAATTTCATATTAATTTTTATCTAATGAAAATTAAAAATAATTTAATGAAAATTAAATTAAATGAACTTTAATATAATTAAAAATATGAAAATTTGGATTCAAAACCATAAAAAAGTTCAACAAAATAATGCAATATTATGCAGATCACCATGATTAAGTGGATTTAAATTTATTTTATGTGAGTTCAGCTCAACTTAAATAGTATAAAAGTGTACAATATTTTAAATTATTTTGGTATATTATTTATACGTTGTGGCAAGAGTCTAAATTGCATTAGCTTAACTTAAACTAAGTTATTGATCTAGTTGGAAAAAAAGATGTATGTTTTTTTTAAGACATTAACTTGTGTTATATATAATACACAAGAGTTGTATAACGTAATGATTTTTATGCTAACAATAACATTTCAAGAGGGTCTAATTTAAACGCGTTAGAATTAAAATATCAATTTTAAAAGCTTCTGCACTAAAAAAAAATATTTGAATACACTTAAGTGTGGTTCATTTACTAGTATTTATCTCATATTGCGTAAAATTGCGTAATCTGAATAATATAATTTTTTGCAGATTCCTATGCTTTGAAAACAACCCTCAAAAAACTCAAAAAATTATATCGTTGTCCAATATGTCTTAAATAAATTTTATGCGTCTGAGATTGACGATGATTGCGAGCAATTATTGGTCGAGAAGGTACGACTTTTCTGCAAGTATCTAGAATCAAAATGGATAAAAAGTGGAAGAAGCGAAAATCAGTTTCGAAATTAAAACTTTTCATGGCTAAATAGCGACATATCTTTCCAAATTAAAAAAGCAACTATTAAAACTATTTTTTCCACTGTGGGACGGACGCACAGTGGCGCCATTTGAGTTTTTTCGTTGCAAAAATCATATCTTTTGAACCGAATAAGATAATTGAACAGTTTAAACAGCATATGATAGATAACTGTTCAGCCTATGAAATGAGCGTTTGGAAAGGGTGCTACGCTTTGTAGGGGCCTACTTATGGGTTATCAAAGTTAAAATTAGTAGAAAAATCAATTTTATGGTAACTAAAAAAAATTATTTTTACATTTTTAGATTGTTTTTATTTTTTTTCTTAAGGGTTTTATGTTTTAAATTATTACCCAACAAATTAAAAAAAAAAATTATTTATTTTTTTAAATTTATTTTTTCAATTTTCTGTAAAATATTCATCACAATTCGTAAGAGAAGGTATATCTAAAAGACTAACAATTTCTAAACTATAATTATTTTGTAACTCTATTCGTGACTTCACATGCCGCAGGGAAGAAATAAGTGGATCGGAAGATGCTGCCAACATGTTGAAGAGGTCCTTATTTTGCCTTACCCTTGATGCTTTGAATGTGTTCTGCAATCTATATTTTTTATAAAATTTGTTAAGAGACTCCTGTGCTTCTTCAGAAAGCTCTCCAATTGGCAAAGACTGGTACTCAATTATATCTTTGCCATGCGCCAATATTTTATGGACGGTCGGGGTCAACTTCTTCTGTGGATACATTTCTGCTAAAAGAGATGCAGTTTTCGACGCATATTCTCCATATTTTGTAGAATTGACATTTTCTTTGCAGTTTAAAACATCCAAGATCGTTCCCAATCTTTTCACGATTTGATTGTCAATTCCAATGATTCTAGTTACTGCCTCATCATTTTCAAAAAATCTCCTAGAAGTGTTTCCATCGTTAGAGTTACCGTATCCGTGCTTGGGACAGTCTACTTTTAGTCCAACTTGTTTCAAAAAAACCATCCTGTATTTGCTTCTTTCTGATCTTTTCCTTATCCTTTATTGATGTATTTTCATCGAAGTTTTCCTCCTCTTGTGGTAGGGTATATGCCAGTTTTAGCAAGAATTCCATACACCTTATCCTTGCGTGCAATGGTGACATTCCATATTCGTAATTCTCCTCATTTGTAGGATCGTTTAAATTACCAAAGTTCTTCTGACAAATAATAATATAAAATCGATAAAAAAAATATAAAAATAATACGAAAAAAGGGGTTTAGATAGGTTTTTGCTAAATTTTTACCTCCAATATAATTCTGTCTATGATAACTAATTGAAATATATTATAATTAAGCAGAAAAAGATACTAATCTTAAACTCTTTACAACTAATTATATAAAATTGAGATGTAACATATTATATATGAAATAAATTGAATTGAATTGAAAAAAGTTCTTCTGACTCTTTTTGCAAATCGGGCATGACATTGTTGAGGTTGTTCCTGTCAGTTCGTTTACGACTTTTCCGTCAACCATGGTCAGGTGGAACTCGTAATTGCATTCAATATATTTTCCTTCTCCAATTTGCAGCTTTGTAGGCTTAATCTTGCTTATTTGTTCTTCAATGTCCTTCACCGTAGTCCTTATGAGTTCTGCCGATTCCCTTGCAAACTGAAACATTATTGGTCGGCAATAATGCACTGATGACGGACGTGGATTTTTCCAGTGTAGGGAATCATCCGATTTTAGCCGCAAAGGAACAACAGATGCCATAAACATATTTCCGTCCGATATTGTAGCGTCATCGAAAGATATCCTTTGCTTATAAACGCTTTGTCCGGATGATCCATCGCAGCCCCATTTGCTGATCAATGTCAACTTCTCAGGAAGAATTTTCACTTCCGTGAAAAACTTTGGTGTGGTTGACTTTCTAAACAGTTCAAATAATTTTAAATTGTTCAACGCCATGTTTTCAGTACTTAAATTGTTTAATGGTTTCAGTAATTGTTGCGCCAACTTTCAGGCGTAGACTAATCCAGGCATTATGCTTATTTTGCAATATATAGGCTTATGCTACCATGCCTAAAAATTTACCTGTTCCCTGCATACATATGGATTTAGGCTAAATAATGCAATTTTGATATTATGCACGTGTCCAAATAAGATTTGTGCCTACCTGTAGGGACCATAAGTCAATATTGTTCCTGACCATTTGTACGCCAAAGTATTGTTTATGTGAGGTACGTACCTGCTAATTTCAATGAGTAGTTTTTTTCAAACTATTAGATCAAACTACTGTCAGTCAAAACATATAAGGGATGGACGCCATACAATTTCTGCAACCATGTCTTTTTGAACTTTTTTACCTCTAGAAGCCAAACGGGCACGTACGGGCAGATAAAACCTTTTGAATTATGTAAAGAAATAATCAAAGAACAGGTTTTGCACGTATGGCAAATATAGAAAAATATAGTTTTTTTTTATTTTCCGTCAAAGTTGAAAAATAGTGAAAAAACGGATAGTTTTTAAATAGTGATTTACCAGGAGAAACACAAAGCAAACAGTTAATTTTTTTTTTATCATTATACATTTAATAAATACATCAATCAATACAAATAAAAAATAAGGCGATTCGTTACCTATTTTTCGTGATATTACACCTGAAATCGCAACAAATTGACTAAAAATTGTGTGTTTTTTTGAAAACCGAAAGTCGGTCAACTTTGAACGGTTATATCTTCTAAACTAAAAATGTGATATTATTAAGAGTGGCATATTTGAAATCGTTGAAAAGTTTCCTATAACATGGGTTTATTCAAAACTTCGTCGGCACTCATGAAAATTTTGATTTTTGCAACCTCGCTTGCTCTACGGGCGCCACTGTGGGACGTCCAAAGTGTAAAAGAAGAGCAGCAGCGGAGCTTTCAGCGGCTATATTAGGGCATGACTTACTAGTACAAGCAGCAGCAACATCAGCTAGGAAGGAAGGAAATGCTAACTTAGCTGCAGTTCTTAAGGAAACCATAGCAAGTCCAACAAGACCTTCCAAAATTAAAAAGATGCACTCAGAAAGTCAACCTAAACCAATTCCTCTATCTGCAGATAAAGCGTTAGCTTTTTTCATAGAAATCAGTTTCACAACAGCACAATATAACGCAATACGTCGTGAAAGTAGATCGAGCAACTGTGACATATATCCTCACTATAACCAAATTCTAGCTGCGAAGTCAAAATGCCGACCAGAAGGTATCAAAGTAACCGAGACCGTAGCAAGAGCTTCTTTAGAATCTGTTGTGTTACATACTGCCAATAGAATTGTTGAAATGCTAAAGGAGGTTTTTGAAGCCGTAATGGATTCTGAAAATTCTGATCATTTAAAATGTGAGTTAAGTTTTAGCTACGGATTTAAAAGTAGCACAGGCCAAGCGCAATATAAGCAGATGTTTCCTACAACAGACTCATCCAATAATTCTGACGCTTCACTTCTAGCCACAACAATTATACCGCTGATACTCGTAATATCCTCTGGAACACCTATTTGGAATTAAAATACGCCTCAGTCAACAAGGTTTTGTCGGCCTATTAAGTTGGAATTCGTAGAGGAAACGAAGAAATCTATTTTGAGAGAAGAATTGTACTTAAGAAAAGAAATTGATGCTTTACAAAATTTACTTATACATATTGGCAACTAAACTAAACTAAAGTAACATGATTTAAAAAAAAAAAAAAAATAATAATAATGAAATAAATTTACGCTTTTTGCATCTGGTTGGTCACCAATGGGTTAATTTTTTCTTACCTTTATCCAAAAATTCCTGTTTTTAGCTTCCTCTTTAATATTTAAATAGTTATTAATTTCGCACAGAAAAAGGAGGTGTTTGAAACATAGTGCAATGCATCGTTTACAAACATCGATGTTATATCGATATTACGCAAAATACATCGATTGTTTTTTGTTACAGAGGTGTGTTCAGATCTAACAAATATTTGACGAAGAAATCCAAAAAAGCATGACCAGTAAATTGATCAAACTTAAGTTTTTTTCAACATTTTAAATTGGCATCATTATCTTTATTTGTGAGGAGATAAATGTATAATTTAATTAAGAAACTGCTGAAAGATGTTTGATCAAGCATACGTTTTACAAAAGCAAACATTTTTTTTAATAAAACTAGGATTTACGTGTAGGATGACGAATATTTAATAGGTGTGCGCATAACTTAATACATATGAATGTGGTTTATAAGTAAAGGGATTTTATAACAAAAAGCGTTTACAATTAAAAAAAAAAAATTGATTTTTTGACGTATTTTCCATAGCAATTTTTACTTCTGTCTACAATTCTTGAATGTTGCCAAACACTTCTGGCGCAAAATTAGTTCGAGCATTCGTTTATAATATAATAATTTCAAAATAATATTGAATAATAAATAATAAAAAAATTAGGGCTCACTGTGTCCTTTGTATGTGTTTTTAGAAACGATTTATTGGTGTAAAAATCATCAACTCATTTAAATAAAACAATTGCAAAAGTATATCATAGTCATAGTTCTGGCAACACAGATTTTAAGTTAATTCTAATAAATTTACCCAGAAAAAATTACAAATTGTCTCTAATCACCAAATTTATACCAAATCCATAACATTAAGCAAACAATTTGTTGATTTTGCACTTATTACCAATATGATTATATTGATTACTTAAAATTGTAAAATTATGAAAATTATTTTTGAATAAATGATATTTTTAATTTTAATTACAAAAATTACCAAAAAATTTGCCATTACAAACAATGTGTTAATTTATTTAATTAAATATTGACAATTCCCAACAACAACTCTACAAGTTTAAATTATTTTATTTTAAACGAAAAAGTCAATTAAGTTTTCTTGTTATTTAATTAATATTTTTATTAAAAATTTAATTCAAAGCAACTAAAATGTTAATTAAATCAAAATTAAATTTTTAATTTTCTTTCAACTAAAAAATAATTGATTCAATTATCACATTAATTAAATTAAAATACTTTTTAAACAATTTTTTGAATTGATAAAAAACTTTTTTCTGTGTAGCATAAATACCGAGAATGATAATTTCTTCTTTGCTTTGATATCTATATTTTATATGGGAAGGGATAACCCTAGAGGGAAGCGAACTGACACCAAAGTAGTCCCGTGGTAGGTCTTTAGAAGTAGAAACCGGTTCTAGTTCTAACACATTTTTACATGGGGTTGTCATTGGAGGGGGTTATGGGACACCTAACAGCCACCATTTGACAAGTCACACATCTATTCTCAATGAACGTGTTTATTGTTAGTTACTACAATGGAGTATTATTTCCATTTAACAGCTACGAACCAAATTCTAGAAAGTTCCAAACAAATGTGTTACACTACCTGTGAATACTGTACTGTAATTCATTACTTTCTCTACCTTTTGCTGCTTCATTTACCAGTTAAATGATTGGTTCTCCTTTCACTGGTCATGAGTTCTTTCTTTTTGTACTTGTCTATTTTCACCAATCCCGGGACCAGTCTGTTAGAACAATTTTCAAAAATTTCCCGCGGGAAGGTATAAAAATAACTGATGATGATGATGACATTTAAGATTCGCTTCAAAGTTCTTGTGTTAAATTTATCGATTCGAAGCATCGAGTTAAAACCTACCGAAATACTCACTAAACTCTCGGTATTCACGACTGCACATTATCACGATGGCTCAGTTATTGCGACAGCGTATTTTTTGAAGGTTCTAATATTGCAACAGTTGACAAATCAAATGCTCGATTTGTGCGAGGTATGTTCAGACTAATAAAATATTTGACGATAAAATCCAAAATCCCGACCACTAAATTAATCACTCTTTAGCTTTATGTGTAAGAAAATCTATTGATTTGCCAAACTTTATTTGTAAGCAGATAATTGCATATCCAAACGTTTTGCAAAAGAAAATAACTTTTTTATAAATCTAGTGGTTACGTGGAAAATGTGAAATATTTAATAGGTGTAAGCATAGCTAAAGGGTTTTTTATTTTTAATTTATTGTTCAATTTAATAATTAAGTTGATTTTTATATTAGTCATGAGGAAAACAAAATTGCGGTAAAAGATCCTTTTAGCAATTAACATACGCATGCAATGGGCTTTAGAAAATGACAACCAGAGCACAGCACAATATGAATTGCGAGAATCAGCCATTATTTTAAAGCAACTTTAAATTTCCAACTTTTTTAAAACTAGCTAAAATTTAAACTTATCAGAAATATGTGAATTAATTATTTTTGCTTGTTACAATTACACAGCACATTTTCTACGAAGTTTTCCGTGGGGTTATGGCATATATACAGGTATCGTGACAGATATGATTTTTAATCAGTCGATAAAACGAGAAAAATGGGATTAAACGAAAAGGATCATATCAGTATATTCCTGAGTGTAGTTGTTGGTACATTTGAAAATGGTTAAAAATCGTTAATTTTTTTTTTTTTTTTTTTTTTGATGAGGAAAGTCATTTTGAAGTGCTAATAAAAAGCAACAACAAATACTTTTGCAACTAACAAATACAAGTACGATAAAAGTGTACAGTATGACAGGCCGAATAATACGATTCCTAAGTAAAACAAAAAGTAGAACAAATAAGAAACTCGGGCTAAAAAAAAACAATTTCTTTTGATTACAGCTAGACAACGTTGTAACTTGCTGTTGTCTGTCTAACTGCTCTGCATACAAACAGCAACTGAAGCAACACATTCACTCGTACATACATAAATATTTTGTAGTGTGGCAGTGTACGCGTGTTATGTTGTATTCTTGTCTATGGGTGTTTTTCTTTTTATTTGTGTATTCAGCCGAAGGCGTTACGCATTAAAAATAAAGCAGGAAAAAAAGATACGGCAACAAAAAAAGTGTTTAAGACAACAATAATCTACACTTACTCACACACATTTGGTTGTATTAGCTGCTTTTCTAGTCCTCTTTTTTATTACACTCTTCATTCAGTTTGTTATGCCTCTGAAACACAAACAAAATAATAACAACTACAGCAAAAAATAGTGTAAAAGTAATTTTCCATGGTTGGTTGCTAAAATATTACCGCAGGCCTTACAATTTTTTTAAAGTCCTTGTTTTTGTCTTTCACCAAAAAAAAAATATAGAGACAAAACCGAATTTTTCAAGTTAAATCAAGTGTCTAAGGTTTGCTTTGTGGATGATTAGACAAAATCTAAATAAAATAAATTAAAAAATTTTGAGGGTTATTTTAAAACTCCCTTCACCTTGCGTTGAAAATTCTTTCATGTAATTTTTTTGAATTTCTAAAAATTAAAAATGCTTTAAAAAATAAAGAGAAAATTAAATTAAGGTTTAAAACGCACAGTCAGGTCTTACGTATGAGCAATACTAATTTCATTGCATTACTCATACGCATAATTGTATCATGTCAAAAGAAATAAACGAAATTATTGAGAACATTAAAGTACTCGAACTTGCGTTAAAAAAAACTTATGCTACTTTATTCCTTATATATTTTTAATATATTATTTGAGTTGTAGAATATGAAACATTTTCTTAAAATTACTTATTTTTGTTAGTTTAATTTATATTAAATCCGGTTGATTATACTCAAAGTATATTTTATAAAATGTTTAAATATTATTCATTCGCCACTGCAACCTGGAAACTTATTTTAAACAATTTGAGAAAATTTAAAAATTAAATTTAAAAAGTGGTCTGCACTCATAGTCTGTAACTTTTTAACGACAAACATGTGCCGCTAAGAACACCCGGAGAAAAAACATTTTAAAAAATGGTCACCTCCAACAAAACTATTATTAGCGAAAATTTGTAAACATAATATGGTAAATTTCACCATATTATTATCAGCGGCAACCATTTTGTGGATAAATAAGTCATTGATCGAGAAGCCACAAACATTTAATGTTTGCTTCCAAACATGTTATAGTTAATAAAAACTAAAATGTGTTTAACACTCATAATAACATGGTTGTTTTGCAACTACAGAATGTTGCTCTTAGAAAACAAATACTATTTTTAATTTAAAAATAACTTCTTTTCATATTTCAAATATTTTTAGAGACAACCATAATATGGTTCTGGTTTTGTGATGGAGGACTAAATAACCCATAATATGGTTGTCGGTGACAATAATATGGTAAAACTAACCATAATATGCATAAAATTATTTTTCTTTAAAAATAGTTTGGTTGTAGGTGACCATATTGAAAAATATTTTTTCTCTGCGTGTAGCGGCGTTACCACCAGCAAAATTTAAAACTACACTTGAGATGAAGCAAAATTACCCATTTTAAATGAAATTACACCTGATATCAAACTATCGCTTAATTATTACAAAAACCACAAAAAAGTGCAAACAAAGTATTTAGAGATAAATTTTTAAGAGTGTTCCCTTGTTTGGTCCCACATTAAAAAAAAATTATGTTATGAGGTTAAGACTAATAGTATAAAAATGCCTTATTATCTAAGTAACTACCTCTATTTGAGATTTTTCGACTTAAAGTGATTAAAGGGAGGGGATTTATATATGACCTAAGCTCCTAAGTCTAACAGGACAAAATTATGCCATAACATAGTAGCTATTTTTTATCAACACATACTAATATTTATAAGGCAGTTATGGCATTACAAGCTATTTTCGTGAGTGGTATTTGTATGTAAGCCAAGGTCCAATATGGACAATTTTCATAATTAATTTTGTAAGGTAATTGAGATTGAAATAAAAAAATATTTAGGCAAAATTTTGTCCAAATACCAACATTATAAGATGCTTAATGGGCACAGGAAAAAGTTCTTATGAGGTCTATGTGAAATGATGGGCCGATTCACAAAATTTCCAAAAAAAAAAACAAATTTGATTAAATTATCTTAACAATTGTGACTTTGTACAGAAGGTTTACATGGACAGACATCCAGCCAGCGGGACAGACGACTCAGATTCAGATTCTATTAATATGTGTCATACTATTAAAATTCCTACAGTGATTTAAAATAATTTAAGAAAAATAATATTAAGAACCTCAAATAAATAAGCAAATTAAATAAAAATTTAAAATAATAAGTTATACTTCCTTTTATCTGGTAAAGCATTTTAAATGTTAAAGCAAACATAAAATTTATTACTTTTTGTTATATTGGAAACATATCTTCCTTCAAGTGATACTTTTTTAGTAAAAATACATGTGTACTTTCGTTTTTCAATAAACTTCGGGTTCTAAATGATCTATGAAGCTAAATATTTATCGAAATCTAATTGTCCATCAGGTGTCAATCACTATCAATTTTTTTTTTTTTTTTTTTTTGTTGATATGGAAATATTTTTTTTTTTTTTTTTTGTTAAATACACAGAGATTAAAAACTGCATTAAATTCGGGTAATTACCCACAAAGTGGCAGCACTGGCGTGTAGTCAAAATTCGTTATTAAATTATTATTGTTGTTAAGAGCGATTAGCGATTCTGTAGTAAAATTTTAACAACTTCAGTAGCTTACGGAAAGTGCAGCTAACGAAAAGTGTAGTTAACATAATGAAACAAAAACCGTTCTTGTTAGAAATTCACAATAAAATATTCAGCTTCAATCGTTGCAGCTTTAAAGGGAGAAATGTAAACGTTTCGCTTACCATCTCGCTTACCAAAGACATGAATTTTATACGATGCTTTATTTAACGAATATAAAAACTGGGGAGTGTAGCGATCAGCTTAAATTGTTTAATTTATTCTTTAATTTTTTCTCTTACAAACTTGCTTTATAGTAAGGGAATGCCCTTTAAAGTTATTTATATATTTATTTTTTTGTATTTGCTTAGAATTCGTTTACAGCCGTACCTGAACAAGAGCGACATCGTTGTGTCACAAACAGTAGTGTCAACTTTCGTGCTTACTAAAACCCTCATAAAAGAACTAAGAACTGGAACTGGACCTTAAAAAAGCTAATTTGCCATTATTTATTACCAAACGATAAAAACAGGGTTGTCAAAACCACAAATAAAAATCGGATTTTCCAATTGCAAAGCGTTGACGCCGCGCTTTTTAGGGATGCTTCATTGTATGGGCATGATGACTTTTAACAGCCAGAAAACGCGTTCCGCTCTTATTTAGGTATGCCTGTTACTCACATTGTACCTTCTTTGTATGTTTTATTGCGTAGCGCAATATTATACCGCTACTTTATAAAATGCACCTTAGCTGCGCAAAATAAGAAAATTTTTGGTTGGAAAAAATCATTTGAAATACGAAACAAATAAGAATATAAGAGTATAGTCGACCAAGCCCGATTCTACACCAAAGTGTTGCAGACAAATTTTCGAAAGTGAACCCTATTTGAGACCCATGGGCAATCATATTTCCGCCAAAAAAAATATGTTGTGAGGTTGAGATTCTTATAAGAAGCTTTTACTTTCTAAATATCTACTACTAAGTATTACTATGATGACTACTATGACATTATAAAATTTTTTGTCGTCGAATTTCCCTGTAGGAAATGTCACACCAGTGACTTATTATATCCCAGACAATGTTATTAACAATAGACATTTAATATGTTCGTGTCATTGGAAATCTACTACTGACGTAGTAGAATCCGTGGTACATTTTAGTTAATCTAGTCTACACTTTGGTACTTTAAGTAGAAGCCGAAAAGAAAATTGCAAATTTGTATACATTTAATTATTTAATAAAACAAATAAAATTACGAAATCATAACAAATTTTGTTCATATAAAAGGTAAATATGAATGTGTAGACATTTCGTTGACAATGTCGCCAAAAAGTCACCAAAATAGTCGACAAAACTGGTGACTTGGAGAAACTTGCACAAATACCAACACATAAAGAGCTATTTTCGACAGTGTTGGTTGCATTGGAACTTAAATCAAATATGGACCCATTCCAATAAAATCCGGTAAGATGATTTTTAGACCAAATAAATCCTAAATACAAGCAAAAAAAGATGCTTTGTGGGCCCTTTCCGGAAAGAACTTTGTATGGAGCTATGTAAAATAATAGGCCAATTCTTGCTCTTTTTGTAATAATTAAAATATATGTGCCAAATGTTATCAAATTATTTCCAATGTTACGACCTATACTTTTCGCATAAGGTTTTAATGAACCGTCAACCAACCAGACAGACAGAAAGATTGAGCTCGGTGTATTGATTTTGAAATTGATTTTGAGTCGATCGATATTCTAGGGTCTAAATAGGGCTCGGGCCACTCTAGTATAATAGAGTAATATAAAAAGATTTGAAACTAAATACTTTTAAGAAATATAATCAATCCTTACTCGATTTGGTTCATGTTTTTTAAAATAAAATTTTTCAGCAACTTTATTTTATATTTTGTAGAATGATCTTGAGAGAGCGCAGTTTGCACAAATGTCATTTCATTAAATTTCTAATCACTTATTTAAAAATATCTGCCTACAAAATATATATATATGTATATATATATAATATGAAGTCTCATTGGCAAGTGATTCATACTATAAGATTTTAAAATAAATTTTATAGTCCTAACTCTGTTATCATAACGCTATTTTTTACTTTTGTGTGAATTGTATCTTACTTACGTACATTCATTTAAAAATATTCAATTTTAATGCTGGTTTAAAAAAATTATTACCAAACATTTTTATTATTTCTTAATTAGTATTAAAGTATTTGTAATTGAAGTCCACTTTTTACCTTTAAATAAGCCAAAATTGAGCACAAAATGTTTTGCTCTTTATTAAATAAACGAGCTGTTTGCCGTACAGTTTTAATTGATTTGCAATTGTGCAAAGTCATCGTATCCGCAAAGACTAAAATGTACCAGGCAAAGTTTCACACATTTTTCGATATAAAAAACTATAAATAACTTAAAAACTAACCCCCATATTCATAAAAAATATTTTTGATTAATAAAAGGTTTATTAAACAAATTTCCATAGAAAATTCTTTTTATAAACCTTCTATAAGCCTAAAATATTTTTTATGAATATGGGGGTAATTTAATAAAACTTAAGACTCCAAATTTATATAATCAGTTTTTCATGCATGACTATTTATAATTTTTTTTTTTGGGCAAAATATGGAGCCATTTGACAATTCCCTTATATGACCACAAACAAATTTAACAATGCAGTTTAAAAATTAAATAATTAAATCCATTCATTTTGTTTTTTATGCGCAAATATGAATATAGAAAATAATTTTAATATTTATAATTTTATTATGTTGTTTGTTAAATTATTTGTGGCCACATTATTTAAATGAAAGTAAACAACACTTTGAGGCCATCAGGCCGCAAGTGCAGGCATTGCAAAACAACATAAATTATTTTGCATGCAACGAGTTGCAGACATACTTATACGCATACAAATAAATATAATTATAGCTCATGTATACATATGTATAAATAAGAGAATAGATTTACAATTGCACACACATACACAAACAAATTCACTCACTCTAGTGAACATACAACTATTTTAATAACAAAAACACATTCACATTCATACACAAATACAGATAAATGCAGGTGATATCTTTGCATGTTAAGTGCCAATTAATGAGCCATTGTTAATTTCACATGCACACACTCCGAAACATAATTTTTTAATCACACAGATACCCAGCCAACATTTCGATCATCGTTAAAAAATATTTATGAAATAAGTATTTATCCAGCATTCTTAATGACTTAAAACAAATAAAACATCCAGCGCATTTAAAAAAGACTGCCAAACAATTTGCGCTTAAGGCTAAACATTTATTAGTTTATATTCAACATTTTTCATTTTACGAATTTATTCTATGAGTTAAATTTCAGCTATGTATTTTATAAAGCTTTTTGTAATAGCTCTATTCCTTAAATTTTTCAGAAATGACTTTATACACTACCAGACTATTAAATGTAATTTCCTGTTACATTTTACCTTAGCTTTCCGTTGGATAGCAATGAAGTATATTTATGTACAGAAAAATTTACAATTATTAGACACCAGCAGAATGTAATGCATTTTCTGGCCCGCTACGGCCTTCGTCAGCATTCTTTGTGTCACACCGGATAGTGATATTTTATAAATTGAATGTATTTAACTCAACTATTTTAACAAATAGATATTGGGAATTATTTCTTTTTCATAAGCAACTTTATTATATTCAACATTTTTCATTTTACGAATTTATTCTATGAGTTAAATTTCAGCTATGTATTTTATAAAGCTTTTTGTAATAGCTCTATTCCTTAAATTTTTCAGAAATGACTTTATACACTACCAGACTATTAAATGTAATTTCCTGTTACATTTTACCTTAGCTTTCCGTTGGATAGCAATGAAGTATATTTATGTACAGAAAAATTTACAATTATTAGACACCAGCAGAATGTAATGCATTTTCTGGCCCGCTACGGCCTTCGTCAGCATTCTTTGTGTCACACCGGATAGTGATATTTTATAAATTGAATGTATTTAACTCAACTATTTTAACAAATAGATATTGGGAATTATTTCTTTTTCATAAGCAACTTTATTATATTCAACATTTTTCATTTTACGAATTTATTCTATGAGTTAAATTTCAGCTATGTATTTTATAAAGCTTTTTGTAATAGCTCTATTCCTTAAATTTTTCAGAAATGACTTTATACACTACCAGACTATTAAATGTAATTTCCTGTTACATTTTACCTTAGCTTTCCGTTGGATAGCAATGAAGTATATTTATGTACAGAAAAATTTACAATTATTAGACACCAGCAGAATGTAATGCATTTTCTGGCCCGCTACGGCCTTCGTCAGCATTCTTTGTGTCACACCGGATAGTGATATTTTATAAATTGAATGTATTTAACTCAACTATTTTAACAAATAGATATTGGGAATTATTTCTTTTTCATAAGCAACTTTATTATATTCAACATTTTTCATTTTACGAATTTATTCTATGAGTTAAATTTCAGCTATGTATTTTATAAAGCTTTTTGTAATAGCTCTATTCCTTAAATTTTTCAGAAATGACTTTATACACTACCAAAAAGCTTTATAAAATACATAGCTGAAATTTAACTCATAGAATAAATTCGTAAAATGAAAAATGTTGAATATAATAAAGTTGCTTATGAAAAAGAAATAATTCCCAATATCTATTTGTTAAAATAGTTGAGTTAAATACATTCAATTTATAAAATATCACTATCCGGTGTGACACAAAGAATGCTGACGAAGGCCGTAGCGGGCCAGAAAATGCATTACATTCTGCTGGTGTCTAATAATTGTAAATTTTTCTGTACATAAATATACTTCATTGCTATCCAACGGAAAGCTAAGGTAAAATGTAACAGGAAATTACATTTAATAGTCTGGTAGTGTATAAAGTCATTTCTGAAAAATTTAAGGAATAGAGCTATTACAAAAAGCTTTATAAAATACATAGCTGAAATTTAACTCATAGAATAAATTCGTAAAATGAAAAATGTTGAATATAATAAAGTTGCTTATGAAAAAGAAATAATTCCCAATATCCATTTATTAGTTTTTTAACTCTTTCAACAACAAAATGTACAGCAATCGTAAATAAATCATGCAGACGTTCAGCGGACACAAATATATGCAGCAGATGTTTAAAATTAAGCTGTTGTTTTTAACGTTTATTAGAGTAATATTTGGAACACAAAGACGATTACAAACTCCTTTAAACGGAAAAATTATTTGCTTAATTCTAAAAAAATAAAATGTGAAAATTTTTAGTGAAAGGCCAACAGGCAATAAAAAAAATAGAAACTGAAAAAATTTTGCAACAAAATAATTAAAATTGGCTTGTATAAAAATAAAAGGTTAAATAAACAGAAATAAGACTCAGAAACACGACTAAAAATATTAGCTAAAATTAGAAAAATAGATAATAAAGGACCCCTGAAGAAGAGTCGCACGTCGGGTTCCATTTATTCCTGACACAAGTATTTTTAATGATCAGAAAGTAAATTCAACAAAAGTCATAAATATTAATTTTTTTTTTTTTTTGTATTTATTATTTATTTAAATAATTTCAGTTTTTTCACTTAAGCCTCTGCGCCTATAGGCATTTTAGAAGCGAGTTGGTAAATATATTTCTTACAATTATGTATTTAAATAAAATAATTGACAAAAGAAAAAAGTAATAAGAAGTTAATTACTAAATATTAATATTTGTACATTTCAAATCGATAACATTATATCAGTTCTTCGGACTGTTGTAATAAATAAGTTTTTAATAAATCTTTAAACAATGAAATTCTATTTACATTTTTCAAATATTGTGGCAAATTGTTAAACTCACGACTACCAACAAATTCAATTCTTTGCTTCGTTGTTTCTAACCTGCACCGGGCTACCATTAAACCCATATTATTCCTGGTGTTTATTGTATATTGGTTCCTCTGGAACTGTATTGTATGATATCCAATATAATGAACACATTTAAACACATATAATAGAAGTTTCATTTTGTAAATCCCATAAACTGGTAATACTCTTGGAAATATGTTTTTATATAATGGCACAGTTGCGTGGGTATTAGGAAGATTTGCTACAATTTTTAAAGCTTTGTTCTGCATACGCTGTAGTGAATTCAATTCTGCATTCTTTTTGTATCCATACAAGACAGCTAAATAACTTATTTGGCTTTCGATTAAGGATTGGTAAATTAAAAATTTTGTGGGTTTATCAAATTTATTTTTAAATTTATATAAAATACCAATGGCTTGAGCAATTTTTGCTTTAAGATTGCATATATGTTCATTCCAAACAACATTACATTGCAGTCGTATTCCCAAGTATTTCACAGATTGAACTTCCATAACTTCCCTTCCTTCAACGAAAATGCTAAACTTGTTATCATGATTACTGTGCGGCTTAAATCTTATCAAATGAGTTTTACTTGCATTTAGAAACAGTTTATTTATTCTTGCAAACTCAGCTATTAATGATGCATCGCGCTCCATATACGCTTTAACCACAGTTTCATGCTTGTATGGATAGAAAACAGATATGTCATCCGCATAAATAAATAGTTTGCCAGATAGTTCGAGATTTTTTTATGTCGTTGAGATATATCGTAAACAGCAAAGGTCCCAAAACACTGCCTTGGGGTACACCATATTTAACATCGCCTAACAGACTTTTTTGATTGTTGATTTGAACAAACTGCTTGCGATTTGTAAGATAATTTTCTATAAGCGAAAGTTCTCTTCCATAAATACCATAATATTTTAGTTTTCTGAGCAGAATTTCGTGATCAATCAGGTCGAACGCTTTCGAAAAGTCATAAAAAATTCCTGCTACGCCCCTATTTCCTTGATCCATACCTTTACAAATAAAATTCACCACATTTACAACCGCTTCCTCGGTACCACATCCTTTTCTAAAACCATATTGATAATCGTTGAATAAATTGTTGGTGTTCATAAATGCAGTAATCTGATTATAAAGGATTCGTTCAAGAACATTATCAATGACCGAAAAAACAGCAATTGGTCGAAACATATCAGCAGTGCAAGCATTTCTAGCTTTGGGAATTGGAACTACCTTATGTATCTTTAGTATGTCTGGATATGTGCTGCTATTAATCATATTATTAAAAATATTTTTAATATAAGATGCAAACTCATTTTTACATTTTAATAATATTTTAGCTGGAACATTATCATGACCAGAACTTTTACCTGGTGACAGCTTAGCTATAATACATTGAACTTCATCATCTGTTGTATATTCAAAATGAAATCTATTATTAATTTGACATAATGTTCTTAAAGAATTGCAGGAATCTGTGGATATACTTTCAACTTGCAACTTTATTTCTGATATTGTTTGCAGAAAATGCCTGTTTAAAAACTCAGCTTTTTGAAGATCATCAAGAATTGTTTCATCATTAGAATCTCTAACAATAATAGCTTTCTTTTGAGTTCTACCAAGTGTTGTATTTAAAAACTTCCAACATCGTTTCGGGTCGTGTTGTATTTCACTTAAATTGTCTTTGTAGTAAAAGTTCATAGATTCTTTACACGCTCGCTTTATTACATTACTTATATTTTTAAGTCTATTATCTATATCAGAATTACCGGGTTTTTTTCTTCGTTGTATTAAAAGTTTTTTCTTATATAAAATCAGTTTTTGTAAATTTCCATTAATCCATCGAGTAATTTCTTGTTTAATCGAGTCCTTATGTTGTTTTACAATTGTAGATCTTTCAATAGCATCACTTACACATGATATTAATAATGTTGTATCCTCAGATGGGTTTCCCGTTTCACGTATTCTCGGTATTTGTGATTGAATATGAGTTTTTGCACGCTCGTAATCACAATATAAACGTATTTCATTCGTAAATACTCTGGGTTGATATTCAATTTCCAATCTGCACGAAATTATATTATGATCGGACAATTTGCATTCGATTGAGTCAACACCCAAAAAATTAAAAATATTGCTGTAAACATGGTCTATTGACGTACCACTATCTGGACGTGTAACCATCGTATGACAATTTTCAAAATAAAAGTTTGCAAGCAAATTTAAAAGCTCTTCGCAAGATTTGTTATCGAAAACATCAATATTAGAATCGCCAACAAAAACGCAAGGTTGACGACTATAGGAATTCATCCATTTTTCAATAAAAGTTAAAAACGAATTTGTAGTACATTTTTGCGACCTATAAAATGATATAAGCAATATAGGTTTTCCATTGGATTTGGTGTTGCTTAACCTTAATACAATATAATCAACAAAATCGTTACTTTTATTTGCTTCGACTTTGTAATCTAAGCTGTCCCGAACAAAAATTGAGGTGCCCCCAAAGCCATCACTCCTACAACAATGAATTGAACTATATCCAGAAATATTATATAGTTGAATTTGATCCTTTCTAAACCATGTTTCCTGAACTGCAATAATATTAGGTAGTCGTGGTAACATTGTAACCATCATTTTGAATTTATTAAATTTTTTAATTGAAGAAATACTTCTCATATTAATGGATATAATATTAAAAAAAGAATTATTAAATTTTTTTATATAATTTTCAAAAGAATTTATATTAGAAAAGTATTGATTTTTACTCATTGAGATATTTATAAATTTTAAATAACAAACAAAAACATTAGCAAAATTTTACATAGTGTAGTTATGGCGACAAATACACATCAGCTCCCTCGTCTTCCTCTCTTGTACCGTGTTCTGACCTACGCATTCTTTGGTTATTGATTGTAGCTTCAAGTAAAAGTTTATCCACTTCTTCTTTATTTTCAATAAATCTCGGTTTCGACAACTCACTCCTTTTTACAAAAACTCTTCCTCCAGTAGCATAAACTGCACGATACCCAACACTCTTCAAAGATTTACCATAATTTAGCAGATTCAGACTCTCTCTACTCAAAAAGTCGCTGACATAAATATTTTTCGTAGATTCCTTTTCCTTCAACATTGGCTTCATTAACATCATTGTTTCTTTTGATTTCTTTGAATTAAACTTTACAACAACCATTTGTTTGCTATTCTGCTGATTTCTTTTTTTAATATAATAAGCATCATCGATACTTTCGGGTTGCAATTTTACACCAACATCACTTGTAAGTTTTAATATAGTCTCCACTGCAGACTCCCCAGTTTTAACTTCCACACCGGTTACCAAACAATCATTTTTAACTCGCTGATCATTAAGAAATTTAATTGAATTTTTTAAAGTTTCAACTTCTTTCTTTAAATGTTTATTTTCGTTTTGAACAACTTCCAATTTTTTTTTGTTTCCAGCAACTCCCTTTATTATATCGTCAAATTGTTTTGACATAAAATTAATGGATTCTTGCAATAGTGACAGCTGATCTAGTTTTTTTAACTCTGTTTTCAATTCTGTTCTCATCTCATTTATTTCTGCTTTAAGGGTACCACTATTATTGTCACAAATATGGCATACATACTCTTCATGTTCATGTTTTAATAGATACTCATATCTTCGTTTGTCTAAAGTTGTACACACTACATGGAATTTTTTAGCGCACTTGTCACATTCTATAAAATCTTCCTCTTCTTCTATTTCTAATTTGCATTGATTGCAATTTATCTTATTGTTTTTTAAACTTCGGCGACCTGTTGGAGCCATTCTTTAATAAATTCGTATTTCTTTCGGTTTAATTATGATAAATCACTAATTTAATTATTTTTACACTATTAACTTTTATTAATTTGAGCAAAATTATAAAACTTTTTTAAAGAGCTTATAAAAAATATGATGTTTGCACTGCAGGGTTACCAACTCAATCTCATAAAATACTGACTGGGTATACAGATATAAATTCGTGTATAACAACAGCACAAATTAAAATAATTTCACTAGTTGTAGTTGTTTAATATTGTTGTAATACAACAGCAACATCACAACAGTGTCGATATCTGTAAAGATAATTTTTTCATTCGACTCTGTTTTCTATTTTTTTACATTTAATCGTCCTCTATGCCACTTTATTCTCGAAAAAAATGTTAAATGGTCAATAAAAACAATTTTATTTAATCAAAATTGTCAATTGTGAACATTTTAATTATTTAGAGACAATCGCTTGTGGTTCAATTGTTGCAAAGGGGTAAAATATGAAGTTGAACTCATAGTTGCCAGATAAAGTTGGCTGAAAATCGTCAAATTGCGTTACATTAATCGGCATTGTACATAAATTTAAAAGCAAACATTAAGTGATATACATACAGCTAGAAAAAAGACAAATAGAAAAGTCTTATGTTGCTCTGTTTGGAACTTAAAACAAAGTTCTTAGTTTATTTTAAGCATTTGAATTTAGTGCACATAATTTTGTTAGAAAAATATAATTTAGATTATCCCAATTGAGATATTCATAAAATAATTCACATAATGCATGTAAAAATACTACGTATTTATATGAGGTGTCCCACTTGTAGTGTGAGTAGCTGTACATATTTATTTTATTAAACTAACTTTGTGTAGAGTAAACTTGTTTTATTTAAAATTAAAGACACGTTATACCATTTTGTTACCAATACCAATGAATTTAAAAAAGGGAAAATATCTTTAATATTGGTAGTATAAGTAAATTATGGTTGTTTGTCAACTGATGAGTTTGATTGTTGAGTCAATGAGGAAATCATACAGGGTCTTAAAAACTGCAGTCGAAACCAAAAACTGTCGAAAAACAAAGAAAATTTGTTGTACAACATTTCGCTTTTTGAGTTTGTTTGAAAGCGATTGTTAACACTAAGTGAATCAGAAGTAAAAGCAACAGTTTTTTTTTTGTTTTTTTTTTTTTTTTTTTGCCAATGAAAAATGAAGACGTGGAAGAAATGGCGGCTTTTCAACTTTTACTGCAGTTTTTAAAGCGCTGGTATTATACGTCCAGGGTAGGCTACAAAACAACAAAAGTTTGAGACTTTAGACTTAGAGACGTTCCTCGAATGAGATCAGGAACCACTGCACAGAAGTATATTTCGTACACTTCAAAAATGTAACTAAAAATTTCGATCACAATATATAGACTACTTTGAACGCAACCGTGCTGGAAAGTTATTTTATTTCTTTATAAGTTTTTCATACATTTATTTCGCTATTTGAACAATAAAGTTGAGGCAGGCTAATTTTTACCATTTGTCAGATAAATTAAATTTTTCTTCAGTATTTGAAAACTGATACTGTTTTAACTCAACCACATTATTTTTGATAACTGTGGGATAAATCTGGTATATAAAAGTTTCTTGAAAAAAAATGGTAGGAGCTTTAAGCGGTTGAACGGCCTTACAACAGGGTAGAATTAAGGCTCATTACTAAATGATACAAGTTTACAATTAAGTTTGACCAAGTCTTTGGTTAATTGTTATTACCTTTTTAGTGATCATTATTATAACAAATTTAAAACTTTTCAATGTGTTAAAGGCACATAAAAATAAAAAAAGATATGAAATGGAAACAGCAATTATAAAAAACAACGAGCAAGTCTCAAAAAATATTGAATTATTCGTTACCCATAAAAAAAATGGTTTATTATATGAAAATCAAAAGAGATATTTCGACAGATTTTAGAATCACTAATTTGAGAAATATATTGTAATATGGTATTAACGCCATTTACAATGCAACAGAATAACATCAATGTCAAATCGTTCAAAATAGGTTGATCTTTCGGTAGTGAGTTTGCCTCATAGCTACTTCATATTAATTTAACATGATTTAACAATCACTTGAAAACAAAATTTTTTCCCTTTAAAACACTCCAGTAAAGTAAGAGCAAAATGACATTGTTATTTCAAGTTGGAACGACATGAATTTGAATTGGATTCTATATGAAATCAAATTGGTGTAAGTGTGAAATAACAGTGAGAAGAAGCTACAGAGACAACATATGTTTTTAACAGAGTGTCCAGGTTAGGGGGTTTCGCCCAGATTTAGGGGGTTTTATTTTATTTAGTGGCAAAATTTTTGCGTGCCATTAATTTATATTTAGGGGGTGGGGGTATTACTTTTTGCTTGTCTAAGTAATACTAGACATATTTTACAGTTTATTTTTGGTTGAGCAATAATCGCTCAAAGATTAATAAAGAAAGCGTATTAAGGGTAAAGTATTAATTGAAAAATACGTGTTATAACTTTAATCCTAACTCTAAAATGCTCAAACTTTTTACTTCCCATAATATGAACAACGTTAACGAAAATATTTTGGCAACACTCGATATTTTCGAACAAACTTTATTCCATTAAATAATCTAACTCTTTTTTTTATTTATATATGTACATATGTTACAGTATTTCTTAAACTATTTATAAATTGTTTTTTAAGATATTTTATTAAAAAAAAATATTCAAGAAACTTTAAAAAAAATGTTTTTGGGGGAATTTCAGTAAAATGTTAAACATTTTGCGATTTTTACTTTATTTAGGTATTGATATTATAACGTTATCTAAAACTGAGTTAAGTTAAGCTAATTTAAATTAAATGATTACCTAAACTTTTACATTTAGGGGAATTTTTTTCAAAATACGTTAAATTTGGGGGGGGGGGAGGAATTACCTGGCAACACTGGTATAGAGAGAGAGAGAGCGAGAATATTATTATTTATTTTCCTGTAACATATGTTTCACTTTTTTTGTGGTTTCCTTTGTTTACAGAAACACTCACAACTAAAAGACACCAGCAGAATGGCTTAATATGGCTTTCGTTATCATTCTGCTTTAAAAGTTTCATAAATAATTTTAACAAAAAGAATACGGGAATTTTTCTTCTATTTCTAAATAATTTTAAATACGAAAAAATAAAAAAATGTGTGTTTTTTCTTGAAGTAAGACAGACTTTTATGGATTCAATATTGAACAATGTTATTTTAATAACTTTCATTTAAAATTAATATGAAACAATGATAATTTTAAATATTAATAATTTTCTACTCATTAATTATAAAATAAATCATTAAAATGTTATTTCAAAGTATGAACAATCTTTAAATATGGCTAAAAAATTCCATTACAAAATACTAAAAACAAAATTAAAATTTTATTTTTCTCTGATTTTTATTTTTAAACTGTACTGCTTTTTAATTGCTAAGCCGACAGTAAAGGGTTTGGGGCGAAATCTCCCACTGTGCACTGTAGCAACACAACTTAAAATTTTCCAGAGTATAAGCATTCACAAAAAAGTGAAAACTTGGGTGCCACTTGAACTCGAATAGAACTTGGGTGCCTCTTGAACTAAACAGCAAACAAATATTAGTTCCTCTTTAATAAAATTTATTGTTTATTATGAACTGCGGAGACATGAATATTAATGCCAATCAAATAAATGAAAGTGTCCAAAAAATTTAATAAAAAAAAATTTTAAATAATACGGGGTGGCGCAGAAGAATCCATATGGTTTGAATTTTTTATAAGTTTTTTATTTATTATTTGTTCATCGTTTATCAGGATTTTGTGAATAAGACTTGGGGAATTAATTATAAATAACTATACAATCAAACAAAACTAATTACACCCAAAATTTTACGAAAAGTTACGGCTCGTATGTGCGAAGCAGAAAATGGGCATCATTTACAGGATATTATTTTTCAAAGCGAACTGAAAAATTTTTTTTTTACTGTATTAAAAAAAAAAATAAAGTAATAATAGCCGCGTTAATAAAAAAAGTTACAAGCCATTTAAACCATAATGCTCATTCGGCGGCACCCTGTACTAAAAACTTTTGTAAATTAATACTAAACTTAATAGGCGATTTGTAAACCCTAAAATGGTCAAAAAGATGATAAATCATAAAATCTGGCAACCATGATTGAAAGGAATATAACGTTGGTACGGGCATTAATTATGAAACCAGGTTGGATGTAAAATGACTGCGTTTTAATTCAGGGAAAGCCGCTGTCGGACATTTAACTTTTTGCTTACAATAATTTGGATATAAGAACGCAACAAATATTTTCAGCTTGTCGCCTTTCTAGCAGTAGTAAAAAATTTAATTTTATACTTAATTTAAAAATTTGTTAGTACACGCAAAGAAAAAAAAATAGTTGTGTTAATCATATTCTAAGAGCAACATATTATGATATGATTCATGATTATTTTTTAATCAATTATCAGCCAATATATTCGTAATATTTTATCATAATATTTGTTCCTTACTCATAATTTGTTTTTATTACATCCTATTATAATTTAATATAATCATATTATTATCATGTTAATCATAATAATTTGTAGATTAAATCGAAAACTGAAAAATATTTTTAATATATATTTATGCTGATTTACTTACTTGCAACCTTAACGTAAAACTGTTACAGATATTTCACATCATAATATGATGCAACTTTAAACATAATAATTTAAACCTATTTTTGTCGTAGGTCACATTATTTTTCTCTAAAAGAACACAAAACAATGGTCAATATTTTTGCACCATTTTCAAACAATATTAAAATTTTTTTAGCATTGATATTTTATTTTGTGACACTTTACAATTTTTTTTAATGTACCTACAATTTCATTATTTTTTAATTTCTTTAAACTTGGGTTTTTAATAGTTCGTGTACGACAACAATATATTGTTACAATAAACAAAGTGTAGTTGCCGTAACCATACCTAACCATATTTTTTCTCTGCGTGTATAAGGGAATAAATTGACATGGATTCCACGTTGATTCTCTTAACAGTAAAATGGCTGTATAGTTTTTAATAAATAAAACAACCATTTCTTTTAAAAAATATATATTTTAAAGTTATCACTGTTTTAACTATCGTTGAATTCTTCACCAATTAACTCAGATATATTTGAAAAAACTTATTTATCCAATTCTTCTTGTGGTATGAGGCTCAATTTTTCCATAACAGTCTGAATATATTTAAACATTTTCACAGTGTGATTCTCTGTTTCCAATTTCAATTAATAAAAAATTTTTAGTTTGCAAAATGGAAAAAATAATATTTAAAAAATAAATTTGTTGCTGATTAAATTTCTTAAAACAAGTTCAGAGCTAAGAGCTTTTGATACTATCCTGATTCGTATTCTCGACCCAAGAAATTTCGAAATTTGAATTTCATTTGAGGTCACATTATGGGATTATTATTCCTTGCCGTAACTAAAATTGTAATATGTGAACAAACTAAAATTTATTGATTAATTTATTTATTTTTTTCTTGTTTTAATTGAAAGGGTGTGGTTTTTTACAGTAACTGGTCTCCTTTTTGTTCTGGGACTCAGGGGAATCTCTACTCAAATCTACGAACAAAGCAGGCTCCCATCTACCTTGAAAGCTTCGCTAAAAGGCAGTGAAAGCATTTTCCACGTTCATAACAGACTGACCCCATATTTTCAGGGATAAAATTAAACACTCATATAGAAAATGAAATTTTAAAAACAAAACGGAACTGTTATTCATTTTTCATCATTTGTTATTTTTTAACAAAGAAATCCTTTGTGGTATGAATCCAACCGTCCCATGACATCTACTTTAGAAAAGTACGAAGCCGTTGAGCCGGGGACAAAATTTGATTTTTAATATTTTCCACTATCCGTTGAACTTGAGCCGCTTAAGAATACAATAACGATCCACTGCATGAATTGTCAAAGCAATATCATTCCTAAATAAATTAGCACGGGTCAGATATTTTTGGATTCGATATTTTAAACCTGTTTTTTATCCACTTTTTTAAAAAAAATTCTTAAATTTTTGGTTTGAGTTCTACAATCGGTTGATATTGACAACAACAAAAATATATTCATAGAAAACCCGTTTCAGAAACCCTTTATAAGCCTTTTTTATTTTTCATAGCTAAGGCCGTTAATATTTAAACCTTCGAGGAAAACTATACATATGCATGAATTACCAAGTATTTATATGTGTATGTATTACATATTAGAAATATATTTCATTCTCGAATTAGGAAAAATATTATAAATTATTTTCCAAATAACTTTGGCAGAAAATCATTATAAGGAAATCATTATAAAATATAAAATATAAAAATTATTTTATGAAAATCTTCCTAAGTTTTGAAAACAATCAATGCCCACAATCAGTTAAAAAATATCTCTCACATCCGCTTTAGAGAAACCCTAATGTTCATATCATCACATTGAACATTATGTTAATACCAATAAAATCAGTTCATTGCGATTTACATACTCAACTATTCATATTCATGTAAAGTAAATAAGAAATTAAAAAAGTTAAAAAAAAATAAATAAAATCAGCCAGAGGCATTTAAATTATACCTAATAGGCACAACTATTCGAATAAGTTTGGCAAGCGATTTAAAAATTTATAATTTATTTATATTAAAAATATTTTTGATAAATAAAAAATAGAGTGATAAATCTCCATTGAAGTTATAAAAAAATTTTAAGATCACGAAACAAAAGGGTCTGCGATGAAAATCTTTTTATCCGATTTCAGTCCATTTTTAAAATTTTTGTAATCAAATTAACTATATAATATGAAATTATAAAACTATGTATTAATTGTGGTAAAAAAAAACATCTTCCCAAGTGACAAAATTGGTGGAAAACTTTAAGATTTTCATAAAATCTTTGATTTAATCCACATTAACTGAAACATATCCGATCAAAGCCCGTTAGCCAGTATTCATCGCGTAATTTCGAAGCCTCTAAAACACATTTCGGACCTGCATTTCACTCTGGATGGCGCCTGAAAGAGAAGTTTACAAAAATTTGTCGTTATCTGAAAAATATGATGTGCTACAAATCATACCAATATCGTTTCACTTTGATAAGGCCTTTTCAAAGTCGTTTTTACTCACAGTTTACTGAACAACTTTATGAATCAAATTAAGGTCAACTGCATTAAATTAGCTTATTTATAGAAAATTCTTTTACATTAAACGAAATCAATGGAAATGCAAAATTATTGAATTATCACTAAATTGAATTCTTTAAGTGCACTATTTTACACTTCATTATTTTCTTATCATATAAGTGCATGTACACCAATTTATGCACTTTTTTGCCTTATTATTAAGCCACGTAATTTTTTATCATTTTAACTAGAAATAGTGAAAATAAATATTGCACAATTATTGCATTATCACTCCCACATACTGTGAGCAACAATAACACAGCAACACGTACTAATCTTCCGAGAAAACATCAAAGGGTTACAAGCATTTATATGCCACAGAAAGTCGTCGCAAATAAAACCCATTTAGCCAAAATTATTGCTTTCTATTAACTTGATAGATTTAACTAGTGTAGAATATTATCAGAGGTGTTTTGGAAATAGAAAACGCAAAACGCAAGAATTTAAAAGTCGTGTTTGTAATAAGATTTTTGTAGTAAAAGAAACACAAGTACAATACAATACAAATATTTCTCTATTAAACAGAATTCTATAAGAAAATTATATGAAATTCGATTAAGAGTGTATTAAACAGAACTTCAAAATTCTTGCGACCACATTTTAAAATATTTTATCTTAAAATTTTATTTCAAACAAAGAATGATTCAAGTTTTGATAATAAATACGATAAAACGTTGCGATTAATCGCAATTACGAACACGATTATAATCAATTTGCATCCCCTTATTAAATTATATTTTTCCCATTGTACCAAACTTTAAAGCAAACGCAAACTACACATTTACATGTTGCTGGTGTTTACAAGTAAAATGCTGTTTAATTATTTATTTTTTATTAAAACTTTTAATTTAATTTTAATAAAATGAAAAAAAGCAAATACTGCAGCTTGACAAATAAATAAACCAGAAATGGTTTTCATTCAGGGAATAGAGGGAGTTCTCCAACCATTAGCACATGTACCAGTATTGGTAACAAACAACAGATGTGCAAGTGTGCGTAAGTGTAACAAAAAAAAAACGATGCAACAGAATAAGCGACATGTCCTTTTAATAACAATAAATTATCATTGGGGGTTATTTGTTGTGTTGGAAACAAATGAATGCAAATAAAATATGTATGAATATAAATATAAAAGAAAAAAAAAACAATAACAACAGCTCTCACTGAAACTCTATTAAAAACGACAACAACTACAGCAAAATTATCTCCACAAAAACACACTTTCATACGCAGTAACACATACCACATTTAATCTGTATATAATTTTTTCAATTGAATTATATTCCAATAAATTAAATTTGTTGAACTTTGTGCAACAACAACAACAAAATAAAATATTAAACAAAATAATTTTAAACTCAATACATTTAATTTTAATAATGCAGAGTTGTTCGACAATTCAACTACTCGACAAGTAAACTGCAGTATAGAAATGCATGTAAAAGCAGCAGCAACAACAACGACATCGTCATCATCATCCTCGACAGCAGCAGCATAAATATTTTTATTATTAATCATGTAGTTGCAAATAAATGCTTTTGTTAAATAATTCCGTAATTTAGATCAGTCGCGGGCATATTCTCAATTCCTCGGAACGCGGGATTAGGCAACTGAATTCCGCTTGGGCGAGGCGCAGAGGGATGGAAGGCTTGATACATTTTGTGCAAAAATATTTATATCATTCAATGATATAAAATCACCGGCCATACAAACCTAATCGATTATTTCGCATAAAATTTTTTATATCAAAGCAAAGGTCTCTAAATGAAATACATACACTTTAAGAATAAATAAAAGATATACATAAGTATATGAGTCCAAAATTTTATTTATCAACTATCATTTCTTTAAAGACATCATCTAGTTTTAAAGAATGTTAATGAGGTTGGCGTCTTATACTTTTCATGAACGAATCAGAAAGTGCAAGCAGACGATGCAAAATAACAGTTTTTATTGAAGATCTATTGCACTTTCTGAACAACATTAATCTATACTTCCTGTGATCGAAATAACGTGCTTCCCCTGCTTCTTTGGAGAGAACATTAATAGGAAACTGCATCAGATGAAGTACCAATTATATTATTTAACAAATATCTCAACCGTATGCAACGCAAATTTTTGATATATCAAAGTATAAATTTTTTATGTCTGATAATTTTATTATACTTTTGCTTGTTTAAATTTTATTATCATTTCAAATGGTTTTATTACATTAATGAGATTCTCTTCTTTTTCTTATTTCGTTATGTAGTTCTTTACAATTGAAGTCAATCAATTTTTAAAACATTTTGTTATAAAACATAATTGTAATATCATTAAAAAAATTTAATCTTAGATGTTTGACTTTTTGAGAAAATTTAAGTTTGTTCAACGATCGGTGATATTCCGTGAGAGTTCACTCTCATCCTTTATTTTGTTCTACTTATAAAACACAGGTTGCCGCAGACAACTTCCACAAACGCATTTCTACTAAACTATAATTTCACTCTAAATAATTTTGTTGTTAAAAAAACAGGTGCTGTATTTCAATAAAGACGGCATTAAAATGTAATCGTTGAAAATACTTTACACGCATAAGATACTGTGTTGCATGAACATTTTCAGCAGTTTTCGAGGTCAAAAATTTAAGTTACTGTACAAGATTTTTCGGATTTATCTTAGTGAAATAGTGCTCTATGATGGAAAACGAATAGTCGAAACATTTTTCTTCCACCAAAATTTATCTGTGCGACGTCGAAACACGAACACTCTAAACGTTTTTATTCTGTTTTGCTTGTTGTTATTTTCACAAAGCAGAGAAAGGAAAACTGTTAGCTGCTTTAAATACACAAGAGTACATGTATGTATATTAGTGTGCCCCTTATACGGACCAAAATTTTATTTTTAAGAAATACGATACGCATACACTATTAATTTGTTGTTGTTTTTTTTTATTTGTCTAAAAGTACTTATTTGCAAAATATGAGCTCCCTACATTAACCTTAGCCCGTGCCGAATTGACGACAAAGGTGTCGAATAGACCCACATGTGAAGTATCACATCCCTACGTGATTCATTTAAATGAATAAGTGTATGTTCTCAACAAGGACAATTGTATTCTTAACACAACTTCGTTTTTTAGTTTCTTATTTTTTTGACAATGTACTATAAATCTACAAAGTTTCATTCAAATCGGTGTGTCAATGTTGGGTATGTTTTCTTATAATTATACAAAACAATACTCTATGTCAAACTTTTTTTGATTTCAAGTCAGCACGAGTAAACGTTATTCAAATCCAAAAAAAAATAAATTAAATGCAAAAATATTTATGTTCGATTAGAAGGGACACCCTACTGTATATGTGTATGTATATATACCCAGCTAGCATTTTCAATGGTCTAAGAGTCTACTGGAAATCGCATAAAAAGCGTGTTTGATCGTTGACGAGTGCATTCGTTGGATATTCCTCGCATGGGAGAAACTGTTACACAAGCTCATCCCTCCATGAGATACTTCCACAATTCAGCGAAAGACGCTTAAATAAGAGCGTCAAGGATTTTTTATTTTTTTTTTTTTGTAAAAATTTTACATTTTCGTTCAATTTATACAAAACAAACCTGTATAACGCGAATTCAACATGAGACGATCGGTTTGGTCTATTGAAATTGTATTGGGAATAGAATTTTCATGTTTAAAAAACGCTTTAATTTAGGATGATCAGTAACTGTTATCTGATTCATACAGAGAATCCCAAAAGTTTTCGAAAGATAAACAAATTGTAATACTAAAAGATTGTTTTTTCACTTGCATGGTAAACATTTCAAGATTAAAAGACGAGCGCGTCAGAAAATGTATAAAAAAAAATAATAAATAAAATAATGTAGATATGTTTGTTGTTGTTACTCGTCAGATCATCATCTGTAGGTTCTCTTATGAGTTGTATATTAAACACAATCGTCTTACAAATAGTCTCTGCTAGCTGGGTGTGTGTGTGTGTGTGTACTTTGCTCCAAAACGACATAAATAAAATTTGTTATAATCGAAAAGGGTTTTTGAAGCAGCATCCAATGGTATATAAAACTTTATCACTTGCGACCTACTAATTGAGATATTTAACTAAATACATATTTTTGTTTCGGGTTTTCATACAAATTCTACCTATTTTTTTTATTAATTTTATATTTTTTTATTGTATTTTTCACATTTTGATAAATTGAAAAATGAAAAAATTGTATACCCATATTGCCTATATATGAAAAAAAAAAAAATAAATTACCATTATTTTAAAACACATTCAATTTGAAAAGCAGAACATTACTTGCACATACGTAGAATTTGTATGAAAACCCGAAACAAAAATATGTATTTAGTTAAATAT
Organism: Pollenia amentaria; assembly: GCA_943735925.1. Taxonomy (NCBI): domain Eukaryota; kingdom Metazoa; phylum Arthropoda; class Insecta; order Diptera; family Polleniidae; genus Pollenia; species Pollenia amentaria. The sequence goes on along the minus strand of OX031009.1, from coordinate 231,633,809 downwards.
CTCAGTTAGTAGGTCGCAAGTGGTAAAGTTTTATATACCATTCAAAAACTCTTTTCGATGATACAAATTTTATTCATGTCGTCTTGGAGTAAAGTGCAAACAAATTCAAAAACTGAAAAAAAAGACCTTTTTTAAAAATGGTCCAGCTCACGGATGGTCAACGCTAGAACCTAAATATTTTGGGAATCATAATAAAACATATCAAGCTTTATTTTCAGAGGGGTAACTAAAACACTTTTTTTTGAGTCGCTCTAATGTACATACATATGTGTTGTCCACCGCTGACTCAGATGCAACTTTATCAATATGATTCTTTTTTAAGCGAAAGAAAAAAAAACGATGACTTTAATCCACATCAGTAATAATTTATCATATACCTTGTAAAAAGCCAATTATTCAGCAATTTAAAAAAAAAAACATTTTAATAACTGAAATAAAAATATATAAGAGTATAGCTATGTAGATAAAATACAATGGCATACTTACCAATTACAATTCGATAAGCAACAAAAGTCAAAAATACAAAAAAGTATCTACAAAAGTATATAATAAAAAAATCTATCTAGACACTTTAATTTCTTACAGGAAACTTTATTTTGTAAACTAAATTCCAACCCTCTCCTACTCAACATGTGATTTTTTACGGCAGCTAAATTGTAATATAATAAATTTGTTACCATTCAGACAACAATAGATTTTATTAATAAATGTTCTTTTTTGGGGACGAAATTTATAATGTTGAGTACATCATCTTTTGTAAAAATTTAATATCTATTTTAAACCCAATAAACCGTTAAAATTTTAACAAAATCTTGTACATTTGAATTCAAATCTTTCTTCAAATCAAGTGCGTTTCCTTTTTTTGACATTAGCGAGCTTTTTTTGCTAAATCAGCTGCTTGAAAGTTTCTCGTGTCTAAAATTTAAAAACTTGCATTACCTTTTATTTATAATCGACTTCATTTATTTTCTCAATATTATTTGTATTTTCAATTTTTTACTATTTTCTCAAAACATCTCAATTTTTTAAACAAGCCGCATTTATTGTTTTTGATTGGTTTTTTTTAAATGTCATATTTTTCTTGTGCTTATTTCATTTGTCAAACTTCTACTCCATGATCCTCTTGATCTTCCTCTTCATCAAGATTCTAATGGGTCCCAGTTAAGAACTTATCTGCACCCAGAGTAAAAACATGTTTATATATGGTCACTTCCAACAAAACTATTTTAAAACAAAAATTTTAAACACATTATGTTTAATTTAATCATACTTTTGTCACCGACAAACATATTATGGTTAAATTTGTCCTTCATCAAGAAGCAATAACCATAATATGGTTGCCTCCAAACACGTTTTGGTTAATAATAACTAAAATATGTTTAACACTTATAATAGCATGGTTTTTTTTCAACCATAGCATGTTGCTCTTGGAAAAGAGGAAAATACTGTTATTAATTTAAAAACAAATTATTGTCATATTAAACCAAAAGATGTTTAAAGACAACCATAATATAGTTGTGGCTTCTTCATGGAGGACCAATTTAACAATAATATGGTTGTCGGTGACAATAGTATGGTTAAATTAAACATAATATGTTTCAAAATTTTCCTTAAAAATAGTTTTGTCGGAGGTGACCATTTTTAAACATGTTTTTTCTCTGCGTGTGGCGATATTATTTAATCGAGAAACGATGGGGCATCCAATTCATGCCCACTTTTGATATTTGATGTTTGTTGGCCCCTTCTTTTAGTTCGGAGTTAGAAATCCAGTGTGGGGTCACCAATGCCCAGAATGTTTCTTAAACAGTGGCTTTTATGGGCTTTGCCCATAATTGCTATGCCCCTAGCGGATACGAGTCATGCTTATATATTTCAAACTGGAATTGGAAATTCTTATTTTTGTTCCTTCTGATAACTGCCGCCATCGCCATATTTTGCGTAGCTTTTTAAATGCTCCTTTTGCTGTGAAGAGGGTGGCATCGATATCGTCCTCAGTGCCATCGTCAGGTGTTATTTAGATGCCAAGGTAAGTGAAATTGTTTACTTCTTTAAAACCTTTCCATCAATGAACAGATTACCAGAGTGCGGTGCGTTTACTTTTCTGTATTTAGTCTTAGTTGGCCACTATAACTAAGTATAATTATAAAAAATGTATTTATTATTTATTATAACAATTAAATATACATACCCAGTTGGCCACGTCTTTAAGACATCCTCGAAGACGGATGCACACCAATATTAATTGCTGCACGACATATGAGGGACGGACAGAACAAATCATTAACGAGATTTTCGAACAAGTACCGCGAGAATCGTGCTCGACACAAAGAAAAACATTGTCGGTTGGTTTTAAAATTGATTTTCATATACTTTCATTGTTAAATTAAAATTTGTTTTGCTTCTACTGAAAGTTTTTAAATTTTGGGTTAACACCCCCTTGTTGATTAAGTGCGATATAATTATTACGGTATATGATGCAAATCGTTTAATTTAAACACATAAAAGGAGTGATGAATTTCGATCAGTTTCAGAATTATTATTTTAATTTTTTGTTCAGAATAAAGTAAAACTTTCATATTTAATACAAAATTTAAAAGAATATAAATACGAAATAAGAACTGACACTGAAAATGATATTATCGATTTCAAATCGTGTCGTCTTCTAAAACCATTTCCATCACACACCTGCTAAAAAACATTTCAATATTGTGCAAAAAGTAATATTTTAGTTAGTTTTAAAACAAACAATCCTTTCAAAATTTATGCAAATTCTTACACTCCAAACAACCGTGTAGTCAATTCTCTGTATGGTGGTTTCAAACCGGCATCTTGCGAGCCGAGCCTTAAGTTCGAATTGTTTCTGGTGTTAGACATTCGTTTGGTTTTTAGAAAAACAAATCGTATGGCGTCTAATTTCCTGAATTACTTTTAAAACATACATGTTTTTATAACTGGAATTTTTAAATACCATCAATGCCCGTAATTTCTACAAAAAGCTGGTCGTGTTCGTTCCTATACCTGTTAGGTACCTATTTACCTATTTCAACATTTATTTGCCTTCGTGTTTTTACCTTAAGTTTTCTTTTTAAATATGGCAGAAGTTACACCATAGATATCTATACACAGCTTGATTTCTTTTTGTAGAAATTACGGGCATAATTGGTAGTACTTTTTTATCTACACATATAAAAACTGCTTTCAGAAATATTATGTGGTGGTAGAAATAGCATACTAATACTATTATCAAAAGTTATTTTTGGGAATAAAAAATTTATTATTAATAAGATTTAACTATGACGTTCTAAATTCCCAATTTTTATTTTTGATAAATACATTGAAATTAATTGTTGAGGGAAAGCTGGTCTACATGCGCATTTCACTGGTTGCGTAGGCCAGATCATCATGAAACCTTTTTCCAAAGATTTTTGAAATAATCGTTCGATTGTTATTATACTTGATTTACTGCTTGTTTAGGATACCTTTAGTATATATTTGAAAAGAGAACTGGCATATCAGGTCCAGTTTTCTAGAAAATGGGTGTCGTCATATGACGACGCTATTAAAATAAAGGTACAAACATTTCCATATGGATTTAAGTTTTAGAACTTTTATTTATTCTTCAGTCTTTTATGTTTTTTTTAGTTATAATGAAATTTAAATTTTAATATTTTTATTTTTGATGATATGGGGCGAAGCAATCAATACACAAACCTTTATCACATTTTTGGCACTCTGTCCTTACAGTTGCTTTACATTTATCACCAGCACATCGTCTCTGCTTATTATTTATTGTTCTTTGCACATAGTGCATATATCCGTCGTATCGCATGGAATCAGCCCCAGGCTGGGATTTTGATATTCTGCCTGGACCTTTCGGAAAATTAGTCTCTGACAAAAGATATGACATTGCTAATTCTCTTCGGAAGCTCTTTTGCTTGAGTGTAGGATTATGCTCTCTCGCTAAAAGCCAAGCATTTTATACTGACACATCCAGCATCCATGTAAATAATGGCCACCACCATTTTTTGCTTCGAATAGATATACGATCAGAATTAACATTTTGATCCATTCTATCTGTTCCGCCCATATTTTTATTGTAGTTTTGGATAGAATATGGAATATTTACTTCGACGTATTTTAGGTTGGCCTTACTCCACCTCTTTGCTCTTCCCTCGGGATCGGCGGAAAAAACAGTTGAAGTTACAGTGACCACAGCGTTGTCTTTCCACCTTGTTACAAAAAAATCTTCCCTTTGCAATTCTGCTATTGCTGTCTGTGTAAAACCTCTTTCTTTTTTTTTGAACTCATTTACATCCAGCAAACAACAGTTGTTACCTAAACGATTGCTTCTTATGGTCCCAGTGCAATTGAAGCCTCTTTTTCTCATCTCTTTGAGTAAAGGAAGTGTTGTGAATAAATTGTCGCAAAAGAAATGGTAAGGTAGCACTGATTTTGATAAGGGGTATTGGTCAATTAATTGCAACAAAGTGGATGCACATTTTCCAAATTGTTTTTCCATTTCTTCATTACCCTGATATGTTTTTCCTTGATATGGATCAAACGCAATAAGGTAGCCAGATGGTGAATTTTGGCACCAAATTTTGTATCCAAAACGTATCGGCTTATTTCGGATGGCTTGCTTACAACCGTGTTTCCCAAAATATTCTACCATCGCTTCATCATGTGAAACTGACTGCGTGGGTTGAAAGTTCTTCATAAAAGCTTTTTGAAGGTGAGCTATTAGTGGACGTAATTTGCAGAACTTATCAGCTTTATCTAAGTTGGCATTACACTGAAAATGCAGCGACTTCATGATGGTGTCAAATCTGTTTCTTCGCATTGAATTGTATATAGCATTATTACGCAAATCGTCGCCAGTATTCCAATACATTGCTTTACTGGACAATGGACTGTATCCAGAAACGATCAAAATTCCAAAAAAAATTTTTAGTTCCTTTGCGCTCAATTTCACGTCTGGCCAATTTTTTGATAAGCAATATGCAGTACTTTGGGCGATTATCAGTTCAATCAAATTGTCATCAAAAAAAAGCTCAAAATACTGAGATGCAGTCAGGCTTTCCAACAAATTATTAACAGGGGCTAGAAATTCTGTAATTTGTGCTGTTTGTCCTCCTAGCTTCCAAATAACTTCCTTTTGCTTTTTTTCATGCACTTTCTTCCTTTTACTGTCTTGTTCAATATTTGTGGGAAGCTCTTCATTGGTTCTTCGTATTTCAGCAGGTGCCAGAAGTTGGTTACGCGACAAAAAAGTTATATTCCCTTCGGTTTCCTCATCTGAGTCTTCATCAGTCAATACGTTAACATCTGGAGGTTAATATTTTTAGCTTTTCAAAAATCTTTGGAAAAAGGTTTCATGATGATCTGGCCTACGCAACCAGTGAAATGCGCATGTAGACCAGCTTTCCCTCAACAATTAATTTCAATGTATTTATCAAAAATAAAAATTGGGAATTTAGAACGTCATAGATAAATCTTATTAATAATAAATTTTTTATTCCCAAAAATAACTTTTGATAATAGTATTAGTATGCTATTTCTACCACCACATAATATTTCTGAAAGCAGTTTTTATATGTGTAGATAAAAAAGTACTACCAATTATGCCCGTAATTTCTACAAAAAGAAATCAAGCTGTGTATAGATATATATGGTGTAACTTCTGCCATATTTAAAAAGAAAACTTAAGGTAAAAACACGAAGGCAAATAAATGTTGAAATAGGTAAATAGGTACCTAACAGGTATAGGAACGAACACGACCAGCTTTTTGTAGAAATTACGGGCATTGATGGTATTTAAAAATTCCAGTTATAAAAACATGTATGTTTTAAAAGTAATTCAGGAAATTAGACGCCATACGATTTGTTTTTCTAAAAACCAAACGAATGTCTAACACCAGAAACAATTCGAACTTAAGGCTCGGCTCGCAAGATGCCGGTTTGAAACCACCATACAGAGAATTGACTACACGGTTGTTTGGAGTGTAAGAATTTGCATAAATTTTGAAAGGATTGTTTGTTTTAAAACTAACTAAAATATTACTTTTTGCACAATATTGAAATGTTTTTTAGCAGGTGTGTGATGGAAATGGTTTTAGAAGACGACACGATTTGAAATCGATAATATCATTTTCAGTGTCAGTTCTTATTTCGTATTTATATTCTTTTAAATTTTGTATTAAATATGAAAGTTTTACTTTATTCTGAACAAAAAATTAAAATAATAATTCTGAAACTGATCGAAATTCATCACTCCTTTTATGTGTTTAAATTAAACGATTTGCATCATATACCGTAATAATTATATCGCACTTAATCAACAAGGGGGTGTTAACCCAAAATTTAAAAACTTTCAGTAGAAGCAAAACAAATTTTAATTTAACAATGAAAGTATATGAAAATCAATTTTAAAACCAACCGACAATGTTTTTCTTTGTGTCGAGCACGATTCTCGCGGTACTTGTTCGAAAATCTCGTTAATGATTTGTTCTGTCCGTCCCTCATATGTCGTGCAGCAATTAATATTGGTGTGCATCCGTCTTCGAGGATGTCTTAAAGACGTGGCCAACTGGGTATGTATATTTAATTGTTATAATAAATAATAAATACATTTTTTATAATTATACTTAGTTATAGTGGCCAACTAAGACTAAATACAGAAAAGTAAACGCACCGCACTCTGGTAATCTGTTCATTGATGGAAAGGTTTTAAAGAAGTAAACAATTTCACTTACCTTGGCATCTAAATAACACCTGACGATGGCACTGAGGACGATATCGATGCCACCCTCTTCACAGCAAAAGGAGCATTTAAAAAGCTACGCAAAATATGGCGATGGCGGCAGTTATCAGAAGGAACAAAAATAAGAATTTCCAATTCCAGTTTGAAATATATAAGCATGACTCGTATCCGCTAGGGGCATAGCAATTATGGGCAAAGCCCATAAAAGCCACTGTTTAAGAAACATTCTGGGCATTGGTGACCCCACACTGGATTTCTAACTCCGAACTAAAAGAAGGGGCCAACAAACATCAAATATCAAAAGTGGGCATGAATTGGATGCCCCATCGTTTCTCGATTAAATAATATCGCCACACGCAGAGAAAAAACATGTTTAAAAATGGTCACCTCCGACAAAACTATTTTTAAGGAAAATTTTGAAACATATTATGTTTAATTTAACCATACTATTGTCACCGACAACCATATTATTGTTAAATTGTTCCTCCATGAAGAAGCCACAACTATATTATGGTTGTCTTTAAACATCTTTTGGTTTAATATGACAATAATTTGTTTTTAAATTAATAATAGTATTTTCCTCTTTTCCAAGAGCAACATGCTATGGTTGAAAAAAAACCATGCTATTGTAAGTGTTAATCATATTTTAGTTATTATTAACCAAAACGTGTTTGGAGGCAACCATATTATTTGTTTTCCAACTCTCACAATTTGCAACATTACCATGTTTCGACATATGTTGCCTCGTATGTGGGTAACTTAACAACTGCCGCATAATATTAAACAAGGCTCAAGCCTATCGCAGTTAAGATCTTACTTCAAACAATTTGTATCTCAACATATTGCTGAGCATCTGAAATAACGTTTATTGGAATGTTTTAAATACAAGTTAAATTTGTATATTAAAATTTATTATAAATATATTAAAATACTTTTGTTTAAATTTTGCCAACAAACCTCTATAATGTCAATCTGACGCTGAGGTGAAGTTGTAATATTTCTATATTTTACAATAAAATTTGGAAAAAAACAGATAGAAAATTGCTACTCTTTTATTTGCATTTTATTTTTTAAATCTACTTTAGCAATAATATTTTCAATTAGTCAAAAAAAATAGCATTTCAGGTAGTAATAAAAGTAGTTTTTTTTAGCAATAAAAATCCATTATTGGTGCTGATGCCGGTTTTTAATACGATTGCGATGAAAATATTTTGTTATTCATATTCTACTTTTGCTACATTTTATACACCTAAAATGCAGCTTCCATTGCTGCATCACATGCTACATTTCTTCTTTTCCCTAATGCTGTTTTGGGTAGCTCTATATATTTAGACCAGACCTCTATAACTATTTTATTTACCAATTACTGCTTCTTAATTGACCCTGCTGCTAGTAAAATTAAATTTTTCTGCTAAGACTTCAACTATTGCTAAACAAAAACTATGAAGGCAGTAGTGGTAGTAAGAATATATTTTTAAACAAGTCTAGTTAGTAATTTTTTATTGCTACTGCTACATTTAGTCTAATTCTTTATGCACTACTAACAAATACAGCTGCATATTATATTATTACTTTAATAACCGTGCAATAGAACAGAACCGGCAGCCCCCAATTTTTATAGACTAACTGACTAGGCCACCAAAAAAAACCAATTTGTATACTTCACTTACTAAAAATAAACAAAAATTTGTTTATAATGTCGTTTAATGTGTCAAAACAATTAAAACTTATGGAAAAAAAATTTAGTTCAGATATTTTTGTGATTATTTTTACAATTAATTAAATTTTCTAACATTTTCACACTCAGCGCAATTATTTAATTTTCAAATATTTTACAAACAATTAAAACACAACAAAGACAACAAATTATACACAATTTTCCTTTTTTATAATCAAAACAACAAAAATCTGATTTTCATTCGAACCGGTGGACAGACGGGCCATGCTTTTATTACATATGTACATATGTATGTATGTACATGCAGTATGTGCGTGTGTATTTGTAACAGGAAGTATAAAACTATCGTGATTTTGATGGTTATAATGACGTACCGATCACAAGAGTATGATTATATGGAAATTATAATTTTTATGATTTAAATTAAGCTGATGCAGAGCTATAACGGGAATTAGAAATATTAAAGAATTAAAAATTAATCACACACTGCAGCTGACTAATTGTGCAGATGCATTTTCACATACATATGAGTTGTAGATTTAATTCGATCTGTCTAAAATTCACATTAACGATTTTCATTAAGTGCATGCGGTATGTTCTATAAGGTGATGACTTTTTACATTTTTTTGCATATATCAAATTTAACATGTCATAGTTAATAATACCATAAAAAATATTTAAAAACGGCATCTCTCTTTTACGGCCATCTTTCATAACAAAGTCCGCGCACCTAACGATTTGAAATTTGTTTTAGATTTAAAAAATAATAAATTATTAGATTTACCTTAATTGCAATTTTTGAAGGCTAAAGAGCGTGGTCTAATGCGTTTGATTAACTAACGAAATCTCTGTGGAATTTGTCGTTAGATTTAACAAAAGAACTAAAATTATTTGCATTTGCTCTTCCGCCAGATCATTTGCACCAAATACGGAACTCCGCTAATTAAAAAAAAATTATCTGAAAGTTTTTCTGGCAAAATGACCAGCAAACAAGATTTTGAGTGCTAATTAAGTAAAAAAAATTAGTCATGACCCTAATGTTATTTCATAGGTACATTTTTAATTTCGTACGCCCTATTGCATTAAATTCCATCTAAATTTAATTAACTTGATTTTACATATTTTCGTTTACGACACTCTGCTACACAAGAGAAATAAAGCGATTCTTGTACAGTAATTCTATTTTTATATTTCCCAGAATTTCAGAAATACCAATAATTGTCTTCGAAAACTAAATTTTGTCCTTTTTTGGTAATGCTAATAAATAATTTTTTTTATTATGGAACAAAATTTAAAAATTAATGTTTTATTTAAAAGATGTGAGTTTTACGGATTAGAAGTTAATATATAAATTAAAATTCGGTATTTAATTTGTATTAAAAAAGTGTTTTTTTATTACTATTAATCAGACGGATTAATAGTAATGTTCTTTATTAATTTAAATTCCAAAACTGACTGCAAAGATTTTACAATTATTTCTTATAATGAAACCTACTCTCTTAAAATAATTTGCCGATCCCGCATTTTCCCATCAATTAATTTACTTGTGGTTGCGCGTGTAACGCAGTTGCTGAGTTTGTATTTTCCCATCGAACAGTCGATGAAATGTTGCGGCTCGTGTGGACTCAAGTTACATGGTTTGAAATTGCTAGTGCTGCTGTTTTGCTGTTGGCACGTTTTGTTACTGAACTTCTTAGATTTGTTGGCACATTGTATGTGCAATATTTCTTGTTGTCATTGGTACGGTGTTAACTTTTATACTAAATAACACGGTGATATACAGAATAACAGTTATGCTTTGTTGGACCCTACTTTCTAGGACACTACTTTCAATATTCTTCTATCACTTTGTTTTTGTGAAATAATCGTAATTTTAAGAAACAGATTCAAAAAAAACAAATTTTGAAAATCATTTGGAAAATTGCTGCGTTACGTTCGTTTGAATTTAAAAAAAAAATATACACTTTTTTTTAGTAAATTTTTATATTCGTTAAGCAGTAATTTGATCATTGAGCTATAAAATAAGACTTCTTATAAAAAAAACTATATTATTGCAGCTGTTTAAAACTTTTAAGTGCATACAAATCGATTAAAAACTAAATAATTTGCGATAGGATTAGTGTTAGTGTTTTTCGTGTTGTGGTTATGAATAGTTCGTTGTTTTATACAACTCAGTCGATCTTTTGTAGGTGTATTGGTGTAAATTATGTTTTCTGTTGCCACAAAATAAAGCATGACTTAGCCATTTTCGATTTTTACATACTGATGTTTTAGAGTGTATGTAAAAAAATAATTTATATAGTAATTGAATTAAGCAAACTAGTTATCAAATAATTTGTAGATCCAATTAAAATTTTTATTAAAAAACTTAATATGAATAATTGAAATTTTAGTTCAAAATTAATTTTACTAGTTCATCATAAATTCATATTTAAAATTCTTATTTTTACCCCCCACTAAAGTCTGTTGAAATGACTTAAACTATCGAAAGACTTAACAGAGGAAATCAACTTCCAGTTTAATATGACTAGAAATCACAGCACAAAGTTTCGGAAGTTCGGTCCATAATTAACCATAAACTTATATACTTTGGAAATCAATTTAAAACGACTTAAAGCTTAATATCGATGTTTTGGCGAAATTCGGTCTACTTTAGTTTTATAAGACTATAAATTACACTACTTTACTTCGTGAAACTTAAAAGGATTCAGATGAAATTTTGTCTAATTCAGTTATATATGGCTGTAAATAGCACTTTGCATTTATCATTCCAAAATGTACCAAAGGTTCCAAATAAAACAGCTTTCCGAAAAAATATTTCAATAATGCGTAAAACAGAAATCAATTATGATAAAATTCAGAAATTTGTCTAAACACACTACTTATAATAGAATTCTTTATTATTACCGTTCTAATTATACCTCTTTTAAGTCTGGAAGCTTTATTTGCAATTCTTGAAGTTTAAACTAACGAGTATTAAACAAATCATTTAATTGAAAACTTTTTTTAATAAATATATGCAACTCAGTTATGACAATCCAAAAAATTTCCAATATTAGAAGTTTTATTTCAAACGCAATTCAATGAAATTGGCTCATTGGAAGAAATTCTAAACTTAGTGTGGGCTGCAAACTCCTACTTTTTAACTCTATCTGAAAGCCTAGCACCAGATTGGTATTCAGTTATGGGGCAATGCTTCGGCTTCCAATATGAAATAAATCCAAAGGCTGGATGTTAAATGGGGTTTTAAATTTTGTACCAACTTCCAAAAAAATGTACATTTTGGACCTTCACGGTACCACGGAAAAAGTACATAAAAATTCAATTGAACACAAAAAAAAAACAAAACTTAACATCAACATACATTATATGTATGAATTAAATAAGGTACATAAAAGTCTTATAAATATATGAGATCAAAATCAGGCACTTCCCAGTAAAAAGTGTGTTCCAAAAGGAGCAGGGATGCCTGATTTTTGTATGGAGTGTTCCCGGTTTGGAGGACTATTTTCTGCTGACAATAAGCGCTCCTTTTAACATAATAAAACACGCAAACAAAGCACTCCTAAAGCGCTTTTTTAAGGGCTAACTATATTAAAATATTCATTTTTTTTTTGCTTGTTTAAATGCCTTTTTTAAGCATTTTCGTAAACCATAACATATTTTTATTTTGTTATCGCTTTAAAACCTTCTTCGTTGCAGCACTAAAATAGCAGCTATTTTTGTATATTTTATTCATTATCATTTACTGCTGTATAAGAGCTCTCTTATTGAAGCGCTCAATTATGCGCTTTTTCTCTTAAGTGCTTCAAAAAACCCAAATTTTTTTTACTGGGTTATTTGTTTAATCAATAAACTATTTGGAATTTTTACACCATAGCAGCATGAATTTGTCGATCTTAACCAATCTTTTGTGTGTGTGTGACCTGATAATGTTGGCACATGTAGTCTGTTTCTTTCCTAAGTTTTAATTATATTTTGAAAAGAAAAAACTCTTTCCACATTTGCAGACGAAAGTGGAATGGATAAAATTCCAGCAACGACTCTATAAATGTCAGGAAACATATGGACATTCAGCTCTTTTTGCAAATTAGCTACTACCGACCAAAAACTACAAATGTTTTCAGTTTTTAACGACTGCAGTTGCTCGACATCAGCTAAAGCTCTAAATTGATTTTTGATTGAATCAAAATTTGCAATTTCATTCGGAAAAATTTTTAATAGGAGAGGTACAATACCTGAAATAACATTTGCAGGAGTAAATTTGTGGAAAACTTCGTTACTAAAGTTGACTTTGGTTCTCAAAACTTCGCAAAATTTTATATAAAATTGTTTTGTATTTTTTTTATTTTCTTTAACAATATCAATATTGATATTATTTGTAGAAATATATAAAGCCACTTCTGTTCCGTAATAAATTTCAAGTTTTCACTCATGTTGCCTCGTCTGTGGGTATCATAAATCCCCTTTTACAGACGAAGTTTGTTGGCGAGAGAGGAAAAAAGTAAAGTGTGTCATACATACAGCGTCGCCCCTTACCAACAAACTTCGTGTGTCTGTCTTTCACTTGCCACATTGTAAAAAGGGACTAAGCGCTCTTTACACCACAACTCGATTCGACCAAGTGAACGACCGTATTACTAATATTTTCGAACCGATTAAAAAATGTTTTTTTGGAGCTTAAGATTACTATTATTTCACAAAAACAAAGTGGTAGAATGACATTAGAATTGGTTTTGTAACGTATGGAGTCCATCAAAGCAAAATTGTAGTTGTAATTTAATAGTTAAATAATTTAGTATAAATATTTGTTTCCATAATCATTATTAGCTGGAAGCATTTTGTGTAACGTTTGCTAGAGTATGAACAAATCGCACAAAAGTGTAAATCAGTGTTGCCAACGCAGTCATTTTTTATCATGCTTAACTATGAATAAACTAATTTTGCCATTAGCTAAGTTTTCGACATTTTTATTTGGTGAAATTTATTTGAAGATTTTCAAAACCTTGTACCAAAAAATATTGTAAATGATACTAAGGTTATAAAGTGGAATTTTTCTATCTTTTCATTTCATTATATCTATGAAATCTTTATTTTGATATTTTAAAATTTATTTGTGTAAATGAAATTTAACTTTGCTTGACTTCTATTTTACTTCTTAAGTAATTTTACCATTTTCGGTCGTCAAGTGTTGGTAACACTTGTGTAAAGTTAATTTTGTTCAAAAATCCAAAACTAAAAAAAAGTGCGGCGATAATAGAAAACTATAAACGAAATAATAATATGTATAATATTTGAATTTTGTTATGAGAAATAAAATTGTTATTGTTGCTATTACAATTTGTCTGTATATTTAAAACTAAATCATGTAAAATTATGCATAAAATTTATAAAGTTATTCTTTTTAGTTCCACTATTTGTTATCAATAATAAATAAACTAAATGAAAATTTGATAGTATAAATATTCATTAACAGTGAGAGATCAAATTAGAAGAGCAAAGCGCAAACAACAATCATACTTCGAACTTGATTTAAAAAATTCATATTTAAAAAAAAAAACAGCTTTTTGCCTCTACTGAAAATTTGTAAATTTTGAGGAACCAGTGCGAAATATGTATAAAAATAAATAAAATAGTTCTCAGCAACTTTCTTAAAAAAATGACAATAATGTCCAATTTCCCCAATTCTTATAAAAATATAGTGTTTTATAAAATGTTATTTTAATTTTACATGAAAAACGAATTTTCAACATAAATTGATATTTAAATAGAAAAGGTGAAATTGGCCATTATTAACTGAAGTTACTACGAAGCAGGTTTGTAGAGGAGAATATTATAGAAAATTTGAGGAAAACGCAACAATTCTTCTTTTAAGTTTTTTTTTTTTTAATGAATACTATTCTTCATAATAAAATCTGTGAAGCTATTATTATTAAATTTATCAAATGTCACTAATTATGCTGATCAAAATGGATCAATAACACGTCTATGCAATAAACAACTTCTGAATTTTAGTGAAAAGTATTTTTAATAAAACTATGAAATTTAAAACAAAAAGGTAAAATTGCAATATAATTGAAATGAAAAAGTTAAGGTATGTTCAGACCTAAAAAAATACAAAAAAAAAAAATAAGCGTGACCAGTAACTTTATCAAACTTTAGCTTTATTTTCAACAATTTTTACTGACTTACTAACCATCTTGTAAGAGCAAGACATTTTTTAATAAAACTAGTGGTTACGTGTAGGACGTCAAATATGTAATAGGTGTGAAGATAGCTTTATAATTCTAACCCCAGTTGCTGTTTAAATACAAAGTAAATTTTTAATTTTCCAATTAAAAGAAGTCATGGCTGATGTAAAAGAAATTATTGAAAAAGTTTTTAAATATCTAAAAACTTAACATTTTTACGAATAACAATACGTGACAGTTGTTTGACCAAATGTATCTGGCACCCAATCTTTATCTAAAATTGTCATCTGAATCCGAATATGAAGTTCGAATTGTAGTAACTCTCTCATTCCTTAACGAATCTTCTCAAATAATCCATGGCTTCTAAAAAAATTTTATTATCTTTCTTTAAAAACAGGAATACATAATCCGTCTAATATTTTTGAAGATATTTGCATTTAAGTGACATCATCTTTTTTACAAACGCATATAACGGAAATTTTCCAATATCTCGAAAACTGTTCTACTTTTGACCATTCCGACTTCACATTCGGATTCAGCAGACATTTTTAAATAAAGATTAGGTGTCAAATACATTTGGTCAAGACTTTGCTGAGTTTGTGACACAGTGTAATTTGTTTCTTGTGATTCATCGAACTTTTAATGAGTTTTAATCCAAATTTGATTTTTATTTTAAATTATTTTTATGAAGAAAGGAATTTTACAAAATAAAATAAATAAAATTTTATCGATATCTTTTCATGACTGAATCGGGGCTAGAACTCGGATCAAATTTAAATTCTGATGGTGAGTACGTGGTTATTCTTGAAACATGTAATTTTGACCCGAGTTCAAGTCCCGGTTCAGCCAAGAGAAATTATCATTAAATTTTATATTATAAAAATTCAAACTAAAAAAATTTTATATTTTTCATATATTTTGATACATTTTGTCCATCATTGTTGTTTTTGTTCGGTCTTGTTTTATTTTTTGTACATATTTCATAATTTGTATAATATTCTAATTTTATTTTATGCTAATATTTTTTCAATAAAATTCAATTATTATTAATCATACGTTTATGTTAATTGAAATGTAAAATCTAGTGGAAATGTTTTATTTTCCAGCAAAAAAAATATAAATTTTTCTGCAAAGAAATTATAAACAATTTATTTTAAAAGCGCAAATAATTGTAGGTTTAATAAACAGAAAAGAAAAAAACTCTTTTTAAGAATTTGAAAACTACGACTTAACAAACTTTCATTCATTTTTTTTTTAACAAATTTTATTCATATCCAAACTTTATTTCTTAAAAAAATCGAAGTAAAAAGAAAATAATAAACTATTTAATACAGCTTCATCTAGCAAACGTTGAGATAACGTAAATAATAATTATATAGTGGTTTCGTTAAGAGTGTCAAATATTTGCTTAGTTTAACCATAACATTTGTATTCGAATTCTTTCAAGCCATAAAAAATTAAAAACCGAATTCACATCTTGACTACCTCTGTAAATTACATACATCTGAAATATTTTTTTATGACTAGGGAAATTTTTATACGAAATCATTAAATAAATTTTAGTTTGTCCAAAGTTAAATTTAAATAATCAATAGTTATAGGATTTTTTCAGCACAGATGAAGCCCAAATATTTTATATTATTAAGCAATAAAAAATTATCATCGTGCTACTTCTTTATTACTATTGAACTTTATTCGACAGTCAGACTATTTGCTAGATGATGCAGCATCCTCTCCAACAACACAATATCATTTACAATTCACATAGAAGTCATATATCATGAACTTAGTTTGAAATAGAAAAAAGAATCATACATAAATATAAACTAAAGTTAAAATAGCAGTTATTAGAAATGAAATATTAAGCAACAAGGCCAATGAAAAACTCATACATAACAATAACAACAACAATGAAACAACACTAAAACTAACAACGAAAAAAAAAATAAAAAGAGAAACAGAACATCTACATCATCTAGAGTTGTACAAAAGCAACGAAAAAAAATATGAAATCATAAACTTCACATTTTAAACATAAAACACATTTCGACCTTTATACCAAAATAATTCTTATAAGGAAGAAAAGAGAAAACAAAACCCATTTTTAGTTATAAACAAAAAAACTCGATAACAAGATGTTGTTTGGAAAAAAGGTCTCAATGGTCTTATTACCAGACATGGAGGTCAAAACGAAAATTGGACTGAAACAAAACTTAGCAATAAAAAATAGTTAAGACTTTTTGGGCTGCAGCAACAAAACAACCAACAAAAATAACCTTTTGCTCCCTTTTTAAAATATTATTTACATATTTTGCAGTTTCAGCTTGTTGCACAATTTTTTAAAATTGTTTTGAAACTTCTTAAATTTTATTTATAAGAAGTAGAGGTACCCGTACACGACATGTTTTTTTACATCTGGCTTGTCAAATTTCCCACTGCAAAATACATACATATCGTGTGTTACATTTATAGCATTGATAATGTAAAATACAGATGCAAAATCATCTGACAAAATTTCAATTAGAGCGTGCTCTTTTTCTTCTGGTATCATAAATCTATGCCGTGAAGTTAATGTTTTACAATACCGATATATGTATGTTCACTTCACCATTTTATAGAAATGAGTGTTTCCCAAAAGTCGAAATTCGACCATCAATTATTTTGTAAATATGAAGAAAAAATAGTGCTCTAAGGAATATGAATTTACATATTTTGAGCATTTATTTTTCCGTCTTAGTCGATCGAATTGGCGAGAGAACAACCTCCGTTTCATATGTCATCTTTCTCCTGAGTCCGTGAATGTTAATTTCGTAAGTTCAATATAAAAAATATCAGAAAGTACAAATTGAAAAAAAAAGTATCAAACATAAACGCAAACACATGAAAGAACAGAAAAATGTACTTTGGACTTCAACAAGAATTCTGGACAAAACGTATGAAAAGCAGAAGTTAGCAGGAATATGTAAATCAATTAAAAAAGATAATCTTTAAAAAACAAATTTCGAGTTACCAATTTAAAATTGATATTTGGCAATTGACTGCCAGCCGCCTTCAATGGCGGTGAGGGTCAAATGGCAAAGACATCTGAAGAGATGGTGTGGTAGCTATCGAAACGCGTCAGATCAACCTGCCCGTAAACGTGGGTTCGAGCCCCACGGCAGTCAAGAATGAAAAATTATCATTAAATTTTAATTCATTTCATGTTGTAAAATTCCTTTGTTCATTAAAATAATTTAATGAAAAAATACGAGCTGATGGAAGAAAACGGAGATTAGATTTGGATTCGGCGACCTAAAGTTAATTAAAAAAAAATTGCATTAAACTTCCACTCAATACAAAAAAGTTCAATTGTGTTCCCTTGTGTAATAGATACTTTATTATTCAAAATGAAAGAACTTCCTATTAGTTCGCCAGATTCGCCAATTGTAGCGGATATAGTCATGGAAAAGTTATTAGATAAATGTGTAGAAAAATTAAGTATAAAACCGAAAATCTTGACGAAATATGTTGACGATTTATTTTGTATAATTCCGAAATCGGGAATAGGACAAATGTGGGATGTTTTTAACTCATTTCATTCGGACTATAAATTAACAATTGAAAGGGAATTTAAATTCAAGACTATCGTATTTAGATACTTGAATAATTTAGAAAAGGAAATGGAATATTAATGGATTGGTATCAACAACCAACATCTTCTGGTGGAATTATTAATTATTTCTCGCAACATTCTAAGAGAATAATAACACTGTGCTAGTTGAAAAAACAGACAAGACGGGCCCCTGGCGTTTTACCCTAATTCGAGTACGCTGAATCCAGTGGCGCTAACCGTTTTCTTTAGGAAGTTCTTGTTTTCGAGATATACCGTTATTTCGAAAATGGAGGAGATTACACAACCTATACTCGCGTTACTCAAAAACGGTTCAGTTAATTAAACAAATCAAACAAATTCGAAATTCCCCAATTAAATTTCCTTTTAACAAGGTGTAACTTAGAAACATAATTATTTAAATTGTTTTTAGCAAAATTTCGATATTTTTGTTTTTAATAAAATCATAAAAAATTTGAAAATTCAGCTATGCTTCCAACTTTTTCTAGAGATATAAAAAACGAAGTTGCAAACAAAACAAGCAATAAATGGTTAAAATTTGTCTTTTAATTTTATTTACAAAAGGCAAAAAAAATTTAATTAAATTGCTGAATTTCATAAAACACAATACTTGTGTTGGAACACCCCTAAGATGTGGAGCTTAAGTGCAAGTATGTTTTGGGAAACTATTAAAAACAAAAAACTAACGGAGGTCGGTCATATATCTTAATCCCCTAGGGGCGACTTTTTGGCAGTTATGGGCCTTTTTCTTCAATATATAATTCTAGTCTGAATTGAAAATTTTGTTTGGGAGCCACCTTAAGGAATGGAGATAGCGGGTAGGTAAGTAAGAAATAAATAATGGAGATAAAAAATTAAGTGGGGCTGTTCTTATATTCGACCCGTCTAGGGGCATCCTAGGCGTTGCAGGGGATAAATTTACATATTTGTAAGGTTGAAATTCTTAAATTTGGCCCCTGCAGCGCCTAAGATGCCCCTATACGGGTAAAATGTATGGCCAACCCTACCTTATTTTTCATCCCCATAATTTGCTTCTAACAAGCCTACCCACTATCTGCATTGCTTAAGAGGGCTCGCATACAAATTCAATTCAGACTAGAAATATATTAAAGATAAAGCCCTTTTGCCGCCAAAGAGTTACCATAGAGGGATAAAATGTATGACGGACCTCCATTAGTTTTTTGTCTTTAACATTTTCTCAAAACATTATTGGACTTTATCACCACTTGTTAGGGGGGGGGGGCTCCCATACAACAATTGCGTTTTATGAAATTAATAAAAAAAATTAATTGTATTAAGGACACAATTAGAGGGTATGTGCTTTGCGCAGATACACAGCCAGCCAGCCAGCTAGATGACAGATGATCGGCTATCGCTTAATCGATTCAGAATGTTATTCTGAGTCGACCTGTATACTAAGTCCGATTAGATTTAACTCAATTTGTTGTTCTCTTTCGTTTTGTATCAATAACATAAGTCGAACTCAACTGATTTTTAGAGCAATCATTTGATTTTTAGCAGTAAATCAATAAAAAAAGGCAATTAAATAATTCTCAATTTATAAATACGAAAAAATACAGGGTCTTACTTAAGAACTTTTTGCTAAACTTTAAAGAATTACTTTTAACCGCTTATGGAGTTTAATCTGTTCAACATTTCTGCTAAAGAATTTTCACCAATAACTATAGAGATTTAATTACGTAAGAATTTATTTGAGTAAAATTTGCAATATTTGTTAAAACGTTATTAAATAATGTAGAGTTTAAATTTCATCTTCGCTTGTGTATTATCGTTATTTTAGAATTTTTATTTTGTAATTATTTTTTACGCGCAACACTTTTCATGTAATTTATTTTATTTAATAAAAAAATTTTAAAAACTTTCTAAATGTAAAAATTATCAACTTACGCCAACTATTGGTATCTCTCTGCTGCCAAAATATTTTTAGTCGTTAAAGAGTTTGAAGAAAAGTTTAATATTAATATTAAATTTTCTTTTAATATTAAATTTTTCTTAAATGAAAATAAATAAACATTTTAAAATATTTTCATTATGTTGTTGCTGCTACTGTTGTTGTTTTGTGTTGGTATTTGGTTCCCTTAAAAGTTGACAAAATTGCAATTTATTCAACAATTTTGTACACGCACTTACAACAAACACCCTGCGCGTCATCTACATACATAATTGTTCTCATTCGTATGAATGTTCCACATACGCACTCATACTCTTAAGTGCGTATGTGAACATGTGAGTGTATATTGTTTTAACCAGTATCCTGGCCCCATCTATTCTTCTTGTTTTGCTTTTTTACTTCAACAGTGTAATTTAACTAAAGATGTAATGAGATACTAAACAATAAGAGAGGGTGTTGTTGTTTCGTATTATCGCTTGTATGTATGCGGATGTGTATGTTGACGTTACTGTTGTTGTCGTTGGTATTTGTGTTGTTATTTATTTGTGTTGCGTGTATGTACGAGTATGTTTTTGTTTACTTAATATGCGAATGAATGAATGTATTTGTATTGTAGAGAGGGAGTATAAATGTGAATGTGTAGGTTTATTTGAAAGTGCAAATTTAAGTGATATGAGTATTTGTTACATATTGTTAGATTTTTTTCTCTCGTTTTATTTTAAGAATGCACAGTGTTTTATGAAATGGAGCTTTTGAGCAAAATGTGTTTTTGAATCATTTTAAGCGAGTTCATTATTTTACTATTGAATGAAAAATATACATATATTTTTTTAAATTTTCGCACTATTATAATACGTTAAAACATTTTTATATTTCCATTTCATTTTTTTACACTAGTGATAATGTTTAATGTAAGAAAAAAGAAATCATAAGCAAAAAAGAATGGAGATCTTAAAGATACACAGTATTAAACTAATTGTAAAGGCCAAACAATAGTGCGTATAAGCTGGCTTACGCAACAGTGGGAATACATAAAAATCGCATGTGTCGAACCATATTGAACTTTAGGAAACTTTTCGTTTCGCAAATTGCGAAACTGATCGCGCATTGCGTTCGGAGTCAGATGTTTCTGATTTTGTTTTTTTATAATGCATTTGAAGGGCTTTTGGTAGCTGACAGTAGCTTAAGCTTACCTAAGCATATTATGGTTTCTTATTTAGCTCTATCGACTTGGCGTTACAGTATAAATAAAAAAATTTAGAGTATTTTTTGTCGATTAGGAAAAAAGTTTTAAAATTTAATCTGAAAATTAATATGATGTTTGGCAAAAGTTTAAATATTTATACGGATTAACTGAACTTCATGTTACTATTGAAAGATGTGTAAAAAATTTATGATCTGAGAAGAAATTTTATATGTTTGGGTGTAGAAGTATTTTTGTGTATGCAGCAATTTTTGTTTTGTTGTTTTAACAGATTTTTCGTATTACAAATGAATTTTCTGTTTCCAGTCTTTTTTGTTTGGTTTTATTCACAAACACATTATTGCTGTTCTTGTTATTTACTTCCCCTTCTACTTACACACACACCCACACACACACACTTCCCATTCACATATAAGACACTGTATCTCAAATACAAAATATATAATTTTTAGAAGAGTATGACATTTAGAAAAGAGTTGGGGAAGTAGAGACAGAGGTGGAGAAAGTTTAATAAAACAACTGCAAGAATTTTTTCATTTTTTATTTTCGTTTTATGACGTGTATGTGTGATTGTGCTATTGCCGTTTGGATGTTTTGTGATTATTTTTAAGAAGGAATTATGGTAGTCCGTTTCGTAAAAAAGGGTTTTTTGTAACGCAGTTATTGTCAATGTTTTTTTTCTGTTAGAATATTGCGATTGACTCCTTTTGACCAATTTCATGTTTTGGATTTATTTCAATAACAACATACTGCTTGAATGTTGTCTCCTTTTGATATTTTGTCAGTAATATTATTGGTATTTTCAGCTTATGGATGGTTGTGAATGTGAAAGTTAATATTAAGTATCTATTAATGTATATTTGTATGTATTTATATATGTATGTATATGTATATAGGTATATAGAATCTATTTCAAGTTTGATGGTTGTTATTTTTTCAAGAGCTAAAACATTGATATAGAAAGAGGTGCGGGTGGGTTTATGGAAAAAATTATGGTAAATGTTAGGAGATAGTAAATTGGAGTAAATATTAGCATTCTAATGTACAATGGGGCTAAACAAAAAACATATATGAATTTCTAAAAAAACTTCTTTAAATATGATAAAATATTTTATTATGAAAATGACTTCTAATCAACTCAAAATTACTTTTCACAATATTACGAAATACAAGTTAGAGTATGGATTAAACTTCCACAGAGTGTAGTTTTTTATGATGATCATCATTGGTAAATTGCTGTAGACGACGATTTTAGAAGATTTCTATTTCTTTCCGAATCAAATTTATATGTGACGCACAAAGTGCACACAAAAAGGGCTTCCATGATTATTAATGTACAACGAAAAGTATCTAAGCATGTGTGTGTTTGCGTAAATAAGAGTGTGAGTATTTCTTATGTAATTTATTTCCTATTTTGATTATTTTCAGCAACGCCTGTTTATAAATTTACTTCAGAGACTTTAACATTGGCATCATTGTTTTATGGCAACGAACCCAAAGAGAAAAAAAAAGAGTCAGAACTTCTTAAACATACATATGTGTGTGTATCAATGTGTAAATGTTTTTTTTTTTTTGTGGTCGTAACTTCATTTTTATTTGTTTCATTTTCAATTTATTTTTGTCATTTATTTTGTAATTTTTTCATTTATTTTTTTGTGTCTTTGGGCCAAGCAACAAAGAACAATGAAAAAACCCGACCAACAAAACAAAACGGAAAAGCAGTTTAACACACATGTGTGTCCTTTCATATAATTTTTTTGTCAGTTAATTTTTTTGCTTATTTGTTGCCTTCGGTTTTAGTTTTAAGAGCAACAAAAAACTAAACAACAGTTCATCACTCAGTCAGTCAGTCAGTCAGTGTGTAAGTGTCTATGTGCATTTACACTCAAACACACTTCAGTCATTTAAATTTAACAATTCACAATAATTTACTCTAGTGCAAACAACTCCATTTGTAGCAAAGCCAACCCAGCAAACAAAAGCATTTAATAAATCACCGGATACTTTGCTTGTGCTCTAATTACATTTTGCCAAATTCTCAATTAAATAAATCTCTTTTAATGTCTGTTTGTCTCATTGATTTGATGATTTTTTCTTTAGATTAATAAAAAAATATTTCATAATTTTTGGTAATTTTTATTATTTCTTCAAATAAAAAAACGAAAAATTCCAGAATTGTGTTTAATGTAGTTTTGATTAATATAAAAAAAATAATTAAGGTGCAATTCATAGACACAGTTATTTAAAAACTATTATATATTTCCCATGTTAACTCAGTTTAACAAAATGATTTTTATAATAACAGCATTTACACATGAAAGTAATTTTTTGAAAGTCGCAATACACTCACACTTTTTCACTAACACAGTTACATTTTTCTACTTTCAGTCCAAATTTCAGCTAGCTTTCAATAAAAATTTCGAGAAAGCGTTTTCATGAAGGTAAATGACAATAACTAAGCAGTGTTGCCAATTGAAATATTATTTTGTATATGTAAAGAATATTAATATATTTTTTCAACTTAATATTAAGAACACAATGATTCTAATTAAAATTTATAAATATCATGAAAACTAATAAAAATATATATTATTTTGAACGAATGCTTGAAGTTCGGCATGAATAATTGGCTCGGCAACTCTGAAACTTGAAATAAGCAAAACAATATAAGAAGAAAAAGAGAAATGTATGATAGAAGTTTGCCCTTTGACGACATTTGAAAATGAAATTTCACTTTCATGTAAATTTTCATGAAATTTTATTATTTTTATATGAAATTTGTGCTGATCATACGTTTACAGAAATTTCATGAAAGTACTTTCATGTGAAAATGCAGCGTTATTGAGTCGCTTTAGATCTGCGATCGGCAAAATCAGGGCGCCGCGTTTTCTCTTTTATTCTCTTTTGTTACGTACGTGTGTACACACATTGCAGAGAATTAAAAAGCATTAACAACAACATATGTAAAATGTATACAACGCATACAATCGCAAAATGTAATAGTATAGGTTGCCGATCGCAGCTTTAGATTAAGGCGAATTCAATACAGATGGCGGCAATACTACAAAAATCCAAAAACAACAGAGGTTTTCTGCATTTCATTGTTAGTTTTAAACTGAGGATACTTTTTGCTGCCACCTGTAGTAAAGTCGCCTTGCTCTAGATCAAGGTAAATTTACACAAGGTAGACCCATTAGCGGACGGACATACACCCCAATTGGCAAATTCGTTTGTATGAGCAAAAACATGTGTATGATTGCGTTAAATTGTTTTTGTTTGATATGGATAGTCTACCTTGTGCAAATGTACCTTGGCAAACAACTAAACCGTTGTTTCCTCTCTGGAGATAATTCACCTACGTATCTTTCATATAATCATTTTAGTATTTTTTTTTTAGAATTTTTTAAACGCAGATATAATAATCTGAAATAGAATAGATGTGATCAATTTAAGAAAAAAGGTTTAGTTTAAAGGAAATATTTTTCCTTTAGCAGATTAAGGAATAACGTTTAATAAAATATAATCATAAAAGTCTTTGGGAAACACATCTTACGTCTTTTTCTTTACTCACTAATACTATCAAAATATTTCAATGTATGTGACTGCCGGTGTGGCATATCATAATATATATGAACGGCGTGTCATAAGGTCCCTGTACATTATGACGCTTTTTGGTGAGTTATAATCAATAAGTTGTTAGCTCCATGATTGTCAATTTCTGGGATGAAAGATTTAACAAAATAATTCTTTTTTAAATATTGAATTTAAGAATCCTGAACCTCGAAAACCTTAATTTAATAAACCCGAATTAAGAAGCTTGAGTAAGCGAAGCCGGTGTTTGTTATACCATAGAGGAGAAATTCTTTGTAAAACAAACACCGACTTCGCTACCCAAAATGGATATGGTGACACATTTCAACGTGAAGTCACACCAAAAAGTGTCACAATGTCCGTGGACCTTATGAGACTGGAC
Source organism: Pollenia amentaria (assembly GCA_943735925.1). NCBI lineage: Eukaryota > Metazoa > Arthropoda > Insecta > Diptera > Polleniidae > Pollenia > Pollenia amentaria. Next base: position 231,608,481 of record OX031009.1, on the reverse strand, counting down.
GTTATGATATGCCACCGTCTGCCGGAATCAACTCTATATTCTAAGAATAGGCACAGTTTTCTTTATTGATGTCAGATATTCAACTATTTCTACCGTTTTTAAGTTCTCAGACAAATCAGAGAGTAAAACCCAGTTCTTAGGCGTAAAAATGTTTACTCTTTTAAACCAGTGTTGTCAGATTAGAGTATTTATTACCAAAATTGGGGATTTTATTTTGACAACGGGCATAAAAAATTTTATTCTGGGACTTTTTTTGGAGATTTTTTTTTTATTTTGAAGAATAATTGTGATTTTTCATTCAACTGTTGGTTTTTAATTGAAGTTTTTGATATTTTAATTAGGCTTAAGTAAGTTAAATTTAATTTTTATTGAATAATTTTTATTGAAGGAAGGAATTTACAACATGAAATGAATTAAAAATTTTTTGATAATTTTATTCCTGACTGAACACGAGGTTGAACTCGGATCGAATTTACATGTTTCGATAATGTATAAATAAGTTTGTCATTCCGTTGGTTATTTCGACCCTATACAGAATATATATTCTGGGTCCTTGTAAGAGCGAAGTTGAAATGGGGTTTCAGAAGACCGCAGATATTATGGTGACTTGGTAGTTATTTATTTACGTCACATATAGTCTAGAATTATTTTCTATTGAAATTCAGCCTGAGCGGCTTACAAAAGGATGAGATATGGCCAAAAAATCAAGACCGCCTCCAATTTAAGCCATAAATCCCTTGATGCTGTTTTCCACTTATTTTTATATATAAGTGCAGAACAGCAGCAGCCAAAGTTTTCTTATTATGTACAAGGATCTTGGTTATCAATATACGACTTCTGTTAAAAAATGGGTGGGATTGTAGAGGTGGGTGTGGCCCATCCCATACAAAGACATAAATTACTACATGTCTGCAGAACGAAAAGAGCCAGAGTTTTCTAGTAAGGTACAAACATCTCGGTTATCATTACACAACATTTCACAAAATGTGGGCGAGATTTTAGAAGAGGGCGTAGCATTTCTCATTTAAGCATTTTGGTTATAACTTTCCTACATCCCACAAAATATGGGGGGATTGGAGAAGTGGGCATCGTACAAAATTGTTTTTATATCTAGATAATGGTAAGAAATTCTTTTTTCTAAATTTGGTACACATGGCTACAAAAACGTTATTGATTTCTGTATATCTTGAGAGCGGCAAGAGCCAAAATATCTAAATTAGGTGCAAGAATCTTGCTTATCAATAAAACATCCGATTAAAGGTGGGCGGAATCGGAGAAGTAAATGGGGCACAAAATAGATTTATTTATATCTAAAGAATGGTGTTTATAAGGGTATTTATTCGGTCAACCGTTATTCGGTTTACCAATTAATTACTACCCGATTAACTGATTTAAAATTGCCTTTTTACGATTAACGATTAAACCGATTAATTTCAATCGATTAACCGATGTAACAAAATTTTTAACTTGTACGTGTTCAGAAAATATTTTTTCATACAAACAAAGGAGGTGTTTAGTGATCTTCATTATAAATAACTGTTTGCTGTCAACAGCCTTTTGTTTCACGTACTTTTTATATGTATGTGCTTAGTTATTTGTTTCTTCTCATTTCTTCTCATATCAATCTTTTAACAGAATTAACCTAAATAATGCGAAGTGTGAAAAATTCAAAAAGAAAAAACAGGAAAATCCAGGAAGAGGACTGTGAAATAAGATATTATGTATTATAAGTTGCTTTTGATTTTGCGAACATCTACGATAAATTAAAGAATGTTTTCAAAGTAAAGCTTATTCAAAACTAAAGAAAATAAATGCTGAAATTCTAAACATTTTAGCCAAATTATCTGTATTATTTTAAAAGATTTTCTTAAACTATTGAAATAACTAATGAAATGATAATACAGTATATTATTTAATTAATACATAATATGTAAAAAAAAAAGTATTACATCTTTATTAATTCTTCTTTTGTTTGTTCGTTTTAGTTCAAGAATTGTTATATTTGTTATATTTTTGGTTTTTTTTTAATTAAGAAGCTCCAAATAACAAATCATTTATGCATTTTGATATACTGAAATTACTTAATATCAAGTGCTGCTAGATCATGGCCATTTGGAAGTTTAGACAAGATGAGACTTTTGAACCATCCTCAGATATTGCGAAGCTGTAAAATTTACGAAATATGTACCAAAAAATGGAGCTGGACGAAACAATTTATTGTGAAATTTTTGTCTCTTTAATTAAATTAACATTTATTGAGCTTATGTATAAATAAAATATCAACATAAACAAAATGTGCAAATGTGCAAACGGAAATACTAAAAAAATATTTTGTGTTGCAATATTTGGTCTTTTCTTTTCATAAATTTAATTCCTATGAACTGTAATAACACATCATCTCGTAAGAGAAGAATATTTTGGCAAAAATATTTTTCATAATACAAAAAAAAATATTAAGTTTTTGTAACAAACAAAAGAATTATACAGAGGTGCACTGGAAATCGAAAACGTAAAACGCAAGAATTTTAAAATTCGTTTTTAATAACATTTCAATGTCATAACAAAAATTATAAAAATTTAATTAAACGTGTATTAAAAACAACTTCCAAGTTCTCGCGTTTTATGTTTTCGATTTCCAGCACACCACTGATTATCATAGATGGGGGTAGTGCACTCATTTTGCAGTTTCAACTTACAGTTAGTGATAGTGCAAAATTATTGCAAACATTTTGTTGATGTTGAGTGATGAATTGAAACTTAGCAGCCTGACTAAACATGAGTGATAGTGGTGCTAAACAATTTTGCACCCAAAAAAAAATACTTTGACTTAAGAAAAAGCAATTATCAGTTTATTGCAACTTTTTTGCTCTTCACTCATTTGAGTGCAACTTAAAATTTTGCACTAAATTTACAAACAAAATTATGCTTATACAAAATTACATTTTTCAAATTTTAGTGAGAGTCGGTTTATATGAAGCTTTTTTGATTGCAAGTACAAATTTTGCACTATTTGATTTTTGCGTTCAATCTTCTTTTAGTGATGGTGAAAAAGTTTGCAATATTACAAATTTTGTTTAGTGGTAGTTAAAAAATAGCAATCAATAAAGCTGATAAAAAAATGCAAGAGTGATAGTACACTGCTGATTTAAATCAATATATAGTGCACTACCCCCAACTTTGCTGATTATTTAAGTTAAAATGTTGTTGTATTAATTGTATACAACAGTTCCCTGATGTGATTGAAGTTTCCCGATTCATTTATCTTTTTCTATAACAGTATTACACGCTGTTTTTATTCGAATTTTCTGTTTAATAATTCACCCACTGTAAGGTTTCAATAAACGCACTTGCCCCCATAAACATACAAGAATCTTCAATACCCGAAATTCTGTTTTATCCATTTTCCTTGTTTTTTTTTTTTTTTTTTTTGTATTTCCCACTCACCCTCCTTCACTTGAAATAGCTTCATATTTTGTATGTATTTCCCTTTTTATTGCCAATTTTTCAATTGAGAATCGGATCAAAAATTTTATTGTTTCTGTACATGGATGTCACATTGTTGTTGTTGTTGTTTTTTATATTGGTTAAAAAGTCCCCCGAGAGCTTTCATCACACACATTTGCAAAAAGTAACAAATTGAAGTTGCTTTTTTCAGTTAAACAGCATCATTGCACAACAGCTCGTTATTGTCGCCTCCCCCACTACTTAATTCCACCACAGCAATGAGTTTTCACTATTGATGTTGTTATTGTTGGTGCTGCTGTTGTATTTCCTCTAGTCATTGTTGCTCATTCTTGCCACATACAAACCTTCTCATACTACTTTGGTGCGATGTTGTTGTTAAAATGTTTCAGTTTCAGTTTAATTTTTTTTTTTTTTTTTTTTTTTTTTTGTAGAGTAAGTTCAGCATCAGGAGAGTCGTTGTTGCTTTGATTGTTTCAACAAGTTTTCAGCTTGTAGTTGCAACTTTGTCGAAATTTTAAGTTCAGGGTTGTCTTGTTTAAAGTTCACGGTTTGAATATGATAAAATAACAATTACTATTGTTTAATGATTTTCTTAAAAATTATTTTCAAGGTAACCAAGAAAAATTTGAAATTACATTAATCCTTTTTCGATAAGAAAGGTTAAAGATGAATGTATTTTAACAGAGAATTAAAAAGTTAAAAGTTCTGTTTAAACTCTTTTTAGACCTCTTACTAATTAATCATCAAAGGATCGAACTAATTTTAAATGATAAAGTAAAATTTTCTGTTACCAAAACAAATTTCTTATGAGCCGTAAATTTTTTTTCTAAATTAAGAAAATAATTTTTTTATATAAAAGTTATTAAAAACTATAATTTTGTTTAATATGTTTTGTCATTAGGGCTTTAAGGTATTTGAGCATTTCTACTTTGAATTAATAGAAATGTTTCCATTAAAACGAGAACGTTCTATTAATTTTACATAAAACTTTTATCTTCTTTCGACAAAATATCTCACAGCGCTCGCTTAATGTCATACATTTTTCAAATTGTGACGTTTTAAAAAACAAATACTTTTTAATATGGGGACTAATTAAAGACATGTTTGCCTAAATGATAAATACCTGGCGTACGTACATGATGACTCGGTAACATCCCATACATTGATTTTTCTACACATCCACATACACAAAGATACATATAAAAATACTTTACATAAATGTTTTTCATTTGCAGCAGAATAAAAAGTTAGAAAAATTGTCTTTAATAATTGTTAAAAGCAATCTGTTGATTGTGAAGACAAATCACAAGATGCTAAAAAGGAAACAGAAAAAAATTAGTAAAAGCAAAGACAACAAACATGAAATCATTTCTTTCACTGTCAGTTAGTTAGCATTATAGACTGAGGAAGGGAGAGAGAGAGAGAGAGGTGGAAATAGAGATAGGAAGGCAGACAGTTATTCAGTTATGTTTGATATGTGTTGCTGCTGTTGAAGAATTTTTGTTGAAAACCATGTTGCTTGTTTGCCAAGGCTTAATTAGTGACGCACGTACATACAAAATTGAAGAGGGTGTTTACAAGGATTTCTTTTCACATTTTTTTCTTTTCGTTTTGAGCTTTTTCCACTTATTATTTTTGCTACAAAATACTTACATTTACATACAGGCAGTGTGCGCTAAAAGTAATAAACAGAAAAGCAAATTTTTAAAATAATAAATTAGCGGCTTAAGTAAAATGACAAAGAATCTTACAATATATAATTAAAAGTTGAATTGAACTCTTATATTTTCCTGATTTTTAGATTTCTTGCTAACAAAAAATTAATTAATGATTCATAGTTTGCGAACAATTTTGAATTTAACTGTAAATATACATACGTACATACCTGCACACACATTCCACACATTTACTCTAACTAACGAAGACAAATGAATGAATATGTGTAATTTTTTTATGAAAATGAAATAGATTAATTGGTGTCTTGTTAAGTACAACAACAAACAACGACTGTTAAACCAACTTATAAACATCAACAACAATTTGCACAAACATACACACATGTGTAAACCTACATAAATGTAAGTGGCAAATGGAATTGATTTTGTGTTTCAAGTAAACTTGCAATATTAACAACCCGGCCGGCCTTAGTCGTCTCAACGCCCTGAGAGAAATTTTTGTTCTTTTGGCGCCTCTTTGTAAAAAAAAAGTATTTTCATTTACCTTATTTTTAACAAATTTATTTAATTGCAAATTATTAAAGGACGACCCAATACACTAAATGGAACATTTCAAAGCTTAGAAGAATCCTGTTCCCGCATTTCCCGGTCCATTTTTTTATCAAAAAAGTGGGAGAAAAATTGCTTGACTTCACTAAAAGTGTTAGGCAAAAAAATTTTTAAGTTATTTTTAATAGTTAGTATTCAAACAGAACTGCGTCGAGGCCACATTTTCCATAAAGAAAGCTGGCGTAAAACAAAATATATTTTATTTTGAGAACGTTTTTTCTAGTGCTCTCACATATAGGCCATTATTCTCCCAACAATCATTATTATTAATTAATTCATTTTTTAATGATGTGCTAATAATCCCAATTTTTTAATGAATACACTGAAATTAATTGTTGGAGGATAAGCTGTTTCTATGCGCATTTCACTGGTTGCTTAGGCCAGCTCGTCAGGAAACTTTTTTCCAAATACTTTAGAAAAGCTAAAAATATTATACAAGTAAGACCATAAAGTGAATAAGTATTTTAAACACTCAGGTCTTACATGTAACAATATCAAAGCTTCAACAAAGACACAACAATAAACCGTCAATTTTTCTTTCTTACATTCCCCTACAATTGGCGGGTTTTTTTCCAACACGAATTGTAGTTGTAATAGAATAGAAAGAAAAAAACAAAATTAAAAAAAATTATTATTAAATTTCATACATTTTGTAAACAGAAAATGAAAAACAAAATAAAATAAAAATTTTAAACAATAAAATGTGAAAGAATTTGAAGTTACTACCGACGTTTTTATTATGGGCTTTAGATGTTTGCCTTAAGTTGAAGACTCAATTCTGTAAAAAACATTTTTATATTCTTAAATAGCAACACAAACGTCCTTTGTTTTATGAAGTCGGCAAAAAAAAACAATTGATTCGTTTGAAAGGAGTAATCTACTAAAAATTTCCAAAATATGCTACTAAAAACTATAACAATTCTTGCTCTCATATCTGTATGACATTAAAAAACCGACCTGTAGGTCTGTTGGCATGATTGGTTTATGTCTTTGAAAAATAAACAGTTCTTTTGCATAGGAATAAATCTTTCGCTAATAAAAACCATATAATTTTTATCTTATTTAACCTTTAATTTTTAAATTGTTGTATAATTCAAGGCGAATTCATACAGGTGACATTTTCGAGTCATCTGTTTATTGTTTATTTATTTGTGTGTATACTGAATGTCAGGATTTGTTTACATTTTGTGAAAAAATTAGTTAAAATTTAAAATTCCATAAAAATCTAATTACTTGAAAAAGAAATTATTTAAATTTTATAAAACAAAAAAAGTGAATATCAAATATAAAATCAAGGAATAAAAAGTGCGTAATGAATAAGTGGAGCCACAATAAATTAGCAATACAGGAAAAAGATTTACCTTCTAAATCGATTGTGTATATTTTATAAACAAAAAAAATCCCTTGTTTGTATTTTCAACAAATAATTTTGACATTTACTCTTCACACTCATTCACTTTTTACAAAAACAAAATTCAAAGTATTTTTTAAAAAAAGGGATAGCAAGCATAACTCTATCTCATGATGCGATCACCTGAATGAATTCGCCTTGGTATAATTTATTCAGCATGAGGTTTTTTTTCTTTTCTTAATAAATTATACAGCAATTTAATTTCAATAATTTTTTATTGAAATATTTAATTATATTTTTTTAGCCTAATGTAAAGGACACAAATTTGTAAAATTTTACTTTTCCAGAAATACAACACACCCTTGGTAAGATGGTAAGAGGGAATTGTGTAAAAATAAAACATTGGGTTTCAAATGAGCCATTATCTTCAATAGAATTTTCAGCTTAATATAATTAAAGGAGCATCTAAAGAAACTAACCAGTGTTACACATTTTAATATTAAATTAAATCCTTATACTAGTTCTTTGAAGGTATATTATATATATAAATAAACTCCAATAGATATAATATTTCGATTAACACAATTATGGGATTCATAATATACAGCCATGTCACAGAGTATCGAGAAAAACATATTTGTTTATTGATAGAAAGTATATTTTGATAGTTTTTTGGTCCTTAAAATACAGAAAACTCCCATTTCGTTTATGAAAATAAAAATGGTTTCATTCCGCAAAGTATTTTCGTAATTTTCTGAAGCACAAGAATACGGAATGAATTCCGTTTCCGAACGGAATTATACTCTGTGACATGGCTGATAGTCATAAAGTTGTACTACAAGAAATATGGCAACCGCCCAAAGCAGTCCTTTATAGTTATGACGAATCAATGAACAAAGCATTACCATTTTTGTTATGTTTGAATCACAACAATATTTTTTTTAACATTTGTAATATATTATTTAGGACATTATGACGATATGACTTGATAGCACACCTTGTGAATCTCCCAAATATAACATCAGTAAGAAATAAATCCTTGGCGCCCTTAAAGGCTTGCCGCCTTATGCTTACCCATAGGCCGCTACTGACAACAACAGAAGAAACAGCATTACCAGCGACAGCAAGAGCTGAAGCATTCATGTATAGAAGAGTAACAAATGTTGTAAGTTGTAGATCATGGACTGAGTTATGGAAAAACTAACAAAACAAAAAAATCCGCAATGGCGCCTTAAAGGCGTCAGGATATATTTTTTTCAACCTGCAACTCTCACAAATACAATTTTGTATTTTCAGATGAGTGGCATCAACGTAAACTCTCAAACACACAAAACAGCAGCAGAAACGCAGCATTATTCAACCTTTTGAGGCTGTTTTAACAGAGGGAAGAAAAAGTATTGAATAAATGGTTGGTTGTTGCTTTTAATGTACGAAGATTAATTCATATCTGAACAGTATGAATATTTATCTTTACTCGAAATGTTTGCTTTTAAACTCAAAATGAATGAATGTGTATTTCAATGTGTCAGTATATGCAGCAGATAACATTTTTTGTAACACCACAAACAAATTGTGAGATATGAAAACATTTTTGTTAGAAAAATAAATGACTGAAGCTTGTTGTTTTTGATTTATACTTATTCGACAAATAAATACTCGTACTCACTTCAATAGAAGACTTTACGGCTGAATTTACTTCCAAGTTCGTAGCCCCTGAAATATTACAATTTGTTTAAGAAAAATTTATCTTTTCTTCACAAATTTTTCTAAGAATTAGTTTTATTTGTATAATTGTATTAAAAAAAAAAAAATAAATAAAAAAAAAATAAAGTTTAAGTACAGGTTAGTCCAATTAAGACCAAACAATGTTACACACGTATAGGGATGAAACGATAAGAGTGAATACAAGTACATATTCGATACTTTTTTATTAGATCCAAGTATTTTTGGTATCGCTATTAAGCAACCGAGTACGATATTAAGCAACTGAGTATCGGTCAAAAATAATCACTCCACTTTGGTATTAAAATTAATCTTAAAGTACGACAGACAGTTCTATTTAAGAGTTTAAAAAATTATATAAAGCTGTAAAATTAAAAAGGTGAAAATAAAATTGGTTTAAAACTGCAAACAACCAAAATCTAACGTTTCCCTTAAATACACTAAAAAAATTGAAAAAAAAAAGTGATTTATGCAAAAAATGTGTAGCCACCTCCGCACAGTGCTCTGTCCCATATCCATAAATCGATTTTGATAAAACATATATATTTTTTATAATTGCCTAATTATCTGCCGAATATACTAATGAATTTTTTTTTGGGTTGCCTCTCTTTATTGTCGCAAGAGGGCGCTAAGCTCAACTTATTTTTAATTAACAATATTATGTAAAAAATTAGATTTTAGTTGCTTCAGAAAAAAGCTGTAAAAACTCTATATGTTTAAAAAATTTTTATAAGTTTGGTTTTTTAATTACTTTACAAAAGTTCAATGTTTACGTCTAAACTGAAGGTTACGGTGTTTCCAGCCCTGGGGTCTAATTAGATTGAACTTTGAAGCGCCACCGTCATCAAGAAGTTTACTTTAAGTTTTTAATTAAATTGTTATGTATTTTCGTTAACCTTTTTTTTTGGTATTTTAAAAATTAAGTTGCTCTAAAAAATTTTATTATTCGTGGTTAAACCGCCATAACGTAAAGAAATCTTCCCATTTGATCATGTGCCTTAAACTATCGACCTGAATAATTTATCTTTCGAATAAGTGCCTACGTCACAGATAATGAGGGCAATTAGTCCTAATTTCCTTTTACAACATAAGCAAAATTCTCATGTTCGATATTATGTATTATGTTTTTATGTTGCGATCTAAATAATGAAACCATATTTTACTGGAATAAGTCTGTTTTTCACCACATCTCGCATAAAAATACCATATCCGAGTATACGAGCAGCTTTTAATTCCACAACATCCTTATAAATTAATATACAATTTGGCGACAGTAACTTTTATAATAGCTACCCCGTCATGGCGAAATGTTGGCTGGTAGGCCCTGAATGGATTTTTCCTTTTGCAGGTTATAACTGAATTCTTTTTTAGGAACTTAATCGGGGCTTAGTAATCGACCGTTTCAAAGTGGGAGATTTTGAAATAAAAAATGGAAATAATTCTGTATTTAACGGTGAGTCCGATTGAAATAAACTCTCAGGTGGCAATTAGGGACTTATATTCGAGTTTAAGTTTTGGATTTGGGGTTTATAGACATATCAGGAGGGCTGCCATCGGTTCCCAAGTAGAGTATCCACTCAATTAATCGTTGTTCGGTTTATCAATGAAATTTTTCGCCATTGTTTGATCGAATAATTTAAATAGCCAATTTCAAATAACGAATAACTCGAACAATTTATGCTAATTAATCGATTACAATTAATTTCTTAAAAAATTCTACTTTTTTGATATAAAAATATTTTTTTTTTAGATATATAACTAATAAAAAACATAACAACTATATAACGTGTTCTTATATTCTGTATCTATTGTGTTACTCGCACTTCTGAACATAATTTAGTCCCTTTTTAGATGTGGTTATGTGTGAGACAAACCATGTAATAAACGATTAACTACTAATTCCTAACGTAAGAATTTTCGTACTAAATTAGTGCTTTTAAAGTTTAAAGTTAATTTTAAAACAAATTCATCAGCGTTAATAAATAGTTTAACAATGCACTGTCATAGAAAAAGCGCATAATCGACCGCTTCAATAAGAGAGCTCTTATACAGCAGTAAATGATAACGAATAGAATAATAAAAAAAAAAGCTGCTATTTTAGTGCAGACAACGAAGAAAGCGAAAAATATAAAAATATTTTATGTTTTACGAAAGTGCTTAAAAAAAGCATTTAAACCAGTAAAAGAAAAACATTAATAAATGTGTTAATATAGTTAGCCCTTAAAAAAGCACTTAGGGAGTGCTTTATTTGCATGTTTTATTTTGTTAAAAGAGGCTCTTGTTGTCAGCAGAAAATAGTCCTCCAAGCCGGGAACACCCCATACTAAAATCAGGCGTCCCATCAGCAGCTTTGAAGCGATTTGAGGTACGCATTCATATATAAAACCTGCTCCTTATGGAGCACTTTTTTACTGGGTATTAAACTTTGGCTTTCAGATCATTTTCTAGTCTGTTCAACCGAAGAAGTGTTTACTTTGTTTATATTTTTACCTTAATTCTGTTTCGGTCTATTTAGCGCCTTAAAAACTGTATGTTTTTATATGTTTTTTTAATTATTTATTTCATTAAAATGTTTTAGAACTGCATACGTAGTTTAAATGAATTGTTATTTTAATGTTAATTGTTTCACAATATTTTTTTTCTGTTTATTAATTGTTTTTTCCATTGGATTAAATGATTTGAATTATTCGAGTTAGTCGAGTTGTTCGAACATATTAATTCTCTTATTCGATTAATCGAGCAAAATTAAAATTTAAAAATCAATTGATTCCTTACTCGAACAAAACCAAAAGTCAAATAATTAGATACTCTATTCCCAAGTTAAGGCACCTCGGGTACTACAAAAATTAAGACCGATCTAGAATTCTTATTTTAAGCCAGATTTTAAAAATGTTTTATATGTGAAATCTTCTAGACCACTTCAACAAAGTTTTTCTCTTATAGTTTGGGAAATATTAGTTTTTGAAAAGTAAAGTTTGCTATTTTTGACCTACCTTGTTCTAGTATTTCGCAATTATAAGACACAAATTTATCACGATGTTTTGGAATTTACAAATTTTAATAGCCTTTCTAGGCTCCAGGTAGTCAGACAGTAGAAATTTCAGGAATAACAATTTAGTAGTTTATGGGTCAATAAGCGACATACAAGCAATCACACAAACTCTCAAACCCACAAGCCCCCAAACAAATGCATTTGAATTTTAATATTTATAGATTGAAGATAAAATGGATTAATTTTTCATCAAAATTTTCCATTTCGATTTTTTCTATATTTTGCAATGATTTAAAAACATGTTAAATTAATCCAAAGATTTTTTTGTTTAGTACCAGCAATACCAAAAAAATAATTGTTATCAAGTGAAAAATAAATAACATTTTACAATTGAAAGATTATTTCTATGTTTATACATCCTGTGCTTTTTTTTATTTTATTTTTTTTAGATTCAAACAAAACGGACAAATACATATAAAAATAGAAATATTTATAGAAATGATTCTAAGAATCGGTGTATGTGTGCATGTTTGGAAAAACATAAAGTACACAATATAATGAACTTTTTTCCTTTTTTTTGTGTGTTTGTCTCTCTAATATTTTTTGAATGGTTACCAATTCATACAACTATTCAACCATATATTCACAATGCAGTATGTAGATGAACGTATTGATCTAGAAAATGTTTATAAATACACACACTTACGTTGTAATAAACGAGGACTTTATAAAAAAAAAACAACAACAAGCATTCATGGTCCTTTGAGCTAACAAAGCCATCCAAAACCATCAACAAATCCAATTACTTTTCATTCAAACGAAGGACATAAAACTAATAACAATTGAAAACATATACCAACGACAACAAACACATCGGCAACAAGAATAGCAAAAATGTATTCATACACATTATAAACACATTTATATACATCATACACAAATATTGATACAGTGTCTTACAAAATTTAGTGAATCTTATAATATTTTGATAAGAATGGGTATTAAAAAAAAAAAATGATTTATTCTTATACGTCATAAGCTTTTGATTTATATTTTAATTTTTTTTTTACAACCAGTTTTAAAAATTTTTTACACATCTACTTTTTGTAACACATCACTTGCAAGTTCAAATGTTATCCCGTTCGTTTCTAAATATAGAGCCGGTTGTGCTTTACACTAAAATAAAGGAATTAAATGGTACACATAAAATAATTTTAGAAACAATTTTGACTACTTGCGTGACGTTACAAAGAGTAGTATTTTCACTGGAAATGTCCATATACGCTTCAGGCTAGACCCGCAAAATTATAAAAATTGCATTCTCTTTTGTATGATCACATTTTTGTATGATCACATTGGATATTTTTTTTAAAGGCCTTCAAAATTCCAAAAAGAAATTTATTTTTTCCGACATGTTAAATATTCGATGTCTAATTTTTTGCATAAAATTATCTATACTGGCAAGCCGGCGTATCTGTTTAAACGTGTTTCTTTTACGTAGTCAAGAAGGAAAACATCTTGATCCCGATAAGATTGAAGAATTTCGTATCTGAATGGCCGTTTTTCGATCACAGTATTCGTCTTTGGAACACACAACCAGCATCTCTTCAATTTACTAGTAAAGAAACGCAGTTTAGCAAATGTATTTGCAATTTTTATTCCCGTACTTGAAAATTCATAATCTCTTGTATTTAAAAACGCCTTTTATTTTCTTTATGTTTAATATCGTATGAACAATTGCCTTTATTTATTTAATTCATTTATTTTTATGCTTAATTTTAAAATCTTTTATTGTGTGACGCATATAAAATTGCTACGAATTGTTTATTCTATACTATAATTATAAGACTTTAAGTCCTGTTGTATAGGAATACCAATAAATAAATAAAATAAAAATAAAGTTTGGCTAAAACTCTGTGTCCATATCCTTCCTGGATCATTTATGCCAGTCGGACTTTAAATTTGAAATAATTTTATGTGTCACTGTACAACTGGAAAAATGTTTAAAGCAGTTTTCATCTATTTTTTTAGAATATGTTCACTGGGAAATATAAAAGTGGTTTTATGTTCATTCTCTTACATTTTTGCAAGTCTTTATATGTATTTGCTAAAATGTAAATGACTATTCTCAGTAAATAATTTCCAACAGAATATTTCAAAAAGTAGTCTTAAAGTATTCAAAATGTGATTTATGCGAAGAACTTCGTGCATTGCAAATACCAGCAGAGGCTACAGATAGCAAATATTGTACTACGTATTGAACTTTGCAGAAGGCTCTAATTGCTAGAAGCACCATTTAGATTAATAACTACAAAAGTTACATTCAAGAAGGCTTGCCAGATTCAAATTTGCAAAATTCTTGACATTGACTAGAAAAAAAACTTGATTTTGAAAATAATTCTTGACAACACAATTTTTAAACCCGTTTAAAGCAAAAAAAAATACCAGCAAATGAACTTGCACCAAAAATGTATTTTCGCTTTTGTTTTGAGTCAGCTGTTTAACGTATATAATTACACAAATGCAGCAAAAATTGTTTTGAATAAAATATATGGAATATTAAACTCTAAATTCAAATCTTCAAGTCTAGTTTTTTAGATTTGTCAGATTTTGATCCAAATACTTAGAAATTTGTTCATTTAATATTAGTAGTATTTTTCTTTTCAAAAATTCACAATAAAGGGTTAATCTCTTTTACCGCGTCTTTTTCCGATGGGGTGCAATAACGCCTTACGAAATAAGGCCTTTAAGGCTTTATTTCTCAATGGAAAGTGAAATAAGGCCTTTATTTCTAAAAGGTTTTATTGCACTTTGAAAGTGAAATAAAGCCGTAAAGGTCTTATTAAATTTCTTTTTAAATGAAGCAATAAAATTTATTATTCTTCTTATATTTTATTGAACAATTATAAAAAAATTTCATATTAACAAAAATTAACAGAACATTAATAATTAATCCCACTTCTGGAAACGAAATAAATCCCAACAAAATGAAAAAAAAATCACTTTAATGATTACACATTTTTGCTTGTGTAAAATGGAACCAACATGTCTTTAATTTTGTTTGTGGGTAAACCTGTGCTAATGCTTTTCTTAAGCCTACTCAAAATCCGTGGTGAATGTTGTGGGCTTTATGTCAAAAATATTACTTTGAATATATTGTAGTACGTGGATATATGCTTTGAAAGATTTGCTTGACATTAAAATGTACATAAAAGGAAATGTCTGGAAAAAAACATACACAAATATTAATTTAACTGCAACAATATTGAAAATCTTTGCTTCAAAAGTTTTTCTGCGTGGCGGCCTGCGGCCGCTCTTAGGGGTTTTCTCCTCCATGGGACGCGGCAGGTGGCCTCGCTGAATAAAGTTTCCCTGCGCACGTCACACTACGGAAGATAATGAGACGCGCGCAGGAAAACTGCACCATTGGCTAAATTTCAATCAACTCAGTTGATAAGTTGTGTTCAACGTTTTAGGTTTGTGGAAAAAGACGCGGTAAAAGAGATTAGCCCTTTATATTCCTTGAAAATGGTTAACGAAGTTAACCGAAATATCGGAGAAAATAAATTGTTAAAATAAAATAAAACAAAAAAATTGGTTCTTATTTATATTTTATCGTCACAAGACCTTAAGCCGAAACGAAAAAATATTCACACATAATAACACAGGTCAACAAAAGTAAAACACCCCACAATTCACAATAAAATTTATAAGGGGAAAAATTTTAAATATGGGCATTTCCTGGGGTCACGAACGTACGTCCGTACGCTTTCGATGTACAAATTATATAGAAAACAAAACTTTTCCAAGTATTTTTTTGCGATTCGACAGCATTTTGGTAGCTCTTTATTAAGTGCAAACGATGGATTTCGTCGAGTTAAAGTTTTCATAATGATACTTATAAACATGTGGTCACGAACGTACGCAAAATAGAAGTCAACTTTGACTGACAGTAGTATAATCTTAAAATCTGCGAAATTTAATGGAATATTCAAAAGTGATTAATTTATTTTAAAAGTGTTAAAGTGTAAAATTTTCCACTTGCTAGCACAATTTTCTCAAGTAAAACAACTGAGATATGCTATGAAATCATTCTATTATAAAAACATGGACTTCTTTTTATAATTATAAGCAATAAAACACAATAATTAGCGACATTTTTGTCCATCCTGGTTGACCATTCGAAGGAAATGCCCATATTCATAATATATCGGAAAGCCAGGTATATTACGAATAAAATAAGCCATAAGTCTTTAAAATCGGTAGACAAATGCTAATTTTATTTAAGTAATCGAATTAATCCGTAAACAGATATGGATTTAGCACGTTAAAGTCAATTTAAATCTCAGAGCAAAGTTCTTGCTCCCGAATATTTTTGATTTTTGCCGACCAGTGTTGAGTATAGAGGGAAATATATACAAGTGTTGATACGGGTGTATATTTCAAATCAGAATTCTAGTCATCTCAAATTATTATTGTTGAATAAAGGAAACGTAGTATTAATATATTTTGAAACTATTACACTTAAACAAAACGATAAACTATTTATTTGATTTTGACACAGCCCTGTTTAAGAAAAAATGTAAACAAACTTAAATAATAATAATTTGTTTTTGGTTGGGCTTAAAAAATCTGGACCAAACATATTTTTTTCTTAATTCTTGACGAGCACTGAAAAGTCTTGTAGATCAAAACCGTTTGGCAAGCCTAGTCAAGCCTTACAAGAGTTTACTTAGACTCAAAAATCACTTCATTTTTTATCTACAATAATCCACTGATTGCAGCTTCCCAGCTTTTTTTATCATTCTCGTATTTTATGTTTTAGTTACAGTTTTTTAGTACTTAATATAAAGAAAAAAACAAAAAATCTGTTAATTTTTAAATTTTCTACAATTCTATTTTATTGTTCTCTTTCCCTTGATTACAGAAAATGTCATTCGCGGAGTTCAGTGTTGAGTGCAAATGGTCTTGCCAAAGGGCAAATGCAAAATATCATAGCTTTTTGTTAAATCCAACAACAAAATACACAGAGTTTCCGTTAAATTTCATAGAAAAGCTACGAAATTTTGCATTTGCTCTTTCGCAAGACCATTTGCACCGAACACTGAACCCCGCTATTATATCTTTCATATTGTTAAAATTTCGCAATCAAAAAACTCATTTTCCTTAAGCCCCCACTGAATAACGAATTTTTATTAAAAAAAACACACAACTTTTTTACACTAAACATTAACAACCACCAATAACAAACGTACATATGTGTATGTATTAGGGCGTCCACGCGGAAAATACTATCCGCAATTATTTTTATGGTTTCAAAGAATGTTTTTTCGAAAATTTTAATAATTTGTTTAAATAATTTTTTATTAAATTATTTATTTAAAATAAATTTTGTATTCAATTCATAGAAAATTCGTTTCATAAACCTGCTATAAACCTAAAATATTTTTTATGAATATGCGGGTATATATTTAGTTCTTTAAAAAATATGTTAGCTAATTTAAAGATATTAAATTTTAAGAATGTCCCGATAGGCTAGTTGGTAGTGAGCTAGTCCATAAGGACGGGGGCTGTGGAGACTGTGGTCTTCTGCAGGCAAGCGTAGAGCTTCGCGGGATTAGCAAAGGGAAAAATCTCTAAGATTTGAGCTCCTCGATTTAAATCTAACTACAGGTTGCTAGCGCAAAACAAACGAGTATGAAAGTATAGTCGGTCAAGGCCAACCATTTAATACCCTATACCATAGAATTAAGGAGTTCAAGGTACTTGCAAAAAAGTACCAACGACTAGAGTTTCTAATGAGCAGCTATTCAGTGCAACTAAATTCAATGAAATAATTAATTTTATTTTTATTAAATAAATGAATCACAAAAGTTCAAATGATTTCTTTTTAATAAAAAAAAATTTTTGGTTTAAGTACGAAATCGAGTCCTTCGGTCGGATACTACCACATAGTGGAAATGGTCTAAACAATTTCAAGCAGCCCATTTCAATTATACTGGATTTTCAGTAGTACTTCTTTGCATGGGAGGATATTAAACCTGTCTGGCAAAGTGTAGAATGGCCTAAATTTTTAATAGAGATACTGTTAGTTGTCAAATAGTGAGAAAGTTCTCTATTTGAGACATACACAGAATCTTATACAACTGCTGCTGTATGTGAAAATGATGGTATCTGCTTTTGTTGCATAACTTTTGTTGCATAATTGTGTACTCGCATATTAAAATAGATTCCACTTACTTAACACTTTATTCAATCCAAAATCGTTCAAAATTTTTTTATATTTTTTTTTTTTTTTTTTTGCAGTACAACTTATGATCACAGTTTATAAGCACAGCTGGAATATATTCAATGTTATCGATAATGAGATTGATTAATGTTTGTTCCTAAAAATTAAGAATTATTTAAGAGCAAAATCTATCTATTATTAAAATGTAGTAAATATACTTTTTATGAAATAAAGCCGTTTATTTATACTACCAATATCTTAGCCAAATCTCTGTACTTCACGATAAGTGTACGGTAATTTATGTTGATAATTTCAATATTATTCAAAGAGCCTTAAGCCACACTAATAAACATATATACAGTGGAATCTATCATGACCGAATACCGAAGGGACAATTAAAAAGGGTCCGCACAAGGGAAATGTCCTGAGATAAAAAATGTTAAACTTTTCTTGTTAAACTCTGTCTGAACGAGGCAGCAGTGTCCGTTGAAAAATGTGCCAGTTTAATGAATCCATCCGTTAAGGGCTATTACACTTTTTTCGTACATATCTTTACTGTAAAGGAATCGGATAATCTAAATTATGCTTTTTTTCTCAAGATACTTTAAACAAATAACACTCTAAAAATATTATTTTATATGTATATATTTTAAATTAATTGTAAAATATTATGATTTAAAGGGCATATCAACTTAACGTTAATATTCTTGATAAATGTACTGAAAGGTTCATCAGAAGTGCTAAAAATAGTTACAAAAAAAATATTTTAGTCTGGAAATCGTTTGGAAGACCGGGCGAAGTCATAATGTGGTAATGGGTGACGAAAATCTTCGAGAAACCTGCAACAAAAATTAAAAAAAAGTCACTTTAACAGCTCTAACACCAAAAGAAAAGCAACAAATTCTTGCTGCTCAATAAAGTTTCGCCATTAAAATTTTAGATTTTTAGAAAATCCATCCATGTCAATAATAAATAGATCTTGTTCTAATACTCAAGTCTAGATAGTTGTTATTTTAGAGCACTCAACAATTGTAGCAACCCAAAATCAGTAGCTAAAGCAACACCACCAACAACAGTGCTAGAATAAGCAACAACCATGATAAATAGTAGATGAACAACAACAGCAACAGACATATTTTCCATGAATGAAACAAGAGTGAATAAGAGTGACAATGATGAGTTTGAGGTGGTTTAACAGCTACAACAAGTATTTGTATTGTTATGCATGAATATGTGTTTGGGTATGTACATACATATGCATGTGTCTTTGGTAATTGTCCTAGCAACAACAACTGCAACATTATAAGAAATTCAGCAACAATAACCAAGCAAACAAGCTTAATACACACATATTAACAAAAAACATCAACAATATTTTTTCGATGGCCGGAAGAGACATGAATGAATGAATAACTGAATGGCCATAGAAAATGAGATGAGCTCTAAAAAAGAATTTAAAAAAACACATGGAAGAAATCAACAAAAACAATGCAAAACCAAGACTGTTTGAAGCAGCATGTAAGGACTACAACCAGGCAAAATGGCGCAATAAACTTTTGAAGCAGCATAAGTAAAATTAGAATGTGCGAATTTTTTCTTTTTATAAGTTGTTTTTTTTTATTTTATTATATTAGCCATTTTTATTTTTCGAATCTTTCTTGCAATAGTCCTATTCCCTCAATATTTCACATACTATTTGCTTAAGCCAACCTTTGGTTAACATCAAAGCTATAGATAAGTTCATATATTATTGCAAGAAAGCTTTATAAATTGAAATTTGATTTATTAAACACATTTGAAAAATAAAACTGGTTAATATAATAAGTAAAATTGTTACAATATGCAATAGATTTTCTGTTGTACTTACTCATTTAAAAAGTTAATTAAGTGAAATATGAAATCAACTTAGGTACATATAACCGTGTGTATGTATTTATTTTTATAAATATTCAACAAAAGAACAAAAATACTAAATTCTTGATGAAAACAATTGAAATATGTCAACTATAATTTTACTGAAAAAAATCCTTAACATGCATACGTGTTAAACATGATGGATTTGACTGAAGTTATTCCGCAGAAGTATTTGGGTAAATGAATGAGTGTATGGACAGCTACTTGAAGCTCTTTAAAATGGAATGTACATATGCGTGTAGAAAATTCATTCATTCTTTCTTTCATTGACAAAGGGTACATTGCTGTTGTTGTTGTTGCTGTTGATGATGATGATGAGCTTAGAACGCTTAAAAAGCACGTTTGTCTATGTTGAAGAGCAATTGTTATTTGCTGTTCTATGCATGAATTTATATTTGAGTGTCTGTCTGTATATCTATTCGTTTGTGTGTGTTTTAATGTTTGTCTGCATGTCTAAAAACAATAGAAACGGATACAGAACAGCAACAGGAACTTTTTACGTTGCTGCGTTTTCCTCTACATACTTCAGCTACACTCCTTGCAGCACTACCCACTCATATGACTTTTATTGTTTGTACGTACTTTAACAACATGAATGCAGAAGATTTTTTTTTCTGAAATGTTGTTGTTCTTATTAAAGAAGAAAATGTTTTAGGAAGTTTATTGCTGGTTTTTTAACGTAACAAAAAGTTAAATTTTAGGGTTGGAAGTTTGTCACAAGCCAAGTGCATCTTGAATTTATTTCATACACTCTCTTCATGGATGGCAACGCGTCAGGTAATGATAATTTTTAACAACGCATTAGTCTGCCCCTTCGTGTCATCATCAGCACTTTCATGGAGTAGGTATTCGTAGGAATTCATTTTTTTTTTTTTTTGTGTTTTGTTCCCCTAACTGATGTTTGATGGCAGCATAATTCCATCCTGTTGCCTCTGTCTGATTTAAACAAATAAATACAATTTGACTACCCCATTTTATTTTCTTCCACATCCCCATCTTCGTCATATGATAAAAAAAAACAATATCAAACATTCTCTAAAGCGCGTCTATCTGTCTGGCTTGTTGTTTCAGTTTTTATTTCCTTCTTTTTTTTATAAGATCAAGTGGTTTGGGTGCTAAATAAAACAGTCAAGTTCGTCTCTCTGTCTGTCCATCTATCCATCCGTCTGTGTGTTGAACACTTCAAGTAATTTGCGTACATACTTCTAGTTTTCATTGGCTAGATATTGTTAGCTATTTGTTTATAAAAATTACAAAAAAAAAACTACAATTATAGTTTGACTTTGAAAGACATTCGGTCATCATTTAAACATTTCAGCTTTAGGTTTATAGGAAAAAGCTTAAGAAATATTCGTGTTAACTTTGTATTTGCCAGTTCTGCTTTGTTTGTTTTATCCAATAAGCACTCGCTCTTTCTACACTTGAAAATTATAATTCTCAATAAAATAAAATTTAAAGTTGGTTCCGTTACATCAATATTTTGTGTACATTGTTCGATGAAACAACTTGTGAAATATATTGAATTTCAGAGGTCTTTCCACATAAGTTCTTTTCAAATGAACTCGAGTGTATTTGGTACTTTTATTCCAAAACGAAGGGTTAATATTTTCAGATTTTCTATTTTGTAATTTCTGTTTTTATTATAAGTTTACTATACCCTCATTCATTCATTTATTCGTCGTTTTGTTTTTTTTTACCTTCTCTAGACATTCTTTTTGTTTTTATTTCCTCTTCCTGTCATTTTTATACAAATTCAAATTGTATTTTTCCGGCTTGAGTAGCTCAAGTAGAATATTTTTGCAACAGCCTTTGTGCTGCTGGCGGCTGGGTGCTGACGCTGCTGTTGTGCCATCATGTTGTTCATTGCGATGATGATGTTGAATGCCGCATAATACTGTTCTTATTCATGTACATACATAGATGAGAATACTTATTTTTATGTAGTATTTAGCTGTTTTTTATTTTCGTTCGTTTTTTTTTTTATTAATATTTTTTGTTGTTTATGTAGCGTGGCGCGCGTGTCTAGCTAGAAGTCAACTTCCTTTTGTGCTAAAATTATTGTTTTAGAGTTATACAAAACATCCAACACCATACTTAAAAAATTTAAAGGAACTACGCATTTGCCTGCAACAACAAAAACTTCTATAACAATTTCCACTACAACAATATTCTACACATTTTTGTAACAGTAGTCGCAACAATGGCCTCTAGTCGTTTATGTCGTCAGCGGTTTTTTTCCTCGTTTCTGTTTCTAACGTTCTTGCTGTCACTGTTGTAGATGTAGTCTCAGGAGCCCTTCTCATTAATGTTAGCAGCACAGTTATTCTAGTTGATGTTGTTGCTGCACATGTAGTGGGGTTTTTTCGAGCAATTGTTTCAAAATTAATTAAAATACATTACAGCCCTAAAAACTTTCAAGAACACGCAGCAGCAAAAACAAATATAAAAAAAAATTTTTTGTTGCACTTTCAATGCAGTTACGCATTTTAAGTACAATATTTTTTAGAAAAGTTCCAACAACATGCATGGGCAGAATATAAAGGCAAACACAAAAACTCAGTGAGGCAGCAAAAAGCTGCACTGTCTTAATAAATAATATTAATAAGAGCCGTATGTTATTACTCAATTAATCCAACATGATGGAAGAAAGAGGCTTTTTCATTTGAAATTGTAATTTATATAATAAATTTAACAATTTTCACCAGGGATAAAAAGAAGAAATAGAAACAGAATGTAAAGCAATGCCAGGTTTATTATTTTTATAATTTGTGTTTTTACGAAATAGCAATAATTAACTGGAAAAAAGTACGTGCGTATGTTGTATCCAAAAAGGTAAATACGGGTCCATAAACGTGGTTGAAAACTTAAACACCGCAACCAATTCCACAAGTCTTTACCAACCATTGAATATCTAACAACGAAATCGGCGCTGTATGCATTTACAACACGTACAATAATTTAAACGTTGCACTATAAAATAAAATAAAACAGACAAAACGCAAAAAAATAGGAAACTTTTTGGCCACGTTCTCAGCGATGTAATATAGAACTTGCGACTTTCCTGCTACAGCCGTTGCAATACTCATGTTCTTTCTCTATAGAGAAAAGGATACAATTTGTTCATAGAAAAACCTAAAATCAACACGGCCAAAAGTAGAAAAAAGTGGACGCGCTTTAGTGCACATTAGCAACAAACAAGAGTGTTATTTTATTTTTTTTTTCTCTAAAGTTTTTCTCTTTTGCCAAAACCGCAATGACATTGGAAAACTATGCAGCGTTACCATTATTTTCCTCACAAACAACCAACCAAACATAACGTACCATTTCAAGCGCGCCGTGTCTATTCAAAATGCGCAACGCATAAAAAGTATTGTGCACAATAAAATGTTGAACAAAAAACTTACACAATGAAAAACTTTAAATAATTCTCAATGCAACAGCACAGCACGGTTACACTTACAAGTTTACAAAAATAAAAAATACATATTTTAGTTGTTTTGTGGAAGAGGAAGTTGTGTGGCCTAAACA
Source organism: Pollenia amentaria (assembly GCA_943735925.1). Lineage (NCBI taxonomy): Eukaryota > Metazoa > Arthropoda > Insecta > Diptera > Polleniidae > Pollenia > Pollenia amentaria. Next base: position 231,584,995 of record OX031009.1, on the reverse strand, counting down.
ACAGGGATAAATGAAAGTTTCAAGCGATTCAAATGGAACGTTTTGTCAGAGAAATTTTAAATGGCATTTGCAAAAGCAATGCAAGTATTCGATATTTTTAATTTAAAATTTAAAAAATTTTATTTCATTAATTTTAAAGCATTTTTGTATTTAAAACAAAAACTGTTAAAAAAAATATTTTAGTTAAAAAAAATATTTTTATGTTTGAAAAATTCGTTTACCAAAAGTTGTGGAAGTTAATGAAAATAAAGAAAACAAAAAACATTTTTAAAACTTTTACTGGCCTTTAGGAAACCCATTCATGTTAAGGGATAACAGAACACAACTTTATTTAAACTTCACCTTTATCGTCATTTCTAGCAAGAAAAAAAATATTTATTTCTTGTCCGGAGCACGTGCTTTTCTAAAAACAATTCACTCTTACAACCTTAAAATCCAATTGCTGCGTTCCATTTTAAACTTTTTAACTTTAACAAGTAAATGAAACAAAATCAACTCTGCTCAACTGAACTCGGCACTTTGCCTCTGTGCAGTTTTGCAGTTCTAAACGCATTTTTGTACTCATTCGGCTATTGCCGCTTTAATGAAGATTTTTCGTGTAGTTTTTATTTATTTTTGAAGGTCATTTTCATTGGAACTTTATGTGGAGCAACAGCATGGCAAAAAAAAGGCAAAGACATGAAATAAAATTGCAATTATGTGACTGGGCCATAGAGAGTTGTTGCAAACGGATGATTGTGACTGTAAGGAGCCATACAAAATTATAGTATATTAAAATACAACAATAATAAGATCATAAAATATGTACTTAAATCATGCGTTTTATAACTTTTGTAATAATAAAATATTTCTCTATACGCCGCACACCACTTGAGACAGTTTAGAAATGTAAAAAAAATATTAAGAATTTTTTATTGTATTTAAACTTTATAGTTAAAAAATGTCAACACAAACCTCAAGGAACGACGGGCTAAGTTAAAAAGATTTTCACAAAATGAGTCTGCATAAATTTGTTTCATTTGATGTAAAACTTTTTTCTAAATATTGCAAAAATTTGAGAAAAAATCATAATCATAGTTAAGATTGTCGTCAATATTGTATACTTGATGCACGTGTGTGTATACTTTATGTGCAAAGCAGCTTCTTTCCGGTACTTGTCAATTTATTAGGCCTAAAAAGAATATCCGTTCATTTCTTTATTTGAAAAAAAAAAAATTTAAGGAAAGTGGAAAAATTATTTTAGTTCGTTCTACCTGGAGAACGAAAAACTTACTGTTCATTGTTGTTGTTTTGCTTAAGCTTTGTTATTTTTGCAAGTAAAACATGAGTATTTATAATTCTTACTCGCTTTACAGTTTTATTTGTATAACATTTTTAGCTTTTCTAAAGTCTTTGGAAAAAGGTTTACTGATGATCTGGCCTACGCAACCAGTGAAATGCGCATAGAAACCAGCTTTCCCTCAACAATAAATTTCAGTGTATTTATCAAAAATAAAATATCATAGAGAACTCTTATTAATGAAAAACTGATTTTTTCCCAATATCTATAGTTATGCCAATCAAACTTCTAAAGTATAAAAAAGTAAGTAATATGTCTAAATTACGATTTTTTATGCCAGATATTTGTTTTTGTTACACAATGGGGGCATTGGCAAGGTGTGCTATCAAGTCATATCGTCATAATATCCTTAATAATATTTTACAATTGTTTAGAAAAAATATTGTTGTGTTTCAAACAAAATAAAAATGGTAATGCTGTGTTTATTGATTCGTAAAAACTGTACAGAAGACCTCTTAATTATTAGCGGTTACCCACAGCAGCCATATTTCTTATAATAATTTTAAGACATATGACTTTACAACTTTATGACTACCTTGTGAATCACCCCAGTATCTTAAATCTCAATAAATTTTAGCACAATTAGTAGTGAAAATCTACTGGAATAAACTGTAAATGAAAGGGAAAACATTTTCAAAACTCAAATATGTCCTTAATTATTCAATATTAATAGTGTGTTTGAGATGAGAACTACTTCTTTACATAAAATGGATTTTTTTTTTGCAAATATCAAATTTTTACAATATTTTTTAGATTTCTTTTGAAAAAATTTATATTTTATTCTGCATTCTTGACAAAAACAATATGTAGAATATAAACTAAGGCCATAATTAAAGCATTCAAAACTTATGCAATGCATTCATTTTTGGCATAAGGCCGTTAGTATGTTTTCTATAAGCCTTTTAGCTCTTGATTTCCGATCTCTCTTTTTTAATGTAATTGGTACTTAAGTTTAGTCGTATTTTGTTAAAGGTTGAATAAGCAATACTTTTTACAGGGAAACCCGAATTTTATATGATCATTTGCAAAGAAGTTATATAATAAAATTAAAAAATAAAAATGTTAAAAAGTTTTTAACACTAGTTTAATGATTTGTACATAATTTTTGTATAAATTTCTTGTTAGTAAACTAAAGCCATCATACATACATAATTATATTTAGTCAATTCACAAGGTATCCTAACATGTCATATTGTCAAAATGTCCTAATATTTCACAATGGTTTAAAAATATTGTTGTTGGTTTGTTAACAAAAAGTGTCTTAAATAAATATAACGTTGCTTGCTGTGTTTATTGTGCTGTCGTAATTAATCAGAAAAGTCCAGCGCTGAGCGGCTGAGCCGTACAACAATATTTTTAAACCATTGTGAAATATTAGGACATTTTGACAATATGACATGTTAGGATACCTTGTGAATTGACTAATTAATAACATTCCGAGAATTTTAAACATATTATTTTTCGTTTTATTTTGCTATTTTTTTTACTTTTTTACTTTTATTTAACATATTTTAAAATACAAAATTACAAACAATTTTGGATACCAAATGTAAAAAAACTACTTTTAACAATAAGGCTCTGTGTTTAACAAAAAACCGCTGGGTCTTTGCCACCGCCTTGTAGTGAATTCGCCTTGATCAGCAGATTTAATAATTAAAAATCTTAAATCAATTAAAATACCAATATATAATTAAAAATTAACACCTTTTTGGTAATTCGCTTGCTTCTATAAGTTTCATCTGCAGTTTCACGATTGATTTCCCAGCAGAAATCAGCTTAGATTGCAAGGGATCACTAACTATATATTTTTTCCATGTGCGTAATATCTTGATGGAGCCTCCCACCATGGATATCAAACCCGACCCCAAGATTATCTGGGAAAAAATCTATATATAAATCTAAGAAGTGTATATCGTTACCTTAATATAAAAAGGCCCCAACTCATTATTTTTGGAAATCCGTTTTTTTATTGATTATTGTAGAATAGTTGCTAATACACATTCTATTAAAATTTCAAGCAAATAAGATTAAAAATAAAGAAGTTATAAGCAGAATACAAAAAGCCCTAACTCATACACACAATTTTTCTAAAGAAAAAAAAGCCTAACTCATACACACAATTTTTCGAAAGAAATACATATTATGTATTTCAATCTGAATTCCTCGTTTAATTTTAATAAAGATGTTTTTTGACAATGGTTGTGTAGCTATATTATTTCAGCTTTTATTAAGTTTTTTCCTTCTCCTGTAAAAAGTGTTTTTGATGAGTTGGGGCCTTTTTATATTAAGGTAACGATATTAAAAAACATATTGCATCAAAAAAAAAAGGGAATGGACGCATAAATTGAGTAATTTTTAATTTATATTATTAAATTTACAAAAACGTGAATAAATAAAATATAAAAAAAAAAAATAAATACAACAAAAAGAAAAAAATATATGTATGAATGCATGTACATACATACATAAAAGTTAAGGACTCTCCACTTGTGTTCACTAAAAAAATTATTAAGGCGCAACCAACAGCGCCTTTAACAAATTAAACTCACTTTTTTATATTTTACAATGGAAAAGATTATTTATTAATTTTCACTACAATGATTTATTTAATTTTCACTACAATAATTTATTTAATTTTCACTAAGATAATTTATTCAAGGTACCGGATCGATTAAGCTCGCAACCAAGACTGACTATTTTTCCCTCATGCTTGTTGGCTCTTTGGTTCTTCCATCACGTTACCACAACATGCGCCAATATGCAGACGCTGATCCAGCAAAATAGTTTTCCCAAGAATTAAGTTCGAGTAAGCATTAAGTGAAATTAGACCGGATACGCGTGTAAAAATTAATTAATTGTGGGTAAATTATAAACTGCTGATCATGCCGAATTAATTTGGTTGGCATTGGCAGCGGTGCCGTTAACTTAAATATACACATTTTGAGCAAAAATATTTTTTGTTTTTTATTTTTTTATTCTCGGTGTTGATAAACAAAAAATACTAAGAAGAGCACAACTGTAAATAGTAAAGTAAAAAAAAATAACAACGATTATGAGTGCAAATAATGCAAGAACAATAAAAGAGAATGAAAGAAACGCATATATCACAGTGAGTGTTAACGAAACAAATGCAGAAATAAAAAAAAGAATCAATGATAGTAAATTCCTAACGGCTAAAGGCAGAGTGTATGTTTACTGCCAAGTTTAGCTTCAATTTATGAAATAAGCCTTCGTGCCAGACTTTATCATATGCTTGAGACACACCGATGAAGAGAGTTGAACAATATTTTTTTTCTTAAAAGGCTTTTCTTATGGCGTTTACTATCCGATGGTTTTGTTCAATTTTGCTGTGTTCTAATCTAAAACCGAACTGATGGTTAGGAATACATCTATTTTCATTTCATTTGACACTAAGAGTTTCTCAAACAGCTTTGATATATAAGATAATAAACTTAACGGCCTAAATGACTCAACTTTTGTGTGATCTTTTCCTGAGTTAGGTATTGTGGTAACTTAGGAAACCCTCTATTCTTGAGGGTAGTATTCAAGGCGTAAAATAGCATTAAAAATAAAAAGAATAATTTTCTTTGCTATACTTGTTAGCTCCAAGAGCATTTTATTACTGATCTTATCAATACCGGGTGCCTCCTTGGTGTTTAAATCACAAATAGCCTTTTCGATTTCTCTAAAGTCGAATCTTAGGGGAATAGCTGCTCTAACTCGACTGCTATATCGTGAGATATATTAAGGGTAAATACATTTTTCAGATGATTAACAAACAGATTTCCTTTTTCAATATCATTTCTTACCCAAAATTTCTTAATGGTGGCTTAGATAAAACTGGTCTATTGAGACTTCTAGCTACACACAGGCCTGCCATATTTGCCGATTTTTTGTCTCTAAATTATTTGCCGATTTTTGCTCCAAAAATGCAGATTTTTCGATTAACCCTCAAAACCTTTATTTTCGTTTGCTTTAGTATAATTTATTAGTTTTGGGTGACACTGAAATACTTATTACAGTGGCATGGAACAACTCTTATTAAGTCATCACTTCTACTAAAGAAAAATGGGCACGAGTTATTTAATATTTGTTGGGTTAATACATTTTTATTTGAAAACATTTTTATTATGAAGAATTCAGGACCAAAGATAAAAGAAGAAATAATTTTTTAAACCTAAAACAATTCAATTAAAATTGGTTTATCTATAAGGAAAATATTAAATACTTTACATTTGTGTTTCAAAATGGATGGGAGCTTACAAAAGAGTAAATCTTAGCTAAATTTATATTCACTATCAATGAAAATAATTTAAATAAACAAATTATTCCTTTAAGATTATAACGCAATTGAGGATGATGTATGTACTTCAAATAGCTAATCAATATCATGAACTTAAGTTAAATTGCAGAATTTTTAGCAAACAATTTCAGTTTTAAAAGTGAAGATATTATGGCTGCATTTCCAACAATTTTCGGTCTTTTCACAATATTCTGCATATACCCGCGCGTGGTCGCACAGGCCGAAACTGTGAGCCCCTCTTTAATAGATTTTAAAGCCAAAACCTTAACAAATAATTTTTTTTATATTGAATTAATTGAATAAATTATTAAATTATTAAATTAATTTTCTTTAATATTATTGATTTACAATTTTTTACTAAATAGCCGCCAAAATCGATTGGATTGGATACTACAAAAACAAAACATTTTTTTCCTCAAAAAAAAAACCAAAATTAGCTTTTGCAATCCATAACATTTGATGTTCAATATATAAATCACAGGTTGAATTAGCAGTCAGCCGTAAAATAAAAATCAGAACATACAGCTACCGACCCGCGTCGGCCTCACAGACCAAATGTTACTGAATACACCAGCACGGACGCCTCATACAAGCACGTGGAGTGCACTTAAACAAAACTTGTTATAAATTTGGCAGTTAACTGCAAACTCAACTTTCTAGTGTTTCTGGAAAAATAAATATGCATAGAAAAGTATTTCGTCGGTCTCTCAGACCAACGCACGGGTATAGGAAGGTTAAAGATTATTTAAAATTTAAAATTTTTAAATGTTTTGTTGCTGATGTTATGTTATAGGTTATAAATAGTATATAATGCTGAATTATTCTGTTGTTATTTTTTGTTAATAAGAATAGGTCTTATTGTATTTAAATAAGGTATTTTTAATTTGCCGATTTTTGGCCGATTTATTTAAATACAACTGCCGATAATGCCGATTTTTTTTTTTTTTTTGGAAAATATGCCGATATTCTATCAAAATTATCTGGCTGCACGCCTGATTGTAGAGTTGCATCCAGTTCCTTAAGATTTTTTTCCAGGGAAGCCGTTTTCTGAGACTGCAGTAACTTTCTTAGCCTTTTTGTGCACTCTTTTAAAAATTTCTTAAGTTGCGGAGATCTGTGATCTGATCTCTCTTCGAACTCTCCATTTTTCGGTCAAGAGCCGCTCGACATCTGTAGAATATATATTACTATTTTTTATTATTTTGATGATTTTGCTGGAATGTTTAACAGCTAGTTTAAGATAACTGTCAAAATTCACAATAGAGATTTCCACATTCTCCGGTGTATCAAGCGGAATATTTTATGTGCTGTGGGTAATGGGTGCTTTTTTATATTTTAACCAATTTATTTGTGTGGCTGACGTCACTAAGTAACCAGACGGAGATACAATTCTTTTGTTTCTGCGGGGATGTTTTTAACCACTTCAAAATCGATGACATCTCAATTTTTTTGCTGATCAGTAGGCCAATATGTTGGTTGTCCGCTCGCGACCAAATTTAGATCCATTTTAGAGATTATATTAAACAAGACACGACCCTTTGGTGTTATAAGTCGCGACCCCCAGAAGGTATGTTTAGCGTTTTAATCGCCGGCGGCCAGGAAGCATGGTCATAAGGACTTATAACATTTATAATATTGGCTTTCTGATATTGAATATCTAGGTGGAGAGTATAAAGATGAAATTACTACGTTTCGATTTAGTTCTTCAACACAAATGTTCGTTGCTTGCAGATAATATTCGCAATGGTCATACATTATGTAGTGATTGATTCGGGCTTTTATCAAAATAGCAGAACCTCCACAAGCTCTATCTCGAGGGTCCTTGGTATCATATAATATGTTAACATTTATTTATTTCTTGAAGGTCCAATGCATTTCAGAAACCATCATAATATCAATTTGCTTATTTTAAAGAAAGTACTCTAGTTCATTTTTGTGTTGGCGGATGCCGTTTGCGTCCCAAAAACAAATTTTGAAACAATTCATGGCTTGTTAAGTACAGCTTTCAATAACATCGACTGCATTCTTAACATTTCCTGCATCCAAAATACAACAAAATTATACATGTTATGCTGGGCCTTAAAAAGATATGAAAAATTGAACAAATGTAACCATACCGTATCCACTGTGCGCGATACCTCACCAAGGTGAGACTGGACTGGAAGGTGACTGCAGCCGACTGTATCATAGTGGCGACGGGCCACAACGTCGATGTAGTTTGGTAAACGGTTATTCCCGTGATCTTGTGAACTTTTTCCACACAATGGAAGTGGGGATACAGTTAAATGTGACTGTCTATGGCGCCATAGTTCCGACAAATAATCACCCAAAGATATTGTTACAACAACTGGTAGGTATGCAGTTCAGATGTAACCCTTCTTTTATAATATGTTTGTAAGGGATGTCATTAAAGAAGGTTTAACTAATTTTCAATAAATGCACATAAAAAATGTTAAGTTGATTTTCAGTATTAATCAAAAATGGTTCTAAAAATGTTTTACTATTTCAAAGACAATTTTCAAAAATTTAAGTAACAATTGTCAAAGAATGTGCAGTACATACATATTTGTACAAGCCCTGTAGGAAATATCACTAGTGAATCTATACTGATTTACTGTTGCCAGAATCACCAGTACTAGTCACTTATAATACCCCGGATAATGTTAGTTACAATCAGTGATGTTATACGTAGGAAAAAATCCCTATTCGTAGGGATCTTCTGCTGAAAAAATGGCCGTAGGGAAAAGAAGGACAGATATTTTTAAGTCAATAATATGTAGGGACTTTTTAAAAATGTGGCAAAACTGTATATATTTGCCAATCTTTTTCGATTTGTGACATAATACTAATACAATTGTTGATACGGCAACATTACAAACTGTTAAATTTCTCTGGGTGAAGACTTGCCCCCATTTCAAATTTGATTTTAAGTTAAATTTGTAAAACTCTCTTTTACAAAAATTTAATTTCTCAGAGCAATAAAAGATAACTTGTGTACCAAAATGAAAAGTTTGAAAAAAAAGTTGATTTCCCCTCTTAAGTCAAAATTCGCTATATTTGATTTATCACTGCCAGATGATAATACAGATAACGATCTTAAAAACAAAGTCTAGTAAATAAATAGAATAGATTTCGTAATAGAAATATACAAGCAAACAAAATTGTGATAGTTCATAGAAAATATTCCTGGAAAACATTGAAGGAATAAGACTATTAAAGTATAAAAGCTTTTCAAATTGTAATTTGACTTACAATACATATTCAAATTAATATATAAATTTATAATAAAAATTAACCTCAACGTGAGAACTAAAATTCCGAGATTCCATTTGTTAAATAGAATTTGTTAAAAATAAAGGTAAAATTTTAATAATTTACTGGGCACGTTTTGTTTTGGATTTTTTCGTCGAATAAAGGGTGGTTAAATTTTAAGGGCCGATGTTGATTTTGAATAAAACACAAATTTTGAAGGTAATTATTGTCATTTCTTTTTATTATGATAATATTGGTATGGTTCAATTATGTATGGAACAGAATATCGGCCAAATGACCGCCGCGATCTCGGCGGCACACCTCCATCCGATGGTCAAAATGTTCGATGACGCTGAGGCATAATTGAGGTTCTATGCCATTAATGTGCCGAATTATCTCATCCTTTACCTCTTGAATTGTTGCTGGATTACCGAAGTACACCTTTTTTCAAATAACCCCAAAGAAAGAAGTCCAACGGTGTCAAATCACATGATCTTGGCGGCCAATTAGCTTCGCCACGACGTGAGATAACACGGCCATTGAATTTGTGCCGCAAAAGAGCCATTGTTTCGTTAGCTGTGTGGCAAGTGGCACCATCCTGTTGAAACCACATATCATCCGCATCTATATCTTCCAAATCGGGCCATAAAAAGTTTGTTATCTTCTCACGATAGCGAACACCATTCACAGTAACTGCCGGACCAGCCTTATTTTGGAAAAAATACTGCCCGATGATGCCGCCAGCCCATAAACCGCACCAAACAGTCACTCTTTGTGGGTGCATTGGTTTTTCGACAATCACTCTTGGATTATCATTTGCCCAAATGCGGCAATTCTGCTTATTGACGAGTCCACTGAGGTGAAAATGTGCCTCGTCACTGAAGATGATTTTCTTCGAAAATTGATTATCCACTGTTGCCATTTCTTGCCACCATTCTGACCATTGATTACGTTTGGAATGGTCAAGAAGCTTTAATTCTTCATCTAATTGCAGCTAGTTAGCGTGTAAATGCAAGTCTTTATGCATAATGTTCATCAACGACGGGCGTGAGAGGTGCAATTGTTGGGCACGACAACGAGTTGAGGTGGACGGCTCTTCCGCCACACTATTGCGAACAGCAGAAATATTTTCTGCAGAACGAGCTGTACGAGCATGCACTGGTGTTTTCATAACGTGCTCAAATTTTTGCACGATTTTTCCGATTGTACGCACATTTGGACGATCAAATTGATTGTATCTTCAATTTGCATTGTCAGCTCTTTTTTACAAGACGAATGTACCTTCCAGTGCACCGAAATCCATTTAAAACACCTGTACGATTGTTAGGAAATCACCAACGGTCTTATTTGCGTTTATATGTTATAATTTAAAAGATGTAGGGATTTTTGTAGGGACAATTTTTTGAGCGCGTAGGGAAAAATAGGGATTTTTTCGGGCTGCGTAGGGGTTTTTCAAAAAATTTTATAACATCACTGCTTACAATAGATATTTAACATGTGCGTGTCATTGGAAATCTTCTACTGACGTTGGTACTATTGAATAGGTTTTTCTTTTGGAACCATATGTTGACATTGGAACCAGAGAATCACTAGTAAATTTTAGTAAATCTTGTCTACGTATTTGGTACTTTTTTAAAGTAGACGTCGAATTGAAAAATGCATATTTTCTTAACATTTAATTATTTTATTTAAAAAAAAAAGACGAGTTAATAACAATTTTTTTTTATTAAATGCAAATATAAAAGTGTAAACACTTTGTTGTCGCAAAATATTAACCGAAATTGTCGATAAAAGTTGTGACTTGGAGACACTTGCTCCCAGGTTTCCTTCAGGGAACATACATACACACATACATACACGTAGTTATAAGTGCTTGTTAACAAACATACACATTCCGTACATATATAATTCATCTAAAATAAATAAAAAATAATTGAAGCATATAATGAAAAATCAACAATAACAACAACAGCAAATTCATTCGAAATGACCATCTGTCCACATACAGAACACAATCACACTTGCATTTATTTATAAATACTTTAAAGGAATTTATAAACATTATTTGCTTCATAACATTTATTTTGATCCTTGGAAATTGAAATATGAGAAAATATTTTCTTTTTATATATTTTTTGCTTAATTTAGTTAAACAAACAAAAAACCATAAACATTTTCTAAAACCGAATATTTGTGGATCTATTTACACACACACACACACACACATACGCACACATATTTTAATATCCACTAACATCACATGTGTGTTTGTAAGCATGCAGATATTTATGCAGACAATTTAAAAATATTTTTTGTTTCCCAAATGTCCTTTAAGTGACTGAATTTTGAACAAAACCAGAAAAAAAAACTACAAACTCAATTTAAAATTTTCTTTTCTTCGAAGCTGCAAGACTAAGACAGCAGCCAGCAGTTCATTATTATTAATTTTTAGTATTTTTTCTTTCATCTTTATTTTTTCTTAAGGAATTTCAGAAAAAAAAGGATCAAGTTTAAATGTGAGTGTTGTGTTTGTATGTGTGGTGCTAAAACTCTCACACTTTAAAATAAAAACAAAAAAATTATAATAAAAATGTATCTATATACTCGTAGATACTGTGTACAATACATATTAAAGCCTTTGGCATTTTCTTTCACTTTAAGGTTATGAACACTCTTCGTTCGTTGTGTTGTTTAGGGAAATGCGAAGGAATATTTTCTATAGAAATTGTATTCTTTGTATGGAGAGCTGTATTGTGTTAAAGTGGAAGAAGTAAAATAGAATGGAGCATGTAGAGAGTGTTTAGACATATATAAAGAGAAAAACATATGATTACTTAATGCCATATAAATTTTCCTATATAAGTAGCAAGTTTCAATGGCTAGTTATTCATTCAACTTCCATTAGATGGAATAACAAACTTTATTTCTACAATGCTCTAATATTACACTGTAAAAAAATTGAATCAATAGTTTTGGTTCAGTAATGGTAAGAGAATATTCTTAAAATTTTTATTCGAAATACTAAACAATATTAATATTATATCCAGGGCTGTGCAGTCGGAGTTGAAAATTTTGTGCCGGAGTCGGAGTCAAAATACTCACAAAAACGTTTCTAAAATTTTCCAAAATAAAAATTCTTTGAAATTATCGACGCAAAATTTAAAATTTCGATTTGTAGTTTTAATAGAATAATTTTCTTGCTATATTTAACCATATAAAAGGTACAGCATTAAAACAAAAGAGTTTAAAGTTAAATAAGAACCAGTCTCATATAATAAGGACCAGTCTCATAAACATTTAGCAGTAATAGTAGGAGTCGGACCTCAAAAATTTCGGTGGTTCTAGTCGGAGTAAGAACAATTTTTTTACGACTCCACAGCCCTGATTGTATCAGCTGCTTTTGCATATTAACCCATTCTTAAAGATCCGAAATTCGAGGCTAAACAATGTTCAGCCTTTCCATCCGTCCATTTTTCACTAATGCTTAAACGCTGTGTATGGAGATCTAAAAGTAGTTAATACAGGGTGAGCCATAAGTCACAGAACATTGAATTTTTGATAAATTCAATTTTTTTTAATGAAAATTTAAAATTTCGATTACAGAAGAAAGTCTTTATCACGAAGAGTTAAAAAAAATTAGTTATAAAAATAATACCTTTAAGATGCCCGCTATCAGCCTCTTCGCAAGCTGCTGCTCTTTGTTGTAGCTGGTCCAAAACTAAACAAAACAGTACCTATGCTCTGTAATTTTGGTGAGAACTTCTCGCATCGAAAAGACGTAAAACAAATTATTCCATCGATTCTCAAAAAGTGAAAAAAATATGTCTGTAACTCATGTCGAAAACAAGGCGAATTCAACTACAGGTGGTGTCGATACTACAACAATCCAAAAACAACATAAAAAACACAGGGTTTTTTGCATTGCATTGTTAGTGTTTACTGTCCAAAATGTCAACCATTCCTAACAAAACACTAACAAATCAAAACAAAGTAGCTCGAACTGTCAAAATCAGATGGCGTTTCGACACCACCTGTAGTTGAATTCGCCTTGGTCGAAAACTATCAAAAGAGTTTGCGTTGTTACGTTATAAATATCATAATATTCCATTCGAAGCCGATGTGAAATTGCAGACGTTGACAACGCCAATCCCACATATCTTTGACGGCGACCAACATTTATTAAAATTGAAAATTTTTAACGGCGACGGTAAATATTCCACCGTCAGCTATACCACATAATGTAAAATGCGACTTTAATGTTTGTTGTTTAAAAAATTGCTATAAAAACATTCGTATATTTTTCCGAAATGTTTCAAGCCAAATAATTAAACAATGAAAAAATCAGCCGAGAACAAATACTTACCAATTCTGTGTTATTATTCATTGCATTTTGCATTGTTAATTTATTTTTTAGTGTCAAAATTTTTCCTCACCTCGTTTTTATTCGTGAGTTTATTTGACAGTTCCAAGAGTAACTTTTTTCCCACAAATTTTACCGACACACTGTTTCTGTAAATTGGCGATTATTTTCCTTATGTGACAGCTTTAACTCGCCAAAAATGTTACGGACGCAGTTAAGTGAAAAAAACAATTATTTGCTTCAATTTATGGCAATTTTGTTTCATTTCTAACATTTCAATCGAAATGTTTTTCGACGCGAGAGCTACAGAACATGGGCACAAGGTTTGACAATTCCCAACAACAATTCTTCAAGTTTAAATTATTTGATATAAAGTGAAAAAATCAATTAAGACCTTTTGTTAATTAATTAATATTTTAATTAAAAAATATTTATATTTATTCAAGCTCTAGGTCCTTTTAATATTTATTTTTTATTTTTTATTCTCAATATTTCGCTAACCTTTGGTTAGCATCGTCAGGAAATTAAATATAATTAAAAAATTTTTCTGTTTGAAAAATGTTTGTCATAAATTTAAATTCAAAAACCTATTTGTCAGAAAATATTTAAAAAATTTTTCAACAAAAAATAAAAATATAACTAAAGTATAACAATTAATATAAACTGAAAAAAATGTCTTATATGTAAAAACCTAACTCAAAAACCATATTCAGATACAATAATAATAAAAGAAAAATTCGTATAACATATAACAATTTTTAACTAAACTTATCTTTATCTTACATATTTATTACACACATATATATAATATATATATATATATGTGTAATAAATACTTCATCTCTTAATAACTAAATTTCTATAATTACTTGCTATATTTTCTGTGTCTGCTTTAAAATTCATTCTTTGTGTTGTTGGTGTATTAATTATGTGTAACATTTCTAATATAAATCTGCGTTTGTAGTTTGTTTCATTGTTTAACACTGATGCATTTTCAAACTTTGGATAGTGATTCAATTCATAACAATGATGAGATAATGCTGTTTTTTTAGAATTAATGTTTCTATGCTTTTGATCTGATCTGTGTCCTGCAACCCTAGTCCTTAATTTATTCTTCGTTGTACCTATATAAACCTTGTCGCAATTCTCATTATCATTTCCATTACAAGGAATCTTGTAGATAATGTTTGACATATCCCATTTATTAATTCTATCCTTAGTCTTGCTATATAAACTATTCAATGTGTTGTAAGCCTTATATGCTACTCTATATTTGTTCGTGTCAAAGATCTTTGATCCTTTAATCCTTTCCGATATGTTAGATATATATATTAACGATTTGTATATTCTAGGTTCTAGTGTCATCCCTGGATTATCGTTACCTCCCTCCTTATATTGATCAATTAATCTATAAATCAGTTTCCTTGGAAAATTGTTGTCCTTAAGTATATTTCTAATTTTAATTATGTTTTTCCTATGAAAGATTCTGTCACTAATTGTCAGTACTCTATTAATTAAATTTCTAGCAGTATTTACGATCATTTGTTTACTATGTTTAGAATAAAAGTTTACAATTCTTCCTGATGCTGTTGGCTTTTGATACCAATCTAGAACTAACTTGTTCCCTCTTCTTATTACCAATGTATCCAAAAAAGGTAATTCTGAATTTGACTCCATCTCTAAAGTGAAATTAATATAACTACTAAATTCATTAAATGTTTCCAATAGTGCATTCACACCGCATTCAGAAATAATGCAAAATATATCATCTACATATTTTACCATTATTTTTGGTTTTATATCTAATTTTTCAATAGATACATCAAGTAATTTCTCCATAACTATATCAGCTATAATTGGAGATGCAGGAGATCCCATTGGAAGTCCTTTCTGCTGTGTATATATTTTTCCATTACATTGGAAATATCTATTATCCTCTACACAAAATTTTAAAATTCTAAAAAATAGTACTTTTTCAATTTCCGTATGTTGCTTTATTACATCCCACTTTTCCTCTATTATTTTCAGTGCCAAATCAACTGGTACGCTAGGAAATAGCGATACAACATCTAATGAAATTAATTTCTCATTCATTTGTATATAATGATTTCTTAATTTTTCTTTAAATTGCAACGAATCCTTTACATTATAAATAGAATGTTCCGTAATCTTTTTTAAAATATTTGTTAAATATTTGCATAACTCATAAGAAGGTGAGTTTATAAAAGAACATATAGGTCTCAAAGGAAATTCATTCTTGTGGATTTTTGGTAACCCATAAAGTCTTGGTGCAGTTGCAATATTAGTTTTTAGTCTATTTTTATCAGATACTGATACAATTTTCTGTTTAAATAGTTCCTCTACAATTTCATTGTTAGTTTTTTCTAATTTATTTGTAGGGTCCCTATTTATCAATTTATATTTTGTAACATCTCCTATTATATCATTAATTCGTAAATCATAGTCACTTTTATACATGGCTACGGTTGTATTACCCTTATCTGCTTTCAATACTAATATATTCCTATTTCTTCTTAAAAAACTCTTTGTTTCACTAACCTTACCTAATATAAACCTATCCGTGTTATTTAATCTCACTTTATTCAAATGGTTATCTATAATAATTGACAATTTATTTCTAGCTATCTCTTGTTCTTCCTTTTCTTCTATTGTCTGAACTAAATCTTCCCCTTCAGTTATCATTCTCAGTGTAGGGAAATCTTCCCTTTTAACCGGTAAAACGTGTTTTGGCCCTAATGAAAGGACCCACTTAACGTCTGTTGGAATATCTTCCCGAGTTTTATTTACAAAAAATTTACTATTTATTCTAATTCCTAATTCATCATTTTTCAAATTCTTAAGATTTTCAAATTTCTTCCTATGTATTCTTCTTACCTTATTATTAAATGTAGATTCAACTCGTTCTTCATATTGTAGAAATTGTTTAATTTCCTGATCTGTTAAATATTTTCTTAAATTATCAAACACCATTGTTACCTCTCTTTGAAAATGCTTCAGTATTTCATGTTTTTGTTTTAGTGTTAATCTTAATATTTTATTTTGTAATTTATAAGTATACACACGACTTACAAAATAAAATATTAAGATTAACACTAAAACAAAAACATGAAATACTGAAGCATTTTCAAAGAGAGGTAACAATGGTGTTTGATAATTTAAGAAAATATTTAACAGATCAGGAAATTAAACAATTTCTACAATATGAAGAACGAGTTGAATCTACATTTAATAATAAGGTAAGAAGAATACATAGGAAGAAATTTGAAAATCTTAAGAATTTGAAAAATGATGAATTAGGAATTAGAATAAATAGTAAATTTTTTGTAAATAAAACTCGGGAAGATATTCCAACAGACGTTAAGTGGGTCCTTTCATTAGGGCCAAAACACGTTTTACCGGTTAAAAGGGAAGATTTCCCTACACTGAGAATGATAACTGAAGGGGAAGATTTAGTTCAGACAATAGAAGAAAAGGAAGAACAAGAGATAGCTAGAAATAAATTGTCAATTATTATAGATAACCATTTGAATAAAGTGAGATTAAATAACACGGATAGGTTTATATTAGGTAAGGTTAGTGAAACAAAGAGTTTTTTAAGAAGAAATAGGAATATATTAGTATTGAAAGCAGATAAGGGTAATACAACCGTAGCCATGTATAAAAGTGACTATGATTTACGAATTAATGATATAATAGGAGATGTTACAAAATATAAATTGATAAATAGGGACCCTACAAATAAATTAGAAAAAACTAACAATGAAATTGTAGAGGAACTATTTAAACAGAAAATTGTATCAGTATCTGATAAAAATAGACTAAAAACTAATATTGCAACTGCACCAAGACTTTATGGGTTACCAAAAATCCACAAGAATGAATTTCCTTTGAGACCTATATGTTCTTTTATAAACTCACCTTCTTATGAGTTATGCAAATATTTAACAAATATTTTAAAAAAGATTACGGAACATTCTATTTATAATGTAAAGGATTCGTTGCAATTTAAAGAAAAATTAAGAAATCATTATATACAAATGAATGAGAAATTAATTTCATTAGATGTTGTATCGCTATTTCCTAGCGTACCAGTTGATTTGGCACTGAAAATAATAGAGGAAAAGTGGGATGTAATAAAGCAACATACGGAAATTGAAAAAGTACTATTTTTTAGAATTTTAAAATTTTGTGTAGAGGATAATAGATATTTCCAATGTAATGGAAAAATATATACACAGCAGAAAGGACTTCCAATGGGATCTCCTGCATCTCCAATTATAGCTGATATAGTTATGGAGAAATTACTTGATGTATCTATTGAAAAATTAGATATAAAACCAAAAATAATGGTAAAATATGTAGATGATATATTTTGCATTATTTCTGAATGCGGTGTGAATGCACTATTGGAAACATTTAATGAATTTAGTAGTTATATTAATTTCACTTTAGAGATGGAGTCAAATTCAGAATTACCTTTTTTGGATACATTGGTAATAAGAAGAGGGAACAAGTTAGTTCTAGATTGGTATCAAAAGCCAACAGCATCAGGAAGAATTGTAAACTTTTATTCTAAACATAGTAAACAAATGATCGTAAATACTGCTAGAAATTTAATTAATAGAGTACTGACAATTAGTGACAGAATCTTTCATAGGAAAAACATAATTAAAATTAGAAATATACTTAAGGACAACAATTTTCCAAGGAAACTGATTTATAGATTAATTGATCAATATAAGGAGGGAGGTAACGATAATCCAGGGATGACACTAGAACCTAGAATATACAAATCGTTAATATATATATCTAACATATCGGAAAGGATTAAAGGATCAAAGATCTTTGACACGAACAAATATAGAGTAGCATATAAGGCTTACAACACATTGAATAGTTTATATAGCAAGACTAAGGATAGAATTAATAAATGGGATATGTCAAACATTATCTACAAGATTCCTTGTAATGGAAATGATAATGAGAATTGCGACAAGGTTTATATAGGTACAACGAAGAATAAATTAAGGACTAGGGTTGCAGGACACAGATCAGATCAAAAGCATAGAAACATTAATTCTAAAAAAACAGCATTATCTCATCATTGTTATGAATTGAATCACTATCCAAATTTTGAAAATGCATCAGTGTTAAACAATGAAACAAACTACAAACGCAGATTTATATTAGAAATGTTACACATAATTAATACACCAACAACACAAAGAATGAATTTTAAAGCAGACACAGAAAATATAGCAAGTAATTATAGAAATTTAGTTATTAAGAGATGAAGTATTTATTACACATATATATATATATATTATATATATGTGTGTAATAAATATGTAAGATAAAGATAAGTTTAGTTAAAAATTGTTATATGTTATACGAATTTTTCTTTTATTATTATTGTATCTGAATATGGTTTTTGAGTTAGGTTTTTACATATAAGACATTTTTTTCAGTTTATATTAATTGTTATACTTTAGTTATATTTTTATTTTTTGTTGAAAAATTTTTTAAATATTTTCTGACAAATAGGTTTTTGAATTTAAATTTATGACAAACATTTTTCAAACAGAAAAATTTTTTAATTATATTTAATTTCCTGACGATGCTAACCAAAGGTTAGCGAAATATTGAGAATAAAAAATAAAAAATAAATATTAAAAGGACCTAGAGCTTGAATAAATATAAATATTTATTAAATTAAATAAGGTCAAATAAAAAACTGAATATAAATTTTAATTAAAAACTTATTTCAAAACAACTAAAATGTTAATTAATTCAATTTGATATTTTCAATGTTTTTTCAACTAAAAAAGTAATTGATTTAATTATCACAATAATTAAATTAAAATACTTTTCAAACAATCTTTTTAATTGATAAAAAAAACCACAGAAAATTGTTTCTGTGTAAATTGGCGAGTAATTTCCTTACGTATTGCAGAAGTAGTTAAGTGAAAAAAACTGTTGTTTGCTTCAATTTATGTAATTTTTGTTTCACTGTTCACTTTTCAATCGAACAGTTTCACGACGCGGGAGTTACAGGACATGGGCACTGGTTGATAAATCGAAATAATTCTTTTTTTATGTTGCCTTTTACTTTTGTTTATTTTCGTTCTAATATTAAAAAAAAACAAGTTAGAGTGCTATATTCGGCTGTGCCGAATCATTGATAACCTCCACCGGCAGGAGTGGGCTCCATATGATAAATACATATATATTATTAACTAAGATTCACAAAACGAGCGTCAGCATTAAAATTGGTTGCGGTTTAGACCTGAATTAAATTATTGACAGACAATAAGAAAGTTTTATGCATTTCTTGTTGGCACTTTGAACTGGCTTGAGTAAATTATCATGATTCGTAAAAGTTTTAGCCGAACTTAAATAATTTTTAGGAGGGTAGTTTGTATTGGACCTATGGTAAATTATAGACCAATCATCCCAAAATTCGGAAGACTGATTTCTGGTATTACAAAAAATAAATAAGAATAAATTTCAATACAGCAGTGTAATTAATTTTAGGGTGAACAGTGAATTTCAAAAATTGCATGATATTTTTTTCTGGCCATATGAATCTAAGTTGGAAGAAATTTTACCGCAATATCTATACCTGTTATTGTTTTAGGTGAATTTAATTATTTTTCCAAAGTGAGCTTTATTTGGTTTTAGGCGCAATAAACTGTTTTCCGAGAGTAGGGTTTATATGGGATCTAGGGTTAATTATCGACCGATCTTCACGAAATTTGACATTATGATTTGCAGTTGTATAAAGCGATTTCTTGCAAATTTTTTTTCATTCCATGCATTATTCTACCATTTATGCTAGTTTTTGTATCAAAATTATCAATTTTTTTTAGGCTGGTGGTTCCACATTTTGATTAATAGTTCTGACCCTACTGAACTGATATGCTGGATTTCAATCCCAAACTGCTTAGGATAACTACACGCAATTTGAGACCAAGTTTGTTCTTTTCTTTTGCGTTTTTCGAAAGTGAGCGTGTTTTCAACAGACGGCCAGTCGAACAGACAGACGGACATGGCTAAATCGACTTAGAATTAGTCAATGAGCCAGAATATATAAACTTTATGGGGTCTTAGACGTATAATAAAAAAGTTTCACACGGAATGACAAACTTAGTATACCCTCATTTACCACTAGAGGTGCTGGAGGGTATAAAAATGCTAAAAAAAAAATAAAGCTAAAAGTTTTTAAAGATTTTTGTTGAAAATTTATTACCAGTATCAAATTTTTTTCGAAATGAAATACATCTTAGTGACTTATTTTTTAACGAAATTGAAATAAATGTTTGTATAAACAAGTGGGTAGGTTTTGGTAAAACATCAGGTAACCATAAATATGTAGCGTTGTAGTTGAGATCATTTTATTTCTTATAGTTTAAGAAAAGTTGAAGCTATAAAATTATTATTTTTTCAGCACTTTAGAGCAAAAAACCTTTTCAAACATTTACACTATAGAATTTTTATCAAAAAATAAAGTGAAATTTCCTTCCACTTTAATATCGTAATTTCAGAGGGCAAATAATTTTTACAATCAACATGATGAGGGCATTTCTAATATTCCCTTTCTATACGAAATTTTATTTTGGGTACTACTATTTTTAATTAAAATTTATTATAATTTATAAAAAAATTTAAGTAAAACAAATAAAACTATTCGTTTTTAAATAATGCCAAAACAAAGCAAAAAATATTTTATAAAAATGCTAAATAAAATATCAATTGATAAATGAACATTTTGCAGCTAAATACATATTTCTAATGCAAAATTTAGCTGCAAAAATGCCAAACTGGACGCAGTGAGTACGCACTAGGAAAACAGAAGGAGTGCTAATGAGGGCAGTCAAGGGCTGGAAAACAATTTAAATGGGATTGCTTTAAAAGTGGAACGTAAGACGTAACAGGAATAAAAAAGGAAATTAAATAAATTGACACTTAAATGGAATTTGAAAATATGGCTGAAATTAAGAACCATAATATGGCTACCATTGAACATACAATAATATGTTAGACCATAAAATATTAACTTTGGCAAAATTCTTAAAAATGTTGACCATATTGTGGTAAATTTTTAAATATGGTTAATTTTGAAAATATTATGCTGGATTTCGGGAAAAAAAATTTTAATTTTAACCATATTATGGTCTTATCTAACCATAATATGGGAACCTTCAAACATAAGCATTGTTAAAATCCAACCATAGTATGTTGCTCTTAGAATATGGTTACCTCCAACCATATTTTTTTTCTACGGGGATAGTATTTAGTTCCTGCGTTAAACTTGTTAAAAATGTATAAGGATTTGTTTGCGAAAATCCTTAATGTATTTTCAAAATGTTTTAAAAAAATGTTTTTCAAGAACTGATTAACGAAAAAGAATTTTTAGAGGACTATAAATTTTTACCCGCTCTGTATCTGTCTGTGCATATGCCCATATTTGCATTTTGTTACTTCTTTTTAAATTTTTTTCAGTGTAAATAATGTTTATATTGAAGTTTGTGCGTGTATTGTCTAAAAATCGATGTGTGTATTTGTAGGGGGTATTTTTGAGCTGGTCTTTTAATATTACACTTGGATGATTTTAAATATTTTCTTGTATCTACAGACGATACTCGTATCTGAATGTGTGTGTGTTTTCACATAAGTAGCATACATATATTATTACGAGCTATAGTTTACCATTTAATGCTTGAAATGCTTCCAACTGCTTATCCTTTTTATTCTAGCAAAAATTCAAAATAGGAAAGAAAAAAATGTGAAAACTTTTGCTCGTTTAATGACGTTTTGAACCTTTAGCAACTTGTTGGTCATACTAACGCAAGGTTTTTTTTTTTGTATTTGGTTTACGCAACATAAAAAAATACTTAGAATGTTCGTCTCGTCTCGTCTTGTCTCTGCTCTGACGTGTAAAGCAACTATTACAGAGTAAAAGAGCTACTGATGCTTCTGTACGGCATTGATGTTTTATGGTCAGTTTTCTGTGTATTTTGTGTGGTTGACCAACTTTAAAAGCAGCCTTGGAGCAAAGAAAAATAAAATGGCCCAGCTGCTCCTTACAGCACAAAAAGTTGGCCAGGCAGCCGACCTGACTACTGAAGTGTAGACATGAAAGTGTATGAGTTCACATACAAACACATGTTCAAATTTGTTAATATTTATGTATATGTGAATATTGTATTAAGGATGCATGTGTCAGTGTAGGTGTAAATATTCTTTTTTTCATAAGGCCTTCTCAATGTTTAAGGGCATTTTCCATTTTTGTTTGGTTTTTCTGTTATAAAAGAATAAGAAATAAAAAATAAATTAACCAAAGGCAGAGAAATACAAAAACATGGTTGTTTATTAAACTTTAAATTTTTGTTGGTCTTTAACAATCATTTAAAAGGAATTTAAGAAAATATCCAAAGAATTTTGTATTTAAAAATGTTATTAAAGATGATACACTTAAGTCTGATAAATTTTAAGAATTTATCAATTGAATATCTGGAAAAGTTTTTTTGTATCAATTTAATTTTGCCACCAAATGATTATTTTTCAACTCCATAGAAACACAAACAACATTTTTTTATCTGTTGAAATTTTTCAACAATATTAATTAATTTTGCTTAAATTTCCCAATTGTTATTTCTTTTCTTATATTAAAAAAAACAACTCTCAAAAAATGTTCACACATTGTTCTAGTAAATCCGAATTACAATGTTTTTCAGCTGTCATTACTGATATTATCCTTATTCTTTGACTTTCAAGAAAAGTGGAAAGAATTTTTTTTTCTTCCGAAAGTTACACAAGTTAAACTAAAAGTGTAAAGAAATGTTAATATTAAGAACTTAGTTGTTAGGAAAATGGTCAAATGTTTTTAAATAATTTTCTTTTATTCTATACACTTGAAAACTTTATGTCTGTTTTTTTAGCTAAGTCTTGTGTTCTCTAATTTGATTAAGAGATGTTTATCAAACTGTGTATATGCCTAGAAGAAAATCCCTCATTAAAATTCCTCATTCTCATTTATTTATTCATTATTTTACGAATACAAAAAAACAAAAAAAAACAAAACAATATTTTAACAAGGGGGATAACAAGTCTGTCCTCGTTCAAACCTTAAGATGAGGTATAGGAAAATATTAAAAAGACAGAGAAGCAACGTCGTTTCGTTGACATTAAGAAGTATTACACAGGCTAAATGCCACTAAATTAGGGAATCGAGAAATGTTAACAAAAACAACAAGTAGAAATTACCAGCACAGTAACACCAATGAATGATGGTTGCTATTGTTGTATAATAAACAACTAAAAAAAAATTGTATTCTTATTCCTGTTGCCGCAACTTGATGCTGCTTTAAAACGGAAACGGAAGTGAGGTGGTAAATAGTTAGCATGAATGAATGGAGACGATTTTTTGTTAATGTCAGCATTTCCTTTTTTATCTTTAAGGTAAAGTTAGTAATGGAAACACTAAATATTTCCTTAAAAGATGTTAACATACAGTTACACAAACACACACTTCTCTCATATAATAAACGTCATAAACAACATAGAAAACTGAAAGGCAGAAAATATGACCGACTCTCAAACAAATAAATTTAATTTTACTATGTGCCAGCAATTTTACTCTTGAAGGCATTTAAGTCATTGTGCTGGCCATATTGAATTTGACAAATAGACAGACAAATAAACTATTCCAAACAAGGACAACGACAACAACCTGAAATATTTTTTTTTTAATGGGGATTCATTCGGTTCAAACAGCAGCAGAACACAAGCATTAAATATATTGTAAACAAAACGACCACCACCAGCGTCGCCTTAGACAAGTATTACATTTTATTATTCAATAAGCAACAATTGACATGCAACACGTGTCTCAAATCAGTAAAACCGTAACATTGTATCAATGCTAATCCATTTCCTCTCAGCCCCCCAGCTCCCACTCAGACCAAAATTCATCCCCATGTCCCCTAAATAAAATCAGCAACAGCAGCAAAAAAATGAAACAGTTTTTTAGCTTTTAACAAGAAAATTATGTTTTTTGTTGTTATTCTTGTGATTCGTTGTTATTGTTTTTGTTATATCGTTTCCTGTCACGTGACAACTTTTTATATTTTAGCTGTGAGTTTTCGCCAGACATTTCTGCAGTCATGAACCGTGAACCAACAAAAAACTTTCGATGATACGAATATGAATATGATTTGCATGAATTTAAGATTTTGTTGCAAAAACAAAAAAAAAATATTTTTTCATCAAGAAGTCGATTATCAACCAACTAAACATCGATTTTGTTTATATACTTACATAGTTATAAAATATAAATTTGGTTTTCAAATTTTTAAAAAAGAAAAACAAAACCTAAAAAACTTAATAAAAAAAATGCGTTTAATTGGGCTTGTTATGCGTTAAGGTGGCGTTAAAGTCATCACCCTATCGTGGAATCGTAAACAGATATGAAATAGAGGGCTGCACTCCTCAAGAACGCGGAATAATTGTTTCGATTTTTTGCGTAATAATTTCCTGGTTAAAAAAATATCCCGTGATTTGCACTGGCCGGCAAAATCGCCAAATTTAACCGTTCCAGACTTATTTTTGTGGTTTTTCTTAAAATCACGAGTCTATGTCAACAAGTCTTTAACTGAAGTCCTTAAAGAAAATATCCATTAGAAATGCAAGAACCTATCGCCGAAATTACGGGCAGGATTTATGGAAAATGCCATAGATTCGGCCCGTATATTCATAAATTCTGGTGGGGCCATTGTTTAACTAAATGTTTTAAGACAAAAACTGTGATTTTTCTAACATATTTATTTTTTTATGAATTTTTAAAGAACAAAAAATGTCTTTATTTTAAAAAAAAAGTAATATTTTTCTAAAAAGAGTCGTACACTGATAGTTCCACAACTAATAACAACATCATTCAATGAGACAGAATACGTAATAACAAATAAAAGTAAGAAAAAATACTGATACTTTCTGGTCTCGAATCTTATAGCGGTTACCCGAAAAACAGGAAAAGAAAGAAAATCGAAGAACTATAAAAGTCAAATTAGTTTGCAAAATAAATAGAAAAGCAAGAGAACCTAAATATATACAATGGCAGAAAAACTGAAGAAATATGGTATTTTGAAATCCTAAAAGCCCCAAGCAAGAAAAAACTGAAAGCTATTTGACGTTACATAATTTGACTTCAATTATTTAAAACCATTCGTCCTTGTCCCTTGTCGCAGCAAACGTGACGCAAACGTTATATATCTACGAGCCCTACGGTGCAATAAAAGCGGAAAGTTGAATTTTTAATTGTGATTTTCACATGCAGAAAGAAAGTCGCCTGCATTTGTGTCCTTACCGTTTCTACAGGGAAGTAAAAGTATAAGTACCAACAGAAAGTTTGAGGATATGTGATATTTAAAAAGGTGATAACTATCATTTACCACATTCTGAAGATATGTTCATTCTTGAATTTAAGCCATATACATATAATATCTTAATTATTCATAAAATTGTATGATTAATAGAGATTTATAAAGTATATTTAATTAAGTACTTAAATCAGTTCATATAATGAAACTTAATTATAACAAGTATTTAAGAGTGCTATATTCGCCTTTGCCGAATACTCTATACCCTTCACCATCGTGCGATAAGGACACCTTGTGGTTTTTTGCTCATATCTCAGCCATCTATGCACCAATCGGGCCGAATCTGAATTTCATTAGCAAACCATTCTAAACTATATGTGATGTAAATATGTAATACCTTGTCCCCATCATATCTGGGGTCTTTGGAAAACCGATTTTAACTGACAGACGGACATCGCCCTTTCCACCTGTGGTGAAGGGTACAAAAAAATTCATTTAAAAAAAAGTCCTTTTTTGGATTTCTGTATTTTGGTACTCGGACATTTTGTCAACGATTCCTCAGATTCATGTACATATATATCGACGTTTTTGAAAAAAAAAAAAAGTTCCTCTTGACATGGGTTACAAAATTTGAGTTCGAAAATTTAAAAAAAAAATTTAGATTTTTGGACATTATTACATCTGTGTCATAATAGTACTCATCACCCTGCTTATGCATTACTCTCTTTATCATTCATTCTTATTTGTAACTTATTATAAGCATGATCTTAACAATAAAGTTCAGTTCAAACTCAACTACCGTCTTGTTCATTACAATCTGCAGCGCCTAGGATACCCCTAGACGGGTCAAATGTATGACTAACTGCACTTTACTTTTCATCCCCATCATTTGTTACCGACATACCTACCCGCTGTCTTCATTTCTTAATTGGGCTCCCCTAAAAAATTTCAATACAGGCCTAGGAGTCGCCCATAGTGGGATAAAATCTTTTGTCCTAAACATTTTCTCAAAATATACTTGCCCTAAGGAAGCTCGCATACAAATACAGGTAACCCTCGATTGACGCGGTCTGATGGTAAAGAAGAAAGCACGTGTTATCAAATTAGCGTAAAACTAGTTTCAGCGCTAGTTCAAACTGTTAATGGGACCAGAAATTTAACATATCGCATAAATCAAAACATCAGATACCTACAAAATTTCATTTATGGGCCTAAAGCCCGTGTCAAATCAAGAACACATGGAATTATCCAATACTTAAAATCAAAAATATAAGAAAATTATGTCTATTGTAATATTAGATTACAAACTAAATCAAGATGAATTTACTAAAACAGCATTCGGCACTTCGTTGAGTGCCTTCTTCAGGGTTTTTTTTTTCTTTCTGTTACAAATTTCACAAATTTTTAAAAAATTTTTAAAAATATAGCAATTAAAATGACAAAATTAAAAATTTTTTGTAATTGAATACAAAAAAAATTTTTCAATAAAAACTTGATCTATTACAATATGAATAAATTTTTAACTTCCGTTTCTATTTTTAAAAATTAAATCTCTATAATTTTGTTCTACATTTTCAGTGTCCGACTTAAAATTAATTCTCGACATTGTTGGTACTTTTATAATTTGCAACATTTCTAACATAAATCTACATTTATAATTATTTTCCAAGTTTAATACCATTGTAATCTCAAAATCTCGATAATGGTTTAGATTAGTACAATGAGTTGATAAAGCTGTTTTTTGTGATGAAATATTTCTATATTTTTGTCTGACTTATGTCCTGATATCCTAGTTTTAAGCATATTTTTTGTTGTACCTACATATACTTTATTGCACTGTCCACTACCATTACCCTTACAAAATATTTAATAGGGTATTCATTTAATCGGACTTTTACTTTAAACGGTTAATCGCTCGATTAATTAATCAAGGTTTTGGTTTAATCAGTTAATAATCGGTTAATTTTGTTTTTGATCGGTTAACAGATTAATAAAGTATTTTTTAAAAATTAAGTAATTTCAATAAACAAAAATGCATAAATTATTTATTATATAAAACAAACAATAACATAACAAACATAATTATACGTAGTTTTTGAACTAAAACGACTAAACAAAAAAATAATTCATAAAAACATATTGTTACGTTTTTACGCGTTAAGGTTTATTCCCTTTATAATAAAGCTTTGAGTTCTTTTAATTGCAAATAAAAATAAATACACACGCGAATTCAACTTAACAAACTTTATTGAAATTAATTATAATGTTCACAAATTTTAAACACTATTGTAAGTATCGATTTGAACCGTTGAATGTCTCCAATCAAACTAAACTAAACTTTTATGAGTTAGCCTGTATTTATAGTTCAAAACTATTCCTAGTTGGTTCAAGAACCGTCTAGTAGTTTCTAGAAAATTATGTTCGAATTATTTTAAATCTAAAGTCTACAATTACAATTGCTAGAAAATTAAGTTACAGTGGCGTTCATAAAAATAGTAACTTATATGACATAAAACTATAATTAACAAGATAACTTATAACTAAAACCATAAATAATTCTTAGACAAATCTAATTTTGTAACAATATTTTTAATTAATACATAAATATTATGTTTAATAAAAATAAATTAAAGGATAATTTTATTAGTTATTTCAATAGTTTAACGAGGTTTTAAAAAAATAATCTTTTAGAAAAATTTTTTTACTTAAGTGTTTAGGATTTAAGAGATTACTTTCTTTAGTTTTGATAAATCTTAATTTTGAGAAAATTCTTTCATTTATCGTAGATGTTGAAGAAATTAAAAGCCACCCATAATACAGAATATCTAATTTCTTAGTCCTCTTCCTGGATTTTTCTAAACATATAAAATCTTCCATTACGTCCCTAGAGTCATGTTTTAATTTTTTTAAATTTTTAACACTTCTAGTTGTTTCGCTTAATTCTGTTAAAAGATTGATATAAGAAGAAACAAATAACTAAACGCATACATACAAAAATTACGTGAAACAAAAAGCTGTTGACAGCAAACATTAATTTAACATGAAGATCACTGAACACCTTCTTTGTTTGTTTGAAAAATATTATCTAAACACATACCTTTTGCATATGAGACGAAACAAATAATGAAAAACTGAATAAATAAATTTGAATACTAAAAAAAAAAATAAAAATGTTGTTACGTCGGTTAATCGGTTAATCGACTGAAATCAACCGGCTTAATCGTTAATCGAAAAAAGTCAATTTTAAATTAACCGGTCAGTTAATCGGGTAGTAATTAATCGGTTAACGATTGAATTGTATACACACTATGGTATTCATGATCGAATGAATACCCTAGTGTGTATACAAAATATAAAGTATATAAATAAATTAAATTTAAGAAAAGTTTTAAGGATTCAACGAAATTTCTAAACATTATTCTATCCTGAGCCAGGCTCCTTATTTGTGACCACGATAGTCTCCTACTCCTAAGTTCAGCTTCAACCGATCTACGCGATGTTGCACGTGGGCGACATCTATTTCAGAAGCCTTCTGGGTTCTATTAGAAGCAGACCTTAGCAATGTCTGTATTGTCCTTTCTACGCCTGTTCTCAACATCAATTGGTTCCATCCCACAGATATTAAGCAAATCTTGGTTATTTTGCGAATTGGCCAAAATATTTTGAGTATTCGACTTAAGCAAAAACTTGTGGGAAATTGTGTCACTACCATAATGTCACTACCATAATGCAGCACCGCTTCAACACTAGTGTTGAAAATTCTTATTTTATCCTTAGATTATTGATACGACTAGCGACATTAGTATCTGCTCCACCGCCTGTACTTATAATGCTCCCCAGGTAGCTAAAGTCTTCATAATGTTTCCATTAACAACTATGGGAGTATAATTATCGGTTAATATCCTCATTATTTTTTGGCAGATCTGAATTCAGGAGAGAAAAAGAAATAGAAATTTGTCTGTAACTGGGTCATTAATGAAGAAATTCTACTAAGTTCATTTAGAGCAAATGACAAAATAGTAAACTTTATAGCGGGTAGGGTATCTTTAAAAAGGAAAGTTAAGGGGTAGAAATTAAAGGCAGTCGTGGTTTTCTGCTGATATCTCAGACATTTGTTGACTTTCAATAGCAACCTATAAAATATAAAGCAACAAAGTTTCGGTAATATCTAGTGTCTTCGGCCAAGCCATTTAGTCCAGCATCCGGACAGATGGTCAGACATAAAGACGGTTATCGTTAAATCAACTTACATATAGAGCAATTCCATATGAAAACGATCAAAATTGGCAAATTTTTGGACGACCCCTCTCCGATTTTAAAATAAATAGTCTCAATCGATTGCCCAGCAAAAAATAATGTACCTACATATTTTTTTTTTTTTTATAGTGACTGGTTTAGTGGTGGTGTACACCACTGTCATGTGACAAAATTTAAGAATTCTTCATAAGGGACCTCATTGAAAAACTACTAAAGCGATCGCAACGAGTGATAGCTCGTTGGAAAGGTATTGAATCAGGCTTTAATTGAAAAATAAAATTTTCCTAATTTTTCTTAGAAATTTACCTTTAAATTTTCCCAAGAAAATTAAATTTTCCGATTTTCCACAGAAGCTCCTAAATTTCCGGCTAATTTTTTTTTTTTTTGGATTCCTCATAATTTTTGCTTTAAGAATCAGCAATAAAAAAATGGGCCCCGACTCCTTGTTTGGACAGGAGAAGAGCATTTAAGAGACCACCTTGTAAAAAATACATTTTAAAAATTATTTTACAGTTAAAAATACATTTATGAAGAAAAAATAAATTTTTTTTTTAAGAGCCCCAAGTTGAGTGTGTAGTGAATATGGTCTGCCTGCCTTCACAAGATCGGCCATAAATCCATGGATAATAGCAGCAGTGGCATGTAATGGCACACCAAACCCGACTGAGGCTACAGGTCATAAAATGTTTTGTAAATTTTTTAAATTACCAGGTAATAAATATTTCGCCTAAAATGACACGTGCAGAAACAAGTCATAAAACACGGATTTTCCATATATATGGCGAAATATTTATTACCTGGTAATTTAAAAAATTTGCAAAACATTTTATGACCTGTGGTCGGCTTATTGGCAGTAACCAATTAAGTCCCTTTTAAAAAACATTTTATGACCAGTAGTTCACGCAAATTTTCCTATTAAAGAAAAGCAAATATCGCTTATTTTTTTTACCTATTTTTTACCAAAAAATAAATATAAATACTTCACAAACTCTGAGTCAAATTTCAGTTGAATACTAAACGTCAAAGTGTTAGAGTGTTTTTTTTTTTGTAAAGTAAAAAGTGAAGCTGTAAAGACAGTTTAAAGTAAAATGAATAAATTTTGCTGCAATCCGTTTAACAAGAGTGGACATCGTTCGAAAAAGATAAAAGTATTAAAATTAACTGGTGTTTCGAAGCGATACATGAATGAATTAAATATACAATACGGTGAAGAAGCAGAACTCATTTGCCCCAAGTGTAAAATCGATTTGTCTCAACAAGCAAATGCATTGAAACAAATGCAGCCACAATCCGAGAGTGAAATGACAAGTGAACAAAATGTTTCATCTGATAGTGAGGCAGACATTCCGATGGTCAATATGTCTTTGAGTCCTTTGAATGAGGCTATTACCACTTTAGGTGAAACGCCTATTAGAAAAAGAAAGTTGCGAAGTGAAACATACAGGAAAGAGAAAAAAGGCAAGGTTATGAGTGCAATCGCGACAATATTTGATGAAGGCTCTGATAACGAATGCAGTCAAGCAGATGACGTTGATGACGGCAAACAAATGATTGAGCAGTTGAAAAGAAAATTCAATTTAGCGACCACTTTTCCGGAGAAATATCTCATTTTATCTGTGCTGCCTCAATCATGGTCTATACGCAAGATTTCTGAACAGTTTCAAACATCTTTTTACATCGCGAGAAGAAGCAAAGAATTAGTTCGACAGAAGGGCATATTGGCGACTCCCACCAAGAAATTTGGCTCAAGGACCCTCAGCGAAGCAACGGTGAAATTGATTCAAGATTTTTACTGCAATGATGACAACAGCCGCGCCTGCCCAGGTACACGTGACTATGTTATCACACGTGAAGATGGAGAAACAGTACACAAGCAGCGCAGATTATTATTATGTAATCTATCCGAAGCATACCATCAGTTCAATGAGAAATACCCAGCAGAAAAAGTGGGATTTTCTAAGTTTGCCATCCTACGACCAAAAGAATGCGAGCTGGCATTAGACAGGCACGGAACGCATTCAGTCTGCGTTTGCATGTTTCATCAAAACATCAAATTAATTTTCTTTCCATGCAAGAAATTGAAAGTATTTCACGGTGAAATTGAAACATATAGGGACTTCCTGTCGAAGTCGTTGTGCGCATACCCCACGGAAAATTGTCATCTGTCCAAATGCGACAATTGTCCGAAGATTGACGAGCTAGAGCAATATTTGGCGGAAAAGTTTGAACAGCTGTTAATTCAGGAGGTGCATTTCAAACAGTGGATAATTAGCAGCGGCAGATGTTCCCTTGAGACCGTGGTAAAGCAGATTCCGGAATTCATCGAGGAATTCGGATTCAAGTTGAATGAACTGAAGGCGCACCATTTCATATCCGAGATGCAATCGAAATTTCTAAAGGAAAGTAAGGAGAAATTAGCCCAAAATGAATTCATTGTGATAAGCGACTTTGCCGAGAATTACACTTTTCTCGTTCAGGATGAAATTCAGGCTTATCACTGGGCAAACGACCAGTGCACGGTGCATCCTTTTTGCATTTATTTCAAAAACGAAGATAACGAACTACAGACCGTAAGCCTTGATGTTGTCGCGGAGAGTTTAGCTCATAATTATGTGTCCGTTTATTTATTTCAAATGAAACTGTTTGAATTCTTAAGATCAAAATTCGATGCAATCGACAAAGTAACGTTTTTCTCAGACGGCGCGGCTTCTCAGTACAAGAATAAAAAAAATTTTTACAATCTTTGCATAATTGAAGAAGAACAAAACTGCAAGGTCGAGTGGCACTTTTTCGCGACGTCCCACGGTAAGGGCCCATGCGATGCGTTAGGGGGAACCCTAAAACGCATGGCGACTAAGGCAAGTTTGCAAAGGCCATATACTGACCAGATCTTAAATGTACAACATTTGTTTTCGTGGATTCAAAGCAAGGAAATTGCCATTAACACAGTTTTATGCACTTAAAAAGAACACGATGCCATGGAGCGACGAATTCAAAACAGATATAATAATGTCAAAACTATAACTGGAACGCAAAAGTTTCATTGCTTCATACCAAATATTTCTGATATGTCAATTAATGTAAAGCGGTACTCTTCGTCTGCCGACGTGCTAAATTTAAAGTTACTTTAATTTTATAATGATGCCAAGACAATTGAAATTTTTAATATATATTGTAATTAAGTATAAGCAGCAAAATAAGAAAGATTTTTTCTTCATAAATGTATTTTTAACTGTAAAATAATTTTTAAAATGTATTTTTAACAAGGTGGTCTCTTAAATGCTCTTCTCCTGTCCAAACAAGGAGTCGGGGCCCATTTTTTTATTGCTGATTCTTAAAGCAAAAATTTTGAGGAATCCAAAAAAAAAAATTAGCCGGAAAATTTAGGAGCTTCTGTGGAAAATCGGAAAATTTAATTTTCTTGGGAAAATTTAAAGGTAAATTTCTAAGAAAAATTAGGAAAATTTTATTTTTCAATTATCACTCGTTGCGATCGCTTTAGTAGTTTTTTTCTAAAACAACTTTCAATGAGGTCCCTTATGAAGAATTCTTCAATTTTGTCACATATAAGTGGTGTACACCACCACTAAACCAGTCACTATAAAAAAAAAAAAAAATATGTAGGTACATTATTTTTTGCTGGGCAATCGATTGAGACTATTTATTTTAAAATCGGAGAGGGGTCGTCCAAAAGGTGATCGCTTTCATATGGAATTGCTCTATACTTTAAAGGGTCTTAGATTATTGTATTGTAGAAAGTTTGAGAGATGAAATTATTTCTTATACTCTCAATTTGTAAAATAGAATAAGAACTGTACGAGACTGTTTTGAAGTGGAACTCAATTTAAAAAAAAATCGCCAAGACTCTGGTGTGTTTCTAAGAGATAGAACGAAGGCGCCTTCCTTTTTTATTTATTATACATTTTATTTGTCTGTCTGCTGTCTTCTCACAGTACATAATAATACGAGTTACATCTAATAAAAATATAAAGTTTCGTAACAAACAAGTAAACGATAAACAAAATTATATTTTATATTTATAACAATTTTCATTTAAATTGCCACACTTTAGTTTAAACGTTAAAAACTTAAGACAAAGGAAAAGTAATTTTTCCCAACTTAAGTGGAAGCAACTGGAGGAAAAGTGAATAACAGCAGTTTTTGTTTCAAAATTACAATGTATACAACAATTTAAAGTTAAAGTTTTCATTCTTTCTCGTTTACTTTTTCTGTGGTATCATTAACTTGCTGTGTTGTATTCTATTCTGATTTTTTTCTTTTATTTTCACTCTCTCTTTTTTTCTTGTTTAAGTCCTTCAGGATGTTCATATTTTCATATTTTTTTTTTTTTTTTTTTTTGAGCTTCACTAACAACCATTAGAAAGAGTATATGGCATGGAAAATGCAAGGAATCATTTTATTAAGTTTATTTTTTGTTTTCTGTTAATGCTTTCGTTTTTTGCTTTTGTTCATAATACTGACTGGTAGCTCCCGTTGCTACTGCTAATACTGTGCCACAGCTTCTGTGCAACAGCGACACCAACAGCCACTGCTATCTATACTTTTCTTTATAAACTCGATAATTGCCTTTGTTAAGTGCTTTTTGATGATGGAGCATATTTACTACGAGAACTATTTATTAATATGTAAGTGTGTATGTATGTATGTATGTAAGTAATAAGTGTATAGGTAATATAATGGAAAGAAAAACATAAAAAAAATCTACGTGTGCCACTACTACTGCCACTCTTCTCAATTTTTCAAACTAGGTGGGGTCGTCAATTTTTTTTCTATTGCATTTTGGTTAAAAAGAAAAGAAGCAAAAACCAAAATTTAAATAAAAAGTATTGTCATTTCATTTCTTGTAAAGGAAAAGCAGGCAAATATAGTTTAGATAGTTAGAGAAAGTTATTTAGGACAAAAGAAATGAAAATTAAATTATTATTTGTTTTCTGATTCAGAAACGAATGCAATAATTATCTTGCATATAAATTTGTAAAAAAAAACCCAAAGTTTGTTGATAAACAAAATTAATTGCATGATGATAAAAATAACTTAAAGCAGCAGAAACGCATTGGAGGCGTATGAGTTATTAAGATATACAAATGAAATTTCGCATACGCTAAATATGTGGCATATGTGAGAGGCTGACTTCCAAAACGTACCAATACAAAGTTAGTATACAGTTTTACTACTGTATTTTAACCATGAACATGTACAAAGTGCCGAAACAATGCAACTATGTGTTTTGTTTATTTAAATGTAATGAAATGTAAGTGATGCAATGGATAATATTAAAAATAAACATGTAGTGTTTGCAAATGAAATGTTAAATGTCACAAAGCATCAATTTTAAAACCGATGCCCTGATTTCTGTTTTTCTGCGTTACTAATACTTAACAGTGATGTTTTGGAAGGGTTTGCATTGTATATATTTTGTACTGCGGCGTTGTGAAACATTATTCTCTGTTCAAATACAAAGCAGTCATCAGCCAGAGGCTGATGATGGTACCGCGACCAAGCTAGGCCTATTGTACCCACTTCCCTTTAATTGGCCAAAAGACCCTCTGCTTCTCACAGGGACACCCAGCTGCTTAGGTTCACCCTGCGTGAACCTAAGCAGCTCCTTTGCCGATATTGCACCGACTCGGGACGCACCTAATGTGCCGTGCCCCAAGTGTCTGCTGCTGACCTATGCCAGCTCCGGACAGTCACAGAGTATATGCTTCGGGGACTCGTCCTCATCAAGACACAGTTTGCACTTCTGATCCTCTACCAAGCCCACCCGATAAAGGTGGTACTTGACCGCGTGGTGATTAGTCAGATCCCGTCTGCTAAGACCCTTCGTCATCATTATATTCCCAAGAGAGATCAATTCCCTCGCCTGACGTATTCCCAGAAGCGATACCCAGTATCCCCTATGCTCCCTTAGATCCCAGTCTCCTATAAGGGACTGGATTTTGGACCAACTCAGCCCACAAAAGGGCTCGGGCTCCACCATTCGGGCGTTCGAACCGGCCCTGACCAGCTCACCAGATCTAACGTTACCCGGGATGCCTGAGTGCTCCGGCACCCATCAAAGCGTCACCCTATTCCGTGCGCCCAGCTCCCGTAACCTTCCCCGTCATTCCGCCACCAACTTCGAGGAAATCTTCCAGAAAGAGAGTGCTTTAACCGCCGCTTGGCTATTCGTAAAAATTACAATACTGCCGCCAACCATTCCCTTGTTAAGAATGATATTGCAACACATATCAATAGCGTAAATCTCGGCCTGAAACACACTCGGTGATTTGCCCATGGCCATTGGGATTCGCGTATTTGGTCTAAATACCCCCGCACCCACTCCGTGCTCCGATTTGGACCCATCAGTATACCAGTGTAAGTCCTGATTTCCATGCCAAGGATTTTCAGTGCACCAAGTTCCTCTGTCAGGAATGACTGTCCTGAATCCCTTGTTAAAGTCTAACTCCGTAGTCTTTATGTCCACCCTTACACAGGCCGCCAGGCCAGGAGCCAATTTCATCAAGCCAGCAAGTCCATGGACATCCTCCGCAAGTCCCGATATCAGCTGGATCCAGAAAAATTAACAAAATATTTAAATCGTATAAAAAATAGTTTATCCTTTTCCAAAGATTATTAAAAAATAATACTTTTTAACTTCATTTTCTAAAGATCTTTTTTTTTTTGATATAATGCATTTTGAATAAATAAAAAATTGGGGTTACAAAAAAATTATAAGCCTAAACACAAAATGAAGACTTTGTGTTCTTGGAGAATGACAATAGCGTCTTTCTAATAGCATTTTTCCTGAAAACTAACGATTATTTAAAAACGTCCTACTTCTGAGAACACTGGCACTGGCACTGGGAACACTAGGCACACTAACATAATGATTTTGACAACATAATAAAATTGTGGCAGAACAATTAATTCTACTACAAGTAGCCTCTAAATAGATGTAGCATATATTCAAACATATTTAATGTATAAGCGTATGCGTATGTGTACTTCAACCAGCCTTTTGTATGAGTGTGTGACTCTTTTGTTTAGTTATAACTTTTTATTGTTGTCATAATTTTTAAGTTCTTCTCTTTATTTCATATTTTTTACGAGGGTGACCTTTTAAAATTAAAAACTGTTATTTAAGTAAAAAAAATTACGAAGTTTTTCTTTTTATCAGTTTAAACTTTAAACTTAAACTTCTTTACTGAAAGTTTCGCATTATTTAAACTGCGATATTTTTATGTTGGAAAAAACGGATCCCATTATAAAAAAACTCAAAAACTATTTAAAAACTTTTCACTATTAATAGATATCTAGTTTATTTTTACTACCCCTCGTATAATCATTAACTTGTTGTTTTGCTGCTGTTATTGTTTTGATACGTAAGTATTCTATCATTTTTACCATCAAAAGAAATTGATAGTCTTGTTAGCCATTAACTGTAATGAATATGACGCCATCTTTATATGATACATTCAGTTGTTCGTCCTCCCTGTTTCGCTTTTATATCGTCGGCCATTTAGCCAACCAGCCAGGCAGTCAGGCATTCGTTTATTCTTTCACTCATTCATTTGGCTTTAACGGCTGTTATTTAAGTGAATTATTGTTTTATTGAAAGCCATAAAATCATGAAATGAAATTGAGAATTTTTATTGTTGTTGTCTCTATTCTTGTTTCTGTTATCATACATGTCCTTGTTGGTTAAAGTTTTCAACATTAATAGCATCAGCAATAATAAATATAAAACATAAATTTGTAGTCCAAAACAAAGAAAAAAACGCAAATCACTAGAAAGATCCTAATAATACGAGCAACAACAAAAGAGACAGTTAAAATACATAAAAAATAAATATAAACAAAAAATGTTAAAACCGCACTTTAAAGTACAGTTAAATCTACTTATTTTAACGGGCCCGATAAAAATAGTCATTTGTCAAACATAATCTAATTATTATCAAGAAGTAGTTTGACACACATTTTACGTCAACAATAGCCCTGTGAGAAACATCAATTGTGAAACTGTTCTGATTCAGTACTGAGTTTGTCACCATTATTTCTGCCTTAGTGTTGACCAGAATATGCTTTGTACTATAGACATTTAAGATTTGGTAGTTCTTGAAGGGCCATATGCAGCTATTAGAAAGAGATTTGCCAGTTAAAATCAGGTATGTGAAACGGAACAATTTGTTTAGAAAACGGAACAATTTGAGATCGATATTATCATTTTTATTTTTTTAAGCCATTTTTCGCCGACCGGTGATTATAATCCCCAACATTCATACTATTTTTTTTTTGTGTCAATGTTTTTTTTCAGTCAGTTACTTAAGATCTTACATATATCGGTATTATATTGTCAATTTACTCGGTGCGGCGAAAAATGGGTTAAAAAATTGATTTCTAACACATTTTCTTCATATTTTCTGTCTATATCTAATACATATATAAATTGGCAAAAGGCAAAACAGTTAAGAACAGTTTCCTCATCTGTTTGCCCAACGACTGGAAGAAAAATCCATCCAATATTTTCGGAGCTATAAGTCTTCAAATTTGTCTTTTTCTATCATACAAAGTTTTTTCTATAAAATAATATAGTCGAATATTTCGACTATATAATTTGCCAAAGGCAAACCATTTAAGTTGAGAACATTTTCCTCCTTTGTTTGTCAACCGAACATCAATGGGGAGAAAAAAAAGTTTCCAAATGGGAAAAAATATGGGAAATTAAATTTCTTTCTTTTACTTTTCCGTGCTGCATGTGGTACTTATAAAAAAACTATTGTAGTAATGTTGAA
Source organism: Pollenia amentaria (assembly GCA_943735925.1). Lineage (NCBI taxonomy): Eukaryota > Metazoa > Arthropoda > Insecta > Diptera > Polleniidae > Pollenia > Pollenia amentaria. The sequence goes on along the minus strand of OX031009.1, from coordinate 231,546,291 downwards.
TCTTTTTTGTTCTTCATCTGGTACTTTTTTAAGTTTTGTTTATTATTTTTTTTAGGACCAGCACTCAGCCCCTACTTATGCATTGTATTGTGTTGGAACTAGGAAAATAGGTTATGGGAAGGGCGAAAGAAGTTCTAGAGCTTGTGACTTGAATTTATTCATGTTGCAAGTGGGAGGAAAGACTTCAGCAGGAAGGGGATTCCCCATACGCCAAAAAACGAATTTTCCCTGTAATGCGTTGCCGGTGAATCGTAGCCAATCGACTACAAAAGGATGGGCTCTTGAGGAAAAACGTGTATTACGAACAAAAGTAAGGGGGAGCTTTTTGGTACTGCTTCGTTCTCGACTTCTGGTACTTTAATAAATTTTCATCAATATCAGACATAGAAGCATATAGTTAAACATGCAATGTCCTGAGTAGATAAAACTCTATAAGAGGTGACTTTTTGATACTTTAATGTCTTTCAATTTGTACTTGCTGGTGTTTTTATATTGAACTTGCAAAACTAAATTAAATATTCACGGATACACGTGTAAGATGACTGGAGGTTGGTTCCTCGCCAACTCGATCGAATAAGAAAGAAAAAATTAATGCTGGAAAAATGTAAGTTCATATATCCTAAAAGTATGTTCAGACCTAACAAATATTTGACGAAAAAATCCAAAAAAGCATGACCAGCAATTTGATCAAACTTTAGCTTTATTTTTAACAATTTTTATTGACTTCCTCATCTTTATTTGTAAGAAGATAATTGTATAATTCAATAAAGAAACTGTTGAATGATGTTTAATCCAAGCGTTTTGCAAAAGCAAAAATTTTTTTAACAAAACTAGTGGTTACGTGTAGGACGTCAAATATTTAATAGGCTAGATATTAATGCCAGCTACATAGTTGCCTTATATTAACAAGAAACTGTGATATAGATGTAGTGCGTTACAATTTCAATTTCAAGTTTTAAATTCTTGTTCTGTTTTATTTACAGAGGGAATGAGAATTACATACACTCAAAAAGTCTATAAACAAAATACCAACAATAAAACATAGAGTTTATCTTTTCTTTCATTTTTATTGTTGGTATTTGGTTTAAGCCTTGATATCGTTGCAAATAAGACTTTTTGAATGTATGTAAATCACATTCCCTCTGTAGTCTTGTTTGCTGATAGGTTTGGCTTTTCTAAAATTATTTATGAGAAAGTTTCTTGATGATCTGGCCTAAGCAACCAGTGAAATGCGCATAGGAACAGCTTATCCTCCAACAATAAATTTCCGTATTTTTTATCAATTATTAAAAAAAGGGGATTAAGCACAACAAACAAAATCTTTTAATTTTAACAAAAAATATTAACAAGAAAACTTGATTTACAAAATGTTTAAACATTAAGGGTTTTCATGATATGGCTTATATTTACCATTTGTGCAAATGGGCAAACTTGCGAGGCTCATTACATGAAGGCCCTTTTTATTTTTGTTTAATTTTTAACAATTAATATCATTTTGTAAGAAAAGTCAATACAAAAATAATTTATGAAAACAAATTAGAAAAAATAAAAATTTAAGTTTGTGGTTAAAAAGTGAAATTTGTTTCTTAAAATCCATTAAGGAAGCCAAAAGACTCAAACTATTGCAAGAATTTATTGATTGTGATTTTTTAACACTGAAAGTTTTCATTCAGACCGACGATAGGCATTAAAACAATTTTTGTTTGTATAAATGCACAATTGAACAGCACAAATTTACGGGTCAAAATTTTTGGGCAAATTTACGAAGTTTGTGTAAATTAAATCTCATAAAATTTTTGAGAGTTCATTTGCGAGGGCGTAAAAATGCCCTGTTTGCAAAGATTGCAAGACTTTTAAGCGACATCATGAAAACCCTTCTTTTTTTCATAAATTTTAATATTAAATTTAAAAAAATTTAAGTACATTGAGTACATTTTTAAGAAATTAATAAAAACAATTGGGCTTTCTTTTATAACTACTTTCGGTTTTTTATTTTCTTCTTTCATTATTTTTATTAAATAATATCCAAAGGCGCAAACATACATTCCTCAATATTGTTGCTGTTGAAAACAAAATAACCATTTTTATGACTCGAAGGATGTTGGTATGAAAACATTGTACTTTTGTTCATCGACATTCACTTAAAAATACATGCTTGACAAAGGATTTGAAGGGATTTTTCTCTAAAGGACACCAAAACAATAGACATTTTCAAAAAATGACATTAAAGCAAAACTGCTGCTATTATGAAATTTAAATTGATTGAACTGTTTTGTTGTGCATTGTCATGACACTGAAAATAAAAACCCAGCGCCAATGAGATGCAAAAAAATACTTAAAAGCGATGCCCAAAAAGGATGCGAAGGATGTGCCTATTGTCCTTGTAAGGATATGTATAGACATAAAGATGAAAACAGTTGGAGTAATAATGTTGGGCAATAAAAATACAAAATAATGTTATTACTATAACATTATTTGTGCGGATGAAAACCACAGTGGAAAACATGCAAGAAATATTGATGGAGGGAGTATTTGTATGTATTTCTTAATTTTTTTTTTTTTATTACTAAAATTCCTTTTTGAAATGCATGCAATTCGTTCTTTCTAATTATAATAAAATTAACATTGTTTTTCGTTGTTTTTTTTTAAGGCCAATTACAAAAACACTCTTTCCAGGGTCTTAAAATATAGAATTTACTTAAAGAACTTGGTGTAATAAAAATGTCAAGCTTAAAGATAAGAATGTTTCATAACACTTAAATAGTCTAGAGTATATCAATTAGGCAATTTACAAAGTGTTCTATTGTGACATATTGGTTGTATTTTCTAATTAAATTTTTATGTTTTATTCGTTTGTTCGGCATTTAACTTTGACTTTTACACTAATTTATCATATCATAATTTTATTCTATCATTATATCTTAACTAGTAATTTTTTATATACATTTTTAAATCCATCATGCAATTCATTATTTTTAAGTCAATCTTGTTATTAGTCAGTAAGGATAATGTCCATTGATTAAATATATATATAAATAAATTATACAACATGCTGTTCACAACTTTGATATTTAAATAGTACTTTGGTACTTGGCACTAAAGAACACTTTGTGAATTAGCTATATTAGCAAAAGTTACGACTTTAAATATTTTAAATGCATTTGCATTTTTCAGCAGATTTTGTGTTTTAAAATTGGGGATTTAAATAAAACGCCGTCTCTTTTTTTACTACGAACATCATTGTATTGTTTTACAAGCTATTTGTAAATCATGCAGCTCATGCCATCAAAATTTGCAATTGTTGCTTTTATTGTCAGTTAAATAACATAAAAAAAAACAATAACGGCATTGAAAATTCATTATGGCCAAAGACACAATAAATAAAACATTTTTGTAGTCGTAATGTGCAAGTCAGATTGGGCCATAAATTTTTAAAACATTTTATATATGAAAGTCAGAGACACAACAAGGATTTTAGTTGCCATTTGAAATTTACGTCATTTTACATACGCAAACAGAAGCAATAACTTACACACGTACATACACATATATTCAACACATACATCTCTTGATGCGAACAAGAGACTGTTGCTGAAGTATTTCTATGGAATGCATTCCCAGCCTCCATCGTTATCATCCTTGCCATGGTATTCATCCTTGTTGAGGTCTCCGTAGTAGTCGTTATCAGAGTCATCATCATTTGAGTTGATGATCAAATAATTTATACACACGCATTTACATACAAACTAATATACAGAAATATTTCAGCTGCGTATGAATATTCGCCTATTGTTTTAGGCTCTACATGCAACATTACATGTTGCAAATATAATCCGAACTTTATTGTTGATTCTTCAATTTAAGCAACTGGTGTTTTTACTTGAACGAAATAACAAAAACACTTTAAAAAAAATTTCTTTATGTTTTACTTTTCCTTTCTATTGACCAAAGAAAAAAACAATAAATATCGCCATTCACACAAATCCTTACAACGCCATATTTTTCTCTATAATTCGCTAACAATATTTTGTTTTTTTGTCATAAAGAATACAGCAACATACGAGGGGTGAAAAATACAGAGTATCTTTAGCTCTAGCTGCCAACAGATTTAGTTGTGGAATTTTCTAGTAAATACCATAATTAAAGAAAATATAATTAAACTTATAAAATGACCCTCGCACAATCTCCTACATAAACCAGTAAACATTCACACAAAAGTACACACATAACCAAATAAGCCATTAAAATTGAAAATTTACTGTTGCTCAGTTCAATTTAAACAGATTTGAGAGCATGTCGCGTTTTATTTGTTTTTCTTTTTTATGGCTGGCCAGGACATTTTCCTTCTTTATGCATGTAAGTTTGTGTGCACATGCATCATTGTATGAGTTGAACTTGTTTGTTTGGCATTTGTGTTGGCATAATTTATGACCATAAAATTTGACATTTTGAATTTGTAATACAAATTATAATGCAAGTAAGAGAGTGAGTAGTTTGTGGAAAAAACTGTTACATTAATTTCCATTACCAGTCAAAACTAAACAGATAATTTATCTCTTCTTTGAAAACATTTATAAGTTAAATTTTCTTAAATAAATTTTCAGTGAAAAATGTTACACTTACACAATAGAAAAGTGAAATTTCTGAAACATTTAAAAATTACATCTGACTAAACATTTTTGGATTACTATGGACAAATAATAGTTCATTAAGTTTTCAGCACTATCGGACAAAGCCACCAAAATTTGCTTGCTAATATAAATTTTTCATGGAAAAAAACCAAGTAAACTCGTTATATACTTTTACTTGCACAAAAACATCGATTTATAAGTTCCTGATGCAGACCTATTCGCTATATCATGTTCTATATTGCGTGCAAATTGTATCTTTATATTAATGGGCGGTTGTAAAATCTTCACTTATATGCAAGATGGGCAGGCAGCCGAAACTTAAATACTTCGGTATCGGTATATCAGTTGTATCGGTATCGGCATAAAGGTACAGAAAATTTTTTAACGGTGTACATCGTGTTCAAAATTTAAATTACCAAATCAAACAAGAATGTTAAAAAAAAAGGAAACATAAAGGGGGTCTAAATGACTCAGACGACATGACCCATTCTTAATATGTTTGCAATTATTAAATCTTTTATTTTTTTTTTAAATATTTATAAAATGTTTTTTAACGCCAAAATTATACTCTGGTAAATTCGTAAAAAATATTTTCCCTAAATATTAATTAGAAAAGTGCGTTTAAATCTAAAACTTTGGTAATAAGAATTTCACAATTGCCAAAAAACTGAAACACAAATTTAATTGTTGGCCTTTTTTATTGTATACAAGACTTTTCATTCGAATCAGGACTGGCATTTCTGATTTCATCTTTCTTTCTCTCATCCCAGTAGAAAAATAGAGAACATTTTAAAACGCTTATGCCCAAGGTGACCTATCTTGAAACCCCACAGGGCGTTTCGAGACGAGTTTGTGTTAACTATTATCAATATATAAGCTGAGTAACTGCTCTATTATCCATATGTTTAAGTTCAAGTTCCCTGGTACATCCATTTATTAATGTTAGTCTTATTGCGAAAAAGCGCTTGTTACAGTACAACCCGACAAGCTAATGGACAGTCATCATTGTGTGAATCGGTATAGAGGACAAAGAAATTTGTTGCATCAAAAGTCTGTATTGGCACCGATCCACACAAATTGAGATTTAAGGAGAGCTGCTTGATAGCATTCCAATATCGAGAAGCCTTCGACAAGTTTGTATACTGTCCCCACTATTGCTTTGTATGTTTGTACGTTCGTAAATGCATCACTGCCCTGCATCAGTGATTTCAAATGTTTATATGTACATATATATATCAATGAAGTAGATGTGGACCAAAAACTTTTTAACTACTCCACCAAAATAATAGTCACACAATAAAAGAAATTAAATTTACTTTTTTGTCGGCATTAAAAAAAGTTTGCTTTTCTGATGCAGCGCAGTGATGCATTTACAAACGTACCTTCTATTCGAAGAGGATCTTAAAAGTAACCATAAACAAAATATCTAGTGGCATTTCTACAAGCGTCGTATAAATAACATTAGATATTCAGATAATACCACAGTACTGGCTAATAGTATATCTGGACTCTAAGATTTAATGAATAGTCTGGTAACACACAGTGAAATATATGGACGGAAAATAAATATTCGGAACACAAAATATTTGAAGGTGGCATGTCATTTTATCCAATGTCATAATGTCTATGGACACACCAAAAAGTGTCAAAATGTCAATGGTCCCTATGGCACTTCTGAAAGTGTCATAAAGTCCATGTGCGGAATGCCATATGGTCCATGGACACCATGATACTTTCTGGTGTGCTTAAATCAATTAATTGTTGGTTCCATTATTGTCCAGCCCTGGGATAGTATTAATATATTGAATTTTATTATGGGCAGTCTTGGCCTCAACAGATTAAAGTTATGTTTAAATTCACATAAGAGTTCCAAGGGGATTTAAGGGTCGGTCGCTTAATTTTGCAATAATATTAACATTTAAAAGGAAGTTTAAGCAGTCAACGAAGTAAAAGCAATCAACGGAGCTTCGGAAAATTTGAACCAACTTCAAAGAGAATTTTAATTTGTAGTTAAATATTTTTGGGGCAAATTTAATCGTAATGCAAAAATAATTCTATGTTTAATGGACACAAAGAGTTTATTTCGGAAAGAAGTTTGTATGGGAAATATGTGAAATTATAGACCGATTCCAGTCATTTAACTAGGGTTAGTCCTAAGAACAATTTAAATGTGTTTACTAGATTTTATCAAGTTATCTCCAAAATTGCAACTTGTAATTTGCGCTTAAAAATTACATTCACAGACAATCAGCCAGACGGACGGCTGAACATCATTAGATTACTTTAAAAAGTTATTTTGAGTCGTTCGGTATACTAAAAACGGGTCTAAATTTCTATGTACTGCATACATCAGTTAAAACGTTTATAATTACTTTTTGCTTAATTTTTGTTTGTGTATTAAATTTGACGGTTAATAATAACATTTATTTTTAATTAGCTGAGGAAATTTACTAATGAGAAGTGAAAAGGAGGCAGTGTGCTTATCTCTTCGAGCTTCTCCTAAAAAAGTTTATACTTAGAAAATTGATAAGTGAAAAGGAAGCAAAATATTAGGCCCATTATTGAGAATAAATAAAATAGGTTAATAAAAAGTTAAAGAGTTTTCTATGAAAATTTGTTCAATTTACCCTTAAATTAGCGTATGCTTAGAAAAATGAGAAGAATATTGTAGGCAATATATCAAGAACTTAAATTTTCCGAGTTTAACCAGGATTTTTTTATCTTTGCAAACCATCTCCTAAAAATTTCGAATCGAATCAAAAAATCAATTATATCGCTCCAACCGTTCTCACGTGATGCGTTTACATTAGAGATGAGCGATATTTCTGTACCTGTGATTTAATCACTGTTACTGAAAAATCACGAATCACAGTTGTGACTAAATTTGTCAAGTAACAGGTACCTTTTAAGTCGTCCTTTTTGTATTTTGTTACATATACAAATTTATGATATTTCACTGTTTGTGTGGGTAATAGCGTTTTTTGAATGAAATGTCGAATGATATTGCTGTTCCTTTCATTCTCTCTTCTATCTTATTAGAATTTTTTTATGCCAAAATTTATTTGTTCAAGTATGTAAGTATATGAAAGTAAACAGATTTGAAAGCTCTTACAATTTGTTGTTGTTTCATTGTAAAGTGCTTACAAAAGCTCTTGCAAAAGCTAGCGCATTGTCATATAGCTTGGCCGTAATTGCTATAAAAGGACAGAAAACTGATAAACCGTGATCACAATCACAGTTTAAAGGAGCAGTAATTTTTAAATCACATTCGCTAATCACGATGATCTTAAAAAATCACGGGATCGCTTATCTCTAATTAACATGCATGGACCATTAATTTTTTAAATATATAGATGAGAACTTCCTTCGGCTTATACAATTGTAGAGTGAATATTTTATGTAGATGGCGAAACTGAAGAAACACGTTGGGTATACAGAATGATATTTAAAACAGAAAACCCATCTGTTTACCAGAATTTCAAAAAAATAAAAGCACATGAAGACTTCTAAAACAAATTAACATGTACCAAAATAAGCTTTAGAAAGGTAAAATACGTGCTTTAAACTAAAAAATGCTGCAGAAGCTAATTTGTAAATCTAAAATATGAAAAAAAAATGCCGCAAAGGGTAAAGTATGCAAAAATATAATTTTACAAATCGATGCCAAAAATTCATAAAGACTCCAAAACGAATAAATATATTGTTTCTGCCTTCATTGGGCAAACAACGAAAAACATGCAATTGCATATTTACGGTTTCTTTTGTTGTAAGAATTTTTAGTAACATGGAATATATTTTTATGCTTCGGCACCACAAATTCTTATGTTGCACTATTTAAAATTACTATTGTACTTTTGTAAAATCTGAAATAAACGCAACTCAAACCTTTTTGAATTGATTAAGTAATTGTTCTCATAGTTCGTAATTTTTTTTTAATTATTAAGAATATTATTTGCTATAAATATAAAAAAAAAATGTACATACTTTCTCATTAAAAGTATTTTAAATAGACAATTAAACGCAGTCACTACACTGAGATTCTGTCTGTCGCGGTCGTTGAAGATAGACGTGTTTTCTAAACTCGGCATACGGTTTATTTTTTTTGAACAAATAAAGTATAAAAAAAGTAAATACAAGAAAAAGAAAAAAAAAAAAAAAATTACATGTATGTACATACATACATAAACACACATTTTTTTCATTATCGGTGTTGATAAACAATAACAAATAAGAAGAGCACAACTGTAAACAGTAAAAGAAAAAAAAAACTCTTATGAGTGCAAACAGTAGAAATGCATATATCACAGTGAGTGTTAGCGAAAAAAATACAGAAATAAAAAAAAAAGAATCGATGATAGCAAATACCTAACGGCTAAACCTATTACTCGTACGCGATCCCTCTCGCCGTCTGTATTTAATAACACGGTTGATACAATAACAAATACAAAACCTGCTAGCGTTGCCTCAACAGCAAAAACAATTTTAATAAGTGATGTAAATATTAACCCCCAATCAGGCATAATAGAAAACTCAGTATCACCTTCGGTGTCTAATAATACGGTTGATATTAATACAATAAAAAATATAAAACCTGCAAGCGGTGCCTCAGCGGCAAAAACGATTTTAATAAGTGATGAAAATATTACCCTCAAATCAGGCATGATGGAAAACTCAGCTCCACAAGTAAAAAGTGGTCAAAAGCCTCAAGTACAAGTTGGTATGGACAGGTACATAACAGTGCTTAAACGGGGTCGCAGCCCTACCTCTGCAGCAGTTGCTTCGGCCTCAAAAGTACCATCTTTTGATAAAATAAATTCTCAAAATCGATTTGCAATTCTGGAGGATGAATCCTCTGAAGCACCAAACGTCATAAAATCGTCCAAGCCTCCCCCGATATATCTTAGGGAGCAAAACTCAAATGAGCTCATAAAGAGTTTGATATCGGTGATAGGTGAAAATTCGTTTTACGTAGCTGCTATCAAGCGTGGTAGTATAAACGAGACAAAAATACAAGTCAATAATGAGAATGATTTTCGCAAAATTATAAACAAATTTGAAGTACTTAAAAAAAACTTTTATACATACCAACTGAAAAGCAGTAAAGGTCTCCAGGTAGTGATTAAGGGAATTGACTCATGTGTGGACCCAGAAGAGGTAAAAACATTCCTCGAAGAAAAAGGCTTCAAAATAAAACATGTAGTAAATATAAAAAATAGAGAAAAAAACCCCCAACCACTTTTTCGAGTGGAGTTTGAACCCGGCGACGTAAAGCTTAAAAAAAATGAAACGCACCCTATTTACAATTTGAAATATATTCTCTATAGAAGAGTAACTATAGAAGAGCCACACAAAAGAAATGGTCCCGTTCAGTGTTTAAACTGTCAAGAATATGGTCATACTAAGGCATATTGCTATTTACCCCCTGTTTGCGTAGTATGTGGTGAATTACATGGTACAGATCTTTGCGATAAGTCTAAAACCGACCCCAACGTAAAAAAATGTAGCAACTGCGGCGGTAATCACACTGCCAATTATAGAGGATGCCCTGTATATACCATCGTCAAGCAGTCAGTTGGACCGAAAACTAATCCCCCTCAAATGCAGGTAACAAATCAAGTAAGCACTGGTGACATTCAGGCCCCGCAGCCTAGTTATAACAGAACCTCTTATGCTAACGTCGTAAAATCAAACCATGCGCCAACGCAAGGTGCTGCGCCAAGTAATGATGAAACTCCAGTTTCAAATTTAAGTCGTCTGGAAAAAACCATGGAAACATTAGTGCAAACAGTAACTAATTTTACGAACACAATGGGTAATATGATGCAGGAAATTCTTAGAATGCAATCGATGTTATTGCAATCTGTACTTAACAGGCCATGAACTGTTTAAAAATCTGTTTTTGGAACGCGAACGGCATCCGCCAACATAAAAATGAATTAGAATACTTTCTTAAAAATAAACAAATTGATGTCATGATGGTTTCTGAAACTCATTAGACCTCAAGAAATACGTTTAACATCAATGGTTATATACTATATGATACCAAGGACCCTCGAGATAGAGCTTGTGGTGGTTCTGCCATTTTGATAAAAAATCGAGTCAAACACTACCTAATGTGTGATCATCGTGAGGATTATCTCCAAGCAACGAACATTTGTGTTGAAGACCTGAATCGTAGCATTGTAATCTCATCTTTATACTCTCCACCTAGATTTTCAATATCAGAAAGCCAATATTGTGAATATTATAAATCACTAGGACCCTGTTTCCTGGCCGCTGGCGATTATAACGCTAAACATACCTTCTGGGGGTCACGACTAATAACACCAAAGGGTCGTGTTTTGTTTAATACAATCTCTAAAATGAATTTAAATGTTGTCGCGAGCGGCCAACCAACATATTGGCCTGCTGACCCGCAAAAAATTCCAGATGTCATCGATTTTGGCGTGGTTAAAAACATCCCCACAGAAACGATTCACGTTGAAGCTTCCCTAGAATTATCTTCCGACCACACACCTACAATTGTTACTATAATGAACCCCAATAGAATTGTATCTCCGACTGGTTACCTAGCGACGTCAGCCACACAAATAAATTGGTTAAAATATAAAAAATATCTCAGTGCCCATTGCACAGAAAATATTCCGCTCAGTACACCGGAGTATGTAGATCGCTCTATTGATAATTTTGACAGTTTTCTGAAACTAGCTGTTCAACATTCCAATATTGCCCCCAAAAAAACAAAAACTATTAAAATATATTCCACAGATGTCGAGCGTCTCTTGTCTGAAAAAAGGAGGGCACGAAGAGAGTGGCAATTGCACAGATCTCCTCAACTTAAGAACTTGCTAAAAGAGTGTACAAAAAGATTAAGAAAGTTATTGCAGACTCAGAAAACGGCTTCTCTGGAAAAATATCTTAAGGAACTTGATGCAACTCCACAATCGGACTACTCATTATGGCGTGCAGCTAGAAACCTCAAAAGGCCAGTTGTCTCTAAACCACCATTAAGAAACTTGAATGGAAGTTGGGCAAGAAATGATGTTGAAAAAGGAAATCTGTTTGTAAGTCACTTGAAAAACGTATTTACACCTAATATATCTCACAATATTGCGGTCGATTTACCACCTGTTGCTGCTAGAGCAGCTATTCCCCTAAGATTTGAGATGAGAGAAATCGAAAAGGTTATATGTGACAAACACTAAGAAGGCACCTGGCATTGATAAGATCAGCAATAAAATGCTATTAGAGCTACCTCGCGTAGCAAAGAAAATTATTCTTTTTATTTTTAATGCTATTTTACGCCTTGAATACTTTCCTCAAAAATGGAAGGTTTCCTTAGTTACCATGATACCAAAGCCAGGTAAAGATCATACGAAAGTTGAGTCTTATAGGCCTATTAGCTTATTGTCAAATATGTCAAAGCTATTTGAGAAATTATTAGTTTCAAAATTAACACCGATTTTAAGTGAAAATAGATGTATTCCAAACCATCAATTCGGATTTAGAAGAAAACACAGCACAATTGAACAAACTCATCGAATAGTAAATGTCATAAGAAAAACATTTGAAGAAAAAAAATATTGCTCAGCACTCTTCATCGATGTTTCGCAAGCTTTTGACAAAGTCTGGCATGAAGGCTTATTACACAAATTGAAGCAAAATTTACCAGCAAACACACACAAACTGTTAGAAAGCTACTTAGTCGGTCGTCAATTTATTATTAAAGAAGGAAATTTCTTAAGTTCACCTCAGCCGATTGGCGCTGGAGTCCCACAGGGCAGCATCCTGGGCCCTCTATTATACTTAATTTATACTTCGGACATGCCAACAAACAACTACACCCAAACTTCAACATTTGCAGACGACACAGCTTTTCTAAGCGTCCACGAAAACCGTTATGAAGCATCTCGTTACCTACAGCATCATATATTTCAACTAGAAATATGGCTAAGACAATGGAGGATAATGGTCAATGAGCAAAAATGCGTACATATAACATTCACCCTGCGCCGGGAATCTTGCCCCCCTATTACAATCAATAATCAAATTATTCCTCAACATTCGCATGTAAAATATCTCGGTATACATCTGGATCGGCGATTAACGTGGAAATGCCATATAGAGGCAAAATTAACTCAAATGAAACTAAAAGCCATCCAAATTCATTGGCTTATTGGAAGAAATTCTGTTCTTAGACTCGATTGCAAGCTTCTACTTTACAACTCTATCTTAAAGCCTATCTGGTGCTACGGTATTCAACTATGGGGCACTGCCTCGGCCTCTAATATCGAAAAAATTCAAAGGCGCCAAAATAAACTTCTTCGTATAATCACAGCCGCCCCCTGGTATGTTAAAAACTCAAACATTCATAAGGATCTCAACGTGCCATTAGTAAAAACTATGATTACAAAATATGCAGTAAAATATTTAAAAAGACTTGAACAACACCCAAATCCTTTAGCTCGAAATATTTTAAATCATGGCGGCCACACTCGCTTAAGGAGAAGAGACACTGCAGCACTTACTCAACTAGATGAGCGATAAACACCTATATAAGTGAACAGAACCCGTGATGAAGAAAATTTTTGTCTGGCACTGGCAGGACATAAATAAAGTATTAGGTTAAGATTTGATAAATTATTGTTAGTTCATATTAAATATATGAAGATTCAATAAATAAATAACGAAAAAAAAAAAAAAAAAAAAACTACACTGATAGAAAAGACGTCATAACGCTGATGTATTTTGACATCAGTACTATGAAAAGTGTCTTCGTTTTTGACCCCATTACACTTTTCATCATTGTGATGTCAGCGTTAACATCACTTTGCTAAATTGTCATCAGGGTCAAAAATTTAAATTATGTCATCAATAGGATGACACATGGACATCACAGAAATGAAGATTCGGAGTCGGTTAATACACCATATCATCAGGGCAATGGCTCAGTAACATCGGAGAAGGGACTCAGTAGTCTCAATTTAATGTGAAACTATCATTAAGAGTTCTTTCTTTACAGAATAACTCTCAATTATAAGATAACAGCAGCATGTTCGATATGGTTTTCGTAATCATTCTACTCTGCAAACTTTATGTATTGAACTTAATTTAAAAAAAATAGAATATGGGAATTTTTGCTTCTTATTATACTTTTTAAGCTTGAAATTAATGTTAATAATACACAAAATGTGCCATCGAATTGATGACGCTGTAGTCTTAGCATTGATGACGTACGTTCTTGGATTGATGTCATTTGTAATAACAGTGATGTCACAATTCTGATGTTAGAGTATCATCAATATGAAGAAACATTTTTCTATGGGTGTAGTTTCGAATTTTTATTTGGCAAAGTTATTTGTATTTTTTTTATACATAATTTTTAATTGGTGTTTTTTTTTTTAAATACTTTTAATTTGTATGTGAAATTTTAATATCATAATTATGTTTTATTTGCATTTAAAATAATCTAAATTTCTACATTTGAGTGCGTTATCAAATTTCAAATGTGTAACTTTAAAATGCAAAAAAAAAGTATGTACTCAAATGCAACCGCAGTATGTGTAAATGCCAGAGGCGCAAAAATGGAGTTTTACTAAAAGCAAACGAAATGAGGACGAATATTTTGCCAAAATAGGTTAAGATAGGTTATGCGCCCAAGGGCACACCTCCACTTGGGGACCAATGCCGTCCATTGCGAATAACCAAAATAACGGGAAATTTAGTAGTCAGCTATTTTAAAATTTAAGCAAAATTGGTATGAAAAGAATTTCGCAAAACTACAAACGTGGTTATTTAAAGGCAAATGATTATGTATGTATGAAATTTACAGGCCAAATAATTTATAAAACGCGTTTAATTTGAACTCCTTATTTAATATAACACAACATGTATCCTTCTTTTGTTGGCCATTTGTTATGTATGTAAGTCCTTTGAATGCAAACACTGAAATATGGATGGATAATATTTTCGCACAAATCGCTCATTTGCTGCAACGTCGTCATAAATCAAAAACTGAAATTTTGGAGTTAGTGTTTGTTGCACAATTATTCGATATGATTTTCTTTATATTATGAATAAAATTCATCTTTATATCTTTTATAATTAATTATTAATTATTTTTTCTAAGGGGTGCGAGCAAATTAAAAACGTTTAACTCGTTTATTTCGAAATCTATTTTTTTTTTTTTGAGTTATTACGACGTTGCAGCAAAAAATTTAACAAAAATTTTAAATGGTTGGCAATTGGTTAAATATGAAATGAGTTAAAATAGCAGTCGAACTAACACAGGATTTAAAGGGACAGTTGGACGAAAAAATATTAATCTGTACATACAATTCTAAATTTAGCTTTTTTATAAATATTAGACTAATAAATAATTTTATCAACACAACCATGAACAACCATACCCATGAATATGTTTAAGTATCAACACGCATATACCCATGTAAAAGTACAAGATATGGAAAAACGATAGACACACACACACACAAGCAATACCAGTTCAAGTGTAGAAGTGAAATAACACAGTATGATAATATTTTTTGCTATTGCTGTTGTTGTCAATCAGGATGTGTATGCAAAATATTTGCATATGTGGCTAAAATTCAAATGCCACACAATGTCAATCAAAAAGGAAATCCTCTACACACAAACACTTTTAACCCCATATTAATGCATATACACTAATATCGCTTATACAAATATGTTTTCGTTTGTCTGTAATAGATTTTCTTCTTCTTCTTTTTTGCCATATTACACTTGACTACATTAGGAATATAAATATGTATGTATTGCACTATAGAAAACAAAATAATTTATATATGTGTATACACCGAAAAAAATGTGTACTTAATTTAAGTATTTACCACATATTTTAAGTACCAGTCGTACTTAAAAATTTAAGTAATAAGGCCAGAAGGCGTTTAAAACAATCCAAAATGGTATTACTTTCGAAAACCATTGCATTCTATAACGCGTGCATACGCGAGACCTTGTAAAAGTTAGTTGTAGAAATAACATCAACACTAGAAAAGTGGGTAAAAACCATTTGATGGTTTTGTGTAGTAACAACACCAACACTGCAGAGGCAAATATACCTTAATTTAATGTTTAACAATTAAAATAAGAAGCAAAAATTCCCAAATTCTATTTGCAATTTTTTTTAGTCAAATTCATAAAATTTTCAAAACAGAATGTAAAGCACAATCTTCGATTATTTGGAGCTGTTCATTCAAAGAAAAATGCATCTTCCTATTGATAATGGCCTTGCATCCGAATTGTGACTTCAATGTTATCCAAATAGTATAAATGGGGCAAAACGTGACATCAATCCAATGACGAACGTCATCATAAAATGTTGTCAAATTATATGCATCATCTGAGATATGAGTACAGTGACATCAATTTCATGCCACATTTTGTGAATTATTAACATTATTTTCATGTTTAAGAAGTAAAATCTGAACCAAAAATTCCCATATTCTATTTGTTTAAATTTTTTAGTTAAATACAAATAGATATTGGGAATTATTTCTTTTTATAAGCAACTTTATTATATTCAACATTTTTTATTTTTCGAATTTATTCTATGAGTTAAGTTTCAGTTATTTATTTTTAAGGACAAAACAGAATGATTACGAAAATCATATCTGGCATGCTGATGGTGTCTTCAAATTGAGAGTTCTTTTGAAAACAAAGGGAGAAATACAACATGGGTGAAACAAACATGTGTAACGAACAGGTGAGTAAGTAAAAAGATAATAAAATTATCTCTTTCAGGTTCTCTTGGGTAAGTGTTTAGATTAGAATCAATCAATTCACTTTTCACAGATTATTTCAAGTACGAAATCGGGGTTAAACAAATCTAGAAGTCCTTGAATCAAGCCCTGTATGAGATCAATTTTTATCTCACTTTTAATTAAGTCAATTCTTTTTTCGGAATATTTTAATTGCGAAGCACTTGAATAATATGCACTTAAATCAAGCGTTCTGTACTTGAAATACGAAATCCGTACATATGGATTGATTTTTCTTTTCAGTGTATAGATAATTCACACATTTTAGTAAACAGAAATCAAATGCTTGCAATTTCTCTACAAAAATAAATAAACATACATACAAATAGAGTGAGAAAACTATGAGCATGTGTGTCTGTGAGTATAAATATTTGTAGGAAAAAGCAACAGGATATCATAAAATAACATGAAAGGATAACTACGTGATTACTAATATGTGTCTATGTAACTTGTGCTTAGTTAACTTAAATGCTGTAAGGGTTTCATTCATTTACTTAGGCAAAACTGAAGAAGGGGAAGCAAGCGCATGTGAAATACCAGACAGTTAGACAAACACTCATACAGCAACTACCAGCAGCAACCGAAGTCTAGCGGTCACTATGACAATACACATATGTATAAAGTATACATACATATAAACCCCTTTTATGTTTTAGTTTCTTGTACTCACACCGAGATCAACAGAAACACAAATTCAACATTTCATTTGAATGCGAACAGAGGATTCTGCAATGTGGTGTTGTACCCCTAAAGGGGCAAGACACGATCAAAATATTAATCAAGCATTGTATTCGTATAAGGGAAAATCTGCTTGTGTGTGTCGTCGGTGTAGACGCTTGTAAAATAATTTTAAATTATTTATTTGTTGATCTATCCCACAAGCACGAAGTTGACATTAAATAGTGTACCTGGGCCACTATAAAAATAGACTCAAATAGTTCAAAAACCTTGCACTTTAAGATTTTTAAATGAAAAATTACCATCATTATTTTGTGCAGCCTTTTGGATTGTTATTAGATGGTAGAGAAATTACTAAAAATAGAAAGTCGAGTCTTAAGATTTTTCCAATGTATACTTTGCAATTCATAGACTTGACTCTCTTCAATGTTTTCCTTCTTCCAAACCCATTTTACATATATTTTACAATATTAATTTCTGTCCCTCTAAGGATAAACAACTTAACTCGATTTCGGCAAGACTTCAGCAGATCTGGAAATTTAGATTAAGTTTAATTTTGCTCGCTCTGTGTTACTTGTTTTATAATCTTTTAATTTTTAATTGAAATTTTAATTAAACTGGAGAAATGAAAAAGTAATAAGACAAATTTGTCCTAACTCGACTTTAGCTGTTATACCTTCTGGGCACAGATTTGATTGTGAATGTCATTTGAAAAAAAAAGTTTTTCTTATAAAAAACACACGATTTTGCCATACACGCCCATCAAATTAATGCATCCTAATATGTTCTTATATCGAGCATTTTCTTTGAGTCATATTTCAAAAAGCCTGATTTTTGAGCAAATGTTTTTAATTCCCAGTGGAGCATAGAGCCGCCTACTAGCTAATAATCTGGGACTAATCGCCATATCGTTTCTTAATATTGTAAAAAAATTTCATACAAATATCTTTTATACTCAACTCTAGAGAGCAGAGTTAAATTTTTAAGTGCTAGAAAACTCAAATTTGAGTTATGATTCTATTGCAGCAAATGCTCGATATTATAAAAATTAATGTGTTGTTTCCATGTGACAGGCAATTGATTTTGTAGTAAAATTTATATGAAAAGTACTCAAAAAACTGCGTGATTTTCATACAAATTTTACTACACAATCAATTGCCTTTCACCTGGAAACAGCACATAAGTGTAAGTTGGTTTGTTTGTTCCGGAATCACGCTCAAACGCCTGAACCGATTTGAATAAAATTTGGTACTAAGTTAGAATATTGTAGCGAAATTATTATATTTTTAAACCACAGAGATAATTAATGGTCAAAAAAGTCCCAAAATTGCAACCGGTTTTTTTATGAAGTAACACGTCATTCGTAATAAAAAAATCGGCTTTAAGGGGCTAAGAGTAGCTAAAAAGGGGAATTTTGGATACATTTTAAGCAACCCCTTTTAAGCTGCAAAATTTGAAAAGTTTATTTAAATTATTACTTAAGCAATGACTAGGGACATAGAATTAAGATTTTAATTCAAAGGCCCAAAAAATGAAGCACGCAGTAAAAAAATTTAAAATCAAGAAAAATCAATAAGAAAGTTTTTATTTTAATATGGAACAATATTAATTTAAAGTTGCCGTATTTTGATCACTTTAATAAGGAGATAATGTAGAAGAAATATTTTTCGGCATTAAAATGTATTACTATTTTTAAGCTAATATATTTCATATTTTTTAACAAATTAGAATTCTTATTTTTTTCTTATGCTAATCCAGCGAAGCTCCACGCTTGTCTGCAGTAGACCAAACCCGCAACACAGGCGCTGATAGACCAGCTCACTACCAACTAATGTACCGGGGCACCCGGTGTGGAAAAGTTAATAAAAACATATTTTTATCTTAGAAATAAAATTGAAACAATATTGAATTAAGAATAAAACAATTTAAGAATGAGGTTAATCAGCTTTGATTTAATATTCAAACGTTATGATATTCAAAATGCACACTATTCAGAATATGTCAAAAATATTTCGAATTTATGCAAGTATTTATTCAGATTTTTAAGCCCTTCGAATATGATACTTCGACTACAGGGGATGTCGGCGAAGACGCACTTTTAAAACTGCATCCATCTTCTTTTTTCAGACCTGACTGAGTCTTCGGGATCTGCAATTTCAAAATAAAATAATTAAAAACAAAAAAGCAATTATTTTTCATCAAAATCGATGAGGTGGATAGGGTTGAAGGTTTATTCATGCAAAGGGCTTGGTGCGGAACTTTGCACGGATTCCTATGAGTGAAATAGCCTCCCTTTTATATCTTCTCTCTAAATATTACAAGGTCATCAAAAGTAACATCGGCGTTTTTAACAGGTTATTAGCACTTGATTCTTTACCATAGTCAAAAAGCAAACTTACTTATTAAGTAAGCGAAAAAATTGGACAATACAGCCTCTTGCAACAATCCGATAAATTTTTTTTTTTTTTTGGTATCTTCCTTGTCTTCATCTGCCGATGGGTGACTATAAATCAATGAATTGACTTGCTATTGTCTCAGAGTTTGTTTTGTTAATAAGAATTAAAACGTGTTTATATTTGGCTTCTTCGATAGTAGCAAATGCATTCTTCAAAACGCTTAATACTTCCTGGCTCTCATTTCTGTGTACAATCCACCATCCACTAAATAAAATTTCACCGACATTTTTTTAAAAGCGTCCACAACAAACAAAATTTCACAATATTATAAAGAGGGAATCAACTGATACGATTTACATATAAAATTAAAATGTTGTCACTTCAATTTATAAATTTTTCCTTTTAATTCAATATTTTGCAATTTAAAAAACTTTAAGAACTTTCAACTTCAAAAAATTTTGATTCAATGTATCCACCGAAATAAATGGAAACTACATGAACTTAAAGTTTATAATTAGTTTTTTTTATGTATTTCAATATCAATTTTCTATTCCATTGAAATTTATTAAAGTAATATTATATTCTTAATAATATACATATTCTAAATTTTAAGATCGGGAATATATTTTTTTTTTTTTTTTGTACATTTACTAAACAGGTTTTTTTTCGAAATAATTTGCGAAAACTGAAAATCGATGTTATCCAGCATAAAGGACGCGAACAAATGAAGTATATCTGGGTCAAACAGGCTAAAATTAATTACTTTTTGTGCTATTTGTGAACAATATTTTTTCAAAAGAATTGTTCCTATACCCCTCCAATGTTAAGGCAGAAAAGAAATAAAGTATAATATAAACTATAATAGAATTTTCTATGAAAACTTTATTATAAACTTCATAGGAAATTCGCGTAAAAAATAAACCTGTTTTAATTTTAAAATTTAAGAAAAACAGAAGAAAATATATGTATTTTCTCTACTCATATGGAATATTCCAGTTCTTTATAGTTTGACACCGGTCAACGCCGGGTTTGAACAGCTGCTACATGAATATAATTTGAAAGTTCAGTCTCAAAAAGCTGTCTGTATTTTTCACTCGTTGGTATTTCAAAGTTAAATAATGACAAACAATTTATTTTCCTAAATTTCGAACCATTTTGAAATCAAACAGAAAAAACTTGGAATGAAAGGGAAAAGTAAAAGAACTAGTTAAAAACATTTAGTATATATCAACAATTTTAAGAGTTATCTTATAGAACGGTTATCTTGTAGTTATCTTGTAGAACGGTTTCCAAAAATAAAGAAAATAATATTGTATGTACATACCAGAGCTGTAAAAGATTGTATTCGATTTTATTACATTATTCATCATGATTTTGCCTTTAAAATTGCAAATTCCTTGATTGCATTCAACATCGAAAAATGGATTGTATGATTTGAATTTGAAATCATCGAATCAATACGATAAAGAAGATTAAATTAATTTTTTGAAATCAAATCATATATTAATTGATAAATCATCCATCTTGTTGAAATAAAACTGACTCTGATAATTTTGAATTTTAAATAATATGTATTAATAAAATGTATTTCGTGTTCTAAGTTTAATTAAAACTGCCTGGCCCACAATTTCGATAAAACAAGTTTCTTACGTATATTTACATTGAAAACAATGATAAAAAAAACTAAGATTTGTTTTTTTTTTTAATGTAAATATACGAAACAAATTATCTTTTCGTTATTGTGGGCCAGTTAGTTCATTATAAAAAAAATTTTAAAAAATATATGTTTGTATGAAAAGAAAAGATGCGGAGTTCAATTCTCTCTTGTTTGTTTGTGTAGCAAATACCTTTAAAAAATCTTTTCTCTGTTTGTGATCTTCATGCACAATAAAAAATACTGTACTTAGCCAACTCAACATAAAGATAAGAACATTTAATTGCCACCGCAAACTTCCTTGTGTTCGGATCAGCAGAATAATCGTGCGTCTTTTGACTGGTAAAGCCAATAAAAAATTTTTACAAAATAAAATACATATATGAATATAACGAAAAAAAAAACAAAATACCAACAAAAAATTTTTTAACACCAAACATGTGTACACAATCAGAGCTGCCGTTTTTTTTTTGGTTATTTCTAACAAAAATTGGTAATTTTTTTCTCAATGTGGAGATGTGAACATTTTTTTTTTTTATTTTTCTTTCTTTTTTTAAAATATCAAATACGTAGGGGGTTATCGCGTATTTCGATTCGATGGAAATTATTTACAACTTCGAATATTGTGTACTTTGCACTACGATTTTCTCATTATATGTTTCAAATGAACGGAAGTTTTTATACCTTTTCAAAAACAAAAAATCCCTTTAAAAACTGCTGCCAGATGTTTTTTTAAGATTTTTGTTAAGAAAAATATTTCCAAATATGAGTTTTATATTAGAAACTGCCATCTTCTGAAATTGAAATCACATGAAGTTTTATCGATGGAGACTTTTAATAATTTTTTTTTTAAATGAGCGTATTAATATATTAATTTAAAAAGAATCAAAATATTAATTGAATGAAAATCAAATTGTTAATTTTTGTTCAACAAAAAAATTAATTCATTTAATTACCATATTTATAAAATTTTTATATATTTTAACAATTTTATTTGATTGATAAAAAACCAATCAAAATTTTTTCTGTGTAGTTTTTTCTGATTTTAAGAGTAGTAAATGTAAGTGGAACTTAAAAAAGAAAGTGTATGATATCACGCGGAATCGATTTCAGAACATGACTAAAAAAGTACAAAAAGTAGTCTTAGTGTTTCTAAAAACTTGAATTGAAGTAAAAAAATATATTTACATTATTTCCAGTAGTTTTAAAATATTGAAATACACATAGGAATTTTAAAGATTTTTCACAAATAAATTGATATACATAAAATCTATAATTTTAGAATTTATGGAATTTACTATAAGAAAATGGAGTGAGTTTAAAAAATTTTAAATTTTACTTTTTATAACCAGTCGGTATATATATTTATCTAATGTATTTAAGATAATAATTTGGCAATTGTTTAATTTATGTCCATTGCGTTTACGTTCTGAAACATGAATTTCTACTTGCCATAATATTATACAATGAATGATTCATAAAATATTTCAAATAGAACAATTTCGAAACAGAAATAATAACAAATGTAAATTAAAAATTCATTTCACAAACAAAAGAAACAAGTTATACCCATTTTTAATATTTTAGATATATGAAAATTAGAAAATATTCACAAAAAATGCATTTCGCATATCGCCAACAATTTCCAATTTCAGCAAAACAGTCGCCAAACGTAAATTTCCATCGCCAAAAGAATTAAAAAGTCGCCACATTTTACAGCCCTGCCAAAATGTGGCGGAAAGTAAGTTAATTTCTTTTCCTTTGTTGCTATTTATAAAAAATTTAATTTATTAACTTTCAATATACTGATTTTTGTATGGAAATTTGACGTGTTTAACTCTTCACAGAAAAACGTGTTTTATCAATTAAAAAAATGGTTTAAAAAGTATTTTAATTTAATAAATGTGATAATTGAAACAATAATTTTTTTAGCTGAAAAAATTTAATTTTGATTTAATTAACATTTTAGTTGTTTTGAAATAAATTTTCAATTAAAATTGTAATTAAATAACAAAAAATATTAATTGACTTTTTTTCGTTTAAAATAAAATAATTTAAACATGTAGAATTGTTGTTGGGAATTGTCAATATTTATTAGAATAAATTAACACATTGTTTAAAATTTCAAAGTTTTTTGATCACTTTTTTAATTAAAATTAAAAATATCATTTATTGAAAATATTTTTTCAAAATTTTAAAATTTAAAAGATTTTGTTTGTTGTGCTTAATTCCCTTTTTAAATAATTGATAAAAAATACTGAAATTTATTGTTGGGGGATAAGCTGTTCCTATGCGGATTTCACTGGTTGCTTAGGCCAGATCATCAGGAAACGTTCTCCTAAATAATTTTAGAAAAGCCAAAGCTATCCGCAAACAAATTTACAGAGGGAATGAGAATTACCTACAAACACTCAAAAAGGGAATTAAGCACAACAAAGAAAATCTTTTAATAAATAATAGTATTCCCATTTGGTAATAGGTGCAAAATCAACAACTTGTTTGCTTGATATTATGAATTTAGAACAAATTTGGTGATAGGAGAAATTTAATAATTTTTTCTGTGTTATAAAATAAAAATATTTTTTATGAAAAAGATCTCAAATTATATAATGAACAAAAACTTATAATTTAAGTTTCTCGTTATTTTTTTAATATGTACAAAAGTTACATTTCTTGTTTTGTTTTCTTAATTTATAATTAGTATTTTACTATTAAGTGCAATAACTTTTGTTTTACAATGCAAATTTATATAAATTTTAATGTTTTTCTCAATTAACAGAAGGCATTTCTAATTTCGACAACACATTGTTTATAGAAATTTTTTTTTTTTTTACATTTTTAAACAGCAACAAAACAAAAATTACTAATTATTTTTAATAAGAAAATATTGGTGTGCAATATACATACAAACTTTTATTTTTTTTTTTTTTCATGAAAACAGCTTTTCTCTGAATTCAGTGCGGAACCCTAAGTGTGGTGCATACTGCAAGCCTCATATGTCACATTAGCATCTTAAATAAAGTATTGTAAAATTAACTACAAATTCAATATATGTACCTTAATGAATTTTTTAGCTTATCTTTTTAATAATCATAGATATGTATGTAGCTTTTATTATTATACATTTAATGAATTTTTTAATTACTTATCGTCGTCAGCGAAAAGGAATCTTATTAGTTTTTTCGTTAAAATATATACATATTTTCTTCAAAAAGAAAATGAATGTAGTCGTCACATTTTATCTTTTTTTTCACTGTGCATGTTTTATTTTTTTCTACTAATTTTGATTCATTTCGATAAACTGCGAAAAAAAATACGACAACACACGTTAACTTATTGACAATAATGGTATTTTCTTTTTCTTTAGTTCCAATTCGACATGTTGCTAAAAATTTGACAACAGATGTTGTCGAAATATTGACAACACTTTGTTATTATTTTAATACCGTTGGTTGACCATTTTTTAAATCTTTTTTCGCTCTGTGAAGATTGCAGAGCCGTTAAACCCACCACATGTATATTAAGGCAA
Organism: Pollenia amentaria; assembly: GCA_943735925.1. Classification (NCBI taxonomy): domain Eukaryota; kingdom Metazoa; phylum Arthropoda; class Insecta; order Diptera; family Polleniidae; genus Pollenia; species Pollenia amentaria. The sequence continues at coordinate 231,521,605 of OX031009.1, read as the reverse complement.
TGTGAATTTCTGTAGGAAGCAACAACAAAATTACAAAATATTTATGACATTGTTTGTGCTTTCAATGTTATTCTTTGGCGTTGCATTAGGTTTTACATGATTAGGGCCTAAATATTTCACTGAAATCTTAACTATACTCGTAGTTGTGATTTCAGAGTAATGGATAGAAATCGACTGATTTCAATTAAATATTTTATTGCATTCCAATAAAATTAATTGTCAATGGTTTTTAAAAAAGAAGAATTTTCAGATAATTGCAAACACAAAATATTCCAATTTTGACATGATTTCATTTTGAAATCAAATAATGAAGTCGGATTGGTTAAATTCATTTTGAGTTGAATGACAATTGATTGCAGCTTTTTACCGCTCTGATACATATCCACAAAAAATATACTTTCATATAATTATTACTAATAAAACAACTACTGGGTATTGTGTAAGGTAAAAGTGAGAATCGTATTTAAAGAATTTAATTTTTAACTTTCCTTAAATATCCCAAAATAAGTGGTCTCTGTTTTCGATTTTGGTTGAAGTTTGCGCAGATTTTTTCGTAGTAAATCTACTTAAAAAAGTTATTTGTGTTAAAATGCGAATAAAGTACATTGAATATAAAATGTTAAGCAACAGCTGCCATTTTTCTCGGCAGTCTTTATTCAAAGTCATTCTTCTAGATGTATTTTTTTTTTTTTTTTGCCGTTAACAGTTTGCTGCCACCGCCATCATCATCAGTGGCACCACTACCAACAATGTCAATGAAAAAAACGCACTGTGATGGTTGGCTGTTGCTTTTCCGCACAACGAGTAAAAACATCCAAGTTTGGAAATATCTATGGCTTACAATATATCTTACTTTACTTTTCACATCTTTTTCCTTTTTTTTACATTATCAACAACAATTGAACACTGTTTGTTTTTTTTAACAGTTATTGCTAATCAGCAGTCGTTGCTATCTTTTTTTTTTTTTTGCTAAAAAAAACAAACTTAAAAAGAAAAAAGCCAAATAACTAAAAGATAAAGGTACTTAAACTCAGACAATATTCCATGCCACACAAAGACATAAATGTATATAAATACCTAAAAAAAATCTGTTAAAGACATAAGCTAAAGTTTTATTTCTACCAGAGACTCGAACGTAAAGAATTACGCAAAATGTGTTGGTTGAACTTTAGTACGCTTATTGATTATATTGATTGCCAGAAAAGGGATCTGTTACCAAAAACAGGAAACACATTTTTTATGTTTTTGTTTCTTCTAAAAGTAAAACGATGAAACAAAGAAGACAACTTTTATCAGGCATAAAATGTAAGTTATTACAGAATATTATCGACGAAAATCTAACGCTTTAAGTAACCAATAAGAGATAAATGATACTTTTTTTGGTGCTTTTTTATTTTTATGGGTGGTAAAATGATATAGACACAATATACAACAAAAGCCTCTAGGCTGTATTTAATTCTAATAGATGTTTTCAATCACTATTGTGAGTGAAACATTTTAAGAGTTTTTGTGTGATATATCATGAATTTTCTTAAGCGCTTACACTTATTTTTCTCATTCAGCCGGATAAATTATTTATGTATATGTCCATTTAACTGAAACTGTTCGGGGTGTTTGTTTTGTCCATCGAAAAACGGTATTTAGGATTAGATGATAATAAAAACTAGTGTTGCGAGTTACTAAAACTTACAATTTAATAATGTATTAAGAAAATTTATGTTTAGGAATCATTATAATTACTACGAGAATGTTATGTAACCATAGGGGAAAGCGAACTAACACCAAACTTGTCGCTTCACTTGTCACAAGTGGTAGGGTCCGGTTCTAGTTTTAACAGGGAACTTTTCACTATAACATAGAGATATCCTAGAAAGGGGTTAATTGGCACCTTCTTGAAACTCTGTAACAGGTTAAATTATGGCCTGTCTGCGACATTATTCCGATTGTCCCGAGTGAACCATATTAATGTGATAGATATCCTTCATATTACTTTTCTTCTGGAGTAACTACACTTTAAACATTCTATAATCAGTTGAGTGATATGCTTGTTTTCACCTGTCACAATTCATTCCTTTTTATTATAATATTGTGTTCATTGGTCACAGGATAAGTGATTTAAGAATAATTGACACGAATTTCCTGCAGGGAAATATAAAAGAAAACAAGTAAGAGAGCTATATTCGGCTATGTCGAATTTTATAAACACTTTTCCATGATGCCATAATAATAGAAAGTTATATAAATAGCGTCCTTTAGATATAAATGGATCTACTTTGTGCCACGCCCTTTCTTTGAGGGATGTTTTTTATTGATAACCAAGATGCTTGTTCCTAATTAACACCATTCGGCTCTTGTCGTTCTCCATTTAAACAAAAATGTATAATGTCTTTGTATGGGAGGTGCAACGCCCACTGCTCTAATCCCACTTATTTATTTTAGAGAGGTTGTGTATTGATAACCCAGCAATTTGTACCACATTTGGACAACTTTTCTCTTACCGCTCTTTAGATATAAATAAATTAACTTTGTGTCTCGCCCACTTCTCAACTCCAGCTACCATTCTGTCGGATATAGGCTGTTAATAACCAAGATTCTTGTACCTTATTTGGAAACCTAAGCTCTTGCCGTTCTCCATATCTACATAAAAAATTAAAAAAGCAGCAACACAAGCGATTTATGGGTAAAATTGGAAGCTAGCGTAGTATTTTGCTCATCACTCAGGCTGAATTTCAATGGAAAACCATTCCAGACTATATGCGACATAAATATATAACTACCATGTCTCCATCGTATATGGGATCTTCAGAAACACCATTTCAAGGGAAACACGGACTGACGGATGACGTTAAATCAACTTCTCTCCTAGTAAGGACGCAGAATATAATTATTTCATAGGATTTAAGATTATTATTGCAGACATTGCAAACGGAATGACAAACTTCTATATAGCCTTTTACCTTCGGTAAAGGGTATACAAATTTCCAGAATTCTATTTGCAATTGATAATTCGAAGATGTACAAATCACCTATTTTATGTTTCACTTTAGCCATTTATATTCATTTATATTTTAGTAAAATTTACGTTAGTTGTTCGACAAGCATTGCAAATCTAAAAGGGGTAAAAATAATCGTTGACCTTTTCGAGGTTAAATATATTAACAATCATGGAGTTAGAACTAAATAAAAAAATTTATTCTACCTACATAAGTTGAATTTTGACTTTAAAAGCACATTTGAAAAAATGATTAAATAAACTTTTTCATTTCAACTATTTAGTAGTAAATGTTATATTAAAAAAGTAACAACACATCTTGTTAAATGGATTTCCTACTTTATAAAAAGTTTAAGAAAAGCAACGGCAAGTTTGATCGATGTCTTTTTTTCATTTTAAATTAGAAAACAGCACAACTTTTTAGTAAAGTAAATAAATCTTCCTTTTTTGTTTACCAAAATAGTCTTAATATGATTGTGATTAATCAGTGAAGAATATACTTAAAACTAAATCATTTTGGGTTAAGGGTCACAGTTTCAAAAATTCTGTTAATGAAGATACTTTAATTCAGCTGTCTTTATTTGTTATTAAAGGGTACTTTACACTATCACGTAAGACTTGTACGTATTTTTAGAATATAAAACAGTGCCATGATAAGTTGTTGTTATTACATTATTTTGTCAATATTATTAAGACTTGTGTGATAGTGTAACACGGCCTTTAACGACATTACTTAATAGAAAAAGTTTAAGTAAAAACACGAATTTGTTTTCGATTAAATCTACTAAATCACCACTAATTAATAAGAACAGTGTACGAGAAAAGCGGCATTTTAATTATTACTAAAAGGCAAAATAAAACAATATAAATAACAATTTCAGTGCTATATTCGGCTATGCCGAATCTTATATACCCTTCACTATCGTTGGAAAAGAACAGAAGGTATTTGAGCTTAATTTTATCCACCTAGCCTTTTTTGTGTGGACCCTATCGCTGTAGTGTACCTTACATGTGCACATTACACACCTTCTTATGCAGTGAAATGAATATCAATCACGACGATAAACAATAATTCCAAACTTAACTTATAATTGCTGATCAATCAGAGAACATGTTTGAGTGACACACTTCTGAGTAAAATATGTAAATAAGTGCATTCCAAATCAACATATTAGTATAGTGTTACCAGGTAATTTTTTTTCCTTCCCCCTGGTAACCAAATTTAACTTATTTTTCAAAAAGCCCCCATTAATGTAAACGATATCTAATTATTATCTAAATAATCTAAAAATTTAAATAAAATTAACGAGACTCAGTTTTAAATTACATACTAATTTTATTACCTAATAAAGCAAAAATAGCAAAATTCATTACATTTTACTGAATTTCTTTTAAAATATTTTTTTTTGTAGCTTCGTGATTATTTGTATGTAAGAAAATATCTAAAAACTTCCTTTTTTAAATTCCACGAAACAAAGAAAAACTGAAACTTGAATTAGCAGAAAAAAATTAAAATTATTTACTAAGATGATCAGTTGCAAAATATGGTACTTTTAGTTATTTTATTTTTAAATTAGAATTTAGCTTTTATTTTCCTTCCAATCTAGTTATTTCAGACACAAATAACGGGAATCTGTCGATATTTGCTCAATCAAAACATTCTGTATAATCTAGTATTACTTACCCCCCTAAAACCCCCCCTATATATAAATTTATACCCCTAAATTTTCCCCCTAAGAATTTGTACCCAACAAAATTTCCTCCCAAATTAAATAATACAAATGTGTAACAGAAATTCCTTGCTAATTCCACAGTACAGAAAGAGAAGAAATGATGATTGTAGTAATTACACTGAGTTAGAATAAATAAGTCATATTATTAATTTTGTATTAAAAGAGCTGTAGCCTGACTATACGACCACACGCGCAATATGTTTGGCAATTATTGTCGTGGCAACTGTCAAACTTCATAAATAAAAAACGCTGGCAAAAATATTGGAGTTTTTTGTTTAGAGTTATTGCGCGTGTGGTCGGGTAGTAAGAATAAGGCATGGTGGTCAGCTTCTTGCCCGATTGCCAGCGGCACCTCGTTTAGCTCGGCTAAAGCCCGCCAGATGGGGGTTGTTCTGGCCGGCAATCTGTATCGTGGACACACGCACTAACACAAGAATCGTACCAGCTAGTGGTTATTTATAAACATATTAGGGGCTCAAAGTTGTCCTCCATCTGCCTACCAGTCATACGTCTACCCAAGCTATTTGTCCTCCCACTCGAGAACTTTCAAGCAGTGTTGTCAACAAACCTTATTAGCCAGCGATTTACTTTTAGATTTTATTAATAAGATTCTCTTTTTAAAAAATAAATTTAAAGAATATAAACATTACATACAAACATATACGTATGTAAATATATGTGACGCGACATGACGAAAGGGACCTTATCTTGCCAGGGGTCAAAATCAAGTTGTTGATACCAATGGATAAAGGACAAATTTCTGAACAAAATGCAAAAATCTCACCACGAAGTTACAGCATTTTGAAATTTTCGAGATAATTGAGGTTAAAGTTTGACTATGTTTTTGAGCGTGTTTTTTAGGATTTTGGCTGCCCTATGAAATGCCCATGTGTTTATTTTGATTTTGTTTGGGAATTTTTAATAATTTTGACATTTTTATGTTCATCCATTTTATTTTTATGTAAAAACACGCTAAAGATACTTTTGTAGCAACTCAATTCCCTTTGAACGGTAATATTTTGTTGTTGGCTAAAAGTTCTAAAGTGTCAAACACAGCTCATTAAACAAAAGAAAATGACCGATAATGCGATGTAGATACACGACGAGATATGTAGGTAGCGTTAAGTGCCAAAAATCCAAAACATGAAATTTAGACTTTAATTCACGTTTTGGACTGTACTGAAAATTTTACTCTGGCAACATAAGGTCCCTTTCGTCATGTCGCGTCACATATAGTAAAAATTACTTATACCTAATTTGTTTGTTTTGGAATAACGCCCAAAACCCGTTTTTGATTAAACTTGGTAAGAAGATAGAATGTTACAGCGAAATTACTATCGGCTATATTTTTCCGGAATTTTGGAGCAGGGAGGAATATAATGGTAAAAAATTAGCAAAAACCGATTTTTTGGAAATAACCCTATAATCTTAAATCCAAATTTTTTTCGTACTAATTTCAAATCGGAAAATAGTCATTAAAAAGGCAAACTTCAGGTCAATTTTGATCAATTTAGACTGCAAAATTTTTAAAGTTAATTTATTTTTTGGCTTAAACTACCATTAGGGATATAGGTTTGAAAAATGTTAACTTAAAGGGATAAAACAGGGTAAAACTTTGTTTTTAATATTTTGGCGATGTTTGAATGAATTTTAAAATGTCGCATAAAAGTACATTTTGAAAGTCGTCGCCTTTAAGGCTTATAGCATGTTCGCACGGGAGCGTATTTACGTAATTCGCTCTCTCATTCGTAATTCACAGCCCATTTATGATGCAAATTACATAATTCGTCATACAAAATGTTGAGAGTGGATTATCTTATTTGTACGTAATCCTATTTCTGTTACCCTGTGGATTACTGCAAAATCAATGTGAGCTCTAATTTTTATCGGTTTTTTTACCATCACCAGCTTTTAAAGCACTAAAAAAAACAAATAATAACATGAACAAAGAAAAGTAAACAAGCAAAAAAGTAAAGGAAGTAAATTTAAATTATAAAATTTTAATAGAATCAAAAAAAGGAATGAAATCAAAAAAATATTGATAAGATAAAAATATTGAGTATGGTTATAGACAACCTATTGAATGTACAGGAAACATATTTGCAGCTTTTGAAAGAGCTGAAAGTAGTATATGGCTATTTTTCTGGCAACCACTCCATTTGCTTACAGCTTTTCTATTTACTGAAAAAATAATTATTTTATATATTTCTTTAAAATATGAATTTTAACTTATTTTTTCTTTCCATTCTTAACTCATGTAACATCAAACAAACCATTAAATTTAGCGACAAACAAAAATAAGAAGAAGAAGAAGAAGAACTGTCAAACCCGATTACGAAAGTGCCGTGCGAACACGCTAATCCAAATAAGTAACACCTAATTTTCACGATGATTTAAAAGACATATCTAATTTGTATTTCTTTTTTAAAGAAACTTCCAAAAACTTGATAAATTTTCACCATGTTTCTTTTTTCAGTCAGAATCAAGCGAATTCATTACAGGTGATCCTAAAAGTCCTGCTGATAACTTTTTTTTTTTTTGCTTTATAATTGTTGGATGTCAAAATTTTGTTTATTATCTTTGTTTCCATTTTGTTTTGTTTCGGTTTTTGACATTGTACAAAGTTTTTACAAAAACAAATTGCTTGTGGTTTTTGTACGAGTTGTACTTGTTGTACTACCGAGATTACCTGGAATGAATTCGCCTTGGTCAGAATTGTTTTTTTTTTTTTGATTTTCTTAGTTCCTTATTCGTATAAAAATTTTTTAAATTTTGTTATTCAACATAATTTTGATATGTTTTGAATTTTTTTTAATAAAATTTTTTTATTTCTCTATATTTTAATAAGCACTTGTCACTTTGCAATAAGAATAAAACATCAATTAAAAAACACAAATAAATTCAAGGAGGAATGTCAAAAAAAAAACACATAAAATACGATTCATGTCTTTTTTCTACCCTGCTTACTTCTCTACCCCGCTCGCTATCAAACGAAAATGGGGTGTAATAAACACAGAGAGCGAAGTAATCCAAAGCACCGTGCGAACATGCTATTACCCCCTTAAAAGGGGGAAAACTGGTAATTTTTGGAATATTTTCTCATTGGTACTGCAAAATTTGAAAAGTTTACGGCCTATTTCCGATGTGAGAAATAATTCTTTCGTTCGTAAAACTACATTCGTACAAATTCTAAGAACGTTGCTTTTGTTTTAAATGTAGTTGTTCGAAAGAAAGAATTCTTTCTAAAAACTCAAACTTTTCTTTTAGAGATCACATACAAATCAAACTTGAAACCTATTTTCTTTCACATAAAGGTAGCAAGCAATTAAAGTACATTTAAGGGCAAACAGGGTAAAAATTTGTACTTTTGGTACTTTTTTGTGAACACGTTTTTTGCAGTAATTTTGATGGTTTGTCCCCGGGCATCTCCGGAAATTAACAGCGTTTATACACATATATAGGTGAGGATTTAGTAGCACTTTTTACTGATACCCATATAAGTGACATCATATTTGAGCTTAAAGAGAAATTAATAAAGCCTTTAAAAAATTTTAAGGTCCATAACTCCTTCACAAGGTGCAAAAAACTATATCAAAAGTTTTTATGTAATAGTATTTTTCAGTGCTGTACATACAAACATTTCTGTATTTGAAATTTTAAATTATTTAAATATTTTCCGATATTGCAAAATAGAAATTAAACAAACATTGTTTTTTAAAGTTTATAAATGCAGACAGCATTAAATAAATTGAACATTTTTCAAATTAAGAAAATTTTATTTTCCAAATCTTTTTTGCCACATTCTGTACGATTTTTTTCAACTATATTAAGAGGTGAAAATAGTTTCAAACACTAATACAAACATCTAGTAGGTACCTTCACATTTAAGCTAGCTACCTGGAAAAGAGTCGGCATTCTTATAATATGGTCCGGTCCGTATGGTCGTTTGGGTGAGTGCAACTTACACAGGTCGAAACCCAATTGCATAACAGAAGCACCACAGGAGTGATGCCTGATTTTTCATTCAAAATACATTGCTAAAGGTCGGACAAGACTCATAAGTAAGATGGAGGACCCAGATGTATATACTTTGTAGGGTATAAAATCAATATCGTAAAATTTTAAACCGGGATGACAAACTTATATATAACCCTTTCCACATGTGGTGAAGGGTATAAAAACAACTAAGATAATTGCTCTTTCATTCACGTCAGGCTTAGCTGGTCAATTTTTCTTAAATTTTCTTTTGAACATGCTTTAACGTGCATACACAATAAGTTAGTGTCTTCAATTTTCTTGTTGCCAACCTTAATCTTAAACTAGACTAGGATTCTTCGAATTGACGAGTGCGGTCAATTTTGTAGTACCCCTGTTTAATTTCTTTACACTTCTGTCCTAAAAACTCAAACTTTTCTTTTAGAGATCACATACAAATCAACAGAGATGTGTTAAAAATTACCATCTCTAAAAGTTGTTTGTAGTTTAAATTAAATTTGCCGTTCAATTTCCTGTACAATTATTACAAAACATTTTTAAGTAGTAAATCGCTTTATATGCTTTTTACACTTATCACAATTGTACAGTTAAATCGTTACAAATTGATTTGAATTTTTTTTTTTTTTTGCTCTCACCGTAGTTGCTCTTTTATTTTTCGTAATACAAATATATGAGAGAAATGTGCAAAGAATACTAGACATATGTATGTATGTATGTTCTTGTGTATAGGTATAAACTTATTTTGTAAATTGAGTGAACAACACTAATCTGTATGGATGGGTAGAACAAGCCGTCATCAGGGTTTAAGTGGGAAGGAGGGAAGCACAACAAAATGAAAAACATTGCAACCAGTTCTTTCGTTCACAAGTGGTCAGACATTAACATATCAACAACAGTTTCAGTGATTCATAAAAATTGTGTTTTGATGTGTCTACTATAATTTTGTTGTCCACTCAATATATGTGTGCGTGAACATTAGGGTGTACCTTATAATGCGACTTAAATTTTTTTGTACCCATGCACTCTATTTTTTCTATTTGGATTAAACTGTTATATACAAATTCTTTTTTAAGCCGTTAACCCGTGCGACTTGCAATCGTAAAATTTTGGAATATAGTATTATTTCGTATAATTATAAGACAACATACACAACCTTGGGGGCATTTACACGGTGTCTTTTCAGACATGTCTATATTATTCATTCTCTTTTAAACATGCTTCCAAAAACGTATTGTATTTTAACGATGTCTTTTCAAACATGTCTGTTTTCATGTCTTATTGTCTAATATCCTTATACATACGAATTAAAAAATATTAAAATTCATAAAAACTCGTTTCGTGTCTATTTGACAACCCCTCTTTCTTCTCTAACCCGATCGCCTACAAACACAACAAACGTGTTTGTTAGACATGTCTTAAAAGACACCGGGTAAACTCCCTCCTTGACACACCGATTTTGTTGAAACTTTATAAATTTACTAGCATTTAACCCGCTACTTCGTTAGCGCCCCTTTTTCTTATGTGGACATATTTTTACGCCAAAGTTTGTGTTTCTAGGTTTAAACCTGCTACTTTGTTAAGGGACGATTTGTACGTCTAAACGTTCATATTTCGAAAATTTTTATTTGTATTTTTTAGATACGTTACGAATGTGAGATTTTTTTTTTCAATGTTTATTGGTTTAATAGATAGATGGCGTGGCAAAAAAGTTTAAACTACAGGTTTACTCCACAAAAGGGTCTAATTTCAAAAAAGTACCACCAAACCTAACAGCTTATTATTTTAATGAACATCAGGTTAGGGAATTTCCCGTTTTAACCTTTTTTACCCTCTAACCATAACAATTTCCAAAACTCCCATCATCGATTTCGCATTTAAGTTCAGGCGTTTAGGTCGTGCGATGATGAATCAGGCAGTAACTTTACAATTTTATATTATATAGGTAGATGAAGAAAAATGTTTTGAAAAAAATAACAGAATTAGGTACGATTTTCACCACTTAAACGTTCGAATTTCGAAATGCATCAAATTTGTATTTGTATTTTTTAGATAAGTTACGAATGTGATATATTTTTTATTTTAATGTTTATTGGTTTAAAAGATAGATGGCATAGCAAACAAGTTTTAAAATACAGGTTTTATCCGTTTACTCCTTCCGCTTATTTTTATGAAAAATAATAGGTATTCAATTTTTTTGTATCCCTTTTAGTTTAGCAGATATGAGGTTAGCAAATTTCCGTTTTTACCGCCTTTTTTCTATTGAACAACAATAAGTATTAAATTTTTTTGTATCTCCTTTAGCTCAGCAGATATGAGGTCAGCGTGATCGATTTGGCGAGAGGCCTGCCTCAACGAAAATTAAAAAAGTACCAGTTAAAGAATGAAAAAGTACCAAAAAGATCCCTCTAACAAATTCATATTCACTCAGGACTTTGCATGTTTAGTTTTATGTTTCTAGGTCTAATACTAACGGAAATTAAAAAAGTACCTGTTGAAGATAAAAAAATACCAAAAAGTACCCTCAGAGGTTCTTATCCACTCAGGACATTGCATGTTGAAGTTTATGTTTCAAGGTCCAATATTAACGATATTTAAAAAAATTTTCAGCTGTGGAACCAAAAACCTAAACTAAGAAATTAAATTTCCCTTATTTCCCCTTTTTGGTACTTTTTTCTCCCAATTGAAGCATAAAAAATATCAATATTGTAGTAGGAGCCCATAATTTAATACGTATATGTCAATAAATAAAAAAAAATGTTTTATAAAAAAAGTACCAAAAATAGTTACGCTTTTTACCCCTTAAACGTCCGAATTTCGAAAAAGTACCAAATTCGTATTTGGATTTTTTAGATAAGTTTCAAATGTGATATAACCCTTAATTCTATTTTTATGGGTTTAAAAGATAGATGGGGTGACAAAAAAGTACCAAAATACAGGTTTTACCCGTTTACTCCGTTAAAGGGCTGAATTTCCAAAAAGTACCAGACACCTGTCCGCTTATTTTTCTAAAGAACAACGATATGTATTAAATTTTTTTTGTATCTCTTTTAGTTTTAGAGATATAAGGGTACCGAATTTACCCGTTTTTGCCCTTTTTTGTTCCCTAAACATTCAAATTTCCAAAAATCCCGTCTTAGTGGATCGATTTGGGGAGAGACCAACCCCTAGTCCAAATTTCAAGTTTTTAGCTTCAGGCGTTTAGGCTGTGCGATGATGAATCAGTCAGTCAGTCAGTAACGTTACAATTTTATATATATAGATAGTACATTCTCAAAAAATAAATAACACATAATTTTTTTTATCGGTACCTAAGCATGCTTTTTAATCATATTATGTTCTAAACTAACCATAATATAGTACAAATTTTGCAGGGCTGGGACAAAAGCAATCATAATATGGCTAGAATTAACAATAATATAGTCAATGTTATTATAATTTATTTCAGCCATTTTACCAATTTGGCTATTAAACGTCAAGTTTTAATTTTATTTCGTTTTTTTCATCGTGTTACGTGTTATGTTCCACTTTTATAAGCAACCCCCGTTTAATTCAGGTTCAAGTCTGTGATTTATGTATTTTAATCAGTAATTAAAATAAAGTGATTGCGAATTTTAAGCAAACCAAGCAAGTATGAATTTGAAAAGTATTCAACTATTGTACAGAGCTAAACACTGACAATAATGTGGGTAAAGAAGTCATATTTTTTTAAGTATATGGTTGTAGCTTTATTTTATTAAAACATTATATTGTTAAATTAAACCATATTTGAAGTTTCAAGGGAGTTAAACACTTTATTGTTAAATAGTAACAAAATATGTATTATCGATCGTGGAAAAACAGTAATGTTAAAAACAACAATAGTTTGTATGTTGCTATCGCGGGACCATAATATGTGTTTTTAGCAATACTTCAACCATATTTTTCTCTGCGCGTAGATAGCATTAAATAGAAGCCAATTAATTCATAAATGATTATTAAATTTAACAAACGCCTATTTAGGAACATTTCCACCGAAAATTTATTTTTAAACCTTTATTATATTTAAAATTTTTTTATGAATAATGATAAATTTCCCAACATTAAGTCATCTATTTAACATTTTCGTACACAAATACACATTGAAAAGTATAAAATCAGAGTTCAAATATAACGTACTTCTTCCCATTGAAATTTCAACTGCAGACAAGGAACTACTTCTCTATGTACCGAAGTTGGATAGCTTATCCACACGCAGAGAAAAGACATGTTTCAATATGGTCACATCCAACAAAACCAATTTTAACGAACATATTATAGTTAATTTAACCAAGTTATTGTCACCGTCAACCATATTATGGTTAAATTAGTCATCTATCACGATGCTATTGCTATTGATGAGATGCTATTGCAAGTGTTAAACATATTTCAGTTATTATTAACTATAACATGTACGAAGGCAACCATAATATGGCTGTGGCCTCTTTATGGAGGCATTATTTAATCATATGGTTGTCGGCGACAATAATAGGTATGGTTAAGTTAAACATAATTGCCTATATTGAACAAATTTTTTATGAAAATCTTCCTAAATAATTGTTTGTTAAATTTAAAAATCATTTATGATTACGGGTGAATAAACTTAAAAATGTTCGTTAAAAATAATTTTGTTGGAGCTGACCATATTAAAACATGTTTTTTTCTGGGTGCAGCAATGAAAAGTTACAAGCAGTTTGGAAGACGATCAGTGATTGAAGTCTTGAAGGACCAGTTCAGATCCTCTGTTGTGACACAGCAGTATCGAATACGAGTCAAAATAATGGGGCTAGTGTGCTTTTGGGCAGAAGCTTGACTGAGAATTATTAGTTTTTACCTGCAGACATCATATTTACGAATTGGTAATAAAAGGTGTTTTTGAAGGGCGCTGTGAAATATGGCCCCAAATAAAATGAAAATTTACCCAAAATTTGTATGAACCTAAATTTGGGGTAATTCTTAATTATGAAAAATCACCTCAATATTTCTTATAAATTTTTACCCCAAAAAAATTAAAATTAAAATCAACACACAAAGAAAGTTATATAACAAATTTTGGTTGGGTTCATATGCCCAAAACTTAAAATTCCAAATTTTAAATCCCGGATTTAAAAATCCTAAGTTTAAAAACTCAGAATTTCAAAATGCTCAATTTTAATATCCCGAATAATTATACGGTTTTGGTTTTAAAAATCGGACGATAGATAACAAGGTTGGGCGGTCTTTCGGCCGGGAGCAATGATTTTTTCTGTATAATATAACGAACACTGGCTTCCAGAAACTGCCCCCTATCTCCCCTCGTGCATAGCTCATATGTCTATATAAATATGGAATTTTTCTAAAAATTTTTCCTCAGTAATTTTCTGAATCTAATAGCGTTGCTAGTGATATGTAAATCATTTGATTCCAGAGACGTATGGTTATTAAAAGTATTGACAATCAGAAGCATGGTCATGATGTCGTTATTGTATTAAATTTTTTCCTCTCAAATAAAGATATTTTGGCTACTTTGTCAAAATAATTGTGTGAAGTAATATTAAGTTTGTGAATTGAAGGTAGTTGGAATATTACATATTGATTAACGACAAGAATGCTGCGATACATGATCAATTCCTTTTAAAGAAAGAATTAAACGGGTGATGTTGTTGTACGTTACGGTCGGCTTTATGATATCGTTTGTTATACAACCTGTAAAAATTTCAGATGAGTACTAAAGAATCGGCAATAGATATATTTTTGCAGGTAATATTTTTACGAGGTGTGAGGCGCTTAGTAGCCCATAAACTTCGCAACATGCCATATACTTTACCACAAATTTGTGTAATGTGATTCGACGAAGTTAGAGTTCTATTAAATATTACTCCTAAAGTTCTAGCTGAATCTTCATTATCAATTCTAGAATCACCAAGAAATATATTTATCTCAAAATATATTTGAAAGCCTTTTTTTACATATTAATATACATTTTGATTTATTAGGATTAAGTCGCAAACCGTTAGCCGGTGCCCATGTAAATATTTTCCCAAGGTCATGATTTTATTCCTGTATTTTTATATAAGTTGACTCTTTGGGACAACTGAGATACAGCTGAACGTCTTCCGCATACATTTGAATTCTAGAATACGAGAGTTGTTTAGAAAGATCTTTTGCAAATAACGAGTATAGCAGGTATCCAAGGATATATATCTGTGGGACTCCTCTTGTTACTTGTAAAGGACGCGATATAGATACGGCATTTACAGCATTTGGTTCGTATAAGGGACACTCTAATGTACAAAATATACATCCATATTTATATTCTAACATTTATTTATAAAAATACACTCACTACAAGGGGAAATGCCTTGCACCGGTTTATGTGTTGCTTCGTCGTGAAAAAATGTAGAAAATTGAATTTCGTACGTGGACATTGCAATAGAAGAGTATAATTTTTTTAAATAGAAGTTATAATGCTGTTAAATGCCAAAAGCTTTTGTGTATAACTGTTTTATTCCTATTTATTATAAAAGAAATTATAAAAATCTAAATGAAAAATTAAATGGTAGTATTTTCTTTAAAGCCGATTAGCTAAAAAAATAAATAATTAAATGAATTCGCATAAAATACATGTACTTGACTTGATCTATGTTTTGTTTGAAATATTCTTATTTAATTTTCAATAAAAAGATTTCGTTCTTAGTATTGTTACGTTACTGCATTTTCAATAACGTTTTTGGTTTATTTCCTTTATAATAAACCTCATGAGGAGTTCTTTTCTTGCAGTTTTAATAAAATGAACAACACACTAAACACTTTTTCAGTTCACAAACTTTATTAAGAACCTAGTCACTTTCACAATCTTTATTTGCAGCTCTTAGAAACTAACTCACAATGGGGACCTCTATTTGCGATCAACACACTTTAATGTTTGTACTAACACTGACTTTTTAGTGCCATCTGAATGTGGTATATAATACTCTATCCCAAGTTTCGAACTATTTCCGCAATATTTGAGATTTATTATAAAACAGCTAATGACATTATGCATTAACACTATGGCTGAATTATAATTGACCTATTAAACATCATAAAACTAAAGTATACCTTAAGGCTTTACAATTATCTATATCGAAAATTTGAGAGCTACAGTGTGGTTGAAGCATAATTACGAATAACAATTTTAACATTACATTTGTACTAGAAAATTCTGTACAGTCATTATTACACTAGAAATATGCATAACTAATACGATAACAATTTAGAGTAATAAAATAACTAACAAACATAAAAAAACTAATAAACACAAGACAACTATTAAATTAAACTAATTCATAATTAAAGTTACTTTCGTAACAATATGTTCAAGCTTTGCAATGCTGAAATGTTTTTTAAAAAAACGAAAATCAGTTTAGAAATATCCCAGTTATAAATAGTTCCCCAGACCACTAGTGTGCCAATTATTACTTGGCCGAGAAATTCGAGCACACACTTTAAACATTTTGTTTGCTTAGATATTTTTACAATAGGTCCTTCAAATATCTAGTTTTTTTTAACCTGAAACATTTTTTATAATTTTTTTATTTAACATTTTAAATTTGATGAGTGCAGGGGATAACATACAAATACTCGTATACGAATATACCTATGTGTCGAATGAGCAGTCACAATTGTAGCAACAAACTGCCTGTTGTTTTTTCTCGTTCAGACTTGCAATTTTTGTTGCTGCAATTTTTAAAAATTCAGCTTTGAAATTGCATTAGTGTCCAGAATATGAAAATATAGTTTTGCAATTTATGTATTTTTATCTTGTCTTTCCTCTGCTCCTTTTAATCGCCCGTATTCCATTTAGCGTTGTCGTCATCGTCATCAATTTAATATCATAATCAATTTCAATCAATATCGACGTCGTCATCAATTCGATACAAAACTTGTATTCCATAACAGCAATGTAACGATGTCGATTGTTTATCGTTTTTTAAAGCACATCTCTAATAATTAAGACAGTTGGTTTGTTTTGTTTTTAGTTTTTAATAAAAAAAAAATTCAATTTGATGTTCGTTGCTTAAAAATGTTGTGCTATCAAAATGGTAGCTTGATTTGTTCTGAAAAATTCCCTTACTAAAGACATATGGAAGGCGTTGCACTTTTCGCCCCCGTATTAATCGACAGTGTTAATAGTGCCCTTCTGTATCTTTATAACGGCGACGATTGCCGAAAAAGCAACAAAGTTTCGCGAAAATTGCAAAAATTTGCACAAATAGCGAAATTTCGCGAAAAATGTCAATATATAAAACAAGCCATAAAATTGACTAAAAGTACCTAAAATCATAAGGAATGCCAAAAATGTTAAAAAAAAGGGTTAAATAAGCGGAAATTTGCAAAGACTTGATAATTGCGGCATGATAGTAAAGCTTAATATTTATTAAAAATGGTTAAATCTGTAAAGAATCTCACGCAAAAATCGCTTTTATCTCGAACATGGCTAAACTTCGCGAAAAATTGCAAACTTGGAAATAAACCCTTAAATTTATTTAAACTCACTAAATCGGTTAAAAACAAAATGTCGGCAAAAAATTTGCAAAAATTGAGAAAATTCGCAATAATTGTTAATATATCAAACAACCCATAAATCTGATTAAAAGTCCTTAAAACTATAAGAAATAGCAAAAATTTGATAAACAAAAATAGCTAAATTAGCGGAAATTCGCAATAATTTGCTATAAAAAAAAAAGGCATGATAGAAAAGTTAAATATTTATTAAAAATCGTTAAAGCTGTAAATAATCAGAAAACTTACAGGAAAAATTGTTGCTATCGCGAACATGGCTAAAATTCGCGAATTTCCGCTTATTTAGCCATTATGATGGACTTGTTTGCCATTCCTTATAGTGTAAGGGACTGTTAATCAATTTTATGGCTTGTTTGAAATATTAAAAATGTGTTCGAATTTTCGCTATTTTTGCAAATTTTTTTTTAATTCGACTTTATTATTATTGAAAAATTAAAAAGAAATAAAACTGTTTCGACACAAATAAGATTGACAACAAAATCAGAGTCAATTTATATTGATACAGACGTTAACATTGCGTACGGCATACCAAAAATATCGTTTCGTTTTGATGACGCTAAATGGAATAAGGGTGAATATTTAATACTTAAATACAAATACACCTTCAGCCAAGTTCAAGTTAAAAACTTCAAGATTAACAAAACAAAACAGAATTGCAGAGTTCGTGAAACTGAGTACCCCTACCCAATTTTCTTACCCCACTTACCAAAAAACTCAAGAATTGATGCAACAAAAGTTACAAGTCTGGACGATGACTAATAGATTCTAATCGTATGTTCAAATATGTCTAGTCTGTCTTATTTCAAATGTACTTACATATCTACGAGTATACATAAATTTAATCCCTAATCATGTAAAACGCAACGCAACGCCAAAGAATAACATTGAAAGCACAAACAATGTCATAAATAGTTTGCAATTTTGTTGTTGCTTTCTACAGAAATTCACATTGCGTTTTAAAATTGTAAACGCTTCATAGCTTGAGGCGTTGAAATATTTAAAACGGTACATTAATTTCTGTAGAAAGCAACAAAAAATTACAAAATATTTATGTTATTCTTTGGCGTTGCGTTGCGTTTTACATGATTATGGCCTTAATGTATGTATGCATTCACTTTTAGAGAACGGAAAACTAATACGGAGAATTAATTTTTTGACGTGAGCGTGCATGAACGTGGCACTTAAAAAATGTTCGTGCAAGTTACATATAATAATACTACCCCGGATATATTTGACAATTAATAGAAACAATAATATGTAAACCTGTTGCATAAGTAAATTAAAATAATAAAAACTGAATAAATATTTAATTTCATTGCATTGTCGGTCATACGGATAAATTTATAAAATGTGTTTACCAATAAAATTGCAATTCTGTAACTAATTGTTTATTGTTAATATTTTTAACCAATCCGATTCATGCTATTGCAACAGGTACTAAAAATTAAAAGAAAAATAAATGTATATAAGGATTTTTGTAGTCTTAGTTCGTCCTTCAAAAGTAAAACACAATAAAATATTAAAATAATACGAAGAAAATTTTATTTGGTTTTTTTAACCGCAACAATATAAAAAAAGAATTGCATGAAAGTACGTTAAGTAAATTATGTAATTGTAATAGGTATAAAATATTTTTTAATAAATATTAGGTGCGTTCGTTTACCCCAAAATTTGCACTAATTTGTGCAAGTTTTTACTGGATTTTGCTGAAATGCGTTCGCTTACACAAAAATTTGCAAAAGAGAGCATCTACTGAGAGAGTAAAGTGACAGTTGTAAGCAAAGAGTCTGCAAATTTTTACTGAACAAATTTTTACCAGTAAAAACCAGTAGAAAACTAAAACATATGTTTCATTTAAGTAAACAAACAAAAGTAAGCATACAATTTGTAATAAAAACATTTAAAAGAACAAAAGCTGAATTAAAAGTGCAACAAAAACCAAAAATATTTATTACATCCTAAACAATTTTACTTACCACTTTGTGCCTATTAATATTAAGTTTTCTTTTTTTGGCATCCATGGTAAAATTTGTGTTAATTGTTCAATATTACTTATTTTTGTTTTTGTTTACATTAATATTTTAGAGATGTAAAGCTAATGAATATATGATTACTTCTTATTGCATATTATTGAGGGTACCAAATATCAAAAATCAAATATTGATGTAGTTTCGTATGTAATTCAACTAGAAACAAAATTAAAAGTCATGTACAAAATAAACAAGTCTTAAAACTTGCACAGAAGCTCATTTAATAAATAAATTTGCTACGAATTTATAATCATTACAGTGCATTTCATCAAGTACCAAAAACATTATGTACTGGGTAGTCTAAACAACACATATTTTACAACACTAAGCTTTTTAGCGATCAGCTGTTTGAATTAACCTGCAAGTTTTTGCAATTTTTCCGTTCGTTTACTTTTTTGTGCAAGAGCCATTTTTGAGAGTAAAATTTTAATATTGCCCAAAATTTACTCAACTACTGGATTTTACTGGAAAAGTAAACAAACGCACCTATTATTACATATAAATTTACACCCAATTTTCACGATGATTTTTTCCCCTATTTTAAAATCATGTCTTTATTTGTTTGATAGTGAGCGGGGTAGAGAAGTAAGCAGGGTAGAAAAAAAGACATGAATCGTATTTCTGTGTTTCTTTTTTGACATTCCTCTTTGCACTTATTTGTGTTTTTTTAATTTCTGTTTTATTCTTATTTCAAAATGACATGTGCTTATTAAAATATAGAAATATAAAAAATTTTAATTAAAAAAAATTCAAAATATATCAAAATTATGTGGAATAACGAAATTTTAAATATTGTTACGAATAAGAAACTAAGAAAAAATCAGCTCTGACTGCAAAGAAAAGAAACATGGTGAAAATTTAACAAGTTTTTGGAAGTTTCTTTAAAAAAGATATACAAAAAAGACATGTCTTTTAAATCATCGTGAAAATTGGGTGTTATTCGAATAACATTTTACAACCCTGTTTATATATTTTTTTCACTGTTCAGCACACAAAAATAATGTATGACGCGTGTTGTTCTCTTATATTTTCTTTTCCTGGTCTTTTTTCATGTTAGTGTTGCCAGGAAGTAAATTTCATAACGTGTTAAAAAGTTATGTTCAAGAAACAGTACAAAACCTTGAAATTTTTTAATTACTTACCGAATAACATCGGCAGGATTACAGAATAAGGCGGTTCATATACTTGCAATATAATTATTAAATTTTTCGTATTGTAGAATTATATCGCCAATGTGTACGTGATATTTGAAAGTGGCACAATATATTTGTAAAAATCAAAAAACTTTTGATTTTTATTCTGCAACGAGAAAAAATACAATATACTGTGAAATGTGTTGGTAAGATTGTAGAATGTTGTTTGGCTTATATTTTATGTTTATCTTTTTATTGAAAGTTGCGCAGCGCTATATTTTAATTGAAACTGTTGTGCCACTTATTGTATAATATAGGGAAAATGGAAATAATATGGAGAAAAACATACAATAATATTGTATGATGGATTGGAAGCTTAATATTTCTTAGTTCGGCTTATGTAACGGGTATGCGGTAGTTTAAAAAAATATATAGGGAAAAATTAAAAAAATAAGTGTTTATTTTAAATATTTATTTAGTCCCAATTCATCCGATGCAAGCCTTAGTGAAAAATTGTCACATTTTCTTCTTTAAACTATCTTCGGCGTTCACGTGTGGTCTGGTGGTTACGTATTATTAATATATATATATCAATACTCTGCATTTTACTTAAAAACCTAGAACCAGCATTGAAATATTTATATGTAGCATATAAATTGAAAAGACAATTTTTTTTTGTTTTTAACATTAAAAACCAAAGATTTGCTATTTTGTTGGATTTACAACAACACAGAAGAATACATTAAAAATAACAAAGGAGATTTTTTAAATGCGTATGATTTTTCTACTAATAAACGATGAAATTTTCTATAAAATAAATATTCTTCAACATTTTTAATTTTTCGAATTTATTCCAACAAAAAACTAAGGTAAAATGTAACAAGAAAATACAATATAATAGTCTGGTAGTGTATAAAGTCATTTCTAAAAAAAAAAAATTTAAGAAACAGAGCTATTACAAAAAGCTTTATAAAATACATAACTGAAATTTAACTCATAGAATAAATTCGAAAAATGAAAAATGTTGAATATAATAAAGTTGCTTATGAAAAAGAAATACTTCCCAATATCTTTAAATATTTTTCTTTTAAACATATGTATATATCAAGCATTAAGTTCAAAAAAAGCTGATATGAGTAAACCTTCAACAAGCGCGAAATTAGTAGATTAATTTCGCTGTTGACGGAGATGAATATTGAATAGGCATTGATACTAAAATAACATTGGTGTGAGAAAAATGATATAAAGCAACAACATGAAAATTGCCAACAAAAAACGTCAAAATAGTCAAATTGACTAAGCAAATTCGTCAAAATATCATCTTTGCAAAAACCCACTAAATTTTCATAAGTTTTATAAATTAATTGTTATTTTTAATTTTAGTTGCTAATACAATTTTAATATATACTGCCTGTTATTAAAATTAAAATAAAAATTTTCGTATAGAAACTTATTATTGAAGTAACACAAACAAACATTTTTCAAAAGTATTGTCATTCATAAGAAATGTAAGAAAATAAACTAAAACCAAAAATATCAAACATACATTTTACACGTCAAAAATCCTGCTAAGGCACTTAAGTCTGGTAAACACCAATAAAGTCAGACCTTCTGAAAGAAAAGTTTCATTGTGTGACCCCAGACAGACTAAAGAGAGTGGTTGTAAAATGACTGTATTAAAAAGTACTAACTGATCAAATAGAACTCTGAAATATATGCATTGTGCTATAAACAATCGTATTTTATATGATGAACAACTAAGATATGAAAATTACTGCCAATCAAATAAATAAAATTAAAGAAGCTAAGATAAAATGTGAAATTATGTTCAAAACATGTATAAATTTGAACAAAATTTGTCTTTTGAAAAATCGTCAAATTTAGGGTATAAATCGTCTAATCGTCAATAGACCATTTTTCTCCCTAAAAATCTTTAAAATCACGTTAAATCGTCAAATCTGGCAGCTATGGTTACAGATAGCCTTGTACTAAAACTCTACCTCTTCAACCCTTCGCCAACAAAAATCATCGACGTTAATTACATTTTTATAATGGGTCAAAGGAAAATCCCTTTTCAAGTACTGAAAATTGTAAAACGGCATCACTGTTTCATAATATCTTTTCGCAAAACGTCATGATGACATAAGTAAATAAACAAAACAGACTGATTAAAATAATAAACAAAAAAAGACATACATATAAAATTTGTAAATTTTGATACATTTCAAGGCAAAAATATAATTATATTTGTAATAAAAAAACTCATAAATAAAATTAAAAAAAGTGGTCAAAAATTGTGCGTGTTAAAAAAATTAATTGTAAAAATTTTAAAAATAAGGGAATGCAAATTTTGTTGACAACAAAAAGTTAATGTTCATTATTTTCTGTAATCGAAGTGCTTTTTTAGTTCTGTTTATTGAAAATTTAGAAAAAAATTATGAATGCCAAGGAAATTCTTATGAAAGCGGTCCAGTGTGACCAGGCAGGTCGTATATTAGAAGCACAATGGAATTACCAAGAAGGCATACAAATTCTTATGGAATTAGTAAATGGTAAATGAAATAAAAAAAACAACTAAATTGGTTTCGCGAATTGTTGATTGATTTAGAAGCAGATCCAATTAGCGACGCAACTCCAAATAAAAACAAAATTACCTATAGTGGTAGATAATTGAAAAATAAGAATAAAATATAAATTGACATAGTTTTGGAGTTATGGACCTCTTAAGTTTTCAAATACATACTTACATATGTTCGATTTTTCACTGCACTCCTGACCTTATCCGGCAGTTATTAGTATAATTTCAAATAGATCTTTCAGAATATACGAAATTAATTACACATTTTTCTACTCTTTAACTCCCATTACGGTTTTTACAAAATTTTACATCAAAAGGTTACGGAAGTGCACTTGGTAAATACTTGTGTAGTTTATTCCAATAAAAGTGCAAAAAATAAAAGTAAATTAAACAACAAACATCGGCTTTTCTAACTCAGGCTTTTCTGCATAGCTGGCCTTCGGCCGGACGCAAGGATTTTCTCCTGTATGGTATATCAAAGACCGGTTACGCTAGCTAAAACTTTTCTCCATAGTCATTATTATGCTTACTAAAAACTTGTATTTTCGCAAACTCATCCCCAATTTTGAATGCCTTACGATTTTTAGTTTAAATCTAGCTTATCGACGCAGTTCCAATTAAAAAAGTACCTAGGGTGATAGAAAATTGAAAAATAAGAAGAAAAAATAAATTAAAAAATTGGCGCAAACGCTTAGTTTTCGAGTTATGGACGTTTAATGTTTTCATAATAATATGCGATTTTCCACTACGTTTCCAAACATATAATGCTAATATTTGTATCATTTCAAAGCTTTTCACTAGTGGGACGAGTTTGCAAAAAATACAAAAGTTCTTAGCAAGCATAATAACAAATTTATTCATTTTTTTATAAATGTTTAATGTCTGTATATACTACATACTAATGTATTTTATAATTTTAATTAAAATAAAAGTAAAACCTTCTTTATGTTTATGTTATACCTACTAATGAGGAGAAAATCCTTGCCCATGGGCAAAGGCCGGCTATGCAGAACAACTTTAGTTAGCGAAGCCACTGCTCGTTATACCATGGAGGACAAAATCTTTGCGACCGAAGGCTGGCAATGCAGAGAGTATTTATTTAGCGAAGTCGGTATTTGTTATAACATAGTGGAGAAAATCGTGCGCAAGGCCGAAGGCCGGCTATGCAAGGATGCTTTAGTAAGCGAAGCCGGTGTTTGTTATACCATAGAGAAGTAGATCGTTGCGTCCGGCCAAAGGCTGGCCATGCAGAGAAGTTTTTTTGCGATGCTGGTGATTGTTATTTTATAATATTTGTATTACAATTATATTTAAAGAAACTACATTCTTGCCATGTGCACTTCCGTAACATTTCGACTTAAAATGAAAAAAAAACATGTGAGCTATAGAGTTTACAATTTTGAAATAAATTTTGTATATTCAGATAAATCTGTTCAAGAGCTTTATATATATACGTTTAGAATTGTCACATATTTCTATCACATATTTATATGAAAACTTTAAACGTCCATAACTCGAAAACTAAGCATTTGCGCCAATTTTTTATTTTATTTTTTCTTCTTATTTTTCCATTTTCTATCACCCTAGGTACTTTTTTTTATTTAGAGCTACATACGTCGGTAAACTCGATTTGTTCCAATTTTTTAATTAACGGGCATGTTCTGACAATCACAAAAAGCCTAACATTTTCAATTCTGACTTGAAATCGTATAATAGGTGTTCTGTAAATCGCAAGGAGTTTGGCGACTTCAAATTGCAAAAGTATGTTAAAGGTAAATAGAATATTATTAAAGGTAGCGATTTACTATCCTACACAATTCACATGAAAATCTGACGAAATTCTATCCGACATAAAAATATATCCGCAAAATATGATGTCAATACCACACTATCCTACAAAAAAGATGCAATCTCAAATGACTCAGCTACTTTACAAGAAAATGCAACTCTGATCGCATAGAATCTATCATTTTATGAAAATTTTCATAAACAAGTCGGACAGAATTGTCAAAAACATCTGTCACTCAATTCATTTTTAAGCCACACTGTCATACATTAGCTCTGTTTCTTTACTCTACTTTGGGATCCCTCGGGATCCCAATTTGCACGAAAAGCGTTCCCGTACTTTAAATTTGTGTAAAAGAGAGCGAGTTTGAGAGAATAAAATTCTTCTTCTTATTGCACGAAACAGCCCAAACTTTTTCTTCGTGTAAATTGTTAAACAGCTGTAAAACATAAACAAACCAAAAAAAGGTATAGAAAAAATGCTAATGAACAAATTTTGGAAAGTATTGTGGAATAAAATAGTGTTATTAAATAAAAAGGTTTCATATTAAAATATCAAGAAAAATAATGTAAGTTGTTGTAAAAGTGTTTGTATTGTTCTATTTTTGTTAATAGTAGTTTATTTCGACAGATAATATACAATTTTTCAAAAGTGGCGAACTTTTTATTGGTTTGTTAAGACTGTCAAAACACTTTTGACTTTTTATTTTGTGCTTAAAATGGTTTTTTCTGTTCCCGTACTTTTGGGTAATTTTGTATCATTGTGAGAGAAATTTATGCTTGCTCTCATTTTCACGAACTTTACCCAAAAAGTAAAGAAACAAAGCTATTATGAGAACATACATACATAAGCAAACTATTGGCTGAGCCGTAGACCGTACCTCAAAAAAAGTTTCCCCGTACACCCTCTAATACATATAAAGTATATTTGCATGGAGGTTTCACACATTTTTTTTTTGCCGAATGTATGGATCGCCTTTCTATCTCTTAGGCATTTACAGTCCGATCTTAAAATATTATATATCAGTGTTTTTGTCTGGAGAATACCAATATTTTGCCCTTAGGGGCCATTGACCTCAAGTATCACGTTTTAATATTTTTCCACCAGATCTCTATTTGTACCACCCTAATGTCAGAAAATTAAAGCTCGCAAGAAACTATTAAACTTTTTCTAAAGAAGTAATTCGATAATTTTATGAATCCTCCTTGCTCTACATCCTAATACAAAGTAAAAAATGTATTAAAGAGTTTTACAATCCATAGTTTGCTTATTGTTTGATAACTGTTTGATAACGTTGATAATTTTCTTGGTGCACTTCGGGACAAATACCATTGTAAAAATCAACACGGTTGCATTGTAGAATGCTTAAAAAGGCGAGTTTCTCTGCCAACAGATGTTTTGAAACGCACCCATACTGTCTGCAAGTTCTGCGTCTCTTATACCATTGAAAAACATGATACAAAATACAGTATTAAAGTATCCCACAGTTCTATAATTCTTCCAAAGAAGTCCATCTTGTATAACAAACACCTTATATCTTATGGGGTGGTACAGAACAGTATACCTGAAAACATTACCAGTCATTACGTTAGCGCCGTTTGTTGCCAATCCGATAAAATATTTTAAAGGAATATTGTTTATTGATAAGGAGTTTTTATAAGAACAAAAATTTTAACGGCATTTGACTTGGTAATCTCAGATGACAAAACTATCCTATATAAAACTAACACCGTATATGCTACTAACGTAATACATTTCATTTCACTGCCACATCCATAGTTTCATCAACAATAAAAAAAATTGTGTTTTGTAAAAAAGATATTAGATGTGCACTTGCTGCTTTGCCGACCAAAATTATGTTTGGCCTACCATCCGACCAAACGCAAAACATCCGACCAAATTTGGTTCGGCAACCCTAATCCCATACGACTTCAACGTTTTTTTGAAATTTTTCTGAACGCTAATACTTTTCATTGGATCAGGGCTGCATTTTAACAAAAGCATATTCATGTCTGATAGTGTGACTACAAACTGTAATGTTACATTATATTTTTTGACAGTCACAACAAAACTCATTAGATTAGATTAGTGTGAACTAGCCTTAAGTAATTACGGCAGATCGCAAGCAAAGCGCACAAGTTTCAGAACACACTTATGTAAATAAATCTGGCGTTTTGATATTTCAAATCGTGCAATTGTCAGAACATGTCCGTACATTTTGTATGACCAGACAAGCCTCAGAAATGTAGTGGAAAATCACTAATAAAGGGTGATTAATCGTGAGGCTTAATTTATAATATAAAATAAAAAACATAAATTTTAAAGCGAACTTAAAATTTTTATTAACAGCTAAAATAAAAATTTATGGTATTTACTGTTCGAAAATTATATCATGCAAATGATGGTCATGACTACATCTAAGGTGGTCCATTTGGAAGGTCCAATTTTTGGCGACGCGTTCAAACATAGCGACGTATCTCGCGAATAAAACGTGCACTGTTGCCTTCCGAAGCGTCAATGCTGGCTTTTTCCTGAAGACCTCAGACTTTACATATCCCCAGAGAAAAATGTCGAAAGGTGTGATATCGCAAAACGTGAAATTAAGTGCTCACCAAAATGATTTCTTAACAAGGTTATTGTTTCACTCGCTGTATGGCTCGTAGCGCCGTCTTGTTGAAAACAGGGCTGACCGATACCATGCGCTTGAATTTCAGGAAATATATAGTCCGTAAACATGGAGCAATAATGGTTACCATTGACGTCAACCACACCATTTAAGCATTCCTACGACGATCAGTTCTACGCACCGGAACGACTCGGAGCCATACGGACTTCGACCAAGGATTGTCACCTCAGCCGCTACACGCCAAGTATGACGGAGTAAAAACTAATCCCAGACCTTAGTTCTGCTCAGTTTGCCAAGACCCATTATATCCTAGCGGAACATCAGTTATGTGTGACATCTGCAGTTAGTGGTGACGCTACTATAACAACAACAACACCATGTAAATGGATGTGATGGTAGCTCAGGGTACTCTTCGGATTCTCATCAGACCAAATACGCCAATTTTGTTTCTTATCAGACCAAATATGGCAATTTTGTTTATTAACGCATCCATTAAGTCAGAAATGTGCTTCATCACTGAACAAAATTTCACGATAAAACACCGGATTTTCATTGAGTTTCGAATGAACCACCTCAGACGTAGTCATGTCCAAAATTTACATGATATCATTTACAAACAATTAATGCCATAAATTGTTTTTTTAAGCGATAATAAAAATTTGAAGTTCACTCTGAAATTTATGTGCTTTATTTTATATTATCAATGAAACCTGAGGATGAATCAACTTTTATATGTGAAAATTTCAGAGGTCCATTACACGAAAACTATGGGCTTGTGTCACTTTTTTCACCCTAGGCACTTTTTTATTCGAAGCTGCGTTTAGATATAAGCCATGTCTAATTCTAAAATAAATTGTGGTTTAAATTTACAGTATGTGTAACACACCAATATTCACCATTTTTATACCATTTATAAAGTTTTTTATTTAAAGATCAGTAATTTATAAATTTTGGGCAAGAAGCAATTGGTTTGGGTGTATGTATTAATCGAATTTTAGAGTCCTTGCACCGCTAAAAAAAAGTCAACACTCAGTTTTCTAAGCATTTCAATAAAATAGCACAAATCATATCAGATTTACTGCAGAATTTAACATGGTCTTAATATCACAAAATAATGCGGTATTATAATCAAAATAAATATTGGAATAATATTTTAGTTTACCAGTTGGTCACTTTTTTTTCGTCAAATATTTTCTAAGTATGACCGTAGCTTAAGTCATTTAAGTAATCAAGTGTACTTATAATAAACTATTACTGTAACCGTCAGTTGACAATATGTTATTTGACAGTTGTACTAAAAGTTAAACATTGGCCGTTAGTGTGTTATCTCTTAAAAATATGTATACACCTATTAAATTTTTGACGTCCTACACGTAACCACTAGTTTTTGCAAATCGTTTGCTGGATCAAATATCGTTTAACAGTTTCTTAATTGAATTTTACAATTATCTTTTTACAAATAAAGATAAGGAAGCCAATAGAAATTGTTAAAAATAAAGCTAAAATTTGATCAATTTGCTGGTCATGCTTTTTTGGATTTGTTTGTAAAATATTTGTTAGGTCTGAACATAACTTTAGAAAAGTTAATACTTTGGAAAAATTAACAACCCTTGGCACATTTTGGTTAACTTTTTCGCGATTCTATTGTAATTTTGTGTAATACAGTAATAAATATCAATTATATTAATGTTTAAATTTTTAACAGCCTCTTGCCCAAAAAATATTTTTAGACAAAAAAAATTCAAACCAAAAAAAAACCGGAAAAGATTGGAGGCTTATACGTATTGTCCATTTGTTTCCAAACTGTAACTTGTTTGTGTTTTTTTTTAATTAATTTTATAGACGAAAATGATGTGGCTAAGAAAAAAGTTTTCTATGAGCGTATAAAAGAATACATTGACCGGGCCGAACAAATTAAGGACCGTGTACAGAGACACACTTCACAAGGAGAACTAGTTACTCATGTTCCCATTGATGAAGGCTCCACTGGCAATAGCTACAAAAGTCTATTTGGAAAATATGTTAATTCAGATGTAAAAGAAGTGCTCCTTGAAGAACCATATCTCGTAGAAAGATATCAGGTATGTTCTCAATTATTCATCGATAAAACAGGCGTAATATAAAAAATTGCTTCAAACCTTTAGGAAGCAGTCAAGAATAATAACTCGAGCAGTTAAAAAAAAGTTGCATCTGAAAGTGTTCAAAAATAAAAATTTTTGTTCTTTTCAATATCATATATTTAACTTTTTTAAATTGGCTCTAAATGGGTTAACAATTTGTGATCTTTTAAATATGAATAATATTTGAAAGCACTTTCCAACGATCCATATATTGTTGAGGTCTACTTTATATTTTAAGAGATATTGAAAAAGATCTTTAAAATTTGAATGGTCCATAAGTCCCAAACCAGATACGCTGGTGGGAAAATACAAGGTTTTCATGAACTTCTTTCTATTAGAATACTATAAAGTTATATTAATACCAATTTGGTATTTGAGTTAGTTTTCTAGATTTAAGCCAAACTTTTTATATAGATATCTAATATTCACGAATATCAATCTAAATTTAAAAAACAGATTTTGTCGTATTTGTTTTGTTATAAAATTCAACTAAAATCTATTAATTTCTAAAAAAAATTAGTAAGATATTTGTGGATTCTCTCTAGTTTTTGATTATCAGTTTTTATCTTTACATATTTTCTTGTAATTTTAGTATTAAATATAATTATAAGGGCGACAAATTGTTGGAAATATGTAGTTAAATCAAAATAATTTGCGTTAAACGCATGCAATAGTGCGACTGTGATTGAATTATGTCATAAACACCAGAAATATTCAGGAGTTCTCATTCGGCTTTGTCCATTCAGTTTTTCTAGAATCAATAGATTACGGAAATAATTTTTTTTTATAGTAAAATTGCCTTAATTTTGAAAATTTCGTTCGTCTTTATGACACTTAAATGTAGGAAAGAACATTTTCTTTCGATACAGAATTTTAAAATTCTATTTTTATTTAAAAGATGTAGAAAATGGTAGAAGATAAATCGATTTAGATTTCAATCGAAAATAGATTTTTTGATCGACTTTTCTTATTTTGTTTTGTTAAATCGATTAATCGCACCTTAAAATCGATTCTAAAATTGTTTTAAATAAATTTGACTTGACGATTTTGTAAAAAAAAAACTTTCTTTATTAATGGACTGACTGCTAAGCTGTTTCTTTCCTGAGTTATTATTAGTTTAGCTTTAGAAAAAAACTTTCACAGGGCACTGATATAGCAAAGATGCATAAATATTTCCCAGCAATTTCGTCTGTTTTTGGATAAATTGCTTGATGTTTCTCCACCCCTTCTTGTTGATTTAAATTTTGATCTGATCCCGGTCTGTTTAAATATTGGCATAATATATCAGGAATGTTATTGATCAAATCAGGGTTTATTTCGTCTTTTTTTCTAAAATATTATCGTGCATTGCCCAAAGCCTACTTTCAAAGTTTGGTTTGATGCGAATGCGTTTATGACTGTTTTGTTCACTGTCTATTGATGAACTTAATTTCTAAAAAACAAGTGTAACATAAAGGTTGGAAGCATATAGAGTATTAATAACAAGTAAAACTACAACTGTATTTTACTTCAAACTTGTAAAACTTCTTTAGGTACATAGGGATTCAAACAAAAAACAAGTGGAATGTTTGTTTCCATGAAATTTTTATTCCTCTCGAAGGCAAACATGCTATTGTAAAACTCCCGTGAACAATTTTTCGCGCTATCAGTTCTCAGTGAATGTAAAAAAGAAGAAATAGGTCCGTTTGAGTACTTTTACAGTAAAATGCAGTAAATGAGTAAACTTAAAAATTTGCTCTCACAAAAAGCTGTTGTCCAAAAAAGTACGCGAACGCAAAATTTGTAAAAATTCGTAAAATAAAGGCAACTAATTGATGGCAAATAATTGAAGTGTTGAAAAATGTTTACACTTTCGACTACTTAACTCGTTTTCTTATCGGTACTCGATTAAATACTTTTTATAACACGAATATTTTTGGAAAATACAAACAAATTATTTTATGTAATCTTTAATATTTGTTTGTCTTTTATTTTATTTGAATTTGCTAATTTGTGTCCGGCAAAATTTGATCAATAGTACACGAATACTTTTTTTTACTATTGATAACTTTAAAAACAAGGGCTGTTCTAAGTACCCGAGTACTTGACACTTTTACATCTCCAAAAAATTAACATAACAAAACAAAGTTTCAAAAGTTGGTATTTAGCCATATAAAATCTTCACAAACAAGTTAAATTAATTAATATTTATTCATTTTTGGTTTTTATTTTAGTTTTATTTCAACTTTTCTTTTTTTAAACAATTTTTTCACATTTTGTATGCCTTTTGCTTGCTACTTTTGTTCATTTACCTTTTGAAACATGTTTTTTTGTTTTACTAAATTTTACTGCAAAAATTTCTGCAGTAAAAATTTGTAAATACTCAGTCAAGAACTGTCACTTTACGCTCTCAATTTGTGTTCTCATTTACTGTATTTTGTGTACGCGAACGCAATTTAGTAAAATGCAGTAAAGTTCAGTAAAAAATAGTAAAAACTTTTGTGTTCTCGAACGCAGCTAATATTAAAAAACATTAAAAAGAAAAAAAAAAAATTTTTTTTAAAGAAAATTTAAAAAAAACAAAATAAAATATGTTGTATTGGAGTGACAGTTTGATTGCAAGATTAGCTTATTGTGGTAAAATAATTTCTAAAATTCTGCCACCACGTCTTCGAAAAGCTTCATAACTCCACAATCGACCTGTTTTTTGAATTTTGTTGAACAATATACATATACGTTTGTGCCTCTTTTAACGGATCTTGACCTTAAACTTAATTTTGTAAACTTTAATATTCGAATTATGAGAAGAGTTATTTACATAAATGTTTTGTTCCCCAGCAAAAATAAAGTGAGAAATTCAAAGGGAAAAGTGAACAAATTACGAGGGAAAATTTTTTTCACTAAATCAACTTTTTTCATGGGAGTTTTTCATGATCGCAAATACGTGAAAAGGGAAAAAATTGCGAGGGAAAAATTATTTACGATAGTGGTGAATATCTTAAATAAATGTTAAGAAATAAGGAATGCAATATCATAAAGAGTGTAAATTAATAGCATAAAGAGTGTAAATGATTAAATAAATAAATAGATTAGTTACCAATTTGGTTACGTCGTTAAAGATGGGTGCATGCAAATGTAAAATCCCCAATATAAAATATAGAAGCCATAACAAATCGTCAACGGCATTTTTGCAAGTGTCGCGAAAATCTTACAATGCAATAAGAGCAAAGTTGTCGCTATATTTCCTTTATATAGGCATTTATAACCAAATGAGCCATGATGTTCTCTATTTCACCTGATGATGTTATTCAATTGAAAACGTACTAAATTTTTATTATTTGTATTTAGCATGATAATGTCTCTTGATTTTACATTTTACTTAAGCGACATTAAAATTAATCGTTCTTAATCGATTTTCATTAACATACGTGTTTTAAAAATTTTGCTGATGTTGCTTTTTTATTAAAGTAAGAACAATATATAGTATATAGTTCAGCTATCAAATCAGATCATAAAGAAACAGAAAATTTTTTAGAAATGAAGTTTTCCTTCACTCTGTATCTCAATTTTATTAAACTGTGCCGATTGTAATAATTAACAAAGTTTTTGTGTTGTATAACATAATTTAGTATTTTAACCTAATAAAATACGTTAAATTAGTGCAGAAGTGTTTAAAATCTGCGTAGAAGTCTTTGAGGTTCTCCAAACTTTTAATAAAAGTGCTTAAAAAAGGAAGCTTAACCCCAGTAGAAAATAAATTATAATTAAATATAATAGGATTTTATTTGGACAAGCAGTAACTTTTTTATTAAAAAAAAAATAGTCAAACCAATAGCCTCATTTCAGACATTTAGTAAAGAGAGTGGAAACAACTTTGCAGTTTTGTGTTTGTTTATTAGGTTTACCATATATAACTTGATGTGACTTGATGAAGAACTATATAGAACTCAGACGATGTACAAGTGGAGACTTCAACACTCTGGGGGAGGTCGGTTAATAATTTTTAGAGGAGGCTCTTAAATTTTAAGATATCCTAGCATTAAAGCTATAAATGGATAGCCAAAAACTTGTAATTAAAATAAGTGCTGGTTCATACTTAAAGTTTTAGCCGTCAAGTCTTAAGATTTTAGGAGAGAGAGGAAAAGGATTGGTAAAATATTTTCCCTTCTCTCCTAATAGCTCAAGACTTGACGGATTAAACTTGAAGAGTGTGTACCAGCACAAACAATATAAAAGAAAAAAATAAAAATCCAACATTTTTTGGTAGCAACTTGAAAAGAGAAATAAAAAGAGACACGTGTCTTAAAAATCATTTTCGAAATTATGTGTAACATGAACAGCTAAATAAAATAAACATATTTGACGTTCAATTTTGGACACAATATATACTTACATATATACTAGAAATTATATATGTATAGGTATAACGATTTTCTTTTATTTCAGTTTCAAAATTTAATAACATTTTTTGAATTATTGGTTAAACAAAGCTATAACTTAAAGTTTATAAGCCTGATAACAAAAGAAGATCCAAAAAATGCATCCAATCAGCAAAATATCCTGCAACAGATTAAAGGCGATTTGGCTAAACGCAGCATAACTCTAAGTATTAAATTTGAAAATTCCTTACACGACCGTAAAATAGTGTAAGTTAGTTTTTAATTCCATCTATTTTTTTTTAATCTATTTTTTTTTTTTTTTTGGAAATATTTTATCATTTTTTCAGTTTAAGCAATGGCTACATAATTAAAATTGGTCGTGGCCTTCACTTTTTTAAGGCAAATAATCCTTTGTTTTCCTTAGGCCTTACCGATTACGATTTCCGCAGATGTTTACAAACCGATGTGGATATTTGGCGTACTAAAAATATTTCTTAAAAATTTCACATTTTGGACTTTTTTTTAACTTAAATTAAGTTTATGTGAACTACATCTAAATATTGTATTCTTAATGTTTTTGAACAAATAAAAGTTTATTTTATATAGTTTTTATACCTTTTTAATTTATTTCTTTTATTTTCTTGCTCTGAAAAAGTGTATTTTTTGTACAAATAATATTAATGTATTCATTGTATTTTTGTCAACATTATTATTGATTAAATTCTTTTATGGTCAGCCAGTGGACGCCAAAAATATTACTTTTTCAACTTTAAAAACAGGAAAAATTAATATTTATTGTAAGTGGGATGAGTTTTTTTTTTTAGCTGTTGCGTGTATTTTTGGTTCACGGTTAAACTCTAATGGAAAATAATACAAAGGTAAAACAAAATTAAGACAAAGCTGATATTGGTGGTATTTGAAAGGACAAAAACAAAAATATTAAATCAAAATTAAAATGAAATAGAAAGAAAAAAATTAGTTACCATTAGTTATTAATTACAAAACTATTTATTACAGTTGAACTTACCTATAATGAATCTGCATGGTAAGAGAAAACTCTCTTCATTATATGGGAGAAGTTATATTTATTTAACTTTTATTTCACATAAAGAGCTATTTTAGTTTGGATTACACTCTTCCATGTTTCGCGTACAGTGGCAGAAAATTTTTTGTTATCGCCGATTTCAAAAAAATTCTAATGCCATTCGATATCAAACATATAAGAATTAAGATATCCAAAAAACTGGGTAAAAATATTGGTATTTGTGGCAGTGACATGTTGCTGGAAACAAATATTTTATGTAATTATAGAAAAAATTTAATTTTTTTTTAAATTTGATCAGAATTTAATTATGATTTCTCGCAAATTATTATCAATATTGGGTTGTGGGTTATTTTTATTATATTAGCGGGATAGCAATCTTTGAGAAATGGTTCATTGTCTCACTGTACCACTTATACCTGATGTGTTATTAAATGTTTTCCAATTTTTTTTCCAATCAAAACAGAAACAAAGATAATAAACAAAATTTGACATCCAACAATTATAAAGCTAAAGAAAAAAAGTTATCAGCAGGGCTTTTAGGATCATCTGTAATGAATTCGCCTTGAAAAATATATAAAAATATTAATACTTTTCGAAAGAAAACCTTGTGAGTCTGCTTGTAGAATCAAATTTTAGTCAATTTGACATTTGTTTCTTCCACATGACATAAAAAAAATATAATAATTAATTCAACACACCGATTTTTATAAAATTTGAAAAGTATTGTTTTCTAATATGTCCATAATTTTCTGGAAAATTTAAATAAAAATCGAGTGGAAAATGGTAAGAGTATTGCTATTTTCGAAAAAAAATCACTTCCGGGTTTGGGAATTTGGGGTATTTATTTATTTATTAATCAAAAATTGGAATGCTTTTATTCATCTGCTTTTAAGATCTTTTCGGCCTACATACTTCAAGTTTTATTATGATATCTCTATCCATGTCAGATTCATGGAACGTCAAACATTAAAATTATTATTTCTATAGTGTAAAAGATTGAAAGGGCCTTTAATATGAGTAAGAAAATAGTAATTTTAAGTTTTGACATTCTATAAAGCAGACATTAATAAAGATATAATAAAATTTGGAAGTTATGTAGATTAAAATGTTCTTAAAACAGTGCATTAAAAAACATAAGCATTTAAAAAAAATCTCAAGTATTTTCATACTAAATGCTAAAAAAAACATCAAATTTAACTTTGACCTCAAAATTTTCCACAACTGCTAAACCAATATTAACAGAATTAAAACTGTAGGAAAGTTCAAGAAATCTTCTCTTCAGCAAAATTGCAAAAATATCTATCGGTTCAAAAGTTAAGCCTATACTACACGGCATGTAAAAAGACACATGTGCATGTGGTTCTGACGTAATTTTGACGTCATCACACAACACGCAATGTTTATTGTGGCTTAGCATTGACGTCAACATTACGTCAGAACCACATGCGCATGTGTATTTTTACATGCCGTGTACTATAGGCTTTAAACTCTTTGCCAATTTAAATTTCACAAGACCCCTTCTTAATTTTCTTATATATGTGTACATATATTCTTCCAATTGTAACCCGATGTTACACTCTTGATAAAATAAATATTATCATTATACGAGAACATTAGGATGGGTCGATTTAGCAATCGATATTGTGCCGTCGATTTTTCGATAGCTTTTGGCATGAGGAAAAAAAGGTCCACTGCGACATATCAAATTCGAGGCGCCCAAATTGAAATTTTTTTACTTGTTCCCAAAATTTATTTTAAGGCCTCTTTAGTAGGAAATAAAAAAAAATCGGCTGATTTAATTTTTTTAAATATACCCTTTACAAGGTGAAATTGTACGCTAAGACAATGGCGATAGCAGTTTTCCAAAAAAATTGTTATTCTTAATTTTTAAGGTTTTTTTAGTAGGTAAGTTAAAAAAAATCGCCGATTTAAAAACTTTTTAAATATATCCTTTAACATAAAAGTTGAGAAAAAGTCAAAAAATTAAAATTTGGGCGCCTGGAAAATAATTTTTTTTATATGTGGTACTGGAACTTTTTTTCCTCATGCTAAAAGCTATCGAAAATCGATGACACAACATCGACAAATTTTTTTCCTTACACATCGGCCCACCTACATGTATCGACTTCGTATGTATTTAAGTATATAATGTACTTATTTTACCGCAAAATGAAATTTTTATTATTTTTTTTGTTGTTACGCCCATTAATGTGTAGATGTTACATTTACTATTTATTTTTTTCGTCCTTGATGGTCAGCAACAGTAACAATAATAAGTATTGTAAATATTTCAAGTTTAAATTGCCAAACTTATATTTTCACCTGCAATTGTGCACAAGTGCAGAAAGAAAAAAAGGACATCTTAAACATACAACTTATGGCCATTTAAAGTTTTAGATTTTCGTAATTTACATTCTTGGAATCATACAATGTTGCATTAACCACACACAAGCAAAAAAAGAATGGCGAATTTAAATGAAGGTGGGTGGTGCAAAAATTTTGCGAAAAGCCTTTGCAATTTTTTTTGTAATACATATATCTGATGAAATTGTAGAAAACTGTCGATGATGCTTAATCTTTTCAAACATAAAATAATAAGTTGTATTGACAATTTCAGAAATACCCTCGTATACACATTGCAAAAATATGTGTGTGTATCTAGAATAAGTATGTACATATCTGTTTCTTACCTCACATCCACTTGCTGCACTTACCAAGTATCCTGCATTTTGGTAATAAATTCGAGTGTCTAGTGGTGCTACTTGTGCGGTTCAAGTGGCCGCCACCATAAAAAACACTATTTGTGGTCGTTTTTTATTCGTTCCAAACACCAGCACAAACAGCATTAACATTTTGTGATTTCGGATCATATGCGTTGCACTTACACACACTACCTTTAGCAAGAAAAAGAAGCACGAGGAATTAAGTATTTTAACTGGCCTTGTGTTCAATGCGTCGGAAAAACAATTACAAAAAATGCACAAAGAGGTCCTTGAGAGGAGCTATCTTTTATACAGATGGGCAATATGATATTACTTGGGTGTTCGTATTTAATTGTGTGTCACACCTTAACGTCAAGTTTTTTCTCCGATTAAATTTGACATTTCTTTGTTTCGGTATTTAACAAATTCAACCATGGAGAGGTACACAACTGAGCATCGTGTTAAGGTTGTTAAAGCCTTTTACGAATGTGGCCGTTTAAGTCAAAATACACTTCGTGCACTTCGTAATTTTTTTTGGTCAGAAGTGATTATTGAAAAGCCGATGCATCCACAAAAAGTGACTGTTTTGTGCATTTTATGGGCTGGCGGTGCCATCGGTCCGCACTTCTTCAAAAATTAGTTGGGCCAAGCAGTTACCGTGAATGACGTTCGCTGTCGGGAGATGATAGCGGACTTCTTGTAGGCAGAAATTGAGGATATTGACCTGGACGATATGTGGTTCCAACAGAGTGGTGACATTTACCTCACAGTCACCGAAACAATGGCTCTTTTGCGCTAGAAATTCAATGGCCGTGTTATCACACGTCATGGCGATGTTAATTGGCCGCCACGATCATGTGATTTGACACCGTTAGACTTCTTTCTTTGGTGTCAAGTGTACGTCAATAAGCCAAGGACAATTCAACAGCTGCAAGATGAGATAGTTCTGCGCATTAACGACATTGAACCTCAATTATGTATCAGAGTCATTGAAAATATGGACCATCGGATAGAGGTATGCCACCAAAGTCGTGGCGAGCATTTGGCCGATATTTTATTTCACACATAATTGTCATAAATCCTTCCATCATAATAAAAAAATATTAAGATAATTCTCTGAAAATATTTTATTTTATTTATTTTATTTATTTATTTAATTTTAAGTTTTACAATCCAATACAAAGATTAAATCTTATATTAAGTACTATTATCCAGTGGGTATACAAAAAGTGGTTACACATAAAACAATAAAAAATTAAATTTATAAAAAATACAATTTTTGAGTTAAATATAAAACTTTGAAAAACTTTTAAAAAACTATTAAAAAAAATAAAAAAAAAATTTTGTTATTTAAGGCAAGTGTAAAATGTTTAAATATTTCAGTTTTGAATTGCGTTGCATTGTTTATTTTTTGCAAACGAAAGGGTAATTTATTCCAAATTTCAATGGCATTTATATAGAAATGTTGATCAGATATATGAGTTCTGTGTCTAAGTTGCTTAATACGGTTTCCTCTATTTGATCTAAGAAAAGTGATTTTGTTAAAAAGATATTGCGGACTTTGCAAATATATAATCTTGTGTAAGTAAAATAACAATTTACATATCAAGAGATTCTCAAAAGATACAGCAAATATTTGCTGTGTATAAAAAGATATTCTATCGAATCGTCTTAAGCCAAATACGTATCTGGCTATGTTATTGTATGCTACTTTGAGTTTTTTCAAGCTGGTAGAATCACAATTTATAAAAAGTTCGCATCCATATAGCAAAGTCGGAATTAAATATGTTTTCGCAAGCAGCATTCGAATATTCTGTGGTATGAACCATTGCGTACACCATAAATTTCTTAACATCGCATACAACCTTTCCGTAATTACATTAATATGATCACTCCAATCAAGATGATTGTTAAAGGTAATACCAAGGTTTTTAACCGATTCGACTACGGTAATTTTTGAGTCTCCCAGAACCAAATCAGGAAAACAAACATTATTCTGAGTCTTCTTGGTAATAAGTAGACATTTCGACTTTTTCGGATTAAGACATAAACCGTTAGTTGTAGCCCAGTCATATATTCGCTTTAGATCAATATTTATTTTGCGGGTGCAATCGTCAATTTCCGTTGCTTTGCAACTAATGTATAGTTGAACATCGTCAGCATACCTATGTACATTGCAATATCCTAGTTGTTCTGGAAGGTCGTTTGAGTAGGTTGAGTACAACAAAGGACCTAAGATGGAACCTTGCGGTACTCCTCTAGTTAACTCAATTTTATTCGAAATCAAATTCCCATAAAAAACAGATTGAGATCTACCAGTTAGATATGATCGCATTAATTTCGTTGCCGAGGAGGAAAATTGGAAGCAATTTCTTAATTTAAATGTAAGAATATCAGTATTGACGGAATCGAATGCCTTCGAGTGATCAAGAAGAATTAAAAAAGTTATTTAATTAGTATCAATTTTTGACCTAATTTCCTCGGTTACATCAATTAGTGCGGAGACACAACTATGCTGAGGACGGAAACCGGACTGCCTAGCAGTAAGCATGTTATTATCATGTATAAATTTACTTATTTGGGAGTGCATTATACGTTCAAGTATTTTCGACAAATATGGGGGAATAGCTATTGGACGAAAATCGTCCTTAGTTTTTGGTATTGTTTTATGAACAATCAACATCGTGCGGTTCGGTTCGACCACCCTTTACTTATGGGTCGAATACGGATGGTAACACAACTTCAGTTACTTCTACTTCAGAAACTGACATTTAAATTGGTATTAGGCATGGCAACATCGTTTAGTTGCCAAAAAGCTATCAATAATGCTATTTTGACAGTTAAATTGAAAAAGATTAAGAAATATGATTAGTTCTGTGGATCTTTTTTTTGAATACCAAGATGATGCGGTAAATGTGGCCTCTATTAGAAGCTATTTAAGATATATGTCAAAGGCTCTACCGTTTGTTGTCGTCCCTTGTTGGTAAAATTATTATCTGACTATCTGCAAGGAGTCAGATGCTTATTTGGTTTACTCCTCAAAGATGTAAAAAATCGTTTACATTTTCCTTATATGTGTAAATTTTTGTTTACGTTTTTTGCCACACATACGTGCATGCAAAACAGGTTTTTCCTTTTGTTTTCCCCATGTAGTAGTAAGATTTTGACATCCGCGAGGAATTTTACACAAACAAAATGACTGTTGTTTTTTGTACTGTTGTATTGTTGTAGTTGTAAGCAGACCTATTGAATAGGCCTTGGTACTCTATTTATATTTCGATAAACATTCGAAATGTTTCTAGCAACATTTTTATTTTCCGTGCGAAACAAGTGCAGCTCATATTGTTTCGCACCGAATTTTAAGCAGCACCTTGTCATTTTTTGTAATTTTTTTGTTTTGTATTGTAAAGTGGTTTTTATAACAAGCGTTTCCCAAAGAAAAATGAAGAAAAGTGCTAAAATTATTAATAAAATTAAATATTTTGTTAATTAGTTCATTTATTAATGATGTGCTAATAATCCCAATTTTTTAAATGAAAACACTGAAATTTATTGTTGTGGGAAAGCTAGTTCCTATGCGCATTTCGCTGGTTGCTTAGGCCAGCTCGTCAGGAAACTTTTTCCAAATACTTTAGAAAAGCTAAAAATATTATACAAGTAAGACCATAAAGTGAATAAGAATTTTAAAACACTCTGGTCTTAAATGTAACAATATCAAAGCTTCAACAAAGTCACAACAATAAACCGTCAATTTTTTCTTTCTTACATTCCCCTACAATTGGCTGGGTTTTTTCCAACACAAATTGTAGTTGTAAGAGGATAGAAAGAAAAAACAAAAATTAAAAAAAACAAGTTACTTAAATAAAGCAGCTTGCCATTTCAGTTTTTTATTTGCCGGGCACATGCAAATTTATTATCAAAAATTATTTTTGGGAATGAAATATTTTATTAATTAGTTCATTTATTAATGATGTGCTAATAATCCCAATTTTTTAAATGAAAACACTGAAATTTATTGTTGTGGGAAAGCTAGTTCCTATGCGCATTTCGCTGGTTGCTTAGGCCAGCTCGTCAGGAAACTTTTTCCAAATACTTTAGAAAAGCTAAAAATATTATACAAGTAAGACCATAAAGTGAATAAGAATTTTAAAACACTCTGGTCTTAAATGTAACAATATCAAAGCTTCAACAAAGTCACAACAATAAACCGTCAATTTTTTCTTTCTTACATTCCCCTACAATTGGCTGGGTTTTTTCCAACACAAATTGTAGTTGTAAGAGGATAGAAAGAAAAAACAAAAATTAAAAAAAATTAAAAAAAACAAGTTACTTAAATAAAGCAGCTTGCCATTTCAGTTTTTTATTTGCCGGGCACATGCAAATTTATTATCAAAAATTATTTTTGGGAATGAAATATTTTATTAATTAGTTCATTTATTAATGATGTGCTAATAATCCCAATTTTTTAAATGAAAACACTGAAATTTATTGTTGTGGGAAAGCTAGTTCCTATGCGCATTTCGCTGGTTGCTTAGGCCAGCTCGTCAGGAAACTTTTTCCAAATACTTTAGAAAAGCTAAAAATATTATACAAGTAAGACCATAAAGTGAATAAGAATTTTAAAACACTCTGGTCTTAAATGTAACAATATCAAAGCTTCAACAAAGTCACAACAATAAACCGTCAATTTTTTCTTTCTTACATTCCCCTACAATTGGCTGGGTTTTTTCCAACACAAATTGTAGTTGTAAGAGGATAGAAAGAAAAAACAAAAATTAAAAAAAATTAAAAAAAACAAGTTACTTAAATAAAGCAGCTTGCCATTTCAGTTTTTTATTTGCCGGGCACATGCAAATTTATTATCAAAAATTATTTTTGGGAATGAAATATTTTATTAATTAGTTCATTTATTAATGATGTGCTAATAATCCCAATTTTTTAAATGAAAACACTGAAATTTATTGTTGTGGGAAAGCTAGTTCCTATGCGCATTTCGCTGGTTGCTTAGGCCAGCTCGTCAGGAAACTTTTTCCAAATACTTTAGAAAAGCTAAAAATATTATACAAGTAAGACCATAAAGTGAATAAGAATTTTAAAACACTCTGGTCTTAAATGTAACAATATCAAAGCTTCAACAAAGTCACAACAATAAACCGTCAATTTTTTCTTTCTTACATTCCCCTACAATTGGCTGGGTTTTTTCCAACACAAATTGTAGTTGTAAGAGGATAGAAAGAAAAAACAAAAATTAAAAAAAATTAAAAAAAACAAGTTACTTAAATAAAGCAGCTTGCCATTTCAGTTTTTTATTTGCCGGGCACATGCAAATTTATTATCAAAAATTATTTTTGGGAATGAAATATTTTATTAATTAGTTCATTTATTAATGATGTGCTAATAATCCCAATTTTTTAAATGAAAACACTGAAATTTATTGTTGTGGGAAAGCTAGTTCCTATGCGCATTTCGCTGGTTGCTTAGGCCAGCTCGTCAGGAAACTTTTTCCAAATACTTTAGAAAAGCTAAAAATATTATACAAGTAAGACCATAAAGTGAATAAGAATTTTAAAACACTCTGGTCTTAAATGTAACAATATCAAAGCTTCAACAAAGTCACAACAATAAACCGTCAATTTTTTCTTTCTTACATTCCCCTACAATTGGCTGGGTTTTTTCCAACACAAATTGTAGTTGTAAGAGGATAGAAAGAAAAAACAAAAATTAAAAAAAATTAAAAAAAACAAGTTACTTAAATAAAGCAGCTTGCCATTTCAGTTTTTTATTTGCCGGGCACATGCAAATTTATTATCAAAAATTATTTTTGGGAATGAAATATTTTATTAATTAGTTCATTTATTAATGATGTGCTAATAATCCCAATTTTTTAAATGAAAACACTGAAATTTATTGTTGTGGGAAAGCTAGTTCCTATGCGCATTTCGCTGGTTGCTTAGGCCAGCTCGTCAGGAAACTTTTTCCAAATACTTTAGAAAAGCTAAAAATATTATACAAGTAAGACCATAAAGTGAATAAGAATTTTAAAACACTCTGGTCTTAAATGTAACAATATCAAAGCTTCAACAAAGTCACAACAATAAACCGTCAATTTTTTCTTTCTTACATTCCCCTACAATTGGCTGGGTTTTTTCCAACACAAATTGTAGTTGTAAGAGGATAGAAAGAAAAAACAAAAATTAAAAAAAATTAAAAAAAACAAGTTACTTAAATAAAGCAGCTTGCCATTTCAGTTTTTTATTTGCCGGGCACATGCAAATTTATTATCAAAAATTATTTTTGGGAATGAAATATTTTATTAATTAGTTCATTTATTAATGATGTGCTAATAATCCCAATTTTTTAAATGAAAACACTGAAATTTATTGTTGTGGGAAAGCTAGTTCCTATGCGCATTTCGCTGGTTGCTTAGGCCAGCTCGTCAGGAAACTTTTTCCAAATACTTTAGAAAAGCTAAAAATATTATACAAGTAAGACCATAAAGTGAATAAGAATTTTAAAACACTCTGGTCTTAAATGTAACAATATCAAAGCTTCAACAAAGTCACAACAATAAACCGTCAATTTTTTCTTTCTTACATTCCCCTACAATTGGCTGGGTTTTTTCCAACACAAATTGTAGTTGTAAGAGGATAGAAAGAAAAAACAAAAATTAAAAAAAATTAAAAAAAACAAGTTACTTAAATAAAGCAGCTTGCCATTTCAGTTTTTTATTTGCCGGGCACATGCAAATTTATTATCAAAAATTATTTTTGGGAATGAAATATTTTATTAATTAGTTCATTTATTAATGATGTGCTAATAATCCCAATTTTTTAAATGAAAACACTGAAATTTATTGTTGTGGGAAAGCTAGTTCCTATGCGCATTTCGCTGGTTGCTTAGGCCAGCTCGTCAGGAAACTTTTTCCAAATACTTTAGAAAAGCTAAAAATATTATACAAGTAAGACCATAAAGTGAATAAGAATTTTAAAACACTCTGGTCTTAAATGTAACAATATCAAAGCTTCAACAAAGTCACAACAATAAACCGTCAATTTTTTCTTTCTTACATTCCCCTACAATTGGCTGGGTTTTTTCCA
Source organism: Pollenia amentaria (assembly GCA_943735925.1). NCBI lineage: Eukaryota > Metazoa > Arthropoda > Insecta > Diptera > Polleniidae > Pollenia > Pollenia amentaria. The sequence continues at coordinate 231,476,850 of OX031009.1, read as the reverse complement.
ACACAAATTGTAGTTGTAAGAGGATAGAAAGAAAAAACAAAAATTAAAAAAAATTAAAAAAAACAAGTTACTTAAATAAAGCAGCTTGCCATTTCAGTTTTTTATTTGCCGGGCACATGCAAATTTATTATCAAAAATTATTTTTGGGAATGAAATATTTTATTAATTAGTTCATTTATTAATGATGTGCTAATAATCCCAATTTTTTAAATGAAAACACTGAAATTTATTGTTGTGGGAAAGCTAGTTCCTATGCGCATTTCGCTGGTTGCTTAGGCCAGCTCGTCAGGAAACTTTTTCCAAATACTTTAGAAAAGCTAAAAATATTATACAAGTAAGACCATAAAGTGAATAAGAATTTTAAAACACTCTGGTCTTAAATGTAACAATATCAAAGCTTCAACAAAGTCACAACAATAAACCGTCAATTTTTTCTTTCTTACATTCCCCTACAATATTTTGGTTTTTTGATTTGGGAAATTATAAAAATAATATTGTTTTACTTGTTTAATGACAATTAAAAAAACATGGTTTTTGCTTACCTTCGCAAAACAATGTTGTATCCTTGCAACTAATAAAAACGTTAAGTTTTGAAGAATCGCAAGATAGATAATATTGATGCATGACAAAATTTTCGTGTGAAATAATCACTGTTGCTCAACATTTTTCGCAAGTTCGTACAGAGACCTTACAAAATTAGGGCCTTAAAGTTTTCGCGAATTTTCCCTATGTTTGCAAACTTTCTTTATGCTATTTTCTGACAGTTTGTTTTAATCGATTTAGCGATTTCAAATAAGTTTTAGGGTTTTTTCCAATTTTTTAATTATTCGCGACCTTTAGCTATGTTCGCGATAGATGCGATTTTTTTCTGTAAGTTTTCTGATTCTTTATATATTAGACTTTGCTATCGTGCCTTTGATAGTAAATTTTTACGAATTTCCTCTAAATTAGCAATTTTTCCCGAATTTTTGCAATTCCTTATAGTTTTAGGGAATTTAATCAATTTTATGGCTTGTTTGAAATTTTGCGAATTTCCGCTTTTTTTTTGCAAACTTTTCGGAATTCTTGCAAATTTTGCGTTGCTTTGTTTCTCTTTGAGGCAATCGGCGACGCTCTAAAAAAAACCCGACAAAAAACCGAAGTTACCTTGCTTAAATGTTGTTTATTGTATTGTGTAAAAAATTAGGAAATAAGATAACGTTTACTGGCGCCGCAACGACGCCGAAGTTTGAAGGTGCATTTACAAGGGGAAAAAATTTTTTTTTCAGTTTTTATAAAAATTTTTCAAAATATGTTAATTTTCTTTCTACATTTCTTGTTCAAATGGCCTCAGAAGCACTCGAATGTACATAAACGGTTACACAAACATATGAATAAAGCATGGAACATGTTTGTGTTAATATTGAAAATGTTTAATTTTTACACAAACATATTGTTGTTTTTGTTGTCAAACTGCTTGAGTCTTTTATTTGGCCCTTAACTTTCTGTCTAAACCTTCTTTAACTTTGATTTGAGCCGGCGCAAAATTTCCTTTCGACTAAAAAAGGTTAATTCAACTCATCGTCGACTTAAAAGCGCATTAGAAAATACCAAGTAACTGTCAATAGTAATAGATTGTGGCCAATAACGACTGACAAAATACAATTATTATTCTGCTGCTGTCGGCTTTTATAATAGGACTTAATAAAACAAATAAAAAATATAAATATTAGTTTTGAACACACACGTTTGTTTTCTGATTAAAAAAAAAAAATAATGGGCTGTTTTCATAACGCAATTGATGGAACGTGTAGTAAAATTTATATAAAAACAGAACCCTGATTTTTTAATGTTTTTACTACACGTTAAATCACTTGTGTTGTAAAAACAGCACATAAAAGTTGGTTTAAAAAGTATTAAAATCCATTATATGGTTACAGTATTAATAATTAAAAAAAAAAATATTTTTTTTGTATGCTTAAAAAAAATCTTTAAAAAAACATTGCAAAAAATTAAATTCTAAAAAGTAAAATAAAATTATATTAATTTAATTTAAATAGAATCTAGAAGGCTTCAAAAAATTATTTCAACTTTAATTTTTATATCTTTAAAATAAATTTTTTTTTTCCATCATCAGGACATGTCTGATTATTTTTTATTTGTTTTATTTATTTATTTAGCTTAAAGGACTTTTAGAATCAAATTCTTTTATAGTCCAGAGGATTAGAGAATGAACGATAAACATTAATAGCCAGGGCTTGGATTTTCATGCAAATGCATATTTGCAGTCGGTAATCCAAAATCAATTTCAATCAGTTATTTTTTCATACCAAAGGATTTGCAGGAAAATGACATCGATTTCTTTTTGCATATTTCTGCATATATTGTTAAAAATGCATATATTTGCATATTTTTTTTTAAGTGCATATAATTTGCATTTTTATTTTTGTGATGTATTTTAAATATTTTAAAAGAAATTTAAATCAAATAATTAATATTTAATACTTTATATATAGAAATATCTGACAAAATTAAACATAACTTGAATCTGTATTGCAAAAAAATACAGGATTTCATGAAATAAAAAAAAGTTGTAAGCTTATTTGATTTTAATTATGCAAATAAAATTAAAAATGAATATTTTCCCATGAAACTGGCATCCTTCAAATATGCTCTATTGACTTCCGTTGACGTTTTGAGCGTACGTTTTCAATGTATAAAAACTTTTTGCGTCCGAATAGAAAGAGCTATGTTTTTTTTTATTTTATTTTTTTTATTTGTTATAATTGAGTAATATAAAAGCTCTTTGTGGTCAAAATACATACAATTGAAAATTAATGTGATTAATTATATAGTAATCCAAAACAAAAAAAACTTATAAAATACGAATAATCTTATGCTTTGTAAAGAGCTTAAATTTGTAACACTACATACCACTTTAAGAAAACAAGAACATAAGCCCACAACTTTGAAGAAACTTGTACTTGTTAATACTAATAGAAATTAAAATTAAATTTAATTACCTATTTTAAAAAGAATTAACAAGTGATTGAAGTTTGTTTTTGGTTTATTTTAAATTACTTTTGTGTATATATTTTAATATACATAAATGTATATGTTTACGTGTTTACCTGAATTATTATTTTTGTTATTAATAAATGTAATTTAAACAATTAACTTTATATGTTTTTCATATATTTTTTAGTGCATATTTTCCTTATTTTAAATGCATATTTTCCATTTTATAGCGCATGTTATAAGCGCATATTTCTGATTTTTTAGTGCATGAAAATCCAAGCCCTGTTAGTAACAATATATAATAAAGTATAAATAAAAATTAGTTAATGAATAAATACAATATATTTTTATATATAAATTGATAAAACTTACCATAACGCAAAAAAAAACATGTATCTGTGCAAACATGGCAACCGAAATAGAAAAAAACAACTATAGGGTATTCGTGATATTTCAATGAATGGCATTTAGATACTTATTGTTGTTGGAGTTGCAGTTGTGAAAAAGATTCAGAGCCAGAAACGTGCGCATACATAATGCTGCCACCTTAAAATTTTCTTTTACAATGAGTTAAATTGAACACAAAAAAAAAAGAAAAAAATAATGCAACAAAAAAAAAAGTAAAATCATAGAGAAAAAATGGCAAACTAGTGCCAAGTGTACTACAAATGCCATAAATCTCTGACTAGATATGTCAAAATCGGACTTCGAATAATTCAAGAAACCGGTTTTTATCTTTTTTTTTTGTGGTGCTTTCTAACGATAAAAGCTTCTATAAAAACTCGCTTATGTGCACATTCTGCTTTACAAAACTCGATTAATTTAAGCAACACAATAATACAAATGAATAGTTGAGTGCATAAACTTCTTCAAAACATTTATTTTGAGATAATAAATAAAAACATAATAAAAACTGCAAGTTTTACGTGCTGATCTCCTAAAAGGTTAACAGACTTTTATTTGAAGTTGTCCAATACGACACTTTTCACACTTGTTTCTTAGCAATACTCAAATAAGATACATGAAGTGAACCCTTTTTTGCACTTAATAGCAATTCAAAGAACGCGTTTTATAAATACAATATTTTACATTAGCGAATTTTTTTTTTTTTTTTGTTATTCATAGGCAGGGAAACCAAAAATATGCAATTGTATGTTTTTCCTTGTGCGACCAATGAAGGCAGAAACAATATATTTATCCGTTTTAGAGCGTTTTTACGAATATTGGCATCGATTTGTTATTGCATATTTTACCCTTTACATAATTTTTTGCATATTTTAGTTAACAGAGTATTATTGTAGCATTTTTTTAATTTATAGTGCATATTTTGCCTTTTTGAGGCATATTTTGATACATGTTTACTATTTTAAATGCGTACAAGAGCTTTCGCAGCAAATACATTTTTTTTTCAAAATTCTGGTTTTTCTGTTCTAAATCTATCTGTTTACCCAACGTGTTGCTTCAATTTCGTCATCGACATTTATTTTGAACTCTAAAATTGTAAGCCCAAGCAGGTTGTCAATAAAGATAAATGCTATCTTAAACTTAAAAATTTAATGTATGAGCAAAAAGTAAGGAAAAAGAAATTATATACGTTTTTGACGATGTAATACATAGAAATCTGAACCAATCTTTTATCATACCGATCGACTCAGAATCACTTTTAAAAGTGATCTAACGATGTATATCCGTCCGTCTGGCTGAGTGTCTGTGCATGTTAACTTTGTGCGCAAACTACAAGATGCAATTTTTTAGATAACTTTATCACATTTGGTAAATAAATTTTAATTGTACTAACGACGAAGTCTATGTAAATGGTGAGAATCGGTCTATAATTTTACATAGTAATCATAAACACCTCTTTCCAAATTAGACTTTTTCTGTCCGTAAAAGATCCAATTATGATGGTATTTAGATTGAATTCGCCGCAAAAATATTTTATTTCAAATTAAATTATTTTTGAATCGGTTGACATTTGCCCAAATCTCCCATCTGTAAATAGCTTTAACTTCCTTTTTAATGTTAACATTAATAAACAATTTCCCTGAAATACTTTTAAGACAAAAAATCTCTTATAGATGTTAATATCTAGATAATATTCGCCACAAATAACTTTATTATGAATTTTAGCTTCTTAACACAACTTTATTTGTGTGAGCACATGACTGCCCATCATTTTCAAATTGGGAAAGATATCGAAAGTTCGTCTGTAAATACTATGGTGTTTGAGCTGTACCGATTATAATTTTGGGACTGTTTTGTTTTTTAATGAAATTGATTTTAAATTGTTGAATATTTTGTTTTCAAATGAGCAATTTTTGATTTTTTTCGGGGCATATTTTTTTAACAATTTTTAAGGCATATTTTCGAGTTTTTACTGCATATTTAATGCGCATTAAACGTGTTTTTAAAGCATATTTCTGGTTTTCCTGTTCATTAGTATTTTAATAATTATAACTATCATAAAATATTTGGGTGATTCACAAGGTGTGCTATCATGTCATATCGTCATAATGTTTTACAATTCCTAAATAATGTTTTACAATTGTTTAACCCTAGTTAGATAACGTTTTTTTTTTTGTACTGAAAAGATAAAAAATTCCTTTCTTCATAAAAATAATTTAATGAAAATTAAATTTAATGAACTTAAGCCTAATTAAATAGTAAAAATTTGGATTAAAAACCATGAATAGTTCAACAAAATAACCACAATACTAATTATTGTTAAAGCTAAGGCACAAGCTCTATGTGTTCATTTGTCCTTCAAGTTGTGCTGAAAAATGTCAACAAGAAAAAAGAAAGACAAAAAACATGATAAACAAAAAATGTACTTTGGACTTCAAGAAGAATTCTTGACAAAAGTACGGAAAAAACAGAAGTAAAGGAAAAAACATGTGAGATCAATTAAAAATGGATAATCATTCAATAAGCAAATTTCGATCTACCAAAGGTTAAAATACAATTTGGTTTAAGGATTGATGTTTGACTACTGACGTCAGCAGTCATCGATGGCTGCGAGTGTAAGACGGCAAATCCCTTTGAGAAGACCTAGTGGTTGAGGTCGAAACATGTCAGGGTAACCAGCCGCCTGGGTTCGAATCACACGCCAGCCAGCCTGGCTTCGAATCCCAGGTCAGTCAAGAATGAAAATTATCAATAACAATTTTAATTAATCTTCCATGTTGTAAAAATTCCTTTCTTAATAAAAATAATTTAATGAAAATTAAATTTAATGAACTTAAGCCTAATTAAATAGTAAAAATTTGGATTAAAAACCATGAATAGTTCAACAAAATAACCACAATACTAATTATTGTTAAAGCTAAGGCACAAGCTCTATGTGTTCATTTGTCCTTCAAGTTGTGCTGAAAAATGTCAACAAGAAAAAAGAAAGACAAAAAACATGATAAACAAAAAATGTACTTTGGACTTCAAGAAGAATTCTTGACAAAAGTACGGAAAAAACAGAAGTAAAGGAAAAAACATGTGAGATCAATTAAAAATGGATAATCATTCAATAAGCAAATTTCGATCTACCAAAGGTTAAAATACAATTTGGTTTAAGGATTGATGTTTGACTACTGACGTCAGCAGTCATCGATGGCTGCGAGTGTAAGACGGCAAATCCCTTTGAGAAGACCTAGTGGTTGAGGTCGAAACATGTCAGGGTAACCAGCCGCCTGGGTTCGAATCACACGCCAGCCAGCCTGGCTTCGAATCCCAGGTCAGTCAAGAATGAAAATTATGAATAACAATTTTAATTAATCTTCCATGTTGTAAAAATTCCTTTCTTAATAAAAATAATTTAATGAAAATTAAATTTAATGAACTTAAGCCTAATTAAATAGTAAAAATTTGGATTAAAAACCATGAATAGTTCAACAAAATAACCACAATACTAATTACTGAAAAGATAACGTTACGCCTGAAAGACGTGTGCTAGTTTATATCCTTTAAAGTAATTTTTAAACAGAAAACAAAAATAAAAATAAAATTTAAAATAAAATGCAATAAGTCTTAAAAAAATATCACAACTTAAAGAGTTATTTATAAAGGATTACAGTTCGGCTCTAAAAACTAAAATAAATACTTTTGTTGTACTTTGCTTATATACTAACATCTGTACCAAAAAAAAAAAATAATTAATTCAAATAGCATTATATGCAAGATTTACAAACATTTAAAACATACCATTTTGAACGTACGTCGAATTTTTGATGGACAGAAACCTTAGTATTTTCTCTATTTGTTATTCAGGCTGTTCTCCACTGCTATTGCAATTATTGTTTACTTCATCTGGTAAATCATTTTTAATGTTGCCGCGCAAAGTTTTCGTTAAAGTAGGAATTTCTAGCCTTTTGTTTGGTGCATTGAATAATTTCTGAAATTATTTCGGTAGTAAAAGAAATAACGAAGCATGAAATTGGGTCGTACAGTGATTTACATTCCCAAATTAGTCCTCTTGCCGTTCGAACTATATTCATTGAAGAAATTCGGCCAGCGCTTTGACACTCTGATGTAGTCCAGCAGTGCTTTCTTCCTTTCGATTTGCTCACATTTTCCAGTGAATCTGAGTCGTCCAACACGCTTTTCAAGAGCAGCAATTTCTGCGTCGCGCTTACAAGACATTTTTACAGCTAATTTAAATAAGAAATACCTTTAAATTCAACCAAAACAAAAAGTTATTTTTGCTATAAAAGTTACACTTAAGATAACGATACGTCTCTCAGACGTATGTTGTGTTTATTTGTGCTTATTTCTCAAAGAAAACATAACTTAACGCACAAAAAAACCCACCACCAACAAGCTGATGCTAACGACTGAGATAATCAATAGCGAGAAAGTTGTATGTTAACAAATGTGAGAGAAGGAGCACAAATTTGAAAAAGCGTACGTCTCGCAGACGTACCTTATCTAACTAGGGTTAAAATAAGTATTGTGATGTTTCAAACGAAATAAAAATTAATAGATTTTATTCGTTGTGCTTAATTCCCCTTTTTTTAATAATTGATAAAAAAAATTCTAAAATTTATTGTTGGAGGATAAGATGTTCCTATGCACATTTCACTGGTTGCTTAGGCAAGATCTCTATTATCAAAGTTGTTTTTGAGAATACAAATGCACAATAAAAGCAATTTGTTTTTAATTTTTTAATTTGTTTTTTCTTTACCCACTTACAACTACAATTAATGTTGGGAGAATTCCAACTAATTGTAGTGGGGACTGTAAGAAAAGATAAACTCACTGTTTTATTGTTGGTATTTTGTTTAAGCTTTGATCTCGTTGCAAACAAGACTTTTTAAGTGCATGTAATTCTCATTCCCTCTGTAGTCTTGTATGCTGATAGCTTTGGCGAGAGAGGAGAACGTTTCCTGATGATCTGGCCTTAGCAACCAGAGAAATACGCATAGTAACAGCTGATCCTCCTACAATAAATTTGAGTATTTTTTTTTATAAATTATTAAAAAAAAATGGAATTAAGCACAACGAACAAAATCTTTTAATAACTAATTGTATTCCCAAAAACAACTTTGATAACAAAATAAAAATGTAAATGCTGTGTTCAGTGATTTGCATAGCTGTACGGTAGAAATCTAAATTATAAGCGGTAGCCCACAGCAGTCATATATATTTCGTGTAATTATTTTAAACATATGACTTTACAACGTTATGACTACCTTGTGAATCACCCAATTGTGTTATTGATTAGAGTTGGGTTAAATATTAAACTATTCATAAGAATCATCCCCAGTGTGATCAGATCTTAAAATTTTTTACAGCTTTTAAATGAAAACTTTGGTAATTTAAATTAATTGTCTAAAATAACAAAAAAATTAAATCAATTTTGCACAGCTCTATTAAGAATTAACCCAACCTCTACATTAAATGAAAGTGATTTTTCCGAAAGCTCCTACAAGTAAAAATATGTCATGTTTTCAGATATCGCACTTGATCAACAAGAGAATATTAATTCGAAATTAAAAAGTTTCCAGTAAAATAAAAACCATTTTTAGTTTAAAGGCATATAAAAAAGAATTTTTAAGCCAACCGTTTCGTTACCAAAAAACAAGACAAAATAACACCATATTTTTACAGCGGGTAGATAATATTACGTTGATTTTTTTTCAAATAGAATCTGGGAATTATTTCTTTTCAAAAGTTTCTTTTTTATATTCAAATTTTTTTTATTTTTCGAATTTTTTAATACATAGTTCTATTCATTCATTCCGAAATATTGAAGGAACAGAACTATTACAAAAAAGCTTTATAAATACATTACTAAAATTTAGCTCATAGAATAAATTCGGCAAATAAAAAATGTTGATTTTTTCCAAAAAGTGAAAAAATAAATAATTCGTATTAATACCTTTTAATGATCAAGTGCGATATGACCGTTTCTTAATAAACATAGAAACGGAAACTAAATAAATTTTTTAAACTGTAATGGATTATGTTTAAATATTTTGTTAACATAAGAATTTTTTTTTTTTTCAAATGTTGTCAATATTTTTATTTTAAGAAATTTTGTTAATTTGTTTTTTATGTAATTGTTTTTAAGAAATTTTCAATCCTGACGACGTAACACAACAGAGTTACGAAAATTCGAAAGAAAAATTAAGATTAGCTTTTTTATAAAATAAAAAATAGAACATAACCTAAAATAAATAGAAATTAAAAATAATAGGAAAAAAGTTTTATATATTTTCATTAATGAGAAAAAACCGGTTATTTCAACCAGTTATTAAAATAAGTGCAGGTTTTTGAATTATTTAAAAAACCGGTTTTAGGAAAATGCCAAATAGTCGACAACTCTATCTCTAGCAGAAGTCGAATATATGTTGTACAGCCTTGTTCAACAGTCGCACGACCCAGCCAAGACAAAGCGAGGCAGGCTAGGCCAACTTAAGAATTTAGTGCAAAAACATGAACGTGAATGTGAACATTTTTATTTAAGTGCACTAAATTCAATGCAGCATTTTCATTATGTTTTCTTTTTGCTCCCACGCTGGGCAGAGACGAAAAATATCATGGAATAATATGCAATCAACCTGCTTACGAAACTCTGCGGGATTCCATAGTCCTTATGATACTCACCCAGCCAAATAGTGTAATAAGTATTACATTGATTTCTTTTCTCCACATTTTAACAATATTTTTATGCTTTCAAAAAACAAAAAGGAAAATGTGGAAAAAGGTAGAAAATTTTTTGTGTAACAATACTTTTTTTAATTTTTTAGTAAATCGAGCCAAAAAATCGCATAAAACTTGTCGCCAACACAAATTTATTTTTCAATTTTCGTTAATTCAAGTAATCGAGTATTATTTGGAGCTCATTCATTTATGCCTGTTTCCTTTTATCCTCCACCTACAACGTATATGCAACATTTTGTATTATTCATTTTGTTCTGCGGGCCTGCTGAATTGCAACAATTTTATTCATTCTATAGGCAGATGGGTCGATTACGTTGAGAATTTAATCGAACAATTGCCGTAGCGTTTCAATTATTCTATGTAGTTTTTTGAATAAAAACAAGAAAGAGAAAATAAATTAATGACTTTGGTGTAAATAAAATGGAAAAAGAAATTGGGCTACAAAAGTAAAAAAGAAGTAAAAAATCAGGGCTGTTAAAAAGTGGTCATCACCTGCAGTGTTGTGACCACCCGCAAAGTGTAAAATTTACGGCAGCAATGATCGTTGTCGCATTTCAAAAAATCCGTTGGAGCCATTAAAACACATACTGCGGTAAAAAGGAGTTAAGATGCCTTCTAAAAGGCCTCATTTAGCATCTACAATTACTCCCTGTCTTATTCCATACTCACACGCAGAGAAAAACATGGTTGTGGTAAACATATTCTAAGAGCAATTACAATGATTAAATTCATGATTGTAGTCAAAATGTATTATGATGTTTATAAGAATCATAAAAGATCATATTATGACCAAATGTACTCGTAATATTACATCATAATATTTTCCCCTTAATCATTATTTGTTTTAATTACACCATATTATAATTCAATGTTATCATACTCTTACCATATTAATCAAAGTGATTTTGTTATGGTTAAGCGTAATCATATCATATCTGAATGAATCATTTTATGATTCAAAATATAATATTAAGAGATATTCAGTTTTTTGTGTCTCCTGAACACTTTCGAAATAAATGATTCAATAATATTGTCGTCATATATTTAATATATATTTATGTTTTGTTTTAAGCCATATTTAAATAAGCTGCTAATAGCAAAATAAAATGTTTTTGTTTAAATAAATTTCAAAAAAGTTCCTCTACCAAACGGTGAAGCTGGGTCCGCGCCTACCCAATACAAACTTCTTTCTGGAACAAAGTCTTTGTGCTCATAAACCATCTTATTGAATTTGACCCACAAATATTTCATTGCAACATTATTTATCTTACAAAATTTAACTGGAATCCGCCTATTATGACCATAACTCACATACAAATACTACTGCCGAAAATAACTTTTAATGTCATAAAATTGTTACAAGTGTTTGTATTGATATTTGGCGACGATAACTTTTATACTGGCTACTAATTAATATCAAAATTTTGTACTGAAAGGTCTTAAGTTGACCATGGGTCCGGTTTAAAACCCCTTCCTAAAATCACTTTGAGAAGAAAAAAGTCGCACATAAATGTACACGCAGAGAAAAAACATGTTTAAACAAAACTATTTTTAGAGAAAATCGTAAAAACCATATTATTGTTTAATTAGTCCTCCATCAAGAAGCCACAACCATATTATGGTTGCCTCTGAACATGTTATGGTTAAATATTACAATAATTTGTTTTTAAATTAAAAATAGTAATTTCCTCTTCTCCAAGAGCAACATGCTATGGTTGAAAACCAACCATGCTATTAGAAGTGTTAAACATATTTTAGTTATTATTGACCAAAACATGTTCGGAGGCAACAATAATATGGTTGTGCCTTCTTGATGGAGGACACATTTAATCATTATATGGTTGTCGGTGATAATAATATGGTTAAATTAACCATAATATGTTTAAAATTTTCTTTAAAAATTGTTTTGTTGGAGTTGACCATATTTAAACATAGTTTTTCTCTGGGTGTAGATATTTGTATCTGCACAAATAGCTCTTATATCAATCTTAACATTAATTTATTTATAAACACTGTGGTACAGGGTATCATGTGGTCTGGCTTGACCGACTATTATTACTTGCTTTCTTATTGGCAACTGCAGTTTGAGGCCTTCCAAGTGGAACCCTAAAGATTTTTACCGCTTACATTAAAGGGTATTTTCATTTGGTGGTACGGGTTCGAGTGACGGGTTGCATGCATGGATGTCTGTGCACAACATAAATGTAAAATAATTTTTTCAGTTTTTTTTCTGCAACAGATAAACGATTTAATTGGCATCCTTGCTTTAAGCAAATTAAATAAAGCAATTAAAAAATATATGATTGGTGAAAGCAAAACTCCTTCCACCCTACTTTATGATTTTGCACATTAATAGCAACAGCGCTGTAAATTTAAAAAATCACATTCTCAATTTTAGTATTTACAAAAAAAATTGATTTCAATTTAAAAATTTGTGATACTTATTTAAAAATTAACTCAATTTTTACCCGTAAACACATCAATAGTACCAATTGATATTAACAACATTTTCTGCAGTACTGTTGATGATATAAGTAAACGTTTAATTCACTTAATTACATTTTTAATTAAAGCTGATTTTTTTATCGATTAATTGAAAAATAAAAATTGGCGAAAATTTTTTCTGTGTTTGTAACGTTTTCTGAAAGGTAAAGATCGAGGGTTGATAAAAGTTGTCAAAATATTTGTAAGTTGAAATTTTCCTTAAGCAATAATATTTTCTTTAATAAAAGAACCAAAATTAATTAAAATTTCGCTCAATTTCTTTTGGAAATTATCAAAATAATTTTGATTCATCTTGCAACTTTTGTATTATTTTTATTATTATTTATGATTTTTTTAATTTGGTGGTTGTTTAATTCTGAACGTTTACGTTCGTTCGCATATAAAATTTGTATCCAAAACACTCAGTTTTCAAAATATTTTGCATATAAAATTTTATGCGAACATTTTACACGTTCGAAATTATGAAACAGGCAGCTACATTTAAACTTATGTTCCAATGAAAGTTTTAAATTTAATATTTAGAAAAGTTTATTTTCTTATTTTTGTCAAAATAAGGTAAATTAAAACTAAACCATACCGCCGCCAAATCCTACATTATTTACTACCTGCATTGACGCTGTCATAAAGCGGAAGTTAGTTAATTTGCAGTGCCTCCAAAAATTTTTTAAAATAAAATAAAAAAGAAACCAAATAAAACACCAAATAAAAACCGCAACCAAATAAAATTCAAACAAGTAAGTCTTGCCGAATCCTACAAACCCTTCATTATACTGATGAATGGACACCTTTTAATGTGTTAAGTTTTTTGATTTTTTTTTGTTGTCTGTTCCAAAAATCTTTGGTTCAAGAATAGTTTTTATCAAATCGTGTACAAAATATTGAAAAAAAAAATCTCAAAATTAAGCATTATAGCCCGTCGTTTGTTGCCGTATTTATTTAAAAACTTTTATTCCTGTAGAATATTTTTCCGGGTACTAGGTAAAATAATAGGTCCACTTCCAATAAAAAAAATTGTAAATTGTAAATTGTAAAATTAAGTGCTACAATCAACAAAAAAAGCAATTTAAAAAAAAGATTGAATTGCGCCTTTTTTTAATTTATATTAAGCCATCGGCAAAAATTAGCTACTTTTTCTTTTGTGGCCGCTATCGTGCCAAAACCGGGTGCTCATTTGTATGTGCAAATTGGGGATTTTTTGTTTTGGAAACAGGGATTAATTTTGGAAATTTTCATTTTCATATTTATTATTATAATTTTATTTTTAAAATACTTTTTTGTTACAACAACAAAAACAATGTTTAAAATAAAAACAAGCAAGTCTTTTAGTAAATAGTGACATTTAAGGCCATTTAATCCAAAAACTTTGAAAAAAAGAGATATTGTCTCATATTTTTTATGTCTAAAAAGTTTAGTGCAACAAATGTTTAAGGACTTCCCTTCAAATCTAAACTTTTAAGTTTAATTATGAAAAGTTTTTTGGCTTAAAACCAATTATAAAAATCAATGTGTCAAGAGAAATTTTTGAATCACAAATGCCTTTCAATACAAATAAAATATTTTATGACACATTTTCAATAAAATAATATTGAAACTTAAGAGGATCTAGTGGGGATTTTTTTGGAGAGAAAAATAATTTTTGGGTATATAAATATCCAATTTGGGATACAATTTGAAAAACATCTGACAACTCGGGCGCTAGGTAAAAAATTTAAGACCGATTTGGTTAATTTTTACAAGTAAACAAATTTTATATGCAGAGAATATTTGAGCTAATTTTCGACAACCTAAAAGGCCTCCAAAATATGAGAACTCTTAATTTAAAAGGGCTCTTGTATGTCTTCTGGGTGATAATATCCAACAATTTGGCTCGTTTTCAATATTAAATACTCTTTATAAATCTGTGCTAATAGTTCGTATGGTAACGACGCTATAGTTATAAAACCATTATTTCAGAATAAAACCAAGTGGTTAATCTAAACCTATTTTATACATACAAACATATTTACATGAAAAGGTCGAATATCGATAATGTAATATTTGCAAATGGAATGACAAGTTTACATATACCCTTCCTACCTGTGGTGAAGGGTATACAAATGGTAACAACAAACAACTTCGACACCAGCGCCACAATAAACAGATAAGAAAATTCAAAGCCAAGCTATTTACACTGCACTAGTACATATTCCAGTGTCATGGAATGTGTGTGTAGAAACAATGTTTGAATGCACTGCAACTGCACTGTATTTATTGCCGACAAAAACAAAACTGCAATGCAAATATTAAAAATTGAAATAAAAAAATCAACAAAAACAACAACGTCTACATCAGGAACAAAAATTAACAAAAATGGATCATGCTAAACCAAACTAAAGGAAACAACGAAACCCAACTGCATTTTTGCATCCTTTGCAACCGAATAGCTCTGGTACTAAATGGGCTTATTTTCACTGCTTTGTGGGTTGTAATTTTTTTTATTTTCGTATTAATTTTATTACTACGTTATTGTTGTTCTGCTATTTTTCACTTTGTTATTGTTTTTTTTTTTGGGGTTTTGGTGAACACCTCCTGTCGGTTGTTGTTTAATTTAAAAATTGGTTGCCGCATTATTTATCGCACAATAAATATTTTTTGCAGCAATTTTTGTTTTGGTAGGGAAAATTTTCGTGTTGATAATAGTGCAAAAAAAAAAAAAATAAATAAATACTGCAAAAACGAATACAGTTGGGTCTGAAGTATTCTAATTATAACTTCGGCAAGTGAATTTCATTTAATAGCACGATATGAGAAAAACTTTAAATGTGAATAAATGATCGATGAAACTATCGATAGTTAAGAAATATCCAAAAAAAAATTTAAAAATATGGAGTATAGCGATATTTAGGGATAATTCAAATTTTTATATTTGTATACCACCCACTCGCAGGTGTATAGATTGGGAACCCCTTAAGGAATGGATACAGCTACAGGTAGGTGTGTTTGAAGCAAATTTTAGAGACGAAAAATCAATTGGGGTTGGTCAGTTGACCCATCTAGGAGCATGATAAGAGCACAAGAGGTACAATTTTTTGTCAAATTTAAAAAATTTTCTACATTATACCCTTCTAGGAATGACTCTGTAAGACTCTACTGCAAATTTAACGTGAATTGGGAAATGACGCACTATTGAATTTAGGACACCAATGATCTGGCGTAATCATCCTGAAGGTTGTTATTTATGAGACTATTTAAAACATACAGAAAATTGGACAACATTTGAAGAGGTTTTGTAAATATTTCAGAACCCTTTTAATGGCTTAAATTTTTTTCACTAAAATAAGTTCGTTGTAATGTCTAGTTTCAATTTTCCAAGTTTTTAGGAGTAATCTAAAAATGCATTATTTTGAACATCCTTGCAATGCAAGTTAGATATCCTGATAAACTCATCAGTACGATTCCATTCAAATGAAAGAGATTTTTGTGTAGATCAAAAATCCAGAAAATATTTTAAAGTTTGTAGCGTCATACGTGAAATATTAATCGAATAATACAAAAAATGGTGTTAATTATACAAATAGTAAATGCCACTAAACAATTAAATCTAAAGCTGCTAGACTGATGATGTCATCGTAATCAGCACTCTCAATTTAACTAAAAACAATGGACAGAAGTCAGGAAACTTTTGGTGTGTTGACCAGTGTTATTATCTTTTTAATGAATTATAATGGGTGATTCAAGTAGAGATACTTTTATCAATAGCCTATTTTTTGACAGATCACGTGTGAGTCGTGTCATGCTGTCATGTTATTTTTGTTTACTATTCACAACACCATCACCCATTTTGAGACCCAGCATTCATTATTGGATAATATTCGAGCGAATAGACCACGTCCAGCACGCTGTGAAGAAAATAGAGCTTCCGTAGCTGAGAGTGTACACGAAGACTCTGGAGAGTGGATTCGGCGCCGTTCGCAGCAAGCGGACTGACATATGGAACGACTTGGCGCATTTTGCGTCGAGATCTTAAATTGAAACCGTACAAAATACAGCTTGTGCAACAGCTGAAGCCGCTCGACCTTCCCAGTCGACATCGCTTCGCTCTATGGGCTCTTGAAAAGTTCCAAGAAAATCCGACGTTTTCGAGGCCAATTTTGTTCAGCGATGAGGCCCATTTCTGGCTCAATGGGTATGTAAACAAACAAAAATGCCGCATTTGGGACGAAGAGCAACCTGAAGAGATTCAAGAACTGCCACTTTATCCAGAAAAAACAACCGTTTGGTGTGGTTTGTGGACCGGTGGAATCATCGGTCAATATTTCTTTAAAAATGATGCCGGTGCGAACGTAACCGTCATAGGTGACCGTTATCGTGCCATGATAACCGACTATTTGATGCCTAAAATTGAAGCTCGTGATCTCGGCGACATTTGGTTTCAGCAAGACGGCGCCACTTCCCACACATCGCATCAATCAATGGATTTATTGAGAGAACACTTCGGTAAGCACATAATTTTGGGCCGGTCGATTGGCTACCAAGATCGTGTAATATCACACCGTTAGACTTTTTCCTGTGGGGATATGTAAAGTCTTAAGTTTATGCGGACAAACACGCTTTGATTCAGGCCTTGGAGGACAACATCACGCTTGTCATTCGCCAGTTACCAGTCGAAATGCTCGAACGAAAATTGGACTCAACGGATGGACCATCTACATTTAATAGACATAATCTTCAAAAATAAATGACAAAGAATGTTACATTTCAAAATTACTAATTTTATTATACTTTACACGACTAGGCGAAGAAAAGCTTTTTCCGTGTCATTTCTGAATTTATTAGAAATAAGATGATGTTTTTAGAAAGATAATTGGACCTTCATTACCGAATATATTTGTAAAAACAAAATAAAGTCTAGGCAAAAAACGGCAACGAAAAAAATTCTAACTTAAATATTTAAGTGAATTCTTGTGAAATAAACTGGAATTTCTTTTTCGTCTTACTATCAAGTTACAAAGTTTCATTAATTGAAAACGGTCAATGTTTACACAAGTTACAAGCCTTACAAAGTTTACATAATCCAAAGTAGTCCACTTTAACACCCTTTATCTCACCTTGTATTCTAGCAGGATGGTCACAAATACCATTTTCTTAAAGCCTACGTCCTCATCTACGACTCGTTCTTACCACATTTTACAATCCGACCAGTAGTTTAGGAGATCAAGATTTATTACCACTTTTTTGCGATTGTACACACTGTGCGACGTATAAAGTACAAAGTATTTTATGTGACAGCCTTAAGAGCATTTTTAAATTAAAAATATTAAAAATGCAAAAAATAAACATACTTATAATGTGCAAACTTTTCGAAACTCTACTGTAATTCAGCACAAATACGAACATATAAACGCACACATACATGCCAGTACATTCTATCTTTTATACTGTAAAACGTTTTATGCAGAAAATTACTGCATTTTTTTTGTTAATTTTGGCATAGTATGCTATATGTATATTCTTGCTATATGTATGTGTGTGTGCTTTCAAATAATTTTTTATTCGCAGCAATTTCATATTGAATGTAAAGAATTTTTTTTTTTAATTTATGTAGACAATTAAATGTAATTTTTGTTGGTTTTATTTTATATTGTTACCTCTAATTTGTGTATTTTCAGCCACTTTAAATTTATTCTAACTGTTGCTACCTTTTTTATTTATTTTACTTTTTGGCTTTTCGCTGCAGGTTCTTTCAGTTTGTAGCCATTCTGATTTAAAGTTTTTGCACAATATCTACGTTGTTTTTTAAATTTTGCTACAAAATAGTTTAGCAATAACTGAAGATAATAATGCATGTGTAGTAATACGAACTCGTACAAGTATGTGTATATGTTCGTTAAAATTTCCTTGAACGTAAATTGGTATGATTGAGGTGTACATTTATTTTGCATTTTCAAATAAATCAAAAAGGCTTTAACATATTTAAATCTGAAACTCTTATAGAATGAAAAAAAAAACTACATTTTATACTTAAATATCAATATTATTGTTTCTTGAAAAATAAAGAAAAGAACATACAAAAAATGAATTAAAACTTTTATATCTGTTGACTTCATAGATACATTTAACAAGTGTGCTGTTTCTTTTGAAAACCTCAAAAGTACCTTCCCAGCAAACACGAAGTCAAACCTTTAATAAAAAAAAGACTTTAGGATTTAATATCAAGCACAATTCTCAAACCTGGTTAGATTTTACGATTTGAATTCAAATGCATAAAGATCTGAATATAAACATGTGGCAAGAAATGTTTTATCTATTTGATATGAATTTGCGATCAAGTATTATTCTCGAACTAAACTTGGTAAAATTAAATCCAAAAAAAAAAATTTAAACATTTAAACAATTCGCTCTTAAACATAAAATTTTAAAAAATTTTAGTAGAAGCAAAACAATTTTTAATTTAACATTGAAGGCATATCAGAAACAATTTTAAAACCAAAAAGTGGACAAAATAGCACGATATTTTATTCAGCGGGGAGATATAAATTTAACGTGTCGATTTCTTCGAAAAAGTGAAAAAATAAAAATTCGAATTAATACCCTCTTGTTGATTAAGTGCGAATTAAAGAAAAATTACTGTATGAACGGTTTGCTTGTGAATGTGAGTAAAATATTAAAAACAATGAATAAAGGTCAACCTACAATATGTTTAAGTTGGCTTAACTCATTTTTCACTGACCGGTGATTAAAATTAGTAGAACTTACTCTCTACAGGAATGCGGCGAAAAAAGGGTAGCAACTGTGCGAATACATGTAAATCATATTTTTGAAATTATATTGAACTTTAGGAAACTTTTTGTTAAGTTTTATGACTCTGTCATATGCTTAAGCAAAGTGCGAAACTCTCATTACGTGATCAAATGTTTTTTGATTTTGTTTTTTTAAATGCATTGGAGAGGCTTTTTGTTAAGCAAGCTTATGCATTTGTATTATAATTTGGCCTAAAGAAGGCGAATAAGAAAAAAGGAAAATGGCAATGAGAAGAAATTATAAGTTTGTTGTATGATCGAGACGCTATGGAGAGCCAAGACAATTCTGAACAAAAAGAGCAGGATTGTGTCTTTTCAAGAATTCGAGGACCGAGAGAGCGCTTTTTCATCTTTCAGTATCAGCAATGGTGCCGACTGCTTAGCTGGCAGTTTGTTTTAGCGAATAATAAATGAAAAAAAAATTAAAAGAAATTTACATAACAAAAATTTTAATTTATGTACTAAACAAAAATTATTTTTCATTTGAGTTCCATATTTGCAAAACATTTGAAAAAGATGTTTAAAATTAAGAACTTTAATTTTGATAATAAATTTCTTTTTTCTAAAAATGTAACGGGGTTCAAAGTTTTTTAAAATAATTTAAATAATACAAACGTTTGTAGTTTTAGAAAAGGTTTGAAAAAGAAACGCACTTGACGTCATTAAAAAATACAATAAAACAAACGTAGTAGTTTTACATCTTAAAATCTTTAATTAAAGGATTTTCCGAAAAATTACTCTTACTGACATACATAAATCTCTAAAATATGTTTGAATTACACATAATAACTTTATATTATCTTGCAGATTGCTCTTAACTTTTGTTACTGGAGGTCTACAAGCGGGCGTGTTCTCGAACTAACCCTTAATTTGTATCTTTAATATCAGGAACAATCTGTAAAAAATATACATACATAAATAACGAGAAAAAAGCGTCGTTAAATAAATTCTGAAATTTATTTCTTATTTATGTTGCAAACAATACAACTGCTCCAATTAAAAGCATGACTTGGCTTCAATTAAATCTATAAAAGTTTGAAATAGATCTGATAGTCATTTGTCTGAAAAATAAATCCAACCATTCCAGCAAAAAAAAAAACAAAACCACAAAAAAATGTGAGAAAAATGTGAACAAAAATCTCTTAAATGCAAATTCCACATAAAAATATATATATTTTTTTCAATATTTTTCTCTTTATGTACAAAGATACACATGTGTACATCAATGTCATATTCACACTAAGGAAATATTTGACAAAAAATCTGATAAAGCCAATGTAGTGGCCACTAACCTGATCAACTATGCACTTTCTTCATCAAACTTCTTATAAATTTACTAAAATATCTCGAAATTGAAACTGCGATTGAATTGATTTCTGTGACAGGCCTGAATAGTTAAAAAACAAAAATTGGAGTTAAATATAAGTACCATTTTTTTTTGCTTTTGATCTAACAAACGTGCTATATTCCGCTTACCGAATATTTGATACCCTTTACCGTAGCGTTACTCGTTACAGTTTAATGAGTACTCAAGTGTTTTTCTCATGTGGACTTTATATGTGGCCTTAAGAAAACTATGGAGCGATCATCATTTAGTTTAGGAGTATGATTGCTAGTCATATTAAACGAGTTTGTGCAAAATTTTTTAACAATCGGTGCATTCCGACACCACTAAATATAAATTTTTTATTTGGATTCCTTACTCGTTTCCTACTGAATCGATTGGCCGGATTTCAATCCCATTCTGCTGAGGAGAAGTAGAAAGAATTTGACACCAATACTGTTCTTTTCTTTTAAGTCGTTTTGGAATTCAACAGACGGACAGTCAGATGGACATGGCTAATCGGCTTAGAATTATAAAATTAGATGAATATTAAAAAGTTTCACACGGAGTAAAGAATATCGTTTACACAAATAGTTGTGGACGGTATAAAAATAGTGGTTATGAGAAAGGCATCAAATATTTCTTCTGTTTGACTACAGCTTAAGTTAAGTACAACGCACATTTAAATGTTAAAATGAGTTAAATATTAGTATTTTCTGATTAAAACAAAAAAATTTTTATTCACTTACAATTTTTAATAAAAATTCTTAATTTATTTATAGTTTAAGAGCAACTGTTTTAACGCATTCATGGGGCATATCCGGTTTGAAAACCTGCTTTCCATATTTATTGACATAATCTTTGTAGTATTTAATATTAATGCACTCAAAGCCCATGCGTTCGAATAATCTGGCCGAATAAAAACTGGTGCAATCTGCTGCGACAATTTCATAGTCCAAGCGTTTTGCCAGATTTAAAACTTTCTCCACCAAACATCGTCCAATATTTTGACCACGCATTTTGGCATTCACCCCTAAAACATGAATGTGTAAAACTTTCTGCACTTTAAAACGCCCACAAATGTTTGCATCCCTTTCCACACAGGCCAAAAATTGTAAAATGTGACCCCATTTGGTTGGTCCCAAATTGGCGGCCTCGTTAAAAAGATGTTCCGCCTCATCGGGTCCCTTTGGGCCTGCCATTAGGGCACCCACAATTTTTTCCTGAGAATTTGTGGCATCTTTTATTACTGCCATAAGACACGTGCCATGCTCTATATTAGACATATTAAAATCCTCATCTTCCTTATCTTGTTGCTTGGGCTCACTGCCCGCCGTAAGAGGTTCTTCCAGATAATAATGCACCCTTAGAAAATCCAATACTTGTTGACGTTCATGTGCTTTGATGACGCGTATAACAACTTCATTTGTTGATGAAGATTTACAACATGACGACATACTTTCTATTAAAATAAGCTGTTGAGCAAAAACTAAATTATTATGTAGATATTGATGTGTTTTTAGTTTGTATAGGTATAACTGATTCGGTTCACGCTTCTGTCGTCCGGCGTTGTGCTTAAGAGACACGTTTTTAGCTTGTACTGATCGTTGACAACATTGTGGTGAGTTTATTCTGCACCTCAATATATTAAAGAGATAATTTCTTATCGAACTCGTAATTTTGAGAGATTTGTATATACAATATTTTTTTAATTTAAGAGAACAATTTAAAAGCAGAGTTTGATTTGACAATGCACAGTGAGGAGGAGTCAAAATTTTTGTAAAGTTAATTTTTCATTTAAAAACGGCAAACCCGATAGATTTTATATTTTGGGTTTCCTGAAAAGAGTGAAAATGTGTAAATTTTGAATTGACTTTATGTAGAGGAACCAGTACGATATGTGTAAATAGCAGATGAGAAGTCGAGTTTTAGTTGATGATGAATCAGACATTGTGTATCTGACATGAACAATTTTGAATTGTTTGAGATTTTTTTGTTTATAATCCAATTGCTTAAAGCTGCCGCTTAGTCTAAGAAAACATGCTTGTTCTACTTATCTGCTGCCGTTTATAAATTATACGCGATTTAAATTCCAATTGATTCTGTTTAGTTTAGAAATACCATATTTATTTAGTAAAAACTCTGCCCAGTGTGCATTGTACAATCAAGGCGAATTGATATATCAGATGGGTTTAGCCGATCATCGGGTTATTGTTTTTTGGTTTGTTGAAACGGTTAAAATTCTCGGTTTGTTTACATTTTGTTAGGGATTTTAACTTTTTCATACAGCAAAAGTTCATTGTTGTACGATTGCCTTAATTTTGTGAGTAGCGTTGCCAAATGTGCAGAAAATTTTCTATTTTGCTTAAAAAAAAAGGTTTTCTGTAAATTTTAATTTTATTATAATAATTCTTATTTTTAAAGCCATCATTTTACTTTTTTTTTGCTGAATATTACAGTGGCAGGGCTTAAGTATGCATTAGTGCTTGTTCACACGCTTCAGTTTTTATCTCTCAATAATTTTCTCCTTAAAACTGAAGACTTGACGAGTAAAAGAGGCTTTAAAATCAGCACTTACATATTTTCTACTTGAACTACCTATCAGTAAGCAAAAGAGGATTCACAAATTCAGGTATGAAATATTGTTATAAAAAATTTAACAAAATGCTCAAATATTAGCCCCCTCATGCAAAAAAAAATAATGTGAACTTGAAGTGATCGTTAAACGTTAAAACTAGGTTTCCATACAAATTTTTTTGTTTAAGGAACACTTTAAGATCACATTATTTTTTTTTGCACAAGGCCGTAGAACTTTAATAAAAAGATTGAGTCAAAGAAAATTTCTTTGCCAACCGTAAAAAAGTTTTGTGCTTAGAACGAAAAGTCATACACTTCGAAATTAGTTTGTTTCGTGTTTTTTTGTAAAATTGCTTGAAATGACGATTTTTGTTATTACTATTTAATTTGTATACCCTCCACTAGCAGTAGTGGTGAATGAGGGTATACTAAGTTTGTCATTTCATGTGAAACTTTTTTATTATTTGCATCTAAGACCCAATAAAGTATATATATTCTGGGTCGATTTAGCCATGTCTGTCCGTCTGACCGTCTGTTGAAAACACGCTCACTTTCGAAACACTCAAAAGGAAAGAACAAACTGAGTGTCAAATTGCTTGTAGTGATCCTAAGCAGTTTGGAATTGTAATCTAGCAAAATGGGTGCAGTATGATCAGAGCTATGAATCAAAATGTGGAACCACCACCCTAAAAAAATGATAATTCTGTTGCAAAAACTAACATTAATGGTGGAATAATGCACGGAATGATATGAAATTTTGCACAACATCGTTTTATATGACTGAAATCATAGTGTCCAAATTCATGAATATCGGTCTACAATTTACCCTGGGCCCCAATTAAACCGTTTTCCGTAAAACAGCTTAGTACGCCTAAAACCGTAATAAATAATGCCATCATAATAAATTTTGTTTTGTCCATAATAACCATAAATAACCATAGACCCCATATAAAAACTACTCTAGGAAAACTGTGTATTACCCCTAAAACCGTAATTAATAATGCTATCATAATAACACAGTTTTATAGGACTAGAGAGCACACTGTCGAATTTCATGAAGATCGGTCCATAATCTACTCTATGCCCCATATAAACCCTACACCGATAGAAAAGGCGCCATAACGCTGATGTACTTTGACATCAATACTATCCGTAATATACAATTAAATTGTAATAAAATTTGGTACATCACAGTTTCAAAGAACTAGAAAATACACTGTGAAATTTCTTGATAATCAGTCCATAATTTACTATAGGCCTCATATAAATCCTACTCTCAGGAAACTGTTTATTACGCTTTAATTTCCATAATTTACCATAGGCCCCATGTAAAGCCCACTCTGGGAAAAAAAATTTTTTTTTTTTAAATGCAAGTTAAGCGAGTCACTTTTGCACTCGCGTTCTGCAAACGGGCAGTAACTAAATACGCCTAAAACCATAGCAGATATGGGCATTACAAATGTCATACTTCTCACCTTAGATCCCATATTAGGCAGCCTTCTGAAATTCACTGTAAACGCTAAAGCTAATTTCACTGCTGTTTTGAAATTTATTCTAATTTATGGTTTTAAATACCAGAAATCACTCTATAGAATGTTAGGATGATTGATCCATAGATTACCATGAGTCCAATATAAATTCCCCTTCTGAAAATCATTTAGTTCGGTTAAAACTGTTACAAATCATGATATTTTACTCAAGCTATTTCAAGTTTCTAAAAAGAAAAGCATAAATCTCTTCGATTGTCGGTTAACAATTTAATATAGTCTAAGCCGCAAACGTCCTTTTTTATAAAGATTAATTTATAATATAAAGATATCATATAGAGCCCACTCCTTAAATATTCGAAATGTTGGTGTAAAGTATCAAAAATTCGGCACAGACGAATATAGAACTCTAACTTATTTTTGTCTTCTAAAATCCTGTGCAAAGCGATTTAAAAAAAATTAATTTTTACAATTTAATGTGACCTTATTGAATTATTTATAAATTAATTCTTTGCTTTTTTTTTTTGTCTGAAGTCTTGAAAAGTTAAAGCAAATATTTTTTCATTGCCAAGTCAAGCAAATGGTTTATTTTTTAATAAAATAAGAAAATGTTTAATTAAATGCAGTTTATTTATTTCGGTTTAAATAAATATCATGCAATTGTTGCTGCTGGTATTGATGCAGTGGAAGAGTCATATCCTTAATGATGACTTTAAAAATTAAATCTTTAACCTTTTGAGTAAATAGTAAACACCTGTTTTAATGGACTCATATCGTCAACCAAAAAGAATAATTTAAGCTTCAGAAAAAAAGTTTAAATTTTCAAAAGGTTTTTGTTTCAAAATTTGTTCATAGAAAATTTCTCTAATAAACTTTTTTTCATTAAATTCTTTAGTTTCCATCTGTGTATACAACAATAAGAAAACTTTATAAAACTTAAAAAACAGCTGTTACTGAACTAAAAATGTTACTTATGTACGGCTAATAGGATAGTATGATTGCTCAGCCTCGGAAGGTATCTTGAGCTAAACTTTTTAATGGTTACCTTAACTTTAGGTATGTTGAAATCATTGTTGTCTAATAAACCTGAAATATTTTTTTATGAATTAGGCTATAAAGATTAGTATGTCTGGCAAACATTTCTTTCGCCTAATAATATACGTTTAACAAATCTATGCTTATTTTAGCCTATTTCTGTTTCAGTTACCGATATGCTCAAGTATGTTTGTGTGCATACGTAAATACCTACGTGTTAATCAATGCAGTGAGATAATTTTATATTTATTATAAATTGCACAATTCAGTGCACTGTCTGTTGAATGTGCAAATCCTTCTTATAATGAACTCAGGACACACACATACACATTAAACTACATTGTAGACATACAAGGTTTATATATATATGTATTGGAAAAATAGTAAATTTGGGTTGCATTGCATTATTATCCTTTTTAATACATTGACAGACTGACAGTAGCAGCATTGCAGTCTGCAAATGATTATATGAATAACTCTTCTTTGTCGTCTTTAAAGCACATACTACTACACACATTCATACAGATATAGATACACACATGGAAATACATGTATGAATGTGTATGTTTCAGATGTATTAAATTCATATGTAAGTGGGGATGTGTATTTGCAGAGTTCACAACCATTTTACATTTTGACATAATATTGATTGGTAAACGTGCAGTATTTACACATCGATTCATTTACTGCGTGTTTGGAATATTAAAATCATACTCGTTGAAATTCGTTCGAAAACCCCAAAAAGGGTTTTCTTTTTAAATGGATTAAATTAATAAAATCATACACATTAACAATTACTCAGACATGCTCACTTGGGTATTTTACTTAAATAAATTGTTGTGCATGTGGAAATGTGTTGCCTTGGCTTTAGCTTTAATATATCGAAATCCTTTTAAAGGACATCACTTTTTTTATATTTTTACTCCTAACGATTTTTTTTATTTTGATATTTCGAAAGAAAATATAAAATTAAAAAACAGTTTAAAGGTTTTCTACACAGAAAACATTTTCATTGGTTTTTTATCAATTAAATAATATTTTTGAAAATCTTATTTATAAATCGGCAAAGGCAAAACAGTTAAGAACAGTTTACTCGTCTGTTTGCTCAACGACCAGAACAGAAAATACACCATTTTAAAGGTTTTTACTTACAGAAGTGCACAATATATATTTTACTACAATCTGTCAATATTTTCGGGGTTATAAGCGTTCAATTTTGCTACTAACACATATGCAAAACACATAAATAAAAAATTTTGTTTTTTCCAATTACACAAAGTTTTTGACAATATAAATTTTATATATAAATCGGCAAAGGCAAACCAGTTAAGAACACTTTGTTCGCCAACCGAACCTAAATAGGAAGAAAAAAGTATCAAAAACGGGAAATACAGGAAATTAAATTTCATTCGATTACTGTTCCGTAATACATGTCGTTCGTAATTTTTGAATTTTCTAGAATATTGAAATAAAAACATAATATTATAGGTGCAGGGTCCTGAGTTAATGAGAATCTTTATGATAAAAAATGTTGGCTTTTTTGTTCTACATCTGGTATTTTTTGAATTTTCATGGCCCTGAATGAATACGAATATGTAAGGGGAGCTTTTTGGTACTTTATCATTCTCGATATTAGACATAGAAACGTAAAATTAAACACGCAATGTCCTGAGTGGATGATAATCTATTAGAGGAGACTTGTCGATAATATTTTGTTTTTCAATTGGTTCTTTCTGATATTTTTTTATATTGAACTTACAAAATAAAATCAAACATTCACGGACTCACGTGGAAGATAACATAAGGACTGGAGGTTGGCCCCTTGCAAAGTCGATTCACTAAAAATAAATGCTCGAAACATGGAAATTCATATATACTTTGATGTACTATGTTTTCTTTATATTTAAATACAAATTTATGGTCAAATTTTGACCATTAGGCAAACACAAGTTACAGGGTGGCAATAGGATAATTTAATACAGATCTTGATCTTGACATTTCACAAATTTAAAAAAATAATGACAATTATAAATTTAATAATTAAAATTTAATTCTTTTATTTATACTTTAATTAATGTAATATCTATACACATTAAAAGTAAGTAAAAGTGCAATTATACAAAAAAATGTTTATAACTAGGTTATTAATAAAAATATTTAAATAGATATTCCCCTGAAGAAGTCAACAAAAAATTGACGAAACGTTGGGAAAAAATTGTAATTAAATGTGTTTTTAATTTACAATGGAGAAAAAAAATTTAGGCCCTATTAGCTTACTAAAATATCTAAAACTTCAAATTTAACACCTTGGCCAAAAAATAAATAAATAAATAAACTAGTTATTGTAATTTAATTATTGTGTTATTTGAATCAATTATTTTTTAATTGAACAAAAACAAAAAATATATATTTGATTAAATTTACATTTTAATTGCTTAAATGTAAATATGTAATTAACATATTAAATAAATAAATCAAAACCTTAATTTAATTTTTCATTTGAATAAAAAAAATCAATATTCTAAAATGTTTTTTTTAATTTTTTTTTCTTCCTATACTAATCCCGCGAAGCTCTACGCTTGTCTGCAGAAAAGAAACCAGAGTCTCTGGCGGGAATCGAACCCGCAACACTGGCGCTGATAAACTAGGTCACTACCAAATTGATATTTATATACTAGAACGGCATTGTATATTTCAGAAAAATCTCTGAAATAAAATCTCATCATCCGTTTCTGTTTTAGATATGTATATTAAAAATGCTTTTCGGAATAATGATTCATGTGTGACCTGTGACAAATTCTGAGTCGACTATCGCCTTTTACTGTGATTTCTAGTCTCACGAAACTAAATTGTATTCAATTCACAACGCCATTATTTTTGTTTTAGTTTTAAATTATGAGTTCTATGGTGAAATATGGTCTAAACATCAAAAAATTATTTAATAAATTCATTGATTCATTTAATTCCTTCAATAAAATTTTTAATTAAATCTAACAAATAATTTGATTACTAGTTTGCTCAATTTAATTACCTTATTAATTATTTTTTATTAATTACTTGAGGTAATTGAAATAAATATAGAAATTTTGTTAATTATTTTTTTAGTTGTATCAATCAACACGTTGTTTGAAATCGGACACTGCGTTAATCAAAATTCATAATTTTTTGAAGAAAAAAATTCACAATTTTAAATTTTTACAACTTTTAGAAATTAATATTATTATTACGAGTCCGTGACTTTTTGAATGAAACACACTTTCATTGAAATTTATTTTTCAACATAATCTCCTTTTAGCTCAATACACTTAGTCCAACGTTTCTCCAATTTTTGTATCCCTACCAAAAATAGGATTTTTTCGAGGTCCATAAAATAGGCAATTGTTTGATCAATAATTTCATAGTTGGAGCTAAATCTTTTTCCACCGAGCCATTTCTTTAGGTTTGGAAATAGGAAATAGTCACTGAGGGTTAAATAAATGGCGGATGAGGTACCAATTCGTAGCCCAATTCATGGAATTTTGCCATTGAGACTGCACATGTATGCACCCGTGCATTATCTTGATGAAATAGAACGTTTTTGGCCAAATGGGGTCGTCTTTTTTAATCCTCGTTAAATCGGTCTAATAAGTTGCCATAATATTTGCCGCTTTTTGTTTTTCCCTTTTGATGGTAATCGATTATCCCACGTGCATCCCAAAAAACTATTGTTAACAACTAATTGACCGACAAAATTACCTTGGCGTTCTTCGGAGTGTTGTAATGGATCCATGTTTCATTCTCAATTACAAAACGCCGCAAACACCCGAAACAATCCGTTGAAGTTGTCACACGATTACGTTTATGGTCAATTGAGAGTAAACGCGGCAGTGATGCCAACTAAGTACTTTTGGCACTATTTATGGTGCTTTTTGATGCCTCGAAACGCCAAACTACAATATTGTTACTGCATAATTTTTTTAAGTATGCCAACTGTTTATTAAGTGAGCTCTCTACAAAGGCATCGCCCAGACTTGCAGTTTTTGTTGCAGCAATTCATGAGTTTATGGGTGAGAGAGGTGAGAAGTTTGGGGAGGAGTACTCAGTTTCATGTTCTCTGCAATCCTGCTTTGTTTTGTAAATCTCACATCGGTTGTTTATCGCAATCAAAGCGATGTAATTGTTTACGTTGCTATTTTATTAAAGAAACTTGCTTGGAAAATATTAAGAATTGTAAATGTAGAAATCAACAACGAACAGATCTTTTGGATAGACATTTGGTTCGATGAACTACAGTAAATCCCATATAACAAACGGATTATCCTTTAACTCTATTCACTCAATGGCTCATATTAAACATGAACTTCGTCAACATCTTTCATGCTGTTATGATTACACTCTACCACCTAGAGTCTGCAGTAATATCTTTTCTAATGAAACATACAAACAATATTACTTAAAAACTGTTTAATGACCCAATTCAAGCTCAACCTTTGATGATCCAAATTAAAGTTATGTACGAAAATGGTGCTCCAACAACGCCGTCGTCATTTTTATAAATATATGTTAACTTGTTTTGTGTTCAATTATCGATAAATATTAAAACAATGCCTTTTTTTGCTTTTTAGTGTTTTTTTAAATTTTAAAGTGATTTTTGCTGCAAAAAAGTTGGCATCACTGAAACGCTGTTAAACACAATTGAACAGCTGTTAAATGCAAAGTACCCTGCAAGAAGACTACCGGTCATTTTACTAGTTTTGACCACTATATTGGATAAAGTTTCTATTAGTTTATTAAGAGTAAAATGAAAAAACTAACCGAAACTCTTGTGTACATGTGATTTTGCCTCTTTTTCTAACTAATTAATTCCACTTGACTACGGAACATATATCTGTACTGCTTACTACTATGCTTTATTTTAGTTAGTAATAGCGTAAATAATGGTTAACACTAACTAGTTAGTCATAACGTAAATAGTGGTTAGCACTAACTAGTTATTCATAGCGTAAAAATTGGTTAGTACTAACCTTTATAAAATAATGTTTTTGTTTATTTTAGTTTTAAAATAGTTTTTATTAAAAAAATATAATCAAGCAGGTTTTATTAAAGTATATAATAGGTGTGGGTGCGGTACCACGTAACGTCATTTCCTTGGTTGCTCCATAACGCTCCTTTCTCACATGGGTCTGGATTTCGTTTTGGGATCTTATTTATAAAAGTTCTTTTGTAATGGAGGTAAACGTACTTATTACCAATTAATTTCTCGTAGATCATATAAAGAAATATTATTTTGTTAAAAACTTGTGACTAAAAAGCCGAATACATACATGCATACATACTTGAAAAGTCATCAGGATTTTAAATATTTGGTATAATTTGCTCCTTAATTATCACCACCAATTCTTTAACGAGTATCCCGGCCAAAGCAACCACCCGAATGACCGCTACCTGTTGGAAGACCACTTCTTTTAAGACGACTGTTTCGTACATGACCTGTTATTTCCAGAAAATTAAACACCACGTTTTCTGGAGCCGCCATCAGTACGCCCTCCTTTACTTTAATATGCAACGTAGTTGCAATGGAGATAATCAAATTAATTTTTTAACTTAACATGGCAAATAACGTTTGTAATATTTAATTTAAACCACAGAACTAAAATTTAAACAATTCAATTTTTTTACAAGAATCGACCGGCCACGCGTGTGAAAAAATTTTATTAAAAAATTGGCATTATTTGGGTTGAGTTATTTGTTCCACTCTAACATATGTGTTAGAGTGGAGCAACGAATGTAAAATTGTTGCAAGTGTGTTAGTAAATTGTTTTTTTTTTTAGTTTTGGTTATGCATTTCTTGTAGGGTAAATGACGGAACGTGCTCAATGACAGTAGTCTATTAACAGTTTGTACTTGATGGGAGCAGTGTTGCATTCCATATAACTACGAGCGAAGTTCGAAAAGTCACGGACTTATTGATCCGCCTCGTATTTTGGTGATAGGTGCAAAATCAACAAATTTTTTGCTTGATACTACGAATTTGGTGATTAAAATCAATTTTTATTTTTTTTTCTGTGTAAGTCCCATGAACTGTAGGTGAATATATATATGATGGTTTTACGGCCAATTTCACCAAGTTCAGTTATAATTAACTATCACTTATAACTGTCAAAAACATATTGTTAACTGGGAGCTTAAGTACTGAACATGGTGAAAAATGGCCGTTAATATCATTTTTCGTAACTGTTTTGAGTACATTCAGCTTTTAATAAATCCGCACCGGTAATGTTCCAATTTGTTCACTCGAAACTGTACCTTAGCTTTCATGAAGAGATTAAATATGTTTCTATTCTTATAGAATGTAACATGTATAAATTTCGTGTTAATAAAAATCATATTACAAATTTTTGTAATGATCAGTGAATAACCTAAAAAATATGTGCGTTTATATCAAAAAACGGTGGAAAACGGATGTTTAATAGGAATGATTGCAATAAATCACGACTTAAGAAGTACGGCATTAATCCGGCCGATTAACGCTTTCTGTTTAAATGAAAATAAGGAAAATCCATCTTGAATACCACTTTAACTGACTCCACCCACAAGTAACCTTTAAAAATTCTTAAACAATTTTTAACAGGCGAAGAAGGATTTAGGAGCTTTATCGTTTGTTTGACTTGTGGAAATATTGTGCTCATCAGCACAAACAAACGAATTCATGAAAAAGGAAACACATTTTTGATAGACTGTCAAGGTGTCGCATATTATTGTTGTTGTTTGAGAGTTTCTGATTGTGTACATTTGTGTTCGTGTGTTTCTTTTATATGGATGTGAATGTGTAAAAGGAAACCTTAAAGTGATTTTCAAAATATCTTAAGAATATACAACGGGTTTAAGTTACAAGAATATCTTTTCACATCCATGCGAAGACTCTTCGTGCGTATGTACGAAAATGTGTACATAACCACAACTTATGCCTTAAAGTATGCCTGAATTTGTTTGTTTATTTTAAATGTAAAGGATATAATTTACAATATTATAATCAGTTTTAATATAATTTCTCTGAATTGCTTCTAATGTTTGTAAACGAAGCACATATTTTGTTGTCCTAGTCTTTGTTAGGCTTGTGTTAATTCGAATGTGTTTTTATGATTTTAAAGAATAAAAGGGAAGTTTGTATTTATGTATATGAATTTTGCGTATCTATACATACAAACATAATATGTTTGTATGTATGTATTTACATATATTATATGTAAATACGACGATTGTGAAGAGCAAATGAGACTATTTACTTAATTTGTTAAATGCAAAAAATCCTTTTCCTAATTTAACTTCGGGTCAAAAACAGAT
Source organism: Pollenia amentaria (assembly GCA_943735925.1). Classification (NCBI taxonomy): domain Eukaryota; kingdom Metazoa; phylum Arthropoda; class Insecta; order Diptera; family Polleniidae; genus Pollenia; species Pollenia amentaria. Next base: position 231,443,671 of record OX031009.1, on the reverse strand, counting down.
TTATTTACGTCTTGTTTAGTTTTTTACTCTTTCTGGTTTTTATTTTTTTCTTCTTCTTGACTTTGGCATCTTATTTTTCTTTTCATATTTAAAAAAAAAAATTATTTATACAGAAACATAACGTATTCGTCTATAAGAAAGGCCTGGCGTCAGCCCATGTTGTGCAATACTCAGCTTACCAGCGAAGTAGGAACATTTATAAAACAAATTTAAAATGATTCCTCATAGTTAGTTCTTTACTTAATAATTCGGTTTACATGTGTGTGTTGACGAACAAGCAAAATTTATATTGCTGCAAATGAATTTACGAGTTTGAATATTCTCATTCCTGTTTTAATAGATGAATGTATGTAGATAAATTAAGGATAATTGAAAAATGTGAGCAGGTTGATGTTGGTTTCTAAGGTTGGATTGAGGTTGAATTAAATCATTTAACAAAATTCAATTTTCATTTTGTGTAAATGCGAAAATGTATTTTTTGTGAAATATTTTTCTACAAGAAAATTATATTTCTACAAGAAAATTTAAACAGTGATGAAATTAATTATAAAGAGAGTTCTCTTACATATAATCTTCGAATTCCTCTATTCTGTTATCTTTTCAGAAGGGATAACAACAAAACATTTAATACTAACATTTGAAATAACGAATTAAAATTCGACGAAATTATTACTAAAATTTGCGAAAAATTACCGGCTGTTAATTAAAAAGAAGTAATAAAGTATATTCAAGAAGAGTACACTCTTCTGGACCCAAAGGCAATCCTAAACCCGGTAAAACAATATAATGTGATGACTTTAAGGTGCATATAACAGTTCTTTATGTCAAATATTATCCAGATATATCTACTTCTTAATGAGCTTTCTTCGTCTTGAAATGATTTGAAGGAGGGAGTTTATATTGGACCTATTGTCAATGCTGGTTTCGCCATTCAATAATATATATTACAAGATATATCGTTGCCTAATGTTTAATCCATACACTCATAGGAGAATGCATCTTCATATTGATGATCAGTGTTTAAAAAACTTAAGTCAAAAGTCGAAAAGTCGCAAAATTTTAACTTTTCAATGCTTTTACTTTTCTCTGCTTTTTAAAATCAAACATTGATACTGTTAAAACTTATGAAAACAATCGGCAGTCGTGTGCTAAGTTTTCTTCTGCTTTTGATAAGTTAAAAAAATCAAAAATACAAGCAGTGTCTTTGCTTTTGAAAGTTGTCAGAAGTCGCAGTCCTAAAATCAGGCAGTCTTTTAGTTTTGTACATTTCTAACAGAAAAATATTCTCTTTTCTCTTCTGTTTTTTTTACATTTATACTTACTCACACACAGGGGTGCCAGATGGTGTTGGTAAAAAATCGGCATATTTAAAAAAAAAAAAAAAAAATCGGCAAATTGAAACTGTCTATTTTAAACGCAAGAAAACATGTTTCTAATAATATAATCGAAAAATTCAGCATTACATATAAAAAGTAAACGTTTTACAACGGCTTATGTAAATTTATATATTGTAAAGTTCAGCCCTAATTACATTCAATGAAGGGGATTTTAGCGATACGGAACAAATTTTTTTTTTTTTTGGGATTTATAAAAAAATATTTTTAATTATTCAAAAAATACAAATATTTTTGTCAAAAACTAAAAAATAAATGCCATGGCGATTTTGGCGATTTTTGACATTGAATTTGGCGAAAAAGTTCAAAATCAATCTGACAGCCCTGATTGGGACTTATAATTTGCAAATACAAATAACTTTTTGCTTCTGCGACTGTTTGCGACTTACAAAAGCAAAAAGATTGATTTTACTTTTACTTGCGAAACTGTTCAAAAGAAAAGAAAATCAAAATCACAATTTTCACTGCTGGCAAAAGTTTCGTTCAACTGTTTGTTTTTCGTTTTGTGATTTTGCTTTGACTGAAACTGTTGTTGATTTCAGAAGCACAAGCAGAAGTCAAATCAAAAGAAATGAAAGTTATTGCAGTTTTTTAAACACTGTTGATGATGCCCTTTCATCCGAATTGTGACATCAATATTATTATAAATAGCATCAATGAAGCAAAAAGTGACTTCAATCCAATGGCGAGCGTCACCATTAAAATTTGTCATATTGTATGCGTCATCTATGCTATGCAGTGACATAATTTCGATGCCACAACTTTTTAAACTTTTTAAATATGATTTTCATGTTTAAAAAGTTAAATAAGAAGCAAAACTTCCCAAGTTCTATTTTTTTTAAATTATTTAGTTAAATAGGTACATCAAATTTTCAAAGTAGAATGATTACGAAAACCATATCGGGCATGCTGTTGGTGTTTTATAATTGAGAGTTCTTCTATAAATAAAGGGCGGAATACAACGGATGTGTAACAAACATTTGTAACGGGTAAGTAAATAATAACATTCTCTCAATTTGACTTAAGAGAATTCCAATGACTCAATTAAAGGACAGTTTTATTAAACCGACTCCGATTCTTCATTTCTGTAATGCCAATATGTCATCCATAATTTAAATTTTTGACCATGATGACAATTTGGCCAAGTGATGCTAAGGCTGACATCACAATGATGAAAAGTGTCATTGGGTCAAAAACTAAGACATTTCTCATAGTATCGTTATCAAAAGACATCAGCGTTGAGACACCTTTTCTATCAGTGTACCAACATTAAAGCTATTTTCGGCATTGATAGGGAAGCTTTGGTTATATGTATATGAACCGATGCCAATAAAATTTGGTAAGATAATTTAAGTTGCAATTTAATAATTTTGCGCCAAACTTTATCTAAATTAAGACTTTTCCGGAATGAAATGTGTATGGGAGCTATGTAAATTTATGGACCTATTCCCACAATTTTCAATTGTCCTTAAAACCAAATTTTATCAAATTATCTTCGAACTTTGTGAATAAGGTTACATGGACTGGCAACCAGCCAGTCGGATGGGCGGGGAGCATTAGGTCGACTCAGAAAGTGATATTATTTTAATTGTTTGTAAATTTGAAGTTGTCGTATCAAGTCGTTGACTACATCCCTTGAACGTTATTTTGGTATTATCTAATAATGTTGTTGAATGCCGACTATTTATCGAAAATCTCACAAAGAAATACCATCTCTAATTATTTTTTCACCTGACCTTTGCTTGCTTAATAAATTTTTATTTAAATAACTTAAATTAAAAAGAGTGTTTTTGGAAAACTAAAATTCAAAAAAAAACAAAAAGTTTAGTATTCATCCTGGCAGCACAGAGTAAAAAGTGACGTATGCCGAAATTTATTAGCGAAGGCAGCTTTCGAAAAAAAACTCGATGCATTTTTTGGTAGTGAACTGGCAATATGTAAAAAACAGGCCGCTACAATCAACACAAATGGCGTGATAAGAACAAAAAATACAAAACACAAATCACGTTAAAAAAAGCACAAGTTCAACAAACGTTTTGTTTTGTGCAAAGAAATGTATTTTGTAATATTGTTTTGATTTATAATGTTATTTACTTTCTTGAATATTATTTACTCGCGTTTTGGTAAACTTAAAAGTAAATTTTTACAACAGTTTTGAAAATAAATATCAATTAAATAAACTGGTGTTCATTGTACTGCGGCATAAAAGATGGTGCAAAGAGAAATGCCAAAGCGGCAGCTTTCAATGAAAGAGACATAAATAAGCAACATCTTCCGTCTCGTGACAGCTCTGTATAGTACTCTGTGCTAACGGGTTTAGTTATTCAAGTGTTACTCCATAGTGGGTATTTCACCGACTTTTAAAATTACTTGTATGTCTTTAAAACACAGGTCCTAGCAAACTTTTAGTAGAAGAATTTAAAAATTAAATTTAAACAAATAATAATAAAATTTGTGTCCATAAGTTCTCTTTAATTTGCATTTTTCAAACGTATTTAAAAAATATTTTTACTTTCTAACGAAAATTTCCAAAATTTCTTTCCGACTAAAATAGTGTTACTTAAAAGCGACGTAGAAAATACCAAGTGACTTTCAATAAAAATCGATTGTTGTTAATTACGACTAAGAAAATACAACTATAGTTCCGATGCCGTCGACTTGTGTCGACGTCGACTTTTATAATAAGGTTGAATATTTGTTTATCTTACACCCAACCGCACAAGCGTATAATACCCTATGCACTATTGTGGTGTGGGTATAAAAAGAAAGAAAATTAACATAAACCTAAATAAAGTTTGTAATAATTTTGATCTTTAAGATAAGAGACAACACAAGTAAACGAGTCAGTTTAAAGAACATTAAAATGGATGGCAGTAACCATTATAAAATTATACCATTGCATAAACAAAACACACACTTGCACTCTGAAATATACCCAGCGGGAAGAAGAAGGAGTACGGATGCTTTCTAGAAGGCCCCTGCACTCCTTCTTTGGGATGTTCAAGGACTGGCCGCTCCATTCCATACTCATATCTTTTTTACACACGTTGTCATTGGGGGGTAGGCCTCGTTTCTTTCGCAGTTACATAAGAATGATAACTGGATGAAACCAGCAAAAACCAGACAAAAAATGTTTCTCCTTCTCTTTTCTCTTCTCAAAGAAGAGAATGTGGTATGTGTATCTTATCTTTTAACGAAAGAGCTGAGGCCTTCTATGAGTCATTCTTTAGCAGTTAGATAAGAAAATTACTTGAATCAAAACAATTTTTAAGCAGGCCTTTAATAAGGCCTGAAGTAAAAAGGTCTTCTGAGTTTTTCCGCTGGGTATATGCATATTTCTACACACACTCACACACATAAATGTATGAATATGTAGATGTAAGAAAATTTAATTTCCCTTATTGTGATGCCATCATGTCCATCATGCAATGTTTTGCATTTTGAAAATCTGTCTCATTGGGATGTAATTTCAGATAATGCTTTTTACATGAGAGCAACATGTATTCTGTGAATACAAATGCACACAGGCATATATACTTATCAGTGTTGCCAACTCTTTTAGACCGAAAATGGATAAACAAGATTTTATAGCAACAATTTTATAAAATAGATCATTTCCTGTACAAAATAAACATTTTTGTAACAAAAACGGTTTGTTGCACTCAAACGTGGAAATTTTGCATAAAATGGATTTTTTTCATTATTCTCATTTGCTTTATTGTTATGTTTCTTAAAAGTTCTGTGTTACTTAGTAAATGCTTTAAAACTTAAGGATATTTTAATAAGAATTCCATCTTCTACGGATAAAGAAGTTCAGAAAATGGTAAATCTATGTACGCACATAATCGTTAGGCTGGCAACACTGATGCTTATACGCGGATGTAGTGTATGCAAAATAAACTTTTCATGTTGTTGTAAAATTAAACAAACAATATACATAAATACAAGGACATTCTCCAACGACGATGAATAGTTATCCTACAAGAAACACAACTACATCTTCACACACAATTACCAAAAACAAAGTTTGGACTACAAGCGTAAGCATCAACGAGGACTTGTTTATAAATGTTTACCAACTGAACTTAAACATACATACATACACACATGCATAAACAAAGATTTACATGCATATACAAGCAGTTTAAGGATATTGGAGTGTTTGTGTGCAGTTTTGTACATAAACGAGTATGCAACAGAGACTACAAGGATTTTATAGCATAATCAAACAATAAATTGTATGCAATTACAATCAAACATTTTTTTCCTCTTTTGTGTTGTCCTCTTTGTTTGGTAGTTTTTTCTTATTTTGTTTTTAATATTTTGCTGTATTTGTTATATATATATATTTTTTTTTTGACGAACTTTAAATGCGTTGAATGTTTATACACATTGATTTTATAAATTTAAAGAATTCTAAATTTTTTTAACCAGCGTTTACAATAAAGATTGTGAACTTATGAAATATTGTATAGTTATACACTGTTCAACGTTTTCAAGGTCATTAAATTAGAACTTAACTTTGATTTCGGTTTCTGGCTAAGCTCAAATCTAAATTTTGTAGCATCATTCACATTTTGACTGAAACTTGATATTGAGCATTTTTTTTAATTTTTTGTTTCAGTTTTTGGATACAAAATTATTCTTTTAGACTAGCCACTTAAACTAAAATTAAATTACTTAAAAGATTTTGTTTGTTGTGCTTAATTCCCTTTTTAAATAATTGATAAAAAATACTGAAATTTATTGTTGGAGGATAATTATCCTGTAAAAAAGATAAAAACTCATCACTGATTTATTGTTTGGTATTTTGTTTAAGCTTTGATATCGTTGCAAACAAGACTTTTTGAGTGTTTGTAGGTAATTCTCATTCCCTCTGTAGTTTTGTTTGCTGATAGCTTTGGCTTTTCTAAAATTATTTAGGAGAACGTTTCCTGATGATCTGGCCTAAGCAACCAGTGAAATGCGCATAGGAACAGCTTATCCTCCAACAATAAATTTCAGTATTTTTTATCAATTATTTAAAAAGGGAATTAAGCACAACAAACAAAATCTTTTAATAAATAATAGTATTCCCACAAACAACTTTGATATTAAATTACTTAAATAAAATGTCCAACATATTCTTGAATTCATATCAGTTTTATGTAATCCGATCAATAAATTACCTATTTCTCAATCTGAGAGATCTATTTGGAACGTATAACTTTGTTGATTCCAGTAAATAACTACAACCAATAAATTCATTAAAAATATTATATAAAAAATTTAAACAGTGATTTTTTCTTAATTTTTCTAATTATTTTAGTAAAGGAAAGAACATTTGCTATTATACGTAGTATTAGATGATGAATATGAGAGAAAATTTAAAGAAGAAAGAGAAAATTATATAATTTTTTTTGTTAATTCTTTCACTGCGATTATAATGTATGGCAGTATTTTTCGAAGTGAACGTAAAATTGCTCACCCTATATCTCCGATTAGAATTCTGTTTTCCTACACATTCGAATTAATATGAAAACTTGAAATCCATTTAAAAATTGCAAATAAAAAGCTAATTGACCGCTTGGTGGACAATAGATCAGAATCCTGGTATTTGAAGAGGGGAACTACGGATCGAGCCGACAGGTTGTAAAGAAGACTTGGCAGCAATTCACTGTTGGCCCACCACTAAGAACTGGACCAGCATTTCAACGGGTGATATGCTTTTTTGCGTAAACTGGAAACAAAAAACTATTTTTGATTTTATAATAGAAATTAAAATTTTTTTTTTTTTTTACAGGTTTGGATTCACTACAAGGCCAGTTTGAAAAGAAAGCTAGCTTAAAACAAGGAGAATGTCCTGGCGACCGGCAATGGACCATCACACGAAATAAGTTTGGTGGATTTGGAGGAAAGAGTGCATTAGCTGACTCAGGTTAACATATCCCTCAATCACTCCGAGTCTGCTTTTTAATTAGATGTTGCTAATGCCACTAATGAAAACAACTACACTGTGCTTCCTGTTGAAGGGCACTCCCAAACACAAAAGACTCAAGGCAGAAGAAGCCTTAAAGCTAACGTTTGAAAAGCAGGCAGAAACACAAAAAGAAGTTCTCCAAACTCAAAAAAATGAAGACACAAAATACAACGAGTAAATTTTAAAGAAGCAAAAACTGAAAGTTGTTGTAAAGGGTGAAGAGAGGAAAAGTTTTCTTAGACAACTAAAGATAAAAATAGCCCTAGCAAAAGTGCAAAAACTCGATAAATAAGTAAATATGCATATTTAGTAACGAATATATTTAATTGGATTTCAAGATAAAAATTTAATTGGTTTTATTTACCAAAAAAAAAAAAAGTTATTTATATATTATTAAATTATAGTTGTTAAAATAAATGCAAATTTCATTCCAACAAAAAACGCATTATGTTGTTACTCATTCCTTCTGCTTCACCGTTTCTTAAATAATTGCCTCCTTCTGTTATGGATTCCTTTTCATCTATGGTAAAAAGATCAGCAAATGGAAGCTTGAAGGGCTGCAATATAGTGTGCAAAGCACAACACGCATTAATGATTTTCAGTGCTTTATCTGGAGCAAAAGGCAAACCAGAAAATATTATAAATATTATAATTTCAGAAAAAAAATATTATAAGAATACTTTGAACACAGCTAATTCGAGCTGTCTTATTTAGGTTGACATAAACTTAACGAAGACAACTTAAATTGTGAATCATAACATAAAAAAATAGTTGAGTTGAAACTTTGACAACTCAACGAAGTTGAGTTGTGAGTAATAGTAGGGGCAAAACAAGGGAGAGCTTTTCAGAAATATTTTACTACACATTTGTTAATACACTGAAAAAAAAACAAAACAATCCATAATGAAGTCAAAGCGGTGTAAATAGTACGGTTAGTACGGATTTCCTTAAAGCAAGTACAGAATGCTTAATTCTAGTTCGGATTATTCAAGTGTTCCGTACTAAAAGTAAGATAAAATTAATCTCAAACTGTGCTTGAATCAATAATTTTTAAGTTAATTTAAACATGATTCGTACTTGAAATAATCCGAAAATGAGATTAGCTTCTAACCTTCACAGAAAAAATACTCAAAAAATTCTGCCCCTATTAAAGCATTAATCAAAAATAAAATCAGTTTTAATTAAAAATTTAGTCAAGTGAATTAAACGTTTAATCAAGTGAATTAAAAGTTTAATTGATACTTTTAATTTGCACCAGTTAAAATAATAGTAGTTACAATTAAACGTATAATTCACTTGATTAAACGTTTAATTCACTTGATAAAATTTTTAATTAAAACTGATTTTTTTTTGATTAATGCTTTAATTGGGGCATAATTTTTTTTCTGTGTTAAACTCAGAGAACCAGAGATAGTGAGAATATTATTATTTACTTACCTGTTACATATGTTTGTTTCACTTTTGTTTTACTCAGGCCTTTATTTACAGAAGAACTCTCAATTATAAGGCACCAGCAGCATGCCCGATATTGTTTTCGTAATCATTCTACTTTGAAAATTTGATGTATTTAACTAAATAATTTTAACAAATAGAATACGGGAATATTTCTTCTTATTTTACTTTTTAAACATGAAAATAATCTGTATTTTTCTTCTTGAAGTGTTGTTGTTGTTTCCAAACTTTTACAAACACAGGCGTATGCACGCATATTGGCTTTCGAATTATCCCATGTTGGATTTTTTTAAGTACTTTTTTGTTAATTTTAAAATTATTAAGAAAACTTAAATTTAGTAAGAGTTTTTTCTTTCTGTGTAGTTTCTTCCTGGGTGTTAAATCATTCTGTTAAAATAAAAAGATATATTTTTGTTAAAAAAATCTTTTAATTTTCTTTTAGTGAACACTTTGACACTATGTTAACATTAAAAAAAAGAAATTTTTGGGCTTTTGTAAGTCCTCTTTACAAAAAAAAAAAAAATTTTAAAAAAATGGAAAACGAGATGGGACTTGGCATCCCTCCTTCTTACTTTTCTTTTCACTACCAGTATTTTGAAATATTTTTGCATCAGACAGTTGTTGCATTCTTCAGGATCTTTGCTCTCCACACAATATTTGCATTAATAATAATAATTATGATTATTCTATTATATTATTGTTATTACTGTGCAAGTGCTGTATGAGTATTTGCTTTTGTAGCATCTTGTTGCTTATGCAGAAGTTTGCTTTAACTATTACACGCACTTGTTTAACGTTGACACTTTGCATTTAATGTCTTTTAATGTTAAAGTGTTGTTATCCTGGGATTAAAATTGTTCAAATAGACTAAACAAAAAACATGCACAAAAATACACAAGTTTGCACTCACACACTTACACACTTAAACAGCATTTCTCGTGCATACATGTACACAAATTGTCTGTTGACCACACACTGCGAATGAATAGAGTAAAGTAATAAATGCTCCTTTTCATCCTAACCAGCCAATTTTGTTTCTTTCCTTTTACCAATACATTCAAGTGTATACTTGCATATTTCCTGTTTGTACGTTCAACGCCTTGAATATAAATATGTCGAAAGTCTGTATTTTTGTAATCAGCACTGTGTTTGTTGCATAATGTTCGAGTATTGTGTTGCATTGTTCGAGTAGTTTAAACTTATCTTTGCCTAATTAAACATAAACTTTACAGTGTTTAATTTGTTTATTTATGAATCTGATTGAATTCTTAGTGGCTTGTGAAATCATCAAAATGTGGTTACGTTAAATCCTCAATGAATTTGTGATGCGGTTATGTGATCTGATATGTATTCACAAGAGAATTGTTGTGCTTAATTTTTAAGTCAAGTGGAAATTCATAACTGTAAGGAATTAAGAAATATACAGATTTCATCATTAATTAAAACTTTAAATGTTAAGGAAAATATTAACTTTTGTTAGGACATTTAAAAAGTTTTAAGCTACAAATCGATATAAAGTTAAAAAGATTTATTTTTTACAAAACACCAGGCTTCTTCTTGGTTCATTTTGGACTTTGTAGCAGGGCATTATTTATTAATTTTTTTTAACATACTAAACTGTTTTGTGGGAGTAGGGTTTATATGGGGCCTATGGTAAATTATGGACCGATCATTACGAAATTTGACCGTGTGATTTCTAGTCCTATAAAACTATGACGTAGCACACTTTAATATGATAGCAATATTTATTATTTAGATATTTTTTGTTTATATTTATTACGGCTTTATACGTACCGTATAATTTCTAGTCATATAGAACTAGTTTGTGCAAAATCTTATATTATGCCGTGCATTATGCCATCTTTTATGTTAGTTCTACATTTTGATTAATAGCTCTAATCCAACTGATAAGATTTAGCATTTTGACACCAACATTGTTTTCTTTTGAGTTTTTCAAAAATTAGCGTGTTTTCAACAGATGGACAGACAGACGGGCATGGCTAAACCGACTTAGTATTACTCAAGGGCCCAGAATATATATATACTTAATGGGGTCTTAGATGTATAATAAAAAAGTTTCACACGGAATGACAAACTTAGTATACCCCCATTCACCACTGTGTAGTGTTGGAGGGCATAAAAAGAGTTTCAAGTCAAATAAGGACCAGTCTCATATACATTTGGCATCAAAGTTAGAGTAGGAGTCCGAGTCGGATACGGAGCCGGAGTCGTGAATCGGAGTCGGAGTCGCACTTAAAAAATTGTAGCGTTTGGAGTCGGAGTCGGGAGTTAGTACTTTTTTCTGACGACTCCACAGCACCGTTGGCTATCGCGACTTAGTTTGTACAATTTAAAATGTTTTGTACTTAATTTTGGAACTTTTTTAAGATAAAAATGGAATTAATTTTATAATATACGTGGATGGTAATATGTAAAGAGTTAAATTTGTATTGCACTTTTTTTTTAAATCAGCATTAAAATTTAATGCGGATAAATGCTTATTTATTTATAAAGAAGTATAAAATAACACAGTACAACATTTTTCAGTTAATTGATTGCCAACTCAATTCTGTGAACTGTATGTGAAATTAGACCCAAAAAGAAGAATTTCTGCATCATGCGTTTTGTCTTCTTACCTGCGATTTGAAGTTAGTACTATCGTATAGGGGAATTTATCACGTTTTAGGCCCTGTTGTTTGACATAGCTCGACAACCACTAGCCCAATTTAGTTGAAATAAATTTTAAAAAATTAAGAATTACAATTCCCTTAATCTGTTCATATATTGTTTTCCTATACAAGTAACACTTTCGAAGTTAAAAATGAATGTATGAAGGGAAAAAATTATTTTTTGCCTAAAAATTTAAATTTTTTTTTTTAAAAATACATAAAAAATCCAAAATGGAAAAAAGTTTCAAGTCTAGTTATTTTTTCGCAAAGTCACATAACCTATGAGCAAAATGAGACAAAGATCATAAAAATCGATGCACGCGTTTCGCTTTTATTCGCAATTGAGTAAATGTATGAATTTCAAAAATTTGCTCGAGATATGCACAACATTATTTGGAGAAAACATTGACACCTTTTTCATGATTCTGAGAATTAAAAAAAAGGAATAAACAAAAGGTTATTTGATTTTTATGATTGCGGTAATAAATGTACGTGGACAATTAAACGGAAAGTGGACCTTTTTATTATTTGGGTTTTTCCGGTGGCTACCTATATGATTTTTTTACAGAAATTGCACCCACATTTAAGGGTGGTCATTATTTGGAAAGTTTTGCACAGTTTGAAACGTACAAGTGCTGAATCAGGTATATAGCCAGCCGCCCTTAAAATATGCGCCCATTTATAAGTACCTGGCAGTAAAATATTCAAAAATACGTAGTATTTATAGGTGTGCATTGATCGATTTTTGGCATTCAGCCAGTGCCGACGAACGCGAACAGTAAAAGTGATTTTTCTCCAGTTTTTTAAAAGTGAATAACAACAAAACATAAAATATATCAATATGGAAAACAACAAGTGCCCATATTTGGATGAATATTGTTACGTTTGTGGTCATATCGTCCGAAAAATACAGAAAAAAGATCGAAAAAATTTGTTTACTGAGCAATTCAAAACCGCGTATTGTAATTATTTCGATGAAGCAGATTTAAGTGGTGCAAATTTTACGCCGAACACAGTGTGCAACAGTTGTTATACTACCCTTCTAAAATGGATTCACGGAAAAAGTAGAAAGTTATCTTTTATGAAGCCAGTAATTTGGGTGGAAGACACAACTGGACATGATGAATCCAGGTGCTATGCATGCATAAATTTTCGTCCTGGATTAAACAGACAACAATTGAAAACAAAAGTATACACTGCTGCATTTACTGCCACACTTCCAGTGCAACGCCCTGCTGATACCGATGCACCTAAACCTCCGAGTGCGGATACTGTGTCCCTGCTAGCCGAAACCGTTTTCACCAATCCGACCGATTTGGATGATGCTGATTGGATACCCGATATTGAAAATAGTGCACCACAACCGCTACCACCAATCGAAATGGATTACATTGTGGCCAAGCTGGGACTATCACAACACGACTCCGAATGGCTGACATCATTTTTGAAGAGAAGAAAACTCACACAGCAAAATGTCAGCGCAACATCATACCGACAACGCCAAGCTGATTTTCAGAAATTTTATTCCGTTGACGAAGCAAATACGTTCACGTACTGCCATGATATCCCAGGTTTAGTGAAAAAATTGGGAATGGATTATATCGCTGGCGACTGGCGTTTATTCATCGATGGTTCAGTTACTAGTTTGAAGGCTGTGCTGCAGCACAACTATGAAGGAAACGTATGAAGCATTGGGCGAAATTTTGAAGAAAATCAAATACGATGAACACAAATGGAACATTTGTTGCGATCTGAAGGTGGTCAACATACTACAAGGGATTATAGAAAAGGGCGGATATCCAAAATACTTCTGCTTCCTTTGTAATTGGGATTCACGATACTAAGGAAATCAATATCAATGTAAAGATTCGAAAGGAAGAACTCCCGAGCTCAACAAACAATTAAAATTACGCAATGAACCTATGATAAAGGACCTGGATGATATTTTGTTGCCACCGCTCCACATGAAACTGGGAATAGCTGGGAAATTCGTTGAAGTGGTGGTCAAAAAAGTTAACGGCGCCTTTGACTGTTTGAAATCCATCTTTCCGAAACTCAGTGATGAGAAAATTAAAAACGGTACGTATCGTACTCTGTATTTCAATATTGTCATATCTAAATTTGTTAATTTCTATACATTCGCATTACCAATAATTTTTTCGTTTTTCTTATGTATTTAAAACAGGTATTCTCAATGGACCTGATATTCGGAAATTGATCAAAAGTGATTCTTTCACACATTTGCTTTCAGAGCATCACGACCACCAACATGCATGGAACGCATTGAAAGAAGTAATAGAAGGCGTTCTAGGAAAGAACCGTGTCCAGCGAGAAGAGATACAGCAACGAGTGGACAGGTTGCTGTTTTATTTCGAAAAAATCGGTGCATCCATGACGCTGAAATTGCATTTCTTGCACCACTACCTCGATAGTTTTTTGGCACAATCACCTCAGGAATCAGACGAACAAGGAGAGAGGTTCCACCAGGTGACCATGCCATTTGAAAAGCGGTTCAAAAGCAAAAAATTGGATGCATTGCTTGCGGAGGTTTGTTGGTGGAGTTCCACAATTATGCAGTTTGAAGAAAGCACCGAAGATGAAGACATTGAAATTGGTGGACACAGTGAAAGAAACACGCCCTTGAATAGTATGTGTATCTCGGATGACGATACAGACTCAGACCATGAATATGAACAACCTACGAAGAAAACAAGATCATCAGAACCACAAGCGTCAACTTCTACAAGGATGGATATTGCCAATAATTGAAAAAATGTTCTAAATTTTATTTTTATGCATATTATAATTGCGTATTAATTGCATATTATTTTATTTTCATTAAGTTTTTATAAATAAAGTTTTTTTTTGCATGATAATTTTTTAATTTATATTTTTATTTTTATTTTAAGGGTGGTGGCTATAACTGATTTTTGAAATTCATACCTTTACTCAATTGCGAATAAAAGCGAAACGCGTGCATCGATTTTTATGATCTTTGTCTCATTTTGCTCATAGGTTATGTGACTTTGCGAAAAAATAACTAGACTTGAAACTTTTTTCCATTTTGGATTTTTTATGTATTTTTAAAAAAAAAAAATTTAAATTTTTAGGCAAAAAATAATTTTTTCCCTTCATACATTCATTTTTAACTTCGAAAGTGTTATTTGTATAGGAAAACAATATATGAACAGATTAAGGGAATTGTAATTCTCAATTTTTTAAAATTTATTTCAACTAAATTGGGCTAGTGGTTGTCGAGCTATGTCAAACAACAGGGCCTAAAACGTGATAAATTCCCCTATACGATAGTACTAACTTCAAATCGATACTAACTTCAAATCGCAGGTAAGAAGACAAAACGAATGATGCAGAAATTCTTCTTTTTGGGTCTAATTTCACATACAGTTCACAGAATTGAGTTGGCAAATCATGTGTTGTACTGTGTAATGTTATGGTTGTAGAATTACAACAAAAAACCTCAATATAGGGCACAACATTAGGCAGTTGCAAATGTAATGGAACTAATTTTAAAAATTAGCGAGAATTTTTTGACAAGTTTTTGTGAAATTAAGTGTTATTACCAATTAATCAGTTTGAATATGCAAAGTACGTGTGTACTGCCAAAGCAAATACCCAATATAAAATTAACGTGCAAAGGTAGCAGGTTTGTAAGGGAGATATGTAATAGTTTCGCTTAACATCTCGCTAACGGAAGGCATGCATTTTGCATATCGAGTTTCCATTTTGAATCAATTCATTTTTGACACAAAAAGCGCTTTAGTCCACTTACATAAAAACTGGGTGTCACGATCATCTTTACGTCAGAGATCTTGTACTTATACGCATTCATATTTATTGTAATGTTATCGAACCTCATATCTACTCTCAAGTTTGATGTTACTCATCGTAATCAAAAAAACTTTACAAAATTTATGACGTGGTTAATTTAGAATCTAAATTCTTGCTCCCGGCTTTTTTGCTTTTGTTGGTCAGTGTCATTAAAAAAAATTATTAAGGAATTACTAATACAGAAGTAACTAATTAATTGCTTAAGTTTAAATAAATAGAAAATTATTAAAATAACACTGCCTGTCTTGTTTGTAAACTGTTGTACCCAATCAGACGACAAATAGTGAAATTAATTTTTTATATATTTGAAAATTAGTCACAAATAGAGAAGGGCAAAAATGCATTTTTAATTTACAAATCCTTATTTTATTTAAAGTATGTAAAACTGGAGATTAAAATCTTATTATAAAAAACATTAGTTCGTCCTATCATAACATACGGATGTTCAATTTGGTTTAATATCTCGCCCTAGTATATGGAACGAATAAGAAAATTTGAAAGATAATGTTTAAGGGCGTGTACTTCTCTCAACAAAACCTCTCATAGTAACTACACTAAATTTATTTTTAATAAAAAATTATAGAACGCTGCAAACATTAGCCGGAAAGACAACTTTATTATACAACTTATAAGAAATCACATCTTAAAATGCATGGAATGTACCACTAACAATTAAATATTTGCTCCCTTTTATACTGATGTTCAATAAATATCAAATACACTAATATCTGGTTATGTTCCTCCCGAAGCGTTTAAATTGTTACGTTTCTACTTATTCCCTTTATATTAATCCTTTGCGTTCTTTTAATTGCAAATCACCATAAAAAATCATCATAAAAACACACACGAATTCAACTTAACAAACTTTATTGAAATTAATTATAATGTTCACTAAATTTAACTACTATTGTAAGTAGCGATCTGAACCGTTTAATGTCTCCAATAAAACTAAACTAAACTTTTATGAGTTAGCCTGTATTTATTGTTCAAAACTATTCCTAGTTGATTCAAGAACCATTTAGTAGATTCTAGAATGTTGTGTTCGAATTATTTTAAAATAACTGTTATACATCTAAAGTCTACAATTACAATTGCTAGAAAATTCAGTACAGTGGCGTTCAAAACAATAGAAACTACTATGACATAAAACTATAATTTACAAGATAACTTATAACTAAAACCGTAAATAATTCTTAGATAAATCTAATTACGTAACAATATATCGAGATTAAAATGGTTATATACAAAATGAAGGGTGAATTCTAAAATTGTATCATTTATATAAAAGGGCTTATAATAAATCATTTAATATATACAGTATTAATAATAGTCGAATAAGATACGATAAAATTTTTTCTTTTTTTTATCTCTTTTTACATTTACCTGCTAATTTTTTTAAACTCATAATAGAAATACAGGTAGTGTTTTTTTCTAAACTTTTCATTGCAACAGAAATATAGGCTGGTATATACTCGTATATTGATTACAAATTAATATAATAAGTTGAAAAAAAAAAAACAAAATGAAAATGTATTATAAAATATTCTAGAGTGTTCGCTTATGGATCAGAGTGTAGAAAATATTGGACAATTTGTTTATTTGTAGCTTAATTTGTTATTAATTGATCTAATAAATAAAATTTCCTTAAAAAAAAGAAAATTTTTGTTTACATATGTTTGTATGTAAAATACGGATACAATTTCTGCAAATAGGAAAATCGGAATTATTTTCGAAGTCGCATAAAAGTTTTCGCACCAAGCGCAATTACTTTTTTATAAGATCGCGTAGCCATTTGCTTTATCATTAAATTTATAAATTTGAATAAATATTATTTGTGTAAAAATGTTTAAAAACATGACTTAAGTGTGACATGCTATACTTATATAAACTGGTCCAAGCTTTTAAATACTTTTCAAAAATATATATTTTCCGTATAATAAATTTAGTGCAATGCCAGCACTCAGTGACGTGCGTTAAAATTCTAGAGCTATCACGGCCCTTTTGTCTATTATACTTATTTTGGAATATCGATTGTAAATTTGTATGTGATGATTGGAGCGAAGTCCGGTATTCCGATCACACTTTCAACAAAAATAATTTCGGCGCACTACAAAAAACAATGTCTGACTTTACAAAAGCAAATTAATGTTTTCTCAGACACTGGGTAAAAAAACCGTCAGCTAGGAAGGTTAGCGAGGCAGCCTATGAAATCCCTATTAAAATTGTGCAAGACATTTTGCTATTGGGTTAATCATCTCATACTTTAAACATAAAATTTATTTCATATAACAACTGAAAATATTGTTGTTTCGAAATAAAAATATATAAAAAATAAAAGTTTCAGTCTTTCAGTATGATCCTATTACCTTCTACTATTTTTACAGAATTTTACACTACAGAAATTTTTAAAAATTGTTAGTTTCTATTTGTTCTTGATCTTTGTCATCGGTTTTTGTAAAGTCTTTCTCTGATGATCCCCAGCCGTTTCAGTACACCTTGTAAATAAGTTGAAAAAGTTAAAAAAAAAAAAAGATTGTCTTATATTAAGTTTAAATTGCATACACTAATAATGAAACTTAAAATACAGAAGGGGATATAAACAAAATCTATTTTCATATAAAATACAATATTGAAATTTCGAATTGCTTTGCAAAAATTTCGGAAAGTAATAACCAGAACAACAACTTTATTAATATTATACAGAAATAATTGCCTTGATAATTTCATCAAATATGCTTAATTGTGTATGATTAGATTTTTTTCCCAATTTATTATGAATTACTAGTATTTGAAAAATCGTTTAATATTTTCCAAATTAAGAATTGCTTTATTGAAACAACTTATTAGCTTCTCTTTAGAAACTTATTCCATTAATTATATTCTCCATCACAATTATTGATTCATTTGATTCATTCAATTTAGCAAATTAATTGTTGTAATAGTTGTACGTCTGCTGTTGTTTTAATAGAGGTAATTATAACTTAACAAGACTAGAATAATTACCGTTTTAACTTTCAACATTACAGTCAATAAAATCATCATGTATGATTAGAAAATAACACAAGTTTATACTTTCATGTTTTTGCAAAATACCAATAAATACACACAGCCACATTAGAAAACGTATTCTACATAAATTCACATACATACATATAAATATCTAATACTGATAACAGAGAAGAAGTCTGCTTCTGATATTAGGGATATATGTCGTATAATGATAATAAAGATTAATTTGAGCTACAGGTAGTAATAATTTCTTAAGCTACGAATTTTAAGCGAATTTCATCGACATGAATTGATCGGTCTATAACAAGTAGTACAATGTCCCTATCAAATTGAGCGCCCCTAATGTATTTTTTGAGAGCAATAGTTGAAATAAATTGATTGGATAAGATTTAATACTAAGACACAAACTCTTGGACGCACTCGTACTCACACTGTGTCACATGATTAGAATTTCAGGATCAGTAATGCTGGAATTAAACGGAACCAACTGCTTAAGTTTGTCGATGTGGCAAAGTTTGTTTTTTAAGAAAAGCTTAAATCGGAGTAAACTTTAACCAATTTCAGCGTTTTAGAATCATACATTTTTTGAATGTTTAAGCGAGTACGTGACATTTGACTTAATGTCTAAAATAATGGCCGGCACAGCAAATAATAAAAAGATGTTTAACGGAAGGTGGCAGTAATGCTCATCATTATTGTTCTGTACTCCTACAAAGATTTCTGCGTAAATTTTTGACGCTGCGTGCATTAAGAGCGCATTCCACCATATTCGACGACAGTGACAGAAGCAGATTCTAAAGAATACAAACCACGTAGTTTCTTCTAATAAAGCACATTTTAGTTTAAAGTAATTGCGTAATTCTTAGACCTTTTTTAGTTAATTTCTACCAAAAATTTCCGAAAATTAAGTTAAATTTTTAAACTTTTCTGGGAAATTAGTCACCCTGTTACTCGCATTAAAATGAAGTCGAAACAAGACAACTTTATTAAACAATGCTGCATTTATTTTGCACTTTGTAAATAATAAGCGATATTTTAAGGGACTTACAAATGTATTTATCAAAACCTTGAACAACTTTGTAATTCAATATGTTTGGATGCATATTCAACCGATATTAAATGTCCTTTTTGAGACTTCTCTGCAAACTTTTAAATTCTAGATGTTTGTTTGTTGTTATTCCATGTTTGGTTTATGCATTTTAAATTTGAAACTTAAGTTCAAATTGATTCCTAATTAAACCCACTGTGTACTGTTGCTTGCAGCTGGACATCGAAGTCATTACATACGAGTACACACTTAAAAGTATGTGTACATATGTATTTGTTTAGTAAGTCAAAGAAGGGACTAAAACTACTGTATTTGTGTTATTTCAGCTGTTGACTTTTGTCAAGGATTTATAAATGCTTGTCTTTCCAACTGAACAGCAAGAACAAAAACAACAAAAATTAAATACAATAACATAAATTAGGACAAGTGATGCCATTTCAACATTTTCGGTTTTGGGTTTAGAATTTTAATCTTTGGCAAATGTATTAAGATATAAAAAAATTATTCCAATTGAAATTATGGCATATTTTTTATGAAAGAAACATTTTATTTAACCAAAAAAAATTGTTTTATATTTTATGAATAAGACCGTTAATATTTAAATGATTTTTAGTTACATTCGTGGTATGTTGGTTAATCAGATAGAAAAACTATTTCTTAACTTTTTTTTAAATTTTTAATTTTAAGAATAAGTTTGGAAATCTTTGTCTAGATTTAAAGAAATACCATCAAAATTATTTGATTGCATGCAGACTACTTCACAGCTTTGAATTTATGTACATTTTGACAAACAGTATATATAAAAGACTATCAACAAATGATCGTCAGCAGCGTAATATAACATTTTATCATAATATTTTGGGAATTTTATGACATATTAAAATCCCCTTTCTGGCAACACTAACAAGGGCATATTAAACCCCTTCACACTGTTGTATTGTTGGTTGTGTATGCGTGCTTTGGTACCAGGATTAACGTTTGCCCGACTAAAGTCGCAATTTGACCCTGTTTTAAGCGGTCTGCGACTTTTTTGAGACTTTTTTTATCACCGACTCTGGCGACTTATTTAATTTTGTTGCGAGACAAGAAACATTTAATTGGCAGTAAATTATAAATTTTCTTATTTTTTTATTAAAAAAAAATCGTCAAAATAATGTTAAAGCAATTCACATATTTTTCTTCATTTGGCAACACTTTTTTGGAACCTTGTCATGTATACAATGTATTTAAGAAAATTTTTCGCAAATTTTTAGTAAAAGTTTCAAAAAAATGTTTTAGCAAAGAAGCTTTTTAAAATAAAAAATTCCACTGCTTATTATTTTTCGCCGCCGAGTCAATGAAAGATCAAGTTTTCAGAAAACATGGACAGGTATGTCCAACATGAGAATATTTTTCTTTAACTAAAAAAAAAATTTATTTTATTCTTTAAAATAAGATCTCTTGTTAAAACGAAAAGGAAATCTGAAAACGAAAAATGAAATGGAGTTAGAAATACGTTTTCAGACGCATAGGAAACCACGAAATATGCGACCGATAACGTTAACATCGCTGCAGGTAATCGAGAGACTGGGAACTGAAGTATAAAGGGCTTAAGGGAAGACATGGAGTCACAACGTTCTTTTTGCAGTGTTTGTAAACAGATTTTAGTGAACCCAAACAATCATCTTTAGCGACATGGAAAAACAAAACACAGTTGGAATTATTATCTGTGCAAATGGGCAAACTTGTTAGACTCGTTTCGTGAATCGCTTTTTTAACTTTTGTGTAATTTTTAACAAATAATGTCAATATTTAGAGACGCCAATACAAAAATAAATAAAAAAATATTAAAAAAGTTGGAAGTTGTGTCTTAAAAGTGAAATTCGTGCTGCGTTCAGATTATTTCAAGAATTTGTGGTTTTAATTGTTGAATTTTTCGTTGAAAACGACGGTAATCATAAAAAATCTGTTTGTATAAATCACAATTGAACAGGCAAGTTTGTGGTATTGAATTATCATACAAATTTTGACAATTCAGCTGCGACGTTTTATAACACCAAAGGGTCGTGTTTTGTTTAATACAATCTCTAAAATGAATTTAAATGTGGTAGCGAGCGGACAGCCAACTTATTGGCCTACTGATCATCAAAAAATTTCAGATGTCATAGATTTTGGCGTGGTTAATAACATCCCCATAGACACGATTCATGTGGAAGCATCCTTAGAATTATCTTCCGATCACACACCTACAATTGTTGCTATAATGAATCCAAATACAATCGTATCTCCGTCTGGTTACTTATCCACATCAGCCTCACCAATAAATTGGTTAAAATATAAAAAATATCTTAGTTTCCATTGCACGAAATATATATAAGATCAGTAATAAAATGCTTTTGGAGCTACCAAGTATAGCAAAGAAAATTATTCTTATTATTTTTAATGATATTTTACGCCTTCAATACTACCCTCAAGAATGGAGGGTTTCCTTAGTAACCATGATACCAAAGCCAGGAAAGGACCACACAAAAGTTGAGGCATACAGGCCTATTAGCTTATTATCTAATATTTCAAAGCTATTTGAGAAACTAATAGTGTTAAAATTAACGCCAATTTTAAATGAAAATAGATGTATTCCTAATCATCAATTCGGGTTAAGAAGAAAGCACAGCACAATTGAACAAACTCATCGAATAGTAAATGTCATAAGAAAAGCCTTTAAAGAAAAAAAATATTGCTCTGCGCCCTTCATCGATGTGTCAAATTCTAGCATGAAGGATTAATACTGAAATTGCAGCAAAACTTACCAGCAAACATACACATGCTGTTAGAAAGGTACTTAGTTGGTCGTCAGTTTATTTTTAAAGAAGGCGATTTTTAAGTTCTCCTCAGCCAATTAACGCTGTAGTCCCACAAGGCAGCATCCTGGGCCCTCTACTATACTTAATTTATACTTCGGACATGCCAACAAACAGCTACTCCCAAACCTCAACATTTGCGGACGATACAGCTTTTCTAAGCGTACAGGATCATATATTTGAACTGGAAAGGTGGTTAAAACAATGGAGGATAAAGATCAATGAGCAAAAATGCGCACATATAACATTCACATTGCGTCGGGAAACATGCCCCCCCTATTAAAATCAATAATTAGATAATACCCCAACACTCGCATGTAAAATACCTCGGTATATATCTAGATCGGCGTTTAACGTGGAAATGGCATATAGAAGCTAAATCAACTCAAATGATACTAAAAGCAATTCAAATTATTTGGCTTATTGGAAGAAATTCTGTTCTTGGCCTCGATTTCAAACTCTTAACTCTATCTTAGAGCCAATTGGGTGCTACGGTATGCAGTCATGGGGCACTGCCTCGGCTTCTAATATCTAAAAAATTCAGAGGCGCCAAGATAAACTTCTTCGAATAATCACATCCGCTCCCTGGTATGTCAAAAACTCGAATATCCACAAGGATCTCAACGTGCCATTGGTAAAAACTATGATAACTAAATAGGCAGTAAAATATTTAAAAAGGCTGAAATTGCACCCAAATCCATTAGCTCGAAATATTTTAAATTATGGCGGCCACACTCGTTTAAGAAAAAGAGACACTGCAGCACTCACCCAATCAGATGAGCGATAAATACCTACACATGTGAACAGAACCCGTGATGACTAAATCTTTTTTGTCTGACACTGGCAGGAAATAAAGCAAATATAAGGAAAAGATTTGATTGATTATTGTTAGTTCATGTTTAATATATGAAAATTCAATAAATAAATACTAAAAAAAAAAAAAGTTGCGAGGTTGTAAAAATACACAGTTGGCACAGATTGCGAGACTTTTAAGCGATATCATGAAAACTCTTAATACAAAAGAGGCTTCTCAAAATGAAAAAATGCAACTGACTGTTTTATTAAATTGTTTTTCTTATGTTATGCTTTTTATTAATAAAAAAAAACGTTAAAAAAGATCTGCGACTTTTTTTTCTTAAACGATTTTTTTGTGCGACTTTATTTTTATGAAACAACCATTTGTGCGCCTTTTCAAAAATGCCAAGTGGTAACCCTGTTTGGTCCATAGGAACTCTTGAGTTTGGCTTAGTGATGAGTACATGTGTAACTTAAAATAAAAATACATGAATTGGGAAAATTCTTTATTTGTTAATTCGCTTTGAATGTTAAAACAAGTTGTGTGTGTGTGTGTTTTTAATGCCCTTATCGGAATAATAACAATAAAAATAGCAGAATACGAAGCAAAATCTTCAGTCCTTGAGAAAGTCAGTACATAAAAAAATCTTCCTTTTTTTTTATCCCATCATGGTGACGGCAACAAATATTTCATAGTCTTTTTAAGTTTCTATAATTAAACTGTGCAACAAAAAAACCAGCCTCAATAGTTGCAATGCGAAATGAAACTATACTACTGGTTAAGCAAATCTGTCAAAGGGTTTTGAAAAGCTAGCTCGGGTTCCCGAAATATCGGCCCCTAAGTTCTTGAATTTTTTGAAAAGGCGTCAAAAAATTTCAGATATCTTCAGTAGAATTGTATGGCGATTCTTTTCTTAGAATATATTACACCCAATTCGGATAATTGGGGCAACATTCTGTTGAGCACAATACCAAGTGCTTCTAGAATGACAACCAAAGACTATTTCAGAAATAGGTTAAACTTCAGCAGAACTTAAAAAAATGGTCACGAAAAGAAATTTGTTGTTTCAATTAGTCCCTTTTTAGTGCAATAGTTTATGACCAATTAAAAAAAAATTAAGCACATTCTTTTAGTTTTTATTTTAATATTAAGGCCCTAATCATGTAAAACGCAGCGCAACGCCAAAGAATAACATTGAAAGCACAAACAATGTTACAACAAAATTACAAAATATTTATGACATTGATTGTGCTTTCATTGTTATTCTTTGGCGTTGCGCTGCGTTTTATATGATTAGGGCCTAAATGTATATTTTATATTATTTGTGAAGGAATATTTAAGGTTTTGACGCAAAGCAGAAATTTCAGCCCCTGAAAATATTTTTTTTAGGAAAAATAACGTACTTCCTGTTTTTCAAAATGTTATTAAAATTTTCGCTTGGGAATTAATATTGAAACAACAATAAAAAAAACTCAAATTTGTTTTTGTCTTCAATATAAATTACAAAACGAAAATTTGTCTTTTAGTTCGAAAAACAGGCAGTAAGTACACACTTTACGTATACTTTAGCACACTGTGCCACTGTTTGCTATATTTACGAATATAAACTGTCAGTTGAAGGACTTTTCAATTAACATCTGAATTAAGTGCGGTTAATACCGGACAATTGTATTAGTTTGACCACAATTTATATTAATTATAATCAAAACTAGGCGAAAACAGCCAACAACTAAGGAAACACAAGAAAATGCCAAAAACGAAAATGAAAGAATACATAAATAAAAATGTATAGACACATTTAGAACAAAAGGAAATTGTTTACTAGCAGATGTACAGATACAGTGAGATGGTGGTAGTTGAACAATATTTTATTGGATTTTCCAGAGAGAAAAAAAAAACAAAAATGGACTTTAATTCGAATCATTATGGATTTGTCAAATGTAATTCGCAAATGTTAACATGGACATGTATGTTCATATGTTTGAGTGTTTGTATGTTCTTTTTTCTACCCATAAAGGCCAATCTTGGCAATTCAGGCTGTAAATCCAATTAGTTTTATTACTTGTATGAATTCAAATAAGAATTATTACATCAAATTGACAATTTTCGAATAAAGTTTTTTGCGATGACGATAATGTTAATGAAAAAAAAAATGGAATAAAATTAGAAATATGGTTTTAGTTTCATTAGAATTCTAGTTCAAGTTTAATTGAAAGTTACATAATGAAAATAATAATGAGCTCAGGACAAGAGTAAAGAAGGGATGAAACTTGTTTGTATTTAATGAAGATAATTGGGATAGTAAATCTGTATAGACTGTTTGTTAGCACATGTCTTCGACTATAAATTTGGATTAACTCGAAATTTGAGGTCAAAAATGTTAAAATGTTTTAATTAATTTTAATGTCCGAAATGGATTTCTGTCAGCCAAATGCGAAAACAGTCATGGTAAAAAAAAGATCTTAGCAAATTCAATGTTTTCAAATTATTCAAGTATTAATCCCAGCAAACTTTACCCAACAAATATTTAGATTTTTAATACAATAACTTTATTCATTTTATTTATGTTCTTCCACTAAATAAATACGTTAATAGGCTTTTACAACTCTCTATAATTTTAATAACTTATTATTAATGTCTTCGATGTTTAGCTGCAGAATAGGCTTAATTTAGAACCGTATACTTTTTTAAATTACCATTACAATGACCAAAATTGTAGAGTGAAAATGTTTAAATTAAATATCCTCTAATGCCACTTTAATCCCTTTAAGATTCACTCAACTCACTTGCGTTTTAATGAAAAGTTTAATTTGGATTACATAAATAAAGGCGGGAGAAAATGTAATTTAAAACTGTCAAAATGTTTTTAAACATGAAAGTGCTAATAAGGATTTCAATTCGCTATTAATATTTTCATCTGTTGTTTAAGATTTTGTAAAATTTTCTTTAAAAAAATATTTCAGCCTCTTTAAAAATTGTTTCATGAATCAGGGTAAAAAATTCAACAAGAAAATAATAGTGAAGAACAAACACACAGCGCTACTTTAAAGTCTTATACGTTGTTATATTTAATAACGACAATGATGTTGACAAAATTACTTTAATTATGACCAAAATCTTCGCCGTATTTATTAAAATTAATAACAAAGAGTAAGTCAGTGCCAAATACAGCAAACATACAATTTGCGTAATAAAGTGAAGCTCTAACATCAAAATTGACATGAAGGCGTAAAACGATTCTGACATCAAAAGCCTTTCGCTGTTGAAATGACTGGCTGGTCTTTCCAAAGTTTAAAAAAAAAAACAGGGTCATAAGAAAAATTTTATAAAACAACTTGCCACAAATATGGGAAAATTTATGTAACCGTGGTTTGTGTCCATTGTTCGTGTTTCAAGTTGAAAATGTAAATGAAAATAAAATTTTTAATTATAATTTAATTAAAATAACGCGGGTTTTTTCTTCCCGCACACTTTTTATGTTGCTGCTTTTGTAGTGAAGTGCACAGGAAGGCGTAAAACAAAGGACTGAATTTGAAGTTAATTAAATACAAGTTAATATTCATGGCCCTTACAAACATACACAATCACATATTTTTCAAATACTTAGACATTCGTGGCCTGGTGCACGGCTTTATGATTGTTAGAAAAAAAATTAGACTGCTAAGCCGTTAAGTTAAATCATTGCAGATTCAAAAACTTACGTAAATAATAAAGCCAACTAAAGTAAATGGTAAAATGAAAATTTCCATATTAAATAATTTAAAATAAAAAAAAAACAAATGAAATAGTGGTGGTATTGGTGGTAACATGCCTGTGTAGACATCCTCCTGCCCTTCAAATTAATACGTTGGCTCTTGTCTTGCGTTAAAATATACTGAGAATTATTCGAGTATGGCAGACTTTGTAAAGAAGAAAACCGAAGTAAAACTTTAGCAAAATTTAAAACAGTGTACAGTGTATATTGGGCTTTTTGTTATGTTTTGTTGTTTTAATTCTGTGTTTTATTATTTGCCATTTAAAATGTGTTTTTGTTTCTAAAACAATTTTAAAGTTCAATCTTAAGTAATTGATTGACAGTTGTTTTATGTCATTGTTAGCAATGTTTCCCTTATTTCGTTTTTTTTTTGTACATTTAAAAGAATTTGTAAAAACAAAAGACATACATACATACATATATATATATATATGTATCCATACACATACACAGATATTTTCAGCACCAGCAACAGAAAAATATCCTTGACATTCATTGTTATTTCTATAACTCACCCCTACAAAATCTGAAAAGAAATGAATTCATTTAGCTAAAAAAAACATTTAAAGTATCATTTTTAAATTGAAGATGTTAACGAAAGAAAGAAAAAAGAAGCAAATTACAATTATCTTCGTCCCTTTGCACTTTAACCCCTCATCTAAATTTAATTGAATCTTATAAAGTTTAAAAAAGAAATCCAAGTGTGATTTACTTTATTTCTTTGAAATAGAGAAAAAAAACAATAAAATGCTCATACAGCAAGACAGAATAGGGATCAGAAACAAAGTGTTGTTCATTTAAAGAAAACTTGGAAACAGTGGTATCAATACGTTTTAATTTGTAAATCATTTTCAAAGGGTGTTCACAATGTAAGAAACAAATTTTTTTTTTGGAATTTTCAAATAAATATTTCTGAAAAAGATGTTTTTTTTTAAATTTACAATAAATAAATGTGCCATATTATTTTCAACTTAAAGATGGAATATAATAAAATGTCCTTTTTAGTTTCAGTTACGCCCGTTTTTAAAAATAGTGCCAAAGGCTTAAATTTCTTCTTTTTTTATTTATATTTCAAATAATGCTTTAATACTTATTTTCGCCTTTTTATATACTTTATATGGCATTTACATTACATCAAAATCTAGTAGATTTCATTTGAAATCTTCCTCCAAATCTAGTTCGCTTACATTATACTTGTTTGACATTAGCGAGATTTGGTTTTCACAACAAAAACCGCCGACTTACATATAAAAAAATAGGCATTTAAAAATTTGCATTACATTTTCTTTATAATCAACTTTATTTATTTTATCAATATTATTTGTCATTTGCATTTTTTTTTTTATTATTTTACAAAATTTTTGAATTTTTTAACAATTTTAACAAGCAGTTATTAGCTGCGTTCGAGAACACAAAAGTTTTTACTATTTTTTACTGAACTTTACTGCATTTTACTAAATTGCGTTCGCGTACACAAAATACAGTAAATGAGAACACAAATTGAGAGCGTAAAGTGACAGTTCTTGACTGAGTACTTACAAATTTTTACTGCAGAAATTTTTGCAGTAAAATTTAGTAAAACAAAAAAACATGTTTCAAAAGGTAAATGAACAAAAGTAGCAAGCAAAAGGCATACAAAATGTGAAAAAATTGTTTAAAAAAAGAAAAGTTGAAATAAAACTAAAATAAAAACCAAAAATGAATAAATATTAATTAATTTAACTTGTTTGTGAAGATTTTATATGGCTAAATACCAACTTTTAAAACTTTGTTTTGTTATGTTAATTTTGTGGAGTTGTAAAAGTGTCAAGTTCTCGGGTACTTAGAACAGCCCTTGTTTTTAAAGTTATCAATAGTAAAAAAAGTATTCGTGTACTATTGATCAAATGTAGCCGGACACAAATTAGCAAATTCAAATAAAATAAAAAACAAACAAATATGAAAGATTACATAAAATAGTTTGTTTGTATTTTCCAAAAATATTCGTGTTATAAAAAGTATTTAATCGAGTACCGATAAGAAAACGAGTTA
The DNA here is from genome assembly GCA_943735925.1 of Pollenia amentaria. Taxonomy (NCBI): domain Eukaryota; kingdom Metazoa; phylum Arthropoda; class Insecta; order Diptera; family Polleniidae; genus Pollenia; species Pollenia amentaria. The sequence continues at coordinate 231,414,873 of OX031009.1, read as the reverse complement.
AGTAGTCAAAAGTGTAAAAATTTTTCAACACTTCAATTATTCGCCATCAATTAGTTGCCTTTATTTTACGAATTTTTACAAATTTTCCGTTCGCGTACTTTTTTGGACAACAGCTTTTTGTGAGAGCAAATTTTTAAGTTTACTCATTTACTGCATTTTACTGTAAAAGTACTCAAACGCACCTATTATTGTTTTTGTTTTGTTTTTTGTTAAAATGTCATTTTTTTGGGGAAAAACATAGTTGCATCAATAAGTACTACTAGATTTCGAATAGATTTCGTCAAAATCTAGTCACGGAGTAGATTTTGTTTTGTATGGAAAATCTAGCCAAAAATAACTAGATTTGGCTCGAAATCTCGAAAGTACGAGATTTCGCTGTAGTGTAAATTGGCTATTAGATAATTTCTCCTAAAATGAATTTAAGTGTTGCAAAGCTTTCAAGTTCGTTTAGAGGTTAATTGCCTTTTTCGAAATTAAATTTTAATTCTGTACAAAAAAAGTGTTTAAACTTTTAAGCTACTTTAAAAATGGTTATATTAAAGCTTCGTTCACAATGGCAGCAACATTTTTACTTGGTTTTCACAATCAAGCAACAATTTTTTTTCGCAACCACACGTATTTGCAATTAAGAAAACGTTTGCAAAATTTGCCCACAACAATATTACGTTTATAAATAGTGGTCCAACTGATATGCTATTATGAGTTTTTTCCAAACTTAATTTGATATTTATTTGTTGAAGTGTTTTACAAATTCAACCATGGAGAGGTACACATTGAGCAGCGCGTTAATAAGGATTCTTTAATAAGGATTCAGTAATTAGCAGAATTACCGCATTTGGGTAAATGAGAATCCACGAGTGATTGTTGCCATGCATTCACAAAGAGTGACTGTTTGAGGTCGGCCAAGCTATTACCGTGATTGGTGTTCGCTATCCCGAGATTATAACGGACTTCTTGTGGCCAGAAATTGAGGATATGGACCTGGATGATATGTGGCGTCACTTACAACACAGCCAAAGAAACAATGGCTCTTTTGCGCGAGAAATTCAATGGCCGAGTTATCTTACATCGTTGCGGTATTAATTTGCCGCCACGATCATGTGATTTGAAATCGCTGTACTTCTTTCTTTGGGGACCTTTAAAGGAAAAAGTGTACGTCAATAAGCCAAGAACAATTCAAAAGCTAAACGATGAGATAATTCGGCACATTAACGATATTGAACCTTAATTATGTCTCAGAGTCATTGAAAATATGGACCATCGGATAGAGGTATGCCACCGAATCCGTGGCGAGCATTTGGCCGACATTTTGTTTCTCACATAATTTTCATAAGTTCTTCTATCTTAACACAAAATATTAAGATAATTCTCTGAAAACTTTTTGTTTTACTTACATACAATTTACATCGTGCGTTTTGGGTTTTTATTATTTGTTTCATCATTTTGTTAAAAAGTTAACTTTATTTTGGTTTAATGGAATGGAATTATTAATAATTTCATATAAATTGTTGCTGAAGTAGAAGTTGACCCAACTTTGAAAAAAACTATAGTTAAATTTTTGTTTAAAAAATTAAAGGAAAATATATGAAATACCTTAAGCTATGTTCACACCTATTAAATATTTGAAGTCCTACACGTAACCACTAGTTTTATTAAAAAATATTTGCTTTTGCAAAACGTTTACTAGATCAAACATCATTAACCAGTTTATTAACTGAATTATACAATTATTTTCTGACAAGTAAAGATAAGAAAGCCAATAAACATTTTTAAAACTAAAGCTTAAGTTTGATCAGTTTGCTGGTCATGCTTTTTTGGATTTTTTCGTCAAATATTTGTTAGGTCTGATCATACCTTTAGGGAGAAATAAGATAAGTAAAGAAAACGCAAAAGTGTTGCTGCCATTGTGAACGAAGCTTAAAAGAATGTTTTTTCTTAATGTTTTATCAAAAGCGATATCATTTGTATTAGTGTTGCCATATTATATATTACTTAATAATCCTTAATAATCCTATTAATTTAATAATAAATATAAAGAGTGCAATATTAAGTGTTGAACGTTAAAGTGATAATTGTTTGATTATTGTTACTCATTGTCTTATTTCCTGATGATGCTTACCGATGGTAGGCGAAATATTGAATAAAATAAATAACTAAAATATTTTAAACACAGATCTCGAGCCTGATTATTTACATAATTTATTTAAAAGTTAAAAGGTCAAAAGAAAAACATATTTAGTTAAAAATTCAAAACATAAAAAAGTACCTATATTTTTATCTATTCTTTTTCAAATATTTCTGTTTAAAGGATTGTTTCCTTTTGTTTTACACACAAATCGTTTTCTATGTTAAATATGAAATATACGTTAACAAAACAGTACCATATTTTGTGTCCCTCATAATATTTTTGCAAAACCTATTTCAAGTTAATTTCAGGTCTTGGGATTTTAAAATCTTAAGATCGCTACATATAAAAGAAATTACATTTAAATTATTCACCCCTATCGTGAAAAAGAAGTGGAATTTTTGTTCCCATGAAATTTTTCTTCCCCTCGAAGGAAAAATGCTATCGTCAAACTCCCGTGAACAATTTTTCACGCTATCAGTTCTCAGTGAATGTAATAAAGAAGAAATATTAAAAAACATTAAAAAAAACAAAAAAAAATTTTTGTTCAAAAATATACGTGTATACAGTAATCCCTTGATTTACGTCGCCTCGATTAACGTTGTTTCGGTTTGCGTCGCCAAATTTTGTGTGACTTCTAAATTTGATTTGCGTCGTCATTCGATTTACGTCGCCTCATTTGCTTACATTTTATAAGAAAAAAGCGGGGAATCACAATTTTTAGTTGAAATGTTTGTTTGGGTTTTTCATGCGTGTGTAGCTCTTCCTATCTATACATGGATGGATACATTTTTGTTTTTCTTGTCAAACACAACGGACAGAAATATGAGATCAAAAAATCGCCAATTTTTACAATAGAATTTACATAGGAAAAATGGGAGAAAGGAAAAAACTCTCCGGGAATTTTTATTTATAATTGGGCTGAATATGTAGTGGAAAGGGTATTATGCGTTTGTAATAATGTTTGTAACACCTTAAAATATTGGACCTAGACCCTACTTGTAGTATTCCGATCGACTAAGAATCATTTTTTGAATCGATCTAACGATATCCGTTTGTTCGGATGGCTTGCAGGCTGTGAATGGAAACATCGTACGCAAATTGCAGTTCGTCATTTTGGAGATAATTTCATTAAATTTGGCATACATTCCATTTGAAAATGGTGAGTATCGGTTCATAATTTCACATAGCCCCACACAAGGTTTTTTTCGGAATTTAGTATTTGTACCCATGAACGCACTTATCATGTTGGTATTTAGCTTAAATTTGCTCCAAACTTATCTCTTTGCAATTTAAATTATCTTAAAAAATTATATTGAAATTGGTCCATATTTGATCAAAGTTCCCATGCAAATACTATCCCGAAAATATCTATTTTATAAATGTTGGTATTGACACAAAATTTAGCTAAAAAACACTTTAACGATAGATTATTTCATGGCAAAACGGGGTATTTGAAGATTCACCTCCACCCCCTTATCTAAAATCATTTAAACTTATCTCATATAGATGAAAATATCTAAATAATTTTCGGCATAAAGAACTTTTACATGAATCTTAACCTCATAACATAATTTTTTCTTGCGGGTCCATGATTGCCCATGGGTCCCAAATAGGGTACACTTTTGAAAATTTGTTTTCAAATATACTTTCTTACTTGTTTAATTCTGTAAATGTTTTGCAATTTGTTTATAAATGAGTCTTTCTTTATGTTTTTAATAAAGGCACATTTTATAGAACACATATGAACATGTTTTAATTCGATTTACGTTGTTTCGATGTACGTCGTCATTTTCCGGAACCAATTGCGACGTAAATCAAGGGACTACTGTAATTTAAAGAAAAGAATTAAACACCAAAATAAAATATGTATATTGTATTTGAGCGATAGTTTGATTGCAACATTAGCTTATTGCACTTTTATGTAGTTAAATAATTTCTAAAATTCTGCCACCACGTCTTTTAAAACCTTCATAACTGCTCAGGCAGTCGACCTGTTTTTTGTTCATTTTGTTGAACAATATAAATATAAGTTTTTGCCTCTTTTAATGGAAATTGACCTTAAAATTAATTTTGTAAACTTTAATATTCGAATTATGAGAAGAATTACTTACATAAATGTTTTGTTCCCCAGCAAAAATAAAGTGAGAAATTCAAAGGGAAAAGGTAACACATTACGGTGGAAAAATTTTTTAAAATAAGGGGAATTTTTTCTGCGAATATTTTTTCACGTTATTATTCTCCTATGAATTAATTTTTTTCATGGGAGTTTTTCATGATCGCAAATACGTGAAAAGGGAAAAAATTACGAGGGAAAACTATTCACCATAGGGGTGATAATTTTTTAGTTTTCTTAAAATAATTTTAAGAAAAATTTATTCAAAATCAACGATACCAAGAGTGCAAAATGTTCACCCCGAATCAAAAATTTCCACGATTTTGCCCACGATGTTAATTAGTTTTAAAAATATACTTTTATTTGGAAAGTCTAGGTGATTTTTTCTTTTTTAGAAAATTAAACTTTCCTTTTTACCTGTTACCTCCAAGGACTTAAAATTTTTGTTGCTTTTAATTCGGATCGTCTTAAATGTATATCCTCGATGTTAATGCCAAGGGTGTTTATCCAGCCCTGGTCATTAATATTGGTGATGCGTAAAATTTTTCCCCCTTTTTATTAAATATAAAAGAAAGCTGAATGATGCAAATATCGTCCTTTCTCTCTCTCGCATAATGCCTAAAATAAGACGTCAACAAGCGTTAAACGTCTATGGAGCTGTTTCCGTTTTGGCTTAACTAAATTTTGGTCTCTTGTTCTGTTTCTAGCCAACGAAGAAGGTAACGAATTTCTCCAATAAATAGTTAAACTACAATTATAACTAATTTGTTTTATTTCCTTTTTTTTTCCATTTCATTTTCCTATTGGGTATCATTTTTCTGAGCAAACAAAATAAAGTTTATTCTATATTTTGTTTAATTATATCGGCTCAGGGAATTTACTAATTCCACATTTCCATCCAGCATTCTCTACTCACGGTTATCATACCAACATTTGGTCCATTCGAACCTGATTGGAAATTAATAATTAGCAGCAAATTCTCTGGGATTTCATTATTGGAGTACATTTGAAGCCATACACAAGACGACAAACATTCTTATTAACTATACATACATACATCATACATATTAAGGTACGTTGTGCATTTTGCTTTGATTTTCGTTTAGTTGTCTTTAAAGTGCATTTAAAAAGAGTGGTTCACAAGAACAGTGTTTTTTTCTTGCTTTAAATATTTGCATTGTTGACTAAGCAACCAATATAAAATTAAAAAAAAAAAAAGCAATGCAAAAATATGGAAATAATATAAAAATATAAAATAGATAAAAATATAGAGTAGAAATTATAAAATAATAAAAAAAAAAAAGAGGAAGAGTGAAGGTGTTATTCATTGAATTAAGAGAAGAAGAAAAATAGATAGAAAGATAAAAATAGCAAAATATTAACGAGTGCGAGCAAAACGAAATTTATCCAATTTAAAAGGAGATTTATTAAGACGAAATGTGAAAATTTTGGATACATAACGATCACTACCAGTACCAGTAAGTGCATACTCGTATTTGTTTCTAAGTAAAAACATTTGTTCTACATTTTTCAAATTGTGGTTCGACAGCGGTCGGTATGCGTCATATTGCCGGTGTAGGGTATTTCACTTCTTACTCGTTATGTTTCGCGCCTTTTATATAAGTTCTCTTTGAATGTTATGCATGCATGTTATATTTCTTTATTTTTCAGCGTTAATTACTCTTTAATATACTCTTGAGTCAATTTTTATTAACACCAATTCTACAACATTGGTTTCCCTTGATAAAATCTCTCCCAATTCTTATTTTTAAGTTGAGCTTTCCCTTAACGTTTTTTATTATTTTGCATTCTTTGTTAACGAATACTCTTATTTAATAACATTCTCTGCATTCAACTCAACTTTCTCATAACAGTTAGCGCTAGTTCTCTTGGTGGCTTTGAATATCTCTTGTTTGTTAACTTGGAAGATCTCTTAATTTTTTCCAACTGCATTGATCTCTCACTTGATTTTTTCATCCTGCCTTTTCTTTCATACATAACAAATACCTTGGAAATAAGTCAACTACTGGAAGAAAGTAAGACAGAGTTTCCGAGAAGAAAATTTTTATATACCAAAAATAAATAGATAAATAAATACAAAATAAATTTTTTTTCTGATAAAACCGAATCTAAATTTTATTTATATCCTTTAGTTTTCTGTGTTAATTGATTCTCTATTCGAACCGCTTGCAATTATTCAAATACAAAAAAAAAAAAAAAACTATAATAATAAAAATTTTTTTTAATTTTCTTGTTAACAACGTAGAAATTTTTTAATTATTACTTTTTAAAAATTTATTTTTTTTCGAATTATACCGGCGCAAGCTGATTGTTCCCAACTAATTGCATTAAATTACAATAAAAATAAAAAATTCAGTAACTGTGTACTAAACAAATTTTCTAGTAACGGCAACACTTTATCTAAATAAAGCAAACATTAGGTCTGTTCGTACGAAAAGTGGGAAAAAAAACCATTTGTGGTAGTCGTGTCAAATTAAAAGTGCAAACTAATCGCGATTTGAAACATAGTTTAATTTGGTAAATCTATAAATTTTCGGCATTCAAAAAAAAAAAAAAAAGAATGTCGTACGTGGTCTAAATCCATTCACGAAGAATTTAAGTTTATTTATACATTGTTTTATCTTGGTTGGTCTCCGGTTTTTTTTTATTAGCCTTTTGCACGAATTTTTATCGAAACCTTTTAACTTAGTATATTTGTTCAAATGAATGTTCATTGACGAGTACGGGAAAAGACCTATTGTGTTGGGGATTTCCAGTCATTTGGTTTAAAATTCCATCGAAATAAAGGTCAATGAACTATTGCTATTTAAGTTTAACTCAACAGCTGATCATTTCCCGGCAATTGAATAAGTGCTGTTGTACAAAAGGTAGATATTTAAAGGAGTGCAATCTTGCTGTGGGTGATTTCGATATTCAATTCCATTGCGCTGTGAATCGAATTTTAAGGAATTGAAGAAAAATTTAAAAGGATTTGTTTTCTGTTCGGTGAAAATAAATAATCGTATAGATTTTCATTTTGTCATTTTTGTTCGTGCAATTCAATAGGCACAACTTGTGGGGCATTATCCTGAAATTTTTTCTACTAATATTTTAGTCTTTTTATCGGATCTGATTATTTAGCAAAAATAAAAATGTCCTTAGACCAATTCATTCGATTAGCCGATAGCATTGTAGAGTTCGAGGCTGACCTAAACGACAACCGGTATCCGTTGACATCGTGTCACTCACTGGAGGTTCATCGTTGTGAGTTACAGTCAACCTGGATTGGCATTAGGGCTGCCTATGACAAATTTCTGATTGAGGCGGAGAAAGAAAAAGGGGAAACCGATGAGCCTTTTGATATAGAGCCTTTTAAGCTCAAATATAAGAGCACCTACGCAACCTATTGCAACTGTATGACAAAACTATCAGAACTCTCAGATGCGCTGCGACCACAGTTGGCCTCCCAGTCTGAAGCAGTGGTACCTCCAGCTGACAACTCCGTCCATCGTGGCCATTCTCGGGACTTTAGCTGTCCGAAGGCTTCTGTCGATGCACAAAGCCTTCACTTGCCTCCGATAGAAATTCCCATCTTTCATGGTGACTATGCCTCCTGGCCCACATTTCGTGATATGTTTACGGCGGTGATATCTAACACCAGGGCCAGCAAAGTCGAAAAGCTTTTCTATTTAACTCAGAAAACTAAAGGGGAGGCTAGGGAAATTGTACAAAAAAGTCCTTTCACTAATCAAGGTTTCGATTTGGCATGGGATAATTTATGCGTCCGGTTTGAAAACCGAAGAGTACTAGTAAACGGTCAGTTGAAGATTTTGTTCAACCTTCAGTCTATTAGTTCAGAATCGGGGAAGTCTTTAAAACAACTACAGAGGGATATTAATTCTTGTATTTCTATTCTAAAACTGTACAAAATAGATGTTGCAAGTTGGGATCCAATTTTCGTATTTATCTGCACCAATAAACTTCCTGAGAATACACTTACTTTATGGGAACAAGAATTAAAGGATAAAACCGCTCTTCCTAAGTGGTCAGAACTTGACGAGTTTCTTACGAATCGTCATAGAACTTTGGAATCTGTTTCCGAAATTCGTAGTTCAGTCAATCCGAAAACACATGAGGGTAAAACCGTGGTTCAATCTAGTTTAAATTCAAAAAAAAGAATTCATAGTTTTTCGGCAAATGTTTCAATTCCAAAGTGTCAGCTGTGTCCTAAGGAAAACCATGCTATTAGAAAGTGTCCAAAATTTTTGAAAATGACTTACCAAAAAAGATTTGAGGAGATTAAAAAAGAGGGTTTGTGCCTGAACTGTTTTTCAAAAACTCACAGTGTGAAAAATTGTACAAGTAAGCATAGCTGTTTCAAGTGTCAAAAAAGACATAACACTCTTCTTCATAAGGAAGTTGAGAATACAGTTCCAGCTCCTCAAGTGCCAAATACGAACAGTACCCTGAATCCGAATTCCACGCCTTTTTCCAGACCCACTACTAGTAATCTACAGTCCACTCACCATAATACCTCTAATAATATTCAATCTTGTTTTGCTTCAAGTTCTAAGGGTGTTCTATTGGGAACTGCCTGGGTAAATATATGCCATTTGGGAATGAAATATCAAGCTCGGGCATTGATAGATTCAGGGTCTGAAGGTACCTTTATTTCAGAGCGATTATTCAATTTGCTTCGACTTTCTGCTCATCCAACTAACGCTCAAATTTCTGGATTGAATAACACTATATCGGCCAAGGTTCAACGCCAGTGTTCGGTGGTATTAGGTTCTATGATCAACAAAGAGATAGAAATTGCAGTATCAGCACTTGTGGTCCCCCAACTTTCTAGTAAACTTCCATCCCAGACTATCCCTGATTCACTTTTTTCAAACCTTCCAAACATTCCACTGGCGGATCCGAAGTTCAACTATGGTTCTAAAATTGATCTGTTGATTGGAGGTGATATTTTCCCTTCAATTGTATGTTCCGGGACTCTGCACAATGTTTGTGAATCCTTGATAGCTCAAGAAACCATTTTTGGGTGGATTCTTACGGGCCCTGTAGTCCGTCACTCTAAGCCTGTTGCCACAGTCGTTTCACATTTCTGTGAAATTTCCTTAGACAAGGAAATTTCACGATTTTGGGAGGTGGAGAATCTTCCAAGGAAGAACTATAAGACTCCTTCTGACCAGGCTTGTGAAGACTTGTATACTCGTACTACAAAAAGAAATTCAGAAGGTCGATACGTAGTATCACTTCCTTTTAAGGAAGAATTTCCAAATCTTCTGAATTTAGGTCATTCTAGATCCAGTGCTTTAGCTCAGTTTTTTCGAAATGAGGCTAGATTAATAAAGATTCCCAACTTAAAAAATGATTATGACAAAGTTGTCCAAGAATACGAAGACCTTGGTCACATGATAAAAGTCGAAACCACTGAAAAAATTTCCAAAACTCAATATGCGTATTACCTACCACACCATGCGGTCATCAAACCTGACAGCGTAACTACCAAAGTACGTGTAGTTTTCAATGCATCAGCCCCTTCGTCCAACGGCAAAAGTTTGAATTCTTTGCTTCATATAGGTCCAATTCTTCAAAATGATCTTACTATACTGATTCTCAGATGGCGTTTTTTTCGATTTGTTTTCAATGCTGATATTCAAAAAATGTATAGGCAGATTTTAGTCCATCCCGATCATACCCCATACCAAAGAATTTTGTTTAGAAACAATCCAAAAAATCCTATTTCGGAGTACGAGTTAAAAACTGTGACGTTCGGGGTCAACTGCGCGCCATATCTTGCTATAAGAACTTTACTACAGTTAGCAGATGATGTTCAATCCGTTTTTCCGACTGCTAGTATGATTCTGCGGAATTCGATGTACGTTGACGATGTTTTAGCGGGAGCTCATACGAAAAGTGAGTCAATAATAGCAAAGAATGAGCTGATAAAGGCCCTGGGTTCCGCAGGGTTCTCACTTAGAAAATGGACATCAAATTTCAAGGAGATTTTAGAAGACATTCCACCAGACCATCTTCTTCATGAGGATTTTCTGAAATTTGAAGACAACAGTTCCACAAAAACCTTAGGAATCCGATGGAATGCGTGTTCAGATGAGTTTTATTTTGCAGCAAATCCATTTCCTGAAAATTCCAAATATACGAAGAGAGAAGTTCTATCCCAAATAGCCAAATTGTTTGACCCGGCTGGCTGGCTTTCACCCTGTATTGTCCTAGCAAAAATCCTCATGCAGAGAATTTGGATAGACGGTACTGGTTGGGATGAAGTTCTTTCTCCAGATTCGCTTCATGAATGGAAAACATTCCAATCCAACTATTCTGTAATCAATACCATTCGTATTCCTAGATGGATTGATTTTTGTCCAAACGCCGAAATCCAATTCCATGGGTTTTGCGATGCTTCCGAAAAAGCATACGCAGCGGCATTATATATCCGCATTTCAGATTCTACTTCCATTTCTACGCATCTGATTTCATCTAAAACGAAGGTAGCTCCAATAAAGACACTTTCCATTCCGAGACTTGAACTCTGTGGAGCAGTACTTTTGGCGGAAATGATAGAAAATTTGTTGCCAAGATTAGACGTCGAAAAATATTCAATTTACTGTTGGACTGATTCAACTATAGTTCTATCTTGGTTGGCAAAACCACCATGTAGCTGGCTAACCTTCGTAGCCAACCGAGTCTCCAAAATCACTCAGGTGGTCAATTCTTCGAAATGGAATCATGTCACCTCCGAGACAAATCCCGCAGATTTAGCCAGTCGAGGAATGCATCCTAAGGATCTTCGGGACAATGTATTATGGTGGTTTGGACCTCAATGGCTCGGGAAAGATGACTCCAAATGGCCACAATCTGACCCATTGTACACTCTGAATACCGAACTTGAAAGTAAACCAGTAAAGTCCTATTTTACCTATTTTTCAAACTTCGAAGATATACTTGAGAGATTTTCATCGTTCAATAAGGCAATGCGGGTTCTGGCATATGTCTTTCGTTTTTACTATAGAACTCATCCTCGATATCGTTTAAGCTTCTATAAAAATACAGTCAATTTAACTAGCTGTGAAATAAATGCTGTCCGAGATCATCTTATTTCCGTAAGTCAAAAGGCGTCGTTTCCAAATGAGTATAAGGCTCTGGCCGCCAGGCAGTCCATACCAAAGTCAAGTACAATCTTAAATTTAAACCCCTTCTTAGATCCAGAAGGCATTATACGTTCCTGTGGACGCCTAGAATCAGCGCCCGGATTATCCTATAATGAGAAACATCCCATTATCCTGCCATATAGTTCCCAATATTCAAGGCTTTTGGTCAAATTTATTCATGACATTACACTTCATGGGGGGAATCAGCTGGTCTTGCGTCTTCTTAGAACCCAATATTGGATCCCGAAGGCAAAAAACTTAATAAAATCCACCATTAATAAATGTAAAATTTGTGTTATTTACAAAAAACGGTGCCACAAACAGATTATGGCAGCCTTGCCCTCAGAGAGATCTGAGTTTTCACGTCCATTTACACACACGGGATTAGACTTCGCGGGACCCTTCGATGTTAAAAGCTATTCTGGTCGATCCTGCCGAATATCCAAAGGTTACGTTTGTGTTTTCGTATGTTTCTCGACAAAGGCAATACATCTAGAAGCCACCTCGGACTTATCCACTCAGGCATTTCTGGCAGCTTTCAGCCGCTTTGTTTCTCGACGAGGATGTCCTTTACACCTCCATTCAGATAATGGAACTACATTTGTTGGCGCATCTCGAATCCTAGCAAAAGAGTTTATTCAAACCTCCCAACAATCCGTCTTAGCCAATTATGCTCATCAGAATATTGCTTGGCATTTTATTCCGGCAGGAGCTCCGCATATGGGTGGCTTGTGGGAAGCTGGCGTAAAAAGCTTCAAAACCCACTTTCGAAAGATCGCAGGATGCTACAAGTACACTTTTGAGGAGCTGTCAACCTTATTGTCCAAAATTGAATCGTGCCTGAATTCTAGGCCTATTTCTCCGCTTTCGACGGATCCAACTGATCTCTGCGCGTTGACCCCTGGACATTTTCTAATAGGAGCCCCTATTCTTACACCGGTCGATCCACAGATAAACGATTCTTCTTTATCTCTGACCAATCGATGGCAGAGACTCAAGTTAGTCCATCAGAATTTTTGTTTCAGATGGAAGAATGAATATCTCAAAGAGTTGCATAAAAGGGTAAAATGGCAGAGGCCAGAAGTTAATCTTTTTGAAGGTGTGCTGGTAGTGATCAAGGACGAGAATCTCCCACCGAATGCATGGCGACTTGGTCGGATTGTAAAGGTCTACGCTGGATCAGACAAGCGCGTAAGAGTCGCAGATATACTCACGCAGCGTGGGCTAATAACAAGACCAGTAGTTAAACTTATAATGCTACCTGCGAAATCTTAGTTTCTATTCGATGCATTTTGCTTATGTACGTCTTATTTTTTTTTGTTGTTTTCTAGCTCATCATGCCAAAAATTTCGTCTAAGTCCAAGTCCACTTCTAAGACCTTCTTGGATAATTACAACGCTTACCCTTGCCGTTTATGCAATAGCCCACATCCGCTAAGAACATGTCGCAAATTCCTTGCGATGAATATTTCCGATCGCATAAATGCCGTACGTGTCAATAAGTACTGCCAAAACTGCTTGGCACACGATCACTCTCATGGCAAGTGTTTTTCTAAAGACGGCTGCAGGCACTGTCACAAGTTTCACCACACTTTATTACATGTCAACCCACGACTAGCAAAGGATCTTCTGTCCTCACGTTCCAGGTCTCTTTCTCGGTCACGTACAAAGTCACCAGAACCATCTACTTCAGCCAAAAACCGCAGTTCGTCCGCTTCTGCTCCCAAAAGACAACCTCGAAAGTCAACCATTTCCAAGTCAACGTCTTTAACCGAAATTCTACGCCAGAATACAACTATTTTACTTCCTACCGTGCTGGTTAAGGTTGGAACTACGACGTCACATGCTCGTTGTCTGATGGACTCTGGTTCATCGTTAAGCCGTGTGTCAAAGAGGTTGGTGGACAAACTTAGTCTAACGACATATACTCTCCATGACGAAACCATTTGTCCAATCGTTCTTAAGTCCAGGTACGATTCTGCTTCCAAAATAGAAGGAACCTTTCGAGTTGACAATCGTATGGCCCTTCGTACTCCGGACAAGTCACTCCCTGACTCTTTCAAAAAGAATTTTCGGGACCTATTCTTAGCAGACTCAAACTTCAGTGAGTCCGCTTCCATAGACATTATTATCGGATCAGATATTTACCCAAAAATAATATCACAAGGTGTTTTTTCGCAAATCGGCCTACCTACAGCCCAAAGTACGGTGTTCGGTTGGATGATTTATGGGCCATGTAATTTTTGAAATCCATAAATGCACTTTTCAGAGACAACTGGCAAAATGCAAACGTATTTCATATATTTTATAATAAGAAAAACATATTATTTCTAATAATTATATCCAATGAATCAAGTTGAAATGAATTATACTGTAACATTAATAATTTACTAATTGTACTTTTTTTTCTCTATAGCAGCCTCATAGACAGTACCTTGTTTTTGTTTAGTTTCAAATTTTATTGCATGTATCCAGCAAGGTGGGCGGCAATGTTAATGCCAAGGGTGTTTATCCAGCCCTGGTCATTAATATTGGTGATGCGTAAAATTTTTCCCCCTTTTTATTAAATATAAAAGAAAGCTGAATGATGCAAATATCGTCCTTTCTCTCTCTCGCATAATGCCTAAAATAAGACGTCAACAAGCGTTAAATGTCTATGGAGCTGTTTCCGTTTTGGCTTAACTAAATTTTGGTCTCTTGTTCTGTTTCTAGCCAACGAAGAAGGTAACGAATTTCTCCAATAAATAGTTAAACTACAATTATAACTAATTTGTTTTATTTCCTTTTTTTTTCCATTTCATTTTCCTATTGGGTATCATTTTTCTGAGCAAACAAAATAAAGTTTATTCTATATTTTGTTTAATTATATCGGCTCAGGGAATTTACTAATTCCACATTTCCATCCAGCATTCTCTACTCACGGTTATCATACCAACACTCGATAACAAAGAGAGCTTAAAAATTATCAACATCAGATTTTATTTAAAAAAAAAAAAATTTGTAAAAGTGCTATTTTTGGTGGCGTAAAAGCCATCACCCTGTCGGAAGATGGTATAATTTTTGCAAATGACGGTTTATGTGACTTCTGCTTTGACATTTGTAAAGTAAACAGATACAACTAGTGATGTTATACCCTATTTATAGGGATTTTCTTCTAAAAATATGGCCGTAGGGAAAAGAAGGACAGATATTTTAACATCATTAAAATGTAGGGACTTTTAAAAAATGTGGCAAAACTGTATATATTTTTGGATTTGTCACAAAATTCTAAAAAATTGTTGATACGGCAGCATTACAAATTGTTAAATTTTTTTGATGATCGCTGCCCCCATTTCAACTTTGATTTTAAAGTAAATTTGTAAGACTCACTTTTACAAGAATTTAATTTTTCAGAGCAATAAATGGATAGATAACTTGTTTGAGATGGGCATCAAAATTTTTTTTGTAAAAAAGAGCCATAAGAGCCTGCTCAACGTTATTGTATGGTATGATATTTACGCTTGAGCCGTCATCGGGCTTTATTTTACGAAAACGCCGCGGCCCAAAGGACTACTGAACACGGAGCGCTACAAAGTCATACTCAAAGGCCCTAATCATGTACAACGCAGCGCAACGCCACATAACTAACGCAACGCCAAAGAATAACATTGAAAGCACAAACAATGTCATAAATATTTTGTAATTTTGTTGTTGCTTTCTACAGAAATTCACATTGCGTCTTAAAATTTCAAACGCTCCATTGCTTGTGTCGTTGAAAATTTTAAAACGGTACATGAATTTCTGTTGAAAGCAACAACAAAATTACAAAATATTTATGACATTGTTTGTGCTTTCAATGTTATTCTTTGGCGTTGCGCTGCGTTGTACATGATTAGGGCCAAAGACTTTTTCTTACCTTGCCTGGACATGTGGTTCCAGCAGGACGCAGGAACGGCACATACTGCACGACGTACAACCGCGATGTGGTAATATGCACTTGCCGGTTCGGCCGATTTTGTAAGGTTAGACTCTTAAAATCCTCAAAGAGAATATCCGTCAAGCATGCGGGAAACTATCGCCGCAAGTACTGTCAGAGTGATGGAAAATACGTAAAATTGGGCCCGTATGATCATCAGTTTTGGCCGATATTATTTTTTCTACTTATTAAAAAAATGTGACATCAAATAAACACAATCAAATAGCAAAACAAAGTTTTTTCGTTTATTAATTATTATTACAATCAAAGAACATCGGGTGGCAGCTTTTGCGCCATACATATTTATCCGTAAATTAAAGATTTTTTTCCAGATAAATTAAACCACTGTTCCTGGTAATTCGAATAAAAAGGATAAATACAGCATTTTGTATACATTTATGTATAATTTTTTTTCATTTAATTTTTTTCTTACTAGCGGTAATTCAAATAGAATCCGTTAAAAGTTCAAAGTTTTATTATGTGGATGAGGCCGTGGTGGGAATGCTGATACTTTTTTTGATTTTGATGTTTCTGGTGGTGGTTTAAAGAGTTTTTCTTTAAAAAAGCACTAAAAGGAAATCATATATATTTACACAAATTTTGTCGTTCAGTTTTTATTCTATATTTTATAAGTACGCGCGTATTATCCAAGTTCATTTAAATGTGGTAATGAGCATTAAGGCAAAATAAAAAAAAAAAAATACAAAATAATTCATTGTAGTCTTTATCGTCGTCATCATCATTGTCGGCAGCAGCAAATTCATGTTTCACAATTTGAGCGCGTATGGATTCAAAATCCACCCGCATGAATTTTCTTTTTTATTACAGAAAAACGAATTGAAATTCTAAGTAGCATTTTTCGCTACTACAAGCTCTTGTCGAGATTTGCTACTCAAAAAAAAAAAGAAAAAATTTAAAGAAAAAGTCATGAGCAAAAACAGCGTTTAATCATTAAAAATAATTTAATTTAAATCTTTAGTTTTTCTTTTTCCGCCCGCCCTCTTTTGAGCATTTAATGCTGTTGCTCTTTTTGTGACTTAAATAAAAAAAAAAAATAAAAAAATATAGATGGGTACTGGTGATTTTGATGATGCTGCCACTAACTATGATATTGTTAATGATAATAATGAGGATAACGAGTATTTATGATAAGCTTATGAGAAAGGACACAAAACAGAATAAAAAACTAAGCGAAAAAAAATGTGGCAGGAGGTTTAAGAAAATAATATTTGTAACACTTATTCAACTGTAATAATGTTGACCAAAACCATCATTATCATCGCTACCACTGACATCAGTATCGCACTGCAACATGAATGTTAGTAAGTGAGTGTGTGAGTGTCTCTACTTCTTTCCTTTCCTCGTCTCTATTGGTTTTAAAGTGATGATTAGCTGACTTAAGTATATCCCGCTGACTTTATTAGTCTTTTTTTCTATTCACTTGAATTTTTATTTTATTTAATGAAATTTGTTTTTCTACAACAGAGAAAAATCCGACAAAACTTTTGCTGAAAACGAGTTTCGAAAGTGCTGTAATTAGATTTTATTTGAAAATTAACTTTTCTATACTAATTAATATAAACAATTTGAATAAATAAACTTTTTTCTTTATTTTTTTTATATTCCAATTCTATTTACAATGTATTTTACAATATTTAGCAAATTCGATAATTTCAATAACAAAATATCGCATGTGTTTTTATAAACGTGTGTTAAATATTAATAAAAGTTAAGTGTGTTCAAACCTTAATTTTTTGCTTCATTTTCTATATTGGAGATCTAATACCTGAACCCTATTCAGTCTTCTAATTTCACCTGTTTCATCTAATAAATAAATCGCCAATGGGTTTTGTGGGTTGCTTTGTCTATTTAAGTACCTACAACTACATCTGTTTATTTCACTTAGAAAAAGGCTACTTTTAGATCCCTATGAATCTGAATGTTGGTCATAAACCATGGAGCGCCGGAAATATTCCTTAATGTTTTAGATTGATAGCGTTGTAATATCTCAATATTTGAGTTACTGGCCGTTCCCTAGAATTCAATGCCATATGTCTATATGGGTTTTAAAATAACTTTATATAATTTTATTTTGTTCTCTAAACTACTCGTAAGTTGGGACTTGCTTCCAAGTAACCAGTTCATTTTGTTGGTTTTCATATTAAAGTCGTGTTTTTTTATTTTTAATGTGATCTTTCCATGTGAGACGTTTGTTTATATACATTCCTAAATACTTCACGCAGTTAGACTTTGGTAATTGCAAATTATTTATATATATTGGAGGGCACTCTTCTTTCCGTAAAGTAAATGTAACACGATTATATTTTTCTACATTTATAGTGATTTTCCATTTGTAAAACCATTGCTGCAGCATGTTTAACTCTCTTTGAATTACAGATGAAGCTGCAATGTGGCATTTAGTGGTGGGATTATGGCGGTGTCGTCCGCAAAAGTCGCAACTTCGACGTTATCGGATGTAGGCATATCGGAAGTATATATAGTGTATAGTATTGGACCTAAAACGCTGCCTTACGGGATTCCACTAAATATTTGATATATATTTGATGCTTCGTCGTCCAATTTCACAAAAAAAGTTCGATTGCGTATGTATGAATTTAGCACATAAAAAATGTAAGTCCTTCGTGCCACGCTCTATCAAATGCCTGCAGGCAATTATTAATTTTGATCTTTTTTATTAGGTATTTATTAGGCACTGTTTTTTCTGTGGCAAGAAATACTGCAGAGCAATACATTTTTTTCTCTGGTGAGTCTGATATAATTTTAACTATTCTGTGACACTGTTCTGGAGTTGCATGTTGTGGACGAAATCCAAACTGGTGATCAGGTGTAATGCTCTCTTTCTCTTAAATAGGTAATAGCATTGTTACAAAGAGCTTCTCGAATATCTTCGAAAATGTAGTTAGTAGACTTAGTGGTCTGTAGGATGAAATCTGGTTCTCTGGTTTATTCGGTTTTTGGATCATTATTATTTCCGTAAACGGAGGGAAAACATGATAGTCTCATAATAGAGTTGTATATGAGGGTTTAAAATAGAATGCATTTCTTTGAAAGTGATTTTGCAACTATCGAGTCCATTTTATCATGTCCTGGAGACTTTTTATTATTAAACTTGGAAATACAATTTTGAACTTCTCTCGGAGTGATAGGATTAATTGGAAAATCCATTTGGTATGGAGACTTCAAAAACGTAAATACTTTATTTTCGTGTAGGGTATTTGTTGTAGGAAAAGGTTGATAAATTTGATTTTAATATTCAGAGAAGGCTTCAGCTTTGCTCTTGCTGTTTTTGCACCAGGTGCCATCTAATTTCATAATTGCGACATTTCTTTTTACTGGGTGTTTTAAGTATTTTGTTACTTTATAAAGACTATAATCTGTATATCTTGAGGTGTCCAAACTTTTTAAAAACATAGACACATCATCATTTCTCAATTCTGCTGTCCTCTTTTTAGATGGTTTGATGCTCTATTGAAATTAGTTTTATCCATAGGATTTCAACTTTGCTGCCAAATTCTTCGAAGTCTCCGACGTTCTTGCATAAGTTGTCTTATTTTCGTAGATATAAACACTTTTTGACCTCTTTGCGCATGTATTGTAGGAGAAGATAATTGAGCAGAGTTTTTAATAACACTACAGAAATGATGTACAGCTTTATCAATTTCGTCCCCGGTCCTTAAAGATATGTTAAGATAAATTTGAATCCATCCAATGCCGAAATGCGTTTATATCAGTTTTATGAGTGATAATTTTAACATTTTTTTCAATAGTTGCTGTAAGAGTGTTGTAGCTTAAAACTATAGGAGAATGGTCTGAATTAAGGCCATAAAAAATACACAAACTTAACCCTAATAAAATTAATATATTAACAAATATCCACTGTTAAAAATTAACATTTCTTATGAAACATCTTAAAATATTAGAAAAATACTTGGATAAAATATTATTATAAATAAAAAAAGTTTGAAAGAAGTTCACGGATCGTATAGAATTGCTCCTATATATTTTAAACATGCTTTAATTATAAGTCTTCCATGAAACCAAAAATGTTGGATGCATATGTCCGGCAAAGTGTTAGCAGTAGAGCTTCTACACCGGAAAAATTTACCAGAGGATTTAATTTTAAGATTCTGTAGGCATATTACATTTTTGTAGTTGTCTTATTTAATTTTAAGAAAAATTTCAAGTTAACTACCTATTTGCATTTATTTTGTGGGCTTTTTTAAATATAACAAACGCCGCCATTTAATAACATTTAACGTTCTATATTTTCCTACATTTAATATAGAAAGTTAAATGAAACTTCTTAGTCACGTTTCAGTTTCAATAGTTTTACTACTTGGCAATTTAATGAATATTTCATTCCAAATACTGTTGCGAACGAAATGACGATATTGATCCTAAGGAATAGAAAAGACACACCTTAATCATTCTTCATATCGGTTTTTCTGCTTTTTACTTAATAGAATATTATTTTTATTCCCCCACAGGAGGATTCATAAAATCACATGGATATCAAACGACGAGGCTACACATAATCTCATAGATAACATCGCGATAGGTAAAATATAGAGCCACTCATTTCCCGATGTACGTAATAGAAGAGAAGCCGATATTGGCCTTTTAGTAGGGGAGATCTAGTTAAAGATATTTAACCTCGCGAAACTGAAGAACAGAGAAACAATACTTAATTTCTCTAACTCTATCAAGTAAAATGGTAAACTGTCAAGTCCTAACATGCACTAAAACAGGCTGGAAATTTATTAATAAAGTTCGCTAAAAATATTCCCGATCTAACCAATTAAAACTCCAAGCCTTAGATATTAAAGCAAACCTGATATCTTATTGTAGAAAGAAGGAATATTATATTATGTATCAACAATACAAAAACCCGACAAGCCAAAGGTTATTTAAAAAAAGTGTCAATCAAAGAGCCAAGCGAAGTGCCCGAAAGGATAAACTAAAATGGGCAGCAAATCTGTCTGCAGAGGCACAAAAAGCCTATTAATCCAACAGCTCGAAGGAAATATACAGGATCACAAAACTACTTGCTGGTCATAATAACTCCTGATTGAGGCCCCTACGCAATGCCAACGATGAACTGAAGTACACCAAGGCGATCCAGTTTGGAAATGGGAGGTTCATTTCCGGCACAAGCAGTAATGAAACAGCTTAACTCTGTCACCAGATGAATCCTATAAAATTTATATTTTCCTTTTTGTCTTTTTCTAGTTGACCTTTCTTTGTACATCTTGAAGGACAAATGTAAATATATAGAGCTTGTGCCATAGCTATTTTATGACAATTGTGATTTTTAAATGAACTCTTATTATTAATAATCTTAAAAAAATAATCTCGGCTTTTAAAAATGTCTTGTTTTTGTCTCCTGAAATAATATTAGTATATCACTTACAACGCTATTCGAGGCTTTGCTTCGATTAACACATCATTGGGCAATGATCCCATTTGGGAACATGTGCCAATAATTGAATAAATTTCAAAAAAAATTATTATTTCAAAAACAACTAACAAAAATTGGGCGCTTATGGGTTAACAGGTCTATCTAAAATGGTGACGTTCATTCATGGCATGTGTGTGTTAACTCTTAAATTTTGGTTTGTTTTAAAGTTTGATCAAACGAATCGATCAAATCGTGTTATTAAAATATCATTCCAGTGGAATTTTATTATAATTATGAAATGTACTTGGTATGGAAGAAATTCAAATATGTTTAGAAAAATTAAAGAAAAAGGTGTCTTTATACTTTTTATAACAATTTACAAACTGTTTCAAAACAGTCAAAATCTGCACCGATTAGTTTTAAAACTACACTTTATTATTATTTTGTAATGATTTCAAAAATTTCAAACTAAAACAAGAATTTTTTCTTGCTTTTGTTGCAAAATAAAAGCAATAAAACTGACAGCAATTGTTTGACATTTTACAGTTTTCGTTGATGTCTTTTGTTCGATGTTTACATTGTCCTATGGTCACTTACGGAATTCTATTGTTCTTTTATTGTTTTTTTTTCTAATCAAAACCATAAAAAACTAAAAACTTTAAGAAAATAGGGACAAAGAGGGAGCCATAACATACGATTATCGAAAACTTTTCCCATTTTAAAGTTGAAACAACACAACAAATTAAAACCAGTTAAGAAAAAAAAAAACAAAATAACTCAAACACTCGTACAAATAATATTAACCGGTTGCTAAAAATTTTCCTTATACAGTTCTGCTTAACGTTGTTAAAACATTTTTATTAGCATTTCTTGAGAACAAAAAATTCCCAAAAATAAAACAAAAAAAAAAAAGTTTTTAGTTATAAAACTCAAGTTCTTTCTTCCTTGCAATTGCCGAAAGATGGAGAGTGCAAAAAAAATCCAAATAGGTGCATCGCTAAAGTTAAATGTTTATAAACTGGCCACACAAAAAATGGAAGTAACGAGTGATTTGAAAACTAACTACAAAAAAAATAAAAACAAAAATGAACGAAAAATAAAATAAAAAAAGAAGAAGAAAAACGGAAGCAAAAAACGCAACTAAACTGCATTTTTACGGCTCACAAAACAACCATGTGTTGCCTTAATGTTTTATTTTTCCGTTTTTGTTTTCAAGTGATTTGGTCGGTCTCTGTAGTTTTTTTTACACTTTTGTATTTCTTTCCTTTGTTTCTGTTGTTGTTGTTGCTGCGTTAATGCTTTTGGCTTGTTGACTAAACTTTTCTACTTTAAATGCAAACTTTGACCATTTGTAGAAATATTTTTTCTGTATTTTTTTCTGTTCTTTTTGCTTGCAACATGGTGTGTTCTTTTTAGTTTTGTAGCAAGGTTATTTCTTTATTCGTTTTTATGTTGGAGTTTAAATATAAAGAGCTTTGGCGTAGAGCAATGGACAAATGTGTAAAAAATTGTTGAACTCATAAAAAAATATTGGCCGACCTTATTAGAAGTTGTTCTTGTTTTGTTGCAAAGAAGGTTGTTTTAATGGTCAATACTTTTATAAAGAAATATATAGAGATATTTATTTTATTGCATTTTGTTTTTCTTTTGTGCAATAAAATGACTTTGATTTCTCTCATACAGTTTGAATTGGAAATATGAAAAACCAATATTTTATTGCATACTTTTAGGGTGCTTGTTATTAAACAAAAAAGCAGTACAGCACTACGTAAAAGTTTTCGGCATAAAGTACACATGGAATACTTACTAAAAATTATACATATTACGTATACGCCTCCACACATGTTTTAAACTAACGAAATTCGTATTTATTACTCATTAATTAAAATTTATATAAAAAAAAAAAATTGCTAAAAATAATAGCACTTTTTTTGCAATTATTCGATCTGATATTTAATTTACTTAAAAATGGTAAAAAAAAACAAACAAATAATATTTATAAATGTACACTTTTATTTCACTTTTAAAAAATTAAATTTTGATTTGCCACCAGAAACCCTCTAGTAAAAATATATATTGCGTCGTTATTGCCTTTGAGCTGTTTATCTTTTTTAAACAATTTTATTTTATTTATTTCTCTTGCCACAACATTCAACTCAATCTTGCTGTTTTTAAAGGTTATTTGTGGCAGCAAGAGAAGAAGAAAAAATACGAAATAAAAGAAATGAAAGTGGAAAAATAAGGAACAAACAACAACAGCAATGAACGAAAATCCTTTAAGAGCACATGGAGAAATGTTTATTACATTTGTATATGTTTTGCTGAATGTTCTTATGCATGTCAGTGAGTTTGTGTATTTATGTGGTTTCATTTTATTTAGAAATAAATATTTCTCAAAGGATTTGCCAAAGTAAATCGTTTAAGTTTCTGTTTTATCCTTTTTTCTTTTATTTAAGGGAATGTTGTAGCTGTAGCGCAGTGTTATAAAAATTCGCATCATCATTATTTTAGGAATATGCAGATGTAAGTTAAATAATGTGGCATGAGGGTGGAAGCGGTTCTGAAACTGTCTACGTTACTCGTTTTACGGTAAAAGCAACAAGAAATTTAAACTTTTAAATTCACTTGAGACGTTTCGAAATACTTACATTCGTTTGAGTACAAGTATTCTGTCATCCTTTTACTATTTACGCTGACACATATAAATCATCTCTACTTTATGTTGGAAACTTTAAAGTGTTTAAGACTTGCACAATTATATTTATTGTGTTATATGTACGAGTATGGTACAAAACACAACGTGTTACTTAAAAGGAAATGTTTGAATATTTCTGAGAATAAAGAGTATCTTTGCGACTTTTTGGGTATATAATTAAATTATCTTTTGATTCGACTTTACTAGTTATTGTAGAGCAAAACTAAAGTCAACTGATCTAGAGATAATATGTCAATTTAGATTTTACATATCGCTCATTTTCTGCAACAACGTCATAAGTAAAAATCTCGAATTTTGACTTTATATCAATATTTTTTTATTCTTTATTGTCTTTTATCAAAAATTATTTTCGGGAATGAAATATTTATTATTAATTAATTTATTTATTAATGATATGCTAATAATCACAATTTTTGAATGAAAACACTAAAATTTATTGTTGTGGGAAAGCTTGTTTCTATGCGCATTTCACTGGTTGCTTAGGCCAGCTCGTCAGGAAACGTTTTCCAAATACTTTAGAAAAGCTAAAAATATTATACAAGTAAGACCATAAAGTGAATAAGAATTTTAAACACTCAGGTCTTACATGAAACAATATCAAAGCTTCAACAAAGACACAACAATAAACAGTCAATTTTTCTTTTGTTTGACGTTATATGTGTTTTAAAATGGAGAACAAAATGTCTAATGGCGATATACATACTAGGGTGTTCATTTAGGTAACCATTAATCGGTTAACCGATTAATTACTACCCGATTAACTGATCGGTTAATATAATATAAAAGAATTTACCGAAACAATAAGAAGAGTTAAAAATTTAAAAAAATTAAACCAGGATTCTAATGGCATAATGGACGATTTTATACGATTAGAGAAATCTAGGAAAAGGACTGAGAAACAAGATATTCTGTATTATGGGCTGCTGTTCTCCAAGATCTACGATAAGTGAAAAATTTTTTCCAAATCAAGTTTTATGAAACCTAAAGAAAATAATCGCTTATATCTTAAACAATTAAACCAATTTATTTTTGTTAAAGATTATTTTATAAGACCTCCACAAACTAATGAAATAACTAATAAAATTATTTTACAGCTCTTTTTTAATTAATACATAATATTTATATATTAACTGAAAAATATGTATTCCACATTTATGAATTTTTATTTTTTTTTTTTGCTCGTTCTAGTTCAAGAATTGTTATGTTTGTTATGTTATGTTTTGTTTTACTTATAAACTCCAAATAATAAATTTTTTGTGCATTTTGTCTTATTGAAATGACTTACTTAAAAAAAAAAATTCTTTAATAATCGGTTAACCGATCAATTACAATATTAGCCGATTAAACCAAAACCTCGGTTAACTACTCGATCGCCTAACCAATTAAAAAGCCCGATTAAATGAATACCCTAATACATACGTAAGTTATACGTAGGGAAGAATCCCTATTCGTAGGGATTTTCTTCTATAAAATGAGCGTAGGGATTTGAAAGGATTTTGTGAAATCATGTATATGTTGAACTTTTTTAAAATGTGGCAACACTGTATATATTTGGCAATCTTTTTCGATATGTGACAACATAATAATAAAATTGTTGAATTTTCTTTGAGCGATCGCCAATCGCGATTTCAACTTTGATTTTTATGTAAATTTGGGAAACTCTCTTTTACAAGAATTTAATTTTTCAGAGCAACAAATAAATAATTTGTTAAAGATGGGCATCAAAAACTTTTGGAGTAAAGTCCTCAAAATTACAAATTTGAATGAAAATTTCATTTTCCCCTTTCGTCTGAATTAGCTATCTTCGATTTATCACTGTAACATGCCAATGCAGACAGCGAATTTTTTTTTCATAATTGATGTTTGCAAGAAAACGAAATAAGCTAAATCTATGTTCACACCTTTTAAATATTTGACCTCATTCAGGTAACCGCTACTGTTATTAAAAAAAATAATTTGCTTTTGCAAAACGTTTGGCTAGATCATCATTCTATTCATTCATCAGTTTTTTAATTACATTAAACCATTGTCTTCTAACAAATAAAGTTTAGTAAATCAATAGCAATTATTTAAAATAAGGCTAAGACTTGATCAATTCACATGTTTTTAGATTTCTTTCGTCAAATATTTCGTCAAAAATACCTTCCAGTGCACCGAAAATAATTTAAAAAAATAGTATCTACACACCTGTACGATTGTTAGAAAATCGCCAGTCAAAAGTAATACAGACAAACAATTAATTTTTCTAGTATTTCAAACAAAATCTAAAAGTATAAAATAAAAAATTGTTTAAAAAGTTTTCAATTAAATTAATTTGATAATTGAATCAATTATTTTTTTAGTTTAAAGAAAATTAGAAATTTAATTAACATTTTAGTTATTTCGAAATAAATTTTTAAATAAAATATTAATTGAATAACAAGAATTCTTAATCGATAAAATATTAATTGAATAACAAGAATTCTTAATCGATTTTTGCACTAAAAATAAAATAATGTAAACTTGTAGAATTGTTGTTGGAGATTGTCAAGACCTGAGCTATATTTAATTAAATCAATTAACACATTATTTAAAATGGCAAAGTTTTTTGATAATTTTTTTTAATTAAAATTAAAAATATCATTTATTAAAAAAAATATCAAATTCGCAATGTTCCACTTTTACAATTTTTAGTAATCTATATAATAATTTTGGTATTATATGCAAAATCCACAAATTGTTCGCTTGATTCTATGAATTTGGTGTTTAGAGACAATTTTTAATTTCTTCTTTATACATATTCTTGTTTGTTTCGCTTTTTTGTTCAATTAGTTTTTAGTTTATAAAAATAAATGATTTAATAGTATATGTATGCATGTATAACAACTTAAAATAAAATTTATATACATTAACAACAATGGCTGTATTATCATTGATATATTATCATTTAAAGGTTTAGGGATTTTTGTAGGGACAATTTTTTGGGCGCGTAGGGAAAAGTAGGAATTTTTTCGGGTTGCGTACGGACTTTTCAAAAAAGTGTATAACATCACTGCCTTGTACTTAATCGACCATGAGTTAAATTAAAACTTCGGCCTTTACAAAAAACGAAAGTTTTACAAGTTGTGTTCCACAAGATCCCGGGTAAGTTCGGACTGATGAGAGTTTAATGAAAATTACTCTCTTAATTTGCCAAAACTAACCAAAATTTCTGAAACGCAAAACACCATTTTTGCACTTCTTCAATTACTAATGCTGTATACTTTTCAAATTAAGATCTATTTAAGTGCTTTAAGACGCTTAAAAGTCATAACATTATAAAACCAAAACATATGCATCATTGTAATTTTTTATATATTGTTTTTTTTATATTACAGATTAGGGGAAATATGTATGCAATTATGTATTTACCACTTTAAATTTTTCATTACACCCTTAAATTTTGCTTTCATATATATCCTTTAATAAAAACTAAGGGCCTAATCATGTAAAAGGCAACGCAACGTCAAAGAATTACATTGAAAGCACAAACAATTTCATAAATATTTTATAATTTTGTTGTTGCTTTCTACAGAAATTCACATTGCGTTTTAAAATTTCAAACGCTGCTTAATAAATTTCTGTAGGAAGCAACAACAAAATTACAAAATATTCATGACATTGTTTGAGCTTTCAATGAAGTTCTTTAGCGTTGCGTTGCGTTTTACATGATTAGGGCCTAAGGCTCTAATTATGTATGTAAAACGCAACACAACTCCAAAAATTACATTGAAAGCAAAAACAAAGTCAAAAATATTTTATAATTTTGTTCTTGCTGTAATCTTGTGGCGTTGAAAATTTTAAAACGCAACAACATTTTTGTGGAAGGCAACAACAATATTATAAAATATTTCTGATTTTGTTTTTGCTTTCAATGTAATTTTTGGCGTTGCGTTGTGCACACAAGGGCCTTAATTTTTCTTTTAATTGTAAGTTTTCTGATTAATTTATCAGTTTCATATGAAAAGAAAAACAGCTGATGGTTTATTCTTTTCCGAACGAACCCAAAGAAAAAGTTCCTGCAAATTTGTACAGGAAATGACAAAATAATATTCTCTCAATAACTTCTTAATTGCACAAAAATTGTTACGTGGAACGCTTTTGGGTAACTTAGTGCAAGTTTGGATTGTTTCGTTATGCATGTGGAACAGAGCTTATGCAAAAAAAAAAAAAAAAAAATTTACATTAGTTAACCAATGCATTAAGCCCATACACTTTGCTAGACTTACCCCCGTTTTCACAACTTACCGATAGCCAATGGAAGGAGATTTTATCGGACCTATAAGAAGTGTTCCATTATTACAACTTTATTCTACCAGGTCGGATGAACCTTCCTTTCACTCATCGCTCACTTTACGTTAAAGTAACTAATGTGAACTTCAACTTTTTTTTTTGCATACTTATACAACACTTATATTTAATTCTGTTGTGGTGGTGTTTCGGCTTTCTAGGCTTATTTTTTTCTTGTCTTAAATTAAGGGCACAGATGTATGTTGAAACTGGAAAATCCTTGTTGTTTTTTTTGGAATGTGTGAAACATTTTGGCATCTCGAATTACTTAAACTTAACTCTCTTATATTTATATCTAAGTACATTTGAATTCATAAATACACACACACACACACACATGTATACTACATACACTGAGTCAAATCTGTATAAATAAACGACTTTGTTTGCTTGTGTTTGTATGCATGACGTTTTGTGTTGTTGCATAAAAGTAGGCAAAATGTCCCAATGGAGTTGTATATAAATTTAAAAACGATTTTATTTTCACCAAAAACCCAAAATATTATGTTTTTATTTTATATTTGTTTATGTTGTTGTTGTTGGCGGTGTTGTTATTGTACTTTTGGAATATTATTATTGTACTCTGGAAGCTGAGCAGCTTTTGTGGGATGATAATAGCACTGTTGATAATGATAATGGGTTTTGAAAAATGATTTCATGAAATAAAAAAAAAACAGAAATCCGACACATACACACTCACCTTAAAATGTACGTGTAAATTCTAAGTGTTTATCAATTTTTATTTTCTTCCTTCCGAAAATGTTCAAAGTGATTTTCATTTCAAAAAACACAAATATTCCTACACAGACATATTTCCATACAAGATAGATAATCCTTTCTATAATCGGTATTTAAAAGTGAATAAAATTTCAATTTAAAAGTCAATTTAAATAATACGATACATCGCACTCATTCAGCAATACTGTATTAACTCAAAATTTCAAAAGTTTCAGTAGAAGCAAAACAATTTTTAATTTTACGACATATGAAAAATAATTTTTCAGCCAACCCAAATTACCAAAAAGATGACAAAATATCAGGATATCTTAACAGCGGACAGGAATATTACGAGTCGATTTTTCCGAAAAAGTGAAAAAATAAAAATTTTGAGTTAATACACAATTGTTGAACAAGTGCGATATGGATGTTTGTATTTTGATTTTTTAAATGTATTTTATTTAAAATAATAACAAGATTTGTGGGAATTAAAATTTTTTTTAATGCAAAACAAGAAAAGGTACATGAGTCTGTTCATTATTCACTGAAAACAAATTATTACAAATTTAAAAACAATATTTTTCTTTGTATTATTTATTAGGTAATAGAACGCAATTAGTATTAGAGCATTGAATTCGATTTCGAAAACATGGCTGTATATACATTTTAAATATCAAGAGAGATTACACTGGTCAACAAAAAATTTTTTGCATATAAAAATAAAGTTTTACTGATTATGTAAGAAACAAAGTCAAGCAGAGTAGAATATATTTAATGTAATAACTATGATTTTTAAAATTACAAATTTCTTAACAAAAATGAAATTAGAAAAAATGTGTTGGTAAAATCGTTAACCGTGTTCAGCACTAAGGGCGCCCAAGTTTTGAGGAAAAAGGTCCAAATGTGAATATAGAAATCTTATTTTCAGGGAATTCTACTGCCTTTAGCAAATAGTTCTTTGACAATATTTTTAATAGTCATTTGATTGGTAGCTTTCGATAAATATTGCAGTAGTTTTGGTTAATGATACTCAAGCTGCTTTTTTAAAATAATTCAGTTTGTTCTTAAAATTATTTATTGATTATCACTTGCCTGACTTGAGGACCTTTAATTTTGAAGTCACCGAATTTGGAAAAATTTCTTTTATGTTAAAATTCAAGCATTATTTAGATCCACTGCTTTCACCAGATCAAGTTTTATATGCAAAAATATATCTTCAGGTTGCAATAATGAAACATGTTTTAGATTTTTTTAGAGAAATTGATTGTCTAATGGGCCAATTTTTCTTAAAATAGTGTTTTTTTTTCTGTCACTAGTGTCTCAAGTTGAAATCCTTAGAGAACTTTGAAGTCTTTACAAAGTCATCCCATTCCGTTGGCCCAGATAACACAGCAGATGTGAGGAACCTACACTTTGTCTTCGTGCCCGACAGAAAAGCAAAATAACTTTCAAGCTGTTTTTTTTCTATTAATGGTGTTAAATTTTGCCATAAATGTAATGGAACTTGTCAAAATCGTTTGTGCACTTCATCGTCCGGACTTGCAGATTTTGCTGCAATTTTTAAAAATTCTGCTTTGAAATTGCATTAGTGTCCATATTATGAAATTATAGATTTGCAATGTTTGTAAATTTATCCAGTCTTTCATCTTCTTCCTTTTATATTTGATATATAAATACAGCCAACATCAAGTTAAAATGTGTGAGAATAACAATAAGAACGCACTCTTCTTGTTACAAAATTTTGTTGACTAGTGTTATTTTTCTGCAACGATTTGTTCATTGTTCTAAGACACACAAAGTTCGCTTCAATGTTATTTATCTTATATTTTCTCATCTCGTCAGCAGCAACACGCTCAGCACCAAATTTGATAAAAAAATTTTGTGAAATAAAACACTGCAGCAGCCATCAACTTTTAGCTGACTTAGCTGCTTTTATTTTGTTTGGCTCCAAAATCTAAATTACTTCAAGCAAAAGCAACAGTTCAATATTTATGTGTATGAGAATGTGTAAATTCTTGTACATTCGTGAGAAGTGTATGTGTGTTTGCAAGAGTTTGATTGAGAAAGCACAAACAGCTGAAAACAACAAAACTCAATAAAAATGCATTTAAGTGGTTGCACTATATGAAATTACTCAGCGCACGACAAGCCAAAGTACGCTCATACGTTTAAGCTTTACTCATACGAGGACATGCCAAGAAGTCGTTTTACAAAACCTTTAATTTAAAAATACATATTTGTATGTTTTTTTAATTTGTCCTATTGCAATAATACGTTTTTTAAGAAAACAAATTACAAAAATTACTTGGCACATTTTTTCCAAAATATGTTAATAATGATTAAATTCAACATTTTACTTCTTTAAATTTCATAAAAAATATTAAATAAATAAGAAATTTTTCCTTTGCAAACAATTAAAAGCAATAAAATCTCAACTGAAGTGCCTTCGTTTTGCATGTTTGATGCAAAATAATTTGAATGTTTTTTATATGTTAATGTGTCAGTATGTTTGTATTAAATTACTAAAGTCGTTCAGAGAATTGAATTTCGTATGCCAAGCATCTTAGTAGCAACACTTTTTCAACTTAAACCTAAAATACTCTGCGTATCGCTGACGATAGCAGCACTTAAAATAATAGTAACACTAGTTGCAGCAATATCAGCAAATGTTTTTATTGTTGCTTTCATTACCGTATTACTACAGCACCATGACAATAATATGTTGAAGAAATTGTTATAAGGTATGTGGGTTTTATTGAAGGCTTGGATTTTTTTTGAAACAGAACAATGCTGTGAAAATATACCGCCCGTTTTTGTTTGCATGTTGTAGCGTATTAAGTTGAAAGTGTAACATACTTAAACACGTAAAGACTTATACATTTACATATACATACATACATATGTACAAATATGTAATGTATCCCAGTCAGCATTTATTGAAATTATTGGTCATAATTGAGTCTTTTTTGACTCCTCTGCGCGATTTAAATAATCATTTATGTGCTTGTTTTTGAGTCGAAAATTACTGTTCATTATATACAGAAAATAGTACCCCACTCGCGACTCTTCTGAAAGAGTCTTCTATGACTCGCGTTTCTGATCAATTACGACTCATTTTCGAGACAGTTTGTACCAGTACTTTAACATTAATTTTTTATTTTACATTTTTATATAAAACCACTCAGAAATAAAATTCAGTTTTATCATAGTGTAATAAGTACCAGGGAGGTTCATTAGGGAGAGTTGTCATTATTTACACATGTAATGTTAAGCAACGAAATATTACTCATTTGCAAATATTTGAATTTCAACATATTTTGAACTTTTTAGATAGTGTAAACTTAGTTTTTTATAACACTATATTTTATTCAATATTTTGTTTATTTGCAATTGGGTTTTGGTTAAAATAACGTGTCACAAAATTTTTATATTAAATCTGCGTTCATACGGCTCATGTTTTATTGACATGATTGCTACTTTATGGGTGAGAGCGACGAGGGGAAAAGAAACGAGTACACACATGCATGTACTTTCAGTACGCTTTGCTTTCTCATTCGCTATTTTGTTTCTTTCTTATTCGTATTTAAAGACTATACAGAAAAAAAACATGTCGTCAACATGACATGAATCATTTGAACAACAATTCATGTTCAAAAAAGAAAAAGGAAGAATCATGTCAATAAGACATGAGCCGTATGAACGCAGACTAAGAAATTTAAAAAAAAAAATGAAATTGATTTATATGATTTTTAACGCTTGTTTTAATTTTTTTTCTTATTTTCTTTTGTTTGACGTTATATGCGTTTTAAAATTGAGAAAATCATTTCTAATGACTATATTATTCTACCATGAGTTTTATATTATTGCTTTAAAAGCTGTAAGAAAAATCGTCCCGTTATAAACAGGCTGCGCTAAATATGACTGAATAATAATGTTAAAGCAGTCACATTTCGATCATCTGCATGATTATTTAATATTTGCGCACAATCTGTACATTTTGTTTTTGTTTTTTAAGCAAGTAAATTTCTAAGCATTTTGCGGAATCAATTTCGAGTCTTTTTTTAAGCGCAGAATTGATTAATCTGTTTTTGACCATCTTATTTAGTCTTAAATTACTCAGTTTGGTGATTCGATCTTCCACATGCTGACTGGGATGTTCTTGCTGCTATTACAAATGGTTGCATAAAAGCCTTTATTACTGATACGAAGAATTAATTAAAATTAAGAACAGGAGCTTCTACCAAATATTAGAACAATATTTGAATTTGATAGCAAAAAGTAGCAAAATTGGAATATTCCAATGCAAAAGGAAGGGTTACATTCCATAATTTTCAAAAACACCCATTTTCAGCCATATATTTTATTCAATTTTATAAAATATTGTTACGTTACTGGTTTTCAATAACTTTTTGGTTTATTTCCTTTATAATAAGCCGCTTGAGCTCAGTCACTTTCACAACCTTTATTTACAGATCTTAGAAACTAATTCACAGCTTAATATTGTGATCTTACTAAATGACAGGCAAGTGAATGTGTAGTCAAATTTATCTAAAAAGCACTCAGTTTTTTGTGTGATTTCATACAAATTTTACAACACAATCACTTGCCTGTTATTTAGAAACAGCACATAAAACGATTGTACTAATACTGACTCACTCAATCAGGGGGTCCAGCGTACATGTTGCTTGGGAATAATTGGGGCGATGTGCACCACATCAACCAAGGCTCTGAAGAAACTGTTGGATATACCCCCGATCGAAATGCAGAGGAGATACGAGGCGGCAATCGCGGTCGAACTCCTCTTATCTCTTGGTGAATTATATATAGGTGTCTACAGGGCACGTCATCAGTGTATATTGGACACATTGATTGGATATAAACGGAAATTGTTGGAAACTACGAGACTATAATCCCCGAAAGGAGATCATGGCCTACTGGAACTTTGCGGTAAACGCCTATGGGGATATGTTGCTACACAGGCGGCTCTAAGGTGGGCAACAAAACGGGCATAGGGGTCTGTGTTGAGAACCCGGAAACCGAGGTATTCTACCGTCTTACGGATCACAACACATGCTGCGGAATATGTGAGATTGATTGAATTGAAAATGGGGAGGGTTTACGTTAACATATTTACCAACAGCCAAAGGGCCATAAGGGTGTTATCAGTTAATAGGGTTAGTTCTAGGACCTTATTAGGCTGTAGGAAGGCCAAAACTGAATTCTCCTCGGGCGGTGGGATCCGTATCATATGGGTGCCGGCCCACTCGGGGATAATCGGAAACGAAAGGGCCAATATATTCGCTATCGGTTGAAGAGAACTCGAAGCACTTTACCTGGCGAATGCAAAGACGTTTTGGGCGACGAAGGCAGATTTGAAGACGTGGGCCAGGGAGACCCACACGGCCAGTTGGAACAGTGGGACTGTGGGTAAGACCACTAAGATTTTAAGGGGTTACCCGGACGAGGGGAGGGCAAAGAACCTCCTCAACGGAAGTAAATCCGAAGTTAGTATGATGGTGCGTATCCTGACTTGTCATGCAGGATTACGGGCAAAACTAGACCAAATTGGACGGGCGGAATCTGACGAGTGTAGAGCGAGTGGCGAGGGGAGCGAGACGCTAGAACACTTCCTCTGCTACTGTCAGGCCTTCGCCGAATTACGATTTAAACACCTCGGGAGCGATGTCATGTTGGGTTTGGGATTCCTGAGGAACATTGACTGGAAAATCTTAAGGAATTACGTCCGGGAAACCGGGTTTCTTAACGCCGGATGTTAACTTCTTCCTATAGGTGATGGCAGCTCTATCCACCTAAGTCCGCCATGTTTCTTCTTAAGGAGTGTACAACAGGCCCGATAGGGGCCTGGGTGTATATCGTACAGATATGAGGGTGCATCTGATGCTTCGTGCTCCTTTCGACCTAACCTAACCTAATGCCATCTTTTGAGCATATATGGTCTATTGATGTGTTGTGGGAGAATCTCACAGAGGAATCTTCTAAAAATCTACTTTTTTAGCCAATACAATTCTAGTCTTCAAATTTTTAGATATTTGAGTATAAAAAGTACGTGAACAAAAAACAGTTTATACCACCCTTGTAAGACCCGCGTATTAGACCGACCCCGTGTTTAAAAAACATGTGTTAAGTAAGGGCTACATGTATAGTTTAATTAATCGCTTATTACACATTTTTTTCATATTTATCTCTTGAATTTTTATATGAACTAACAATTATTAATCAAACGGTATTCAAATCTATTTTTTGGTGCCATGTCATAATGTCTAATACCCATTGACATTATGACATTGGATATTATTGTACCCCAAATATGTTAACTTATGGCGATTTCTTTTCTGAGAAAAATGTTGCATAAATGGTACATGCTCTACACAAAAGAGATAGAGCATGTACCATTTATGCAACATATTTCTCAGAAAAGAAATCGCCATTAGTAACAGACAATGTCGGACAAAAAATTTCGTTATCGCAGTTTTCATTCATAAATGAATGTTTTTATGGCTCTTAGATTTAGACAAGTCCTAGGGCATCTCTTCTTCTCAGGGTTATATGGCCATAATTGTTGAAAATATATCGAGAGGGTTACGGTGACATTTAACGTTTTTCATATATTTAAAAAAAAATAATTTGTGATCATAGTTTTTACTAATAGCACATTGACATCTTTGGGCCACCGTATTGGAATAATTTTAATTTGGCAGCTTTGCGTGGACCCTTTAAGAACCTATATCATCAGAAAACTTTGATGCTTGGGTGAATTGTTGCTTGAAATGTCTAAAGAATATGTATATAAAATACAAAAGTTGCCCCAAGATACTTCTCTCTGGGACTCTAGCCTTAATCGAATGAGAAGAACTGGAAATATGTCCTTCTTTAATTACAAATATTCGACCAATTAAATAATTCACAATGTACGGGATTGGTGTCCGAGTGGAAGTGAGCCCTTGAGCGCAGAGCCCTTCTTAACATAGTTTCAGTTTATGTATGGAGCCTTCATAACAAACTTTATAGAAAGCTTGAGAAAATCAGTGAAGAGTGCCGAACTATATTTCTTTCCGGAAAAGTTATTCTAATGACATTGACTTATCTATATGTTTGTTTTATTGTGCTGTATTTTTTCTGAACCCAAATTGATGATTTGGAATACATTTTCTTGAAATAGCTTAAATATATCAGGTAACAAGCAAATAGGCCTATATGACTCAGATGTTGTGTAAGTATCATGTTAACCAATGAGGCCTTCCATCCTGGTGGCTAGTATTTTAAAAAATAAGAAAGATTTTTGATTCGTCATATATCTGACTATTAATGTATTGGATTCATAATTCTTTCGGTATCAAATCGGTTCAATCATTGAGTCTTCAGGAGAAAAGCGGGAAGGTACACAATCAGCGCAGTTATGGATAAAAATTGACCGGGAGTTTTTTCCCTTTTCCCATTTTTAAAATTTAATTCAAATAGGAAAAATGGGAGAAGGGGAAAAAACTCCCGGGGAATTTGTATTCATAATTGAGCTGATAATTACATTTTGATTAAAATTTACGCAAATATAAAAAAACTGGTATGTTTTTATAACGTACGCTTTTACAAAATCCGCCGATGATAGCATTCCTAATATAAAGCTTTCTCGCACAATTTGTGCTAACTTCGCGTTTTATATAAATAGTGCAAAAATTCTTTATGGCGTATAACTTCGATAACAAAAATATGCTCGTTTTATTATGGCGCATTAAGTAAAAAAAAAAGTAACTCACATTTCCCAGTCAATATGATCTCCAAAAACCTTCTTCAAGTGTTTTCATCCTTTTTGTTACCGAGAAGTGCAGAAAATCCATACACTTAAATATTTGTATCAAACAAAAATGCAAATAACTAAAAAAATATTTCAAATATTTGTGAACAAATACTATCCAAGTGTTTGCACCTTTTTATGTTAATACATTCTAAATAAAGATTGCTAACAATAACAGTAACAACGTCATTGGCCCCTTGCACACTGCTTTGCCTTCAAACAAAATGGGACAAATATTAAAGGGGTAGTCGTAGTCCTTCAATAGACAAAAGGATTTTTCTGACTTCGACATATTGTTTTTATGTTCTAATTAAAAATTTTCTGTTAAAAACAACAACAATTTTGCTGGAGAACAAATTTTTTGAAACATTCGGAAAACTGTCTGCATTTTTTAAAGTATACTTTAAGGTTTAAGGATTTAGTGGTAACTGCCTAACAAAAAGGAGATAATTAACATTAAAAGTGTTATAATTAGGTTCAAAACTGCTAGAAATAAGATAAGGTATAACTGCAGTATGATACATAAATGTCATTTTTACTGCCTGTTTTTAAAACTGAAAAAAAATTTCGTTAAGAAATTTATATTGAAAACAGAAACCAATTTGAGTTTTTTATTGTTGTTTCAATATAAATTCCCAAGCGAAAATTTTTATATTATTTTGAAAAACAGACAGTTAGTCTTATTTGCGTCATTGTTGTGAACCCTGTTGTTAAATTAACAATAAAGATGCGCTAAAGTGAAAATATAAAGTTAAATGAATCTGCAATAATAATGTTAATTTACCATTACGACCCGATATGGTTTTCATCACTATTCTCCTATCAAAATTTGATGTATTTAACTAAAAAATTTAAAAATAGAATACGGGACTTTTTCATTCTTTTTTATCAACTTTTAAACTAACAAAAAAATTCTGTTTTTTTATAGTGTTATTGTTGTTTCGACATAAACATCGAATCTTTTTTTACCTACTTTTGTTGTTGTTTTAACTAATTTATCATCTTTATTATTGTTGCACTTTTTTAATGCGTTCTAAAATAGACTGCATATGTTTTTTGTTATTGGTAATTTTTTTCACTTAAAGTAGTGTTGCCTACGATTAAAAAAAAATTGCAAAAAACGACCACTCGGTTTTCGACGTTTGTATTAAGTGTACAACTCTATTTTATTTAATTCGATTTTATACTACAAAGCGTGAGTGTAATTTTCGTATGTATTGTAAATTAATGAATTTGCTGAGGGAGAGAAAGAAACAGATAGAATTTCGTCAACTGTTTTTACCTTGTAAATTAACACATGTATTTACCACAGCTTTTTGTTGGATGTTTTAACCACAGCATAGTTAATTTTAGTTTAATAAAATTTGTTGTGGCAGTGTAGTACTTTAACTAAATTAATAAGATTAACAAGGTCTATAAAGGAATTTACTATCAAGGCTGAAAACTGCTATTAATAGAAACATTAAAAAAATTTGTTGAAATAAAAAAAATGTTCAAATAAGCATCTCTGTACTAAGAGGAGTAGACAATTTAATTTGCATATATATTCCAATCATTGAAAAAATTTTAAGACGCTATACTGTAGTGTCGCTGTCATAAACAAATACTGAAGATAAGGGTGATTGACGCATTTCCATAAGTGAGTGAACGTCAAGAAGCATAAAACATATAACTATAGTGAAAGTATGGGTATATAGTGAAAGTGCGGGTGTAACAAATAATGTCAAAAATTTACAAAGGAATGAAAAAAACATGCAGGAGTGAGAGTGGGACCAAAAACATGCCATACACGAAAACATCACAAATTCGGCCAGACTGCACAAGATGATTTTCAAATACTAGGAGTATAGGCAAAACATTTTTACTGTATTGAAAGTTTTTGAATGAAACAAGAATTTGCCATTGTGGTTGTAAATAAACGTCTTGTACACACATTTGTTTTTTTTTCATGTGTTTGATTATCAAATACATGTCTGCAGGCCTTTGTTACACTCTTTAAGCTTTAACGATCACTAGTGGTAGTAAACAAAGGTTAAAAAAATTTATAATTTGTATTAGCTCCTTTTATCCGAATCCAATGAAATTCGTCAAAATTGGAAAACATTTCTATCTTTTAATGCTACAGAGCACTGTGCCTTCTGTACTGGTATCTCATATTTCCCTGAGCACTTAAATTATTCACCATCTAATTGAATTGTCACCTTTAGCATTTGATTTTGTAAATAAATATTAGATTTACACATTTCTTAGAAATAATTTTACAACATTTCTTTGCCTTCGTTCTATTTTTGTTTCCGTGGGTTTGTGTTTTACTTCATGTTGTTGTTGTGCAGTTTTACATTACAACTAGCTGATTCCCCAGTACCCACCAGCCACCGACAGTAAATAAGAACACAAATAAATAAAATTCCAGTTTACACTTCTTCTTAGTGTTCTAAACAGTTCTCAAGAGAGTTTGTTTGTCGTTGGCTCTAGAAATTGTTTGTGTATTTATTTTTATTCCCGCTGATGATGTACAATTTTTTTATTTTTTATTTTTTTTTTTTTGAATATCTAACGAAATATGGCAAAATACTTTTAGTCAACACAAATCATGTGAAACAGCCATAGTCATGGTAGGAAATTCGACAACAAAAAGCGGCTCAAGCAACAGCAGCAATACCAACAAACAAGAAACAATAAGAACAATAAAATCAACTCCAGAACTAAAAGAACAGCAGACTTTGATGTTAAATACATTTGTTACTTTATTTTTATTTCCTCTGCATACTTTTTTATGTTCGAGAAAAGCCTTTGTGGCGCCACTTCCTTTTCCGTGTTCATAACTTATAGTAGACTAATAGACCAATACAATATTGCTTTTATAGAGCAAAGCACAGTGGAAATACGTATTAGCGATACACTGTGAAAAAATGTATGCAACTTTCTAATAGCACTACTAACCTGAATAACAAACCAGTAATAAAACTAACAAAACAGTTAACTTTGTCATGGAACAGCTAATGAGTAAATAGAGTAAAAAAAATCAAGGAAGGGGAACTTTGATTGTAAAAATCATTTGAAAAAGAAGTTTTTTGAGTGTAATATTTCTAATAGATAAACATACTAAACAACAATTTAACTAAACTAAGGAATGTTTGTTTTCGTTTTTTTTATTATATTTATCTTTTGATAAGTATATTTATGTATTTTTTATACATATCAGGGTATTTATAACTACATTTTTGTCTTGCTGTCAGAAGAATCCACTGAACGGGACTAAATAATGCCATCGAGATATTAGAGAATACAATCCAATTTCTCTAAGTTGTTTTTCTTAATGTAACATTTTTATTGTTATTAGAATAGAATTGTTATTCCTGTTGTCTGGTTGTTTGCATATTTAGTGCGGCGAAAAATCAAATCGAATTGCCAAACACAAATGAAAGTATTCGCAAAGTATGTATGTATGTATTAGTGTACATACATACATATTTGAATAATAGGCTTTTCGTGTATAAAAAAACGTTTTCCCAGCCAATTTTTTGTTTTCCCCTTTAACATTTTTGTTATGAGTATTTCATCCAATATTAATTTTTGTGAAGTGGCGGCAAACCGAATTTTATATTTTATCCGTTACAAATTGGTCTTGATGAAAGAAAATTAGTAAATATATATGTACATAATATATACAACTTTGTACATACATACTAATATGTAGTACATATGAGATTGCTTCTACATACATACTAATATGTACTACATACTCATATGTACTACATATTAGTATGTATGCACAAAGTTATGGAATCTACAAATAGCTTATTTAGATAAAAGCCAAAGGAAATATCATTTGAAATAGAAAAATGCGAATATCTTCTACACATTATTTTTACTAAAACAGCCAGTGGAAGCTTGAGTGCATTGGGACGAATTCCGTCATATATACGGTGACCTTATTTTTGTAACCAAAATACAGTAGATTGGCCCAGCAATAAAAGCAACAGATTTTTTTTATACCATAAGAATTATTAAATTCCAATCTATAGTAAAAAACTCGTAATTTAGCGTCTTTATACCAGGGCTGTGGAGTCGTCAGGAAAAAGTACTAACTCCGACTCCAAACGCTGAAATTCTTTTAAGTGCGACTCCGACTCCATCTCCGACTCCAACACCTGCTCTAACCTTGATGCTAAATGAATATGAGACTGGTCCTTATTTGACTTTAAACTCTTTTTATACCCTCCGCTACTTGTGGTGAATGAGGGTATACTAAGTTTGTCATTCCGTGTGAAACTTTTTTATTATGCATCTAAGACTCCATAAAGTATATATATTCTGGGCGCTTGAGTAATACTAGGTCGGTTAAGCTATACCCGTCTGTCTGCCCGTATATTGAAAACACATTCACTTTCGAAAAACTCAAAAGACACGAACAATGTTGGTGCCGAATTGCTTCTAGTTATCCTAAGCAGTTTGGGATTAAAATCCAGAAAAATCCGGTCAGTAGGATCAGAGTTATGAATCAAAAGGTAGAACAAATGTTTGTACAAAAAACTAACATAACAGGTGGCATAATGCACGGAATGATATATGATTTTGCACAAACTTGTTATATATGACTAAAAATCATCTGTACGTCTAAACCCGTAATAAATATTGCTATCATATTAAAATGTGCTACGTCATAGATTTATAGAAGTAGAAATCACACTGTTAAATTTTTTTTTTCTTTTTGTCCTATGCTAATCCCGCGAAGCTCTACGCTTGTCGGCAGGAAAAAAGCCAGAGTCTTTGGCGGGAATCGAACCCGCAACCCCCGCGGCCGCATATAAAACCGACTCTCAGAAAACAGTTTAGTATGTTAAAAAACGCAATAATAACGATATTGTAATACAATTTGGTACGTCAATTTTGCATCGCCAATTTCGAACAATTTTTATTTTGGAAAATATTAGAAATTTTTTTTATATTCTTTAAAACATGGCTAACATGTCTGAAATGTACATATTCTTTTAAAAATTGTCCTAACTACTTAGGAACTTAAGACTTGGGGTAGTTGATATGATAATATAGACCTTGAATAACAACATTGAATTTGTTAAATATAAAATAATTTACATGGGATTTTCCGTGACGAGACAACACGCTCTTATTCTTTATATGTAGTCCGTCTTACAATCAAGATTACTGTTAAAAACTTTTGAAAATTGAAATTTTATTTCTTGATTTCAAAATTTTTTAATTTTTTGCAAAAATACAACGATATGAAAATTATTTCGTAATTCTGTTTAAAACTTTCTTAGAAATCGAAAATCTCAATTAATTAATACTTTTTATTTTAGTCGTGTCAAAAGTAGTTTTCATGAGTCTGAAGTGCTCCGATAGAATATATTCGAAACTCTTTTCAAGTTATTATTTTTGGAAATTTTCAAAAATTAAAGAAAAGTTGTACAAGTTTTTAGTAATGAAAAAAGTCAGATAAATTTGTTTTAGCTTTTGTATTGAACACAATACAATACAAAACATTTGACTAAATACACTACAATTTACGGATTTTTATCAAAATATAATTTACACAGAGCAAAGTTCTTCTACAGAACTGTTCGTAAAATACTGTGTGGTAAACCAACGCATCATCATTTCATTCCAGGGAAGTTTGTTCAATGAATGATATGAAAAAGTATAAAATTAATAGTGTTTTATATATTTTATTAAAGTTGCCAAAAACGTTATTGAAAAGGCAGTAACGTAACACTATTTAACAGTACTGTTATTCTCGTTACCATTTTTAGTCTTGTAAAAATGCGAAAATGCGAAGTTTTTTTTGAAACAACAACAACTATGTAGAAAATAATTTCACACTGACTCTTGCATATCGCACTACCCATGAGCAAGAGCGAAAAATCAGTGCAAGTTCATCTCTCTTTTTTCTTGCAACAAGCCAAAATAAAACGGACTTTTTTAAATTTTATCAAAATGAATGCACCAAAAAAACCAAATAACAATTCAAGAAATATAAAAAATGAACA
Source organism: Pollenia amentaria (assembly GCA_943735925.1). Taxonomy (NCBI): domain Eukaryota; kingdom Metazoa; phylum Arthropoda; class Insecta; order Diptera; family Polleniidae; genus Pollenia; species Pollenia amentaria. Next base: position 231,372,525 of record OX031009.1, on the reverse strand, counting down.
GATTGCGAAATTCAAAAAATAATTGATTATTTAGCAGACAATCGAAATTAAACTCTAATAAAAGATGGCGTCTGTTATTTTGCTTCTTCATTTATGTACATGTTGCTAAGATTGCTCACATCAACTAGTGCAAAACTTTCCATTTTGCAAGACTGAATATTTTGACGTGAAAAACTCTACTCTTGTAACCGAACACAACTTACAACTGAACACAACTTACTAAAAGAAAAACTGAGATTTAGAGAAATTTATGAAAAAAATCGTATATTTAAAGATTTCATATGTATCTCCAAATTATGAGTATATATCTGTATCTTCCAAATTAAACGATCAGGAACTCAAATGAAAGGAAATCCTTTTAAACATTCAAATATATCCTTAGTTCTTCATAATAATCACTTAATGAAATAGTTTTTTTTTTTAGTTTTTGTAATATTTTTAATAATGTTTATGTATAATTGTAGCAAAAGTTTTTAAATATTTCTTGCATGATGCTTTAGCGATGAATTGAAAGTGACGTAATTTCATTAAAATTCTACTATTTTGGGCGTTTCTCGCTTTTCTTTATTTAATTTTTAGTTTTTTTTATGGAACAATTTTCAAATGTTAGCTATAACTGTTAAACTATTTTATTTATTTATTAAATTGTTGTAACAAAAATGCCAACATTTAGTGGCCAAAAGACATTACAGTGGCATAATAAATTTTTCATATAACTGTAACTCTATAAAACATATAAAATAACTAAAAAAATTATTACATACGGCGACAATTTTTAACTAAAGAGATTCTGAATTTATTTTTTAAATGAATACTATCAATTTGGTATTTAGAGGAGGTGTGTGGAAATTTTAAGACTAAAAAATTACTTCCCCTGTTTTTATAAATTATTTTAGAGCTTGTAATGCGAGTATCACAATATTATCAATATTATTCACATTGATAATTTTATGTTTCTCAAAACCTCTATAAATAGGAAAAGATGTCAATAAAAATTGAACACAAGATACCTACTGAAATATTTTTTCATAATCAGGCATGAAATTTCACACTAAGACGCAATAATTTTAACAGATGGCAATTGCAACATACACTCAGCAGCAAAAGTCTACGTACAAGCCATTGATATTTTTTTCAGAACTTTAAAAGTAAAACCATTTTGTGTACATTAAACAAGTAAAAAGAATCTGGTGTCATTTAAAGACCGTCAGATACGAATCCCTTTTGCCAAGGATGTTTAACAGGGTCACTTAAATTATTAGGATCGTTTCTCCACAAAATCTGGTTACCCCTTATACCAAATATGCAAGACTTGCTCTCGTCTCTAAATAAAACCTTTTGCCAGAATTCGTTTGGCTTATTTATATATTCCTCGCAAAGCAATTCGTATCCGACGATTAGCAAGTAACACCAGTGGGTTTATACGTGCCAAGGAGTCGCAAATTTTTTTATTACTTCTTTTACACTGGATAATAAAGTATATCTTGATATTGTTACGTTACTGCCTTTTCAATAACGTTTCTGGTTTATTTCGTTTATAATAAACCTCTTGAGTTATTTTACTGCAACTTTAATAAAATAAATAAACCACTTTAAACACTTTATTTATGGCTGTACTATAAACTATTCACACCACTTTATTTAGAACTTAGTAAATTATACCACTTATACTTGCGATCTACACACTTAAATGTTCGTACTAATACTCATTATCGGTGCCCTCCTTCGCGAGTATTTATACTCTGTTCGCTGACATCTAGGTGGCTTTACAACATTCGACGTTTTCGAAATGTCTGTAACATTTTCGAAATTTCTAGACCATTCGAGCTTTTATTATCTTAACAGCTAATATCATTATGCACTAACACTATGGCTGAATTTAAATTGAGCTATTATACATCAATAAACTAAAGCATACTTTATGGGTTAACAATAATCTGAACACTATTATGTTATACAATTATGTATAACAATTATAACATTACATTTGTACTAGAAAATTCTGTACAGTGGTTTTACATTAGAAATATGCGTAACTAATACAATAACAATTTCAACTAATAAATTAAATTAATTCTTAACTAAAGTTACTTTCGTAACAATATTTTAAAGGAAAATTTGCAGCCAGTCGTAGACAAACTGAACCTGGGTAACGATTACATGTTTAAACAAGATAACGACCCAAGCCATACGGCTCATTATACGAAGCTTTGGCTGCTCTACAATGCCCTACAAAAGCTCAAAACTCCAAAACAGAATCCAGACTTAAATCCCACAGAACATTTACACAAAATTTCTTCAAAACAAACATTAAAAATGCGGTAATATAATAATAGAATTTCGCTGTCCGTTGAAGAGACGTCGAAGGTAGTCGATTTTATGCCAAAACGCTTAGCGGGGTTCTCCTACGATAAGGAATGTAACTTGATATAAAATTTTTTTTACTTAAAACTTTGAATAGGCTGTCTTTTTGAAAAGGCTGTTAGTTTTCTTTATAGTTATGAACTATTGTTTTTGTTAAAAATTAGTACAAATTTAATATCTAATTTATTATTGATTTACAGAAAATGTCTTTACTTCTAAGTTCTAAAAAAAATAGATCAATGGCTTATACTTAAACTTTTACTGCTGAGTGTACAAAAACAATTCGTTGAAGCAAATGATACTGAGGTTTCATAAGAGTAAACTGATGAAGTACAAATATCTTGCATAAATGTAACAACTACAGACTTAAATACATATACAAACATACTTTATATGCATCTGTACGTAATCCCAGCAAACAGAAAAATATCTTTCAATATGATTAAAAGATGTAGAAGAAATTTGCATTTTGTCTAGTTGGCTGTTTTTCATAAATGATCACTAAATAATCGTTTAATGTTTGACGTAAACAACAAGTTTAGTTTTAAATTATCCAGAAAATAATATCAAGGTGATGTGCTTGCTGGGATAAAGCTGCCTAAACATCATCAAATTAAAAAAAAAACTGAATGCAGCTGCTGTTATTCAAGTTTCTGACAACTGCACCGACATCGCATTAAACGGAAAGATGGTAGAAATGGATAAAAAATCTAGTTACATGATGTAAAAACCGACGTTTGTTATGACAAGATGGCAATAATACTAATATTAAGAACAAATACAAGAAATGCTAATGATATTTCGAAAAAATAACAATTTCTTCTTCATCACTCCCTCACTCCTTGGGAATTGACAAGCACATTTTTTGAAAGAAATCTTAAAATAGTCATGCACGTTGGAACCCGAAATAAAAAAGTCGTGGTAGAAGAAACATCATTGAAGCAATAAATTTTGTTGTCATATTTATTAAAAATAGTTTTTATAAATGCATACTAAACATGAATGAAAAAAATGTGTTAAAAAAATATATGAAAAATATTAATTTATACTCAATACTAGCAAATTAATGTTTTTCCAAAAATGTTGAACAAATTGAAATTTATTAAATTTAAAATTTTATTTATTTTTTAAATATTATAAATACTTAATAACCCGGGCATTGGTTACTAAGACCTTTAGGCCGTGTTAGTAAAATATTCTAAATATTTTTCCAAAAATAAACTATTTTAACGAAAAATTTTAAATATCTTTTCGTTAATTTAACCATATTATTGTCGCCGAAACATGTTGGTTTTTAACCATATCATGTTTCTCTTGGAAAAGAGGAAAATATTATAGTTTATTTAAAACCAAATAATTATTAGGAGTTTATAAATGATTGTCATATTTATTCATAACATGTTTAGGGGCATCCATAATAAGGTTGTTACTTCTTGATGAATTACTTATTTAACCATAATATGTTTGCTGGTGCCAATAATATGGTTAAATTTACCATAATATGTTTAGAAATGTTCGATAAAAATAGTTTTGTTGGGACCATATAGAAAAATGTTTTTTCTCTGTGAATAGAGTCTATGGCGGTAACATGCAACCTCACACTAAACATCGCAACCGTTCCGCTAAGGGGGGGGGGGGAGGCAATTCAAAATTTATAAATTTATACTTTTTGCAAGAAAACAATGTACAGTGTTCAAATCTACCCACTGTTCAAATAAAGATCAATTTCTCTACTCTTTCTACAAAAGAAAAATAATAAAAAATAATTGTAGTGGGGAATATAAGAAAAGATAAACTCACTGCAAATAAGAACTTTTGCGTGTTCGTTATTCTCATTCCCTCTGTTGTCTTATTTACTAATATCTTTGGCTTTTCTAAGATTTTTTGGGAAAACATTTCCTGATGTTCTGTGAAATGCGCATAGAAACAGCTTATCCTCCAACAATAAATTTTAGTATTTTTATCAAGAATAAAAATAGGGAATTAAGCACAACAAACAAAATCTTTTAAGAAAAAGAAAAAAATATTATCCCTCTTTTTGGTATAAGAGTACCATATTTAAGAAAAAAATAGTTTTTGCCTCTACTATTAGATTTGAGTTAATCCCTTTTAAAGAAACCGGTGCGAGGTATATTTAGTATATATAAATTTTATACGCAAATAACACAACACAACCAATTTTGAGCTTCTAATTTGATAGATATGTGATTAATATTCCTTGGCATTGATTTAATAAAAATACGTTAATTAACCCTTTTTATCAAATTTCAATTTCCAGATAAAGAGTCAAATCTTAATCACAAATTTCTTATTATTTTTTTAATATTAATGTTTTTCGAGTGGCTCGTTCTCCTCATGTATTTGAATCAGGCTGCAACAGTACTCGAAAGCATTACCGGCGTCCACCAATCTTGAGAGCGCCTTTCAAATGCAAAAATATCTTGATCAACGCGTTCATTTTCAAATGCAAGTAAAAAAAATATGCAATTTTAGGGTCACATTGCATCCCATTCCAGGGAAATTTCGTAGTCCAACAAAACTTTTATTTTTTCGGGAAGACCATCTGATTTCATATTACCAAGGAAAGTCTTTGTTACACTAATAAAAGCAATTCATGTTGGTTTTTCAATATCGTTTGGAGTAAAGGTAAAAGATGAATATAGAGCTACCTTTTTTATGCCTGGACCTGCGAAAAAGCCCTCTTTTATTTTTTGTGCCAATTAACTTGGGAACTCGAACCGTCTTTGCTCAATTTTAATTACAATATGTTTTATCTGTCCCAATGTCGGAAAAATAATTTTGTCAGGGTCAATCAAAGATTCAATTTAATGTTTTCCTTTTCCTCTATATAGATATATAGGCGTAATGGCCAGTACTCTCTGAAAAAATGTTGTGATCGCGATTGTCTATCCCACTCACAAAGAAAGCAGCAATATTTTGTATAGCCTGACTGTAATTTAAACCAACATAAGTTTCTTTCAATTTAGCTCTATAAGCGAGGGGTAAAGGTAAAAGCTTATTTCCCTTTTGCAATAAAACTGCTTTTAAAATTTTTTTTTCAGGAATTAATAAATAAACACCATTCAGTAGCAACATGACTTTGTTCAAGCTGTGACATTAATTCCAAACATCAACATAATTCTGCACTTATATTTTTCAGAAAACTCCTTTTATTGCGATAGACAAAAATAACAAGCCTCGACATGATTTCTTGTCTCTGACGCGATTGAAATAAGCGAAATAATCCCAGATATGATGGGGATTTGGTAGTTATATATATTGATGTCGCATATAATACTGCTATTTAAATTCAGCCTGATCGGTCCACAAATGGCTGAGATATGAGCAAATAACCACGATTGTCTATAATTTTACCCAAAAATTCATTATTGTTATTGTTTTTTATTTTATTTTTATGTAGTCAACATTTTCAAATTAGTTACAAACATCTTGGTTATCAATACACAACATCCGACAAAATGTGGGCGGGATTGGAAATGTAGGCGTCTCACAAAGTTAATTTATTTATATCTAAAGAACAGTATTTATATAACTTTATGTTATTATCGCACCATATAAGATTTTGCATAGCCGATTATAGCACTCCTACTTATTTTTTTTGTTAAATATAAATATATTCTAGAATGCTTAAAGAAAATAACTAAAAGGCCATTATTACATCTTGGCGTTAATTAAAGGAAGGATTTTATTGTACGTAAAAACAAGTATTCATTATAGCAACTTTACCTTAACATACCAGGTAGGATTAACTTGCCTTTAACTTATCGCTCAATATTTTATTATAGTTGTATAGTTTCCAAAACCAAAATTCTTTGAAATTGGCGATGCAATATTTCAAATAACGACTTGAAATTTTTACAGAATCATTTTCTTGCTATATTTAACCATTTAAAAGGTACTGAATTAAAAACCCTCCATCGAAAGTTAGAATATATGAGAGCTATAAATCATTAATTAATCTTTATAAAAACGGACGTCAGTATAAAAACTGGTTCCGGTTTAAGCCAACTGCACGACAACCAGACAATCCCGCCAGATACTTTTTCAGGCAGACAAGCGTAGCGCTTCGTGGGTTAGCATAGGAAGAGAAAAAAGAGCTTGAATAAAATAATATGATTCGTAACAGTTTATGCCGAACGAAAATGATTTTCAGAAGGGGAATTTATATTAGACCCAAGGTAAATTATGGACCAATCATCACGAAATCCTGTATAGTGATTTCTGTTATTAAAAATATAAATGGAATAAATTTCAATACAGTAGTGAAATTTATTTTCGCGTTTAAAATGCTTTTCAGAAGGCCGCTTAATATGGGATCTAAGGTAAATATGGACCGATAATCCAAAAATTGCATGATAATTTCTCTGGCCGTATGAACCAAAATTGGACCAATTTTTACCACAATATTTATATCTGCTACGGTTTAAGGCGTATTTAAATAATTTTCCAGAGGGAGCATAATATTGGACATTATATGGTAAATTATGAACCGAGCTTCACGAAATTTTATAGTGTGATTTTTAGTTCTCTGACGTCCCAAATTGGATTATTATATCATTATTAATTACGTTATTTAACATACTAAACTGTTTTCTGAGAGTATGTAGGTCTTATATTCTGCCTGGGGTAAATTGTGGACCGATCTTCACGAAGTTTTAAAGTATGATTTCTAGCCTTATAAAACTGTGACGCACCAAATTTTATTATGATAGCATTTTTTGTTACGGTTTCAGACGTACTAAACTTTTTTTCGAGTGTAGCGTTTATATGGGGAATAGGGTATATTATTGACCGAGTTTCACCAAATTTGACAGTGGTATTTCTAGTCCTATAAAACTATAACGTAGCTCATTTTAATATGATAAAAATATTAATTAATATTTTAGACGTACAGTATGATTTATAGTCACATATAACGAGTTTGTGGGTGGTGGTTCTACATTTCGATTCATAACTCTGATCCTACTGATGGGATTATACTGGATTTCAATCCCAAACTGCTTAGGATAACTACAAGCAATTTGAAGTTTGTTCTGTTCGTTTGCGTGTTTTTAACAGACGGGCATGGCTAAACCGACTTAGAATTATTTAAGGAGCCAGAATATATACATATACATACTTTGTGGGGTCTTAGATGTATAATAAAAAAGTTTCAAACGGAATGACAAACTTAGTATACCCTCATTCACCACTAGTGGTGGAGAGTATAAAAAGAGTTTAAAGTTAAATAAGGACCAGTCTCATATACATTTAGCATCAAGGTTAGAGTATGAATCGGAGTCGTGCGTCGGAGTCACACTTAAAAAATGTTAGCGTTGGGAGTCGGAGCTAGTACTTTTTTCTGTCTACTCCGCAGCCCTGGATGTACTAATGAAAAACTTTTTATGAGACTAGTCAAATTGTTTAACTCCAAGTTGTAATAACTGGAGTTAGACAATTTGGTGAAACTGGCCGTTAGGGCAGTTATTTTAAACTCTTATTATAGCTTGCAATTTTCATTTTGTAATAGTAAATCCTAACTGAACTTTTCGAAAGTGGCCATAAATCTTGTGTTTCATTTTAAAACATCAAAAAAATTTTATAAATTTTCATATAGAAATTCCTTGTCAGAAAAAAGAAAAAGGCCATATTATCACCGACAACTATATTATGCTTAACTAAGGGCTTCCTCAAGATGCCAGAACTATATTATAGTTCTCCGAACATGTTATTTTTAATATAATAATTTGTTAAATAATTGTAATTGTATGGTTTTAAATTAACAATAACATGTTCTTCTCTTCCAAGGGCAACATTTAAGATATGGTTGAAAAACAACGAACAGATTATTATTATTTTTAACCAAAACATGTTCGGAGAGAACCATAATATGGTTGTAGCTTATTTATGGAGAACTAATAGAACGATAATATGGTTTCAGGGGAATTTAGTATGGTTAAAGTTCAAAATAGTTAATAAAGATTTTTTTCTGTGTAGCGTGCAATCAATTTGAATAAAGACATAAATAAGGTAGCATTTATTTATGTCTTTATTCAAAAAAACAATGAATCACATGGTCATCACCTGATTTGCTTTACCTACACATACATTCCTGTATATTTCTTTATTGCTTTGCTCGTATTCTGTCTCTGGGGACGTCTTATCAGCGGATAAATACGGTTGAATTGTTTAACAACATAAAACACATACAATAATAATAAAAGTCACCATTATGATATTTATAATATGAAATCAGAATTCAGTCATGTGTTTGTTTTTTTTTTTATAATTATATTCGTAAGCTATAAATATATGTATGTATGAGTGTCAATAAGTAAACCCGACTGCGTTTGGGCGTTTTGGGATGCTCGTATGAGTACAAGTGCGTATGCAGTCAACAATAGTTCTGATTATCATCAGGATAAGAAAAAAATAACAAAAATATATACTGACATAGAGACAAAACTAAAATGATACAATAAAAAAAATACAAAAAAGAAAAAAGCCAGCATGTAACTTAATTTTGACGCTCTATCCAACAATCATAATTTAAAGTCAATAAGATTGTTTATACTTGACGGACGGATGGACGGACGGGCAGATAGCAGATTGTCCTTATGGGGGTTTGTGTGAATGCGAGCGTTTATTGTATTTGTATGTCCTGTTTGTATTTACCCAGCTCAATTACGATTTATTCATTCTTTAACGCTTCGTTGCTTTACGCATACGTTTGAATTGTTTGTAGCAAGGACAACAATAGAACGAATGACAATGTCATCGCTGGGAACAGTAGGACAAAAAAATCTAAAAATTTGAAAAATTTCCACTATGAATGGTAAATGGTTTTTCTTAAATCATTTTCATTAAAATTATTTTTTTTTAATAACGTGCTTAAATATTATTATATGCATAATTTTTATTAATTAATCGATTTTTATGACAAACTATTCACATTTTAGATTCATAATACCAAAAATTTTCTGCGAAAGTTTTTTGATGCCCCAACGCTTGCTCATCATGTTAGATTTAAATAGCTCAGTCAAATTCCCGTTAACTTTTTATGGAAACATTCCATAAATACCAAAATCTTACATACGTTTTCACACTTTTATCTTTTATTTCCACTGTATCTCATAGGAAAAACCAAAAATAAATAAAAACAAAACAAAATAGAATTGAGTAGAATGGAACTAACACGCTCTGCAAAGTGGTGTTATTTCGGTGCTTATCAATGTTGGTGCATCTCTTTTAAACTGGCAGTGGACACATAAATGTCGACATTAGTGCAAGTATGAAAGTGCGCCCATTTTTATAGAGTATAAAAGAAAAATGAAGGGTGTGTGAGTTTAATACATATACAATGATATAATCGCATTGTGCGTATCTAAATGGTAGCATTTTTTTAACCAAACGACCGAACTAAACTGTAACACTTATACACATACACACATTGCCGACACAGAAGCTGTATTACGATTTTAACTTATATGTCAACTTAACCCCCATTCGAAATGATGAAGACAACGTTGTAGTGATGGTTGTAGGCAGCGTTGCCAGCTCCTCACGAGCAAAATAACTTACTGAAAAGGACAAAACTTTTGTTAAAGAAACTCCTCAATCAGTTTAATTACAAGTGCAAAAAAAAATAATATTACATAAAAGAAGAATTTTGAACAACGAAAAATTCAAATCATTGGTAGAATAATTTTTTTTTTGTCGTGTAACTAGTGTGATCAGAACTTTAGTTTATAAACATTCTACGTTATATTAGCACATTCTTTTGTCAAACATTTTTAGAATAAAGGAAATTTAATTATTTTTCTATTGCTTAACTGGATAAAAATTGACTAAAGGTAATTACAAAATAACTTGATTGGAAGCACTGTCATTTGTAGTGTTAGAAACAATTCACTTCGATGCAACTAAAAACCATAAATTAAATATTATGGAGAGTTTTTGTTAAATATATTTTTGTTATATATAGTTATATATACATATGTATGTACGCTTAATTCGTAACTAGTAAGGTTTTGGACCAGTTTATTAAAAGTTGTTAAGAGACTAGTTACATAAATACTATTTTTATACGCGTCGAAAAAGTACGACAATAAGAAAATAAGTGGCGGCGTTCGTTATAGACACATGAACAACACTACAATCCGACCGCGAATGGAATATAACTCTCATGTGTGGACCGGTGCTTCAAAGTCTATTTTGGAGCTTCTCGACCGCGTGCAGGAGAGGGCGAAGGTTCTTATTGGCGACAGTAGGGTAACTTATTCTATTGACTCCCTTGAGCACCGTCGCAAAGTGGGTTGTACTTGCCTATTTTATCGTTACTACAACGGGATGTGTTCTGATGAAATTAGGGATTTGGTTCCCGAAACCCATATCTTTGTTCGATTGGCCGGTGAATCGTACAACGCATTACAGGGAAAATTCGTTTTTTGGCCGGACTGTTCGTATGTGGAATAACCTTCCTGCTGAAGTCTTCCCTCTCACTTACAACATGAATAAGTTCAAGTCGAATGTTCACAAGCACTACTCCCTCTTTCCTCCTTCCCATAACCTATTTTCCTAGTTCCAACACAATGCATTGCATTAGTAGGGGTCATCCCCTGAGTGCTGGTCCTAACAAAAAAAAAAAAAAAAAAAAAACAATAGTAGGTTAAAAACCATTTGGTTGTTTGTTGTAGAAGCAACAACACTTCAAGAAAAAAACATAGATTTTTGGTTGGTTTCAATGTTCACAAATTGGGGTTTTTTCAATGCAAAATGTTAAACAAAAAATTAAAAATTTTCTAATATAAAAACATTATTTTTATGTTTAAAAAATAAAATAATTTATAAAAAGAAGTAAACATTCCCGATTAATATCTGTAACAATCATGTAAACACATAAGCCATATCAGGTCATTCTGCTGGTGTCTTATAATTGAGAGTTCTTCTGCAAACGAAGAGCAATACATATAAAGTGAACAAATTTAAAAGAAAAATAATAAATAATGATATTCTCCCTCTTTGGTTTATGTGTGTGAACACGGCTGCCAGATTTGACTTATCGTCATTTTGACGATTTTAGGGTTAAAAAATGGATCATGTAAGGTGTAGACGATTTATGCCCTGAATTTGCCAATTTTCAGTTTACCGATTTTGACGATTTTTTTTTTTCAAAATTTGTCGATTTTCGACACATTTTATCTGGCAGCTATAAGTGTAAGCTTGAAGAATTCTTCTTAAATAAATACATATGATGTCTGAAGGTTCTTCTCATTGCAGCTCTACTTTGGCTTATAAAGCAAAAAGCATAACGAAATATTGAGGGGAATACAAAATTTAATTTTGCTTTTCACCTCAACTAGTTTTAAACTATTATGAGACTACATAAAAATTAACTGGTTGGGCTTTTTTGACAACCAACCGGTAAATACAATAGTTATATGAAAAAAATCAAAAGTGCAACTAGTTTAAAATAAAGGACCAACTAGTATATTTCTAGCTAAATACTATTAACTTTATCTGCAGGGTATATCCAGTATGTCAGTATGTGTGGCCTTCCATTAATTTGTTAATAAGGGATGGGGTGGGGATTGGTTACATTATTTACACTTTGTTGCCTGCCTTATTGTTTCAATTATTTCAACGTACATTAAATTTGTCTTTTTTTCGTTTGCGTTTTGATTTTATTAAATTGAGTTTTAAGAACAACAACAACGATTATTTGTAAGTAGATAAATGCGGGACTGTTGCAAATTCAGTTGAATAAAAAATTAGGGTATTTATATTTATGTTGCTGGTACTGAGCTATTCTAATCCTTTCTGATAATTGGGTTCCACCAACAGCAAGAATACGTACCAGAAGGATAACACATTGTAGTTAATTATTGTAAGGACAAAAATGTCACTTACTGAAAATGTACCAGTCTACTTCATGTGGTATTTAAGAGCATAACAAATCAAAACTTCCTTCGTTATACTTACGATCGATTATCAATTAATTCTAGTTGAGTTTCAAAATGTATTAACTATAATAATAATATAATTATTTTCTGGTTGAAATGGCCATTAAATTATATGGGAGTTCATTTGGATTTTTATAAAATGAATGTGTCAGAAGCTTAAAGGCCTAACTCCACAACCAACAAGTAGAGAAAACTTGATTTCCAAAACTTTAGATGCTACAAAAAGGAAGTGGCGAACAAGCGAAGCGTTAAAATTTAAATTACAGGAATATAAAGTGCATACTTTTAGGCATGTAGTTTTAATATCATGTACTCAAAATTAATACCGTTATTTTTTTAATAATTGCTTATACTTTGGAAAACCAAGAGCTAAAGTTCATGTCCGTATCAAAATTTATTGTTCTAAAAATGTCAAATCAACAAGTCGTTCTTATACTTATTGTTAAAATTTTTAACGAAAATCCAAGTTACCGGTTCAAAATTATTGCTAGGCTGGCAAATGTATCCGGAAATACGGTATCTAGGGTAATAAAAAAAATGATGTTTACATAATAGAGTGTCTGCAAAAGCGACTTTTTCCTTTTATTAAAACACACGATAACCATAATTTTTTGGCCCACTCTCGCTACTTACCAATACAAAAAATCAGCGATTGAGTGGTATGGCATCAGATTTATACTAAAGGAGGCTAATCCACCAAATTGTCCGGAACTTCGGCCAATTGAAGGGTGTTAGGCTTTAGTAAAAAAATATTTAAAGGACATCATATTACCATTTGAGAAATTGGATGGTGCCCAAAATCATTATTTTAATTGCATTTTGTGATAACAAAAAAAAAAAAAAAACAGGTAAGAGTGCTATATTTGGCTATGCCGAATTTTTAATACCCTTCACCGACAGAAGTGTGCCCTTTATTGCAAATACATATACATATATTATTAACTAAGCTTCACAAAACGAACGTCAGCATTGAAATTGGCTGCGGCTTAGATCTATATTAAATTATTGACCGACAATAAGAAAGTTTTATGCGTTTATTGTTAGAACTTTGAACTGGCTTGAGTAAAATATCATGATTCGTACCATCTTTAGCTGAACTAAAATGATTTTTAGTAGGGAAATTTGTATTGAACCTTTGGTAAATTATGGACCAATCATCCCAAAATTCGGAAGACTGATTTCTGTTATAACAAAAAATATATTAGAATAAATTTCAATACAGCAGTGTAATTAGTTTTAGCGTTAACAGTGAATTTCCCAAAATTGCATTATATTTTTTCTGGTCATATGAATCTAAGTTGGAAGAAATTTTACCGCAATATCTATATCTGTTATGGTTTTAGGGGAATTTAATTATTTTCCCAAAGTGCGCTTTATTTGGTTTTAGACGCAATAAACTGTTTTCCAAGAGTAGGGTTTATATGGGGCCTAGGGAAAATTGTGAACCGATCTTCACGAAATTTGGCTCTGCGATTTCTAGTCTTATAAAACTGTGACGTACCGAATTTCATTATGATAGCTTTATTTATTACGGTTTTAGGTGTACTAAAATGTTTTCCGGGAGAAGGGTTTATATGGGGCCTAGTGTAAATTATGGACCGACCTTCAAAAAATTGTACAGTATGATTGCTGGTCCTATAAAACTGTGACGTATCAAAATTAAGTATTATTGTATTATTTATTACGGTTTTAGGCAATCGAAACTGTTTTCTGGGAGTAGGGTTTCAAAAAATTTCACAGTGTGATTTGTGGTTCTATTAAAGTGTGATGTGCCAAATTTTAGTATGATAGCGTTATTTTCTGCCACTATTTTAAGCTGATTAGAATAACTAGATATAATTTGACACCTATATTGTTCATTTCTTTTGGGTTTTTCTAAAGTGAACGTAATTTCAGCAGACATACAAATGGACGGACAAGCGAACGGACATGACAAAATCAACCTCGAACTACTCAAGGACCATATTCTGGGTATACTTTATGGGGTCTGAGATAAACATAAAAAAAGTTTCACATGCAATGGCAAACTTAGTATACCCTAATTCACCACTAGTTGTAGAGAGTGTTAAAATTATTTAAAATTAAATAAAATTGGTTGTGAACAACATAATCAAATATTCCGGTGCCTTGAGAAATAATTGCGTATCCACCTGTTGGAAGTATTACTATATATTAACAGTTACATACAGTTTACACTTTTTGCGAAATTTGAGGTACTTAATTCGTTAGAATCCGCTTTTATTTACCTTGTTTCAATTATTTTAATTTAAAAACTAATTTTTCACAATAAACAAAGTGACAAAACCTTTAATTAACGTTATAAACTTTGCAAAGACTTTTTGAAAATGTTCTACAAAATTCTCTTGAATTATTCTCTTAAATACCTGGGCAATTATTCGCGTACGGAATATTTCACTGTTATTTGGGGCTTTTTCCTGTCTTCCTGGCAAAACATAAAATTTGCTTTGTGGTGAAATAGTCTGAACATTTTTCGGTAATGACTTTCTTTAAAGAGTATATTTACAAAACTCTAATGTGATACTTTGAATATGCTTTAGCTCATAAATCAAAGTACTCTTCTAATCTCACTAAATACTGATTGTCCATTATCTTAACGTAATTCTTATTTGGCTTTTTTGTTTTTTTTTTTCATAATTACAGTGCTTTAAATAATTTTTTTTTGTAATTAGGATCGTTGTTATAGATTTATATTACAATCTGGTGTTAAAATACTTTATACAGTAACATTTACAATAGGCAATGTCGCCGTTCAGTGCCTTCTATTGCGGTGGTATCCAATTTTATTGAATCTTAATGAATTCCATTATTTTTGATACAACGAAAGAATCTGCCTTATGTTATATTTTTTTCTTTCTCTATGACACGGGTCTTTGTAATTCCTTAATTCTTTATATCCTTAACATCTTTGGGCTATCGCACTTAGGCCGAAACTGCATACATACATATCTTATTTGGAAAATAGGCACGAATTAATTTTTGACAAGTCTTAAGTACAACGCGACTACAAGATAAGCGACAAAGGGAACTAAAGGATAATGTAATTTTTTTTTTTTTTATACATAAGTATGTGAGCATCTACTGGTGTAAGCAGCATTAGGATTAGTAAGTAACTATACGAAAATACACTTGAACTCGCCAACACACACACTAATGTTTACCAAAATAAAGTATTAGCGAGAGTGAAGTGAAATTACAAAAACAACTCCAAAAAAAAATCAACATTATTTTAATACAAAAAAATTTTAAATGGGCAACCGCTCACATGCTCGCTCCCTAACTAGAGCACTTGTATTGGTAAGCAGGGTTATCAGATTCTTTTTCAACTTTATCGTTAAATAGTATATCAAAAATCGCCAAAAGTTGCCAAAATTTAATTTTTTTAAATTTTTGGTAAAAAAAAACCGCCAATAAAAAAAAATTTCTTTATATTCCGTTTTTTTAATTGGGGGCGTTTTTACCGTTTTTTTTAATTGGTGTGTTTATATTGCAGTACATATTTGTAACGTTCAAAAATAAATATCTTAAGTCTTAAGATTAATATTAACCAGTTTGGCTAAATTAGTAGAATTTTATTCGAAAGAAAATCTGGTCTTAAAATAATTAGCACAAATATTGTCAAATTTTCTATTCGATTTTCATCAAATCATAATGTAACGTTCGACAAGAAATAAAGTTAACATAGATGTCACAAAAGTTGTATTATTAATTAAATTAAGTCTGTGGATACAATTCTTTCAGTCTAACCCCCATATTCAAAAAAAATATTTTAGGTTAATAGCAGGTTTATGAAACGAATTTTCTTTAAAAATTGGTTTAATAAACCTTTTTTTAATCAAAAATATTTCTTATGAATATGGGGGTAAAAATTTACTTAACCAATTTTTATATTAATGTGTATTCTAAGTCAAATTACAATACATTAATACTTTCATACTTTAATAGTCCTATTCCTTCAATATTTTCCAGGAATATTTTCTATGCACTATCAGAATTTATTTCCTTGTATATTTCTGTTAAGAGACTTACTTTAACTTTGGCTAGCAATGACGTAAATTGTACAGAAACTGTACCAGTAGAATGTAATGCATTTGCTGGTAACATGAGAAATGAAATTCCCAGATTCTATTTGTTAAAATAATTAAGTTATATACATAAAATTAACAATAAGCACTATCCAGTTATAAGATACAAAGAATGCGGACGAAGGCCGACGCGGGCCAGAAAATGCATTTAATTCTGCTGGTATCTAATAGTTGTATAACTTTTCTGTACAATTGACTTCATTGCTAGCCAACGGATAGCTAAAGTATATACACAAACAAATAAATTCTGATAGTGCATAGAAAATATTCCTGGAAATATTGAAGGAATAGGACTATTAAAGTATGAAAGCTTTTTGAATTGAAGTTTCGAATTACATAATAAAAAAATTTATAATAGAAACGAAACTCAACATGAGAAATAAAATTCCCAGATTCTATTTGTTAACCATTTTTTTTAATATAAAGACAGTTACACCCAGTTTACATGATGAATTTTATGACGTCCAATTTTGGACGTCATTTTTTGTTTGGTAGCAAGCGGTGTAGAGAAGAAAAAGGGGTAGAAAAATAGACATGGTTTCTGTTTTCATGTTTTTTTTTTTGACACTTCGCCTTACACTTTTTTCTGTTCTTTCTGTTACGTTTTATTTTTATATTGTCATCAACTGGATTGAATGAAAATGAAAAAAATAGACGTCCAAAAAAAACCATCGTATGAATTTGAGAAGTTTTTGGTAGCAACTTCAAAAGGGAATTAAGAAAATTGGACGTCATAAAATTCATCATGTAAATTGGGTGTTACTTGTTTTAACTTAAAATAATATTGTTTTATAATATCAACAGTTCAAGAGAAATCTATAAAGTTTAACATTTCATTAAAACTACAACATAATTTCAAAATTGGATCTGCCATTTTGTAGTTTGTTCGAAAAGTTTTAACATAAAGTGCGGTGTTGAATCGTAATGTGCGTTGAGGAACATTCAATAATATTTTACTTAAAAGAAAGCCATATAAAAAAGTTCCATTTAACAGATTTACAGGGAATGAAACCTTTAGCATAATTTTTCGGCCTTTTAATGTTGGTAGCCGGTTCAAAGAAAGTCGTGATGAATATGATGGAAGTGCAGAACATCCTCGATATACAGCTCTTGAACAGAAAAGTAAAAACTGTTTCTGGATAGTTTCAATAAGAGTAATGTGAACGTTCTAGTAGGGGTCCCATACAATTCAGACAAACCCTAAAATCAGTCTTACAAGTGACGTGAATAATTTTTTGGTAATAAAAGAGTACCTAATTCTTTTGACCATCGTTTGATGAAAGCCAAGATACCTCGAGCTTTATTAACAGCCATCTAGTTTTGCCATGAAGATCGAATGATGGTAAAGAAAATGGTAACTACGCTTGCTCTTAATATTGTAAACTGAGAAAGTCTTGCTGTAACATTTGAACGTATGAAAATTTCTGATTCTATAGAAGTAATTTTTTAATATTTGCTTGGTAAGTATCTGGCAACATTGCGAATATTACGATTTTAAAATTTGTAAACAATTAAAAAAAGCAACGTTACCCGTACATAAATTTTTTCATATAAAGAAGAAAAAAAAGAAATTAAAATGCGTTTAGAAATCGGTTTAATTATCGCCAAAAAAAAAAAAAATCGCCATGCCTCCACACACAAAATTTCATCGCCAAATAAGTATATAAATTGCCACGTTTGGCGAGGTATCGCCACATCTAGACAGCCCTGTTGGTAAGAGGAAAGAAAATATAATGATTTGCTTTTAAATATGTAGGTAGCATGCACTTTACACTCAAATGTTTCTGCAGCAACAAATCTATTCATTGAGGAAGACGTTTCTCTCTTTCTTAACGTGACATAAAGGTTTCATTATAGTAAACACAGCCTCTTAGAAGCCGCAAAATATTCAATGATAATAGTGGGTAACAAATGTTCGCTTTCAAAAGAAGTCTATTTTTTTTTGTAAAAATTATAAATATATTTTTTCTATAACAAATATTGGGTTAAAATGGAGATGAAATTAAAAAAAATCACATTTAACTTTTTTTTATACCCACTGTTAAACGCCTTAGTCATTCATCACTCTTACTTTCTGCAGTATCATCATCAATTTTAACTGTTTGAAATATTTTGCTTATTTAATTTATTTATATATATTTCTTTTTTGCTGTGCCTTTACGCCTTTAACTTCAACTTCATCCTAATTTTGAAGTCAAAACTGTTTATAATGCCAAAAACTGATGCTGTTGCTATTTCCATCACCAGCATGATCAGGACGAAAGTAGTAATGACGTGAACGCCTTTGCTTTTGTACTTTAATTCCAACTAAAGACTTTTACAAATGGTTTTTCGTCAAACTCATTTAAAAGAAAATTGAAAAAAAATAGTGATGAAAACTTGAGAATTAGTAACAGGTGTTTGTTTTGACAACATTTTTAGCGCACAAAAGAAAAAAACAGACATCGTCATCTTCGTACACAAACAATTGTACGTTATGTTTACAGTCACCTTTAACGTAATTTCAAACTTTACACAAGCGAAAGCAAGTATTTTCTTTTATTCAGAAGACTTTCAATAAACTCTACGGAGACAACAACCACGAAACACTTGCAATTCACAAAGACAAATTGAAAGCAGGATAAATGAGAAAGAAATAAAAGCGAACGCTTTAAGGACAATGACGAATAAAAAACAAATCCTTACACAAAAACAGATATAAGAATAGACGGTTTGATGATTTTACATTTTTCATATGTGTGTATGAGTGTATGTGGCAAGAAACTGTAAAAGGCAGTAACAAATTAAGATTTTTTGTATACAAATACGTCAAGGGGAAAAACTCTCTTCTCCATATGAGTACAATATTGTTCAGTGACGACATCCTTTATCATCAGGTTCCTTAAGATTTAAAATAGGCTGGAGTTAAATATTAACATTGACATCAGTATTGGAACACAATTAGTTATTAGATTCTTTTATCTATTTGGCCCTAGGATTACTTGTCTAACCTGGGAACATTAAAAAAATATTCTTAGAACAAGATTGGAACAAATCTATAAAGTGTCTCAAAAGTATTTCACAGAATTTTAGCATTTCTGTTCATGCATATGTCTGTATATGCAGATCTTAAGTTCCTAACTTTTCAAGCGCCTCCCAATTTACCTCCTTTATTACTGCTTTAGTAAAAAAGCAAAACAAACAACATAGAACAAAAGTTTTTTCTTCACGAATTAATTCTAAATAATCTAAACAAGTATCAAAAAAATATTTTGCATTTGTGTGTTGTGCCCTAAACTATGCAAACGATTTAATCCGCTAAAATAATTATTCAGCAGTTTTATTTTTATTTTCTAGTAACCCTCGTACACGCGTTAGTGCCCTTGTGTTTTTTATTTTTGTAAGAGTATTTTTGCTCTTGAGCATAAAAAGTAAAACATAATTTAATTTCATTATCGTTTAATTTACATATTTATTTATAATGTTGATGCGATGAAAGTGGAAATAAATAAAAGAGGAAAAACGACATCAACAGGAATTATGATATCAAGACCTTTTATACAACATATAAAATACAGTAAAAGAGACACCCTTCGTTTCATTATACAATGATCATTTTGTTGCTAAAAATAAGAATTTTTCCTACACATAGACAAATAATAACGGCTATTAAGTAATAAAAATAAAAAGAAAATTTTGAAACTTTCGAATATTAACATCTTGTTTCAGTTCCAAAAAAAATAAGTTACAGTTACATTTTGCCACTATTTATGTTAAGCCTATAGTACACGGCATGTAAAAAGCCACATGCGCATGTGGTTCTGACGTAATTTTGACGTCATCACACAACACGCAATGTTTATTGTGGCTTTGCATTGACGTCAAAATTACGTCAGAACTACATGCGCATGTGGCTTTTTACATGCCGTGTACTATAGGCTTTAGTTATTGTAACAAAATCATCAATTTTATAGGGTGGTGTTTCTACATTTTTATTCATAGCTGTGATCCTACTGAACCGATGTTTCTGGATTTCAATCCCAAACTGCTGAGGATAACTACAAGCAATTGGAAGTTTCTTCTTTTCTTTTGCGTTTTTCTAAAGTGAGCGTGTTTTTAACAGACGGACATGGCTAAGCCGACTTAGAATTACTCAAGAAGCCAGAATAAATAATCTTTATGGGATCTTAGATGTATAGTAAAAAGGTTTCACACGGAATGACAAACTTAGTATACCCTCATTCGCCACTAGTGGCGGTGGTTTTTCCCCTAACGCCATTGACCTCAAGTAACCCATATATATGTTTCTACCGCTCTTAGGTCAGAAAAATAAAGCTCGCAAGAAATCATTAGTAAAGTCCATCTTACAGGGAATACTGTATTAAATAAAAAAAACATTTTTTCAGTTCAATGTGGTAAAAAAAAATTAAACGTACTGACAGCGATTTCCAAAATGCATTTAATATATTTTTTATTGTACATTGTATACCTTTTTTGCTTCTCTTATTGCTCATTATGACCCAACTGCTATTTTTTCGTTTCCAACTGCAACCCTTATAAGAAAATTACAAAAAAAAGTAAATCAGCCTTATTACGTTTCTCGATGTCGTAACAACGTAAGTCGAATTTTGTAATAAATTAAAGAACACAGGTTGCGTGTTACTTTAATCTACTACAGAGTCGTTTTCGACATCGAGAACCATAATAAGGCTGTTAATTTAGATTATACGCATTTATTAAATAAGAAAATACGCATTTATTAAAAACTGCAATGCAGATATATGCAAAAATGGCAAAATGTTATATCCTTAATGAACATACTTATATTTTTAATTTAACAAAGGCGTACTTAAAATATATAAAGTATTTTGGATTGTCAACAAATATTTAATTAAATATTGCAAACGCATTGTAATAATATTTCTTGAGAATTTTAATGAGCGAAAGTATTTTGATTTATATACAAATACGGTTAATGGCTTCTCAATTTAAAAAAAAAGATGTATTGACGAATATGCTAACTAATATAACAATTGATTCTTTGTATTTTTTTCTGTGTACTCTTCGCCTGAATCCGTATGCAAAGTGTTACTTTTCTCGAACTTTTATCATTTTGCAGCATCAGTGTCTTCAACGTTTTAAGCCATATCACCGCCGTCCTCATCATTATCATCGGCAACAGTATCATTTAACTTGCATTTCACATAATATTCATATTACTTCCACACATGAAGCGTAAGAGTATGTGTGTGCTGGAGTGGGTGTAGTAGTATATTTATTTTTTTAATTTTTAAATTGATATATATGAAAAAAAAAACAGAAATAAAAAATTCCAACATTTTATGCGGCAAGTGTTTATCAGTAAGTGTAACGAACGTAAATGAAGAAACGCCCGAACGCGCTTGTTTGCGGATGTAAGTGGTGCTTTAAAATGACAACGGCATGAAAACGGCGACTAAAATGATGCTGATGAATATTCTGTTCATTTTCCTTTAAATGTTGTGAAAAATTACGATGATGCTTAAAAAAGTGTGACGAAATGGCTTATAAGCAAAAGTTAAGTTAAAATGAAAAGTGGCACATGTCATTTCGACTTTTATGGCCTTCTTTCAAAAGGTGTGCAAAATAATGATAATCCTATAGACTAAATACGCACTTTTATGAAAATTTAAAAGGACTGGCTGTTAAATATTTACGAATATTTATTTTTATATAAAAATAAACATTAGGACAGAAATATATATGCGAAATAAGAGCTTTGCTATAAAAGTGATCTTTCCAGCGGGATAGCGGGAAATTGGGTTAAAAATCGATTAAAAGTGTACAGAATATGTTAAAAAACACTTTGTCCATTTTTATTTTTTCAAAGCATATTTTGAGTAAAAAGCACTAAAATATGTACTGTAATCATCTATTCAAAAGCCTTTTTTAAGAAATTAAGTTCAACAGAATCAATATTAAGACAGATTTTTAAAGTGTGTGTGCCAAAACCGGTATGTCCATTTTTTCGATTTTAAGATGTTACCTGGTTCTTAAAATTTAAAAAAAAAATAAGGACCAATTCCAATTTTTTACGTAATGACCAATTTCAAAAAGTTCAATACCTAGCCCATAGTACGATCTAGAATGTTTTTTCCGCTCTCCTGAAAAATTTGATTTTAAGACATACGCGGTAACCCATGCAAACCATGAAAAATTGTTTTTGCATTTTTGCTTCCAAAAAGATACAAATGAAAAAATATTGATATAAGTGATTCATTTCAAAGAAATAAAAGAAAAATTTGAAAAAAAAACAATTTTTCATCTGCAAAGCCGAAAATTGTCATTTTAAATTACAACTTTTCTAACTCCGACCTATTTTCTTTATCAATTTTCTTTAACCAACATAAGCCTAGGGAGTCCTTATTTTACTGTAAAAGTTAAGAATGGGATCTATATAAGTTAAGGAGTTATGCTGATTTCTTTACACGTGTAACGCACTTCAAAACTGCAAGTGATTAATTTGAATTCCAGTTTTTCTAACTTAGATCAATCAAATCAATAATATTTTTGGTTGTTTTTAACCGAAAAAAATCCAAGGTGCCCTTATTATATTGCCAAAGTTTTGAAATGGGCTATCCATAAATTTTAAAGTTATAAAAGTTTATGTACAAATTTAAGAATTTCATTAACCCCATAATAGGTAAATATAAGGGCAAGTTTGTTTGAGAAAATGTTAAGGAAAAACAACTAATGGAAGTCTGTCATACATTTTACCCCCATAACGGCGAACCCTATGTAGTTTTGGGACTTTTTTGCAGCATAATTATTGTGTTTAATGGATCGTAAGGAATTTTGAAATTTGACCTTTTAAATAAAACACAGGTTTTTGGATAACAAATCATTTAATTTTTCAACGTAGTCTCCATTGAGCCCTTTGCGTTTTGTCCAACATTTTTCCAATTTTGTTATCCCTTCAAAAAAATGTGAGATGATTTCATCGTTGGAGTCAAATCGCCTTCCGCCGAGAAGCTGCATAACGGTTTTTTTTTATATATATTAATTCATATACAAAATTTAAATTATTACAAAAAATGATTTTTGCCTCAGCGTCCATAAGGAAATTTTTAAGGCCAGTTGGCAAGTGTTTAAAAGCTTATAAAATGTTCAAAATATATTTTAGAAAAAAAAAAAAAAGTTTAAAATGTAGTAACATTACAATAGAAGCATTTCCAGGTTATCAAATAAATATTTTTAACGTTTTTCTTAAAAATTTAAATTCTTTGAATATTTTTTATGTCTTCTGGTAACCTATTGTATTCCAAACTACCCATATGATCAACTCTTTGTTTATTTTTTTCCAAACGGCAAAAGCTTATACTCAGATTGCTCGCGTTCCTTGTATTAAAGCTATGTTGATTTCGTTAGAATAAAATAATATGGTGGCCAATATTGTGTATAGATTTATAAACATACAGCAAAAGTAGCATTTTGTGTAATCCATATACAGGAAGAATTTTTGGTGATATAAGAGTAAAGTTGAAAAAGTCAATGGAAGATTGAATACTGTTTTTAAAGCTTTATTTTGAGATCTTTGAAGTGATTTAAACTCATTGCTTTTATTCCACGCATACACAATAGCTAAGTAGTTTAAATGACTCTGAATTAAAGCTTGGTAAATTAGTAGTTTAGTTTTAACATTAAATTTGTTTGTAAATTTATAAATTAAGCCGGTAGCTGAAGCAACTTTCCATTTTAAAGTTTTTATATGTAAATCCCACGATAGGTTGCTTTGCAGATGTACACTGAGATACTTCGTTGAGGAAACTTCGTGGACAAGTTTTCCATCCACAAAAATACTAAAGTTTTGTCCATGAACCATATATGGCCTAAATCTTAAAACTTTTGTCTTCTTAGCATTTAAACATAGCCTATTTATCCTCGCATAATCCGTTATCATTGCTGCATCATATTCCATGTGAGCTTTTAGGGCAGTTTCATGTTTGGGTAAAAAACACTTATGTCATCATCAAACATTAGAAGAGAAGGGCTTCAAAATAAAAACTGTAATAAACATTAAAAATAGAGAAAAAAAATCCCCAGCCACTATTTCGAGTGGAGTTAGAACCCGGCGACATTAAGCTTAAAAAGAACGAAACGCATCCCATTTATAATCTTAAATATATCCTGTATAGAAAAATAACAATAGAGGAGCCGCACAAAAGGAATGGTCCCGTGCAATGTTTAAACTGCCAAGAATTTGGTCACACTAAGGCATATTGTCATTTAACCCCTGTTTGCGTCGTATGTGGAGAATTATAGAAGACAAAACTTTGCTAAAGTTAACCACGTTGTTAACGTTTATCTTTTACAATTTTTTTTCGAAATCTTGAGGTATACGCTCTTAATAAGACTTATTTTTTAACCAAATTGTACAAAAAAAATTCTATCAGCTGTTATATTTGAAAGTGGTTTAAGTCCGTTTTTCAGTGTATCGAGATTTTTAAGGGTTTGCATTTGAGTTAACTTAAATTATTGTCGAACGTTCATTCTTTCAGGTGATGTTTTATATAATGTACAGCGCGGCGTTAATATTTCGATTTTGTCCCGCAAACATATCACTTTAAACTATAAAATGGTCTTGTAACATTCTGAATGTGCTACATGCAGCAAAATGCTTCCTTCGCACCTCTAGATGCTACAGTTTCTTCCCATGCATGAATACATATGAATTCTGTTGTCATGAAAAGTTATGTCTGCTAAAACGCAGTGTACACTAAAGCCATAATAATCAAATAATAATTGCAATAAGAAAGTGGTTTTAATTATAATTATTTGGAGTGGACTTATTCCACTTTCAAAAAAAGAATTTTTACGATACCACTTTATAATTGAAATACATTTGTTTACTTTATGGCTAAATCGCACTCCATTATTATATGGATAGAAGGTATCTATAAATAATTTAAGTTAACATTAAATAATTTTTTAAGAAGTGGACTTATACAATTTTCTAAAATAACTCATATAAAAAACATAATTTTTTTTTTAATTAAATTTCGAATTTGTTGTTATTCGTAATTATACTGCAGTATAAATATATCTGGGAAGACACTTTCCTAATTTAAAGTTACAAGCTAACACATTAAAGGTTTTATTTATAAGAGATATTTCAGGTTTATAAAACGATTTTTCTATTATCTAATAAGCCTTTAATAAATCTGAAATATTTTTAATGAAAGAAAAGGTTCAAATTTTATGTTTTATAGTTATTGGACGAATTGGTTTGATAGCACAGATTTAAATGCATATTATAAGATAAGCTCATATTCTTAACCCTGTCGACCCCGCAATTGTACAAACTGCCATAATATTTTTTTTATTATTTTCTTTCTTATTGGATCTTAATTAAGAGTTTTTAAAGATTTTGGACTTCTAGACTTATCTGGTGACTAGATATTAGAAGTTGCTTATAAGCAACTTCAATAAACAAAAAAAATATTGCTGCGTAACAATAAAACTTTCACTCGTTTTCTTCTTTTAAATATTTTTTCGACTTTCTAATGTTAATATTATGCACTTGTTTTTTTAAATTATGTGTTCTAAGTATTTTTATTTATTTTTAACTTTTTGCACCAAAAATTCTACACCTCCGCTTCACTTGACCTTAAACCGGTTAATGCATTGTAGTTATGTTGATCGCGACACTTCTGTTATTTTTTTGTTACTTCTTAATTCTAAACACTGTAACCAACCAACATTATGTGTGCTTTTATTATTTTATAACGGTTGTTATAAATAAAACGGTGCTAAAAACAATGTTGCTTATAAGCAACGTTGGGGTCGAAAGGGTTAAGCAAAAGAGCACATCACAATCATAAATTAATTCAAGGTTAAATGTTTTCATTTAAAATATCCATCTTTTAATTTACTGATGAATTTGCCAACCACCTCATCTGATTTGAAGTGAACAACTTAATGGAATTCGTAGATAATATACAATATGTTGCAATGAGCCACTTCATCGCAGTCATCACATTGAAACAAAAACACTTTAAATGAGGGAGTCCTTAATGCAATACTGCTACAATTGTTTTTAATTCGCTTACGTTAACTGAAAGAAAAAATACAGAAATAATTTAGAAATAGAAAAAACCCGTGCGAATGTTTCGCATCTTGACTCAGCTCTTAAACATCAAAAAGTCAAAGAAATATTCGAATGTCTTGCAAGTTACATGAGTGTTCACACAGTCAAGTGAAATTATTTTATAAATCAGAGTTACCAAGTGCTAAACAGAACTTAATTAAAAAAAAAACATATTTGGCAATGACAACACTGCGCTAGTTTAATTCGGCAAAAGGGTGTACATTATATAAAACATCACCTGAAGGGATGAACGTTCGACAATAATTTAAGTTAACTCAAATGCAAACCCTTAAATATCTCGATACACTGAAAAACGGACTTAAACCACTTTCAAATATAACAGCTCATAGAATTTTTTTTGTACAATTTGGTTTAAAAATAAGTCTTATTAAGAGCGTATACCTCAAGATTTCGAAAAAAATTGTAAAAGATAAACGTTAACAACGTGGTTAACTTTAGCAAAGTTTTGTCTTCTAAATGCGATAATTTTCTTGGAGAAATTTGCACGATTAAAATTTGACTTTTTGTCGGGCACCTCTGGCTAAACTAATTCGAGTACGTTAAATATAATGGTGCTAACCGTTTTTTAGGTTTAGATTCCAAATTATGGTCAAAAGTACCTAAAAAAATAAAAAAAATGATATGCCATATGAGATCGGCGCTATATACATATAGACAAGCAAGACTGCTTAATTCGGTTATGCCGAATCTTATTTCCCCTTCACCATGGTGCAATAGAAACAGAAAGTTATATAAATAAAAACCAGGTGCCCTTGGATACCTATTACTGTAACTGGTCGATTTTGTATTTGTATGGGAGGTACCGCGCGCAATTATCCAATAGCACCCACTTTTTGACGAATGTTGTGTATTGATAACCCTGCTAGGTGTACCAAATTTAGACAATTTTCCTCTTACCGTTTTTTAAAATTTAAATCCCGGCCACATTTTTTCAGATGTTGTGTATTCATGACTTGTCCTTACTTTTTAAGCCTTGGCTCTTGTCGTTCTCGTGATATACAGAAAAATAAGATAAAATACAACACCCAGAGATTTATGGGTAAAATTAGAGGCAGTCGTTTCTTTCTGCTCATATATCAGCCATTTGTGGACCGATCAGACTAAATTTTAATAGAAAAATTTAACGGAATATATATGATACACAAAAATAACGATCTTGCTTGTTATTTCTGGGGTCTTCGCAAAACCCATTTCAACATACACACGAGTTCTAGGTCAGACGAACAGAGGGACGTCGTTAAATTAACTTCGCTTCTCCTAAGAACACAGGTTATAAATACTTCATAGAGTCTAAGATCCATATTGCATGTAATTTAAAAGGAATGAAAAACTCATACAAAACACCGAATTATAAATATCCTTTCCACCTGTGGTGAAGGGTACACAAAAAGTGTTTTTTTTAGTTCGTGAAACTTTATTGATATACCTTTCATTCTAGGGCGGGACTGGTGCAAATTTTGTTTTGGGATCGACCTAGTTTAATGTAACATGAATGTGAAAAAGGGACTCAATTTCGAGGCGTGTCATAAATTGAATATATTAAAAGCTATTGAAAGCGTGACTGGCACAACCTTTTTTTATAGACAATCTTGTACAATGTCCCTAGTGATATGTCTTGTTTTCACCTTCCTTTCCTTTTTATGATAATATTGTGTATACTGGTCACGGGATAAGTGCTTAAAGACCAATTTACACAAATTTCCCGCAGGAATGCATTATACAATATAATAACAAAATTTTTATTATTTTAAATAATACTAACATCATTTGATACGTGGTCTTTTCTTTTTTATGCTCTAGCTCAAAGTGTGGCACCGTTTTTCATTTTGCGAGCTCCTTTAAGGAATCTGACTTTTGCTGCAAGCCCTTATATGCATATCGGCAACTATATAAACATATGTTTTTCGGATATTTTTTTGTAGAAAAAGTTTAGTTTAATAAGTTGGCAGTGCATAACCATACAAGTTTAAGGATGTGACTTACGAGAAAGGAAGATTAACATCATTTATTCAGTTGTGCTTTATCTTGAGTATTTAATAAACTCACCCAGATAAAAACGTTTTCAATATGGTCAAATCCAACAAAACTATTTTAAATGAAAATGCTTAAACATTTTATAAAAATAGATATTGGGAATTATTTCTTTTCATAAGCAACTTTATTATTTTCAAATTTTTTTTTTAATTTTTTTTTTTTTTTTTTATAAAAAAATGTTAACCATATTATTGTCACCGGCAACCATATTATTGTTCAATTAGTCCGGCCTCCATTAAGAAGCGACAAACATATTATGGCTTCCTTCGAACATGTTATGGTTAATAATTGAAAATATATGTTAACCACTTATAATAGTTTGGTTATTTTTTTAACCATATCATGTTGCTCTTGGAATAGAGGAAAACACTCTTGTTAATTTAAAACTAAGCAATTATTAGTTGTAAACAAATTATAGTCATATTTTACCATAACATGTTTAGAGGCAAACGCAATTTGGTTGTGGCTTCTTGAAAGAGGACTAATTTAACCATTTTATGGTTGCCGATGACAATAATATGATTACGTAAATCGTAATATCTTTAAAATATTCGGTAATAATAGTTTTGTTAAAGATGACCATATTGAAAAATATTTTTTCTCTGCGTGCTGATTCTAAAAAATTAGTCCAAAATGCAACAACAATTCACCACACATGTGCAAAAATTTATATTGATCAATTTCAGTCATTTTACTCGTATTGTCGTTTGTTGCTCTTGTAATATAAACCTTTTCTTAACTTGGCTATGAAACAATTTTGCTCACTGTTTGCTGCCTGCTTTCAACTATTTTAATAGATTGTAACAGATGGAAATATTTCCTCATTGGATTTTGTTGATTTTTAAATTACAAGGACTGTGTTTTATGTTGTATAATTTTGTTAAGTTCAATTTTCTGATATTATTTTCCCAAGCTAAAAAAAACATTGTATCATTTTGCTACACATAATTTTTTATTTTAGAAAAATGCGTAATACAAATCTAAGAACTCGAAAAAAATCATTAATTAAAAATAAATTTCAATACTCTTTTTAGCTAATAAAAATTCAGAGATACCATTTGAAACCGATAAAATTGAATGAAAAAAATCTAATCTTGAACTTATCTCAAGTTTTCTTTATGCAAATTTCTATCGTTTAGGGACGTTGCATTTATAGAGTGCGAACTCTCAGTTTCTTAAGTTAAAAAATGTTCGTGCACAAAAATTAACAGCTTAATTTTCTTTGGCAAACAAAAAAAAATTATAAAATTTAAATTTATTTTCTTAATTATTTTGAAGTTATCGAAAGATGAATTTTGTTATTTTGTCTGTTGCTCTACAAGGATGTTGTTATTTCTGAAATATGTATGTATGTATTTGTGGTTATAAGGACTTTATACTGACTGTTTGGCTGGATAATAATGTTTAGTTGATTTTGGAATTTTATTTAAACTTCTTCAATAAAAATAAAGATGAATGAATGTAAAATTTTATTTTCAACAGCCCCACTCCACAGACATACCGACCCACTTAAGGTTTGCGGATTACTTGCGAAAATACTTTAAGCACACTCGAATCCTGTTGATACTTGTTGAGTTTTGTTTGGTATTTTCCTTTCCCATTCATTTTTTTTTTTTTTTTATTTTATATTATACGTTTTCCTTTTTGAATTTTCTTTTGGCTTTTATTCTACTCAACTCTAAGAACATTTCAAAAATAATTTTTTACTCGTTGAATAATTTTAATTTTTTTTTAGTCGGTTTTTTATTTTTGTTTGTTTCGAAATTAACATAATTTATTCAATTTTAAAAGGCAACATAAAATATCCTCCTCATCGACAATTCTTATTTCAATTTCAAGACAGCAAATAAAAAGAATGAAAGACAACTGCAAGAACGACAAAAGTATGAAAAAAATAAACTAAAGAAACACATGGAACTTATTAAAATGTTTAAAAAGTCACAAGATATAAATTAAAAATTATTTTTGTTTTAAATAAAAAAAAAATCAACGATAAATTGAAATTTCTGTGGTAAAAAGTTTAATGGGTATTTAAAGCTGGTCAATACTTTTGTTATGTTTAAAACTTACAAAATATGGAGTGAATATTTTCTTACTATGTAAACGATGTCGGCTACAATCATAGCTGCCAGATTTGACGATTTATCGTCATTTTGACGATTTTTAGGTACAAAAATGGTCTATTGACGATTGGACGATTTATACCACAAATTTGACGATTTTTTATATGACAAATTTTGTTCAAATTTACAAATATATTTAATATATTTTCACATTGTATTTAGGCTTCTAATATAATTTTATTTGAATTATTTGATTGGCAGTAATTTCCATGTCTTAGCTGTTCATCATATAAAATACGATTGTTTTTTCGCACGATGCATATTTGCAGGAATTCTATTTGATCAAAGCCTGTAATAAAGAAGTACTAATCTTTATTACAGGCATTTTACAACTACTCTCTTTAGGCTGGGTTCACATTATGAACCCTTCAGGAGATTAGGCGTTAACTGTCAAAAAGCCACCAGTACAATTACTAGAACAAGAGGCACTAGTGGTAACGGTGTTAAAGATTTTATATAAAAATACTAGTGCTTATTAGTACTTGATGTAGTACAAGAGCATCATGTAAACTGATTGTGCAAAAAAATTTTTAAAAACAAAAATTTTGATACTTATTTTTAAATTTGATTTTAAATAATTAATTTATAATTTATTTATACATTATTTACGGCCATGTTCTGGAAATTGAAATCACGAGAAATTGAAATCGAACAAAATTTTAAATTTATCCTGTGTATAAAGTTTATAAAAATATTTTTTTTATATGCCTCATATGTTGAGGTCCACTAACCTTCACCACTACCTCTTTTCAAATCAGGAAAAGATGCGTTCAATTTAAAAAAAAATGAATTGAGAATGTCCAATTGGGTCCAAGTAAACTGGTACACGACTAGAACCAATAGTACTAGTAATAGCACATACAATGCTAATTTGGGTGCCCCGGTGGGCTAGCTGGTAGTGAGCTAGTCTATCAGTACCGGGGTTGCGGGTTCGATTCCCGTCAGTGACTCTGGTCTCCTGCAGACAAGCAAAAAGCTTCGCAGGATTTAGTGTAGGAATAATAAAAAAAATAAAAAAAAAACAAATAATGCTTAAAAATTAAAGCATAACCAAAAACACAGCTAAAAAAAATTTGAGCATTAAGATAATATAGAAAAGTATACAGTCGAGAACTAGTACTGGTGATCTTTGTACTAGTTAAGTACTAGCTAGGTACTAGTTCGATCTCCGGCAGGGAAACTTTTCTTTCAGAAAGTCTGATTTTATTGGTGTTTACCTGACTTAAGTTCTTAAACAGGATTTTCGACGTGAAAAATAGGTGTTTGATATACCTTGGTTTTAGTTTATTTTCTTAGTTTTCTTATGAACGCCAATACTTTTGAAAAATGTTTGGTTGTGTTACTTCAATAATAAGTTTCTTAACGAATATATTAAAATTTTATTAGCAACGAAAACTAAAAATAACAATTTATTTTCAAAACTTATAAAAAATTAGTGGTTTTTTACAATGACGATTTTTGTGACGATTTAGCTTAGTCAATTTGACGATATTGACGATTTTTTCCTCAACATTTGACGATTTTCGACCAATATTATCTGGCAGCTATGGCTACAATTGACTCTGTTTTAGATGACAACAAAATTTTGCGACGACTCAAATTAAAGTTAAAGAAATGTCAGTTTTCTAACAATACGCATATGCATAAATTTCTTTGTATATATATTTATTTATTTACAATTTTATGCACAAGACTCAACGTCTTATATTGCCACATGAAATTTAAAAACTGTATTAATAAACAATTGGGGGATTCACACGGTATGCTATCAATTCATATTGTTATACTATCCTAATATTATAATTAAATTGTGGAGCTTGAGGTCTATTTTTTTATAAAAATTTTAAACGTTTATTTGAACCAATATTTCGGCACTTCTTTAAGTGCCTTCTTCAGGGCTTTTTTTTCTTTCTTATTTAACAAAATTCCACAATTTTTTCAAGCTCGACAATTTAATTTTAATTTAAATAATAAAGGTCCAATAAAATATGTACATATAATATCCTTATATTTAGAAAAGTTTAAAAAAGTGTTTGTATTTTAAGCAAAAAAAATCTACACGGCAGAAATCTAAATTATTAGGGCTTGCTCAAATCAGTCATATATTATTGTGTTATTATTTTAAGAAATATGATTTTATGCCCAACGTTTAAATACCCTAAATATAATATCAGTGAGTTAAAGACAATTACGAAAAAACAATAAGGAGTTAAAAAAATTTTAAAAATTGAATTAAGTATCTGTGAATTAGTTTGCAATGAGTTTTTTTTAAAGTTATTGCATTTTGTTGAATTTGTGCGGTATAAGATAAAGAGTTCCAAAGACGGATGGCAAATATAAAAAATCACCATTTAGATGTCAGAGTGTTACGTTGAACTGTTCTCTTACTCTATTCGATCATGAAAAGTGTGGACGTTTATAAAAATAATCAGATTTTACTGGTTCCAGACAATCTTAAACAATATTATAAAAAAAATTTTTTTAAGTAAAATATTCTTTGAAAATACCAGGATACCTCGGGATGATGTTGTCGTCGACTTGATGTGAGAACGAATTTAAATTGACAACGACTTAGTTAATAGAGGCGAATAACTTTTAAAAGATTTGTAAATTATCAGTTTCATTGAATAATTCAATAATAATAAAAAACCAAATAAAATCTTGACTTAATACTTTAAGGCTGGGTTTTTGAGAGGTGGTTTAAGTTTAAACTTAGTTTAAGCTGTTCCGTCAAAATTGTGTATACCATCTTGGTAATAGCAGCACAAATCTGTTTAAGATTAACTAAACCTAGTTAAACTGAGATCTTAAAAACCTAGCCTTAGAATGAAATCTTAATCTTGACGATTTTAAGTGTTGTTTTTTTTTTTCAATTATACCATATTAGAAAAACGCGTATACTCACAAAAACAACTTAAGTTTAGCCATTGTAAATTTTATTTGATCATACTTGTCAAAAATGTCACGATTTTAATTTAGATTTGCAGCATAAAAATAACCACACTCCCTAATGAAACACCCCGTTTCACATTTAGCCCCTTCAATGCAAATAAATGAAAACAGTGGAGGGGGTGGACTTTTTTTCTTTATGTATTTTTAGTTTTTTAAGTAATTGCTTTGTTTTTTTTTTTTAATTTTCATTTTAATTCAATATATCAACTGATTGATGGCAAATTTACGGAGGGGTGAATAAAATAAAAAAATAAAAACAACAAATGAAGAAGGAAAACGTTACAAATCTACTGTAAGAAAAGAAAAAAAATGTCTGTGTGTATTTATTACCCACTAATGCTGTGTTGCCACCGGTGAAACTGAAGATTACTCAGCTGTTGGTACAAATTTGTTAAAAACGATTCGAAATTACACAAAAATTATTGAAAAAAGAAAGTTTCTGCTAACATACAACTGTTACTAAGTTAACAGTCTTCGAATTAGTGTCACTTAAAACGTTTATGAATGAAGATACGTTGTTAATAAATATCACTTTTAAATAAATGGAGTAAAAAATGGATGAAGAAGAAATTATTAGAATTTCTTTTATTTAAAATCGAGTAAATGACTTATTTAACAAATGATATTTATTCGGACTCAAAACACACGCGAATTCAGGGATAAAAAACGGGTTGAAATAAAGCACAAATGCAAATTCCACTGTGGTGTTTTGCCGACGGCAAATTGAATCGCGCACATGTTGGTTTTGTTTTATCACAAAAAGGGCTGTTTTTTATATTATCACCAGGGACCGGATTTTTATGCATTTTAAATCACGTTTTATGCGCATAAAACATGCAATACAAATAGATAAATATGCGCTAAAAATTGGAAAAATATGCACTTGAATTTTTTTTAACACCTTTATTAATGTTAAAAAAAATTTAAATAACAAGAAGAAAAACAAAAATAAGATTAAAACGTAAAAATTCAGGCTTATAAACGAAAGTACGTTACATCAAACACAAAAGACGAAGTAAAATTAAAGTGAAGCACAAAAATATAAAGAAATTCCACAAGCAAAATAATCCTATAAATTAAGTCACTTGTTAGATAGACGTTTTGAGAAAAAAGTGTTTTTTTTCAATTAAAAAAATGGTTTAAAAAGTATTTAAATTTAATTAATGTCATTATTGAATCAATTAATTTTTTAGTTGAAAGAAAATAAAAAATTTAATTTTGAATTAATTAACATTTTAGTTGTTTTGAAATAAATTTTCAATTAAAATTTTAATTAAATAACAAAAAATCTTAATTGACTTTTTTCGTTTAAAAGAAAATAATTTAAACATGTAGAATTGTTGTTGGGAATTGTCAATATTTATTGAAATAAATTAACACATTGTTTGAAATGGCAAAGTTTTTTGATCACTTTTTTAATTAAAATTAAAAATTTCATTTATTGAAAATATTTTTTCAAAATTTTAAAATTTTTAGTAATCAATATAATCATTTTGGTAATAGATGGAAAGTCAACAAATAGTTTTCTTGATATTATGAATTTGGAATAAATTTGGTGATTGGAGAAATTTAATAATTTTTTCTGTATACATATAAAATGAATTAAACAATAAGAAAAAATAAAAAAATTTATAAATAAATAATTTTATTTTAATATTTTCAAATGTAAAGTAAAGGCAGCTTAGCTTGGCTTCATAAAGCTTTTAAGCATTGAAAATTACCATTAAACGCGACGGAAGTGATCGGTACATGATTTAATGCTGATAGTTCCTTTGTGCAATATTTATTTTCCAGTACGCTGTTTTCGTAAAAATGTAAATGAAATATGCCAGCAGTTTGTTTTATTGTTTTGAATCCTTATTTTTTCTAAAAACTTTATCAAGCTTGATACGAATTGGTTTATTAAAGTTACCCCTACTGCATACATTTTATTTATGGCATTGTCAATTAATTTAATTTGCTTTCTCAATGGATTAGATTTCGCTAATTTCACAATAGTCTCAGAGATAAACCCATAATTTAACGATACAATCATTATCTGAGCTTTTTATATTTGATAAATTTGCTTTTTTAATAAAACTGCTTCACCATCGTTAAATTCTTCCACCACATCCTTGAATTGTTCAAAATGTTCAGCATAATAAATAACTGCTTTCAACCACGTTTCCCACCTGGTTGTTATAGGCTATGGAGGAACAAATAAATCAGGATACTTCTCTTTCCCATAAGAAATCAATAAATCAATATAATCGCAGTTGCATCTTATCTCCTCTGCAACACGTTGTATAAAACAGGATAAAACAAACAAAACCAGTTTTTCTTTTCAAAATATGCAACAAAAATATGCAATGTCAGCAATATATGCAAAAATATGCATTTAAGGCAAAATATGCAAAAATATGCGCAAACAAATCGATGCCATTTTACTTCAAATTCCATGATTCGCAAAGATATTTAGTTTATGTTGATCTCAGAATGACGACAACAAATATGCATTTGCATAAAAATCCGGGCCTTGATTATCACTTATTATTTTGCACTTCTTACAAATAAAAAATCACACAACTTACCTTTTTCCAAAGTTTAAAAAAATTAGGGTTGAAATTAAAAAAATTAGTTTGATGATGATGATCGCCAAAAAAATGAGACGCTGGGGGTTCTGAAAATAAAATATTTTCTTTCCGGGTTGAAGGACCAAAATATTTTCCTTGAAATATTTTCTCGAAAATATGGGAAAAAATGAGAAAAACACGGGGTTAATTTTGTGTACGTATCGTACACTTTGGGTTTACAAAAGTAAGTAAAGTAGTATACATAAATAATAA
Source organism: Pollenia amentaria (assembly GCA_943735925.1). Lineage (NCBI taxonomy): Eukaryota > Metazoa > Arthropoda > Insecta > Diptera > Polleniidae > Pollenia > Pollenia amentaria. The sequence goes on along the minus strand of OX031009.1, from coordinate 231,336,036 downwards.
TAATAACAAAGACACAAATAACAACAACTTTAACTTAACGAAAAACAGTGAACAATAATTAGGGCCCGTTTACACTATGCGCGTAAACATACCTTGTGCTTACAATGATTCGTGAGATCGAGAAAAATTAAGTTCTATATAATTTTTTAGTCCAATAAAATGATTTTCATCACCATGATATTCATATTCAAATAAACTTCAAAATTAAAAGAATTGCACTTCGTTATTACTTTGATTCAATGATGTCTTTTATTTTCATCGACGACCGTCTGGGCATAATTTTATGTAGTTTTTGTAAGAAATCCTCACTCAAAGGGACTTTTTTGGAGTACTATAAATCTATTGTTTTTCATCGTAATTGTTGATTGACTTTTATTCAGGAAGCGGCAACGCTGCTTTAATGTAATCATTACGCAAATTAAACAAGCAAATATACACACACACAAACACATCCATTTAAACGTAAGCCAGAGACCAAGTTAACGAGAGTATATACCAGAGCAGGGATGCAAAATTTTACTTTTAAACTCCGATTGTATTGAATTATTGTACAATCGATATTAATGGTAAATTTCAAAAGGTACACAAAAGACGATTAGTTGTTAAGATGTGAATATAAAATGATCATTGGAATAAAGTTGTTGCTAATGAACTCTTCATAATTCTTAACTTCGATGAAAATTAGGTAAAGTCTTTGAGGGGACTTTATTTTGAAGGGACACAATGATCGCCAGAAGTGGTGTGTGATGCTCTAAGATATCCCAGTAGATCCACTACTCTAATCTCCGATGTTGCAAGCATCTCGTATACACCCAGGGACCTTCGTTTCTTAAACAATAGTAGCGGACATTCACAGAGAAAATAAAACATAATTTCCTCTTTCTGAGGCTCGTGGCAACTGCAACAATTTGCATCATATGTTAAACCCGAGCTATTAGCATTTATTCCTTTCAGGCAATGACCCGTTAAAATTGCCAGTTACTGAGGGATATACCTCCCACTAGTCCTCATAAGCTGCCGTATTCGATTAATATTATAGGGAAGCCGCATTAAATTTTTGATCATACACATGTCAATATTGCCAGCTTCGCATTCGTAGTACTTAAAAACTGGTATTTTATACATTAAAACAGTTTCTTAAAACAAACTCCAACATGTTTCATTCACTCGCACTTAAACATGTTCAAAATGCTTATAAATTATTTGTTTTAATTTCTTTTAAAAATTTTCTTTTGAACATTTTATTTGTAAATTTGTGAAAACGATTTATTTTTTAGAAAAGAAAAAATTAAATTGTATTCGTGAGTTTTACCTTCCCTGGTATAAAGAGAAATCTTATCAAATCAAAGGGAAAATGTAGATTCGATTGATGATGATGCTAAAGAAAAAATAAAACGTAAAAAGGAAATGAAATTAAAACTTTAAATCCCACATTTTCTCACCCTTAAAAGCTCATTATGGGCTTTTTGGCACGCGTTAAAGTCATTTTCGACAGAATACATTAAAACTTTCTGTTAGACTGTCTTTTTTTATTTTAATGCTGCCGAATGAAAACCAGGCCCGAATTAAAAAATAGAAAAACAACGGCAACATTTTGGTAAATGACAAATAAATCCCTTTAAATCTCAAGTACTTTAATTTTAAGCATATAGAATGAATATCTGCCCATTCTACGAAATCTATATCAACACACTTTCCTACACATACTTATGCACTTACTCGTACACTGTGTCTTTTATGTTTTGTTGGTGTTTAAAATAAATAAAAATAAAGAAGACCGGATTAAGTATAAAGGAATTTTGGACACACATACATGAATGTGAGTAAATGTTCTGGCAAACACTTAAAGAAATATTTTGTTGAACAACCAGTTCCACATATTTGAACCCCATCTTAATAATTAAGCTGTGTTTATTTCAGTATTAAACAAGCAAGACCGTTATATTCGGCTATGCCAAATCAATATATAAATATTTCAGGAGACTTTGTATGGGATCTTTAGTAAAATAAAAAATATAAAAAATGTTTGAGGTCTTAGTTGTATTAAGCTAAATTCTGAGAAAAAGCTTCATATTAGACATCCGGTAAATTGTGAGCCGATTATCAAAAAGCTTAATGATTTTGTTTCTTGCCATATAAAACTTGATTGGACCTTATTTCGATAAATTAACATATCGACAGCTCAATTCAAAAGCCGACTTATCATGTTTTTAATTGGTAAACGTTTTTGCATTAAGTGTTGTTTAATTTAAATTGTGTTAAATTTTAGTGTTAATCGGCTTATCCAATCCAAAGTTATGCACAAAAAAGTGCTTAGCATACCACTGAATGTTGAATCGCATACAAATCGAATGTTGAATTTGGAATTAGGCTTTCGATATGTAGTTCGTTTCGGTATTGTGATTGTCAAGAGGAGGTTTATTCGATCCATAGTAACTTATAAAGCGATCTTCACGAAATTTTACAATCGGTGCGTTCCGCCACCAATTATTGTTAATTTTTGTTTTGAGAAGCTGTTTCACCTTTCGGTTCCATAACTCTTATCAATACACGGATAGACAAATGGACATGTCTGAATCGATTTAGAACTATTCACGGACCCAGCATATATATATACTTTATGGGGTCTAAGATTAGTATTGAAAAAGTTTGCCGTCCTTGACCACTAGTGGTGGATGGTATAAAAATCTAAATATTTAATTCAAAATATTTAAGACGTTTATAGTGAACATGAACTTTTTCCCAGTTCTTAGTATGGGGATTTATTTCAAAAAAAAAAAACAGATCTCTAAGTAGAAGAGATACGGCTGGACTTATCCGATCAGAAGAGCGCTAAACAGCGTTTTATTAATTATTGTTAGTTTATATTTTAATATATGAAATTCCAAAAATAAACCTGAAACAAAAAATAAAATAAATGTTATTTTTAAATTTTGTACAATATTATTTTTCCGAATGTAAACTTTATGTTTATGTAGGGATTAATTTTAGGGAGAAAAATAAAAAAGAAAACAAATAAGGAGTTAAATTTTAAAGAAAATCCTTTTTTAAGTGTAGAGCTTCATTACAATCATGAAATGATTAATTTCTAGATTATTATTTTTCAACAAAATACTCATACAAAACAAAAAAAAAAAGGATGAAGGACTTGAAGAATTTGTTACGCCTGTTTCTATTCAAACTATGAGAACGGTTACAATTTAAGGAATAGGAAAAAAATTAAAAAAAAAAACTTTTTTTAAAAAAAAACTTTATGAAATGGTCGAATACAAGCGATAGAGGAAACGGACAGACACATTTACTTGTACAAATTTAATAATGATGTTAAATTAAAGAGAATCTTCAAGTTGATGATAAAGCCTGATGAGGATGGGCAAGAGAATAATGGTGATTTTATTTTGTGTAACATTATTATTTTCTATTTCAATATCGAGAGTTGACACTTTTCTGCTGTGTTTATTATTATTGCAAAATGTTTTTTTAGTTTTTCATATTCAGATGTCAGGAGGGAAAAGACAGAGCTCGTTTATCATTAAATATGAAACAAGTTTAAATGAAAAACACTCAAGAGAGACAGTCACACATACACCCACAGAAATAACCCAACACAACAATTCTAAAACTACAAGGATCATTTCCTTTTTGGTACAACAAAACCGAATACTATGTTCATTACAACAAAGTAACTACTAAGCGGAATTCAAATTAAATTTAAAACTCTAAACAATATTTAAAAATATGGAGAGAAATTAATAAATTGATTTCATACAAGAACAATTAACCCTCTAATGGTCGAAAGCAAAATTTGGTTCATACGACCTTTTTTTGAATTTTTAAAAATTTGTATGAAAATATTTTTCAAGTGAGGCGAAGTGTTTTAGAAAATAACCGCCTAAATTCTGAATAAAATTATACTCCTGTATTGCTAAACAAATATATCTGGTTTATTAAACGTAATGAAGGTGGTAGTCAATTTTTTTCTATTGAGTTTTTCACAGCGCAAGCTTGTTCCATCAAAACATTTGGAAAAATTAGTGTGCTCTTCGAAAAGAGTTTAAAATGTTGCAAGCCATGTAACAAAACTAATATAACTTCTCTAACTATTACAATAAGGCATTAAGATTTGCCTTTAAAAAAAATCGCTGGCCTTTTGGAAATTCTAGCGTTCAGTCAGTCATCCATTTATTTTGTACCAAATGTATTCGGTAGTGGCTAGGGATGCCAATCGGGACGGGTTTTCGTAAATCCCAGGATTCGGGATTTCAAAAAATCAAATCCCGGGCTATCGGGATTTTTCGGGATTCGGAATTTTTGTAAGTCAAAAGATAAATCCTTTTTATAGATATTTATTAAAAAAAAACGTCTAAAAAAGGTTTAGAAACAAAAGTTTTATAATTGATTTAATATTACAAAGTTGTTTAATGATTATATTGATTACTAAAATTTGTAAAAATTGAAGAAATATGATAAAATAAAATAACGCACGATTTCCAACAACGCGTTAATTTATTCAATTAAAAAATAATTAACCTAAAATCTATATTTTACTCAATTACCTCAGTTGTTTCATACTTAATAAAAAAACAATTAATATAGTAATTGAATAGAGCAAACGAGTAATTGATTTATTTTTAAGATTTCATTCATATTTTTATTAAATTAATTAAGATGAAGAAATGAAATTTAAATTTGAAATTTATTAACAAAATCAATGGTTTTAGTTAACCATAAAAATCTTATTTTAACAAACACACATTTTTATAACCACCACTACTGGTGATAGGAATTACGCAGTGTATAAATTACACTACTTCATTTAGTGAAATCGCTCCATAAGTTACCTTAGGTCCCTTGCCCACTCTTGAAAAAAACTTTAATAAGCCTAAACCTGTAAAGAGTAAAGTTTAAATTTTGCATTTGTGCAGCAGTGGAATCAATTAGAAAATAAAACCTCACGGAAATTTTGGTTTTTCTTTTTGTTTTGTTCATTTCAAAAGACATTTATTTCTTCAATTAATTTTCTTCTTTAATTATTTTCAGCACTTCTCACTTTAAAACTTCTTTATAATTGTTGGACACGCTTAAAAATAATAACTAAGCTTATCTTTTTTCTTTCGTTTTCAATGGCAGTATTAACAGAATTAATCTATTAAATATAAAATATTATTATTGTGTTCCCTATCCTCTCAAGGGAGCATGTCATGATTAATTTCTTCTTGTAAAAAAAAGATAGAACAAAGAAATTAAGTTAACGATTTCCGGAATGACTAAGTTCCGAAAATCCCAGGATTAAAAAATTTACATCTCGGAATTCAGGATTTCGGAATTGGCATCCCTAGTAGTGGCATAATAAAGTTTTTTATTTGTTGAAGTCATTGAGTTGCAAAATGTATTTTAAATAAATGTCCTTGTTCTATTCTGATACGAGTATAACTGAGAAGGTAAGTGAGTAAAAAATGAATGACTGCTTCTACGACTGACTGAATAAATAAATGAATGTGAAAAGGGCACACACAGCTCCTGTCAATGATACTTGACATGGTGTCCATTAACGCCATTTGCTCCCCTCTGCTCTATTCGTGCTGTGTTGTTTTCATCATTTTTATTTTGTTTCCAAGAACACAATTCTCTAGTTGAAGCAAAGGCGTTCCTCAAGACGAATGATTGTTTCATCTACTTATTATTATGCTCGTACTTGAAGATACATATTCTTCTTTTTTCACTGCCGTCTTCATAATCACTACAATAGTAATTGTACAAACAAAAATATTATCATTAATAGAATTTCCATTTTTTAACATGAGAAAAATAAGTTTTACCATTTCGTGTACATAAGAGTAACAAAAGATTTTTGGATTTAATTGCTGTATAGTGGGAGTATGGAATGACCTGATTTCCCACTGAATTGCAAAATGATTTATCACTGCCTCTCTATTATGTTATTTTTCTTTTCTAAGAAAGAGTATTGTGATGATTTTTCTTTATGGCTAGAAGGATATAAAATATCATTACAATATAGAGTTTATTCAAAACTTCGAGTATCAGTTCAGTGAGTATGAAAGGAATTGTTGTTGCCAGAGAAAGCACAATTAAACTAAGAAATATTGTATAACTTATTATATTGTTAGAGGACAAATATAGCAACTAAATTTTCTTCTAAAAATTAAAAATTCAGACTGAAATTAAAAAGAAAACTGTTGAAAGACAGGGCTTACAATTAAAAATATAAACACCTATCGATGTAAAGCTATGCAACGCATAGTTGATATATGTCTATTAGAAATTAAAAATAAAAAAGAAAAAAATTAAATCTGTATGGGGCTAGATGAGGATCGAATTGATTAATAATTTCTACCGAGCATTTCTTACATAATAAAAGAATCTGTGATAATTTTTTTTTTTTTTTGCTTTAATAGCGCTTAAGTGAAAAAGCCCAACTAAAATAAAAAACTTTCAATAAAAAGGACCTCAAAAAACGTTTAAACAAATCACAATTTTTGAAAATGAAAAAGCTCCCAAGTGGCATAATAAATTACCAGTTTTTGCGACTATAGCAATAACCATTTTCCCAAAAATGTTAAAAAATATTGACAGCACAAAAAAATAAATGATTATTTCTCGCCTCGCGCGAGAATTTCAGTTTTTCTAAGCATTGAACAGTTTTAAGGATTTCTTTTAAAAAAATAATTGTGTGATCTTTAAGTTTTTATATTCTATTTTTTTACTCTAAATTTTGTTTCTTTAATCCAATTTCCAAAACCATAAGTTTGCCCCCACTTGCTTAATATAACATTTACAGCATTCGAATGAAGCAAGAAAGTAAAAATGTCCTTTAAAAAAGAAGTAAATGTTGTATGCTCAGTTGTGTTGAATTTAAGCTACCCTTCACTATATTATTAAAAATACTTGTACACTTCAATATCGGCCGATCTTGTGTATTTTCAATATTTAATGCACCTTATATATCTGTGGTCATACGGAAGAGTAACTGAAATCGATAAAGGACAAAATTGTCTTACCACAAGAAGAAAAGGTGTAAAATTTACTTTCTGCCTATATTACAGTTGTTACAAGTACGAAAATATGCAGGCTTAAAGCAGAAAACTCGAAACTACAATATTCGACATAAGCTACTTTTACATATTGGCACAGATATAAGTAAGAAATATCTGATCCTAGTTCATATGACATGGCGCTATTGTGCCAAAACTATTATTTTGGGAAGAATAAAGCAGATTTTGGTCAATAACTCGATTATTTATTAAAAAAATATATTGTTCAATCACACAGAAAAAAACATTTTTCAATATGGTCACCTCCCATAAAATTATCTTAAAGGAATTTTGTTTTATATATTATCGCTAATTTAACCATATTTTTGTCACCGGCTACCATATTATGTTTAAATTAGACCTCTATCAAGAGGCCGCAACCATATTATGTTTGCCTCCAAGCATGTTATGGTTAAGAATAACAAAAATATGTTATATATTCAAAACAGTTAAGGAAGTATAGTCGGTCAAGCTCGACCGCAGTATTTAAAGATATCGGTAAGTGGTAAAAACGTGCCTAAAAGCCTTTTTAGTTTGTACTGGCATTTTTAAACAAAACAAAACATCCAAAATGGTTCAGAAACAGTTTATTTTCGAAAAACTTAAAGAAATAATAGGACGGATATATATTTTTTTATTGACTCGAAAACAATCCTTTTGTGTAATATGCAAATTTATTTAGAGCATATATTTTTGAAAAAAACTTGAAAAATAGCATTTGCATACTTTTCATGCAAAAAGCGTTAAAACCTTGCCGTGCTTATGTATTTACATAGGCAATTTAAGAACTACGTGCTAATTAACAATTATGTAAAAGTAAGCTCACATTATTGTAATATGTATTTCAAAAGTACGCTCTATATGGGCCCTGTGGTAAATGAAGCACCAATTATTGCTAAAATTTGCCATCGTGTTGTCTAGTCGTATAAAACTATGACAGTCCAAATTTTGCTATTATATCATTATATATTACGGCCTTAGGCGTACAAAAGTATTGTAAGCGTTTGCTTTCACAAAAACTTAGGCCCTAATCATGTACAACGCAGCGCAACGCCACAGAACTAACGCAACGCCAAAGAATAACATTGAAAGCACAAACAATATCATAAATATTTTGTAATTTTGTTGTTGCTTTCTACAGAAATTCACATTGCGTCTTAAAATTTCAAACGCTCCATTGCTTGTGTCGTTGACAATTTTAAAACGGTACATGAATTTCTGTTGAAAGCAACAACAAAATTACAAAATATTTATGACATTGTTTGTGCTTTCAATGTTATTGTTTGGCGTTGCGCTGCGTTGTACATGATTAGGGCCTTAATGTGACTATTCCTTTTCGCATTTGCTAAAGAGATATTCACAACTTCCCTAGTCATTATTTTCGCAATAATTTCAATCTTCACATCTGCATTAATTTATTATATTTCATTAAATACAAATCTTGTTCTCTTCTAAAGAGAAATTATTGATTATCATGATGTTGCATGGAACTGAATGATTGACTGGTAAAAAACTTTAAAACATAAAAAACGCTGAATTGTTTCTAATGAAAGTTAAATAAATCTTTCTTTTTATAAGTATTTTTTTTTTTTTTTTTTTTTTGTCATTGCACCGTAATATTTCAGATGATAAATGTTGGTATTTGTTTTAGACTCGGTGGTTTCATTTTACAAACCATACAATTGGTTTTTCATTATGTCTTACGAAAATAACATTTTATTATTTGTTTTTTGTCTGCTTTTCTTTGGTTTTTACTAATGACTAAATTTTGTTGGTACTTTTTTTTTATATTTTGTTTATAAGAAAAACAACAACTATCAACAACAAAATATACAAATAACGGTACTAAAAAAAAACACTGCAGTTTATAGCAATATTTTTTCAACCAATGACCCCTTTCAGACAAGCAAAGTTTACTTTGCAAAGTCTTGAGTTTATAGAAGAGAAGGGAAAAGAGTATAGCGGGGGAGTACATACTTTGCTGTACTCGCAAAGTCGTTTTGTTTTTCGTTCGTAGATTATACCTGAAGTTGGCTGCAACTTTATATTTATATACAGCGTTACCAGAATCTTTGGAATAAAAATTGTCATATGGCGAAAGAAATCATATTTTGAAGAGGAAAATCTTAAATTTTTTTTTTCTTAATTTAAATTTTTTAAAACAAGGGCAAAATATTAAGAATTATTAATTTTTTATAAAACCATACTTCTTATTATTTAAATTGAAATACATAAAAACATTATTCGTCAGTATATGAAACTTTATAAAAATACATTTTTTCTTTTCACAAATTTTTTTTTTTATCAATATTCTAACTGCTTATTTCCGATGTGCGAAAGAATTATTTACTTCCTACAAAGTTTTTAGAATTTTTTTTTGTTTTAAATGTAATTGTGCGAAAGAAGGAATTCTCATTGGAAATAGGTTATAATATGCCTTTTTTTAATATTTTTTTATGTCCAGAAAAAATGATGAAATTTTGTGTATTCTAGATACTGGGTACAAAAGTGTGCAGCACCAACACACATCAAGCTGATGCAAAACTTCATTGTTTTAGAAAGTTACTGTTTAAATAATCGTGTATTTTGTATAAGCAAAATAAAAGTAAAAATCAGAATTTCTAAAAATAAAAAATCATCATTTGAGAAAAAAATCTTTAATCATATTTTTGTTTAAAAAAATAATCCAAAATATGATAAAATCATAATTCTGGCAACGCTGTTTATATATTATATTCAAACAAGAGAAAACAAAAATTTGTAAAATTAAACTTTGTGTGTCTGAGCACCAAACAAAGTTTAAAAGAGAATTCAACAGACTTTGTCAAAGTAAACTTTGCCTGTCTGAAAGGGGTCAATCTAAATGAAAGGAAAGATACAAAATGCCAAGAAATTTAACATTATTTCTTGGGTTCTTTGATGTTTGTGAAAACAAAAACGCTAGTTATACAGATGAGAGTGCGGAAATAGCAGCGCAACACTAAATTAATATAAGCAATATTTTAAATGTGTATTTCTCTGCAAAATAATTCTTTAAATTCAGTAATCTTAATAAACCGTCTTTACGGACATTATTCAAAAAAAAAAAAATAAAAACAAATCTATAAAACTGTCTTGAAATACATAAATCATTTAACAGTTTTTTGGAAAATAGTGCTTTCGTTTTGAACATAATCGTTAGAAAACAGGCAAATTTATTTAGTAAATTTTATTTTTTTTTGTCAAAAAATCTGTAACTTTCAGTTAAAAAGTAGAAATAAAGCAATAAAAACTAAAACTACACCAACAAAAAAATTGCATTTTGTAGTTAAGTGCAGTATAGAAATCGATTTTCTTTTTGATCAATTGCGGTTTGAATTTTTACTTGCATACAGATTTGCATTACAAATGTATTTATCTATTTTGTGTACATGTCATTGAAATACAAAATATACTCTTCAATAGTGAAAAAACACATTTGTTGATTTACAATCATGTTTTTGTGTCTATCCCAAAATATAGAACGTAACGCTTAAGTTGGCTTAAGAAGACATGTATTTATCACTGTGCTCGACAAATGTCCCACTGCAAAATATACATGTCGTGTAAAAGCGAAAAAAATTATTTCTGTAAATGTCAGCTCGAATTTGCAGTGAAAAAAAATTTTCAATTAGAGCGTATTCTATTTTGAACAGATAACCATCTGACATCAGCTGTTTTGCAAGCCATTTGTTTGTGTTGGCAAATATACATAAAACTCTGTTTATTTACACATATTCTTTAAAAAAAAAAAAAGTTTTTAATTAATTGAAAAAAATTAAAACTGAATATAAATATAAATCAGTACCTATATAATTTGCTGTTCTAAACGGTTTTATTTTATATCAGATGAAACCGAAAAACAACGTGTGAAAGCAAAAATAATAAGCCTTCTGTATTTGTTAATTTTACCATACATGCGAAATTATATATGGGTTTTACATCTGACAAAGCCACAGCAAAATACATCTCGTCTAAAACCAGTTTAACATGAAAAATTGCTTAGAAATTGACTGTGCGAACATCATTATACTCTAGCACTGGAAATTAATATGATAGACATTAATACAAACATATTGTTACTTAAAATGCAAAAGGTCCTATTCAACATTTTGAAAATTTTACTGGACAAGCAAAAAACTATTTAATATGATAAACTGCCTCAGCTGTTATTAATTTATTTTTCTTATTTTTTAATTGTACCAGTTACCAGTTATTTCGACAATTGACTATTACTCCGTTTATACGCACAGCTTATTCACAAATAATTATATTGCAAGTAGAGAAAAGGTTATATACATACAGTGCTACCAAATGATAAAATTTTACATCTGGCATCACAAAAGTTAGAAATTTTCTGTAAGAAAATTGACATATAAACAGTAATTTAGTTAATCGCAAATTAAAATTATTTGCGAATAGACTACGTATACACGTAGTCTATGTTGCATATTATGCAACCAAAGTGTTAGTTGGGTCTTTAAGCATTTGTAGTTTGGGCCGTTTATTTTCTGTTAATAAAATCGGTTACATCAAAATCAATGAAAAAGTTGATTTTGAGTTTTTGGTTAGATAAGTCCTTTTGCGTTTTAGGAAACGATATGTATGCACTACTAAAAGGTCTGAATAGCCTACATTTTTGTTGTACACGTAAAATTCATAATTTTAATTAAACACATAATTTCTCTCTTCCTCATCTCTCAAACAATGAAGAGAACTCATTTGTTGTTTGTCAAATACTTTCCAGCATTGTAGACACAGTCAAAAAGGTTCCAAAAAAATTTGTGTTTGCAGGAGACAGAACAATATTGTTTTTGTTGTTTTTATTTACTCTCCTTCTTATTTAAATAAATTATCAAAAATAATTGTTTCTTTTTTACGAAATAAACGTTGAATATTGTCTTCACTGTTGCCGGATAATTTTGGTACATATTCATCAAAACTGAACAAAAAAAAAATCGGCGAAATCGGCCTATTTTATAAATCGTCAAAAAATCGGCAAAAATAGACAAACAAAAAATGGTTTAGCAATGTTCTTAAAAAAAAACAATAAAAAATTATTTAAATAAAAAACTTCATTTCATAAAAGTAAAACTGAATTATGTAAGGATTTCAAACACTAGCGGATACCCGTCGCATACTAGTACCCTCTACTATCCTCGTAATCCTGTTTTTGAAAAAAATTCAGAGCTTATGTGTCCATCTTAATAGTTATATTATGCTTTAAATTTCACTAAAATCTTTTTAGGAGAGACAAAATTGGCCCCCTACATACCCTATAGAAACAGGTTAAAAAAAATAATAAAAATATCAGAACTGCTGCATTCCTACATAAATCAGTAACGGTGGCTCCTCTCTTTTACTTTTACGCAGTAGTACTTGTTTTATTCCTTTTACCAACGCAGTGAAAAAAGGGATGCCAACATTGAATTTTAAACTACCTAATTTTTTTTATGGAAAATCACTAAAATGCCAATAAATCGGGAAAATTGTGATTGCCTTCAAGTCTTAAGTATTATGAGGAAATTACAACTCTGACATGATAAGTTGTTATTGTTTTGGCAAAATTGCAAACAATCAAAATACTCAAGACTTGTGCTGGAGTATGAAACGGCCTTAACCGTTGAACATGAAGACAATGTTCAACTTATTAAACATATCAAGTATATAGCTCATGTTATACACCTACGAAGAAAGCAGACGAGCACCTATACGACATGAATTCGTAAACTGAACATTATAGGATCGTTGGCGGTACATGCAAGAAGATGAACATGTACTAAAATTCATGGAAAAGAGCAATACCAGAACTAGTTTTACTTAACATATTATAAAGTATAGCCAACTTAAAAAGTTTTCTCCATTTGCTGTTTACCAAAGTGACAGAATATACGCTTGTTCAGTAAAATTTTGAAATTTTTTTTCTAGAACATTTTAAAATTTCTTTTAAAACAATTCAAAAACAAGAATTTAAGTACAAATTATTTAAAAGGATCTTCTTATTACTAATAATACAAATACAAAATTCTTGAATTATTTTTACATAATAACAGCTGATGCCAATGATACTAAGATGCAATTAATTTTGCCCCTCTCCACATTCATACAGAGTGTTGTATCAAGTTAGAGAATTTCTTCATCCACTTTCTATTACCAACATAAAGCAACAACTTTTCTTCAAAGCGTTTTGTTGTTCCATTCGTTACGCTATTGTTTAATTAGCCCCAAAACAATAACAACAAAACGATTGCAAACAAAAAAAATAAGAGAATCACTGCAGCAACTATAAGAAAATTCAAACTGAAACAAAAAAAAAACACGTACAATTGCATTGCAAATGTGGTAAGAAAAAAGATTGAAATATGGAATTTACAACAGATTCCCGAAATGTTTATTACTTTTTCTTGCCACATTCTTATTGTGCCCTTAGAAACTATTGCAACAGCAGAAGGAAGCAAAAACAAATCGGGCCACATTTTGTTTTTTGTCTTTGGTAATTAATTATTTTTGCAACAAACTCTTCATTCGCACAATAGTCGAAGTCTCAGGGAAAAGTACCACTTTTCCTTTAGTTTATGTGTTACAGATGCTTTAATTACAAGCAGATAATCGTTGTTATCCTTATGATTCCGAAGCAATATTTCATATCACTAACATACACTAGACACACAAACGCTTAGAAAAAATTTACGAGAATTTTACGCTTCATCCTCATTTATTTTGGAAGAGCAGAAGCATAATATTTATTGCAATTATTTACAGACTTTTTTGCCAGTTTAAGAATTTTAATTGTATTTCTTGTATCCATAAATTATTGATAATTGCAAAAACACAACGTTCTTGAGGACGTACATGGATATTTTTTAATTTCTGTTGCACAGATTGAGGAGGGGTAAAAGTTGCAGACTGCCAAGATTCACAGCTACGACGGCAAAAACCTTTTAAGATCGAGACGCATTTAACTGCATCAAAATGACTCCTTTATTAAGTTTAAAATTAATTTAATAGTAAAACATGGCCTACTACAGGAACACTTTTCCAAATCGCTTTTATTTTTTCACAGTATTACTGATCTAATTTAATATGAATAGGTCAAGGTAATTGTAAAAAAAAATTAATATTAACCGCCTGTTCAATAATTTCCAACGTTTTGAATATTTTGTATGGAAAATATTTTAAGATCTGAATGTTTTTTTTTTTATAAATTATCTAGGCGAACGTTAACGTTCAAAATTGATCAACAATCAATTATTATCCAATTATCCTTATGGTGTTTTATTATCTGAAAAAAAAAAATTTTATGCGTAATATTTGTGTAATATTTTTATCATGTTACACACATGAAACATGTTTCTGTAATTTTTATTTGTATGGCTAATAAATCAGTGAATGTTTAAATGCTGGTTTGGTTGAACTAAACTTAAATGTATATGTTTCCTAGGGGAAAGAGAAATAACACCAAACATGTCAGTTGATAGTTCTAATGTGGTAGGGACCGGTTCTAGTTCTAACAGTTTATATGAAGGTGACTTGTTACTTTAACATGGCGGTGTCCTAGAAGGGGGTTAATTGCCACCTTTTTAACACTTTGTAATAGGTCACTGAAATGACCATGTACATTTATATGATAGATCACCAAAATCCAGTCATGACTAGTTTTGTATCAATTACCTTTCGTTTTTAGTAAACACACTTTAAACAGATTATGACCTACATTATGACACATGATGAGTTAAGTTGTATGTCGTTCCCTTTTATTTTAATATGGTATTCACTGGTCACGGGATAAGTGATTTAAAAACAATTGTCACAAATTTTCCGCAGGGTATTTTAAAGTCAGCAGTTGTTAATCAGTGCAACATATTTTATATGTAGGTTTAAAAATAATATTGTGATAAATGTTGTCAAATTCCTATTGGTAGTTTAAACGCCCAATTTTATGCGTAGAGATGGTTTATATTTCTACTTTACATTTTACATTTTAGACTAAAAAAAGAGTTTAACATGCACTGATTTATTAGCCCTTAGTGGTCACACAATTTTTAAAAATTTCTTGTTTTACAAGATTAAGAACGATTCATTTGAATAAATTTTTAAATTTCTTTTTTCTGTATTTCAATGGCATAAAAGCATATACTGATTTTGCACTTAACGCTAATGTATATTTCTCCTCTCAAATATTAAATATAAAGTATTTAATAATACAGAATATTCACCACATTGGATGCAATATTCAACATTAAGGCCCTAATCATGTAAAACGCAACGCAACGCTAAAGAATAACATTGAAAGCACAAACAATGTCATAAATATTTTGTAATTTTGTTCTTACTTTCTACAGAAATTCATGTACCGTTTTAAAATTTTCAACGCCACAAGCTAAGCAGCGTTTTAAATTTTAAAACGCAATGTGAATTTCTGTTGGAAGCAACAACAAAATTACAAAATATTTATGAAATTGTTTGTTTTTGTTTTCAATGTTATTATTTGGCGTTGCGTTGCGTTTTACATGATTAGGGCCTTAATTTGTCTGGTGGTCAATAAGAGTTAACAGCATCGATTTTTATTAATAATAGCCACCTGTTGCGAAGTACATTATACAAGGTATACGCACTAGAAGGGGAGTTAGGCTAGCTGTCCCTTTTTTATGCAGTTTATACATATTTATATATCTCCGTAATATTAAATAATGACATATATGTATGTAGAAGACATATAGTACTGCATACAAAAAACGGACAGCTACCACAGTCTGCTCTAGTGCATTAACCTTGTGTATATGTAACAGAGTTACCAGTTTAGGGAGTTTCCCCCCAGAGTAAGGCAGTTTTTTTTAATTAAGGGGCAAATTTAGACGGTACAAATTCCTTGGGGAACATTTTGAGGCTTAAATTTATAGGGGGCTTAATTTTTCTCTATACTTCTCTATACAATTACTAAGTAATACTACATAATACAGCTTGTGTTTGGTTGAGCAAAAATTGCTAGATTCCCGCTTTACTTGACTAAAAATCGCTCGATTTTAGGGGGAAAAAATAGCAAAATTTCCATCTTTGAATGTAATAAATAAAAAAAAAAACAAATTTTGTAACTGATCAAGTTTGTCCTTCAGTAGAAAATTTAATATCCCCATTTTTAAAACGTTTCTGTTAATTTAATTTCTTTGTTTCGTGGAATTCAAAAAAGGAAACTTTACAAAGTTGTAGATACGTGCATATGTAGTTGTATTTGTAAAACTGTTTATAAAGTGTTTATTAGGTATTTCAGGAAATAGAAATATTCAAGAAGCAAAAAAATATGGAGTTTCAGTAAAATGTTAAAAATTTCGGGATTTTTGCTTTATTTAGTAATAATATTAGTACATAAACTAAAACTGAGTCCAGTTAATTTTATTGAAATAAAATTTTTATCTTAACGTTTATATTTGTAGGGATTTTTTAAAATATGATACATTTATTTGTTTAAAAATTTTTCAACAAAAGTCAAACGGAAACTTTTACAACCATTTGAGTTATTTCACTTTCACTATATAAAACCAATTGTACGCAAATACAAGAATATCACGAAAAAGGTTGTTGTGTCATCCTAAAATATAACCGGAGGTAAGATATTTAACATATTTACCACTTATGTGTGCAACATAGTGCTGGTTCACACTCTTCAAGTTTTGGCCGTCAAGTCTTTAGCTTTTAGCCGAGAAGGGAAAAGAGAATGTAATTTCCTCTCTCTACTAAAAGCTCTAGACTGGACGGCTTAGATTAGTTATTTAGATTAGAAAATTAAAACTTCTCACATTCTTGTATATATTTTTAATATGGAAACTAAAACCCCGCGAAGTGCCGAGTACATGGAACATTTTTGTCAGAAAGAAACCCCCATTATTAAGAAACATTTTGTTCTGTTCTTAGATTTAATTGCATTTATGCTGCGATATTTTATGATTTGATTCTTTAGATTAAAATACATATTTTCCATATTTAATCTAATTAAATAAAAAAAAGTAACACTAACAATATTAATGCTAATAATTTTAATAATAGAGATAATTAATCACCACATGTTTTCCAAAGTTTCCCACACTTCACAACAACAATTTAATCCAACGAAAATATGCTCCGTCTATCTAAATAGCTGGAGGTCATAATTCATTTATCAGTGCCTAAGAAATGACAAACAAAATGGAAAGAAAGCACTCACACAATTAAATGGAATGAAACATATTAAAATATTATACGCAATATACGAGTGTTTAGTAAATAAATACTGAATAAAAACAAAGAACAGGAAACACAAATCACACAAATAAACGAGAAACATGAAAATCTCGTTAATCGTCTCAGTGACATCTGATGACTCAAATCCCATCATACCACCAGCACTTTGCACTGGCCTATCCCCACTTGGGATAAATAACAAAGAGTCTTTAGAAAGACCGAAAGCAAAAGGCAGTGGACATACGCATCCTGTTCACAACAACATTTAACTACTCAAGAAAGTGGCCGTGTAGTTTAAGAAGATTATCAATGTAAAGAGAGTAAAGCCTTAATTAAGAAAATCAAAAAAACACAAACGAAACGCACCAACACCAGTTAACGCTTTTGAAGGAGACAAAATGGCACGGAGTTCACTTAGGCCATATTGTATCTTTATAGTACACCTGACTACATAGAAGGTGACCATAAGGTTGCGTGTCGTTCTGGATTTTTGTCGACTTTTTTATTTGGGTTTTGTATAATTTTACAGACGCAAAGAGCTCAAAAAAATATTTGTAAATTACGTTTTTTCTTTAGTTTAAATAGTAAAATTTAAATATATTTATACTATAAACGGAAAGTCCTTCCGATACGAAGTTTAGTTTTTATTCAATCTTTTTTGGATAATATTTTTTTTTGGCGTCTGCAACCTCTCTCTCCCTCTCTGTGTGTAAAGATGTTAATACCTGTTTGTCACTTTTGAATGATAAGAAGTTCTAATAAACACAATTAAGGTTTTACAGGTATTAAGTATTTCGTTTTCTTAATTTTCGAGGTCTCTGATGAAAATGAATTTTATTTATTGTACTCATTTTGTTCTTTTTTTTTTTTTTTTTTGTTTTTTTGTTGTCCACAAAATGTATTTAGATGTGATTTACGTTCCCCTGGCACAAGAATGTCAAATTTAAACGTTAATACTATGGAATTATCATTATTTTGGTGTCACTAAAAAAGTCGCATATAAAACAAATGCTTTGTTTGTGTTTAGGCTGGCTGGCAGCCTGACTGAATGGCTGTGTCTAAGATTCTAATGCGATTTTCGCAAGAAAAAAAATTAAATAAATAAATAAAAATTTCTTCGTGTATTTTAAGTATTTGTTTTTTCTATTTACTGCTGTTCCTACTTCAGTTGTTGATGCTGTTTTTCTTAATGATAAGAAAATGGCAAAAATGACAGACTTGACATCTAAACCCGCAGAATTAATGATAAGGAAAAACAACGTAATGAAAACACAAAAAATGAAGCATAAAATCAAACACTGAGGAAGGAGCTTTTAAACAAACTCTCAGGCACATACAGACTCATAAATAGCAGCCCTGGTGGCCAGAAGTTAATTTGAATGTACAAGGGGAACGAACGTGTACAAACAAAAAAAAATCATTTGTACCCGATCATCATTTAGATTTTATATCAAATTAAAAATAAAAAAAAATATAGAAACATACATACATTTATGTTTCGACATATTTATTCATATCCAGTATAACCCTTGGGAACCCGATTCGAAAATAAAGAAAAGGCAGTACAAATATGTTTTAGCTGTCTGAAATTTGTTAACTCTTCAGAGTTTATGGCTAAAATTCGTTATCTAAAACCACTTGTAGATATTTAAGACATTTCTTAGTAAAAATCATTCCAAACATTATAAGATTTTAACAAATAATTATAACTAGCACAGCAGGTTATTTCCCTGTACTTTACTTAAAAACAAAAACAGAAACAAAGAAATTGGGTCTCACATAAAGACTTCGAACGCTGATGTTGCATATCAGTGTTATCTATAAAATTTTAAGCCCAGCATGCACTTTCTAAACTTATTTATTAAATTTAATTCTGGCGCTTTTAAAAATATGACAGCAGAATTTATTTCAGGAGTTCCATAATAAAACGAAAGATTCTTATTTTTTAGTGCCTAATTGTGTAAAACGCAACGCAACGCAAAAATTTCATTGAAAGCAAAAACAAATTCAAAAATATTTTATAATGTTGTTGTTGCTTTCTACAGAAATTCATATTGTTTTTTACAATTTTCAACGCCACAAAATGCGAAGTGTTTGAAATTTAAAAATTAAATACGAATTATTAATTATTTATCATAACGGTTGTTTGTAACCAGCGTTTCCGCTGTGCGACTTCAGTTGCAATTTGCTACCTTGACGCTCTGAGACTTTGTGTGAGACTTTCTTAAGCTCGTCTAAAGCTATGTTCACATTATGTGTATTTGTCATGTGGAATGTCACTTTTCTACACACATGTTATTTCAGCTGTATGTCAAAATTTCAGTAATACAGAAGGTTTATAATTTTCATGTTCAAATGTCGGTATGTAAAGTTCATTTGACATAACCTGAGTGGTTATATGATTATAATTATTTAAGTATTTTTTAATTTTTTATTACTTATTTACTATTATTATTTATATTTGATTAAATTTCAATTAATTTTTGCCGCCACAAACAATTTTGTTAATACGAACCAGCTGATGTCAAATGCTTTGTCACTTGAAAATAGAACTCGTTTTGAATCAAAACTGTACACAGAGAAATACCAGATGATATTGTTTGGAGTTGTTCAGACTATATATATAAATTTAACATGTGAAAAAGTGACAATCTACATGACAAATACACATAATGTAAACAGAGCTTAATTTTGCAACCTTTTCCAGCTTTGTGCTTTGCATCATGTTCATTGAATTTCCATGCCAATCTCCGATGATTGACATTTATATTTTAAGCTTTTTAAAGCCAACTTTTCTACCTCTAACGAAGACATTATATATATATATATATATATATATGCACAGTGTATTATGTGCGGTCGTTAAGTTTAAATTGCCAGTAGTTCGCAGTCATTTCTATAGTTTGCAGTCTGACTGCGAACTTTTAACAAGTATTCTGTATAATTCGCGGTCGTGATAGTTTGCAGTCGTATTTTACAATTTTTTTTTTTTAGTTAAATTTATTCATCCCATTGAATTTTATTATATAAACCAAATTTTTTATCTATATATATTTAGTTATTGATATAATCGGGGTTTTAAAAGTTAAAATGTGCTTGCTTATATTGCCATACTTAGCACATATATTTCCCCGTTTCGGACAAACTTTTTTTTTAGGAATTCATTTAAACGCCGTTAAAAAGAAAGAGAAATGAAGGCTTTGTAGTAACGTTAAAATAACCGCGAAGTTGTCTGCTTATTAAAATGTCATTGGAATTTTACAACAAAACAAAAAGTCTGATTGTGAAATTAAAGTTAAAAATAATCATAATTTGTAATTTATGAAACCTTCTAGATTGAAAGCACAAATTATGTGCAGCTAGAAAAAATGTAAATATAGTTGTTATCCAATTAAAATTATTTTTAAACGTTTGTTTTTTAGAGACAGCTTGGACAAAATAGGTAGAGCACCTTATAGATTCCATAACTTTTGTGCAGCTTTATGTACACAACTATGTAACTTAAGCTGAAGTGACGAAACTTTGTAAATGTGTAAAAAAACGAATTTAAAGCTATGTATTTAGTTTTCTACACACATTGTGGTAGCTAAGCGTCGGTCGTTTGGTGCTGAAGGCTGGAATAGGGAGTGATTCATATAATATCAGTGTGTGATCGTGCTTATCAATTATTTACAGAAACAAATAGCCGAGTGCCTTGGAAAGATTGGCGTTATTTATTTGTTGAAATTATATGTGGTGACCATATTACCGAAGACCGTAATAGATTTTGTATAAAATTCCTTATCTTTCGATGTATAATAGTTAATTTATTATAGTTTCCAATGGAGTCTAGTAATGTTATTTTAATAAAAGTTTTGTTGCTTTTTGAAAAAATTATTTAGGTATGTGATGAAAATCAATTGATTTCAAAACGATTGTTTTTGGTAAGTGTAATGAATTTCAAGCGATTTTTAAATCAATTTCTGCATTTCAGTGTTAATTTTTTGTTCAACGAAGAAAATATATATGTATACATATATACAGCAAAAAAAAGAAAAATGTGGGTGAGATCCAAAACATCAAAACACATTCCAAGCGGGAAAACTCAGAAGACCTTCTTACTGTAACCCTCAATGAAGGCCTGCTTACTTTTTGTTTTTTTTGCCAAAGCAAAAGTAAGAGAAACAATTGTTTGTTATTCAGTTGCCATTCTTATGTACCTGCCAAAGAAGCGACAGCGGAAGTCCTACCCCGCAATGACATGTGTTTAAAAAAGGTATGAGTATGGAATGAAGCGAGAAGGTATTGTACATCCAAAAGAAGGAGTACAGAGGCCTTCTAGAAGGCATCAGTAATCCTTCTTTTTCCCGCTGGGTTGCAATGATGCGGTTTTGATACTGTTTCAGTACAAATTAACGTGCTGTTTTGTTTACTTTGTAAAAAAATGGTTTAAATGGTTGCCTTAAATAATGCATTACTTTATTCGGTTGCATTAAAAATGACGTTTTGGAATTCAGTCTGCCTTTAGGTATGTCCACAGCTAACAAATATTTGACGTTCTACACGTAACTAATAGTTTTATTAAAAAAATTGTTTGCTTTAGCAAAACGTTTGCTAGACCAATAATCATTTGACAGTTTCTAAATAACTTTATACAATTATCTTCTTACAAATAAAGTTTAGTAAATCGGTACAAATTGTTCAAAATAAAGCTTAAGTTTAATCAATTTACTGGTCACGCTTAGACCGATTATGTTAATTTTTGGTGTAAAATTTCTGATAACGTATGCGGAATGAAATATGTTTTTTCCAACCATCAGTGCAAAAATAAAACAAAATTTTATATAAAAACTAAATATGAAAATAGTAATGGTACTATCCATATAATTATTTAGCTAGAGATCAGTTCAATAAAAAGATAATAAGTAGAAAAAATATCAATAAACGAATTAGAACATCGCAAGTTAATTGTAATTTTTTTTTTTGAAAATAATACTCATAAAAGAAAATATGAAATTGTTCGTCACTTTTCTGAAATCAAAAAATCTTTTATTTATAAGACAATCAGGTATGTGATGGAATTCGATTTTAAAAACGAAACGATTTAAAACCGAAAATATCGTTTTCAGTATCTTTTAGAATGAATTTTTAATACATATTCCTTCTATTTTCTGTATATATTCTTTTAAACTTTATATTATATATGTTAACTGAAGGGTATTCTGAACAAAAATTGAAGACTATAAGTCAGAAATGGATTTTAAAATCTCTCGAAATTCATCACACCTTTTAAAAACGTTCGTTTTGAAATCGATCGCTTTTCATCACATACGTGAATAACAGCTTTCGAAAGTGGAAAACATAATAGAACGACGATCCGGTCAAAATATTTGTTACAATTCAACCAAACTCGAGAAATGTTGAAGGTCATGAATGAACACCAATTAAAACTTTTTAGGTGAATTTGAAAAGAAAGATCTATAAAAAAAAGGGCTAGGAACCAAGAAACCTAGCCTGTTTTCTCATTCAAATTAAATGATTGCTATATAAAATACACACAAAGGGAATTTAAGAGGCTATAATGTGGTGCCTCAAAATATGATCGATGTGGCTATATATGTTTTTTTTTTTAAACAAGTTGAAGTTGTGTATTTTAGCAATTGTATATTTACTTTGATTTTTGAATATCTGATTAAAATTTTCATTACTGCTTTTGTGTCAGTCCATATTTTTTTCCGCATACGTTATATACAGGTGTGTTCTAGGTTTCAGCGCATAATTCGTAAATTGGTATTCTCATATCCGTATGTTTTTGTGTATTCAAAGTTATTGTGGGAAAAAAATTCTGTTTTCTTGAAAGTATCAAAAATTATTTCTAAAAAATTAAATTTTTACATAAAAGTGCCAGGAGCTATTTTTTGTTTTTATTTTAGGGAAGCGATGTTCAATAAAAGTAACTTAAAATTTTGAATAAGCTAAAAACTTTTTATTCTTATTAATATTTGTGTGAAAATATATATTTTTTTGATTAAATTGAATAAAGATATTTTCAAACTAAAAGCCGAAATTTTGTTTTTGTTAAAAATATTATCGCATTAAAGCATAAAAGTCGATTCGTTTACTTTCACCAACCCTTTACTACTCTAATTTAAAACGAGTAAAAACATGATGTAAATTGCAGAACACCAAAAATGCGAAACTAATCCACTTCCGAGGGAATTTTTGTTTTAATCAGCCTTATTGCGAATGCCGCTGTCGTATACGACTGTGTCATATTTTGTTACACGCAACCTGTGTTCTTTAATCTACTGCAAAAACGACACAGTCGTTTACAACAACCGCAATAAGGCGGAATATTTGTGTGAAAATATAACTTTTTTTTATTAAATTGAATGAAGAACATTTCAAACCATAGTTTAATAAGTACAAGGTATAGTCGTTAGAAAGATTGTTTTCAAACCCATGTAAAGTCAAACAAAAGAAAACGAAATAAAACAAGCTTCAAAAATCAAATAAATTATATTTATTTTTTAAAATATTTTTGGCAACTTAACAATGTACCTAATACTAATTAAAATGTCAGTTGCGTTGCTTCTTGACAACGCAACTGAAGTTGTTACCATCCGTAATCGACCCATGAATTTCACTAACCCCTTACTATTTTAATTGAAAACAAATAGATGTGAATTACTGAACACCATAAATAGATTCTCGAACACACCCGTTTCTTAGAAAATATAGGAGAAGGCAAAAAAAACATTCAGGGATTTTGTTTCATAATTGGGTTGAATTTGATGAGATCTAGTTTATAATTATTTTTTTTTGTTAATTTTGGTAGACTAATGCCAAATAACTATAATATAACATTTGTTGCATCTTTTTTTTATTAAAAATTGCATTAAACTTTTTATATCTACAATTTTACGGATTTTACAAATTTGTCTTTCTTCCTCTGTAAAAAAAGCAAAAATAGTTACGGCTTTTTTTATATTTATCCATATTGCGGTTGTCGTTGTCTTATACGACTGTGTCGTTTTATGAGATAGATTAAAGGAAAACACAACCCGTGTTCTTTAATCCACTACAAAAAACGACAGTCTTTTACTACAACGACAAACACAATAAGGCTGATTAAAGCATCGATTTAATAACAAAACGAAATAAAAACAATAAAATAACAAAATTTTATTAACAGATGATCAGCTTTTATTAAGAAAAAAAACCAGAAAATAATTTTAAACAAATCAAAATAATTAAAATAAAAAAGGCAATTCAAAAATCAAAATACATTATCAAAATAAAAAAGATGATTAAAAAATAAAGTATTATTAAAATATGTATTAATTTTTAGACATTAACAGTTTTTTCGCCTATTAACTCATTTTTAATATTATAGACATTGTACATTTAAATTTTTTATAGTTTAAGTTTTAACATATTTCAAGTAAATTTATTAAAATTATTGTAAAAGTTATTTAAATTTTGCAAGCATTCGATACAATTTTAAAGAAGTTTTGAAAAGTTTTGACAATAAAGTTATCAAGGATTGATTCTATCTGTTTTATGCTCATTCAAAATACATATCGTTACTTTTATTTAGAAAATACGTTTCTAACAAATGAAATTTTTTAAGTTTGAGAAATAAAACTAGAAAGGCTTTTGGATATTTTTAGAACTATGCATAAGAAATATAGGAACTTTCCTTTATTTCTTATAGTTCTAAAGCTTTACATAAGCTTTCTTATATATTCTTTTCATTTATCTAATTTTTTATAAAGTGTTAAGTCTCAAACCTTAATTAATTGTATGTTATATACTCCTTTTCCAAATTGAAGTAACAATATATACTATGTATTTTTGAACATTAAAGATTAAAAATGGGTTTTATTTTTCAGTGAACTCGCTTAGCATAAATTCACATACATATAAAAGACCTAATTAAAATACAATAACAATTAAAACTTTTTAATTTTTATAGGAATTATAAATCCAAAAAATGTTCAAACATTAACAAGTTACAATTGATTTTATAATTTAGGACAAGGGGACAATTTAAACAAAATTTTACAAAGATTTTAGATTAATTCATAAAAACAATTGTTAAGTTATTTTAATTTTTAAGGGTTCAATACATTTTTAAGATATAAAGCAATAACTTAACAGACATATTTTTAAAAAGTTTTGACAATGTAGCTATCAGGGATTCTTTCTGTTGTATGCTCATACAATATACATATCGTTACTTTAATTTAGAAAAGGCGTATCAAACATATGTATAAACAAATTTTAAGTTTGAGACATGATACTAGATAAAAAATGAGATACAAAAAAACTTTTGGATAATTTAAGAACTATGTATAAGAAATGTAGGAACCTTCCTTTATTTCTTATAGCTCTAAAACTTTACATAAGCTTCTTATATATTCTTTTCTTTTATCTAGTTTTAGGTCTCAAACCTTAATTAATTGTATGTTAGATATTCCTTTTCCAAATTGAAGTAACAATATGTACTATGTATGTATTTTTGAACATTAAAATGGTTTTTATTTTTCAGTCATCTAGTTTAGCATATAATCACATATAAAAGACAAAATTAAAATACAATAACAATTGAATTTTTTTTTTTTTAATTTTTAAAGGAATTCGAAATTCAAAGAATTTTTAAACATTAACAAGTTACAATTAATTAAAATTTTAGGACAAGGGGTAAACTTACACAAAATTTCACAAATAATTTTTTTATATTTCCATGTTCTGGAAATAAAGTAAATTTAAAATCAATTTAAAATATGTTTGACATTTAGGAAGAGTCTAAAGGCTGTTTTACACTATCACATAAGTCTTACGTATTTTAACGAAAACGCATCTCTGATCTAATTATTGTCTGAAAATTTTCAAAAGAAAACAATAACAATATCATGATAGGGTTGTATTTTCCTCAAAAAAAGTAAGATTTGTGTGATAGTGTTAACTGCCCATTAGCAATACTTTTAACAATTTAATTGTTTTAACTTATCAAATTATAATTTGGTTTGAATACTTCAAAACAGGTAACAGCATAGTTTAATCGCTAATTGCAGAAAGGGAACTATTCAATACATTTATTTTGAGATAATAATAATAATAACTGAAAATTTTATGTTCTTCGCTCGTAGAGGAGAGAACCGACTTTAATTTTAAGTTTTCTAAGATTAACACTTTTTTACACTGGTTTCTTAGCAATACTCAAATAAGGCACATGAAGTAAATGTCAGTAGTGCCCTTTCTGCACTACCCGTTATTGTAACACCCGTTATTATCAGTTGAAAATACCCTTGCAGGTTAAAAAATATGAAATTAAGTGGCATGGCAGGAACAGTTAAATGTGACATGGCAGGAATTGTTAAATGTAGCGACTTATAAGATACAAGTTTCCTTTGACGATCCAAAAGAAGAGTTAATATTAGAGCATCTCTTTAAGTTTTAGTAAATTTTCTTCTTTTTAGGCTGACGTGAGGATAGGATATGCTATTGTTAAAAAAATGAAATATATATATTAATGAACATAAATATTTATAAACTTCTTTGCAAAAAAGGTAAAGTAAACAAAAATATAAAAATTTAAACATTGTCCTTACCTTTTGCTAACAATAAAAGCTCAGATATACTTGGTAATTCCGCTATTGGTACTGAACTCCGAAAGATAGTTTCTTAGATGTCCTTGTTTACAGAATGCTATGAAATAATTTGAAGCAAATGTATGAAAGTAATTTTAAGCAATGACAGGCTTAAGCCCCAGTTAGCTGACAGTAACAGTAATGTAACCGTACAGTAAAAAAAGTAAGAAAAATCTATTTTCTACAGACTTAGACGTCTTTCTGCTAACTATAATCGTTCTAATTGCTTTACATACAACAAAATGAAGCAGCTGACGTTACAATACTGTCAGCTAACTCGAATTTTAATCTTGAATTTTTGTAAATTCAATCACAATGGCTACTTACTTTCTTATAATTTGTTTTCAAGAGAAGCAAAATACTAGGGTCTGCGGGATCGAAGGGCCCGTTATTCTCAGTTGAGAATACCCTTGCGGGTTAAAAAATTAATAAAATAAAGTGACTTTGGCAGGAAAAAACAGTGGAATGTGGCGACGTAAAAAATATATAAGTGTATAATTTTTTTTTTTTATAAAACAGACGAATTTATACCAATTCATTAAATTTTGATCCATTTCCTTCATATTGCCTTGCGGTTAGGATTGCTATTGTAAATAAAATTATGTATATTAATTAATATATAATAAATTAATTTTTTTTTGTATTCATAGGAATAAATACAAAAAAAATTAGACATCGACATTACCTTTTGCTAAGAATAAAAGATTAGATATACTTGTTATTTCTGCTAGTGTCAGTGAAATCCGAAAAATAGTTTCGTATACTTATATCCTCGTGGTGCTCCGTCAAAGTAGCGAGTTCATCATTAACTTGTGCTTCATCTATATCAAATAAAAAAGTGCAACGGTAACAAAACTTTCGAAAATTAATGAAATACGGCGACGTAAAAATTTAATATTCATGATTCAGTCAGTTTTTAATTTTTAGTAATTCTTTTTGCTTTGCCGTAAGGATGTACCACTGTAAAAAAAGTATAATAATGAAGATATATGTAAGTGTTTTGTATTAAAAGGAATAGTAAACATAAATATAAACATCGATCTTACCTTTTGCTAAAAAAAAACTTAAGACCTTGTTATATCTGCTTTTGTTACTGAAATCAGAGAAGTAGGTTGGTGTATGTCCTTGAAATGGCCAAGCCGCTCAACTGTTATGGCAGCGATTAGAAAGAAATGGAAAGAATCCACGGGCTTAATCTTTCTTATAATTTTGATTTAGCAAGCGAAAAATACTCGGGTCCGCGGGATCGTAACACCCGTTATTCTTAGATAAGAATACCCTTGCTGATTAAAAAGTATCATAAAAGAAATTGACATGGCAGGAAAAATAAGTGAAATTCAGCGGTGCAAAAAGTATATTTTTTGTGTAAATTTTAATTTTTTATACACTTTGTTGTTTTGATTTACAATTTGCATGAAATAAAAAGAATAAAAAGAAAATTAACGTAAAAATAACTATTACAGTACTTTGTGTATTTTGGTTAATTAAAATGAGCAATTTTAGAAGAAATGTATTTATTACTGTTTTCGTAATAAGTGTACGATTCTCACGTTCAGTTTGAATATATATACTATTTATGTGAAAATTGGACCCCTATTACGAAAACATTGATTTCCCGGAATTAATATATTAGTTAGACTAATAACACCGGGGAACGGTTATTTTGCGGCCCAGTAGGAGATATTGTTAAATTTTTAAAAAAATAATAAACATATAAAAAAAATTAAAAAGAACTAAATTGATAAAAATCGCGATTTCCATAAAAAAAACCATTTTTAATGAGTATGTTGGAACAAAATTGAACTTTGTTTGTTTTTATCACTTAAGTAAATTGTAAAGAAATCAAAAAATGTGCACCGATTTCAATCAAATAAAGCTCATTATATTCGAAATATATTTAGCTATTTTTTTAGACCAAAACTGTGATTTCTTTCGCATTTTTATTTTTTTTGAATTTTTATAGAAGAAAAATGTTATTGTTTTTAAATTGTTCTATTTTAAACTTCAACGATATCTCTGAAACTACTCGGTAAATTTAAAAACAATGTAAGCATGGTTAAAA
Organism: Pollenia amentaria; assembly: GCA_943735925.1. Taxonomy (NCBI): domain Eukaryota; kingdom Metazoa; phylum Arthropoda; class Insecta; order Diptera; family Polleniidae; genus Pollenia; species Pollenia amentaria. Next base: position 231,307,054 of record OX031009.1, on the reverse strand, counting down.
GATCATATTGTTGCCGAGTTTGGTTTTTTTTAACTCAATATGGTAATCCGTTTTCAAGTTATTCCAACATATTTATTAAAAGTGTCTTAATTTTGGACATAACGGTATGTCTCGAAAGGTCGAGCTGATAGAGAAAATGGAGTAGTCTTGGGCTTAATCGTTCGTTTAAGTGACCGGTCATTATCGTTCAATTCGAATCAGTGAACGAGCTCGTTCTTTTCGTTCAATCGTTCGTTTCAGGTCACTTTGTCTTTTGGGTCAGCTTGTCTTTTGAATCATTTGTCGCTTTCGTTCAGTCGTTCACTTGTCTTGTCCTCTTTACTAAACAATCGATTGTTAAAAGAAACAACATGTGAGATTACACTCGAAACATTATGTAAGTAAATTCAAAAGAATAGGCATTATGTTTAGAAAACTGAAAATGTAATTAGAAAACGGATAATTTTAAATAAAGGAATTGTAAGGTAATTTTTTACTGTTAATTTTATAACGGAGATATTAATTAAAAATTAATTAACTTTTCTCTTTATTTACAATTAAAAAAAAGTACACACTAGGTACAAAAAATATATTCAAAGGCTTTTCAGTTAATTTGAACTTAATTTAAATTACGTACTAAGACAGCTAAAGCAGTGTTTTTATCTGTCATTATGACCTACCAAATGAGCCAAATATTTTTTCCTTTCTATTTTTTTTTTATTTATGTACATATGTACACATGTACTTCAGTTTTATTTTATGCATAAAAAATAACTGAACATATTAACAGAAATAAAAATCATTAAGGGTTTTCATGATATCACTAAAAGTCTCGCAAACTGTGCATTTTTACGCGCTCTCAAATGAACTGCCAAAAATTGTATGAGAATTCGTTTACACAAACTTCGTAAATTTGCTCAACAATTTTGACTCGTAAACTGGCGCTGTTTGTTTAATATTTACCGCCGTTTTCAATGAAAAATGTGTTAAGTGTTAATAATATCACAAACAATAAAATCTTGCAGTAATTTAAGCAAATTAGTCGTTATGCTTTATTTATGCTTGTTTAAAAAACAAATTTCACTTTTTATTCACAAATTTTAGCTTTTAATTTTATAGTTGTTTTCTTTTAATTGATTTTTGTATCGATTTTTGTATTTAAAATGACACCAAAATTAACAAGGGTCTTCATGAAACGAGTCTTGCAAGTTTGCCTCATCATGAAAACCCTTATTAATTTTTGTAGTTTGTTTTCGGAACAATATGCAGAAACAGTTTAATTAATAAAATAAAAAAATTTCATTAATTACGGAAAACAATTTTAATAAATCTCATTAAGTTACTGTAAAACTTTTTTGAGTGTAACCAAGAATAGAAAACAATAAGCACAAACCAAATACGCATTTTTTTCGTTCATTTGATTAAAAAGAAACAACAACACTATAAGTGTGTATGCTATACGTTTTTCTTTTAACACATTGCCAGTGGCGACTTGCCACACTGTTTTAAAAAATTCATAGTACAATCTGGGCTGCCATACGTAGTAATTTCTCGCCAAACGTGGCGATTTTAAAACAAGTTTATTTATTATATGCTTAGGTAATTCCATTTTAATAGAAAGAACAAAAAATTGTTGCGAGGGCTTAAGGCCTAACCATAATGTGATTAAGTTGGCTTCAGCAAATGTGAGAATACATGTAAATCATATGAGGCAAACCATATTGAACTTAAGGAAACGTTTTGTTAAGTTTTATGAAATTGTCATTTGCTTAAGCAAAGTGCGAAACTGATCGCACATTCCGTACGGAATCAAAGGTTTTTTATTTTGTTTTTGTTTTTTTAAATACATTTGAGAGGCTATTTTGTAAATTTTTGACAGTAGGTTAAGCAAGGCTATGCATATTATGGTTGGGCCTTTATTCAAAGTAAGAGCCAAATTCTTTAAAAATTAATTTAAACAAAAATAATGAGAGAAAAAAATTTCAAATTTATGTGGTATTTTAAGAACAAAATACTTTTAATAACAAAAAAATAATAGCAATTGCACAATTTAAATATCAAAATAATATTACAAAAATGAGCAAATAGCAATAGTGATTATTATTATTCATGCGTTATATGTATTATATTCTCAAAATATGTGATAATATAAATTTTATTTTTTGTTTTTATTTTATAAAAACTAAAAAACCTTTTTAAAAAACACGCTTTTATTAAATGCGCTAAAAAGAAAAGAGAAATAAACTTTAACTATCAACTTATAACATCATTAATAAATTTATATGATATAAAAGCTTGTCGCTTGTCTTTACACAATTTATTTGATTTAAAAGCTAGTCGCGAGATTTAAGTACTAGTATTTACATGGTTTGAAAAGTTTAATAGTTTAAATCAATCACATCAAGTTATATGTATAATTTACTTGTTTGTCTATACAAGTAAATCTCGTATATCATATAAATTATGTAATCCGTTATAAGTTGATAGTAGTTTTATACTTTTCATTTATATTTTTCTTTGAAGCGCATTTCAATAAAAGCTTGTTTTTTAAAAAGGTTATTTACTTTTAGTTTATATTAAAACTAGCATTCGTATTCTCATGAGTCCTTTCATTTGATACCCATCTTGAAGGCAAGCATTAAAAACTTAGTCCGCCATATATGATTAAGAGTAACGTCACTTTCTTTTTCGACTTATTCTCAGCAAGCCCTCCCATTTGATACTCATATTGTAGGAATGCATTAAAAATAAGTCTGCCATCTTGGGTGTCTTATAATGTTAGATTTAGAATAACGTAACACAGTTAACCATGCATCGTCATCTTAACTAAACGTGTTTAAAAATGACAGCTCAATCGGTTCGAGGTATCTGCTTCAAAATTGAGTTGCAAGATTTCACCGAACAAACATACATTGCTAATTTTTTTTATATTTTAAGAGTCTTATTCATAAACGAATGTAATGTATACATTAAAAGTTTTTTTCCATACTAATTTCGTGCTGTAAAATTTTACTAAGCTTTTATAAATAAAGGGACTTATTTAAAAAATTAAAAGAAATAAATATTTATAAAATTTTCTGCTCAAATGAAAAAAATTAGCATTTGGCGGGTTTTGTATTAAGAACAACTGGCAACGCTCATGTAAATTGTAGAAAAATTGTGAAAAGCAGCCAGGGTTTTCAGATTTATTTTGATGTTTTTTGCCAAATTCAATGTCAAAAATCGCCAAGGCTTATTTTGCGTTTTTGACAACATAAAATTTATTTTAGAACTTTCTCCAATGTTTTCTATAAATCCTAAAAAAATATATTTCTTCTGAATCGCTAAAATTTTCCAAAAATGGGACAAAGTCGCCTTGATATATGTATATTTTTTTGAATAAAAGTAAAATTATTGGTGAACACACAAAAGATACAATAGTTTATAATAATCTAATTAAAGCAGCAAAACGTTTTTTTGTGTTTAGTATTAAATAAATATTGGATATATGTATATCTAACACGCTATACACTTCACCGGCAAGGCAATTCTTACTGTTTTTTTTTTTACAATGTATATTCAAAATATCGTGCGAAGGTACAAAAAGTGCTATTTACATTCATATAATTTATAACTCGTAACAATGAAGGCGAGTTTTAGTAGAGTAAATTATTAAAAAGAACTATTTCAACACAGGCATTATCAGTTGGAATTAAATGCATATAAAGACCGTCAAAGCAAGTTCTTTAAAATGGTAAGTACCTGACGTATCCTTATAGCTATAAGCTTTATGCAAAACCTGATATATATTAGATGGAATACCATCATTGATATAATCTTTCTAAATAACAAACGGTAAATTTGTCCAACAGTCTCAAAACAAGTTTATAGAAAATTAATAGCCAACAAAATCGCCATATATTTTATAAGCCGCCAAAAAGTCGCCATATCGCCAAATCGAAAATTAGGTCGCCAAGAAACTTGACAACCCTGATTGTATTATGAAAATGTGTAAAGCAATGTGGCAATGAGTAAAAGAAATAAGTATATTATAATTGCATAACTTATACAACACGAAAGTATTGTTGTTTCTTTTCAACCAGTTGTCCGGCAAGCAAGTGACCGACTGATTCAAAAGACCCAAGTGAACGATTGAACGAAATCGAACGATGAAACTGAACGGCCGTTCATCGTTCGTCTGACTGATCCGTTCAATTGAACGAGGTCGTTCACGACCGACACAACTCTAAAATGGAGATAGATTTGAAATCAGTAACCTTAAATTGGTAAAAATTTGCAATTAAGTTCCAGGCCGCATAAAAAAAGTTAAATTTTGTTCCCTTGTGTAATACTTACCTTTTATTTGTATCGACGTTGATTGTCTATCCACGATTTTATCTGATCTGGAGTACGACTTTTTAAGATAGAATAATTCTCAATAGCATTGGCGCATTCGGATGAACTCGGAAGTTTGGGCAATTCTTTCAATGATCCAAAAGCAGAGTTTATAGCATCTCTTTCTTCTTGGGTCCATTTTCTTCTTTTTGTTTTGCCGTAAGGAGATGCTTTTATAAAAAAAAAGTAAAAATGTACATAAATATACATATATTTTTGTTATTAAGAATTTTTTTTAATAAACGACATTGAATTAAAAGAAATGTTGAACTTATTCAATTGTAATATGCCCTTATTGTTTCATAAGTACATAGCAATTATAAGCACTAATAATCTACAGATTTTCGATTTCAAAATTTCATATTACTTACTGCCTATTTCTCTAAATGTGAAAGAACTCTTTCTTTTGCACAGCTACATGTAACACAAAAACTCGAAAATTTGTTTTTGTTCTAAATGTATTTGTGCGAAAGAAAGATTTCTTTCGATATCGTAAAATTGGCAGTCAAAGAAAATTTTTAAAATTCCAATTTGAAGTCGAAAATAACTAGCAATTATTTAAATGAATTTAAATGCTTACTGCTTCGCTTTTTTTTCTTAGATGCGGTACTTTCGTTATTTAAGTTGGATTCTTCATCGTCATCTTCAGATGCATTACTGTCCTCATTATCGTCGTCTCCAATTGCCGAGAGTAAAAGCTTAGAAACACGAGTTATTTCTGCAACTGGTACTGGAATCCGATATATACTTTTGTGGATGTCCTTGTGATGACCCATGAAATTCGCGAGCTGATCAATCGACGATTCTTCTATATTGAGTAAAGAAGTATAAGTGGCAATGTGCTTTCTTAAATATGTTCCTCTTAAACTTTCAGGAAGTTCGGCACCACATTCAGTTGAGAATCTTTTTAGTAAAGGACAAGCTCTATAATATTGTTTGCTTAAATTTGAAGATGTTTTTTTCGAAAAAATAAACTCGTTACTCTGTGGTATTCCTGCCTCAGTTCTGTGTTTTATTATTAAATCAATAGCTTTTTTGCAAAGGGGGTCTAGCAGTACGCTGACATTTCTTCCAAGTTTACCCCTCAACGTCAATCGAACATATTGGTTTGCAAACAATACAGATTCCTTTGTCATATTTTGTAGAATGTCACTTTCCATATTGTCGGTTAATTTTTCTTTATTTAAATAGCTGTTAATAGATAATCTCTCGATTTCTCCTGCCCTCCTCCTATTAAATATTTGAATAAGTATTAGAGAAGATTTTACCAATTCTATCCAGTTCTCCAGTTCAAATTCATTTTCTAAAATACATATTGCATCCATCATTTTATTTTTCAAGTACTGGTACAATTTTCTTATGTCTTTTTTGGAAGGTAGTATAAGCTTTTTTTCTCGCTTTTGTGTACATTGGTCATCACTCGCTTTTTTATTGATGGAAATAGGCACCTCCTCTTCCCACAGATCCAAGAAATCTTTTAGCTGTTTTTTTAAATCTTCGGACTCACTTTTAATGTATTCTGACCTTAATCGTGCTCCGCATTTTTTAATTAATGATGTTAAACTATGTGCATTAGCAGGTGTTTTGAACCACATTAAATTTTCATCCCAGTTCGCAACTATACGTAAAGCTTTCACGCATACATCAAATAAAGCAGGTTTGTAAATATGCTTAAGTTCTTTGATAGTACTGTCTAATTCCTGAACCTCGATTAAAAATCTTCCCAACGTTCTAAGACGAGCACGTATCATGTCATGTTGATGATTCAGGGTGTATTTTTCAGTCATCCAGTTGCCCCATTTAATTATCAATTCGTCGTATCTTATAGTTTTAGTAACCTTATCGTTCCTAAGAACAGGAAAAATTTTTGTTCTTAAAACATAATTTGCTGCTGGATGTATGTATTGCGTTAGTTTTCGGCTGTTAACAAAATTATGCCTAGAACCCTTCTCTTTGCCACATTTTTTCATGTGTATCCTTAATGTAGATTTTGCAAAGTAACCTTTGCAGGTTTTACAACATGCGTAATCATCTACGTTATTCTTCCGACAGTGCTGCTGTTGCCTGCTAACTAAAAGTATACCGGTGTTGTGTTTTTCCGACGTGTTATGGAGAAAGTTACCTTCTTTTCTCAGATCTTCAAATATTTGCAACCGTTCTTTTGAATTTATTGGAAACTTCAGTGCCTTTTGGATTTTCTCTTCCGATTCATGTTTCAGAGCAAAATGTCGAGGTAGTTTTGTTTTCAAGGTTTTGCAAAATATACAAAAGTATTTTTTTGTGACATTACTTTTATAAGGCACTTTTACATTGGATACTTTTAAAGGATTTTCCAACATTTCTGCACTAATTTCGTGCGAAGTGTAATTGTTTTTTGTAGTGTTAACGGTTGTATCATATTCGTGGGATGTATTATTGGATGGTTCGTAGACGGAAGTAGTAGTACAGTCCACAGAAGTGTTTGAGTAATCAATTAGTGACAAGGAAGTATTTATAAGTAGTGGATTGTTTGTTGCATTGCTTATTGATGAACGTTCTGGCGATGATAAAATTAAAGACGAAGCGTTGCAAAAATTAGGTTCAGATATTTCCGATGTATTATAATTGGAAGCCGTTATATGTTCAGATGGTGTATCTTTGGATAGTTCATATTCTGAAATAATCGTGCTGTTACCATAAGTTTCAAAGTTATCAATTTGAGGCAAAGTAATTTCAAGTAATGACGTGTTTAGTGTTGAATCCTTGCTTGTTGATGGACGCTCTGGCGAGGATAATATAGAAGCCGATACGTCGGAAATGTCATGGTCAGAGAATATGGATGGTGTTTTTTTGGATGAGATATAGTCTGAGGTACTGTTTATAGAAGTTTTAGAAACGGTTTGAGGCAACTTTAAGGAACTTATAAGCAATGACGGGCTTAATCTATAATATTTTTTTCTTGCAGGAAGTTTTGGTGGTAATAAAAAAGAAGTTGAAACATTGGAAAAATTTTGATCGGAGCAGTCTGCCGTATTGTCTAAATTTCTTATATATGTTGATGTTATCTGTTTAGATGGCAGATTTTCCGAAATGCCGTTTGCAGAATTTGTAGAAATAATTTGAGGCAGCGTTAAGGAGGTACTCTCATCTAATGACGGGTTCAAGATTGAATTCTTGCTTGTTGAAGGACGTTTTGGTGGTGATGAAAAAGAAGTCGAAATATCGGAAAAGTTTTGATCGAAGCAACCTGACGTATTGTCTGAATTTCTTTTATATTTTGATGTTTTCTGTTTGGAATTTTTAGAAACATTTTGAGGCAGCGTCAAGGATTCACTTATAGGCAATGACGGGCTTAATCTAGAATACTTTCTTGTTGCAGGACGTTTTGGTGGTAATAAAAAAGAAGTTGAAACTTTGGAAAAATTTTGATCGGAGCAGTCTGCCGTAATGTCTAAATTTCTTATATATGTTGATGTTATCTGTTTAGATGGCAGATTTTCCGAAATGCCGTTTGCAGAATTTGTAGAAATAATTTGAGGCAGCGTTAAGGAGGTACTCTCATCTAATGACGGGTTCAAGATTGAATTCTTGCTTGTTGAAGGACATTTTGGTGGTGATGAAAAAGAAGTCGAAATATCGGAAAAGTTTTGATCGAAGCAACCTGACGTATTGTCTGAATTTCTTTTATATTTTGATGTTTTCTGTTTGGATGGCATATTGTCTGAAATGCCGTTGGCAGAATTTTTAGAAACATTTTGAGGCAGCGTTAAGGATTCACTTATAGGCAATGACGGGCTTAATCTAGAATACTTTCTTGTTGCAGGACGATTTGGTGGTAATAAAAAAGAAGTTGAAACTTTGGAAAAATTTTGATCGGAGCAGTCTGCCGTAATGTCTAAATTTCTTATATATGTTGATGTTATCTGTTTAGATGGCAGATTTTCCGAAATGCCGTTTGCAGAATTTGTAGAAATAATTTGAGGCAGCGTTAAGGAGGTACTCTCATCTAATGACGGGTTCAAGATTGAATTCTTGCTTGTTGAAGGACATTTTGGTGGTGATGAAAAAGAAGTCGAAATATCGGAAAAGTTTTGATCGAAGCAACCTGACGTATTGTCTGAATTTCTTTTATATTTTGATGTTTTCTGTTTGGATGGCATATTGTCTGAAATGCCGTTGGCAGAATTTTTAGAAACATTTTGAGGCAGCGTTAAGGATTCACTTATAGGCAATGACGGGCTTAATCTAGAATACTTTCTTGTTGCAGGACGATTTGGTGGTAATAAAAAAGAAGTTGAAACTTTGGAAAAATTTTGATCGGAGCAGTCTGCCGTAATGTCTAAATTTCTTATATATGTTGATGTTATCTGTTTAGATGGCAGATTTTCCGAAATGCCGTTTGCAGAATTTGTAGAAATAATTTGAGGCAGCGTTAAGGAGGTACTCTCATCTAATGACGGGTTCAAGATTGAATTCTTGCTTGTTGAAGGACATTTTGGTGGTGATGAAAAAGAAGTCGAAATATCGGAAAAGTTTTGATCGAAGCAACCTGACGTATTGTCTGAATTTCTTTTATATTTTGATGTTTTCTGTTTGGATGGCATATTGTCTGAAATGCCGTTGGCAGAATTTTTAGAAACATTTTGAGGCAGCGTTAAGGATTCACTTATAGGCAATGACGGGCTTAATCTAGAATACTTTCTTGTTGCAGGACGATTTGGTGGTAATAAAAAAGAAGTTGAAACTTTGGAAAAATTTTGATCGGAGCAGTCTGCCGTAATGTCTAAATTTCTTATATATGTTGATGTTATCTGTTTAGATGGCAGATTTTCCGAAATGCCGTTTGCAGAATTTGTAGAAATAATTTGAGGCAGCGTTAAGGAGGTACTCTCATCTAATGACGGGTTCAAGATTGAATTCTTGCTTGTTGAAGGATATTTTGGTGGTGATGAAAAAGAAGTCGAAATATCGGAAAAGTTTTGATCGAAGCAACCTGACGTATTGTCTGAATTTCTTTTATATTTTGATGTTTTCTGTTTGGATGGCATATTGTCTGAAATGCCGTTGGCAGAATTTTTAGAAACATTTTGAGGCAGCGTTAAGGATTTACTTATAGGCAATGACGGGCTTAATCTAGAATACTTTCTTGTTACAGGACGTTTTGGTGGTAATAAAAAAGAAGTTGAAACATTGGAAAAATTTTGATCGGAGCAGTCTGCCGTATTGTCTAGATTTCTTATATATGTTGATGTTATCTGTTTAGATGAGAGATTTTCTGAAATGCCGTTATCTAATGACGGGTTCAAGCATGAATTCTTGCTTGTTGAAGGACTTTGTGTGGATAGTGAAAAAATAATTGAAGTATTTTGTTCGGACTTTAACATTCTTTGTTTTTCTAAAAGACACATTTGTTGGTCATCTGAAACATTATAAAGTTAATGTAAAATATATTTACTAAACGATTTTTAAATTTTTATAATCTTTATATTACAAACTATAAATTAGGCATAAAAGATGAATTTACTTTAATTACTTTAATTTATACGCAAATATCGAATGTGTGTTTTTAAAGAAGCCCTATTTAATTTTTGGGGCATATTTAACTATTTTTAGGGCATATTTCCAGTTTATACTGCATATTTAATTTTATTTTTAGCATATTTCTGGTTTTTTTGCTAACAACCTTATTAACACAAATCAGTTTATGCATATAGAAGGTTTATGCAATAGTATACAACTAGTATGCCGACTCTTAGACAAGTTCATAACTCTTTTGTCACAAGCAGGGACCGTAACAGTTATTCCTTTTTACATAAAAGTCAGATGTTAAGTTAAATAACTTTATTTTTATTTTTTTTTGAACAAAAATAAGTTATTTTTTTATTTTTATTTTTTCGTTCAAAAATAACAGACATTTTATGATTTTGATTTATTCTATCAAAAATAACACTTATTTTTTGATTTTCATTTATTTGAGAAAAAAATAACAATTATTTTTGATAAAAGTTATTCTTTAAAGACATTTCTTTACGTGTTATTATTAGTTAGTTAACTTTAAATATTTATTTTGATGCGCATAAGAAATCCCAATGATGATCACACGTTTAAATAAATATTTATATTATAATCAACTCAATAATTATAGCACGTACAGTTTTTTAAAGAATAACTTTTATTTTTGCTCGAAGAAATAAAAATCAAAAAATAATTGTTATTTTTGTTCAAAACAAAAAAAATCCAAAAATAACTAATTTTTGATTGAAAAAATACAAATCGAAACTTTATAAATCATGATATTTTATCATAGAAAAGTTCATAAGGATCAATATGGTATACCTGAATCAATTTTTCAACACTTACTTCTATATGCTTTTTTTGTTTTACAATTTCAAAATAACTGTTATTTTCGGTCACTGGTAACAAGTTTATAACTCATGTTTGAATTGGTAAGATTTTTTGCTTAGGCATTGGTATTTTAAACTAGAGTTCGAGAAAAAAAACAGTGAAGTACAGAAAGTTACTGTACTATACCGCCATGAATAGAACACATACACATTATATACATACAAGAATACAAATTAATAATTAAAATTTTGTGAATTTATACACAAACAAAATATGGTACAAAACGTTATAAACGGAAACATGTCTAAATGGGTGTTTATAACAGTCGCTCTAAAATAGAGTAAAGAAAAACAAAAGTGCGTTTGTGTTTTGAGAAATTTATTTACAAAAGTCAAAGCATTTATTATAAGGGTAGACATTTTTAAGCGTGGGTGTGTAGGTCATAGTTTTATGTCGTATTGTTTTGATTTTGCTATATTAAATGGCAGAAAAAATAAATTAGAATAAATTTCAATACAGCAGTGTAATTAGTTTTAGCGTTAACAGTGAATTTCACAAAATTGCACGATATTTTTTCTGGCCATATGAATCTAAGTTGGAAGAAAATTTACCGCAATATCTATATCAGTTATGGTTTTAGGCGAATTTGATTATTTTCCCAAAGTGAGGTTTATTTGGTTTTAGGCGCAATAAACTGTTTTCCGACAGTAGGGCTTATATGTGGCCTGGGGTAAATTATGGAGCGATCTTCACAAAATTTACCAGTATGATTTGCAGTTGTATAAGCGAACTTGTGCAAAATTTTATATAATTCCGTGCATTATTCCACGATTTATGTTAGTTTTTGTTTCAAAATTATCAATTTTTTAGGGTGTTGGTTCCACATTTTGGTTCATAGTTCTGATCCTACTGAACCGATGTTGCTGGATTTCAATCCCAAACTACTTAAGACAACTAAAAGCAATTTGAGACCAAGTTTGTTCTTTCCTTTTGCGAATTTCGAAAGTGAGCGTGTTTTCAACAGACGGACATGGTTAAATCGACTTAGAATTACTCAAGGAGCCAGAATATATGTACTTTATGGGGTCTTAGATGTATAATAAAAAAGTTTCACACGGAATGACAAACTTAGTAAGCCCTCATTCAGCACACGTGGTGGTGGAGGGTCTAAAAACAAAATGTTGAAAAGTGTGCACTTTGGAAGTATATAATTTAGGGCATAATTGTGTAAAACGCAACGCAACGTCAACAATTTCATTAAAAGCAAAAGCCAATTCAAAAACATTTTATAATTTTGTTGTTGCTTTCTACAGGAATTCATATTGATTTTTTAAGTTTCGAATTCATTCATTCATGAATTTCTGTTTTTGCTTTTAATGAAATGTTTGTGTTGCGTTGCGTTTTACACAATTAGGCCCTTATCAGTTTTGGGTAAATTATATTATTTAAAAATAAAAAAATTTAATTTAAAATCATCCGTTATTTTGCGCAAATAAAAATTCTTTACAAAATATTTCATTAAATACAACAAATTTTCATACACGAGTATTTTCCAAAATAAATTGCTACAAAAAATTTTTGTTTAGTTGCCTTTAATAACAGCACACATGCGGTACATAACAAATTTTGTAATATTTACGAAAAATAGGACTACAAAATATTATTTTCTTTCATTCAAAATTTTTTTATTTTTCGAATTTATTCTATCAGCTAACTTTCAGTTTTGTATATTATAAAGCTTTTTTGTAATAGTTCTATTCCTTAAATTTTTAGGAATGACTTTATACACTACCAGACTATTATCTTGAATGTTCTTGTTACATTTTACCTTAGCTATCCTTTGGATAGCAATGAAGTATATTGTATGAACAGAAACATTTACAATTATTAGACACCAGCAGAATGTAATGCATTTTCTGGTCCGCTACGGCCTTCGTCAGCATTCTTTGTGTCACACTGAATACCGATACTTTATAAATTGAATGTATTTCTGTTTAATAGAGAAATATTGTATTCCATTTTTTTGTATATCTCTTACTAAATTCTTGCATTTTGCGTTTTCGATTTCCAGAACACCTCAGATAGTTAAATGCACATATAAAAATGATAATCACACAATTAATATGTAGCATCATTAGGTTTGACATGGTGAAACAAGTTTGATTTTCTGATTCAGCGCAGGCAGTACTGCATTTGAGAACGAAGAGATGTTATATTATAAGAGATATTATTATGACATATTATTTATAGTTTTTTATTTCTAATTAGAAGTGGATTAAACTAAAAAATGTACTTCATTCAATTTAACTATAAATTGATTTTAAAAATCCAACTTTTCCTTTATAAATAACGTATATTTTGTTCTCCTTATACTAAATTTTTGAATCATATACATATGTACATATATGCATATTTGTCTCCATATAAGGAATTATTTCAAAAAAACTTCTGTAGCCCGTACTCACAACGTTATACACGGAGCAAGAAGTACATTTTAATTAGTTAATTTCTGAAAAATTTAAATAAGAAGAATGAAAGAGTTGTTCAATTAAGAGTAGTATTGATAGCAGCCCCCGTATTCAATGAACGAAAATGTTGTACAAAGAAGCAGTTATCCTAAAAAAAATAATATATGTATTTAATAAAGCCGTAAAAGTATTAACACAAAATATAGCTAAATAAATTATATTCCAACACTTTATAAAAAATGCTTTTATTCTTTAGATGTAGAAGACAAGTAATTTATTATTTAACACAAAAGGCTTTATAACAGTCTTTTTGATGATATTGATGAAGGACGACTTGGAAGAATGCAATCCTAACAAAAATACAAGATTATTTTAAATAAACGTGGAAAAAATATTTCTATTGTATTATAAACATTCTATATTAATAATGAAGAAATATTCTGGTCCAATAGTAACAAATTCATTATAGGTAAATTCGACTGTATTAAAATGTACATATGTAGATGTATTAACTCATAAGGTTGGAAACGAAACAAATTATGGAAAAATTATATCATAAAAATAATGGCACTCTGCTGGAAGCAAAAAACTAAGGACCTGCAGATGTTACTATTTATTCTTTGAAATTCTTAGCGTATGGGAGTGCAATGGGTTAAGCTGTGAAAAATCAAACAGTCTAATGAAGAAGAAGGTGATAGTCATACTTAATATAGGTTTTGAAATACATAAATACATATATATATGGATTCGGCTTATATTTATTTTACAGCCCTGCTTTTCTTTTTGCTTATGCAATAATTTGCAGTTTGATCACTTATTCCTTTTACTTTTACAATTATCCCGAAAAATCCCGAAAATTTCGGGATCGGGATTTCAAAATCCCGAAGACCAGAATATTTCTACAATAGAAATATTTTTTCCACATTTATTTAAAATAATCTGGTATTTTTGTTAGGATTTCATTCTTCCAAGTCGTCCTTCATCAATATCATCAAAAAGACTGTTATAAAGCCTTTTGTGTTAAATAATAAATTACTTGTCGTCTACATCTTTAGAATAACAGCAATTTTTTATAGTGTTGGAATATAATTTATTAAGCTATATTTTGTCTTAATCCTTTTACGGCTTTATTAAATACTAATATTATTTTTTTTAGGATAACTGCTTCTTTGTACAACATTTTCGTTCACTGAATACGGTGGCTGCTATCAATACTACTCTTAATTGAACAACTCTTTCATTCTTCTTATTTAAATTTTTCAGAAATTAACTAATTAAAATGTACTTCTTGCTCCGTGTATAGTGTTGTAAGTATGGGCGGCAGAAGTTTTTTTTTTTTGAAATAATTCTTTATATGGAGACAAATATGCATATATGTAAATGATTCAAATTTTAGTTTACAAAACTAGTTTATTGTTAAAAAAAATTCAATTGAGAAAATTCATTATAAGGACATCAAAATACCCGTTATTTATAATGGAAAAGTTGGCTTTTTAAAATCAAATTATAATTAAATTGAATGATGTACATTTTTTAGTTTAATTCACTTCTAATCAGAAATAAAAAACTAAAAATAATATGTCATAAAAATATCTCTAATAATATAACAACTCTACGTTCTCAAATGCAGTACTGCCTGCGCTAAATCAGAAAATCAAACTTGTTTCACCATGTCAACGCAAACCTAATGATGCTTCATATTAATTGTGTGATTAATATTTTTATATGTGCATTTAACCATATTTAAATTTATTGTTTAAACGCAGTATTGCATTTATAACCATGTGCATTATCTTTATATTCTATTATACCAGTAATTTAACAAAACTCTTTCATTATTTAATATTTTAAATGTTTGCTTAACTTAATACTATCATGCTTTCGTTGATGATTTCAGAGAATTACAAATTAAAATAACGTAACACACATAACTAAATAAATAACAATAAAAATATTTTTCCATCAAAAAAAATCGGTTATCCCATTTTTATCCTAAATATATAAAATTGCTTTAATATCTCAATTAATTTCCATTTTACATCGTTTTTTTGCTTCTCATGAAAACTGTGATGTTATGTATATTATTCTGCATTTAAGATGACAATATGTGCAGGTCTTTAAGTTTTTTTTATTTGCTTACAAAAAATTCAACACTCACTTTGGCTCATTGCCTTTAACAAAAACAAAATACACACAAAGGCATTTCGTGCTGTGGTCATGCAAACTGTCGAGCAACAACAACATTACTGTCGAGGAGCGTTACGAAAATTTTTTGTTTCCTCATTCTTCATGACTGAAGAAAGGCAAAAATTTATTTTTCCTCACGCTCATTAATGAATTGGCGAAAAATTCATAATTCATTCATGGTTGTGATAAAAAATACACGTTTTAAATTCCTCATTCATGAAAAAATTCATGAATGGTTAAATATGAGCGATCATATATGAATTTTTCGGAACTCTGTTAAAAAATGCTAGTGTACATTTTTTCGTATTTTATGCGAAACCTTGTTAATATGTAGTATAAAGAAGATTCTTATTTTTCCAAAAATCTACTGGCAACACTGATGGAAACCAAAATAGTTTTTAAGTCATCGCCCAGACTTGCAATTTTTGTCAAGTTAAAAAGTGTGCGATTTACAAAACAAAACAGAATTGCAGAGTACATGAAAATGAGCACCCCTCTCCTATCCTCACACCACGATCCGCAATAAACTCAAAAATTGCTGCAACAAATATTGGAAGTCTGAACGATGACTAAAGGACCACACATAACTACATTATTTACTGCACGACATATTTTCAGTGATAAACAATTCTTTTTTCTAACCAATTTTGGTAAAACATTTAAAATTGAGTAAAGGGATTTTCAGACCTAACAAATATTTAACGAAAAAAAATCCAAAAAAAGCGTGACCAATAAATTGATCAAACTTAAGCTTTATCTTTAAAAATTTCTATTGATTTCAACTATTTTCTATTGAACTTTATTTGTAAGAAGATAATTGTAAAATGTCATTTTGAAACTGTTAAATGATGTTTGATCCAGGCAAACGCTTGGCAAAAGCAAATAAAATGAAGCCTATGGATAAGGCTGCCATAAACTATAAACACTATATCCAAATTGTATTTGTGAAAATTTTTGTACATTTTTGAAAATTTGACTTAGAGTGAAATTCTCATGAAAGTGCTCTGTGAGGGATATGGCCACTGTGTCCAAACCCTTCCATCTCAAGGAATCAAACCTATTAGAAAATGAAGCCTATGGATAAGGCTACCATAAACTATAAACACTATATCCAAATTGTATTTGTGAAAATTTTTATACATTTTTGAAAATTTGACTTAGAGTGAAATTCTATTATTCTAAATATGGCCACTGTGTCCAAACCCTTCCATCTCAAGGAATCAAACCAAATTTGAAAATTTGACTTAGCGTGAAATTCTATTATTCTAAATATGGCCACTGTGTCCAAACCCTTCCATCTCAAGGAATCAAACCAAATTTGAAAATTTGACTTAGCGTGAAATTCTGTTATTCTAAATATGGCCACTGTGTCCAAACCCTTCTATCTCAAGGAATCAAACCTATTAGAAAATGAAGCCTATGGATAAGGCTACCATAAACTATAAACACTATATCCAAATTGTATTTGTGAAAATTTTTATACATATTTGAAAATTTGACTTAGCGTGAAATTCTATTATTCTAAATATGGCCACTGTGTCCAAACCCTTCCATCTCAAGGAATCAAACCTATTAGAAAATGAAGCCTATGGATAAGGCTACCATAAACTATAAACACTATGTATATCCAAATTGTATTTGTGAAAATTTTTATACATTTTTGAAAATTTGACTTAGAGTGAAATTCTCATGAAAGTGCTCTGTGAGGGATATGGCCACTGTGTCCAAACCCTTCCATCTCAAGGAATCAAACCTATTAGAAAATGAAGCCTATGGATAAGGCTACCATAAACTATAAACACTATATCCAAATTGTATTTGTGAAAATTTTTATACATATTTGAAAATTTGACTTAGCGTGAAATTCTATTATTCTAAATATGGCCACTGTGTCCAAACCCTTCCATCTCAAGGAATCAAACCTATTAGAAAATGAAGCCTATGGATAAGGCTACCATAAACTATAAACACTATATCCAAATTGTATTTGTGAAAATTTTTATACATATTTGAAAATTTGACTTAGCGTGAAATTCTATTATTCTAAATATGGCCACTGTGTCCAAACCCTTCCATCTCAAGGAATCAAACCTATTAGAAAATGAAGCCTATGGATAAGGCTACCATAAACTATAAACACTATATCCAAATTGTATTTGTGAAAATTTTTATACATTTTTGAAAATTTGACTTAGAGTGAAATTCTATTATTCTAAATATGGCCACTGTGTCCAAACCCTTCCATCTCAAGGAATCAAACCTATTAGAAAATGAAGCCTATGGATAAGGCTACCATAAACTATAAACACTATATCCAAATTGTATTTGTGAAAATTTTTATACATTTTTGAAAATTTGACTTAGAGTGAAATTCTCATGAAAGTGCTCTGTGAGGGATATGGCCACTGTGTCCAAACCCTTCCATCTCAAGGAATCAAACCTATTAGAAAATGAAGCCTATGGATAAGGCTACCATAAACTATAAACACTATATCCAAATTGTATTTGTGAAAATTTTTATACATTTTTGAAAATTTGACTTAGAGTGAAATTCTATTATTCTAAATATGGCCACTGTGTCCAAACCCTTCCATCTCAAGGAATCAAACCTATTAGAAAATGAAGCCTATGGATAAGTCTACCATAAACTATAAACACTATATCCAAATTGTATTTGTGAAAATTTTTATACATATTTGAAAATTTGACTTAGCGTGAAATTCTATTATTCTAAATATGGCCACTGTGTCCAAACCCTTCCATCTCAAGGAATCAAACCTATTAGAAAATGAAGCCTATGGATAAGGCTACCATAAACTATAAACACTATATCCAAATTGTATTTGTGAAAATTTTTATACATATTTGAAAATTTGACTTAGCGTGAAATTCTATTATTCTAAATATGGCCACTGTGTCCAAACCCTTCCATCTCAAGGAATCAAACCTATTAGAAAATGAAGCCTATGGATAAGGCTACCATAAACTATAAACACTATATCCAAATTGTATTTGTGAAAATTTTTATACATTTTTGAAAATTTGACTTAGAGTGAAATTCTATTATTCTAAATATGGCCACTGTGTCCAAACCCTTCCATCTCAAGGAATCAAACCTATTAGAAAATGAAGCCTATGGATAAGGCTACCATAAACTATAAACACTATATCCAAATTGTATTTGTGAAAATTTTTATACATATTTGAAAATTTGACTTAGCGTGAAATTCTATTATTCTAAATATGGCCACTGTGTCCAAACCCTTCCATCTCAAGGAATCAAACCTATTAGAAAATGAAGCCTATGGATAAGGCTACCATAAACTATAAACACTATATCCAAATTGTATTTGTGAAAATTTTTATACATATTTGAAAATTTGACTTAGCGTGAAATTCTATTATTCTAAATATGGCCACTGTGTCCAAACCCTTCCATCTCAAGGAATCAAACCTATTAGAAAATGAAGCCTATGGATAAGGCTACCATAAACTATAAACACTATATCCAAATTGTATTTGTGAAAATTTTTATACATTTTTGAAAATTTGACTTAGAGTGAAATTCTATTATTCTAAATATGGCCACTGTGTCCAAACCCTTCCATCTCAAGGAATCAAACCTATTAGAAAATGAAGCCTATGGATAAGGCTACCATAAACTATAAACACTATATCCAAATTGTATTTGTGAAAATTTTTATACATTTTTGAAAATTTGACTTAGAGTGAAATTCTCATGAAAGTGCTCTGTGAGGGATATGGCCACTGTGGCCAAACCCTTCCATCTCAAGGAATCAAGCCTATTAGAAAATGAAGCCTATGGATAAGGCTACCATAAACTATAAACACTATATCCAAATTGTATTTGTGAAAATTTTTATACATGTTTGAAAATTTGACTTAAAGTGAAATTCTCATGAAAGTGCTCTGTGAGGGATATGGCCACTGTGTCCAAACCCTTCCATCTCAAGGAATCAAACCTATTAGAAAATGAAGCCTATGGATAAGGCTGCCATAAACTATAAACATAATATCCAAATTGTATTTGTGAAAATTTTTATACATTTTTGAAAATTTGACTTAAGGTGAAATTCTGCACCAACGCTGCGTGCAGCAAATTGTCGCAACTTGTTCATTCCAAATTTTAAATAAAACAGTCGTACGTAAAAGAAAAAAATTGTCAAACCTGTTGGAAAGAAAATCAACAATACGATTAGGAAACAGTTTTAAAATAGATAAATACAAAAATAGCAAAGAATTTATTAAGGAAGAAGTTTTCATAGTGAAAGTAAAGTTTTTTAGTGTTAAAGGTGAAGTTTGTAAAGTGAAGATTTGCTTAAACCATTTTATGTTTTTCAATTAATATGCTAAAAAGAAAATATTTGGATTTTTTGTTAAATTATTTTATTTACAAAATGAACATTTTGATGGTATTGAGTGTCCATTGGATGCATTTTTTTATTTTTCTAATAATATTTTGAGGAATGCTAAAATGGAAGTTATTGCTTCCAATAATCGCAATAATTATCGTCTTAAAAAGCGATTGATGTTAATGGTTAGTATTTGATTTGATTACCTTTGAGTAGAAAATTTGGAATAAACAAAAGTGGTTTAATTTTTAAAGGAAAATACAAATTATGTTTTGTGCACGGAAATTGACGGGTTTGCAAATTGGTGCAGAATAAATGGTTATTTAAGTTTGGAACATGAAGTCAAAAATCTTATTTCTGGAAAACAACATTTACAAAAAGGTAACGTTATTTATAAGTCCCAATTCATCTATTTTCATTTGGATGAAGTTTGGACAAAAAAATATTAAAAATAATTGTAGTTTTTATTGCTTTCAAGAAAAATCTTGCATTGAAATTTAAATCTCTTAATATTTGATATAATCTGTGTGTTCTAGGTTTCGAAAAATTCTTTTCTGAAATTCTTTTTCATATTATTCATAAATTAGTGTTCTCAAATCCGCAAGTTTTGTGTATTCGAAGCTTTTGAAAAGTAGTAAAAAACGAGAAAAAGGGCAGAAAAACCAAAAGCTTGTAAATAAATGTGCATAGTTTACCATAGGTTTTGGTATAGTACTTTAACAACAATGCGGTAACTGAAAGTTATAAGCATATTTCTAGTGGTGGTTTTTTTTAATGTTTTGAACGAGTTACACTTACCATTTTCCATAATTAACCAAGCCTCATATTTTCCTCCTTTATTGTGTTTAACCACACATTGGTTGCACAGTTTTTTCAGGACATTTTTGGAATTGACTATCGCAAATTCCTCGTTGTGATATTTCACTAGTGAAAACATCTAAAATAATTAAAGTTTTTTAAAATTTTTAAAAATGTGTTTTAGGCACATTATACTTACTAAACTTATGAGGACCAACAAAAATTAGAGACAATTAGGCGAATATTACTCAGGATGGTTTTGGTGTACCTATTAATAAAAGAAAATTAAGATACCTATGACTGGGAAAGTTCACGTTAAAGGCCATGTCAGATAAAACTTTTGCTTCGCGTTGCGTTACCGATTCGCTTTAACATCTAAGATAAAATATACATACTTATACGAAACATGTCACATAAAGTACTTTCAAAGCAGAGCGAAGCAAAAAGTTAGCCAACTCTCATCTTTTTGCGCGCTTTGACAATTGGCTAGTATAATTTTCTTTTGTTTTTTAATTTGTTTGCCAAATTCAATTCCAAAAAACGGTCCAATTAAATTTTTAACATTTATTTTTATAACAAATAATTAAATTTACAAATTACCAACCGCCTTTTTAAGTAAACAAACAATGCGTGAGTGTTGTCAAAGTTTTCATTGTGTCCTACACCTTTTGCTTTGCATTTTTCTGCCAAAGGTAGAAACGTCACGCAAAGCGACAAATTTGTATCTGACACGGCCTTAAAGGCTAAATACATTGGTAAAATCCACATCAATGATTAAGGTTGTATCCGCTAGAAAGCAGAGCTGTAAACAACTGCAGTCAATTACAATTGCAGTCAAAATGATTTAAACCAGACTGATTTCATTCTTTGATTTCAGATTTGTAATGATTGTAATCCCATACTTTGTGGTTGCAATCGCTTTAAAATAATAACGTTTAGAAATCATTGAATGCAATAAAATTTTAATTAAAATCGTACTATTTAATTAAAAAAAATGCCTGTTCTGAAATCGCTTTAACTCAAGTCACATGTGCCTTTTAAAATCACACGTTTGGTATTTTGGTGCTCAGTTTTTGCGTGTTTCGGTGTGATTTTCAATTGCCGAAAACACGCCGAGAAACACAAAAACCGTACGACTTTCAGAACACAGCCTCATCACACATGTAATTTTAAAAGCACGTGATTTGAAATAACGCCTACTAAATTTGTAACAAAAGAAAACGTTTTTTAACCGTTTTAAGTAAATTTATGTATTTAAAAAACCTGTTCGACTTTGATTCAAAATGGCAGCATACAGGGGTGTTTTGGAAATCGAAAAAGCAAAACGCAAGAATTTTGAAGTTCGTTTTAATACACTCTTAATCCAACTTTTTTATGGAATTCTGATTAATAGAGAAATATTTGTATTATATTGTACTTGTGTTTCTTTTACCACAAAAATCTTATTTAAAAAAACGACTTTTAAATTCTTGCGTTTTGCGTTTTCGATTTCCAGAACACCCCTGATAATCTTTTAGTTGCTTTTTAAGGTAAAATTGGGCATATTGCGTTTTGTATATGTGGCAGTTACCAGTAACATTTTGAGGTTATTGCCATTTTTTCATTCAACAGTAAAATTTTACTGCCTACTAAAAATTTGTTCAGTACAGAGTACAATTTTACTGCAAACTGCTATTCATAATGCAGAATTAATAGCATGCAGTATGTCCAATTTGAACTTAAAATACAATAAAAAGTTTATGCCGCCATTTTGAATTGAACTTGTTTTATCAGTTTTTTCTTTTAATACTTATGTACAGTATGTAACACGTTTTTTTAGTCAAAGCGCCTACTAAATTTATAATTAAAGGAAGCGTTTTTAAATGTTTTAAGTAAGTTTATTTAAAAGTGTTCAAATAAGTTTTATTCAAAATGAAAGCATAATCTTTATATTGCTTTTTAAGGTAAAATTGGGAATTTTGAACTTAAAACACAATAAAAAGTTTATGCCGCCATTTTGAATTTAACTTGTTTGAACACGTTTTTTAATACTTATGTAAAACAAGTTTTTTTAGTCAAAGCACCTTCTAAATTTATAACTAAAGGAAACGTTATTAACTGTTTTGAATAAGTTTATTTAAAAAACGTGTTCAAACAAGTTTGATTCAAAATGGCAGCATAATCTTTGTATTGCTTTTTAAGGTAAAATTGGCAATTTTGAACTTAAAACACAATAAAAAGTTTATGCCGCCATTTTGAATTTAACTTGTTTGAACACGTTTTTTAATACTTATGTAAAACAAGTTTTTTTAGTCAAAGCGCCTACTAAATTTATAACTAAAGGAAACGTTATTAACTGTTTTGAATAAGTTTATTTAAAAAACGTGTTCACACAAGTTTGATTCAAAATGGCAGCATAATCTTTGTATTGCTTTTTAAGGTAAAATTGGGAATTTTGAACTTAAAACACAATAAAAAGTTTATGCCGCCATTTTGAATTTAACTTGTTTGAACACGTTTTTTAATACTTATGTAAAACAAGTTTTTTTAGTCAAAGCACCTACTAAATTTATAACTAAAGGAAACGTTATTAACTGTTTTGAATAAGTTTATTTAAAAAACGTGTTCACACAAGTTTGATTCAAAATGGCAGCATAATCTTTGTATTGCTTTTTAAGGTAAAATTGGGAATTTTGAACTTAAAACACAATAAAAAGTTTATGCCGCCATTTTGAATTTAACTTGTTTGAACACGTTTTTTAATACTTATGTAAAACAAGTTTTTTTAGTCAAAGCGCCTACTAAATTTATAACTAAAGGAAACGTTATTAACTGTTTTGAATAAGTTTATTTAAAAAACGTGTTCACACAAGTTTGATTCAAAATGGCAGCATAATCTTTGTATTGCTTTTTAAGGTAAAATTGGGAATTTTGAACTTAAAACACAATAAAAAGTTTATGCCGCCATTTTGAATTTAACTTGTTTGAACACGTTTTTTAATACTTATTTAAAACAAGTTTTTTTAGTCAATGCGCCTACTAAATTTATAACTAAAGGAAACGTTATTAACTGTTTTGAGTAAGTTTATTTAAAAAACGTGTTCACACAAGTTTGATTCAAAATGGCAGCATAATCTTTGTATTGCTTTTTAAGGTAAAATAGGGAATTTTGAACTTAAAATAAAATAAATAGTTTATGCCGCCATTTTGAATTGAACAAGTTCATGCTATGCCGCCATTTGAAATTTAACTTATTTAAACACGTTTTTTAAACAATCTTATTTCACGAGTTGATAAAATAAATTATCTGCCGTATTCATAAAAAACTAAATTCGATATGAAATCTATTTTAAAAGAAAATTTTTATAGAAATTTAGTTTTAAAATACGTTTGAAATCTATTTTTTTTTTAAGAATGTGGCAGTATTTATGTATATAATTTAATATTAATACAAAATTCAATTTACTTACCTGCCCAAATATTTGATCCTAAGCCCGTCGCAACCGCCAGCCAACTACACTTGTTGCAAACTTTTTCAGACTACTTTTCCTTGAATGCAATGCATTCAGGGTTGTCAGATTCTTGTTCACCTTCATCGCCAAATAGTATGTTAAAAATCGGGAATTTTGTTTTTTTAGATTTTTGGTAAAAAATCGCCAAAAATCTCCACTTAGGACTTTTATATAAAACATATACAAGAGTAAGTGCCTGTTTGTAGAACGCGAGTTTTTTCACAATTTGTTTTTGTTTTAAATGTTAGTTAAACGAGTGACTTTTGCGCTCGCGTTCTACAAACAGGCAATAAGTATTTCTTATTCGCCAATTCATGTTCAAAGAAGAAAAAGGAAGAACCATGTCAATAAAACATGAGCCGTTTGAACACAGAATAACGGCCTGTTTGTAGAACGCGAGAGCAAAAGTGAATCTTTTAACTAACATTTTAAACAAAATTTCAAAATTAGTTTTTGTTTTTAATGTTATTCTGCGTTCTTACGGCTCATGTCGTATTGACATGATTATTCCTTTTTCTTCTTTGAACATGAATTGGTGTGCAAATGATTTATGTCATGCTGACGACATGTTTTTTTTTTTGTGTAGTTTTTAAATAGGAATAAGAAATAAGACAAAAAGCGAATGAGAAAGCAAAGCGTACTGACGGTACATGCAATTGTGTACTCCTTTCTTTTCCCCTCGTCTCTCTCACCTATTAAGTAGCAATCATGTCAATAAAACATGAGCCGTATGAACGCAGACTTAGTTAAACGAATCACTTTTGCGCTCGCGTTTTACAAACAGGCAGTACTAAACCTTTATTAAAATTCTAAAAGAAATATCTTAATACTAATGATTAATTTGCCCAAATTAAATTTTAAAATTGAATTTTGTATGTGCTTGGTTTTTGATAACGTAATAATACCTGGCTTTAATTAAAAAAAAAAAGTTTTTTATATTTAAAATTAGCGCAAAATTATTAGTTGCACTGAAATGACTGAAGACCAAAAAAATTTAAATTTTTTTAAGTCCAACTATTTTTTTTATTAAATTTTTTTAACCTCACTATCACTCATGTTAGTGAGGCTGCTGTTTCAATTCTTCACTCAACATCAACAAAAGATTGCAATAGTTTTGCACTATCGCTAAGTGTGAGTTGAAACTGCAATATTAGTACAATATTAGTAAACAATCGCATTCGTATTGTGATTTTAAAACTTGTTGAAAATTCAAAGAAAAAACTTTACCTGTACCTATAAATATTTTCACATAAATAAGAAAGAAGAATGTAAAAATTGTTTCAAAATTCGCCAAAATATTCGCCAATTTGTTTAAATATTGTCATGTCGCCAAACAGGGTAATAAATCGACACGTTTGACGAGAAATCGGTACTCTGACAACCCTGGATGCGTTTATTTACATTTTACAGTTATTTTTAGTATTGCCATACTAAAAACCACAATTTTGTAGTGTGGCTGGACTATTTAAATATATGAACAGAGATGCTAGATTTGAAAAAGCAAAGCGCGTCGATAATATAACAGAAGTGCTTAGAGGATATTAAAAATATTAAATGAAAATGCTCAAGCTCGAGGAAAGTGTATATAAGTTTTAAGAACAAAAAAAATTTACAAATAAATATTTGCATCAGTTACATTTGTGCACATTGCAGTTTTAGTTTCGTTGGAAATAACATTTTAAACTCGGCGCTAAACGAAACCATTCCGCGTTTTATAGATTAAGTGATTTCGATTATTGTGGCAACAAGTTAAATTAAAAATTTTAATTAATTTTTAAAATTATTTTCACAAAAAAGTTTGTTTTTCAGTTTCTTTTGAAATATATGCACTTAAAACCTTTTTACATATGAGCAATCAAAAACAAAACATACGCATTTTGTTGACAAGGGGCTTAAAAGGTATAGCGTGTAGTATACGATTGTCTGTGCTTGACCTTTTTTAAATAACATACGAATATTTATAACAACGAATTTGTGCGCAGAGTTTTCAGAAAATAAATTGTATATTCCTTTTAACGATATCTGTAATTCAAAAACAGGGCTGTTATCTCATATTATACGGAATATTATAGCTTAAAAATAGAAACTCTTAATAAAAAATTTAAACAAATATATTGTTTATACACATATTAAATTAAGTTTTAAATCAAAGAAACATTATGTAAATATGTAGGTTTACAGTTCCAAAACATACAAATTGTATTTAAAACATTTACATACATACATGCAACCCAATTATGATTAAAAACTCTCGGGGAATTAAATAACTCTAAAAATCATGTAAAACTATTGCCTTTGGTATAGGTGAACACTTTTTTGGAAATATTTTGTAATTTATTGTAAACTAGATGTTTTATTTATGTATCTTTATATACACGTTTTATTGGAAAACATTATAGTATTTTTATTAAGAAAAATTTGTTTTAAATGACATTTCTACCTAGTAACCATAAATATCCACTAGGATAACAAAACGATAGGTATAGAAAAGTCTGACTAACAGCCTTAAATCTTCGAAGATTTGCTTGATTAGCCAATGCTGACCTGCATAGAAATCGTAAAAAATAACGCTTTCGTAGTAAATTAAAGTTTGTCAAGTTTCATAAGATTACAAGTTACACTGCCAAATGTCGTGACAATTGGCCCAAAATTTACCATTAACTGATGCCATAATAGCCAAAATTTTCTGCATCGCTGCATAAAAAACTTCTGACATATAAGTAATGCTTTTACGGCCATTTAACTTTATTTATGCGCAAGTGATGCGCAACAACTGCATTTACTGCATACAAGTAAATTGTATGCAGAATTGAAAAGAAAACAAATTCAATATTTTTATATTTAAGGATAACTAAAACCTATAGCAGGGTTGTTCTATGCAAAATTTTTAGAGTTCAATCTGCATATTTTATAAAAAATATGTACAGAGAATTTGTGCGCATAGTTTTCAGGAGAGCAATTCAAAGTTTATATTATTTTAATCGAAATCTGGAATACATTAACTAGTTTTATTTAATATGTACATTTTTTATAAAGGTACTTTCTCCAATAAAGTTAATAGATAAAAAAAAGTAAAATTAACAAAAATAAAACCAACTTATTAATAAAATTAAAATACTATATAGTTTTTAGTAAAATGAGCATTGTAATAAGTATTCGGCAACTCTGTTTTTTTATATTTCTCTGGCAACATTGTATTGATTTACTTTAAGTACATCATAAATACAACTCTACAACAAAGCACACATGGAATCAGAATTGCCATATTTAACGATTTATCGTCATTTTGACGATGAATTCTTCAGAAATTAACAAAGAGCCGACTTGCTGATCTTTTTCTAAAAAGTGACGAATTTATTCAGTCTCAAAAAAAGTAAACTTAAAATGTTTTTATATGTTTAGCTACTGCTTTTAGAACACGAGCTCGAAAACAAAATTTCAAAATTGGTTTATGTTTTAAATGAAATTTTAATGAGCGAGTTTTGCACTCGCATTCTAAAAGCACGCAGTAGATATTAAGCATCACAAAAATTTTTTTGTTTAAAAAATACAACTTAAATTTTTATGTTTTTCTTTTCCCTAAAAAAATTATGGGGAAAAGCCAAATTCAAAGCAAACAATTTTCACTTTTAATTCACGATAGGTGTTTTTTATTTTTAAATTTTGCGCAAAATTGTTAGTTGCACTCAAATGACTGAAGACCAAAAAAGTTGCAATTTTTTTAAGTCAAACTATTTTTTTTATTACAACATTTTTTTTAACCTCACTATCACTCATGTTAGTGAGGCTGCTAATTTTAAATTCATCACTCAACATCAACAAAACGATTACAATAGTTTTGCACTCCCGCTAAGTGTGAGTTGAAACTGCAATATTAGTACAATATTAGTAAACAATCGCATTCGTATTGTGATTTTAAAATTTGTTGAAAATTCAAAGAAAAAACTTTACCTGTAAATATTTTCACATAAATAAGAAAGAAGAATGTAAAAATTGTTTCAGAATTCGCCAAAATATTCGCCAATTTGTTTAAATATTGTCAAGTCGCCAAACAGGGTATTAAGTCGACACGTTAGGCGAGAAATCGCTACTCTGACAACCCTGGATGCATTTATTTACATTTTACAGTTATTTTTAGTATTGCCATACTAAAAAGCACAATTTTGTGGTGTGGCTGGACTATTTAAATATATGAACAGAGATGCTAGATTTGAAAAACAAAGCGCGTCGATAATATAACGGAAGTGCTAATGGCTAGTTTACATGGTAATACAATGTATTACGACTTTGTAGAATCGAAATATTGTGAAATTCTCTCCGTGTTTTAAATAAAAAAAATTTAAATCTGTTGTAAGTATTTGTCATGTTTACACGGATGGTAGAAGTAAAAGCAAAGTAACTATATTAAACAGCTGCGTTAATAACAAAAAAGCAGATGGGTGCAGTTTTACAATATTTACAAAAACCACATGAAAATTTCCTGAGTTGATTGTTGTTGTTTTTGTAATTTTATAAAAATGTTACCACCTTCAATATATTCTGTTAAAATGCGACTCTGGTGTGATGAGAATACATAAGTTTCTAAAATGGCTTAGAAAATGAATATTTACCGACCGCTTGTCAAATTTTGTATCCGTATTCTCTCTTACTCAATGCATTTTACTTTTACATGATAAGATTTTTCTAATTCTACATCATTTTTTGACATGTAGTAATACATTGTATTACCGTGTAAACTAGCCTTAAGAGGATATTAAAAATATTAAATGAAAATGCTCAAGCTCGAGGAAAGTGTATATAAGTTTTAAGAACAAAAAAAATTTACAAATAAATATTTGCATCAGTTACATTTGTGCACATTGCAGTTTTAGTTTCGTTGGAAATAACATTTTAAACTCGGCGCTAAACGAAACCATTCCGCGTTTTATAGATTAAGTGATTTCGATTATTGTGGCAACAAGTTAAATTAAAAATTTTAATTAATTTTTAAAATTATTTTCACAAAAAAGTTTGTTTTTCAGTTTCTTTTGAAATATATGCACTTAAAACCTTTTTACATATGAGCAATCAAAAACAAGACATACGCAGTTTGTTGACAAGGGGCTTAAAAGGTATAGCGTGTAGTATACGATTGTCTGTGCTTGACCTTTTTTATATAACATACGAATATTTATAACAACGAAGTTGTGCGCCGAATTTTCATAAAAAAAATTGTATATTCCTTTTTACGAAACCTGTAATAATGCAAATTTTTACTTCATTCTATCCCTTTAAATTAAATTGTCAACGAAAATTGATTGAAATTAACTGATGCCATAATAGCCAAAATTTTCTGCATCGCTGCATAAAAAACTTCTGACATATAAGTAATGTTTTTACGACCATTTAACTTTATTTATGCGCAAGTGATACGCAACAACTGCATTTACGAAAAACCGATCCGAATTTGTATGTACCACAACAAGTAAATTGTATGCAGAATTGAAGAGAACAAATTCAATATTTTTGTATATTTAAGGATATGCAAAATTTTATAAAATATATATACAGAGAATTTGTGCGCACAATTTTCCGAAGAGAAATTGAAAGTTTATATTACTTTTAACGAAATCTGGAATACATTAACTAGTTTTATTTAATATGTACATTTTTTATAAAGGTACTTTCTCCAATAAAGTTAATAGATAAAAAAAGTAAAATTAACAAAAAGCAAAACAACTTATTAATAAAATTAAAATACTATATAGTTCTTAATAAAATGAGCATTGTAATAAGTATTCGGCAACTCTGTTTTTTTATATTTCTCTGGCAACATTGTATTGATTTACTTTAAGCACATCATAAATGCAACTCTACAACAAAGCACACATGGAATCAGAATTGCCATATTTAACGATTTATCGTCATTTTGACGATTAATTCTTCCGAAATTGACAAAGAGCCAATTTGCTGATCTTTTTCTAAAAAGTGACGATTTTATTCAGTCTCTAAAAAAGTAAACTTAAAATGTTTTTATATGTTTAAAACACGAGCTCGAAAACAAAATTTTAAAATTGGTTGATGTTTTAAATGAAATTTTAATGAGAGAGTTTTGAACTCGTATTCTAAAAAACACGCAGTAGATATTAAGCAGCACAGAAAAAAATTTTGTAAAGAAGACAGCTTAAATTTTTTTGTTTTTGTTTTCCCTAAAAAATTATGGTGAAAAACCAAATTCAAAGGAAACAATTTTCACTTTTAATTCACGATAGGCGTGATTATGCATTTCTTAATATAATCAAAACGGTGTCTAATCTTTTGTACCCGTCAGCAGTGTATTAAATCGTACCAAAACATTAAATTCGAGTAGGGGGACCATGTGAAATATTGGACCGACTTGGCTCTTCTTTAACATTTACATAATACTCCTTATATATAAAAAATGTGGGTCATAAGGGCGCTTTTCTGCCAAATTCTGGAGAAAAAATTTAGCTATTTGTCAACAACTCGGTAATTTATGAACCGATATTGTTAAATTTCCCTATTAGCATTCTACTAAAATTATTTCAGGCAAAAATCAGAAAATAAAGCCCATATATTATAAGAAGACATATGAAAATTAAGGTTAATAGGTAAAAATTGGAAATTTTTGGGTAAAAATTAAAAGCAATCGTGGTCTTTTGCTAATAACTCAGCCACTTGTCGAGCGATCTACTTAAGTTTTAATAGCATATTATTCCGGACTATATATGATATAAAAATATAAGAGCCTAAATAGTTACCATAATATATGGAGTATTCGGAAAATCCATTTCAAACAAAACTTTATTGGGTATATGAATTATAGTGTAGAAGTTCAAACGGAATGATAGACTTATATAAAATCGAACTTATATAATTTGATTTTGATCTCGGTATACGTATGTTAATTAAAAAAGTAACTACACAGCTAACTTAGGCTGTTTGATTATATAACTCCTAAAATAATCTTCTTTTGATTGTCTGATGAGAAACAATAGCCAAAACTTTTCCTTTTTTAAATATTACTTTTTATAAATTTTCTGAGACGTTCATTGTTTAATCTTGAAATGTTTAACATGTAAGTCTTAAGAAAATCTATAAATGATTATTTCCAGAGTAAAAAACAACAATGTTACACTTCGTTGATCTTTCGTCAAACCATTTCTGACTCTCTGTATTAACCATATTTTTTACTATTATACGGCGAGCATTTCACGAGTTGTAAGATAATATCTACGTGAGTCTTATACTATTTTTGACTCGTTAGATAATCTTAATCCATATCTCAAACGATTCCCTCTACGATTAAAGTAAGCGGCTTTCGCTGTGTTATGGAAGAATCTGATAGAGAAATCAGCTCATGTTACAGTTTCTCCCGTGTGAAGAATCTTCTACGAGTAAAAAATGGACTCGTCGATGATAAAAAACGCTCTTCATGGGACTCCCAATGGATTTTTACACGATTGAAAATGCTAGCTTGGTATGAAGTTATTATGTTTTTGTTTGATTGTTGTGTTTTATAAAAAGACTAAATTTTAAGTTGTCCGATATTTTAATATGAAAAAGACGGTTTTCTTATTTTTTCTCAGGAAATTGACGATTTTTTCACAAATATATCTGGCAGCCCTGCATGGAATATTCATGCTGTAATAATTTTTATTGACAAATAGTAAATTTTTCGTTGTCCGACTCTTTAAATCACGTTTTCTTTCAAACGACATAGAAAAAATTACCGATATTAGTGTGAAACTATTTCCAAACTGTTTTAAGCACTTTTTAATTAAAATCCCGTAAAATTGATTCAGTAGGAAGATTATTATGAATCCAAATGTGGACCAAGACAATTTTATGAGAGAATTACCAAGCTGTAAAATTTTGTAAAGATCAGTACATTATTTACCTAAGTCCCCATATAAAGCCTACTCTAAGAAAACTGCTAGTACGACTTAAACCGTAGCAAATAATGCTTGTAATATTTGGTCACAGTTTCAAAGGACAATAAATCACATAGCCAAATTTTGTTAAGGTCCGTCCATAATAAACCATAGGCCCCATATAAAACCAACTCAGAAAAAAGATTAGTACGCCTGTAACCGTAACGATTAACGCTACTGTAATTAAATTTGGACTAGAAATCACACTTTAAAATTTTGTGAAGATCGGTGCATGATTAACCATATGCCCCATATTAGCCTACCCTCGGAAAACAATTAAGTTCGCCTATAACCGTAACAAATAATGCCACTGCTATCAAATTTGGTATGGGTACGTTCGTAAATGCATCACTGCGCTGCATCAGTGATTTCAAATGTTTATATATATTTCAATAAAGTATATGCGGACCAAAAATTGACAAATGCTCCACAAAAATAATAGTCACACAATAACAAAAATTATAATTACTTTTTTATCTGCAATAAAAAAAGTTTGCTTTTCTGATGCAGCGTAGTGATGCATTTACAAACGCACCCTATGTCTCGGTTTTTTAGAACAAGTAGTTAGTTTGACAAATTTTATAAAGAGCGGTTAATAATTCAATGTAGGCGCCATATAGAGCCTTCTCGGAATACAATTTAGTATACGTAAAATTAGTACGACTTAAACCGTAGCAAATAATGCTTGTAATATTTGGTCACAGTTTCAAAGGACAATAAATCACAGCCAAATTTTGTTAAGGTCCGTCCATAATAAACCATAGGCCCCATATAAAACCAACTCAGAAAAAAGATTAGTACGCCTGTAACCGTAACGATTAACGCTACTGTAATTAAATTTGGACTAGAAATCACACTTTAAAATTTTGTGAAGATCGGTGCATGATTAACCATATGCCCCATATAAGCCTACCCTCGGAAAACAATTAAGTTCGACTATAACCGTAACAAATAATGCCACTGCTATCAAATTTGTATGGGTACGTTCGTAAATGCATCACTGCGCTGCATCAGTGATTTCAAATGTTTATATATATTTCAATAAAGTAGATGCGGACCAAAAATTGACAAATGCTCCACAAAAATAATAGTCACACAATAACAAAAATTATAATTACTTTTTTATCTGCAATAAAAAAGTTTGCTTTTCTGATGCAGCGTAGTGATGCATTTACAAACGCACCCTATGTCTCGGTTTTTTAGAACAAGTAGTTAGTTTGACAAATTTTATAAAGAGCGGTTAATGATTCAATGTAGGCGCCATATAGAGCCTTCTCGGAATACAATTTAGTATACGTAAAATTAGTACGACTTAAACCGTAGCAAATAATGCTTGTAATATTTGGTCACAGTTTCAAAGGACAATAAATCACATAGCCAAATTTTGTTAAGGTCCGTCCATAATAAACCATAGGCCCCATATAAAACCAACTCTCAGAAAAAAGATTAGTACGCCTGTAACCGTAACGATTAACGCTACTGTAATTAAATTTGGACTAGAAATCACACTTTAAAATTTTGTGAAGATCGGTGCATGATTAACCATATGCCCCATATAAGCCTACCCTCGGAAAACAATTAAGTTCGCCTATAACCGTAACAAATAATGCCACTGCTATCAAATTTGGTATGGGTACGTTCGTAAATGCATCACTGAGCTGCATCAGTGATTTCAAATGTTTATACATATATATTTCAATAAAGTAGATGCGGACCAAAAATTGACAAATGCTCCACAAAAATAATAGTCACACTATAAAAAAAATTATAGTTACTTTTTTATCTGCAATAAAAAAGTTTGCTTTTCTGTTGCAGCGCAGTGATGCATTTACGAACGCACCCAAACCGTCAATTTTTTCTTTCTTACATTCCCCTACAATTGGCTGGGTTTTTTCCAACACGAATTGTAGTTGTAAGAGGATAAAATGAAAAAAACAAAATTAAAAAAAAAATTATAGTTACTTTTTTATCTGCAATAAAAAGTTTGCTTTTCTGATGCAGCGTAGTGATGCATTTACGAACGCACCCTATGTCTCGGTTTTTTAGAACAAGTAGTTAGTTTGACAAATTTTATAAAGAGCGGTTAATAATTCAATGTAGGCGCCATATAGAGCCTTCACGGAATACAATTTAGTATACGTAAAATTGTAACAAATAATGCTATTATAATAATATTAGGTATTTTACAGTTTTATAGGGCAACAAATCACAATGTAAAATATCGTGAAGATTGGTCCATATAAAACCATAGGCCCCATATGAAGCCCTCTCTCGGAAAACAGTTTTAGTACAACTTAAACCGTAACAAATAATGCTATTGTATGTAATAATATTTGGTACTGCACATATTTATTGAACGGGAATCATTTGAATGCGCCGTAAACCATAACGAATAGTGTTATTGTAGTAGAATTCGGACTGTCATAGTTTTATACACTAGAAAATTTTCTGAAAATTGGTTCAAAATTTACCATAGGCCCCATATAATGGCCACTCTGGGAAATTATTCAAATACGCCTAAAATTGTAGCAGATATAGATATTGTGAAAAAATTGGGCCCAATTTTGCTTCATACGTCCAGAAATAGTACCATGACATTTTGTTTGCATTAAGCATGCTTCTGAAACCCACTTTAGAACTATATCGAACTTTGTTCTAATTTTCATTTTTTATACCAAGCTTAAATGATTACGAATCATGATATTTTACTCACATTAGTTCAAATTATGTTTTATATGACGAGGACTAAAAGCATACAATTTAACATAGGTCTAAATCGTAACCAATTTTAATACTAACTTCCGTTTTTCTAACGATTAATTAATAATTTATAAGTCCCATATAGGGCCCAATCCTGAAATATTTTAACTGTCGGTGCAGGATATCAAAGATTCGGCATAGCCGAATATAGCACTCTTCAAATTTTTCGAAAATTTCATCTGTTGGTCTTATTGAATTCCATTATCAATTTTTATTAGGCGCTCAATTTACAGATTTTTTCATACATCAACAATCTGCGTAATTTTTTTCTCTTTATTATGGACAACCCGCTAAACTTCAAATTTTTCGAGAATAACATCTGTGGGCCCTAATAGAACTGGTTGCGTGCTATCGAATTCTATATTCAGATTTTATAAACCGCTAAATTAATAAATGTAGGTGTTTTCATAAAGCAACATATCTCCCTAATTTTTGTTTTTTTTTCTCTTTAATATGGATGCACTAAACATCCAATATTTTGAAAATTAAATCTGTGAATTTGAATAGCAATAGTTACATGCTATCGAATTGGGAACAAATCTAGTTTACCGATGTAAAGATAAGAAGAAAAAATTAAATAAAAAAATTGGCGCAAACGCTTACTTTTCGAGTTATGGACGTTTAAAATTTTCATATAAATGCGATTTTCCACAACAATTCTAAACGTATATGGCCAATATTGGTATCATTTTAAAGCTCTTAAACAGATTTTTCTGAATATACAAGATTTATTTCAAAATTTTCAACTCTTAAGCTCACATTACAGTTTTTTTTTTCATTGTACGTCGAAATTTTACGGAAGTGCACTAAGAAAGAATTTAGTTTATTAAAATAAAAGTGTGATACAAATTTTATAAAATAACAAAACACCAGCATCGCAAAAAAAACTTCTCTGCATAGACAGCCTTTGGCCGGACGCAAGGATCTACTTCTCTATGGTATAACAAACACCGGCTTCGCTTAATAATGCTTCTGGAGTAGCCGGCCTTTGACCGGGCGAAAGGATATTCTCCCCTATGGTATAACAAATACCGGCTTCGCAATCTAAAGATCTTCTGCATTGCCGGCCTTCGGCCGGGCGCACAGCTTTTCTCATCCATAGTATAACGAGCACTGGCTTCGCTAACTAAAGCTGCTCTGCATAGCCGGCCTTTGCTCAGGGGCAAGGATTCTCTGCTCATTAGTATAACATAAACATAAAGAAGGTTCTACTTTTATTTTAATAAAAACTCTTAAATAAATTATATTTTTTTCTTTTAATGAAATTCTTTATTAAAACTGAAAAATATCTTTATTTTTTTTGTTTTTAAAAAACTAGACTTGTTTTTATATTCAACTTCAATACTTTTATACGATTAAACAAAATGTATGTAATTTGCACATACACCACAACCAAAACACGATACCAAAAAAAATCAGATGTTGTAGCTTTGGTACCTGTTTGAACTTTATAAAAAATTAACAAACTTCATGGGCAATTACATAAAATATGACGGCGGCAGTAAAAAATGGGGAAATATGTGTGTCATCTGGCAACCGTGATATAAAGTATTATATGCAGTAACGACTTCAAATTATATAATCGGCAGTTTCGTGACTGCGAAATCTCTGAAAACTACTTAAAATGAAATAATTTTCCCAATATAAAAAGTAAAATAAAAATATCGGGGTACCGGCCCATATTTTCACTAAATTTAACGAATTGCATTTAAAAAAGTAGCACTTTTTTGCGACCGCATATAATATACTGTGCATATATATATACATATATATATATATGCACAGCTGATACTTTGCATACACGTTATATATGCACCTCATACTATGAGGACTTTTGCATACTATGAAGCCTGTCCTCAAAATTTTATATTCCTTGCGGCTAATGTAAGGACATCGTAGATTGAGGACATTTTTAACGGAGATTTTTTTTTGGTTGAATTTATTCCGCTGTGCATATATATTGATCTAATATGATAAAAAGTTCGATATATGCGCTTTAAATGTATTAATTTAACATTTTTATCTAAATTTAGATCTGTATTGTTGCCATCGTTCTTTACAAAAATGTTATTTTTTGAAGCTGTGAAATCTTTGTACATGTGCGACTTTGAAGTTAGCAGTTTGGCTTCATATTATACAGTATATTGATACTGCCTATGCTTCTTGCAAGAGTGAAAGAATCAAATATATTCTTATACTCGTGCATGTCCAAAACAAATTTATATTAGGTGGCAGCGAATTTGACAGTTCAAACCGATAGTATGTCTTGGTTTTACAATGCTTTATTAGAAATGTTTGACATTTCAAACTGTAGGCGCTAACAATCCAATACAAAAAAACTGCTGTTTTTGTTGTAGTATTTTCTGCCTACATGTGTATAAACACATCTTGAATACGACATTTGCAATTTGATTTAATTTTTTGTTTGTTTAATGAAACTTAGTATTAATGTTTTTAAAAATTATACTTTTGAAGCCGTATTTATAAAAAATATTTCTGGTTTATACAACGAATTCTGAATGAAAATTTGTTTAATAAAACTCTTATAAATTATAAATATTTTTGGAATAAAAAAAAGTTGCATTTTACCAGCGTTGCCATTATGAAAAACTTTTCCTTTTTTTGGCAGGTTAATTTAAGAAGTTTTAAAATAATATAAAGTTTTTATAAATGTACTGCCGTATTCATAAAAATTACAGTGGATTTGAGTTATATTGTAAGAAAGATTTGTATGAAAATTTTGCCTTAAAACACATTTCATATTATTTTATTTTTTACGAATATGTAATTTAATTTGCTGTATATTAGATGAAAATATTAAGTGTTGATTTTTTGCTACTAACAGATCTTTGTTATTGCAAGGTTGTTTAATTTTGTGTACCCGTTTAATACTACATACCTTATTTGAGGGTTACACGATCAGGTTTTGTGTTTCAAGTGTTAATACACTCACACTGGTTTACCTTTTTAAAAATTGACCCGAACTTGCTTTTAAAATTCTATTTCAAGTTGAGTGTTTCAATTTACATTCAAGAACACAGCTGATTACAAGTTTAGTGAGCAAATTTATCGTGTGTCTCTATAAATTGTTTTTTGGATGGCATCCTGAAGGTAAATTTCTTTCAATTTTTGTAAATTTAATTAAAGTATCTGAAGATGGTAAATTGGACTTTAGAGTTAATTGTTCAAAGTTTTATGCTGCATTTTTTAATGTTCTGTAAAAATGTTCGATTTTAATAACGAGCTTCTAAAACCCATTGAAGCTTTTGCACCTTTTACGGCCTTTTTCACAATCTATGATCAAATGTTAATTGAAACATTTTGAATTGAATTGAAATATATTTTTTTATTTCATTTTCTTATATCCTTTATGTGATTTTTTTGACCGCTTAAAATTGGCAAACGTCTAGGCCAAATTGGATATTTTTTTTTGTGTGGTTGTTTCTAATAGCTACGCAAAGGCTTAGGAATAAAGAAAAGTCGACAAAACTGGGTAAAATATCCAACTTTTGGATACTTTCTGTAAACACGTTTTTTTCAAAACACTTTTGCTTAAAATTTAAACGTATATTCTTTACGATTAAGGCAGCAAACAAATAAGCACAGATTACCCACAGATATGTCACGAGACGGAAGATTTGTTGTCTCTTTCTTAGAAAGCTGCCCTTTTTCATTTCTTTTTGAGCCATAATTTATGCCGCAATACAATGAACAAAAATTTACGAGCTGGCCTAAGCAACCAGCGAAATGCGCATAGGAACTAGCTTTCCCACAACAATAAATTTCAGTATTTTCATTTAAAAAAATTGGGATTATTAGCACATCATTAATAAATGAATTAATTAATAAAAATTTATTTAGTTGAGATTTATTTGCAAAACTGTTCTAAAAATTAACTTTTAAGCATATCGCAACACTAGTTAATAATATTTAAGTAAGTAAATAACATTATAAAACAAAAAAATAATACTAAATAAATTTTTTGGCACAAAATATAACATTTGTTGAACTAATGCTTTTGTTAAACGTGGTTTGTGTTTTGTTATTTTTGTGTTGATTTTAGCGGCCTGTTTTTACACATTGCCACTTCACTACAAAAAAACGCTTTTTGTCTGTTTCTTCGAAAGCTGCCATCGCACCTGATTTATGCCTTTTTCACACGTCACTTTTTACATATACATATGTGTGTAATCTGTGCAAATAAGTACGTCGTAAGAACGTAGGATGTACGAGCGTACATTTCTTAAAACGCAATCTATTTACTCACAATTCCGTCGAAAAACGTGCTTAGTTTTCTTTTGAAAATAATCTTAGAAAAATCCAAATTTATTAAAATTTTTGTTTAATTTTTCCTTAATTTATTTTGTTTTTTTCAGTTTGAAAACACAAAAATAATGTACAGCCAGTTCATCGATTTCGAACGTTAACGTTCGCATAGAAAATTACATTTAAAACAGCAACAACATTTTAAAATTTGTTTTTGTTTTAAATGTTATTTTTTATGCGAACGTTAACGTTCGAAATCGTTGAACAGGCAGGTAATTTAAATTTTAAATTTTTCTTTTTCTACGGCAATTCGGTCGCAACCGTCGTATTAAGTAGAATAAAGGCCTCATTACTCTTACGTAAAAGTTGCGGATACGTAAATGTTGCGGACGACTTCAAAGGTTGGTAGTTATTAAAAATACATAAACGTGTCATATGGTGTTGAAGTGTGTTCAAAATAACAAATAATATAGTAATGATGATAGTTATTTAATAGAAATTCTTTTTTTTGCAACAAAAAGATAATTTTTTCTTCATCCATGTATATATGTATGTAAATTGTAAATTCTTTTTGTTCTGAGTATGCACTTAGTATTGCTTATTGCAAACGTTCTTGTATGAAAGCGCCAATACGTAAAGATATCGGCGCTCTAGTAAAAAAAAGTAGAAGACATTATACATGTATATAAATATACAGCATTAAAAAGTGCTTTGAAAATAAAAATTTTTGATATCGTTTTTTTGCGCCCAAGGATCTAGTTTAGGAGTTATGGACCTTAAAATGTTTTAAGTCGTAATGCAAATATATTTAAGTACAAACTTGATACAAATATATGTATCAGTAAAAACGCTTCTAAATACCGCATTTATCTATTAGGGTGAGTCGAATATTCGGATTCTCATTTGCGACCTATTTGCATTTGCTAAAATGTTTGCGAATATTTAAGCCGAATATCTAATGATTTAATGAGTTTAGCTGCCATTCGGATTTTATGGCCTATTGAAAATTTTAGCTAAAACTCGATTTTTTCGAAGAACATGCAACTTTTTCAGAAACCAATTACAGGTTAGTTCTCATAATTACTGCTATAGACTAGGAGCAAAAAGTGTGTAACAAGCAAACGCGAAAAAACTGCAGCAAATGCCATAAAATTGCTAAAATGTCGAAAAATTTTAATTTGAATTAATATTTTTTTTCAACATTTTTGGGCCACAGCAGCCAAACTATGGACAATTAATAGAAGTAAATCAGAAAAAATAATCTTTCCATATTTTTTTTTTATCTTTTTTAGCTGCATTAACATCGAAGATTCAAAATATTTGTGAAAAATTAATATTAATAAATTTACGCTTTTACGTTTTGCTACATATGTATTTCATAAATTTTCGATATAAAATACAGCTGGAAAATGTGGAAAATGCATTCCGCAGTAGTTATATATAATCTGAGGAATTGTGTATTAGATTAAAATCATATTTTTTTTCTGAATATTACTTGACTGAATTTCCCACGATTTGGCAGCTACGGGCCAAAAGTGGTGCAAAAAGATAAAAAATTAAAGTTTTTCGACCTTTTAGCAATGTGTGGCATTAAATGCATTTTGTTGTACTTTTTTTCTAATAATCTATAGCTACAATTGTGGCTTCACGAGATATAGACATGAACAAAATAACATAAAAACTAGCAAAACTCAGAGAGGGTTTCATACTTCGAGAAATTCCACACGAGAAAGAGATTGAACTCGATGACTCAAAAAATTTGAGCTATGAGCCAAAAATGGTGAAAAATGTTTAAAAATTTAATATTTGAGCAATTTTAATGCACTAAACGCAGTTTTTCGGGTTAGTTTGTTTTAAGCTTTCCGTCATCCAGTTTATAGCTTAGATTGTGGCGAAGACAAGAAAACAATATTCTTATTGGTTTCCGAGATGAAGAATATGTAAGGAGTGTATAAGAAAACCCTTGATACTTTTTTTATTAATAATAAAATATAAGAAGAATAAAGAAGAAAAAGTGCTTAAAATAGTAAAAAGTAAAATTAAACAACGTTGCAATAATAAAGGACAGATACAATATAAGATCGCATTATTATATAAATACATCACTAAATGTTTTTATCCAATATACTAAAAATTTTGGATTATATATTTATAAAAATCTTTATAAAAATTGTAAACATTTTAAAATCTTTCAAAAATATGGAAAATATGACAAATGGTAACGCTGACAAGTGTAACTCTGTGTGTTTCTTTCTACACTGCTGCCAATTTAGCTATTTTCTCGTTCAATCCTGCGATTTTTGATCAAATTTTACAAATAAAACTTTTTAGCGTTTTATCGCTAAAGTTTTTAATAGATCAAAAGTTTTATTTCTAAATAGGTAATTTTTACCGATTTATCGCTAAATTTGCTTATTATTTAAAAATAATAATTTGTTTATTAAATATTATATTGTATTTTATTCGACCTTTATAATATATAAATAAGAGAACTTATCTTGAGCTCGAAGTCTTTTTAATTATTATTATTTATACGGGCTAATAAAATGGTACGCATTATCAACCCGCATGGCTTATAAAAA
This sequence comes from Pollenia amentaria, assembly GCA_943735925.1. Lineage (NCBI taxonomy): Eukaryota > Metazoa > Arthropoda > Insecta > Diptera > Polleniidae > Pollenia > Pollenia amentaria. Next base: position 231,265,518 of record OX031009.1, on the reverse strand, counting down.
GTATATTATTTATTCGCTCCTTTTATATAAAATAATTAGTGGTGCGGCGAATATTCGGATTCGTATTTGCGAACTACTCGCTGATTATTGCTGTTTGCATTATATTCGCTAAAATGTATGCGAGAATTTCAAACGGATATATAAGGATGACAATATCAATAACATCTCAAAACTTTTTAATAAAATAAATTGTAACAAACGTCAAAAATACATATCAAAAAGATTTATCAAGCTGATTTTGTGCATTTGTCTTAACTACTCTTATATCCCAGTCCATATTATGAAGCATTTGCTGCAAAACATTTGAGTTTGATGATAAAAGGAGAAAGACGAATGGAAAAGTGTACTTTATTTCATGAACAAGCAATTTTTGTGAGTTTGTTATAAATTTTAATATTTTTTTGTGCATCCTTTCAGCCAGTATTGTGAAAGAGCTAAGTTAAATTTTATGTAATTCATCCTGAAGAGATATTAACCCCATTGCAAATTTGTAAAGTTATATCGACAGGAAAATGCCCACCACACTATAAATTGCAATGAGCACAAAAAAAAAGCTCTTCAGGAAGAATTACATAAAATGTAACCTAGCTTTTGCAAAATACTGGTTAAAAGTATGCCGAATATATTGAAAATAGTTAAAATATAAAGGGAAAAACAAAAAATATTGATATATATAAAAGGCAAAAAAATTCTTTAAACTTTAAAGTAGTCACGGAGTTTGACTTTGGCCTTGAAATACGCATTATTTTATGTTTTTGTTTTATAGCCATCTTAATAGAACTAATATTTTACAGAATTTTCCATAATTTCTTTTTCTCAATCGGTTTTGTTTAATATTATTTTAAAAATTTACTTACGGTGTTAAGGTGTTAGTTTGCTGCGCTATAACTATCCCCCACAAGTCTTTCAGAAAATAAACTACATCGATATCGATTCAGATTTTTATGCCCTATCGATTGCCACTAGCTAGAAATATGCACGCGGAACAGTTTCCAGTTATTAGTGAAAAACTAAATTATATTTGTGCATAGTGAAAATTTAAAAAGTTTGATGCGCTATTACTTTCCTCCCAAGTCTTTGAGAAAATCAGCTATATTGATATCGGTTGAGATTTGTATGCCCTATCAATTGACACTAGCCAGATTTTTGCGAGCGGAATCGTATTCGAAATATTAGTGGAACACTTAATTTACATATGTGCATAGTTTGAAAATTGACAAATTAACTCAATCGACAAAAAATATTTTCAAATAGAAAATCAGGCCAAAAAAATGTTTAATTTTATCAAATTCACTTATTTTGCATACTGGGACCTAATTCTGGCAGTCATGATCGAGCACTTTCTCGTTACGAAAGCAATTTAATATCTTATTCTTTCAGTCAATACTCAACGAATCGAAATTATTTTTTCAGTTGTAAAGCATATAATTGAGTTTCACAACACTGAAAAAATAATTTCGATTCGTTTAGTATCGACTGAAAGAATTAGAAATAAAATTGCTTTCGAATCGAGAAAGTCCTCAGCATGACTGTCAGAACAAGGCCCCTGGTTTAAATTAAATTTAAGAAGAATTCAATTAACTGAACTTACAAATCCTTAGTTTTAATGTATTTATTTTAAAACGTTGAAAATACTGCAATTTAAACACGCTACTAGAATACGGCTAAATATAGACAATTTTAATAAAGGTAAAATTACTCTTGTATACTTTTTTATATAAATACGAGTACATAGTAGTTATTTCGCAAATTTGTTTTACCAAAAGTTTTAAAAAATAAAATTTTAACATTTTTGGCGATTTTCGATTCACTATTTTGCGATGAAGATTAAGAAAAATCTGATAGCCCTGATCCTATGTAGTTACGCTTATATAGTTGGTCACTTACACTAATGGTTTTTTATATCACTTGACCTTAATAGCTTTAAGTAAATATTAAGTGTTGTAAAAGTAAGAGTGAAAGAAGCAAATATATTCTTATACTCGTGCATGTCCAAAACAAATTTATATTAGGTGGCAGCGAATTTGACAGTTCAAACCGATAGTATGTCTTGGTTTTACAATGCTTTATTAGAAATGTTTGACATTTCAAACTGTAGGCGCTAACAATCCAATACAAAAAAACTGTTGTTTTTGTTGTAGTATTTTCTGCCTACATGTGTATAAACACATCTTGAATACGACATTTGCAATTTGATTTAATTTTTTGTTTGTTTAATGAAACTTAGTATTAATGTTTTTAAAAGTTATACTTTTGAAGCCATATTTATAAAAAATATTTCTGGTTTATAAAACGAATTCTAAATGAAAATTTGTTTAATTAAACTCTTATAAATTAAAAATATTTTGGAATAAAAAAAGTTGCATTTTACCAGCGTTGCCATTATGAAAAACTTTTCCTTTCTTTGGCAGGTTAATTTAAGAAGTTTTAAAATAATATAAAGTTTTTATAAATGTACTGCCGTATTCATAAAAATTACAGTGGATTTGAGTTATATTGTAAGAAAGATTTGTATGAAAATTTTGCCTTAAAACACATTTCATATTATTTTATTTTTTACGAATATGTAATTTAATTTGCTGTATATTAGATGAAAATATTAAGTGTTGATTTTTTGCTACTAACAGATCTTTGTTATTGCAAGGTTGTTTAATTTTGTGTACCCCTTTAATACTACATACCTTATTTGAGGGTTACACGATCAGGTTTTGTGTTTCAAGTGTTAATACACTCACACTGGTTTACCTTTTTAAAAATTGACCCGAACTTGCTTTTAAAATTCTATTTCAAGTTGAGTGTTTCATTACATTCAAGAAAACAGCTGATTACAAGTTTAGTGAGCAAATTTATTGTGTGTCTTTCTAAATTGTTTGCCATCTTGAAAGTAAATTTCTTAAAAATTGTGTCCAGCCTACGTCAATTTTTGTAAATTTTGACAAACAGTAATGTAAGAAACTAACAAGAAAATCTTGAACGTGTTAAAGATCCCCAATATATTTTATTTAGGTGCTAAAGTATATGAAGATGCTGAATTGGACTTTAGAGTTAATTGTTCAAAGTTTTATGCTGCATTTTTTAATGTTCTGTAAAAATGTTCGATTTTAATAACGAGCTTCTAAAACCTATTGAAGCTTTAACACCTTTTCACAATCTATGATCAAATATTAATTGAAACATTAACCGTAAGTTAGCAAAATCATTAAGCTATGTAATTATTATTACTCCTTATAATAATTAAGAATTAAAGGTCCTTATAATGAAATAAGATCAAATTTGTATCATTATTATTTTCTTTTACAAAAAATGTTGGGCTATTGAATTTTTCCACAGACGTACATACATACATATCAATACATATCTTTTGATCAAATATGTTCATATGTTCGCTTTTATTGCGTAGAGTAAAGCTCCTTTATCTGAAAACAAAACTTTATTTATGATATTAAAATTTATAAAAAAACATATACAATTGAAAATCAATTTTTTTGTTTTTCATAACACGATTTTTCGTAAACAAGCGGTGATGGTATTGCCACACATGCTATCTAAAGTTTTTATTATGTAACCGAAAGGTGGTGAAACCGAAACTCTTAACCGTTTGTTAAGAAGTGTTTGTTAACCTAACGTACATCTTGTTAAATAAATATAATTATATATTGTGAAAAGGGCCGTTAGTATAGCAAAGTAATCCAGTTCAGTGTTTCTCAATTATGTGATATTGTGCCCAATTAAGTAGATTTGAAGAATATTCAAGAAGTAAATAATGAGTGGATTGACCTACGCCCTTAACATTTTTAGGAACATAAATTTAAACAGAAATAATGTTAGAAAAAAAACTCAAAATTTCAACTTTCTGCGGTATTTTAAAAACAAAATTCTTTTAAAAACAAAAAATGGGTCTGTAGATACAAAGTTCAAGCAATTCAAAGAATAATAAGATAATGTACAAAAAGTAAATAAAAGAAAATGTATAATATCACGATATTTTTACAGATGGTAGATTATATTTTTATATTTATAGTTTTGCCAAAAAGTGAAAAGATAAAAATTTGGGATTAAAGATCGGCTAATATGAATTTTATTTTACGTTTTTATTTTTTAAATAAATAGTTTCTTATAAACTAATTTTTTTTTTAAGAAAATATATTTTTTTATTTCATTTTCTTATATCCTTTTATGTGATTTTTTTGACCGCTTAAAATTGGAAAACGTCTAGGCCAAATTGGATAATTTTCTCTGTGTGGTTGTTTGTAATAGCTACGCAAAGGCTTAGGAATAAAGAAAAGTCGACAAAACTGGGTAAAATATCCAACTTTTGGATACTTTCTGTAAACACGTTTTTTTCAAAACAATTTTGCTTAAAATTTAAACGTATGTTCTTTACGATAAAGGCAGCAAAGAAATAAGTACGTCGTAAGAACCTAGGATGTACGAGCGTACATTTCTTAAAACGCAATCTATTTACTCACAATTCCGTCGTAAACGTGCTTAATTTTCTTTTGTAGATATTCTTAGAAAAATCTTAATTTATTAAAATTTTTGTTTATTTTTTCCTTAAATATTCAATTTGAAAACACAAAAATGATGTAATTTAAATTTTTGCATTTTCTATGGCCATACGGTCGCAACCGTCGTATAAAATAGAATGAAGGCCTTATTACTCTTATGTTTCGGATACGTAAATGTTGCGGTCGACTTCAAAGGCTGGTAGTTGTAAAAAATACATAAACGTGTCATATGGTGTTGAAGTAAAAATAAACCCAAAATAATCCATTGCCATTCCAACTTCTTTCCATGCAGTTTTCTTCTTTTCCGGCTTCTTAGAGTCATGATGATAGTTATTTAATAGAAAGAAATTTCTTTTTTTTTTTGCAACAAAGAGATAATTTTTTCTTCATTCATGTATATATGTATGTAAATTCTTTTTGTTCTGAGTATGCACTTAGTATTGCTTGTTGCAAACGTTCTTGTATGAAAGCGCCAATACGTAAAGATATCGGCGCTCTAGTAAAAAAAAGTAGAAGACATTATACATGTATATAAATATACAGCATTAAAAAGTGCTTTGAAAATAAACATTTTTGAAATCGTTTTTTTGCGCCCAAGGATCTACTTTAGGAGTTATGGACCTTAAAATGTTTTAAGTCTTTATGCATATATATTTAAGTACACACTTGATACAAATATGTGTATCAGTAAAAAGCGCTTCTAAATACCGCATATATCTATTAGGGTGAGTCGAATATTCGGATTCTCATTTGCGACCTATGCGTTGATTTTTTCTATTTGCATTCGCTAAAATGTTTGCGAATATTTAAACCGAATATCTAATGATGTAATGAGTTTAGCTGCCGTTCGGATTTTATGGCCTATTGAAAATTTTAGCTAAAACTCGATTTTTTCGAAGAACATGCAACTTTTTCAGAAACCAATTACAGGTTAGTTCTCATAATTACTGCTATAGACTAGGAGCAAAAAGTGTGTAACAAGCAAACGCGAAAAAACTGCAGCAAATGCCATAAAATTGCTAAAATATCGAAAAATTTTAATTTGAATTAATATATTTTTTCAACATTTTTGGCCCACAGTAGCCAAACTATGGACAGCAATATTCAGAAAAAATAATCCAAATTTTGTTTACCTTTTTCAGCTGCATTAACATCGAAAATTCAAAATATGTGTGAAAAATTTATATTAATTAATATACGCTTTTACCTTTTGCTACATATTTATTTCATAAATTTCCGATATAAAATACAGCTAGAATATGAGAAAAAATGCATTTCGCAGTGGTTATATATAATCTGAGGAATTATGAATTAGATTAAGATCATATATATTTTTTCTGAATTTTACTTGACTGAATTTCCCACGATTTGGCAGCTACGGGCCAAAAATGGTGCAAAAAGATAAGAAATTAAAGTTTTTCGACATTTTAGCAATGTGTGGCATTATATGCATTTTGTTCTGATTAATTTGTTCTACTTTTTTTCTAATAGTTTACAGCTACAATTGCGGCGAAGATAATTGCTTCCCGAGATATAGACATAAACAAAATAACATAAAAACTAGCAAAACGCAGAAAGGGTTTCATACTTCGAGAAATTCCATACGAGAAAGAGTTTGAACTCGATGACTCAAAAAATTTGAGCTATGAGCCAAAAAGGTTGAAAAATTTATAAAAGTTAAATACTTTGGCAATTTTAATGCACTTAACGCAGTTTTTTCCTTTATCCAGTTTATAGCTTAGATTGTGGTGAAGACAGGAAAACAATATTCTTATTGGTTTCCGAGATTAAGAGTATGTAAGAGGGTGCCCCGGTAGGCTAGCTGGTAGTGAGCTAGTCTATCAATACCAGGTTGTGGGTTCGATTCCCGCCAGAGACTCTGGTATCCTGCAGACAAGCAAAAAAAGCTTCGCGGGATTTAGTATAGGAATAATAATAATAATAAATAATAAGTGTATAAGAAACCCCTTGATACATATTTTATTATTAATAAAATATAAGCAGAAGAAAAAGTGCTTAAAATATTAAAAAGTTAAACTGCAACGTGTTTCAGAAGGTCCTTATCAAAATCGAACTTTTAAACAGAACATTACATAGTTCAACATGAAACTTTGAACAGTGAACTCTGTTGATTTCATAATCTTCATATACTTCAGCACATCAAATCATATATTTTGGACGTTGCAATAATAAAGGACAGATACAATATAAGATCGCTTTATTATATAAATACATCACTAAATGTTTTCATCCAATATACTTAAAATTTTAGATTATATATCTATAAAAATTGTAAACATTTTCACATCTTTCAAAAAATGGAAAACATGACAATGGTAACGCTGACAAGTGTAACTCTGTGTTTCTTTCAACACTGCTGCCAATTTAGCTATTTTCTCGTTCAATTCCGCGATTTTTAATCAAATTTTACAAATAAAACTTTTCAGCGTTTTATCGCTAAAGTTTTTAATAGATCAATAATTTTATCTCAAAATAGGTTGTTTTTACTGATTTATCGCTAAATTTGTTTATTATTTAAAATTAACAATTTGTTTATTATTTAAAAAATTTAGCTATTTTTATTTTGTTTCAGTGATATTCTTTGCAACAAAGTTGGTAGACATGAAATAAATCAAATACATTTTGTCAAAAATTATTTAAAAAACGTGTTTACAAAAAGTCCCAATAGTAAGAATTATTACCCTCTTTCGCTTCTTAAATGTACGTCATTGCTTTCAAACCTTCCTATTAATGAATATGGGTTTAAAGTTTATGCACAGTTTTCTAAAACAAATCGTATGAATGAAAAGAACCAAAAGATATAGTTTTTACCCAGTTTTGCTACTTACTACGTGTACATTATTTTTTTGCTGCCTTTACTAATTAAAAACATGTTTAAAGTTTGCAAAACAAAAATGTCTAATATATAACCTATTTGATAAAAAGTGATAAACGTACGAATTTTTATCTTGTTGCCTGCCATTATGTTATGGAACATACATAGTTTTCAAGTTTGTGTAGAATTATTTTAAAAGAAGCGTGTTAATAAAATGGTACGCATTATCAACCCGCATGGCTTATAAAAATTATATTATTTATTCGCTCCTTTTGTATAAAATAGTAAGTGGTGCGGCGAATATTCGGATTCGTATTTGCGAGCTATTCGCTGAATATTGTTGTTTGCATTACATTCGCTAAAATGTATGCGAGAATTTCAAACGGATATATAAGGATGACAATATCAATAACATCTCAAAACTTTTTAATAAAATAAATTGTAACAAACGTCAAAAATACATATCAAAAAGATTTATCAAGCTGATTTTGTGCATTTGTCTTAACTACTCTTATATCCCAGTCCATATTATGAAGCATTTGCTGCAAAACATTTGAGTTTGATGATAAAAGGAGAAAGACGAATGGAAAAGTGTACTTTGTTTCGTTTACAATAAATTTTTGTGAGTTTGTTATTAAAAGAAAGAGACAAGGCATAGAAAATGAATGAATATCTTAAAATAATAATTATATTATATTCAACATTTTTCATTTTTTCGAATTTATTCTATGAGTTAAATTTCAGTTATGTATTTTATAAAGCTTTTTGTAATAGCTCTATTCCTTAAATTTTTTTAGAAATTACTTTATACACTACCAGACTATTATATTGTATTTTCTTGTTACATTTTACCTTAGCTTTCCGTTGGATAGCAATGAAGTATATTTATGTACAGAAAAATTTACAATTATTAGACACCAGCAGAATGTAATGCATTTTCTAGCCCGCTCTTTTTTTCAAAAGCTTCGCGTAGCAATTGCAAACAAACCCGCAGAAAGAAGTATCCCATTTATCCAATCGTTTTCAAATTTCAAACTGTCGAACAAACCACGATTTTTTTCTATATAGGTATATAGAAAACTTGGGCTTTAAGAATGCACAAAAATATTTTTTACTTATAACATAATTATCCATGGAACCGAATTTTTATTCCAGAGTCTTTTATAAAAACTATTATAGACCCTCATTTATTAAATGGTATATTGTAAATGCAGTTTTTTTTTATTTTGCCTTGTGTGTTAATGAAATTTCATTATTAAATTTATAAAATTTTATTCCCGAAATGATATTTTTTATTCAATCAAAGAAAAAATTAATATGAAATTGATTCAGACACCTGTCGTTTTTTGTTTTTAATGACCAACGATAAGTATTAATTTTTTTATCTCTTTTAGTTTATTAGATATGATAAGGTAAGCGAATTTACATGTTTTTACCCTTTTTTATCCCGTTAACATTCGAATTTCGAAAAATGTCGTCTTAGTGGATCGATTTGGCGAGAGAACAACGTCCGTTCCAAATTTGATGTTTTGAGCTTCAGTCGATTAGGTTGTGCGATAATGAATCATTCAGTTAGTCAATAACGTTTCAGTTTTATATGTATAGATATATCGAAATAATTAAACTTTACTATTAAAAAGCAATAAAAAAAAAATTAGCTTTATTTTTGGCTTTATTATTATTTATTATAAATTTTTTGATCTCTTTTTAAAAATCTTAAACAAATTTCTCCTTAAATTTTCTCTTATAAAGGAAAGTGAGGAGTAATAGGAGGCAGCTCTGAAAAGAAGGCAGTGTGTTTAATTTTCGAGTTTCTGCTAGAATTTGCGCAAACTTAGAAAAATGAGAAGTGGAAGGAGGTAAAATATAAAATTTTTAACGTTTTCCTTAAAATTAGCTTATACTTAGAAAAAATGTAAAGAGAATAGTATGCAATACATTAAATAGTCCGATTTTACGTGTTTTACTAGGTATTTTTCTTTACTCCTGTAAATTTCGAATCGATTGAAAAAAAAATCGGCCATATCGTTCCAGCCGTTCTCAGGTGATGCATAGATATGAAAATAATAAACATCTGATAGAAAATACAATTTTAAAATAAAAAAAGAATAAGCACTGAACTATTATTATTTTTGTATCCTTACTATTAATTTTTGGTATCTTTTTGAAAAGTTTTGTATAGAATTTATGAAATTAAAAAAAAATGTATTATCTGGTATATATGAATACAAACAAATTTGCTTAGTTGTTTTACTTTTGTTATGTTTAATTCTTTTTTTTTTCTAAAAACAATTAACTTAAAAACACTTATTTTATATTTTAAATATAAAAATATTATACGTTTTAAGCAAAATTTATTCAATCAACATTTTAAATAAAAAAGAAAGTCTAAACTTGGTGCGTTTTTGCTCCATTTTGGTGCGTATTGAAATTTGAACGTTGACAACGCTGATCAATATATTCTGGTAGTGTTGCCAATGATTGCTTTAATATACACGTCTGGTGTGATGAGAATACATAAAGTCCGTGTCAAATAAAACTTTTACTTCGCGTTGCGTTACAGATTCGCTTTGACATCTAAGATGAAATAAACATACATATACGAAACATGTAATATAAAGAACTTCTAACGCAGCGTTAAGCGAAAAGTTAGGCTACTGTCATCTTTTTGCACGCTTTGACAATTAGCTAGTATAATTTTCGTTTATTTTTATTTATTTTTCGTCCAATTTGATTCCAATAAATCGTCCAATAACATTCTTAACTTTTATTTTTATAACAGGTAAAAAAAAAACAATGCGTGAGTGTTTTCAAAGTCTTTATTGTGTCATACACATTTTGCATTGCGCTTTTCTTATTGATCTTATTGCTAATTTACAGACGAAAGAGAGAGACAGCGAATCGTTTCTTTCCTCGTCTCTCTCGCCTTTAAAGTAGCAAGCTGATCAATAATACTTGCAACGTGTGGATTGGGCATTAGAAACGTCACGCAAAGCGACGAAGTTGTATCGGACACGGCCTTAAGTTTCTAAACGCACAAGAACAAAACAAACTTTTTGTTTTTTGGCAAACTATTTCCAGAGTTGATAATAAAGTAGTATTTAGTATCACTTGCGTTTTGTTTTGCATAAATAATATAAATGCATAGGTTTGCGCTTATAAAATAAAAACGAATAAGCATACTCATATATAGGTGGTATCAATAGGGCATAAAAACCTGAATCGATATCCATATAGCTTATTTTCTTAAAGACTTGGGGGGGTAGGGAGTTAGAGCGCATCAAACTTTTTAAATGTTCAAACTATGCACACATGTAAATTTAGGTTTTTACTAATAACCCAGAAACAGAATATTTAAGCCAAATATTTTTATGAATACGGCAGCTGTTGCTTGAGACAAGATAGTTTTTATTTAATATTTTTCTATCGTTAGGCAAAAAGCTCTCCATTCAAAAAAAAAAAAATTTTAAGTTTTTGATTTGTAAATTTGTTTTGTAAACCTTTATTAAATTAAAAAACATTTTTATTAACACAGGCATAATTTTTTTAAATGTATTCTTTTGCGTTAAGAATTTTTAGAGTTGCTTTAATGATATAATTTTTATGTGATTTGAGTATTTCTTTTGTTTACTTAAAATTTACTGCCTGTTTCTGATGTGTGAAAGAATTATTAATTTTGTTTTTATTTTAAATGTAGTTGTGCGAAGGAAAAAGTTCTTTCGCTTAGCAGAAATAAGATATTAATTTTGAATATTACTTATAATGAAATTTATCTATTTTAAATAGTAACAAACTACATATATATTTATGGATTTTTTTAATTTTAAACTTTTTTGGGTATAAACGGTTAATTTCTCGAAAGTGACGACATCATATTCTGATTCCTACAATATTTCTATATAGGAGATCATGTTCCAATAATTGTCACCATGATGTTTCTATCATGATGCTCTATCGATTGGTACTACCTACATGAACGCACGCGAAATCGTTTCTATTTTATGAACAACAAAACTAAATAATTTTTTTTTTTTTTGGAAATTTAACAAGTTTGATCACTTATATCGGCAAGTCTACGTTTTTATAGTATGTATAATCAATTATAGTCGGTTAATTTTTTTTTAAAAATTATTGTGTATCTTATAAATAACTTAATTTTACTAATGTTAAGTTCTTGGTTTGTTTTTTAACTTCAAGTTTTTATCACTTTCGTTAAAAAATAATGTCTTAAAAATATTTTGCAAAACTCCCTAGATATCCCACTAATAGAAAAAAAACTTTTATTTTAATCGCTGGATTTGACAGCATATTAATAGATTAGCAACCCTGCTTGAATTGTACATTTTTTGTTTACAAAGTTTATTGGACAGACAAATATTATAAATATATATGCATACGTTTATAATTAAAAATTTCTAACGCTATAACTTTTCCCCTCTAGTCTTTTATATATAAATAAACTGTAAAGATATCAGATTTTTATGCTCTATCGATTGATACTAGCTAGATACTATGTGCACGCGGAATAGTTTTCGAGTTATTAGTATAAACCCAGATTTATTAGTGAAAAACTTAATTTTTATACAGTTACTCCAAGCGAAACTCGTATACTTTTAGTACATTTTTTTCGGTCTTATAATATTTAATAAAAATGCGATTGAGAAGAAGAAATTACAAACAAAAAAAAATTTTTAGTTCTATTAAGATTGATATAAAACAAAAACATAAAATTATGCGTATTTCAACGCTAAAGTCAAACTCCTGCACTACTTCAAAGTTTAAAGAATGTTTAAACTTTTATAAATTTTAATATTTTTTGTGCATCCTTTTAGCCAGTATTGTGAAAGAGCTAAGTAAAATTTTATGTAATTCATTGCAAATTTGTAAAGTTATATCGACAGGAAAATGCCCACCTATGTAAAAACGACGATGTAAAAAAGCTCTTCAGGAGGAATTACATAAAATTTAACCTAGCTTTTGGAAAATACTGGTTAAAAGTATGCCGAATATATTGAAAATAGTAAAAAAAGGGAACCGAAATTTATATATATGCATAGATTGACAATTTAAAAAGTTTGCTGCGCTATAACTTTTCCCCCAAGTCTTTCAGAAAATCAGCTATAGCGACGTCGATTCAGATTATTATGCCCTATCGATTGACACTAGCTTGATTTGTGCGCGCGGAATCGTTTCCGGGGTATTAGTGGAAAGCTAAATTTTCATATGTGCATAGTTTGAAAATTTAAAAATTAACTAAATCGAAAAAATATTACAAAATATCCACTTATTTTCAAATAGAAAATCAGGCCAAAAAAAATTTTTTTTATCAAATTCACTTATTTTGCATACTGGGACCTAATTCTGGCAGTCGTGATCGAGTACTTTCTCGACTCGAAAGCAATTTTATATCTAATTCTTTCAATCAATACTTAGCGAATCGAAATTATTTTTTCAGTTGTAAAACATATATTTGAGTTTCACAACACTAAAAAAATAATTTCGATTCGTACAGTATCGACTGAAAGAATTAGAATATATTAATATATTTATTTTAAAACGTCAAAAATACTACAATTTAAACAATCTACTAGAATACGGCTAAATTTAGACAATTTTAATAAAGGTAAAATTACTCTTGTATACTTTTTTATATAAATACGAGTACATAGTAGTTATTTGACAAATATTTTTTACCAAAAGTTTTAAAAAATTTAATTTTGGACATTTTCGACGATTTTCGATACACTATTTTGCGATGAAGATTAAAAAAATCTGACAACCCTAATCATATGTAGTAGTTACGTTTATATAGTTGGTCACTCACACTAATGGTTTTTGATATCACTTGACCTTAATAGCTTTAAGTAAATATTAAGTGTCGTAAAAGTTTACAATTAAGAATTGTTTTAGCGTGTTTTCTTGCAAAAAATCACTATAATGTTCAAAGTTAGCGTTGAAATAAGGGATTTTTTGCGTTGGTAACACTAATAAAATAATGTGCGAACTTCAAAGTTGGTGGCAAAAAAAACAGAACGGCGTATTAATATTCTAAAATATATGTAAGACATGGCAACAATAATTGTCTTATACGCAGCATGTACTATGAGTACATGGGCTAAAACATTACGCTACGTATATAGCTGTCCTCAATTGTTGCGATATATACTTAATTGGACATTTGTGGCTTTTAACCCGGCCATGTTACATACTATGATTTTAGACAGTAAAAGTATTCCGGAATTGATCAAAAAAAGGTATAAAAACCTTGATTTTTTCGTGTCCTTATATAATCCGCTGTGCATATATATATATATATATATATATATATATATATATATATGTATGTATAACGCATACTTCGACTGCATATTTTATAGTCATCGCATAGTTTGACTGCAATTGCATACTTTCGCTGCTGCAGTCGAACTTCTACATGTTTTGCGTATAGTTCAACTGCATGTTAGTTCGGCTGCACTTTTTTACAATTATTAATTTTACGATTTGTTGGTTGCTTGACGTAAATTAATTAATTAAAAAGCATTATTTTTTAGATATATTGTCTCAAAACCTTTTAATTTTTTAATTAAAAATCTAAATTTTTATTACAGTGATGCCACCATCGCATAGAAATTTTTGCTTTCAAAGCAAGGCGAATTGACTATTAGGTGGTGGCGAAGAGACAGCTGATTTTTTTTATACGATTTAACATGCAGTTGAACTATACGTAAAACATGCAGAAGATAGACTGCCGCAGTCAAAGTATGCAATTGCAGTCAAACTTTTCAATAAATATAAAAAATGAAGTCGTAGTATACTTTAGGCATACATATACTTATTAAATTATGGACTCCCAATACAATATTACAATTTTTGATATTTCAAAAGGAAGAAAAAAGTACCAAAAAGGGGAAATACGGGAAACTCCATTTCTTTTTTACGCTTTTTGGTTCTACAACTGGTACTTTTTTTAATTAATGTTAATATCGGACTTAGAAACATAAAATTGAACTTGCAATGTCCTGAGTGATAAAACTCTTATAAGCGAACTTTTTGGTACTTTTTTGTCCTTTAACTAGTACTTTTTGAATTTGCGTTAGTATTGGACCTAGAAGCATTAAATAAAAAATGCAAGGTCCTAAATGAATGAGAATTGTAACAGGGGGCTTTTTGGTACTTTTTCGTTCTAAAACTTGTACTTTTTTAATTATAGTTAATATTGGACTTAGAAACATAAAATCAAACATTCAATGTCCTCAGTGGATGAGAATCTATAAGAGGGAGCTTTTTGGTACTTTTTAGTTCTCTATCTTTTAATAAACAGGTACTTTTTCTACATCTATTTATCTTTCATCGCTAAGCCTAAACGCCAAATCGCAACTATTTTTGGTACTTTTTTTACAAAACATGTTTCTTCATTATTGACATATAGGTATTAAATTATAAGTTCAACGGGGAGAAAAAAAGTACCAAAAAGAGTAAATACGGAAAATTATATTGCTTTATTCAATTTGTTGATTCTACAACTGGTACTTTTTGTAATTATCTTTAATATTGGACCCAGAAACATAAAAGTCAACATGCAATGTCCTGAGTGAAACATGATATGAGGAAACTTTTAAGTACTTTTTTGTCCTTTAACTAGTACTTTTTGAATTTCCGTTAGTATTGGACCTAGAAGCATTAAATAAAACATGCAAGGTCCTAAATGAATGAGAATCTGTAAGGCGAATATTTTTGGTACTTTTTCTTTCTTTATCTGGTACTTTAATTAATTTTCTTTAGTATTGGAACTAGAAACATAAAATTAATCATGCAATGTCCTGAGCGGATGAGAATCTTTAAAAGGGTAGTTTTGGTAGTTTTTTGTTTTTCAACTGGTACTTTTTGAACTGGTCCTTGAAATATAAAATTAGGCCCTGACTGAATGAGAATCTGTAAGAGCGATATTTTGGTACTTTTTGGTTCTCTAACTGGTACTTTTTTAATTAAACTTGTTCCTTTTCTGCATCTATTTACTTTTCATCGCACAGCCTAAACGATTGGCCTCTAATCGATCCCATAGGATAGAATTTTTGGAAATTCGAATGGTTAGGGGGATAGCAGTTTAAAATTATACATTTTCAAAACAAATCAAAGGATACACTCATTTTCAAAAACAGGATTTAAAAATTAAAATCCAAAATTCTTAAACAAAAAAACGTTGAATATATTTTTTCCTGTAAAAATCCAATTTGAACCGCTATTTATTTATTCATGATAACATGGCCAATATAAAAATTTTACATACCATTTAAAAATATATACCATTAAAAAATAAGATTTAAAACTACATGAAAGAAACTAAAAAAGGACTCATTTGATTGAAATGAAATTTACCAGGAAATTACGTTAATAAAACAATTTTATTTAACCATCCGATTTAATTTAACATTTCCGATCAGATATGATGTATATCTAAATGTATTATGCCTGCAATATAATTGCTGAATTTTACGTATTGTACAATTATATCGCCAATTTGTCAAATAAATTAAGGTTTCAGATCGTAAAACCACAATTATAAAGTTACAAGAAAATCCCTATGAAAAAAATGCATAAGAACAAGATATCAATTATCCTTACCTTGAATTGTTTATTAAAGGAACAATATTAAAGTTTTTTTTTTTTGTTAGTTATAACAGCTAAATAAATATATATTTTACACCAAATTTCTAAATGCTTTTTATTATTCTTTATAAAAGTAAAATTATTATATTAGCACATTTAAACGAAACCTTGTTAAAATTATGTTTTAATTAACTGCTTAAGGTCTGCATCTGTCTAAGCAACGTGGATACAAACAAACCTCACGAATATGATAACGGTTAAGCAACCAACACATTAAATGTTCCAAACCCTAACCGCCTTCAGTATACCAATAGTAAGGCTTAGGGTCTATACTTTCCCGTTCATAACCCTTAAGTTGTTCCTCAATATTGTAGATTCTTATCGAACCTCCGACAATTTCACCTACGTTTGACAATAAAACATCAACACTCTCGGTAAGTTCACGGTCTTCTGGATATAAGGACATATAAAAGTTTAGTATGGTCACATACATAAATAAATAAATTATTAATTTAACTTTATTGTTTTATTAAAATAATTTTTTCAATATGTCGCAAAACATAAACAAAATTATAAATTATATTTTGACGTTGGTTGTAGAGTTGCATTTACCCTTTTTAATTCGCCTTGGCGAAGATCTTAATCAAGGCGAATTCATTAATCGCATTGTTCAGCGTTGCCATAACCATGATTTTATTATCTATTTGATAATTTTTTGACCAATATTTCTATTTATTATTAATTTATTTATCTTTATAAAAACAGACATTTGCATTAAAATTGGTTGCGGTTTAGACCTATATTAAATTATTAACCGACAGTCAGAAAGTTTAATGCTTTTTTATAGCAATTTTAAATAGATTGAGTAAAATATCATGATTCTCAACAGTTTACGCCGAACTTAAATTTTCAGGAGGGGAATTTAGTTTAAGCGTTTTGCGGTGAATTTTAGAGGGCTGCTAAAATAGGGTCTAAGGTTTATTATGAACTGTATATCACAAAATGTCATCACATTTTTTCTGGCCATATGAAGCTAAGTTGGAAGAAAGTTTACCGCAAAACCTATATCTGCTACGGCTTTAGGCGTATTTAATTTTGGGGCCTATAGTTAATTATGGACCGACCTACACGAAATTTTTTAGTGTGATTTCTAGTGATATAAAACTGTAAAATATTAAATTTTATTCTGATAGCATTATTTTTACGCTTTTAAGCGTAGTAAACTGTTTTCCGGGAATAGGGTATATATGAGACCAAGGGTAAATTATGTACCTATCTTCACGAAATTTCAGTGTTATTTCTAGTTCTATAAAACTGTGATGTACCAATTTTTGTTATGATAGCATTATTTATTGCGGTTTTAGGCGTTCTAAACAGTTTTCCGGAAGTGGGGTTTATATGGGGTAGGGTGAATTATGGACCGATCTTTACGAAATTTCACAGTGTCATTTTTATTCATTATCATTCCGCGCATTTTTCCACCATTTATGTTAGTTTTTGTAACAAAATTATTAATTTTTTTAGGTGGTGGTTCCACATTTTGATTAATAGCTTTGACCCTACTGAACCGATATTGCTGAATTTCAATACCAAACTGCTTAGGATAACTACAAGCAATTAGCTATTTTTTTTTTTCTTTTGAGTTTTTCGAAAGTGAGCGTGTTTTCAACAGACGGACATGGGTAAATCAACGTAGAATTACTCAAGGACCCAGAATATATCGTCATCTTAAAGACCTAATAACATATCTGCAAAAGTTTCAAATTTATGGATTTTTATTTCCTATATCATAATGTATGTGTGCAAAATTTTTCCATCCCTCAAATGTTCGAATTTCGAAAAATTACCAAATTAGTATTCGTATTTTTTTGATAAGTTTCGAATGTGGTATAACTTTGTTTCTATGTTTATTGGTTCAAAAGATAGATGGGGTGTCAAAAAAGTACTAAAATTCAGATTTTACCCGTTTACTCCCTTATAGGGCCGAATTTCAAAAAAGTACCAGACACCTACCTGTCCGCTTATTTTTCTAAAGGACAACGATAAGTACATATTACATTTTTTTGTATCTCTTTTAGTTTTGGAGATATACAGGTATGTGATGGAAAACGATTTTGAAAACAAAACGATTTGAAAACGAAAATATCGTTTCCAGTATCTTTAAAAATTAATTTCTAATACATTTTCCTCCGTTTTCCTGTATATACCTATTCTTTTAAATTCTTTATTAAATATATTAATTGAACTGTATTTTGAACAAAAAATAAAGACTTTACTTCAGATATGGATTTTAAAATCGGTCGAAATTCATCACACCTGCTGAAAACGATCGTTTTTCATCACATACTTGATAAAGTTACCGAATTTTCCCGTTTTTACCGCCTTAACATTCGAATTTTGAAAAATACCGTCTCAGTGGATCGATTTGGGGAGTGATCAATCGCTAGACCAAATTTCAAGTTTCTAGGGTCAGCGGTTTGGGCTGGGCGATAACGAATGAGTCAGTCATATACGCAACTCTTTTATATATCGCACTTGTTCCTCAAAATCATACCAACTCAAAATTCATGAATTTTCAGTAGAGACAAAAAACTGTTTGCTTTTTATATGTAGTCTTATACTACAAAGGGGGAAACAATTGTATTTTTTTTTTTTTTTTTTGGCAAAATACTAGAGAAATTGATCTAAAATTGATCTAAACTGACCACTGTTCATCCATTTCTTGCAAAAAGTGAAAATTGAAAAATTTTGAGTTATGCTTTTGAGGAACAAGTGCGATATATAGAAGTTAGATAATTTGGATATTTTTATGTTAATAATTTTTGTTTTTAAATAAAAACTTTTAAGAAAACCAAAAAAAAAGCAAAGAAATTCTTCATTTTTATTTTAATACAAAGATTTAAAACAAATGTTGATGTTAAAATATTTAATTAAAAAAGGTACACATGAATGTATGTATAAATGTGAATAATCAGGTTTGTCATGGAAATTGAAAACGTAAAACGAAAGAAATTTCTGTTGTTTTTCAATAAGATTTGTGTAATAAAAAATTTTTATGACAATTATTATGCAAACAGAATTTTTTAACAAAAATTGTAAAAATCAGATTAAAAGTTTAATAAAAAGAACTGCCAAATTCTTTCGTTTTACGTTTTCGACTTCCATGACACCCCTGTATATTCCGTCCCTTAATATTAAAAGGATAGCATGATCCATGGGTATCAAGCGATCACCAGTGTTTTATATTTCCAATATTTTATGGTCCTCGGGAAAAAAGTTTAAAATCAAAAACTGAAAAATTTTCAATCCGAGTTTTATTAAAAGGTTTAGGAATGGGAACAGCTCCGTTTTCAATCTAGTATAAGGAAATAGTTCATATTAAAAAATCATTTTTCAAAATATCTATGAAGACAAAACTCACCAAATATCTTAATACAACTTGTGCGGTTGTCTTTTTACATTTACTGCCAATTGCTTTAACTTTTCTTAGCTGGTTCCGGTCTACCCAAAGGACAATAGGCGGTCACTACAATGCTGTTTTTTGCATAAGGCAATCAAGGGTTTTGATTTAAGCCTAGATTACATTCAATTTGATTGTGTATGGGCTTAATCTTACAATTGGCCACCAAACGTGTTAATTTTTCGGAATTTAAATTAGAAATACCAATACTTTTAACCAAACCCTTCTCCACCAAAGCTTTCATGGCTTTCCAAGTGTCCATATAATCAACATCACTTTCATAGAGTTCAAATAAACAAAGTTGAAATACCCTAATTCAACTTCTCCATTGGCATTGGTAGGCATCATCGCCTATGTGGACATACAAGTATTGCCAGTGCATTAAATTAAAGTCAACAAAATCGAGGCCAAAGTTGGCTAAACTTTTGTGACAGGCGTATTTAACACGTTCGGGTTCATGAAAGTGACACCACAACTAAAAAATTAATTATTTTATATTTTAACTTTTATCATTTTTGTTCTGCAGTCACAAAAAAAATGTATGTATCTATCAAGGTATTTGTTCAACTACAGTTTAAATTCGCCTTGGTTGAAGAGTTGCATTTACCCTTTTTAAATTCGCCTTGGCGAAGATCTTAATCAAGGTGAATTCAGTAATCGCATTGTTCAGCGTAGCCAGAATCATGATTTTATTATCTATTTGATATTTTGTTGACCAATGTTTGTTCTATAATATTTCAATAATTTTATTTCAAAAAGGGTGGTTTTTAGAGATTAATAGCTAAATTCACCTATTATTTAAAAAATTTAGCTATTTTTTTATTGTTTGTTTTATAATATTTCAATAATTTTATTTTAAAAAGGGTGGTTTTTAGCGATTAATAGATAAATTCACCTATTATTTAAAAAATTTAGCGATTTTTTATTGTTTGTTTTATATTTCAATAATTTTATTTTAAAAAGGGTGGTTTTTAGCGATTAAGAGCTAAAATCACCTATTATTTAAAAAATTTTGCTATTTTTTATTTTTTGTTTTATAATATTTCAATAATTTTATTTTAAAAAGGGTGGTTTTTAGCGATTAATAGATAAATTCACCTATTATTTAAAAAATTTAGCGATTTTTTATTGTTTGTTTTATATTTCAATAATTTTATTTCAAAATGGGTGGTTTTTAGCGATTAATAGCTAAATTCACCTATTATTTAAAAAATTTGGCTATTTTTTATTTTTTGTTTTATAATATTTCAATAATTTTATTTTAAAAAGGGTGGTTTTTAGCGATTTATAGCTAAATTCACCTATTATTTAAAAAATTTAGCTATTTTTTATTGTTTGTTTTATAATATTTTAATAATTTTATTTCAAAAAGGGTGGTTTTTAGCGATTAATAGCTAAATTCACCTATTATTTAAAAAATTGAGCTATTTTTTATTGTTTGTTTTATAATATTTCAATAATTTTATTTAAAAAAGGGTGGTTTTTAGCGATTAATAGCTAAATTATTTAAAAAATTTAGTTATTTTTTATTGTTTGTTTTATAATATTTCAATAATTTTATTTCAAAAAGGGTGGTTTTTAGCGATTAATAGCTAAATTCACCTATTATTTAAAAAATTTAGCTATTTTTTATTGTTTGTTTTATAATATTTCATAAATTTTATTTCAAAAAGGGTGGTTTTTAGCGATTAATAGCTAAATTCACCTATTATTAAAAAAATTTTGCTATTTATTATTGTTTGTTTTATAATATTTCAATAATTTTATTTCAAAAAGGGTGGTTTTTAGCGATTAATAGCTAAATTATTTAAAAAATTTAGCTATTTTTTATTGTTTGTTTTATAATATTTCAATAATTTTATTTCAAAAAGGGTGGTTTTTAGCGATTAATAGCTAAATTATTTAAAAAATTTAGTTATTTTTTATTGTTTGTTTTATAATATTTCATAAATTTTATTTCAAAAAGGGTGGTTTTTAGCGATTAATAGCTAAATTATTTAAAAAATTTAGTTATTTTTTATTGTTTGTTTTATAATATTTCATAAATTTTATTTCAAAAAGGGTGGTTTTTAGCGATTAATAGCTAAATTCACCTATTATTAAAAAAATTTTGCTATTTATTATTGTTTGTTTTATAATATTTCAATAATTTTATTTCAAAAAGGGTGGTTTTTAGCGATTAATAGCTAAATTATTTAAAAAATTTAGCTATTTTTTATTGTTTGTTTTATAATATTTCAATAATTTTATTTCAAAAAGGGTGGTTTTTAGCGATTAATACCTAAATTCACCTATTATTTAAAAAATTGAGCTATTTTTTAGTGTTTGTTCTATAATATTTCAATAATTTTATTTTAAAAAGGGTGGTTTTTAGCGATTAATAACTAAATTCACCTATTATTAAAAAAATTTTGCTATTTTTTATTGTTTGTTTTATAATATTTCAATAATTTTATTTCAAAAAGGGTGGGTTTTAGCGGATAACAGCTAAACTATTTAAAAAATTTAGCTATTTTTTATTGTTTGTTTTATAATATTTCATAAATTTTATTTCAAAAAGGGTGGTTTTTAGCGATTAATAGCTAAATTCACCTATTATTAAAAAAATTTTGCTATTTATTATTGTTTGTTTTATAATATTTCAATAATTTTATTTCAAAAAGGGTGGTTTTTAGCGATTAATAGCTAAATTATTTAAAAAATTTAGCTATTTTTTATTGTTTGTTTTATAATATTTCAATAATTTTATTTCAAAAAGGGTGGTTTTTAGCGATTAATAGCTAAATTATTTAAAAAATTGAGTTATTTTTTATTGTTTGTTTTATAATATTTCATAAATTTTATTTAAAAAAGGGTGGTTTTTAGCGATTAATAGCTAAATTATTTAAAAAATTTAGTTATTTTTTAATGTTTGTTTTATAATATTTCATAAATTTTATTTCAAAAAGGGTGGTTTTTAGCGATTAATAGCTAAATTATTTAAAAAATTTAGCTATTTTTTATTGTTTGTTTTATAATATTTCAATAATTTTATTTCAAAAAGGGTGGTTTTTAGCGATTAATAGCTAAATTATTTAAAAAATTTAGTTATTTTTTATTGTTTGTTTTATAATATTTCATAAATTTTATTTAAAAAAGGGTGGTTTTTAGCGATTAATAGCTAAATTATTTAAAAAATTTAGTTATTTTTTATTGTTTGTTTTATAATATTTCATAAATTTTATTTCAAAAAGGGTGGTTTTTAGCGATTAATAGCTAAATTCACCTATTATTAAAAAAATTTTGCTATTTATTATTGTTTGTTTTATAATATTTCAATAATTTTATTTCAAAAAGGGTGGTTTTTAGCGATTAATAGCTAAATTATTTAAAAAATTTAGCTATTTTTTATTGTTTGTTTTATAATATTTCAATAATTTTATTTCAAAAAGGGTGGTTTTTAGCGATTAATACCTAAATTCACCTATTATTTAAAAAATTGAGCTATTTTTTAGTGTTTGTTCTATAATATTTCAATAATTTTATTTTAAAAAGGGTGGTTTTTAGCGATTAATAACTAAATTCACCTATTATTAAAAAAATTTTGCTATTTTTTATTGTTTGTTTTATAATATTTTAATAATTTTATTTCAAAAAGGGTGGGTTTTAGCGGATAACAGCTAAACTATTTAAAAAATTTAGCTATTTTTTATTGTTTGTTTTATAATATTTCATAAATTTTATTTCAAAAAGGGTGGTTTTTAGCGATTAATAGCTAAATTCACCTATTATTTAAAAAATTTAGCTATTTTTTATTGTTTGTTTTATAATATTTCATAAATTTTATTTCAAAAAGGGTGGTTTTTAGCGATTAATAGCTAAATTCACCTATTATTTAAAAAATTTAGCTATTTTTTATTGTTTGTTTTATAGTATTTCATAAATTTTATTTCAAAAAGGGTGGTTTTTAGCGATTAATAGCTAAATTCACCTATTATTTAAAAAATTTAGCTATTTTTTATTGTTTGTTTTATAATATTTCATAAATTTTATTTCAAAAAGGGTGGTTTTTAGCGATTAATAGCTAAATTCACCTATTATTTAAAAAATTTAGCTATTTTTTATTGTTTGTTTTATAATATTTCATAAATTTTATTTCAAAAAGGGTGGTTTTTAGCGATTAATAGCTAAATTCACCTATTATTTAAAAAATTTAGCTATTTTTTATTGTTTGTTTTATAATATTTCATAAATTTTATTTCAAAAAGGGTGGTTTTTAGCGATTAATAGCTAAATTCACCTATTATTTAAAAAATTTAGCTATTTTTTATTGTTTGTTTTATAATATTTCATAAATTTTATTTCAAAAAGGGTGGTTTTTAGCGATTTATAGCTAAATTCACCTATTATTAAAAAAATTTTGCTATTTTTTATTGTTTGTTTTATAATATTTCAATAATTTTATTTCAAAAAGGGTGGTTTTTAGAGATTAATAGCTAAATTCACCTATTATTTAAAAAATTTAGCTATTTTTATTGTTTGTTTTATAATATTTCAATAATTTTATTTTAAAAAGGGTGGTTTTTAGCGATTAATAGCTACATTCACCTATTATTTAAAAAATTGAGCTATTTTTTAGTGTTTGATCTATAATATTTCAATAATTTTATTTTAAAAAGGGTGGTTTTTAGCGATTAATAGCTAAATTCACCTATTATTAAAAAAATTTTGCTATTTTTTATTGTTTGTTTTATAATATTTCAATAATTTTATTTCAAAAAGGGTGGTTTTTAGAGATTAATAGCTAAATTCACCTATTATTTAAAAAATTTAGCTATTTTTATTGTTTGTTTTATAATATTTCAATAATTTTATTTTAAAAAGGGTGGTTTTTAGCGATTAATAGCTACATTCACCTATTATTTAAAAAATTGAGCTATTTTTTAGTGTTTGATCTATAATATTTCAATAATTTTATTTTAAAAAGGGTGGTTTTTAGCGATTAATAGATAATTTCACCTATTATTTAAAAAATTTAGCGATTTTTTATTGTTTTTTCATTATCTTTCAATAATTTTATTTAAAAAAGGGTGGTTTTAGCGATTTATAGCTAAATACAATTATTATTTAAAAAATTTAGCGATTTTCATTATACTTCAATAATTTTATTCAAAAAAGGGTGATTTTTTGGCGATTTATAGTTAAATTCAATTATTATTTAAAAAATTCAGCGATTTTTTATTGTTTTTTCATTATATTTCAATAATTTTATTTCAAAAAGGGTGGTTTTTAGCGATTAATAGCTAAATTCACCTATTATTAAAAAAATTTTGCTATTTATTATTGTTTGTTTTATAATATTTCAATAATTTTATTTCAAAAAGGGTGGTTTTTAGCGATTAATAGCTAAATTATTTAAAAAATTTAGCTATTTTTTATTGTTTGTTTTATAATATTTCAATAATTTTATTTCAAAAAGGGTGGTTTTTAGCGATTAATAGCTAAATTATTTAAAAAATTTAGTTATTTTTTATTGTTTGTTTTATAATATTTCATAAATTTTATTTCAAAAAGGGTGGTTTTTAGCGATTAATAGCTAAATTATTTAAAAAATTTAGTTATTTTTTATTGTTTGTTTTATAATATTTCATAAATTTTATTTCAAAAAGGGTGGTTTTTAGCGATTAATAGCTAAATTCACCTATTATTAAAAAAATTTTGCTATTTATTATTGTTTGTTTTATAATATTTCAATAATTTTATTTCAAAAAGGGTGGTTTTTAGCGATTAATAGCTAAATTATTTAAAAAATTTAGCTATTTTTTATTGTTTGTTTTATAATATTTCAATAATTTTATTTCAAAAAGGGTGGTTTTTAGCGATTAATACCTAAATTCACCTATTATTTAAAAAATTGAGCTATTTTTTAGTGTTTGTTCTATAATATTTCAATAATTTTATTTTAAAAAGGGTGGTTTTTAGCGATTAATAACTAAATTCACCTATTATTAAAAAAATTTTGCTATTTTTTATTGTTTGTTTTATAATATTTCAATAATTTTATTTCAAAAAGGGTGGGTTTTAGCGGATAACAGCTAAACTATTTAAAAAATTTAGCTATTTTTTATTGTTTGTTTTATAATATTTCATAAATTTTATTTCAAAAAGGGTGGTTTTTAGCGATTAATAGCTAAATTCACCTATTATTAAAAAAATTTTGCTATTTATTATTGTTTGTTTTATAATATTTCAATAATTTTATTTCAAAAAGGGTGGTTTTTAGCGATTAATAGCTAAATTATTTAAAAAATTTAGCTATTTTTTATTGTTTGTTTTATAATATTTCAATAATTTTATTTCAAAAAGGGTGGTTTTTAGCGATTAATAGCTAAATTATTTAAAAAATTGAGTTATTTTTTATTGTTTGTTTTATAATATTTCATAAATTTTATTTAAAAAAGGGTGGTTTTTAGCGATTAATAGCTAAATTATTTAAAAAATTTAGTTATTTTTTATTGTTTGTTTTATAATATTTCATAAATTTTATTTCAAAAAGGGTGGTTTTTAGCGATTAATAGCTAAATTATTTAAAAAATTTAGCTATTTTTTATTGTTTGTTTTATAATATTTCAATAATTTTATTTCAAAAAGGGTGGTTTTTAGCGATTAATAGCTAAATTATTTAAAAAATTTAGTTATTTTTTATTGTTTGTTTTATAATATTTCATAAATTTTATTTAAAAAAGGGTGGTTTTTAGCGATTAATAGCTAAATTATTTAAAAAATTTAGTTATTTTTTATTGTTTGTTTTATAATATTTCATAAATTTTATTTCAAAAAGGGTGGTTTTTAGCGATTAATAGCTAAATTCACCTATTATTAAAAAAATTTTGCTATTTATTATTGTTTGTTTTATAATATTTCAATAATTTTATTTCAAAAAGGGTGGTTTTTAGCGATTAATAGCTAAATTATTTAAAAAATTTAGCTATTTTTTATTGTTTGTTTTATAATATTTCAATAATTTTATTTCAAAAAGGGTGGTTTTTAGCGATTAATACCTAAATTCACCTATTATTTAAAAAATTGAGCTATTTTTTAGTGTTTGTTCTATAATATTTCAATAATTTTATTTTAAAAAGGGTGGTTTTTAGCGATTAATAACTAAATTCACCTATTATTAAAAAAATTTTGCTATTTTTTATTGTTTGTTTTATAATATTTTAATAATTTTATTTCAAAAAGGGTGGGTTTTAGCGGATAACAGCTAAACTATTTAAAAAATTTAGCTATTTTTTATTGTTTGTTTTATAATATTTCATAAATTTTATTTCAAAAAGGGTGGTTTTTAGCGATTAATAGCTAAATTCACCTATTATTAAAAAAATTTTGCTATTTATTATTGTTTGTTTTATAATATTTCAATAATTTTATTTCAAAAAGGGTGGTTTTTAGCGATTAATAGCTAAATTATTTAAAAAATTTAGCTATTTTTTATTGTTTGTTTTATAATATTTCAATAATTTTATTTCAAAAAGGGTGGTTTTTAGCGATTAATAGCTAAATTATTTAAAAAATTGAGTTATTTTTTATTGTTTGTTTTATAATATTTCATAAATTTTATTTAAAAAAGGGTGGTTTTTAGCGATTAATAGCTAAATTATTTAAAAAATTTAGTTATTTTTTATTGTTTGTTTTATAATATTTCATAAATTTTATTTCAAAAAGGGTGGTTTTTAGCGATTAATAGCTAAATTATTTAAAAAATTTAGCTATTTTTTATTGTTTGTTTTATAATATTTCAATAATTTTATTTCAAAAAGGGTGGTTTTTAGCGATTAATAGCTAAATTATTTAAAAAATTTAGTTATTTTTTATTGTTTGTTTTATAATATTTCATAAATTTTATTTAAAAAAGGGTGGTTTTTAGCGATTAATAGCTAAATTATTTAAAAAATTTAGTTATTTTTTATTGTTTGTTTTATAATATTTCATAAATTTTATTTCAAAAAGGGTGGTTTTTAGCGATTAATAGCTAAATTCACCTATTATTAAAAAAATTTTGCTATTTATTATTGTTTGTTTTATAATATTTCAATAATTTTATTTCAAAAAGGGTGGTTTTTAGCGATTAATAGCTAAATTATTTAAAAAATTTAGCTATTTTTTATTGTTTGTTTTATAATATTTCAATAATTTTATTTCAAAAAGGGTGGTTTTTAGCGATTAATACCTAAATTCACCTATTATTTAAAAAATTGAGCTATTTTTTAGTGTTTGTTCTATAATATTTCAATAATTTTATTTTAAAAAGGGTGGTTTTTAGCGATTAATAACTAAATTCACCTATTATTAAAAAAATTTTGCTATTTTTTATTGTTTGTTTTATAATATTTCAATAATTTTATTTCAAAAAGGGTGGGTTTTAGCGGATAACAGCTAAACTATTTAAAAAATTTAGCTATTTTTTATTGTTTGTTTTATAATATTTCATAAATTTTATTTCAAAAAGGGTGGTTTTTAGCGATTAATAGCTAAATTCACCTATTATTTAAAAAATTTAGCTATTTTTTATTGTTTGTTTTATAATATTTCATAAATTTTATTTCAAAAAGGGTGGTTTTTAGCGATTAATAGCTAAATTCACCTATTATTTAAAAAATTTAGCTATTTTTTATTGTTTGTTTTATAGTATTTCATAAATTTTATTTCAAAAAGGGTGGTTTTTAGCGATTAATAGCTAAATTCACCTATTATTTAAAAAATTTAGCTATTTTTTATTGTTTGTTTTATAATATTTCATAAATTTTATTTCAAAAAGGGTGGTTTTTAGCGATTAATAGCTAAATTCACCTATTATTTAAAAAATTTAGCTATTTTTTATTGTTTGTTTTATAATATTTCATAAATTTTATTTCAAAAAGGGTGGTTTTTAGCGATTAATAGCTAAATTCACCTATTATTTAAAAAATTTAGCTATTTTTTATTGTTTGTTTTATAATATTTCATAAATTTTATTTCAAAAAGGGTGGTTTTTAGCGATTAATAGCTAAATTCACCTATTATTTAAAAAATTTAGCTATTTTTTATTGTTTGTTTTATAATATTTCATAAATTTTATTTCAAAAAGGGTGGTTTTTAGCGATTTATAGCTAAATTCACCTATTATTAAAAAAATTTTGCTATTTTTTATTGTTTGTTTTATAATATTTCAATAATTTTATTTCAAAAAGGGTGGTTTTTAGAGATTAATAGCTAAATTCACCTATTATTTAAAAAATTTAGCTATTTTTATTGTTTGTTTTATAATATTTCAATAATTTTATTTTAAAAAGGGTGGTTTTTAGCGATTAATAGCTACATTCACCTATTATTTAAAAAATTGAGCTATTTTTTAGTGTTTGATCTATAATATTTCAATAATTTTATTTTAAAAAGGGTGGTTTTTAGCGATTAATAGCTAAATTCACCTATTATTAAAAAAATTTTGCTATTTTTTATTGTTTGTTTTATAATATTTCAATAATTTTATTTCAAAAAGGGTGGTTTTTAGAGATTAATAGCTAAATTCACCTATTATTTAAAAAATTTAGCTATTTTTATTGTTTGTTTTATAATATTTCAATAATTTTATTTTAAAAAGGGTGGTTTTTAGCGATTAATAGCTACATTCACCTATTATTTAAAAAATTGAGCTATTTTTTAGTGTTTGATCTATAATATTTCAATAATTTTATTTTAAAAAGGGTGGTTTTTAGCGATTAATAGATAATTTCACCTATTATTTAAAAAATTTAGCGATTTTTTATTGTTTTTTCATTATCTTTCAATAATTTTATTTAAAAAAGGGTGGTTTTAGCGATTTATAGCTAAATACAATTATTATTTAAAAAATTTAGCGATTTTCATTATACTTCAATAATTTTATTCAAAAAAGGGTGATTTTTTGGCGATTTATAGTTAAATTCAATTATTATTTAAAAAATTCAGCGATTTTTTATTGTTTTTTCATTATATTTCAATAATTTTATTTAAAAAAGGGTGGTTTTTGGTGATTTATAGCTAAATTCACTTAATATTTAAAAAGTTTGGCGATTTTTTATTGTGTTTTCATTATATTTCAATAATTTTATTTAAAAAAGCTTGGTTTTAGCGATTTATAGCTAAATTTAATTATTATTAAAAAAATTTAGCGATTTATTGAAATATAATGAAAAAACAATAAAAAATCGCCAAACTTTTTAAATAATAAATGAATTTTGCTATAAATCACCAAAAACCACCCTTTTTTAAATAAAATTATTGAAATATAATGAAAAAACAATAAAAAATCGCTAAATTTTTTAAATAATAATTGAATTTAGCTATAAATCGCTAAAACCATCCTTTTTTAAATAAAATTATTGAAAGATAATGAAACAAAAATTAAAAATCGATAAATTTTTTAAATAATAATTGAAATAAATCGCCAAAAACCACCCTTTTTAAATAAAATTATTGAAATATAATGAAAAAACAATAAAAAATCGATAAATTTTTTAAATATTAATTGAATTTAGCTATAAATCGCTAAAACCACCCTTTTTTAAATAAAATTATTGAAAGATAATGAAAAAACAATAAAAAATCGCTAAATTTTTTAAATAATAATTGAATTTAGCTATAAATCGATGAAACCAACCTTTTTTAAAAAAAATTATTGAAAGATAATGAAAAAACAATAAAAAATCGATAAATTTTTTAAATAAAATTATTGAAAGATAATGAAACAAAAATTAAAAATCGATAAATTTTTTAAATCATAATTGAAATAAATCGCCAAAAACCACCCTTTTTGAAATAAAATTATTGGAATATTATAAAACAAACAATAAAAAATAGCTAAATTTTTTTAATAATAGGTGAATTTAGCTATTAATCGCCAAAAACCACCCTTTTTTAAATAAAATTATTGATATATTATAAAACAAAAAATAAAAAATAGCTAAATTTTTTAAAAAATAGTTGAATTTATCTATTAATCGCTAAAAACCACCCTTTTTAAAATAAAATTATTGAAATATTATAAAACAAACAATAAAAAATAGCTAAATTTTTTAAATAATAGGTGAATTTAGCTATTAATCGCCAAAAACCACCCTTTTTTAAATAAAATTATTGATATATTATAAAACAAAAAATAAAAAATAGCTAAATTTTTTAAAAAATAGTTGAATTTATCTATTAATCGCTAAAAACCACCCTTTTTAAAATAAAATTATTGAAATATTATAAAACAAACAATAAAAAATAGCTCAATTTTTTAAATAATAGGTGAATTTAGCTATTAATCGCTAAAAACCACCCTTTTTGAAATAAAATTTATGAAATATTATAAAACAAACAATAAAAAATAGCTAAATTTTTTAAATAGTTTAGCTGTTATCCGCTAAAACCCACCCTTTTTGAAATAAAATTATTGAAATATTATAAAACAAACAATAAAAAATAGCAAAATTTTTTTAATAATAGGTGAATTTAGTTATTAATCGCTAAAAACCACCCTTTTTAAAATAAAATTATTGAAATATTATAGAACAAACACTAAAAAATAGCTCAATTTTTTAAATAATAAATGAATTTAGCTATAAATCGCCAAAAACCACCCTTTTTTAAATAAAATTATTGAAATATAATGAAAAAACAATAAAAAATCGCTAAATTTTTTAAATAATAAATGAATTTAGCTATAAATCGCCAAAAACCACCCTTTTTTAAATAAAATTATTGAAAGATAATGAAAAAACAATAAAAAATCGCTAAATTTTTTAAATAATAATTAAATTTAGCTATAAATCGCTAAAACCACCCTTTTTTAAATAAAATTATTGAAAGATAATGAAAAAACAATAAAAAATCGCTAAATTTTTTAAATAATAAATGAATTTAGCTATAAATCGCCAAAAACCACCCTTTTTTAAATAAAATTATTGAAAGATAATGAAAAAACAATAAAAAATCGATAAATTTTTTAAATATTAATTGAATTTAGCTATAAATCGCTAAAACCACCCTTTTTTAAATAAAATTATTGAAAGATAATGAAAAAACAATAAAAAATCGCTAAAGTTTTTAAATAACAAATTAATTTAGCAATAAATCGCCAAAAACCACCCTTTTTTAAATAAAATTATTGAAATATAATGAAAAAACAATAAAAAATCGCTGAATTTTTTAAATATTAATTGAATTTAGCTATAAATCGCTAAAACCACCCTTTTTTAAATAAAATTATTGAAAGATAATGAAAAAACAATAAAAAATTGCTAAATTTTTTAAATAATAATTGAAATAAATCGCTAAAACCACCCTTTTTTAAATAAAATTATTGAAAGATAATGAAAAAACAATAAAAAATTGCTAAATTTTTTAAATAATAATTGAAATAAATCGCTAAAACCACCCTTTTTTTAATAAAATTATTGAAAGATAATGAAAAAACAATAAAAAATCGATAAATTTTTTAAATAATAATTGAAATAAATCGCCAAAAACCACCCTTTTTTAAATAAAATTATTGAAAGATAATGAAAAAACAATAAAAAATCGCTAAATTTTTTAAATAATAAATGAATTTTGCTATAAATCACCAAAAACCACCCTTTTTTAAATAAAATTATTGAAATATAATGAAAAAACAATAAAACATCGCTGAATTTTTTAAATAATAATTGAATTTAGCTATAAATCGCCAAAAAACCACCCTTTTTTGAATAAAATTATTGAAATATAATGAAAAAACAATAAAAAATCGCCAAACTTTTTAAATAATAAATGAATTTTGCTATAAATCACCAAAAACCACCCTTTTTTAAATAAAATTATTGAAATATAATGAAAAAACAATAAAAAATCGCTGAATTTTTTAAATAATAATTGAATTTAGCTATAAATCGCCAAAAAACCACCCTTTTTTGAATAAAATTATTGAAAGATAATGAAAAAACAATAAAAAATCGCTAAATTTTTTAAATAATAATTGAAGTTAGCTATAAATCGCCAAAAAAAAACCACCCTTTTTTTAATAAAATTATTGAAATATAATGAAAATCGCTAAATTTTTTAAATAATAATTGAATTTAGCTATAAATCGCTAAAACCACCCTTTTTTAAATAAAATTATTGAAAGATAATGAAAAAACAATAAAAAATCGATAAATTTTTTAAATAATAATTGAAATAAATTGCCAAAAACCACCCTTTTTTAAAAAAAATTATTGAAATATAATGAAAATCGCTAAATTTTTTAAATATTAATTGAATTTAGCTATAAATCGCTAAAACCACCCTTTTTTAAATAAAATTATTGAAAGATAATGAAAAAACAATAAAAAATCGATAAATTTTTTAAATAAAATTTGAAATAAATTGCCAAAAACCACCCTTTTTTAAAAAAAATTATTGAAAGATAATGAAAAAACAATAAAAAATCGCTAAATTTTTTAAATAATAATTGAATTTAGCTATAAATCGCTAAAACCACCCTTTTTTAAATAAAATTATTGAAAGATAATGAAAAAACAATAAAAAATCGCTAAATTTTTTAAATAATAATTGAAGTTAGCTATAAATCGCCAAAAAAAAACCACCCTTTTTTTAATAAAATTATTGAAATATAATGAAAATCGCTAAATTTTTTAAATAATAATTGAATTTAGCTATAAATCGCTAAAACCACCCTTTTTTAAATAAAATTTTGAAAGATAATGAAAAAACAATAAAAAATTGCTAAATTTTTTAAATAATAATTGAAATAAATCGCTAAAACCACCCTTTTTTAAATAAAATTATTGAAAGATAATGAAAAAACAATAAAAAATCGATAAATTTTTTAAATAATAATTGAAATAAATTGCCAAAAACCACCCTTTTTTAAAAAAAATTATTGAAAGATAATGAAAAAACAATAAAAAATCGCTAAATTTTTTGAATAATAATTAAATTTAGCTATAAATCGCTAAAACCACGCTTTTTTAAATAAAATTATTGAAATATAATGAAAACACAATAAAAAATCGCCAAACTTTTTAAATATTAAGTGAATTTAGCTATAAATCACCAAAAACCACCCTTTTTTAAATAAAATTATTGAAATATAATGAAAAAACAATAAAAAATCGCTGAATTTTTTAAATAATAATTGAATTTAACTATAAATCGCCAAAAAATCACCCTTTTTTGAATAAAATTATTGAAGTATAATGAAAATCGCTAAATTTTTTAAATAATAATTGTATTTAGCTATAAATCGCTAAAACCACCCTTTTTTAAATAAAATTATTGAAAGATAATGAAAAAACAATAAAAAATCGCTAAATTTTTTAAATAATAGGTGAATTTATCTATTAATCGCTAAAAACCACCCTTTTTAAAATAAAATTATTGAAATATTATAGATCAAACACTAAAAAATAGCTCAACTTTTTAAATAATAGGTGAATGTAGCTATTAATCGCTAAAAACCACCCTTTTTAAAATAAAATTATTGAAATATTATAAAACAAACAATAAAAATAGCTAAATTTTTTAAATAATAGGTGAATTTAGCTATTAATCTCTAAAAACCACCCTTTTTGAAATAAAATTATTGAAATATTATAAAACAAACAATAAAAAATAGCAAAATTTTTTTAATAATAGGTGAATTTAGCTATTAATCGCTAAAAACCACCCTTTTTAAAATAAAATTATTGAAATATTATAGAACAAACACTAAAAAATAGCTCAATTTTTTAAATAATAGGTGAATTTAGCTATTAATCGCTAAAAACCACCCTTTTTGAAATAAAATTTATGAAATATTATAAAACAAACAATAAAAAATAGCTAAATTTTTTAAATAATAGGTGAATTTAGCTATTAATCGCTAAAAACCACCCTTTTTGAAATAAAATTTATGAAATATTATAAAACAAACAATAAAAAATAGCTAAATTTTTTAAATAGTTTAGCTGTTATCCGCTAAAACCCACCCTTTTTAAAATAAAATTATTGAAATATTATAAAACAAACAATAAAAAATAGCAAAATTTTTTAAATAGTTTAGCTGTTATCCGCTAAAACCCACCCTTTTTGAAATAAAATTATTGAAATATTATAAAACAAACAATAAAAAATAGCAAAATTTTTTTAATAATAGGTGAATTTAGTTATTAATCGCTAAAAACCACCCTTTTTAAAATAAAATTATTGAAATATTATAGAACAAACACTAAAAAATAGCTAAATTTTTTAAATAATAGGTGAATTTAGCTATTAATCGCTAAAAACCACCCTTTTTGAAATAAAATTTATGAAATATTATAAAACAAACAATAAAAAATAGCTAAATTTTTTAAATAATAGGTGAATTTAGCTATTAATCGCTAAAAACCACCCTTTTTGAAATAAAATTTATGAAATATTATAAAACAAACAATAAAAAATAGCTAAATTTTTTAAATAATAGGTGAATTTAGCTATTAATCGCTAAAAACCACCCTTTTTGAAATAAAATTTATGAAATATTATAAAACAAACAATAAAAAATAGCTAAATTTTTTAAATAATAGGTGAATTTAGCTATTAATCGCTAAAAACCACCCTTTTTGAAATAAAATTTATGAAATATTATAAAACAAACAATAAAAAATAGCTAAATTTTTTAAATAATAGGTGAATTTAGCTATTAATCGCTAAAAACCACCCTTTTTGAAATAAAATTTATGAAATATTATAAAACAAACAATAAAAAATAGCTAAATTTTTTAAATAATAGGTGAATTTAGCTATTAATCGCTAAAAAACCACCCTTTTTGAAATAAAATTTATGAAATATTATAAAACAAACAATAAAAAATAGCTAAATTTTTTAAATAGTTTAGCTGTTATCCGCTAAAACCCACCCTTTTTGAAATAAAATTATTGAAATATTATAAAACAAACAATAATAAATAGCAAAATTTTTTTAATAATAGGTGAATTTAGCTATTAATCGCTAAAAACCACCCAATAAAAAAAAAACTAAATTTTTTAAATAATAGGTGAATTTAGCTATTAATCGCTAAAAACCACCCTTTTTGAAATAAAATTATTGAAATATTATAAAACAAACAATAAAAAATAACTAAATTTTTTAAATAATTTAGCTATTAATCGCTAAAAACCACCCTTTTTTAAATAAAATTATTGAAATATTCTAAAACAAACAATAAAAAATAGCTCAATTTTTTAAATAATAGGTGAATTTAGCTATTAATCGCTAAAAACCACCCTTTTTGAAATAAAATTATTGAAATATTATAAAACAAACAATAAAAAATAGCTAAATTTTTTAAATAATAGGTGAATTTAGCTATAAATCGCTAAAAACCACCCTTTTTAAAATAAAATTATTGAAATATTATAAAACAAAAAATAAAAAATAGCCAAATTTTTTAAATAATAGGTGATTTTAGCTCTTAATCGCTAAAAACCACCCTTTTTAAAATAAAATTATTGAAATATAAAACAAACAATAAAAAATCGCTAAATTTTTTAAATAATAGGTGAATTTATCTATTAATCGCTAAAAACCACCCTTTTTAAAATAAAATTATTGAAATATTATAAAACAAAAAATAAAAAATAGCAAAATTTTTTAAATAATAGGTGATTTTAGCTCTTAATCGCTAAAAACCACCCATTTTGAAATAAAATTATTGAAATATAAAACAAACAATAAAAAATCGCTAAATTTTTTAAATAATAGGTGAATTTATCTATTAATCGCTAAAAACCACCCTTTTTAAAATAAAATTATTGAAATATTATAAAACAAAAAATAAAAAATAGCAAAATTTTTTAAATAATAGGTGATTTTAGCTCTTAATCGCTAAAAACCACCCTTTTTAAAATAAAATTATTGAAATATAAAACAAACAATAAAAAATCGCTAAATTTTTTAAATAATAGGTGAATTTATCTATTAATCGCTAAAAACCACCCTTTTTAAAATAAAATTATTGAAATATTATAAAACAAACAATAAAAAAATAGCTAAATTTTTTAAATAATAGGTGAATTTAGCTATTAATCGCTAAAAACCACCCTTTTTGAAATAAAATTTATGAAATATTATAAAACAAACAATAAAAAATAGCTAAATTTTTTAAATAATAGGTGAATTTAGCTATTAATCGCTAAAAACCACCCTTTTTGAAATAAAATTTATGAAATATTATAAAACAAACAATAAAAAATAGCTAAATTTTTTAAATAATAGGTGAATTTAGCTATTAATCGCTAAAAACCACCCTTTTTGAAATAAAATTTATGAAATATTATAAAACAAACAATAAAAAATAGCTAAATTTTTTAAATAGTTTAGCTGTTATCCGCTAAAACCCACCCTTTTTGAAATAAAATTATTGAAATATTATAAAACAAACAATAATAAATAGCAAAATTTTTTTAATAATAGGTGAATTTAGCTATTAATCGCTAAAAACCACCCAATAAAAAAAAAACTAAATTTTTTAAATAATAGGTGAATTTAGCTATTAATCGCTAAAAACCACCCTTTTTGAAATAAAATTATTGAAATATTATAAAACAAACAATAAAAAATAACTAAATTTTTTAAATAATTTAGCTATTAATCGCTAAAAACCACCCTTTTTTAAATAAAATTATTGAAATATTCTAAAACAAACAATAAAAAATAGCTCAATTTTTTAAATAATAGGTGAATTTAGCTATTAATCGCTAAAAACCACCCTTTTTGAAATAAAATTATTGAAATATTATAAAACAAACAATAAAAAATAGCTAAATTTTTTAAATAATAGGTGAATTTAGCTATAAATCGCTAAAAACCACCCTTTTTAAAATAAAATTATTGAAATATTATAAAACAAAAAATAAAAAATAGCCAAATTTTTTAAATAATAGGTGAATTTAGCTATTAATCGCTAAAAACCACCCATTTTGAAATAAAATTATTGAAATATAAAACAAACAATAAAAAATCGCTAAATTTTTTAAATAATAGGTGAATTTGTCTATTAATCGCTAAAAACCACCCTTTTTAAAATAAAATTATTGAAATATTATAAAACAAAAAATAAAAAATAGCAAAATTTTTTAAATAATAGGTGATTTTAGCTCTTAATCGCTAAAAACCACCCTTTTTAAAATAAAATTATTGAAATATAAAACAAACAATAAAAAATCGCTAAATTTTTTAAATAATAGGTGAATTTATCTATTAATCGCTAAAAACCACCCTTTTTAAAATAAAATTATTGAAATATTATAAAACAAACAATAAAAAAATAGCTAAATTTTTTAAATAATAGGTGAATTTAGCTATTAATCTCTAAAAACCACCCTTTTTGAAATAAAATTATTGAAATATTATAGAACAAACATTGGTCAACAAAATATCAAATAGATAATAAAATCATGATTCTGGCTACGCTGAACAATGCGATTACTGAATTCGCCTTGATTAAGATCTTCGCCAAGGCGAATTTAAAAAGGGTAAATGCAACTCTTCAACCAAGGCGAATTTAAACTGTAGTTGAACAAATACCTTGATAGATACATACATTTTTTTGTGACTGCAGAACAAAAATTATAAAAGTTAAAATATAAAATAATTAATTTTTTAGTTGTGGTGTCACTTTCATGAACCCGAACGTGTTAAATACGCCTGTCACAAAAGTTTAGCCAACTTTGGCCTCGATTTTGTTGACTTTAATTTAATGCACTGGCAATACTTGTATGTCCACATAGGCGATGATGCCTACCAATGCCAATGGAGAAGTTGAATTAGGGTATTTCAACTTTGTTTATTTGAACTCTATGAAAGTGATGTTGATTATATGGACACTTGGAAAGCCATGAAAGCTTTGGTGGAGAAGGGTTTGGTTAAAAGTATTGGTATTTCTAATTTAAATTCCGAAAAATTAACACGTTTGGTGGCCAATTGTAAGATTAAGCCCATACACAATCAAATTGAATGCAATCTAGGCTTAAATCAAAACCCTTGATTGCCTTATGCAAAAAACAGCATTGTAGTGACCGCCTATTGTCCTTTGGGTAGACCGGAACCAGCTAAGAAAAGTTAAAGCAATTGGCAGTAAATGTAAAAAGACAACCGCACAAGTTGTATTAAGATATTTGGTGAGTTTTGTCTTCATAGATATTTTGAAAAATGATTTTTTAATATGAACTATTTCCTTATACTAGATTGAAAACGGAGCTGTTCCCATTCCTAAACCTTTTAATAAAACTCGGATTGAAAATTTTTCAGTTTTTGATTTTAAACTTTTTTCCCGAGGACCATAAAATATTGGAAATATAAAACACTGGTGATCGCTTGATACCCATGGATCATGCTATCCTTTTAATATTAAGGGACGGAATATACAGGGGTGTCATGGAAGTCGAAAACGTAAAACGAAAGAATTTGGCAGTTCTTTTTATTAAACTTTTAATCTGATTTTTACAATTTTTGTTAAAAAATTCTGTTTGCATAATAATTGTCATAAAAATTTTTTATTACACAAATCTTATTGAAAAACAACAGAAATTTCTTTCGTTTTACGTTTTCAATTTCCATGACAAACCTGATTATTCACATTTATACATACATTCATGTGTACCTTTTTTAATTAAATATTTTAACATCAACATTTGTTTTAAATCTTTGTATTAAAATAAAAATGAAGAATTTCTTTGCTTTTTTTTTGGTTTTCTTAAAAGTTTTTATTTAAAAACAAAAATTATTAACATAAAAATATCCAAATTATCTAACTTCTATATATCGCACTTGTTCCTCAAAAGCATAACTCAAAATTTTTCAATTTTCACTTTTTGCAAGAAATGGATGAACAGTGGTCATTTTAGATCAATTTTAGATCAATTTCTCTAGTATTTTGCCAAAAAAAAAAAAAAAATACAATTGTTTCCCCCTTTGTAGTATAAGACTACATATAAAAAGCAAACAGTTTTTTGTCTCTACTGAAAATTCATGAATTTTGAGTTGGTATGATTTTGAGGAACAAGTGCGATATATAAAAGAGTTGCGTATATGACTGACTCATTCGTTATCGCCCAGCCCAAACCGCTGACCCTAGAAACTTGAAATTTGGTCTAGCGATTGATCACTCCCCAAATCGATCCACTGAGACGGGATTTTTCAAAATTCGAATGTTAAGGCGGTAAAAACGGGAAAATTCGGTAACTTTATCAAGTATGTGATGAAAAACGATCGTTTTCAGCAGGTGTGATGAATTTCGACCGATTTTAAAATCCATATCTGAAGTAAAGTCTTTATTTTTTGTTCAAAATACAGTTCAATTAATATATTTAATAAAGAATTTAAAAGAATAGGTATATACAGGAAAACGGAGGAAAATGTATTAGAAATTAATTTTTAAAGATACTGGAAACGATATTTTCGTTTTCAAATCGTTTTGTTTTCAAAATCGTTTTCCATCACATACCTGTATATCTCCAAAACTAAAAGAGATACAAAAAAATGTAATACTTATCGTTGTCCTTTAGAAAAATAAGCGGACAGGTAGGTGTCTGGTACTTTTTTGAAATTCGGCCCTATAAGGGAGTAAACGGGTAAAATCTGAATTTTAGTACTTTTTTGACACCCCATCTATCTTTTGAACCAATAAACATAGAAACAAAGTTATACCACATTCGAAACTTATCAAAAAAATACGAATACTAATTTGGTAATTTTTCGAAATTCGAACATTTGAGGGATGGAAAAATTTTGCACACATACATTATGATATAGGAAATAAAAATCCATAAATTTGAAACTTTTGCAGATATGTTATTAGGTCTTTAAGATGACGATATATTCTGGGTCCTTGAGTAATTCTACGTTGATTTACCCATGTCCGTCTGTTGAAAACACGCTCACTTTCAAAAAACTCAAAAGAAAAAAAAAATAGCTAATTGCTTGTAGTTATCCTAAGCAGTTTGGTATTGAAATTCAGCAATATCGGTTCAGTAGGGTCAAAGCTATTAATCAAAATGTGGAACCACCACCTAAAAAAAATTAATAATTTTGTTACAAAAACTAACATAAATGGTGGAAAAATGCGCGGAATGATAATGAATAAAAATGACACTGTGAAATTTCGTAAAGATCGGTCCATAATTCACCCTACCCCATATAAACCACACTTCCGGAAAACTGTTTAGAACGCCTAAAACCGCAATAAATAATGCTATCATAACAAAAATTGGTACATCACAGTTTTATAGAACTAGAAATAACACTGAAATTTCGTGAAGATAGGTACATAATTTACCCTTGGTCTCATATATACCCTATTCCCGGAAAACAGTTTACTACGCTTAAAACCGTAAAAATAATGCTATCAGAATAAAATTTAATATTTTACAGTTTTATATCACTAGAAATCACACTAAAAAATTTCGTGTAGGTCGGTCCATAATTAACTATAGGCCCCATATAAAGCCCACTCTGGTAACAAAATTAAATACGCCTAAAGCCGTAGCAGATATAGGTTTTGCGGTAAACTTTCTTCCAACTTAGCTTCATATGGCCAGAAAAAATGTGATGACATTTTGTGATATACAGTTCATAATAAACCTTAGACCCTATTTTAGCAGCCCTCTAAAATTCACCGCAAAACGCTTAAACTAAATTCCCCTCCTGAAAATTTAAGTTCGGCGTAAACTGTTGAGAATCATGATATTTTACTCAATTTATTTAAAATTGCTATAAAAAAGCATTAAACTTTCTGACTGTCGGTTAATAATTTAATATAGGTCTAAACCGCAACCAATTTTAATGCAAATGTCTGTTTTTATAAAGATAAATAAATTAATAATAAATAGAAATATTGGTCAAAAAATTATCAAAAAGATAATAAAATCATGGTTATGGCAACGCTGAACAATGCGATTAATGAATTCGCCTTAATTAAGATCTTCGCCAAGGCGAATTAAAAAGGGTAAATGCAACTCTACAACCAACGTCAAAATATAATTTATAATTTTGTTTATGTTTTGCGACATATTGAAAAAATTATTTTAATAAAACAATAAAGTTAAATTAATAATTTATTTATTTATGTATGTGACCATACTAAACTTTTATATGTCCTTATATCCAGAAGACCGTGAACTTACCGAGAGTGTTGATGTTTTATTGTCAAACGTAGGTGAAATTGTCGGAGGTTCGATAAGGATCTACAATAATGAGGAACAACTTAAGGGTTATGAACGGGAAAGTATAGACCCTAAGCCTTACTATTGGTATACTGAAGGCGGTAAGGGTTTGGAACATTTAATGTGTTGGTTGCTTAACCGTTATCATATTCGTGAGGTTTGTTTGTATCCACGTTGCTTAGACAGATGCAGACCTTAAGCAGTTAATTAAAACATAATTTTAACAAGGTTTCGTTTAAATGTGCTAATATAATAATTTTACTTTTATAAAGAATAATAAAAAGCATTTAGAAATTTGGTGTAAAATATATATTTATTTAGCTGTTATAACTAACAAAAAAAAAAACTTTAATATTGTTCCTTTAATAAACAATTCAAGGTAAGGATAATTGATATCTTGTTCTTATGCATTTTTTTCATAGGGATTTTCTTGTAACTTTATAATTGTGGTTTTACGATCTGAAACCTTAATTTATTTGACAAATTGGCGATATAATTGTACAATACGTAAAATTCAGCAATTATATTGCAGGCATAATACATTTAGATATACATCATATCTGATCGGAAATGTTAAATTAAATCGGATGGTTAAATAAAATTGTTTTATTAACGTAATTTCCTGGTAAATTTCATTTCAATCAAATGAGTCCTTTTTTAGTTTCTTTCATGTAGTTTTAAATCTTATTTTTTAATGGTATATATTTTTAAATGGTATGTAAAATTTTTATATTGGCCATGTTATCATGAATAAATAAATAGCGGTTCAAATTGGATTTTTACAGGAAAAAATATATTCAACGTTTTTTTGTTTAAGAATTTTGGATTTTAATTTTTAAATCCTGTTTTTGAAAATGAGTGTATCCTTTGATTTGTTTTGAAAATGTATAATTTTAAACTGCTATCCCCCTAACCATTCGAATTTCCAAAAATTCTATCCTATGGGATCGATTAGAGGCCAATCGTTTAGGCTGTGCGATGAAAAGTAAATAGATGCAGAAAAGGAACAAGTTTAATTAAAAAAGTACCAGTTAGAGAACCAAAAAGTACCAAAATATCGCTCTTACAGATTCTCATTCAGTCAGGGCCTAATTTTATATTTCAAGGACCAGTTCAAAAAGTACCAGTTGAAAAACAAAAAACTACCAAAACTACCCTTTTAAAGATTCTCATCCGCTCAGGACATTGCATGATTCATTTTATGTTTCTAGTACCAATACTAACGAAAGTTAATTAAAGTATCAGATACAGAACAAAAAAGTACCAAAAATATTCGGCTTACAGATTCTCATTCA
Source organism: Pollenia amentaria (assembly GCA_943735925.1). Lineage (NCBI taxonomy): Eukaryota > Metazoa > Arthropoda > Insecta > Diptera > Polleniidae > Pollenia > Pollenia amentaria. Next base: position 231,222,606 of record OX031009.1, on the reverse strand, counting down.
TTCAGGACCTTGCATGTTGAATTTTATGTTTCTTGGTCCAATATTAAAGATAATTAAAAAAACGTACCAGTTGTAGAATCAAAAAATTGCATAAAGAAATCTAATTTTCCGTATTTACTCTCTTTGGTACTATTTTTCTCCCCGTTGATCCCATAATATAATACCTATATATTAATGAATGAGGAAAAATGTTTTGTAAAAAAAAGGACCAAAAATAGTTGCGATTTAGCGTTTAGGCTTAGCGATGAAAGATAAATAGATGTAGAAAAAGTACCTGTTTTTTAATATATAGGGAACGAAAAAGTACCAAAAATCTCCCTCTTATAGATTCTCATCCACTGAGGACATTGAATGTTTAATTTTAAGTTTCTAATTTCAATATTAACTATAATAAAAATGTACAAGTTGTAGAACGAAAAAGTACAAAAATGCCACCCGTTACAATTCTCATTCACTTAGAACCTTGGATGTTAATGTTATGTTTCTAGGACCAATACAAACGGAAATTCAAAAAGTACTAGTTAAAAGACAAAAAAGTACTTAAAAGTTCCCTCATAGAATCTTGTCACTCAGGACATTACATGTTGAATTTTATGTTTCTGGGTCCAATATTAAAGATAATTAAAAAAAGTACCAGTTGTAGAATCAAAAAATTTAATAAAGAAATCTAATTTTCCGTATTTACTCTTTTTGGTATTTTTTCTCCCCGATGAATGAAGAAAAATGTTTTATAAAAAAAAGTACCAAAATTAGTTGCGATTTATCGTTTAGCGATGAAAGATAAATAGATGTAGCAAAAGTACCTGTTTTTTTAATATATGGAAAACGAAAAAGTACCAAAAATCTCCCTCTTATAGTTTTTCATCCACTGAGGACATTGAATGTTTAATTTTAAGTTTCTAATTCCAATATTAACTAAATTTAAAAAAGTACAAGTTGTAGAACGAAAAAGTACCAGTTGTAGAACCAAAAAGCGAAAAAAGAAATTGAGTTTCCCGTATTTCCTCTTTTTGGTACTTCTTTCTCCCTTTTGAAATATCAAAAATTTCAATATTGTACTGGGAGTCATAATTTAATAAAAATAGTTAAGATTTCTCCCTCTATACTTAATATTATTAAGTTAATAGTTTCATTAATTATATCCTTATTTATTAATAATAAAATGCAAATAAAAATTTAGATTAAACGCATAATATTAAAAAACATATACAACTTTTGACAAAAAAAAAATCAGCTGTCTCATCGCCACCACCTAATAGTCAATTCGCCTTGCTTTCAAACTTCAACAAAATCAGTAAAAAAAAGGGAAACATCTGGCAACAAAAATTTTCACATATTAATTGTACATTTTGAATGCATGCATCCAATCAATGCCTATAGTAAATGAATGCAGTCAAAATATACGTAATATACCAAAAGTTAAATATTTTTATTTTGTATATAATTTAAGATAAAAGACCGCTAAATCTATGATGTATATTTAAAAATGAACGGGAAAACGTAAAAAAAATGATGTTTTTTTTTTGCAGTCAATATATGCGTTAGGCATACATATATATATATATATATATACATATATATATATATATATGCACAGCGGGTTGTATAAGGACACGAAAAAATCAAGGTTTTTATACCTTTTTTGGATCAATTCCGGAATACTTTTACTGTCTAAAATCATAGTTTGTAACATGGCCGGGTTTAAAGCCACAAATGTCAAATTAAGTATATATCGCAACAATTGAGGACATCTATATACGTAGCGTAATGTTCTAGCCCATGTACTCATAGTACATGCTGCGTATAAGACAATTATTGTTGCCATGTCTTACATATATTTTAGAATATTAATACGCCGTTCTGTTTTTTTTGCCATCAACTTTGAAGTTTGCTTATTATTTTATTAGTGTTATCAACGCAATAAATCCCTTATTTCAACGCTAACTTTGAACATTATAGTGATTTTTTGCAAGAAAACACGCTAAAACAATTCTTAATTGTAAACTTTTACAACACTTAATATTTACTTAAAGCTATTAAGGTCGAGTGATATCAAAAACCATTAGTGTGAGTGACCAACTATATAAACGTAACTACTACATATGATTAGGGTTGTCAGATTTTTTTAATCTTCATCGCAAAATATTGTATCGAAAATCGTCAAAAATGTCCAAAATTAAATTTTTTAAAACTTTTGGTAAAAAAAATTTGTCTAATAACTACTATGTACTCGTATTTATATAAAAAAGTATACAAGAGTAATTTTACCTTTATTAAAATTGTCTAAATATAGCCGTATTCTAGTAGATTGTTTAAATTGTAGTATTTTTGACGTTTTAAAATAAATACATTAAAACTAAGGATTTGTGAGTTCAGTTAATTGAATTCTTCATAAATTTAATTTAAACCAGGGGCCTTGTTCTGACAGTCATGCTAAGGACTTTCTCGATTCGAAAGCAATTTTATTTCTAATTCTTTCAGTCGATACTGAACGAATCGAAATTATTTTTTTAGTGTTGTGAAACTCAAATATATGTTTTACAACTGAAAAAATAATTTCGATTCGTTGAGTATTGACTGAAAGAATTAGATATAAAATTGCTTTCGAATCGAGAAAGTACTCGATCACGACTGCCAGAATTAGGTCCCAGTATGCAAAATAAGTGAATTTGATAAAAAAAAATATATTTTGGACTGATTTTCTATTTGAAAATAAGTGGAAATTTTGTAATATTTTTTCGATTTATTTAATTTTTAAATTTTCAAACTATGCACATATGAAAATTTAGCTTTCCACTAATACCCCGGAAACGATTCCGCGCGCACAAATCTAGCTAGTGTCAATCGATAGGGCATAATAATCTGAATCGACGTCGCTATAGCTGATTTTCTGAAAGACTTGGGGGAAAAGTTATAGCGCATGAAACTTTTTAAATTGTCAATCTATGCACATATATAAATTTCGTTTCCCTTTTTTTTTTACTATTTTCCATATATTCGGCATACTTTTAACCAGTATTTTCCAAAAGCTAGGTTAAATTTTATGTAATTCCTCCTGAAGAGCTTTTTTACATCGTCCTTGCAACTTATAGTGTGGTGGGCATTTTCCTGTCGATATAACTTTACAAATTTGCAATGCGGTTAATATCTCTTCAGGATGAATAACATAAAATTTAACTTAGCTCTTTCACAATACTGGCTAAAAGGATGCACAAAAAATATTAAAACTTATAAAAGTTAAAACATTCTTTAAACTTTATAGTAGTGCAGGAGTTTGACTTTAGCGTTGAAATACGCATTATTTTATGTTTTTGTTTTATATCAATCTTAATAGAACTAAAAATTTAAATTTTTCTGTTTTGTTTGTAATTTTTTCTTCTCAATCGCATTTTTATTAAATATTATAAGACCGAAAAAAATGTACTAAAAGTATACGAGTTTCGCTTGGAGTAACTGTATAAAAATTAAGTTTTTCACTAATAAATCTGGGTTTATACTAATAACTCGAAAACTATTCCGCGTGCACATAGTATCTAGGTAGTATCAATCGATAGAGCATAAAAATCTGATATCGTTACAGTTTATAAAAGACTAGAGGGGAAAAGTTATAGCGTTAGAAATTTTTAATTATAAACGTATGCATATGTGTTTATAATGTTTGTCTGTCCAATAAACTTTGTAAACAAAAAATGTACAATTCAAGCAGGGTTGCTAATCTATTAATATGCAGTCAAATCCAGCGATTAAAATAAAAGTTTTTTTTTCTATTAGTGGGATATCTAGGGATTTTTGCAAAATATTTTTAAGACATTATTTTTTAACGAAAGTGATAAAAACTTGAAGTTAAAAAACAAACCAAGAACTTAACATTAGTAAAATTAAGTTATTTATAAGATACACAATAATTTCTAAAAAAAAATTAACCGACTATAATTGATTATAAATACTATAATAACGTAGACTTGCCGATATAAGTGATCAAACTTGTTCAATTTCCAAAAAAAAAATTATTTAGTTTTGTTGTTCATAAAATAGAAACGATTTCGCGTGCGTTCATGTCGATAGAGCATCATGATAGAAACATCATGGTGACAAATGTTGGAACATGATCTCCTATATAGAAATATTGTAGGAATCGGAATATGATGTTGTCACTTTCGAAAAATTAACCGTTTATACCCAAAAAAGTTTAAAATTAAAAAAATCCATAAATATATATGTAGTTTGTTAATTTAACATAGATAAATTTCATTATAAGTAATATTCAAAATTAATATCTTATTTCTGCTAAGCGAAAGAATTCTTTCCTTCGCACAACTACATTTAAAATAAAAACAAAATTTTTTAATAAAGAAATACTCAAATCACATAAAAATTATATCATTAAAGAAACTCTAAAAATTCTTAACGCAAAAGAAGACATTTAAAAAAATTATGCCTGTGTTTGTTATTTAATAAAGGTTTACAGAACAAATTTACAAATCAACAACTTAAAATGCTTTTTTTTGAATGGAGAGCATTTTGCCTAACGATAGAAAAATATTAAATAAAAACTATCTTGTCTCAAGCAACAGCTGCCGTATTCATAAAAATATTTGGCTTAAATATACACACAAAAAAAATAATTTAGCTATTTTTACGGTAGATATGTGCACGCGGAATCGTTTGCGAATTATTAGCGAAAAACTAAATTTATATATGTACATATAGTGAACATTTAAAAAGTTTGCTGCGCTATAACTCCCCCACAAGTGTTTGAGGAAATCAGCTATATTGATATCGGTAAGTTGTTTATGCCCTATCGATTGACACTAGCTAGATATGTACGGAGAACCGTTTCTGGGTTATAAGTAAAAACCTAAATTTACATGTGTGCATAGTTTGAACATTTAAAAAGTTTGATGCGCTATAACTCCCCACCCCCCCCCCCCCCCCCAAGTCATTAAGAAAATAAGCTATATGGATATGGATATCGATTCAGGTTTTTATTCCCTATTGATTCTACCTATATATGAGTATGCTTATTCGTTTTTATTTTATAAGCGCAAACTTATGCATTTATATTATTTATGCAAAACAAAACGCAAGTGATACTTAATACTACTTTATTATCAACTCTGGAAATTGTTTGCCGAAAAACAAAAAGTTTGTTTTGTTCTTGTGCGTTTAGAAACTTAAGGCCGTGTCCGATACAACTTCGTCGCTTTGCGTGACGTTTCTAATGCCCAATCCACACGTTGCAAGTCTTATTGATCAGCTTGCTACTTTAAAGGCGAGAGAGACGAGGAAAGAAACGATTCTGTCTCTCTCTTTCGTCTTTAAATTAGCAAGCTGATCAATAAGAAAAGCGCAATGCAAAATGTGTATGACACAATAAAAACTTTGAAAACACTCACGCATTGTTTTTTTTTTACCTGTTATAAAAATAAAAGTTAAGAATGCTATTGGACGATTTATTGGAATCAAATTTGACGAAAAATTAATAAAAATAAACGAAAATTATACTAGCTAATTGTCAAAGCGTGCAAAAAGATGACAGTAGCCTAACTTTTCGCTTAACGCTGCGTTAGAAGTTCTTTATATGACGTGTTTCGTATATGTATGTTTATTTCATCTTAGATGTCAAAGCGAATCTGTAACGCAACGCGAAGTAAAAGTTTTATTTGACACGGACTTTATGTATTCTCATCACACCAGAGGTGTATATTAAAGCAATCATTGGCAACACTACCAGAATATATTAGGCCCCTATTATGAGTTACATTCGATAAACGATTTTCGCTGGCTATCGAACATCGACTATCGAATGTTAATTTGGTATTATGAGTTAGCAGCACTGTCGAAAATTTCGTTGTGCATCGAATTTTTCAACGAAAACAAATTTGCTTTCGACGGTGTAAATAATTGAAGAAAAAAAATTATTGAAAATGTAAGTTTTTGTTAATTTATTAGTTTTGGTGTGCAAATTCCACATTCTTAATTATTTTTGGTTATTTTATGCTAGTCTAAAGTCGACAGTAGTAAGCAGCAGTTCGAAAAGCTTGTTTCCCTTATGGAGCAAAATCCTTTGCTGGCAAAAGGAATTTTTACAAAAGTTCAGGCTACAGGTACAGGCCAGTTCCAGTAAGCGTTCACCTTCATCAGATGAATCATCGTACCATAATTCCGTCGTAGTCATGGTTTATATTAGTTTTATTTTTTAAATATGTTAACAAAAATGTTTTATTTAAAGTGACAGCTGAAAGAAAATATACTACAGTGAATAAACTAAAACACAATAGTACTTTTTTATCGAATGTGTGCCATAATATCAAATGAAAATTCGTTCGATCAACTAATTCGACTGCTATCAAAAATCAAATTAAGTTCATAATAGGCACCTTAAACAGCGTTGTCAACGTTCAAATTTCAATACGCACCAAAATGGAGTAAAAACGCACCAAGTTTAGATTTTTTTTTTTTATTTAAAATGTTGATTGAATAACTTTTGCTTAAAACGTATAATATTTTTATATTTAAAATATAATATAAGTGTTTTTAAGTTAATTGTTTTTAGAAAAAAAAAAGAATTAAACATAACAAAAGTAAAACAGCTAAGCAAATTTGTTTGTATTCATATATACCAGATAATACATTTTTTTTAATTTTATAAATTCTATACAAAACTTTTCAAAAAGATATCAAAAATTAATAGTAAGGATACAAAATTAATAATAGTTCAGTATTTATTCTTTTTTTATTTTAAAATTGTATTTTCTATCAGATGTTTATTATTTTCATATCTATCGCATCACCTGAGAACGGCTGGAACGATATGGCCGATTTTTTTTCAATCGATTCGATATTTACAGGAGTAAAGAAAAATACCTAGTAAAACACGTAAAATCGGACTTTTTAATGTATTGCATACTATTCTCTTCATATATTTTCTAAGTATAAGCTAATTTAAAGGAAAACGTTAAATATTTAATATTTTACCTCCTTCCACTTCTCATTTTTCTAAGTTTGCGCAAATTCTAGGAGAAACTCGAAAATTAAACACACTACCTTCTTTTCATCGCTGCCTCCTATTACTCCACACTTTGCTTTATAAGAGAAAATTTAAGGAGAAATTTGTTTAAAATTTAAAAAAAGAGATCAAAAAATTTATAATAAATAATAATAAAGCCAAAAATAAAGCTAAATTTTTTTTTAATTGCTTTTTAATAGTAACGGGTAATTATTTCGATATATCTATACATATAAAACTGAAACGTTATTGACTAACTGAATGATTCATTATCGCACAACCGAATCGACTGAAGCTCAAAACCTCAAACTTGGAACGGACGCTGTTCTCTCGCCAAATCGATCCACTAAGACGACATTTGTCGAAAAAAGGGTAAAAACATGTACATTCGCTTACCTCATCATATCTCCTAAGCTAAAAGAGATAAAAAAATTAATACTTATCGTTGGTCATTAAAAACCAAAAACGACAGGTGTCTGAATCAATTTCATATCATTTTTTTCTTTGATTGAATAAAAAATATCATTACGGGAATAAAATTTTATAAATTTAATAATAAAATTTCATTAACGCACAAGGCAAAATAAAAAAAAAACTGCATTTACAATATACCATTTAATTAATGAGGGTCTATAATAGTTTTTATAAAAGACTCTGGAATAAATATTCGGTTCCATGGATAATTATGTTATAAGTAAAAATTTTTTTTGTGCATTCTTAAAGCCCAAGTTTTCTATATACATATATAGAAAAAAATCGTGGTTTGTTCGACATTTTGAAATTTGAAAACGATTGAATAAATGGGATACTTCATTCTGCGGGTTTGTTTGCAATTGCTACGCGAAAATTTTGAAAAAAAGAACAATCCATAAAATTGGGTACTTTTTTTAAACACATATTTTGCAAAATAATATTGCTTAAAATTAAAACCTATGTTCTTAACTATAAAGGCAGTAAACAAATAAAGTATATTCCAGGGCAGAACTTGGTAAAAATTCATAATTTTGGTACTTTTTGCTTAAACGTTCTTTCTGAAATAATTTTTCTTGAACTGGAGACTTTTGTTCTTAAACATAAAGGTGGAAAGCAAATAAAGTAAATTTGAGGTCAAAATAGGGCGAACGTGCGCACTTTCGAGACTGTTTGAAAGCACGTTTTTGTTTATAGAAATATTTTAAGATAAAATAAGTATAGAAAACTAAATCAAATGTCTGTATTCATTTTTTTTTTTTTTTGGATAAAACACTTTCTTTAAATGTTGCATTAATTTTCACGTGAACGAAGTTGCGGGTAAAAGCTAGTAGTCCTCATCCTTTATGAAACACTTGCTGCAGAAACTTTCTTCAGTTCTCTTTTGAAACTGCATTCGTGTCCATACAATATAATTATTATTTTAAGGTATTCATTCATTTTCTATGCCTTTTCTCTTTCTTTTAATAACAAACTCACAAAAATTGATTGTAAACGAAACAAAGTACACTTTTCCATTCGTCTTTCTCCTTTCATCATCAAACTCAGATGTTTTGAAGCAAATGCTTCACAATGTGGACTGGGATATAAGAGTAGTTAAGAATAGTACACAAAATCAGCTTAAGTAATCTTTTTAATATGTATTTTTGATGTTTGTTACAATTTATTTTATTAAAAAGTTTTCAGATGTTATTGATGTTGCCATCCTTATATATCCGTTTGAAATTCTCGCATACATTTAAGCGAATGTAATGCAAACAACAATATTCAGCGAATAGTTCGCAAATACGAATCCGAATATTCGCCGCACCACTTACTATTTTATACAAAAGGAGCGAATAAATAATATAATTTTTATAAGCCATGCGGGTTGATAATGCGTACCATTTTATTAACACGCGTCTTTTAAAATAATTCTACACAAACTTGAAAACTATGTATGTTCCATAACATAATGGCAGGCAACAAGATAAAAATTCGTACGTTTATCACTTTTTATCAAATAGGTTATATATTAGACATTTTTGTTTTGCAAACTTTAAACATGTTTTTAATTAGTAAAGGCAGCAAAAAAATAATGTACACGTAGTAAGTAGCAAAACTGGGTAAAAACTATATCTTTTGGTTCTTTTCATTCATACGATTTGTTTTAGAAAACTGTGCATAAACTTTAAACCCATATTCATTAATAGGAAGGTATGAAAGCAATGACGTACATTTAAGAAGCGAAAGAAGGTAATAATTCTTACTTTTGGGACTTTTTGTAAACACGTTTTTTAAATAATTTTTGACAAAATGTATTTGATTTATTTCATGTCTACCAACTTTGTTCCAAAGAATATCACTGAAACAAAATAAAAATAGCTAAATTTTTTAAATAATAAACAAATTGTTAATTTTAAATAATAAACAAATTTAGCGATAAATCAGTAAAAACAACCTATTTTGAGATAAAATTATTGATCTATTAAAAACTTTAGCGATAAAACGCTGAAAAGTTTTATTTGTAAAATTTGATTAAAAATCGCGGAATTGAACGAGAAAATAGCTAAATTGGCAGCAGTATAGAAAGAAACACAGAGTTACACTTGTCAGCGTTACCATTGTTATGTTTTCCATTTTTTGAAAGATGTTAAAATGTTTACAATTTTTATAAAGATTTTTATAGATATATAATTTAAAATTTTTAGTATATTGGATGAAAACATTTAGTGATGTATTTATATAATAAAGCGATCTTATATTGTATCTGTCCTTTATTATTGCAACGTCCAAAATATATGATTTGATGTGCTGAAGTATATGAAGATTATGAAATCAACAGAGTTCACTGTTCAAAGTTTCATGTTGAACTATGTAATGTTCTGTTTAAAAGTTCGATTTTGATAAGGACCTTCTGAAACACGTTGCAGTTTAACTTTTTAATATTTTAAGCACTTTTTCTTCTTTCTTCTGCTTATATTTTATTAATAATAAAAAATGTATCAAGGGGTTTCTTATACACTTATTATTTATTATTATTATTATTCCTATACTAAATCCCGCGAAGCTTTTTTTGCTTGTCTGCAGGATACCAGAGTCTCTGGCGGGAATCGAACCCACAACCTGGTACTGATAGACTAGCTCACTACCAGCTAGCCTACCGGGGCACCCTCTTACATACTCTTGATCTCGGAAACCAATAAGAATATTGTTTTCCTGTCATCGCCACAATCTAAGCTATAAACTGGATAAAGGAAAAAACTGCGTTTAGTGCATTAAAATTGCCAAAGTATTTAACTTTTATAAATTTTTCAACCTTTTTGGCTCATAGCTCAAATTTTTTGAGTCATCGAGTTCAAACTCTTTCTCGTATGGAATTTCTCGAAGTATGAAACCCTTTCTGCGTTTTGCTAGTTCTTATTTTATTTTGTTCATGTCTATATCTCGGGAAGCAATTATCTTCGCCGCAATTGTAGCTATAGACTATTAGAAAAAAAGTAGAACAAATTAATCAGAACAAAATTCATATAATGCCACACATTGCTAAAATGTCGAAAAACTTTAATTTTTTATCTTTTTGCACCATTTTTGGCCCGTAGCTGCAGAAAAAATATATATGATCTTAATCTAATTCATAATTCCTCAGATTATACATATATAACCACTGCGAAATGCATTTTCTAGCTGTATTTTATATCGGAAATTTATGAAATAAATATGTAGCATAAGGTAAAAGCGTATATTAATTAATATTAATTTTTCACACATATTTTGAATTTTCGATGTTAATGAAGCTGAAAAAGGTAAATAAAATTTGGATTATTTTTTCTGAATATTGCTGTCCATAGTATGGCTACTGTGGGCCAAAAATGTTGAAAAAATATATTAATTCAAATTAAAATTTTTCGACAATTTAGCAATTTTATGGCATTTGCTGCAGTTTTTTCGCGTTTGCTTGTTACACACTTTTTGCTCCTAGTCTATAGCAGTAATTATGAGAACTAACCTGTAATTGGTTTCTGAAAAAGTTGCATGTTCTTCGAAAAAATCGAGTTTTAGCTAAAATTTTCAATAGGCCATAAAAACCCAACGGCAGCTAAACTCATTAAATCATTAGATATTCGGTTTAAATATTCGCAAACATTTTAGCGAATGCAAATAGAAAAAATCAACGCATAGGTCGCAAATGAGAATCCGAATATTCGACTCACCCTAATAGATAAATGCGGTATTTAGAAGCGTTTTTACTGATACACATATTTGTATCAAGTTTGTACTTAAATATATTTGCATTACGACTTAAAACATTTTAAGGTCCATAACTCCTAAACTAGATCCTTGGGCGCAAAAAAACGATATCAAAAATTTTTATTTTCAAAGCACTTCTTAATGCTGTATATTTATATACATGTATAATGTCTTCTACTTTTTTTTACTAGAGCGCCGATATCTTTACGTATTGGCGCTTTCATACAAGAACGTTTGCAACAAGCAATACTAAGTGCATAATCAGAACAAAAAGAATTTACAATTTACATACATATATACATGGATGAAGAAAAAATTATCTTTTTGTTGCAAAATAAAAAAAAAAATTTCTTTCTATTAAATAACTATCATCATGACTCTAAGAAGCCGGAAAAGAAGAAAACTGCATGGAAAGAAGTTGGAATGGCAATGGATTATTTTGGGTTTATTTTTACTTCAACACCATATGACACGTTTATGTATTTTTTACAACTACCAGCCTTTGAAGTCGACCGCAACATTTACGTATCCGAAACATAAGAGTAATAAGGCCTTCATTCTATTTTATACGACGGTTGCGACCGTATGGCCATAGAAAAAGCAAAAATTTAAATTACATCATTTTTGTGTTTTCAAATTGAATATTTAAGGAAAAAATAAACAAAAATTTTAATAAATTAAAATTTTTCTAAGAATATTTACAAAAGAAAATTAAGCACGTTTACGACGGAATTGTGAGTAAATAGATTGCGTTTTAAGAAATGTACGCTCGTACATCCTAGGTTCTTACGACGTACTTATTTCTTTGCTGCCTTTATCGTAAAGAACATACGTATAAATTTTAAGCAAAATTGTTTTGAAAAAAACGTGTTTACAGAAAGTATCCAAAAGTTGGATATTTTACCCAGTTTTGTCGACTTTTCTTTATTCCTAAGCCTTTGCGTAGCTATTACAAACAACCACACAGAGAAAATTATCCAATTTGGCCTAGACGTTTTCCAATTTTAAGCGGTCAAAAAAATCACATAAAGGATATAAGAAAATGAAATAAAAAAATATATTTTCTTAAAAAAAAAATTAGTTTATAAGAAACTATTTATTTAAAAAATAAAAACGTAAATTAAAATTCATATTAGCCGATCTTTAATCCCAAATTTTTATCTTTTCACTTTTTGGCAAAACTATAAATATAAAAATATAATCTACCATCTGTAAAAATATTGTGATATTATACATTTTCTTTTATTTACTTTTTGTACATTATCTTATTATTCTTTGAATTGCTTGAACTTTGTATCTACAGACCCATTTTTTGTTTTTAAAAGAATTTTGTTTTTAAAATACCGCAGAAAGTTGAAATTTTGAGTTTTTTTCTAACATTATTTCTGTTTAAATTTATGTTCCTAAAAATGTTAAGGGCGTAGGTCAATCCACTCATTATTTACTTCTTGAATATTCTTCAAATCTACTTAATTCGGCACAATATCACATAATTGAGAAACACTGAGCTGGATTACTTTGCTATACTAACGGCCCTTTTCACAATATATAATTATATTTATTTAACAAGATGTACGTTGGGTTAACAAACACTTCTTAACCAACGGTTAAGAGTTTCGGTTTCACCACCTTTCGGTTACATAATAAAAACTTTAGATAGCATGTGTGGCAATACCATCACCGCTTGTTTACGAAAAATCGTGTTATGAAAAACAAAAAAATTGATTTTCAATTGTATATGTTTTTTTTTTATAAATTTTAATATCATAAATAAAGTTTTTGTTTTCAGATAAAGGAGCTTTACTCTACGCAATAAAAGCGAACATATGAACATATTTGACCAAAAGATATGTATTGATATGTATGTATGTACGTCTATGGAAAAATTCAATAGCCCAACATTTTTTGTAAAAGAAAATAATAATGATACAAATTTGATCTTATTTCATTATAAGGACCTTTAATTCTTAATTATTATAAGGAGTAATAATAATTACATAGCTTAATGATTTTTGGATCAATGGTCATATTTGTGTGTGTTTTTGAAACGAATCATGTCCGAAATAAAAGGTACATATTGGCAACAAATACTTGCGTTAAACATACAATAATTTCACAAGCTTTTTAATATTTTTCAAGATATACCGAGAAATAATAAGAGTTCCAATTTTTAAGAACATTTTTAATTCTCGTTTTTACACTACCTAAAAAATTTTGTTTAAATGAAAATTTGTATTGCTATTTTTCTATTTTCTTTTGATTTTTATTTAACCAAAAACTTAGCCGGGATATTTTCTTCGGTTATATTTAACAACTTTTTCGTTAACTAGTGAAAAGCAAATTTTGCTAACTTACGGTTAATGTTTCAATTAACATTTGATCATAGATTGTGAAAAGGTGTTAAAGCTTCAATAGGTTTTAGAAGCTCGTTATTAAAATCGAACATTTTTACAGAACATTAAAAAATGCAGCATAAAACTTTGAACAATTAACTCTAAAGTCCAATTCAGCATCTTCATATACTTTAGCACCTAAATAAAATATATTGGGGATCTTTAACACGTTCAAGATTTTCTTGATAGTTTCTTACATTACTGTTTGTCAAAATTTACAAAAATTGACGTAGGCTGGACACAATTTTTAAGAAATTTACTTTCAAGATTGCAAACAATTTAGAAAGACACACAATAAATTTGCTCACTAAACTTGTAATCAGCTGTTTTCTTGAATGTAAATTGAAACACTCAACTTGAAATAGAATTTTAAAAGCAAGTTCGGGTCAATTTTTAAAAAGGTAAACCAGTGTGAGTGTATTAACACTTGAAACACAAAACCTGATCGTGTAACCCTCAAATAAGGTATGTAGTATTAAACGGGTACACAAAATTAAACAACCTTGCAATAACAAAGATCTGTTAGTAGCAAAAAATCAACACTTAATATTTTCATCTAATATACAGGATATTAAATTACATATTCGTAAAAAATAAAATAATATGAAATGTGTTTTAAGGCAAAATTTTCATACAAATCTTTCTTACAATATAACTCAAATCCACTGTAATTTTTATGAATACGGCAGTACATTTATAAAAACTTTATATTATTTTAAAACTTCTTAAATTAACCTGCCAAAAAAAGGAAAAGTTTACCATAATGGCAACGCTGGTAAAATGCAACTTTTTTTTATTCCAAAAATATTTTTAATTTATAAGAGTTTAATTAAACAAATTTTTATTCAGAATTCGTTTTATAAACCAGAAATATTTTTTATAAATACGGCTTCAAAAGTATAATTTTTAAAAACATTAATACTAAGTTTCATTAAACAAACAAAAAATTAAATCAAATTGCAAATGTCGTATTCAAGATGTGTTTATACACATGTAGGCAGAAAATACTACAACAAAAACAACAGTTTTTTTGTATTGGATTGTTAGCGCCTACAGTTTAAAATGTCAAACATTTCTAATAAAGCATTGTAAAACCAAGACATACTATCGGTTTGAACTGTCAAATTCGCTGCCACCTAATATAAATTTGTTTTGGACATGCACGAGTATAAGAATATATTTGATTCTTTCACTCTTACTTTTACAACACTTAATATTTACTTAAAGCTATTAAGGTCAAGTGATATAAAAAACCATTAGTGTAAGTGACCAACTATATAAGCGTAACTACATAGGATCAGGGCTATCAGATTTTTCTTAATCTTCATCGTAAAATAGTGTATCGAAAATCGCCAAAAATGTTAAAATTTTATTTCTTAAAACTTTTGGTAAAACAAATTTGCGAAATAACTACTATGTACTCGTATTTATATAAAAAAGTATACAAGAGTAATTTTACCTTTATTAAAATTGTCTATATTTAGCCGTATTCTAGTAGCGTGTTTAAATTGTAGTATTTTCAACGTTTTAAAATAAATACATTAAAACTAAGGATTTGTAAGTTCAGTTAATTGAATTCTTCTTAAATTTAATTTAAACCAGGGGCCTTGTTCTGACAGTCATGCTGAGGACTTTCTCGATTCGAAAGCAATTTTATTTCTAATTCTTTCAGTCGATACTAAACGAATCGAAATTATTTTTTCAGTGTTGTGAAACTCAATTATATGCTTTACAACTGAAAAAATAATTTCGATTCGTTTAGTATTGACTGAAAGAATAAGATATTAAATTGCTTTCGTAACGAGAAAGTGCTCGATCATGACTGCCAGAATTAGGTCCCAGTATGCAAAATAAGTGAATTTGATAAAATTAAACATTTTTTTGGTCTGATTTTCTATTTGAAAATATTTTTTGTCGATTGAGTTAATTTGTCAATTTTCAAACTATGCACATATGTAAATTTAGTGTTCCACTAATATTTCGAATACGATTCCGCTCGCAAAAATCTGGCTAGTGTCAATTGATAGGGCATACAAATCTCAACCGATATCAATATAGCTGATTTTCTCAAAGACTTGGGAGGATAGTAATAGCGCATCAAACTTTTTAAATGTTCACTATGCACAAATATAATTTAGTTTTTCACTAATAACTGGAAACTGTTCCGCGTGCATATTTCTAGCTAGTGGCAATTGATAGGGCATAAAAATCTGAATCGATATCGATGTAGTTTATTTTCTGAAAGACTTGTGGGGGATAGTTATAGCGCAGCAAACTAACACCTTAACACCGTAAGTAAATTTTTAAAATAATATTAAACAAAACCGATTGAGAAAAAGAAATTATGGAAAATTCTGTAAAATATTAGTTCTATTAAGATGGCTATAAAACAAAAACATAAAATAATGCGTATTTCAAGGCCAAAGTCAAACTCCGTGACTACTTTAAAGTTTAAAGAATTTTTTTGCCTTTTATATATATCAATATTTTTTGTTTTTCCCTTTATATTTTAACTATTTTCAATATGTTCGGCATACTTTTAACCAGTATTTTGCAAAAGCTAGGTTACATTTTATGTAATTCTTCCTGAAGAGCTTTTTTTTTGTGCTCATTGCAATTTATAGTGTGGTGGGCATTTTCCTGTCGATATAACTTTACAAATTTGCAATGGGGTTAATATCTCTTCAGGATGAATTACATAAAATTTAACTTAGCTCTTTCACAATACTGGCTGAAAGGATGCACAAAAAATATTAAAATTTATAACAAACTCACAAAAATTGCTTGTTCATGAAATAAAGTACACTTTTCCATTCGTCTTTCTCATTTTATCATCAAACTCAAATGTTTTGCAGCAAATGCTTCACAATGTGGACTGGGATATAAGAGTAGTTAGGACAAGTGCACAAAATCAGCTTGATAAATCTTTTTGATATGTATTTTTGTTGTTTGTTACAATTTATTTTATTAAAAAGTTTTCAGATGTTATTGATATTGTCATCCTAATATATCCGTTTGAAATTCTCGCATACATTTTAGCGAATATAATGCAAACAGCAATAATCAGCGAGTAGTTCGCAAATACGAATCCGAATATCCGCCGCACCACTAATTATTTTATATAAAAGGAGCGAATAAATAATATACTTTTTATAAGCCATGCGGGTTGATAATGCGTACCATTTTATTAGCCCGTATAAATAATAATAATTAAAAAGACTTCGAGCTCAAGATAAGTTCTTTTATTTATATATTATAAAGGTCGAATAAAATACAATATAATATTTAATAAACAAATTATTATTTTTAAATAATAAGCAAATTTAGCGATAAATCGGTAAAAATGACCTATTTAGAAATAAAACTTTTGATCTATTAAAAACTTTAGCGATAAAACGCTAAAAAGTTTTATTTGTAAAATTTGATCAAAAATCGCAGGATTGAACGAGAAAATAGCTAAATTGGCAGCAGTGTAGAAAGAAACACACAGAGTTACACTTGTCAGCGTTACCATTTGTCATATTTTCCATATTTTTGAAAGATTTTAAAATGTTTACAATTTTTATAAAGATTTTTATAAATATATAATCCAAAATTTTTAGTATATTGGATAAAAACATTTAGTGATGTATTTATATAATAATGCGATCTTATATTGTATCTGTCCTTTATTATTGCAACGTTGTTTAATTTTACTTTTTACTATTTTAAGCACTTTTTCTTCTTTATTCTTCTTATATTTTATTATTAATAAAAAAAGTATCAAGGGTTTTCTTATACACTCCTTACATATTCTTCATTTCGGAAACCAATAAGAATATTGTTTTCTTGTCTTCGCCACAATCTAAGCTATAAACTGGATGACGGAAAGCTTAAAACAAACTAACCCTAAAAACTGCGTTTAGTGCATTAAAATTGCTCAAATATTAAATTTTTAAACATTTTTCACCATTTTTGGCTCATAGCTCAAATTTTTTGAGTCATCGAGTTCAATCTCTTTCTCGTGTGTAATTTCTCGAAGTATGAAACCCTTTCTGCGTTTTGCTAGTTTTTATGTTATTTTGTTCATGTCTATATCTCGTGAAGCCACAATTGTAGCTATAGATTATTAGAAAAAAAAGTACAACAAAATGCATTTAATGCCACACATTGCTAAAAGGTCGAAAAACTTTAATTTTTTATCTTTTTGCACCATTTTTGGCCCGTAGCTGCCAAATCGTGGGAAATTCAGTCAAGTAATATTCAGAAAAAAAATATGATTTTAATCTAATACACAATTTCTCAGATTATGTATATATAACTACTGCGGAATGCATTTTCCACATTTTCCAGCTGTATTTTATATCGGAAATTTATGAAATACATATGTAGCAAAACGTAAAAGCGTAAATTTATTAATATTAATTTTTCACAAATATTTTGAATCTTCGATGTTAATGCAGCTAAAAAAGATAAAAAAAAAATATGGAAAGATTATTTTTTCTGATTTACTTCTATTAATTGTCCATAGTTTGGCTGCTGTGGCCCAAAAATGTTGAAAAAATATATTAATTCAAATTAAAATTTTTCGACAATTTAGCAATTTTATGGCATTTGCTGCAGTTTTTTCGCGTTTGCTTGTTACACACTTTTTGCTTCTAGTCTATAGCAGTAATTATGAGAACTAACCTGTAATTGGTTTCTGAAAAAGTTGCATGTTCTTCGAAAAAATCAAGTTTTAGCTAAAATTTTCAATAGGCCATAAAATCCGAATGGCAGCTAAACTCATTAAATCATTAGATATTCGGCTTAAATATTCGCAAACATTTTAGCAAATGCAAATAGGTCGCAAATGAGAATCCGAATATTCGACTCACCCTAATAGATAAATGCGGTATTTAGAAGCGTTTTTACTGATACACATATTTGTATCAAGTTTGTACTTAAATATATTTGCATTACGACTTAAAACATTTTAAGGTCCATAACTCCTAAACTAGATCCTTGGGCGCAAAAAAACGATATCAAAAATTTTTATTTTCAAAGCACTTCTTAATGCTGTATATTTATATACATGTATAATGTCTTCTACTTTTTTTTACTAGAGCGCCGATATCTTTACGTATTGGCGCTTTCATACAAGAACGTTTGCAACAAGCAATACTAAGTGCATAATCAGAACAAAAAGAATTTACAATTTACATACATATATACATGGATGAAGAAAAAATTATCTTTTTGTTGCAAAAAAAGGAATTTCTATTAAATAACTATCATCATTACTATATTATTTGTTATTTTGAACACACTTCAACACCATATGACACGTTTATGTATTTTTAATAACTACCAACCTTTGAAGTCGTCCGCAACATTTACGTATCCGCAACTTTTACGTAAGAGTAATGAGGCCTTTATTCTACCTAATACGACGGTTGCGACCGAATTGCCGTAGAAAAAGAAAAATTTAAAATTTAAATTGCATTATTTTTGTGTTTTCAAACTGAAAAAAACAAAATAAATTAAGGAAAAATTAAACAAAAATTTTAATAAATTTGGATTTTTCTAAGATTATTTTCAAAAGAAAACTAAGCACGTTTTTCGACGGAATTGTGAGTAAATAGATTGCGTTTTAAGAAATGTACGCTCGTACATCCTACGTTCTTACGACGTACTTATTTGCACAGATTACACACATATGTATATGTAAAAAGTGACGTGTGAAAAAGGCATAAATCAGGTGCGATGGCAGCTTTCGAAGAAACAGACAAAAAGCGTTTTTTTGTAGTGAAGTGGCAATGTGTAAAAACAGGCCGCTAAAATCAACACAAATTGCTCGACCAAAACAAAAATAACAAAACACAAACCACGTTTAACAAAAGCATTAGTTCAACAAATGTTATATTTTGTGCCAAAAAATGTATTTAGTATTATTTTTTTGTTTTATAATGTTATTTACTTACTTAAATATTATTAACTAGTGTTGCGATATGCTTAAAAGTTAATTTTTAGAACAGTTTTGCAAATAAATCTCAACTAAATAAATTTTTGTTCATTGTATTGCGGCATAAATTATGGCTCAAAAAGAAATGAAAAAGGGCAGCTTTCTAAGAAAGAGACAACAAATCTTCCGTCTCGTGACATATCTGTGGGTAATCTGTGCTTATTTGTTTGCTGCCTTAATCGTAAAGAAAATAATTTTAAATTTTAAGCAAAAGTGTTTTGAAAAAAACGTGTTTACAGAAAGTATCCAAAAGTTGGATATTTTACCCAGTTTTGTCGACTTTTCTTTATTCCTAAGCCTTTGCGTAGCTATTACAAACAACCACACAGAGAAAATTATCCAATTTGGCCTAGACGTTTTCCAATTTTAAGCGGTCAAAAAAATCACATAAAGGATATAAGAAAATGAAATAAAAAAATATATTTCAATTCAATTCAAAATGTTTCAATTAACATTTGATCATAGATTGTGAAAAAGGCCGTAAAAGGTGCAAAAGCTTCAATGGGTTTTAGAAGCTCGTTATTAAAATCGAACCTTTTTACAGAACATTAAAAAATGCAGCATAAAACTTTGAACAATTAACTCTAAAGTCCAATTCACCATCTTCAGATACTTTAATAAAATTTACAAAAATTGAAAGAAATTTACCTTCAGGATGCCATCCAAAAAACAATTTATAGAGACACACGATAAATTTGCTCACTAAACTTGTAATCAGCTGTTTTCTTGAATGTAAATTGAAACACTCAACTTGAAATAGAATTTTAAAAGCAAGTTCGGGTCAATTTTTAAAAAGGTAAACCAGTGTGAGTGTATTAACACTTGAAACACAAAACCTGATCGTGTAACCCTCAAATAAGGTATGTAGTATTAAACGGGTACACAAAATTAAACAACCTTGCAATAACAAAGATCTGTTAGTAGCAAAAAATCAACACTTAATATTTTCATCTAATATACAGGATATTAAATTACATATTCGTAAAAAATAAAATAATATGAAATGTGTTTTAAGGCAAAATTTTCATACAAATCTTTCTTACAATATAACTCAAATCCACTGTAATTTTTATGAATACGGCAGTACATTTATAAAAACTTTATATTATTTTAAAACTTCTTAAATTAACCTGCCAAAAAAAGGAAAAGTTTACCATAATGGCAACGCTGGTAAAATGCAACTTTTTTTTATTCCAAAAATATTTTTAATTTATAAGAGTTTAATTAAACAAATTTTTATTCAGAATTCGTTTTATAAACCAGAAATATTTTTTATAAATACGGCTTCAAAAGTATAATTTTTAAAAACATTAATACTAAGTTTCATTAAACAAACAAAAAATTAAATCAAATTGCAAATGTCGTATTCAAGATGTGTTTATACACATGTAGGCAGAAAATACTACAACAAAAACAACAGTTTTTTTGTATTGGATTGTTAGCGCCTACAGTTTGAAATGTCAAACATTTCTAATAAAGCATTGTAAAACCAAGACATACTATCGGTTTGAACTGTCAAATTCGCTGCCACCTAATATAAATTTGTTTTGGACATGCACGAGTATAAGAATATATTTGATTCTTTCACTCTTGCAAGAAGCTTAGGCAGTATCAATATACTGTATAATATGAAGCCAAACTGCTAACTTCAAAGTCGCACATGTACAAAGATTTCACAGCTTCAAAAAATAACATTTTTGTAAAGAACGATGGCAACAATACAGATCTAAATTTAGATAAAAATGTTAAATTAATACATTTAAAGCGCATATATCGAACTTTTTATCATATTAGATCAATATATATGCACAGCGGAATAAATTCAACCAAAAAAAAAAATCTCCGTTAAAAATGTCCTCAATCTACGATGTCCTTACATTAGCCGCAAGGAATATAAAATTTTGAGGACAGGCTTCATAGTATGCAAAAGTCCTCATAGTATGAGGTGCAAATATAACGTGTATGCAAAGTATCGGCTGTGCATATATATATATATATATATATATATATATATATATATATATATATATATATATATATAACTCTTATATCTGAATTTGAAAATGTTATAAATGACACTGAGGCTTTTATTACGAATTTAAGTTGCTTGAAAGTAAATCCAATGATAAATTAGACAAATACATTTTTGAAATTACAATTTATACAATTTATTTATATTCAAACGCCAAGAACACCTTGTAACTATTGATTTTATATAGTTTTTTGCTTCTCTTGTAAAAACCAAATGTAAAATTAATACACAAAAGTGTATTTAAACACAATTTTATTGAATTATTTCCTTGTTATTTATATCGTTTGAATTGTTAATGCCTTTTTGTTTTGTTAGTAGTGCGTTTTGTTTAATAAAAAGGTGCAACTTTTTGTTTTTAAAAACGACTGTTTGTTACCATAAAAATTCGTTATTTGTTAAAATGGTGTAAACAAACAAATTCATTGTTTTTTAAAATTGATATTTATAACCATATATTTTGATGAAGAAATGATTATTTATAGGGATATAACGATACGCCTCTTTGCCGATTCGATACCGATACCGATACTCAAAAAGAAATATCGGCGATACCGATACCGATACGAATATTAAATTATAATTCAAGGTAAAATTATGAAAACTAAAGTAGATTCGTTGTTATACAAAATTACAGTATAAGAGATTATTAATATTTAAAATTGATCTTAATAAGTTTTTAAAAACAACACATTGAATTTGAATTCATGGTAAAATTAGCAAACATTTATTTAATTTTTAAACAAAACTACAGTGTAAGAGATTTTTGTTTAAAACCAAAACTTTTGCACAGATTTCGCAGCTCCCCTTGAAGTAGATCTGCAGTGGAAAATGGTCTCTCAGATGTGGCTGAACTCGTTTGACAACTGAAATATTTCTGCGCCATGTTCTTAAATTTTAGGTTTAACATTTTATTGCGCCAGTATAAAAATTAGATGATCACAGCGCAGGATGGATCATCCGATTAGGATTATCGTTCTTGAAATTTTCTTTTAAAATTTTTACAAACCCTCCAAAGGTCAGTTCCTGTAGACTTATCGGAACTTTTACAAGGTGCAGGGGTAACCGTATCTTGAATACTTTCGGATGCGAAAAGTTAAGTAGCTCAGGAAGATCTATTGTCTTTGAAATTTTCTAGCATTCTATTGAATTATTATTGTAGATAAACTGTAGATTTGCATATTCGCTAAGCCCTCAAATCTTTCATACAGAGTTAATGCTACG
The DNA here is from genome assembly GCA_943735925.1 of Pollenia amentaria. Lineage (NCBI taxonomy): Eukaryota > Metazoa > Arthropoda > Insecta > Diptera > Polleniidae > Pollenia > Pollenia amentaria. Next base: position 231,199,768 of record OX031009.1, on the reverse strand, counting down.
TACGTCGCCAATAATTAGTCTTTGGTTTAACCTTTTTGCGCTAAAGAGCATTTGTCGACTTCAGCTACTAAATACTACTACTATTGGGATCTAATAATTCTTAAACTGTACCGACCCAATGTCAAAATTGTAACAAATTGACATAAATTGTACCAAATTTTGACCACAAAATAAAAAAGCATACCTAGTAAGAATTTGTAACTGCTTTTTATTTAATAAAATGTAGTCGGTAAAGCCCGACCATTTAATACTCTACACCACAGTATAAAAACACAAATATCTTCATCTATATGAGATTTGTTCCCCCCTGAGTAATTTTAGTAAGGGGGCTTATATGGAACCTATGGTTAATTACAGACCTACCAGCAGGCTTAAAGGTACATACACTATACCGAAAAGAAGTTTATATGGGGGCCATGTGAAATTATGGACCGATTCTAAACATTTTCAGTAGACTTCGTGCTTATGAATTGAAATCTTTATACAAAAGTTCATCAAATTGCCTTCAAAATTGAGACCTGCACTTCGCGCATAGGGTTTAATGGACGGACAACCAACCAGTCTGCCAGCCTGCCGGACGAAGGGACGCTTCATTGACAGAGTTATCAAAACAATAGACAAAAGTGGCGATTTGGAGACATTTGGTCCCAGGCTGGATACGAGTACAAATACTTATGTATGTACATATGTACTCAATATTTAAGTATAACATCAAGACCAGGAGATACATATTTAATTAGAATTTTTATTATTGAAAAGAAAAGTGAGTCAATCCACTTCGAAGAAATATATGTTTATAATTATATAATATATGTATATGTTTTTTTTAATTGTACCCAAAAAGGATGAATTGTATCAGTGTACAAATAAAGTTTCGATTGTACCAAATATGATACAATTGCACCACAAAATCTCATCAGTGGCTACTACTACAACTACTTTATTCTGTTCCAGGTCTTTGGGTCATTGGTTTTTTTATTTCTAAAAATTTTTATAAATTAATTGTTTGTTCTGTTTAATAAATTAATCGATCTCAAAGTTTTTTTCTTGTTGTGAATTAAGATATGGAAAGTTCGACTTTGGCTCGGCTTCGGAATCGGCCTAAAGAATTGACTTTGGTCGGACCCCACTGGTTTTAAAAACTGGGAGGACAAAGAAGTGTATTAATGCTAAATTTGCAATTCATAAAACATGACCCTGATAATTTTTTTTATCACTAAATGTTTTTTATTAAAGGTGAAAAAGGGTGATTCCGTTTGTAGTTTCTACAATATTGATATATTTTGGATGTTATAAGTATCAAAGTTAACTTAACGATATCCGCCTGACCGTCTGTCCGTGCGAGTGTTAAAATTGGTTCTTCAAAGACCCCAAATATGATGGGACATAGGTTGCTATATATTTCTGTCACATATTATTTTCTATTGAAATTCAGCCAGATCCATCCATAAATGGCAAAAAACCACGACTGCCTCCCATTTCTCTTTTTTTTATAAGATCCCATGTTGTTTTTATTTTTTTTACTCATATCCGAAAGTAACATAGAAGTATAAGTTGGTTTTTTTAGACTTTTCTGCGCTTATTAACGATGTCCGAAAACAAAATGTTAGCGAAATTGTTGAAGTGGGCGCGGCACTTCCAGTTCAAGACATTAACGGTTTCTGTATATCTGGAGAACGGCAGGAGCCAACGTTTCCGAGCTAGATAAAAGCATCTTGGTTATCAATAGACAACATCCTACAAAATGTGGGCGGGAGTGAATAAGTGGACATGGCACAAAATATATTTATTTATACCTAAAGAACTTTACTTATATAACTTTCCGTTCTTATCGCACCATGGTGAAGGGTATATTAGATTCGGCATAGCCGAACAAATGTAGTTCGCCCTCTTACTTGTTTTTTTTTTTTTTCTTAAATTGTTGCATAAAAAGTTATAAACCAATAAACAAACCGAAAACAATAAACATGTTTATCACAATAAACCACTTGTAACCTTTTTATGACTCAGGTCTTATTAAAAAAAACTTATATAAATTTAATTGAAAATTTTAACACCATAACGCCAATTCATATCTTATTCCTCTAAAAATGTCATAAATAAAATATGTCTACAAACAAAAAAAAAAGCTTAATGTTAAGGAATAAAGAAGTGAATTAAAACGTCAACACCAGTGACAACTATAGCCAATACTCCAACCATCTACAACAAAATTTAAACATAAATCAAAATTAGCTCTTAGTTTAAAAAAGAGGATCTGCATTCATCTTTTCTAATTGTGTGAATGCTTTCCCTACAACATTCATTGGACTTGAAGACCTATCATCAATGTCACATTGGTTATTATCGGCTTAAATTTTTTGTTAAGAATGATAAGGCAATAACAATGACAATAAGATTACAATTTTGTTGTAAATGGCGGGGGGAAACGATAACAAATGAACTGTTATCGACACGTTGCCAAGCCACAAAGGGATGTTCATACATACGAGTAAATACATACTTAGACATGTTAAGCGGTTAGGAAATGTAGACGTCTTTTGAAACTTAAACTGTCAGGAACAGGATACAATGGCATCGAGAGAATGTAAAGACGTATGTGTGTATGAAACCATAAGGTTTGTAAGATTTTTCGTTTAAAGGCTTTTTCTTATGGTGCGTCGACGTTTTTGTTCCTTCTCGTCGATAGGTTGATTGGTTAGTTAATAAACATGTTTTCGAACAGCTTGTGTTTTTGTTTTCTATACAGTTATTTACTAGTCCACTTACCACATTTTACCGTAAGTTATTTTCAACGCCGTCACCATCGTCGTCACATGGTATTGTATATCAGTTGTCCATTTGTTAAATGTTCATTTTGTGGTAAATTTGTAGTTCGTTTGCAATGGCTTTTCATTTGCATTGAACTGCGATTTGTAATCAATCAATGTCACAAAAACCGACCCAACGCACATACACAAATGCACATAAATATGTACAGACATAAACATGCAAGTTAAAGTGTTAGTGCTCACAAGGATGAATACAAAATCTACTGCTCTTTCCTTTCACACAAACACATCCTCACAAGCATTAATTTATATGTTTGTTTGTATGTACGCCTTTGTGGTGTTGTTTTGATGAAGTGTTGTCTAATAGAGATTTGCTAAAATGTTCATAATTTCTTTATCTGTCTTTATCTGTAACAATCACAATTTTTTGTAACTTTAGAAAAAAAGAATACCGAATAATCACATGACATTAAAAAAAAAAAAAAAAGTATGAAAGAAAATGGGAAAACAAAAAAAGAAAAATATGGAGTGCTAAATGGTCACCCATTGAGCAACAGAGCTTTACTTGAATATTAAACCTTAAGATGGTTAATGATTATACAACAGGCCAACACAGAGGAATCATTTATTAAAAAAACACTTTACTTTCAAATGTCCTTTTACCAACATCATCATTGCTACTTTTACACATACACACATATATAATGAAGCAGCATTATTAAAACTATAGTTGTAAAGCAGTTAAAGGCGTTCAATAAACACTTTTCTATTTTATGAATTACTAATGCCGTCATTGTTGCCAACAGAAGTTTTCTCTTTTTATATATACGTGTTCGTAGCTACTAGAACACTGTGGGCAAATGTTTCTTATTTTTAAGCAGTAAATTTTTTAAACTATCGAAATTTTAACTATAACAAATATTTAGATATGAAATTGTAATTGTAAAATTCTTAACCCTTATGTGGGCAAAAAAGTACCAGGCTACATTTGGCGCTTTCAATCCAAATTTTCTCATTAAAATTGATAATCTGCACGTATGCAAAAACTTGAGAAAAATGACCGAAACTTGATTTTTATTTTTTCCTTTATGCTAATCCCATGAAGCTCTACACTTGCCTGCAGGAGACCAGAGTCTCTGCTGGGCCCACGACCATCTAGCCTACCGGGGCACCCATATGTTAACAAATTTTTTTACAAGATTAGCTTTAAGAAATTGAAATATTGACTAATAAAATGTGAAATAATAATATGAATTAAAAACTTTACAGAGGAAAAGGGGGCTTGTTACTAAAAAAAACAGCCTTAATATTTACAATTTTTAAACTGGTGTAAAAAATAAATACGCAATATTTTTTAATTCTGTTTTCTTTTTTTACTTATGATGTTGTGATAAAACGACACAGATATGAATTAAAAACAAGTTTCGTGAATTTTTTTTCCAGTTTTTGCCTAGTTAGGGGAATGTGGTTGCTAGAGTACGGAATAGGGGGGCGGTATGCGTCATCAACCACTTCAATTTTAAAAAGTTCTGACATATTTATAAAGTTTCACGATGATACCTGTACTGGAAGAATTTTTGGCCGCCGACACCATACAGCTCCGACCACTGTGCCGTGGACGGATTTTTTTCATTTTATACATATTACATCTAATAATAATAGAAAAACTGAGAGATACGCATATTTTTTTAAGGTGTATTTTCAGGATCTGGTCAGTTTGATCATGGGTGAAAAATCTTGTCGTACAGGATAATAAAAACAATAGAAATTAAATTTTAGTGCAGATCTTTCAAGCAGTTTTGTACACATTGGATTTCTGTAAAATTTGTGAACCGTTATAAGAAGTAAGAATTGTAACTGTCATTTCGAAACATTTACATTCACTAAAGCTCGATGTTAAAAAAACCCATCCAACTTTTTCACTTTACAACAATAATAATGTTTTCATCTAAAAGTTATGAAATTTCCTAAATTGAAGTTTTTGATATTTTAATTAGGCTTAAGTTCATCAAATTTAATTTTCACTAAATCATTTTTATTGAAGAAAGGAATTTACAACATGAAATGAATTAAAATTTTTTCAATTAAAAACCAACCGTTCAATTAAAAATCACAATTGTTATAAAATAGCTATGGCACAAGCTCCTACATGCTAACATTTGTCCTTCAAGTTGTACAAAGAAAGGTCATCCAGAAAAGGACAAAAAGAAAAACATAAAAAACAAATGTACTTCAGTTTTCAAGACAAAGTCTTGACAAAAAGGAAAAAACATATAAATAAAAATTTAAAAACTGATAATCAATAACAGCAAATCAAATTTCGATCTACCAATACAATTGGTTAAAAATTTATGTTTGACTATAGACTGGCAGGCGCCGCAGTGGCGCAAACGGTAGAACGCAAGGAATTCTGATGATGAGAATGTGGTTATTCTCGAAATATGTAAATTCGACCCGAGTTCAATCCCGTGTTCAGTCAAGAATTATCAAAAAAAAAATTTTTTTAATTCATTTCATGTTGTAAATTCCTTCCTTCAATAAAAATAATTTAATGAAGATTAAATTTGATGAACTTAAGCCTAATTAAAATATCAAAAACTTCAATTAAAAACCAACAGTTCAATTAAAAATCACAATTACCTAAATTTAAATAAAAAGTATTTTGTAAGCCCATTTTTTATTATTTTTTTAGTATTTGTTTTTTATATTTTGGCCAAGAAAAGTGGGCGGGGAGACTATAGTGATATGGCTTTTTTCGTAGGGTTTTTTCTTTAACTATTTTTTATTTTTTTTCAATTCCAAAATTTTAAGTTTTTAAACTATCAGTCCCACTATGCAGTACCACAAACTACAAGTTCTTATGTTAAAATGCATGTTTCTTCTGCCCTTCGTTTTTTTGCAAAACTACTGTCGATGATATATTACTTTTTGGTTGACACTCCCACAAAACATTAAAAATCTTAAATTCAAGTAAACGAAATGGACTAAAAAATATTCAAGCAACTGCCTCTTATAGTTTTTGCTTAACTGTCACAGAAATTTTCTTGGTGTTGGATGATTTCTAATGTGGATTTTTCTTTCTCGACAGAGTTGGGATTTATGATAACAACAAACGTTACAAAATATTCCTTTTTGAACTTTTGTGTGTTTTGTGATTTAAAAATTCAGTTTATTAAATTATATAAATATATGTTTAATATATTTTTGTTTCGTTTTGTTTTGGATTGATTGTTGCAATAATGTCTTTTTAAAGTAATAACAATTTTAGACTATCCATCTCTGGTCAATATTACCACATTCCTTTTTATTCGAAATGCTTGAGCTAGTTTTGTTCGGTAGGTTGTTTGGTTGGTTGGAAGTACTTGAAATAATTTAAAACTTATAGTTTTTTGGCCAACTAGTTAAGTCAAGTCAAGTAGAGAACTTTTCTCTGCTCTTACACCACCCACGCATACAGACAAACACGCATACCAACACATTTATTGAATTTTTAATAAGAATATTGTTACGAATGTAAAATGAACGGTGGATGTAAGAAATTAACTTCAACCAACAAAATCATCAACAAATAGCTTGCAACATTCGAATGAAATTATATAAATGTATGTATGTGTGCATGTACATACATCAGCGTAAATGTGTAAAAGTAGAAAGAAGTATGAGATTGACTACTCATATACTTTGGAAACTTTTTCACTTTTTTCAAGTACTGCAACAGACATTCATTCAAACTTTTTTCTAGATGTGCGATAGAATTTGTGTTAGATGGTTGGTATGTGAATTACACATCCGTTATGATTTTAACAATTTCCATACTTTTGCCTAAATTTTGTATTGTCAATGTATGTATACCTTGAACAGTGGGGCATGGAAATAAATCTGCCATTCTTAAGCGGATATTTGAATAACCTCCTAGAGACATGAAGAATGACGCCTTGGAGATGTAAACTTTTTAAATCCTCGATATTCATATACTTACCAACAGATTTAAATGAAAATTGTTAATGTGGTTAAAGTCCTCACACAGGTCTATAAGTTGTTACTTGTCTCCTTTCGTGTAAATTTAATAATATTGCAGTATCTGGTCTCATTTTATAGCACGTAATTTTTTAACCATTTGCATTTGACGATTTAAAAGTGATACCAGAGGCTTTCTACGTGCCAAAGAGTCGGAAATTTGATTTTTATTCATCCAAAATGGATACTCAAGTATATCCGGATATATTAAAAGAACATTTTCAGTCAACCGTAGACAAATTGAATGGGGGAAACGAATACTGGTTTCAACAATATAACGACCTAAAACATATTGCTCATAATTCGAAGCTTTGGCTACTTTATAATATTCCAAAATACCTCAACTCCACCGCAGTTTCGAGAGTTAAATCCCATAGAGTATTTATGGGATTTATTGGATCGCCGTATTGGACAGCACAACACTTTTTCGAAGCAAACATTAAAAAATGTGAAAATTGAAGAATAGAATAAAATTATATTAATATTTTTTTTTTACTTAAAAATTTGACATTCATATACATATTAAATAGAATGTGTATTCTAAGTCGAAGTGTAATTTATAAATAACGTTTTCGTACTTAAAGGTCCTATTAGACGTGACAAGCATAATACCATTGCCGTAACGATGACCATAGAACACAAAATTAAATTGGTTTGTACGGTTATGATTATGCCGTTCTGTTAAGTTACCTTATTTTTTACAAATTACAAATATAGTGTTGCGCATTAGGTTGCTTTAAACAGCTGTTTTGTATGGTTATTTTTATATCACGTCTAATTTGAGCTTTAATAGTTTTATTCCTGCAATAATTTCGAGGAATATTTTCTATGCACTATCAAAATTTTTGTTTTGTTTGTATATTTTCGTTACAAGGCTTACTTTAGCTTTCCTTTGGCTATCAATAAAGTAAATTGTACAGAAATTGTTTACAACTATTACATACCAGCAGAATATAATGTACAGTTTCAGAACCATACAAACAAAAGAATTCTAATAATGCATAGAAAATATTCCTGGAAAATATTGCAGGAATAAGACTTTCAAAATAAGAAAAGTTTATAAATTGTAGATTGACTTGGAATACACATCGGAATTAATAGGAAAATTTATAACAATAATTATACTGAACATGAAAACTCAAATTCCCAGATTATATTTTGTAAAAATTTTAAACAAAGAATATTACAAAAATGCAATAAAAACCATAATCAGTTCAATATAATTACCACAATACTTATTACTACAAAAAATGTTTGTACGCAGACTTCTGCAGATGACTTTTTGAATAGGCTGTTAGTTTGCTTTGTAGTTATGAACTATTTTTTTTGTTAAAGATATTAATAATAATAAGCCTTGTTCTTGTTGTTGTAAGAACAGGCTCTATACTGGGCATGGGCTGTCTATAAATAATATCCACTTTGCCTTCTTGATTGAAAAATAATGTTTTGTATGCATTTAATATTTAATTAAAAATTAAGTTAATACCCTCTTGTTGATCAAGTGCGATACGAATGCCAGTTAAAAGAAAACATTTTTAAAAAAAAAACTTTATATAAAAATGAACCTTTTTTAACATTAAATGCCAGTCGGTCAAAAATTACATGAACCTCATTACTACATTTAAATGTATGTAAGTTAAAAAGAAAGTATTTTATTTAAAAAGTAAATATTTTTTTATTTATCGGTTGGAAGTTTTAAAATATGAATAAAAGTTTTGTTATTTACCTAAAAACAAAATTTTAAAAAATCGATGAAAAAAATTGTGAATAAATCGAACTAATTTATTGGAAAATTTTAAATTTGTATTCTCGTATATCTCACGAACTATGAGAGATCAGTGCACATGCAAACATGTGTTTTTTTTATACTAGACGGCATGAACAATATCAAAATTTCTTTAAAATCTGACAGTTAACAGAACAGAACAGAAATAAGTCGAAAATTAAAAATGTTGCTTGTCCGAAATGTCCTACTCTATTCCCCGTAGTGCGACTCTAAAGACGTATGTGTGATCCTTCATTAAAATAGAAGCTCTGCTGTTCACATGTTATATTTGGCACTACGACGTAAGTCCCTAATGAACAAAGCTCCGAAAACAAAGCCGAACTAGGTCCATAAAATTAGAGAATTAGTTCATTATGAATTAAAGTCCCAAATTTTTAAATGAAACAAATCCCTAAAAACCCCATAAATGGAAACTTAATTCACAGAAGGCATGAAATAATCCCCCAAGAATTAACTCCCCAAAAACAAAATAAAATAACCCCCCAAAGCGTGGGGCCTTATTTCATGTTTTGGAAAGAAGTTACCCACCAATAAAATAAAAAAACACACCAAACAAAAATGAATTAATACCCTAATTTTTCGGGTCCTGCTTCATATGAAATAAGACCCCAATTTCTGAAAGGAAATATGTAATAAAATTGATTGTATAGGTTTGGTTTTAGGAATCACACGATATACAGCATGGTTGGGGCTTCGGCCGGGCGCAAGGTTTTTCTCCTATATACCGGCTTCGCTAACTGAAGCTTCTCTGCGCAGCCGGCCATCGGTCAGGGACAAGGCCGATTTAAGTTTCAATTAGCGACACCGATGTTTGACATACCATAGAGGTAAAAATCTATGAACAGAAGCTTTAGTTAGCGGAGCCGGTATTTGCTAAACCATAGAGGAGAAAATCCTTGCACCCGGCCAAAGTCCGATTACGCAGAGAAGGTTTAGTAAGTGAAGCCGTTATTTGCCAAGCCATAGAGGAGAAAACCTTTGCACCCGGCCGAAGGCCGGCTATGCAGAGAAGCTTTAGTTAGTTACTTGGGATTTTGGAATTCGGGATTTTTAAGTTTCGCGCATATGACCTTAACAATTTACATATTGAGTCAATTCACAAGGTATCCTAACATGTCATATTGTCAAAATGTCCTAATATTTCACAATGGTTTAAAAATATTGTTGTACGGCTCAGCCGCTCAGCGCTGGACTTTTCTGATTAATTACGACAGCACAATAAACACAGCAAGCAACGTTCTATTTATTTAAGACACTTTTTGTTAACAAACCAACAACAATATTTTTAAACCATTGTGAAATATTAGGACATTTTGACAATATGACATGTTAGGATACCTTGTGAATTGACTAATTGTGTTAATATTTGAAACGTTATATGCAATTTGAATGATATATGAAATAAGTCACTAAAATATTGGGCTTTATTTTATTTCATATATACTCCATAAACGTCTTTGTTGTTATTCTCTCGCTGTTCTGTCTGTCGCGCTCGTTGAAGATAGACGTGTTTTCTAAGCTCGGCATACGGTTTATTTTTTATAAAAACGTGAACAAATAAAGTATTAAAAAAAAAGTAAATAAAAGAAAAAAAAAAAAAATACATGTATGTACATACATACATAAACATACACATTTTTTATTCTCGGTGTTGATAAACAATAACAAATAAGAAGATCACAACTGTAAACAGTAAAAAAAAAACTCTTATGAGTGCAAACAGTGCAAAAACAATTAAACATAATGATAGAAATGCATATATCACAGTGAGTGTTAACGAAACAAATGCAGAAATAAAAAAAAGAATCGATGATAGCAAATACCTAACGGCTAAACCTATTACTCGCACGCGATCCCTCTCACCCACTGTATTTAATAATAATGTTGATACACTAACAAATATAAAACCTGCAATCGTTGCCTCAACGGCAAAACCAATTTTAATAAGTGATGAAAATATTAACCCCAAATCGGGCATAATAGAAAAATCAGTATCACCTTCTGTGTCTAATAAAGCGGTTAATTTGAATACAATAAAAAATATTAAACCTGGAAGCGATGCCTCAGCGGCAAAAACAATTTTAATAAGTGATAAAAATATTAATCCCAAATCAGGCATAATAGAAAACTCAGTATCACCTTCTGTGTCTAATAAAGCAGTTGATTTTAATACAATAAAAAATATAAAACCTGCAAGCGGTGCCTCAGTGGCAGAAACGACTTTAACAAGTGATGAAAATATTACCCCCAAATCAGGCATGTTGGAAAACTCAGTATCACAGGTAAAAAGTAGTCAAAAGCCTCAAATACAAGTTGGAATGGATAGGTACATAACAGTGCTAAAACGGGGTCGCAGCCCAACCTCTTCTGCAGTTGCTTCGGTCCCAAAAGTTTTAAAAGAGGGTACATCGGATAGAATAAGTTCTCAAAATCGGTTTGCAATTTTGGAAGAGGAATCCTCGGAAGCACAAAACGTTACCAAATCTTCTAAGCCACCCCCGATATATCTTAGAGAGCAAAATTCCAGTGATTTAATAAAGAATTTGATCTCGGTAATAGGTGAAAATTCTTTTTATGTAGCTGCAATAAAACGTGGTAGTATTAATGAAACGAAAATACAAGTTAATCGTGAAGATGATTTTCGTAAAGTAATAACTAAATTAGAAGCACTAAAAAAAAACTTTTATACATACCAACTGAAGAGCAGTAAAGGTCTACAGGTAGTGATAAAGGGCATTGATTCATGCGTAGACCCAGGTGAGATAAAAATGTTTTTAGAAGAGAAGGGCTTTAAAATAAAAAACGTAATAAATATTAAAAATAGAAAAAAAATCCCCAGCCACTATTTCGAGTGGAGTTAGAACCCTGCGACGTTAATCTTAAAAAAAACGAAACTCATCCCATTTACAATTTGAAATATATCCTGTATAGGAAAATAACGATAGAGGAGCCGCACAAAAGGAACGGTCCCGTGCAATGTTTAAACTGCCAAGAATTTGGTCACACTAAGGCATACTGCCATTTAACCCCTGTTTGCGTTGTATGTGGAGAATTGCATGGTACAGCTCTCTGCGATAAGTCTAAAAATGACCCTAATGTAAAAAAATGCAGCAACTGTGGTGGTAATCACACTGCCAACTATAGAGGATGCCCTGTATACTCTATCGTAAAGCGCTCGGTTGGACCGAAACCTAATCCCCCTCAAATTCAGGTAACACATCAAGTTAACACTAATGACATTCAGGTACCGCAGCCTAGTAATAACAGAACATCCTACGCTAACGTCCTAAAATCAAACCATATGCCAATCCAAGGTGATTTGCCAAATAATGATGAGACTCCAGTTTCTAATTTAAGTCGTCTAGAAAAGACCATGGAAACACTAGTGCAAACAGTAACTAACTTTACGAACACAATGGGTAATATGATGCAGGAAATGTTAAGAATGCAATCGATGTTATTGCAAGCTGTACTTAACAAGCCATGAATTGTTTAAAAATTTGTTTTTGGAACGCAAACGGCATTCGCCAACATAAAAATGAACTAGAATACTTTCTTAAAAGTAAACAAATTGATGTAATGATGGTTTCTGAAACTCATTTGACCTCAAGAAATAATTTTAAAATTAATGGTTATATATTATATGATACCAAGGACCCTCGAGATAGAGCTTGTGGAGGTTCTGCTATTTTGATAAAAGCCCGAATCAAACACTACTTAATGTGTGATCATCGTGAAGATTATCTGCAAGCAACGAACATTTGTGTTGAAGAGTTAAATCGAAACTTAGTACTTTCATCTTTATACTCTCCACCTAGATTTTCAATATCAGAAAGCCAATATTATAAATATTTTAAATCATTAGGACCCTGTTTCCTAGCCGCTGGCGATTACAACGCTAAACATACCTTCTTGGGGTCACGGCTCATTACACCAAAGGGTCGTGTTTTGTATAATACAATGTCTAAAATGGATTTAAATGTGGTCGCGAGTGGACAACCAACTTATTGGCCTACTGATCAGCAAAAAATTCCAGATGTCATCGATTTTGGCGTGGTTAAAAACATCCCCGCAGAAACGATTCATGTTGAAGCTTCTTTAGAATTATCTTCTGATCACACACCTACAATTCTTACCATATCAAACCCTAATAGAATTGTATCTCCGTCTGGTTACATAGTGACGTCAGCCACACAAATAAATTGGTTAAAATATAAAAAATATCTCAGTACCCACTGCACTGAAAATATTCCGCTTAGAACACCGGAGAATGTGAATCTTTCTATTGTAAATTTTGACAGTTATCTGAAACTAGCTGTTCAACATTCTAGTATAACCCTCAAAAAAACCAAAAATAGTAAAATATATTCTGCAGATGTTGAGCGTCTCTTGACTGAAAAAAGGAGAGCTCGAAGAGAATGGCAATTGCATAGATCCCCTCAACTTAAGAATTTACTAAAAGAGTGCACAAAAAGGCTAAGAAAGTTACTGCAGTCTCAAAAAACGGCTTCTCTGGAAAAATATCTTAAGGAACTCGATGCAACTCCTCAATCTGACTACTCATTATGGCGTGCAGCTAGAAATCTTAAAAGACCAGTTATCACTAAACCGCCATTAAGAAACTTAAATGGAAGTTGGGCACGAAATGATGAAGAAAAAGGAAATATTTTTGTTAATCATTTGAAAGCCGTATTTACCCCTCATACATCTTTCGATACTGCGGTCGAGTTACCACCTGTTGCTGTTGGATCAGCTGTTCCACTTAGATTTGAGATAAGAGAAATCGAGAAGGCTATTCATGATTTAAACCCCAAGAAAGCCCCTGGTTTTGATAAGATCAGTAACAAAATGCTTTTGGAGGTACCCAACATAGCAAAGAAAATTATTCTACTAATTTTTAATGCTATTTTACGCCTTGAATACTACCCACAAGAGTGGAAAGTATCCTTAGTTACCATGATACCTAAACCAGGAAAGGATCCCACAAAAGTTGAGTCATATAGACCTATAAGCTTATTGTCTAATATATCAAAGCTATTTGAGAAACTACTAGTGTCAAAATTAACACCGATGTTAAATGAAAACAGATGTATTCCCAATCATCAATTCGGTTTTAGAAGAAAACACAGCACAATTGAACAAACTCATCGAATAGTAAATGTCATAAGAAAAGCCTTTGAAGAAAAAAAATATTGTTCAGCACTCTTCATCGATGTGTCTCAAGCTTTTGATAAAGTCTGGCATGAAGGTTTACTACTGAAATTGCCGCAAAACTTACCAGCAAACATACACAAGCTGTTAGAAAGCTACTTAGTCGGTCGTCAATTTATTATTAAAGAAGGCGATTTTTTAAGTTCTCCTCAGCCAATTATCGCTGGAGTCCCACAAGGCAGCATCCTGGGCCCTCTATTATACTTAATTTATACTTCGGACTTGCCTACAAACAGCTACACCCATACCTCAACATTTGCGGACGATACAGCTTTTCTAAGCGTACACGCAAACTGTCAAGAAGCATCTCGTTACTTACAGGACCATATATTTGAACTGGAAAGGTGGTTAAAAAAATGGAGGATAAAGATCAATGAGCAAAAATGCTCACATATAACATTCACATTGCGTCGGGAAACATGCCCCCCTATTAAAATCAATAATCAAATAATACCCCAACACTCGCATGTAAAATACCTCGGTATACATCTAGATCGGCGTTTAACGTGGAAATGGCATATAGAAGCTAAATTAACTCAAATGAAACTAAAAGCAATCCAAATTAATTGGCTTATTGGAAGAAATTCTGTTCTTAGTCTCGATTGCAAACTTCTACTCTACAACTCTATCTTAAAGCCAATTTGGTGCTACGGTGTTCAGTTATGGGGCACTGCCTCGGCTTCTAATATCGAAAAAATTCAAAGGCGCCAAAACAAACTTCTTCGAATAATCACAGCCGCCCCCTGGTACGTCAAGAACTCAAATATCCACAAGGATCTCAATGTGCCATTGGTAAAAACTATGATAACGAAATATGCAGTAAAATATTTAAAAAGGCTGGAACTGCACCCAAACCCATTAGCACGAAATATTTTAAATTATGGCGGCCACACTCGATTAAGAAGAAGAGACACTGCAGCACTCACCCAATCAGATGAGCGATAAACACCTTCATATGTGAACAGAAACCGTGATGACTAAATCTTTTTTGTCTAGCACTGGCAGGACATAAAGTAAATATTAGGATAAGATTTGATTAATTATTGTTAGTTCATATTTAATATTTATGAAGATTCAATAAACAAATACTGAAAAAAAAAAAAAAAAAAAAAAAATTCTCTATATAAAAAATGGTTAAGTAGTTCATTTTTTCTTTCGGGATTTAGTTCATTGGAGACTTAGTTCGTAGTGCCGATATATTCCATGTCAATTGTTGCAGTCGGTTAGGAATGTTAGATTTACTTTCCACAAAAGTGATTCTGGTCCACTGTGCATGCTTATATGTGAGTATTATGTGGTAATTCAGGTTCATAAAACTTTTGAAGTTAAGGTTTAATTTTTTTTATTTAAATAAATCATAAGACCATTTTGGAGTGTATGTGAGTTGTAAACTTTGTTTTTTTAGCTCTAGGCATTTTGTGTGTTCATGAAACTTCTTTAATATTTATGTGGAATTTGTTTTTTTTTTTTATATATAAAATATTTCTAGTTGCACTTAGAATTTGTGGAAGTTCCATGTTTGTCTCTTCCTCTTTTTGTTTTCTAAGGCATCATTCAAACTTTCAAAGTTTCTGGCAATACCTTCCTCATTCAAATTTTTTTTCACTCTTGAAATGGACATTAAAGCCAAAATAAATTTAATTAGAATACCTAAAAATGCCAAAAAAAATTTATACTCTAAATAATTAAGATGTTGTTAAAACCTTAAGAAAGCTGGGCTTATTAAATAATTCATTAAAGTTTTTACTTTTAACGTTAATTACAATTAAAAAATATCTTTTGTATAAATTTGATATAATATTTGCATTTATTTTATATTATTTGAGCATATAATTCTTGATCCAATATTTGATTTCAAAATCTATGACATTTATGATAAACAGGCACATCTCAAAATTATTAAAATATTTAGGAGAGGCAGATTCGGAGACTTAAGACTCAAAATGTTTGGTCGAAGAACCCTTGGGGACAAAACTTGTCTCTCTGATGTTGACGTAAATAGGATCCACTCCTTTATTGAATCGACCGGTTGGCTGCATGGGAATACTAGCAGCCAGATTTCATAGGACCCATGGGAGACGGCGTGATATGGTAACACAACGGGAACTAAGTAATGGACCCACGTGAGCTGTGCTTGATCACGGCTGCCAATGGAACCTAACCTAACCTAGGAGAGGCAGAATACCCGCTTCAAAAACATGGCTGCAAGTTTTTAATTAAATTGAGTTTCAAAAATGTAAAAGAAGAAAATCTAAAGAACACAGTGACGCAAACGAATTTTCGTGGTCGCTATAAATTTGTTTTTTGAACTATTATATGAAAAACGGCGATTTTGATAAATTTTGAGTTGTGACTTTTTATAATTTAGTCTGCGATGTGTATCTTAGGGTTGAGCGTCGGTGTATGAAGAAAAAAGTCATCAAATAAATTTCGAGTATCTGCAGAATATTGCATTTATGTAAATTATATACAAAAAACAAAATTTTTAATTTTCGGACACATCTTTTAGCCATCTACCAGGGCTGGAAGTTTGAGTAATTTTATGAATTTTATTTTAATTTGCTTTTTTTACATTGAAAATTTTATTAATTATTTAATTTAAGCCTGCACGTAAAAACAATTTTTTACTGAATAAAAGAAACTTTAAGTCGAGGAAAAAAAATAAGAAAATTATTTTAAACATTTTTTCTAATGGGTCCAAAAAAAATTTTAATAAAATAATTTAATAATTTATGAAAAAGAAATAATTTCTACATTATATTTGTTAAAATAAAATTTTATACTTTAAACTGAATTATTCAGCCATATCACAGAGTACAATTCCGTTCGGAAACGGAATTCATTCCGTATTTTGGTGCTTCAGAAAATTACGAAAACACTTTGCGGAATGAAACCAGTTTTGTTTTAATGAACGGTATAGGAGTTTTCTGTATCTCAAAGACCAAAAAACTATCAAAATATACTTTCTATCAATAAACAAATATGTTTTCTTCAATTCCGAACAGAATCATTCCGAACGGAATTGTACTCTGTGACATGGCTGATTAAAGCAATTTTTTATGAAAAAATTTTGCTTATAAAAAAATACTAAAAATCTTATGAACACATAAAGGCAAGTAAATGAATTTCATATCATATTCAGCGCCTTCATATTAAATTAAAAAATGGTTTTTATTTAGTTATGACCATAACTTAGGAATTCAAAAATTGGTCATCTTTAGTTTGTCTGAAAACTGGCGGCTAATTCTGGGAGTCGTGATCGTGTACCTTTTTGATTCGAACGCAATTTCCGAAATTACCGAAATCATTGTTATGAAAACTCATAAAGCATTTACAATACGGAAAAAATAATTTCGATTTCTTACTCCACATCTCATGTTCATCATGTTCTTGTATGTGGCGAATGCGTGTTGATGTTCATGTTCTGATTTACCACAATTTTTGTTGTTGTGTGTTTGGTTGTAGACAGAATATGACATTGTAATGCGACCATCATGGCGAACATGGTTTCTAAGACATATGTTTATGATGGCAGCAGAATTCATTTGCGACATAATCTTTTTTTTTTAATTAACACGGTCTAAATATCACAAAATAAAACTAATTATACTGCTAGACATAGCAAAAACTGTTTGTTGTAAGATGTGGTATTATAAACAAAATAAATTTTGCAATTAAAGGAAATTATATTTTTTAGTTTGCCTGTTGGTCCCGTTTTTTCCGTCAAATATTTGACATGTGACATGTGACCGTAGCTTTATATTGTGACCAATTCAAAATATTATAGTTTAAAATTTTGTTTTGTTTTGTTGTTTTTTGAAGTGTTGAATTCACACAGAACCTATATGTGTGAGGGATGAACGAAAATATTGAAAACCTCTCTCGAGTCGGCATACCAGTTGTATACTATGAGCCCTGTAGGTATTAAATTTTATTTTTGAAATTATACCTTTTAAACCATAATTTTTTGCAAAAAAAAAATAGTAGCCAACGTATTTGCACAAGACAAATTGTTTTCCGAAAAGTATTTATCATTATAAGAAAGACAACAAAAAAATTTAAAACAGAAAAATGTACTTTGAACTTCAAGAACAATTCTTAACAAAAAGTATGAAAAACGGAAGTACCCAGGAAAAACTTTTTGAATTTTGGTAATAGGTCGTAGCTATTTCATACGTTACCTGGTAAGTAGTTGTCATTACAATTGTCATTATTCTGAAAACCTCAATAAGTACTTGCTAATAATGACCTCAGTAAGTACTTTTCACTACTATTATTTTCAGCTATGAATATTTGCTTACTAATAATCAGCTAAATAACTACATATTAGTTGTCTTGTTTGCAATACTTAATATTTACTTACTGGTAACTAGCTCCATAACTACTTATTAGGTCTATTAATTAGCTCCAGTTAAATAAAAACTAGTTATTTTTTGGCTTTTAGTAAGTATATTGTAAGTACTTACAATTCAACTTACTGGTAGTTAAATAATAACTAGAGATTTTTTGACTTCTAGTAAGTGTATTGTAACTACTGAATTCTGTGGACAACTCGAACAAAAATAAGTAGTTATTCAGCCGAAAAATAAGTAGTGTTCATATGTCTCCAATATTACTTGCTAACTGACCAGGTAAGTAAAGTTTTTGCTGGGTAATTCTTGAGTAATTCTAAGTCGATTTAGCCATGTCCGTCTGTCAGTCTGTCCGTAGGTTGAAAACACGTTCACTTTCGAAAAACGCAAAAGAAAAGAAGAAACTTGGTCTGAATTGCTTGTAGTTATCCTAAGCAGTTTGGGATTGAAATCCAGCAACATCGGTTCAGTAGGATCAGAACTATGAATCAAAATATGGAGCCACCATCCTAAGAATATTGATAATTTTGATACAAAAACTAACATAAATCGTGGAATAATGGTCGGAATGATATAAAATTTTGCAAATCGTACTGTTAAATTTCGAGAAGATCGGTCCATACTTGACCATAGGCCCCATATAAACCATTCTCGCGGAAAACAGTTTAGTACGCCCTAAACCGTAATTAATAACGCTATCATACTAAAATTTGGTACGTCACAATTTTATAGGACAACAAATCATACTGTAAAATAGTTTAAAGAATGGTCCATAATTTACACTAGGCCCCATATAAACCCTACTCCCGGAAAACATTTTAGTACGCCTAAAACCGTAATACATAATGCTACCATAATGAAATTTGGTACGTCACAGTTTTATAAGACTAGAAATCGCAAGGCCAAATTTCGTGAAGATCGGTTCACAATTTTCCCTAGGCCCCATATAAACCCTACTCTTGGAAAACAGTTTATTGCGCCTAAAACCAAATAAAGTGCACTTTGGGAAAACAATTAAATTCGCCTCAAACCATAACAGATATGTTTATTGCGGTTAAATTTCTTCCAACTAATTCATGTGGTAATTCATGCAATTTTGTGAAATTCACTGTTAACACTAAAACTAATGAAACTGCTATATTGAAATTTATTCTAACTTATTTTTTGTAATACCAGAAATCAGTCTTCAGAATTTTGGGATGATTAGTCCATAATTTTCCAAAGGTCCAAAACATATTACCCGCTTACAAATAATTTTAGGGTGGCTAAAACTGTTACGAATCATAATATTTTACTTAAGCCAGTTCAAAGTTCTAGCAAGAAACGCATAAAACTTTCTTATTGCCGGTCAATAATTTAATATAGGTCTAAGCCGCAACCAATTTTAATGCTGACGTTCATTTTTTGAAGCTTAGTTAATAATATACATGTATTTATCATATGGAGCCCACTCCTGTCGACGGAGGGTATCAAAGATTCGGCACAGCCTATTAAAGCACTCTAACTTGTTTTTTAATCTCAATTCATTTTAGTTTTTTTACCTGCTTTATGGAAAGAGAAACTTGCTAGACTCAGTCGTTTTTGTTGTCGTTGTAATTATAAAAGATTATGTAAAGATGCTTTAATTTGTTGGCATTTGAAAATCAAAATCATATAATAAAACAACAACAAGAACTGAACAATTTTTATTAGCAGAAGAAGAACTGTTCGCTTTCTTTTTCAATAACGATAATGTAGATTTGGGGTTTTTGGTTTAAGGACAGTTAATTATAGTCTTAATTACATGAAGAAATTGTTATAGAAAGTGCTTTACACAGTGTTTAAGCTCGGTTTAAAGCTAAACAGCTTCCCACTGTTGTTTTTATTTATATTTTGGGACAATTTGTGGTTAACTCGATTCAAAGGGTAAATAAAATAATTAAATTTATTTTCCTTATATAACCCTAAAATATTAAGTTATCACACAGGCCTTAAATGCTTAAAAATAGATTAGTACCGCTTTTACCTATAGATTAAGAAATCCTTGATATTCAATTAGGAATACAAAATTAGAACACGCAGAACAAAAACATGGTTGAAGTAGGATTTAAAAGCCTTTTATTAACCAAATATTGTTGCTTTTACTATTACTATTGTCGCTTAAAATATATTGGTTACAAATAGATATTGGGAATTATTTCTTTTTATAAGCAACTTTATTATATTCAACATTTTTTATTTTTCGAATTTATTCTATGAGTTAAATTTCAGTTATGTAATTTTTAAAGCTTTTTTGTAATAGTTCTATTTCTTAAATTTTTAGGAATGACTTTATACACTATAAAAAGAAATAATTCTCAATATATATTTGTTAAAATAGTTGAGTTAAATACATTCAATTTATAAAGTATCACTATCCAGTGTGACACAAAGAATGCTGAAGAAGGCCGTAGCGGGCCATAAAATGCATTACATTCTGCTGGTGTCTAATAATTTAAAATTTTTCTGTACATACAATATACTTCATTGCTATCCAACGGAAAGCTAAGGTAAAATTTAACAAGAAGATACAAGATAATAGTCTGGTAGTGTATAAAGTCATTCCTCACAATTTAAGGAATAGAACTATTACAAAAAAGCTTTATAAAATACATAACGGAAATTTAACTCATAGAATAATTTCGAAAAATAAAAAATGTTGAATATATTGAATACATTTAACCATAAAATATTTACCTGCCTTGAAAATCCAACTTTCTATATATTATGCTAAAAAGTTCCAGAATTATGGTTGTTTTTTCTACAGTTGTTAAATGCTTTAGCACACTTGCTTGGTAGGCTTAGAGTTTCCGAATTCTTTTTTTATTGTTAATTAAAATACATGAAATTTACCAAGAAGCACAAACTTGGAAAACAGAACAAATGCTAACAAAAACCTAATGCGTACAATTTTCTTAACTGTCAGTCAAAGGATAGTTTATCAGGGGTGTTTGAGTGTACTTATAAATACATATACAGGGGTGTTCTGGAAATCGAAAACGCAAGAATTTAAAAGTCGTTTTTTTAATAAGATTTTTGTATTAAAAGAAATACAAATACAATACAATACAAATATTTCTCAATTAAACAGAATTCTTTAAAAAAATTATAAAAAATTGGATTAAGAGTGTATTAAAAAGAACTTTAAAATTCTTGCGTTTTGCGTTTTCGATATCCAGAACACCCCTGTATATGTATTTATAAGTACACTCACAATATTCTCTACGTAAACTTAACTGAAATTGTAATATAAAATGAATGATTATTCAGTTAAAAACCGGTCTACTTATTTTTAATTTATTTGTAACGAAAAGTTAATTTAATTTTTACTGTCAAAAGTTCAACGGCGAATTCCATTAAAACAAATGAATTTTCAGTTATTTTGTATAAATTAACTTTCAAAAAATAACTGACAAATTCCGTAAAAACAAATCAATTTGCAGTTTTTTTATGTAATTCAGTAATTTTATATAATACAGGTTCAAGGCGAATTCAACTACAGGTGGTGTCGAAACTACAACAATCCAAAAACAACAGAAACAACATAGGGTTTATTGTATTGCATTGTTAGTGCTTACGGTCCAAAACGTCAACCATTCCTAACAAAACACTAATAAATCAATACAAATTGGCTCGAACTGTCAAAATCAGATGGCGTTTCAACACGACCTGAAGTTGAATTCGCCTTGTACAGGTTTTACTCGAATTTCTAAAAAATACCAGCCACCTGTCCGCTTGTTTTTCAATGAGAGAGAGAATATTTATTTTTACTTACTTACCCCGTTATATTTGTTTGTTTTACTTTTGTTGTACTGACCACTTTGTTTACAGTGGAACCATGATGGAATAAGGATGTGGCCTCAGAAAGCCAGCTGGTCACAGGGTTTTTCCCCTCGGTGTGACGGCAACTGTAAATTTTTTTGTTTAATTACATTCATTTTCGCCGTATAGCCAGCGTTACCGTTAGGCGACTAAAGGTCAGTATTCACTATCTTACACAATCGTACTATTCATTCATTCGAAAATCTGACGCAATTCTACCCGACATTAAAAACTGTTTGCCAAATCTGCTGTCAATGCCACACTATCCCACAAAAAAGATGCAAAAAAAATCGTATAGAATGTATTATTGTACGAAAATTTTCATAAGCATTTGCAAGTCGGTCAGACTTTTCAAAAAATCTGTCCCTCAATTCATTTTGAAGCCATACTATCATTCTTTATTAGTCACAGGTTTTTTTTTTTTTGGCAAATCATATTGCCGGCTTAAATTCGCATTTTGCCCCTCTTTTGAATGTCTTTATTCTTGTATCTTTGTAAGTAAAGTTATACTACTTTAAGCTCGTCCAATTAACAAGTAATCAGTAACTGTTTTTGTATAAATGATTAAATAATAATTATATGCAACATTGCAAATTTTTTCACTATCACTAAACGAAGATTGAATGCAAAAATCTGCACTCAATTCAAATATTGCAAAATTTGAACTTGCAATCAAAAAAGTTGCATATAAATAGACACTCACTAAAATTTAAGAAATGTAATTTTGTATGCGCATAGTTTTTGATTCTTGTGATGATATGCATAAGCAGAGGAAGTTAAACAACATGAAATTTTGTAAACAACGGAATAATTATTGGCTTTAATCATGAAAAAATAAGTTTTTTGTTTGTAAATTTAGTGCAAAATTTTAAGTGGCACTCAAACGAGTGAAGAACAAAAAAGTTGCAATAAACTCATGATTGCTTTTTCTTAAATCATTTATAACATTTTTTAACATCACTATCACTCATGTTTTGTGAGGCTGCTAATTAAAAAATTCATCAGTCAACATCAACAAAATGATTGCAATAATTTTGCACTATCACCAGCTGTGAGTTGAAACTGCAAATTTAGTGCACTATGGTATCAACAGCCAACGTTTTTTATTTTTTTTTCAAGTTTTTTAAGTCCTCGTCCATATTAAGAAACATTTTCTGAAGAAACTGTCTTCAAATCTCTTTTGAAACTGCATTGGTGTCAATACAATAAATCTTTTGTTTTGCAGCATTTAAATAATTTGTATGCCTTCTCTCTTTGTTTCAATAACAATTTCAAAAGAACTGCTCGTACATGAAAAAAAATACCACGTTTCGTCTTTTCCCTTTGATCTTCAAACTTAAAATCTTTCGCAGCAAATGTTAAATAATGTGGATGAGGCCTAAAGGCTAGTTTACACTATTATATTTTGTAAATATTAATACATGTCAAAAACTCAAGTAATATGTAAATTTGTGATAAAATGACAAGTATTATGAAAAAAAAATTTGACATTCCATACGATTTCATCGTTTTTTGAAATTTGTCTACACTTTTCATTGGATCAGGGTTGAATTTTAACAAAAGCATGACAGTCACAACAAACTAATTAGATTTCTATCTCACAAAGTATTATGGAAAACGTAAGAAATGTGTGATAGTGTAAACAGTCCTTAAGGTGCAGATATTCCCATAAAAACAGTTTTTTTTTTTTGTGGAAATTGTCAGTTTTTTTAACACAAATATGGCAATACTGCACCATCATGCATTAAGCCATATTGAATTTTAGGTAATTTTTTAAAACAAATTGGCTATTTTGACAGCAAAAATAAGCGAATTGGCTTTTTGTTTACAATCAAATCAAGGCGAATTAGCTTATTTTGACATTTGCCGTCACAATTCGAGCAACAAAATCCCTGGTTTTTTTTCTCTTGTTGCATTGTTGTAATAGTGAGTCCACTTTATAAATACATTTTGCAGAAGAACTTTCAATTATAAGACGCCAGTAGAATGACTGATATGGTATCCGCAATTAGTTTACTTTAAAAATTTGATTTATTTAGCTAAATAATTTTAGCAAATAGAATATGGGAATTTTCTACACAAATCAAGCAAATGGTTTTTAACTTTTACTTTTTGCAACAGATCTATAAATATATGAATGAAAATTAATTTTTTGGTAGTTAAATTATATAAAATAACTGAAAACTCATTTGTTTTTACGGAATTTGTGAATTTTTGGCAGTAAAAATTAAATGAACTTTTCGTTAAAATTAAATGCAAAATAAGTATATCGGTTTTTAAGTAAACTTACAGTTGTTTTAAATTTCATTTTCATTTATTTTACATACAGAATACTTTTACTTAATCAACTGACAATATTAAATGCAACCGAAAATCCGTATTAATGTGCACTTAGTTTTTTTAAATAAATCAGTTAAAAATAAATTTGCTTGGAATTTTAAATGTTTATTTATTTACAAATGACTGAACTGAATACTTCTTGAATAACCTACAGTCCTTTACTGTAATAATAATCGTATTATGAGTGTAGAGCATAACATGTCAAAGAAATAAAAAATACCTTAATAAAATTTCAGCTTGACACAAAAAGCATATTTAAAAAAAGTTTGAAATCAATTCCCATAATATAAATTACTATTTCCCATAGAATGGTTAATTTTGACCATATTATTTTTAAATTTTAAACATAAACCATTATATAGTAAAAATGTTTGATTACCTCTAATATGTTTATCTGCGTGTAAAATTCTGTTTAGAGCAGTTCAAGGTTAAAATTTGTTCATTCAACATTTTAACTAAATAAGTAAATTTACTTGAAGAATTCAACATACAAGACACTTTCAGAATGAATACCGAAAATACTAACATGTCGGCATATAAATATTTCAAAGAACATATCGATCCCGAATAGCAAAACCTTATATAAAGTAATATCCTAATATCCTTATTAACAGGATAAATAATTATCGCCCAAAGCAAACGACAACAATGTAGGGATTTTTTTCATTTTATTATTCAAATATTTATTGGTAAAAAATAGAGAAGAGAACCTTTCATACATTCTTATCCAAAGCTTTTGATCGTAGCCAGTTTGTACATAAAAAATGAGGCAGTTTTCCATAAACGGGATAAATTGGGTAATTTGGTACAACACACAATAGAGAATTTAACTAAAGGATTTTTGAGGATTCAAACTATTATAGGGAAAAATAGTAAAATATATAACGATATACATTTAAACTAATGCAGGTAAATGCAAATTATAAATGATTTAGAGGAAAACAATGGTTAGTACTTAACTTATAAAGTTTTAAGTATATCAAATGTATTCTGCTTCTTCAAAAACTTTTAGTTACACAAGTTTTTTAATTTTTCCAAATAAGGTCCAGCGATGTGGAAGGGGTACTACTAATACTTAATAAATTTATTTATTACTACTTTTATTAATTAATAAAAAAAAACTTATACGTTATATTAAATGAAACGGCAATAAATTAAAATGTTTGTAAACTTGCTCTCATATAGTACATATAGAGTAAAACTTCGATATGACGAACTTCTTTATAACGAAAAACGTAAAACAAAGAATTTTTTGCTGCGTTTCCTTTAAAACCCCTTTGTTGGAAAGATTTTCATACAAAAATTTTCCACGGCTATAACAAAGAAATTCCGAGCTTTTACTAGCGACATATTTATTCAAGGCCCTCTATACAATAAAGTGAGAATAAAACAAAATTTAATTTTAACCGTAATTGTGAAAAGTATAAAGCCTCTATAAAGCGGAGTTTTTATGCAAAAGCCGCTTATAACGAAGTCACAAGGAAGGAAAATAAAATTTTAATCAAAACTGAAAAGTCCCGCTACCAAGACAAGTGCATATGTAGAATTCGAAAAAAAAACGAATTTGTATCGTATTTATTTAAAATTTGTTATGCCAAAGTTTCACCGATGATATGGACAACGAATTAATAGATATAACGAATTATTTTTCGATCCCCTTCAGATTCGTTTTGTCGAAGTTTTACTGCAGTACGTATTAATAATATCTGCAAATCGCAATATTTTTTATGCATAACGTTCCGTGCAGACATTATAGCACTAGTATTGTACCGATTTTGTATAGATCCCATTTTTCCCTTTCACAATACCAAAAAAAACTTTTCAGAACCCCAGCATTTTCAATAAATTTCGTTCCTTGAGGCCGCTATCGTGCTCTAATTCCTAAATTTCGTTGCTTTAGCTCACTTTAAATGGCCGATATAGTTCCAAATGTCTTATTCTAAAAGTACGTAAGTATTGAGGCTAGAAAGAGTAATGGACTGATTTAATAATTTTCGATCGCACTCTTCAATAAAGGAAAAATTTCTGCTTTCATATATTGCTTTAGTTTACTACATGTGGTTTCTATCGTGCTTCTTCGCCAAAACCTCAAGAAAAACATTTTCTTTGGAAAAACTACTATCACCATCGTTGTAAGCGTACAATTTCACTTAGGAAAGGTAATATTAAAAAAAAAAATTAATCAAAAATTAAATTGAGAAAAAGTCAGAAAATTGAAATTCGAATATCAATATCGTAGTGGCATCCTCATGCCAAAAACTATCGGTAAATCGATGGCACAATATCGATTGCCTAATCGAACCACCCTAATGTATATGTATATTAGACAATTATACATCCCAATAAGCACTGAAATTTTAAAAATTCAAGTGCTCTAAATATTGCTGGAATCTAGCTTCAATACTTGAATTCAAGTATAATTATAACGTGTTTGAGACTGGAATTTCACTGTAATTCAATGCTTGAATTTTACTGTATTTACATTGTTGTGTTTGACTGGATTTCCAGTACCCGTTTTGCTGGAGTATGCTATTGAATTCCACTGTAATTCAAGTATAATTCAAGGCTTGAAAATGGAAAACAGGACTGGAATTACACTTGATTTATACTTTTATTCCATCAATAATGTACACATAAATGTTTATAAGGACATCGTGAAAATGCGAAGGGTTTTTGGCGGCACGTTCAATAGAAAATCAATCAAACAGACATCGTATAAATGCCTAATATATTTTGAATTTAACTAAATATCTACCGTTTTTAATCCATTTATGGCTTGCATATAAGCAAAAATTATCAAATTCTCTTTTTATAGCTCTCATGTAATTTTCGGCTACATCTTTTTTAATTGTTCACATGTCCAATCAAAAATTAAATTTTTATCTTTTCTACACAGAAAAAGTTATCAGTAGTTTTTTGTTGACTAAAAAAATTTTTTAAAAAGTATTAAATTAATTTTAAATTAATTATATTTAATTATATTTATTAGTTGAAAGAAAATTAAAAATATTTTTGTGATTTAATTAACATTTTAGTTGTTGTTTTGAAATAAATTTTTAATTAAATTGTTGACTTAATAACCAAAAATCTTAATTGATTTTTTCGTTTAAAGTAAAAGAATTTAAATTTGTAGAATTGTTGTTGGAAATTGTCAACACCTGTGGTGCAATTCACTAACTTTTAACGATCCGGCAATCGTTATTTTTGTCGACATATGTATTCGTTTGCAGTAACGGTAGTGTGATTCAGTAATTTATTTTTAACGATTGTAAATAGCTGTAGTTTTTGTCACATCTCTATCAATAAAATGTTAAAATAAACGAAAAGCATAAAAGAGAATAAAAAAAAAATAAATGAAATTGTACTTAATTTACTGTTTTTATATTTAACTAGCTTAACCCGGTGTGCTTCGCTACCCCAACCGTTATAAAATGAAACAAAAAGTATTTATATATAAGCAAAATTTGTTTTATTAAATTATTAATTAATTATGGCAATGCTTTAGGATACACAATGTTTTTAGTTTTTTCATCTGGAGCATTAACATACATATAAATCAGTTGGTTTTCCAACAAGCGAGCATGGAACATAAAGCTGTCCATGCGAGAAACATGGATTTGCTAAATTTAAGCCACAAACTTGTAGAGATTGCCCTTGGGCTTTGTTTCTCAAACGATAACCGAACAGGAAACTGTAATCGTAGGCGTGCCACCGCCAAAAAAAATGCCTAAGATTAACGATTTTAAATTTTGGGTTGTATGGGCGTGGCATCGCTCCTTTGTCCAATCTCAACTTAATAGAGCCTATATTATTATATGTCTCTTCCAGGGTCACAGTTATATTCTGTGAAAATTTCAAGATGATCGGCCAAGTGGTTTGGCCTCACTTTTATATACATATATATATTTTTGTGAATTTTACATTTAGAGTTTTGTTATTGTTTATAATTTGCTATTTTTTGTACATTTTGAATTTACTATTGCGGTTCACAACTCAACTCAGTTGAGTTGTAATTTCCTTATGAACCGGAATTTTCAATTGTTCAAATTTTTAGTAATCAATACAATCATTTCGGTAACAGGTGCAAAATCAACAAATTGTTGGCTTGATTCTATAAATTTGGTATGAATTTTGTATGATAATAGATAATTTTTAATTTTTTCTGTATATTGATCAAAATAATCTCATAATTTTTCACTTTGTTTTCTGCTAAAAAAGTTGATTATATTTTAGAGGAGCAAATATGAACAGATGGTTTGTGTACCAATTTAAAAAACAAACAATGCTCTAACACAAAAACTTCAATTTGTTTTTAATGGGCCCCAATAGACACAGTTCTACTTCATGAAACTATGCGTCACATGTTAATTTTGGGACAAAATTACATTTCGTGTACTATCAAAATTTCGTTGCATGTAATCACTACGTTTCATTCAAAAACTTTAACCGAAGTGCTTATCATTCTCGTGACGTCAGAGTCGCATGCGCATGTGGCTTTTCACATGCCGTGTACTATAGGCTTAACACGTTACAACACATAACCACGACGTACTCACCACAAATTTATTGACCACATATTTATATACTGTAATTTCAGTTATCTCATATTTCTATATGTACATACGAATTCATTTATTTTTCCATTGTAAGAAAAAATTTCTTGCACCAATATTTCTTTTACACCAGCATTTTTAATTTCACTCAAAATGCTGTGCAACGTTAAAATTATTGCAACAAAAATAATCAAGATCAGCTGCTTCTACATATGTCAGGGCTGCCAGCCGCGTGGTAATTAACACATTTTTCTATTAGTTATTTTGCCTGCTATCAAAATAAGCGCCATAAATTTTCTTAACAAAAATTTAAAAATAGATTTTTGGCCGCAAATTGTAAACGTTTAAGCTATAGTCCCAAATGTGTCTATGGGTTAAAACATAGTCTATAAGCACTATAATGTAGAGTATGTGGTAGGGCTTGAACGACAATACTTTCTTACTTGTTTTTGCAACATCTGTAATCACTTTAATTTTACCTTCGCAAATAACTACTGGAAAAAAGTAAACCTTTGATAAGCCTCACATTTTTTGTATACATAAATATGGTTTAATTAACCTTTCTGTAACATCCTTCCTTACAACCCTTCCACTGACACCCTTAATACAGCTGTACCCAGTTGTTTTTCTACAATTGTACCAGGGAAGGTAATGAAGGATAGATGTACGGGACACGCACATACAAGACAAATACCATCATTTCATTGCCCGATATATAATTGGGTCATTCATAAATGTTCAGCTGTATATGCAAAAATTATATAAAAAATTCGTTTTCAAAATCCAAATTGTACCAAAGAAGTCACAGAAGGGTTAAATGATTTTGACAAAACAAAATGTATTTATAATCTTTTTCATTAAAAGATTTTATTTATTGTGCTAAATTCTCTTTTTTTATAATTGATAAAAATACGGAAATTTATTGTTGGAGGATAAGCTGTTCCTATGCGCATTTCACTGACTGCTTAGGCCAGATCATCAGGAAACGTTCTCCTAAATAATTTTAGAAAAGCCAAAGCTATCAGCAAACAAGACTACAGAGGGAATGAGTATTGCCTACACTCAAAACGATGATCTGGCCGAAGCAACCAGTGAAATGCGCATAGGAACAGCTTATCCTCCAACAATAAATTTCCGTATTTTTATCAATTATAAAAAAAGAGAATTTAGCACAATAAATAAAATCTTTTAATGAAAAAATTATGTATTCCCAAAAACAACGTTTTGATAATTTATTTATAATCTTTAAAATTTTGCAAGTAAAAACAGTTACTGCGTGACATGTGAACTTAAGCTGTGAATGAGACAGTTAAAATTTAAGAGCATCGAAATTAATAATTTTCTCTATTCTACAATAAAAGTCGAATTAATTTAAACGCACTCTTAAAACAATCCCAAAACATTGTCTTGAAGTGTTGGAATTTATCCGACTTTTATTTTAAGAATTTTGTTGCACGAGTTAAATATTCTTTTTATATTTTCCTGTTACGCATTAAACGGAAACAAGCGTTTAACTGGCGGTCGTAAAAAAAACAACAGCGTTCTAAGACCATTATCCCTGCTTTTGCATTTTTATAAAAGAAAACCCCCATCTTAAATGTCAGGCAGCGAAGGAACAAACAGTTTGTCACCTTCTTTTGTAATGCCTGGTAATAACAGCACAAAATATTACTTTATTTTTTACAAGAACAACAAAACATATACACACATAGTTATGGTACATAAGACTATTTATATGAGAAGGAAATTTGTGTGCACTATGGGATAAGTTATCTTCGAATTTAATTAGATTTTTTAGAACTTCAAAAGAACCAGTAACCACAAATTTTCGTTTTAAAATTAATTTAGATGGAGTTTACACGGTGTTTTCCCAGACATGTCTAACAAACACGTTTGTTTTGCTTGTAGGCTATCGGCTTAATGAAGAAAGAGGGGTTGTGAAACAGACATGAAACGAGTTTTCATTTTTGCTTTTTTGCATTTTTATGTTTTCTAATTTGTATGTACATGTATGGATATTAGACAGTTAGACATGAAAGCAGACATGTTTGAAAAGATATCGTGAAAAGACAATAGGTTTTTGGATGCATGTTCAAAAGAGAATGAATAAAACAGACATATCTGAAAAGGCACCGTTTAAATGCCCCTTTAAAAAATTATTTATATTTTCTTTACACACTTTAGACCCACAGTGCACTTCATAAGTAAGTCAGTTTTAATGTATGTATGTGTTTGTTGAAAATGTCTTGTGCAAATAAGTACGTGAGTTTTGCACGTTATGCGTGCATAAGTGAATAAAACTGCCGTTAGGTATTTAAGAAATGAAATAAAAATAAAGGCAAAAATATTTATAGAAAGAAATATAAAACAACATACCCACACTTGTCACACATACATACTTGCATGCCACGTAAGGCATAAGCAACATACAAACACACACGCATACATTCACTCAGTAAGGAATAATGTTGGCTTAAAACCCATCTTCTTCACTTTACACTTGCGAAAATTGCCTCTTATTCCTCCCATCACAGCCCTTACAGCGCTGCTTTAAACACTCACACAAATGAAATAAAAATGTAGAAATCGCAAAGGATCGTGAGGATAAACATTTAGAGTAAAAACGCTTCAATTATACTTATCTAACGACAATGATGACTGTTTCATTGCGGTGGAACGGTGGTTGGTAGCAGAGCATCTTATCTAGTGCTAAAAAGAGGTCTAGTGCTTATTAAATACATTTGTATGAGAGAAAGTGCTTGTGCGTGTGAACGCTGAACAGTTTTAAATGCCTCAGGCATTAGCGGCAACAGTGAATATTTTGCCATGATTAGAGTGAAATGAATAAAATAGAATACCTTTATCAAACATACCAAATGTAACTTAACTTGTATGTGTTTGTATGTGTGTGGGTTTTTGGATGTATGTGACAGTCATACATATGTTTGTGGATAAATCGCAAGCTTATGATGCCTTCCAAACTGTTAATGTAACTGTCTTATAAAAATGTGAGCCTGTATGTGTTTAGCCCATTGGATTAATTTTTAGATGACAATATCTTCCTCCAACTTTACTAATAGAGAATCTCATCAACCTGTATTACGTTTTGCATAGCGAACTTGGCGAGAGCACGTGTTTTTTTATTTTTATACGTTCTATTAAACGTGAGAAAACCAAATTTACACAAGGATTATTACCGCCGTTTGCCCTATAGACGATTGTTGAATATAAATTTCTTTTATCTTTGCATGAATACAAGGACTATAAAAAACAACTAAAATTACGGCAAACGTAGAAGAAATCATTCATTTCTTAACGCTTAAAAAACAAATGCCAAAATTTTTATGCGTTTTTAAATAAAATTGTAGATTCAGGTTAATATTTATTGCACTTGAAGAAAAATATTGGCACGACATTCTTACAAAGAAATATTCTTTCAAGTTATTTAGTTATTCAAGTTATTCAAAAAATAGTCACAAATATTATTTTGTAATTTCTCGGTAACGACGATTGTTTTTGGGAATTCAAAGACAATTTTTCTAAATGATTAACTGTAAAAACACAAGCTTTAATCGACCTAACGTACAAAGGTCATAGGTCTTGTTGAGTGGAGCCTTTTGTAATTTTAAAATCTGCCCTTATCCTTCGATTCGATTTTTTACGAATTTATAGATTAAAACATTTTTAGCTAATAGGGCATTTACATTACATCGAAATCTAGTAGATTTCATTTGAAATCTTCCTCCAAATCTAGTTCGTTTACATTATACTTGTTTGACATTAGCGAGATTTGGGTTTCACAACAAAAATCGCCGACTGAAAGTTTTTTGTGTAACACATACTTACATATAAAGAAATAGGCATTTCATTTGCACTACATTTTCTTTATAATCAATTTCATTTATTTTATCAATATTATTTCTCATTTGCATTTTTTTTACTATTTTACAAAATTTTTGAATTTTTTAACAATTTTAACAAGCAGCTATTATTGTTTTTGTTTTGTTTTATGTTAAAATGTCATTTTTTTCTTGTGCAGGGAAGTAGTTTTTGGTGCTGTATGGGGAAAAACATAGTTGCATCACTAAGTACTACTAGATTGCGAATAGATTTCGTCAAAATCTAGTCACGGAGTAGATTTTGTTTTGTACGGGAAATCTAGACAAAAACAACTAGATTTGGCTCGAAATCTCGAAAGTACTAGATTTTGTTGTAGTGTAAATTGGCTATAAGTCGCTTTTCCTCCGATTTTCAATCTTAAAAAGGGTTTGTAAAACAAGAAACTTAGTTTTCTACCACTGCTGAAAATCGTTATGTCTTAGCGAAATTTTTGTATATCAAATAATTTAATTGTTATTAAATAATAATAATAATGATAATAATAATAATAATAATTATAATAATAATGATAATAATAATAATAATAATAATAATAATAATAATAATAATAATAATAATAATAATAATAATAATAATAATAATAATAATAATAATAATAATAATAATAATAATAATAATAATAATAATAATAATAATAATAATAATAATAATAATAATAATAATAATAATAATAATAATAATAATAATAATAATAATAATAATAATAATAATAATAATAATAATAATAATAATAATAATAATAATTTAGTTTTATTTTCTTCGACCTTTTAATAAGTTTGATATAATAAATATTCAAGCGCAAGGTCAATTATATAAAAAATTATTTATTTTCTATCCAATATTTCGCTTTCTCAATGGATAGCTTCTTCAGGGATTCAAATATTTGGTTTTTTTCTTTTTTCTTTTTATAAAATTTTTAAACAAATTCTTAAAACAACAAAATTGTCAATTATGAAAAACAATAAAAATTATACACGGAAAACAAAAATTATTCTATTACATTTTCATAAACTTATTTAATTTCCTATCTTATTCTTATAAATTAAATGTCTATAGTTTTGAGCTACATTGTCTGTATCTGTTTTAAAATTTATTCTTTGTTCTATTGGTGTATTGATAATTTGTAACATTTCTAACATGAAACGTCGTTTGTAGTTTGTTTCTGTATTTAAAACTGTTGTATTTTCAAAATCTGGTGTATGATTGTAATTGGCACAATGTGATGACAATGCAGTTTTTTGAGAAGACGTATTTTTGCATTTTTGATCAGACCTATGTCCTGCTAATCTAGTTTTCAATTTGTTCTTCGTTGTACCTATATATACTTTACTACATATCTCATTATCCTTACCCTTGCAAGGTATCCTGTAAATAACATTAGATCTATCTAATTTATCCGTCCTATCTTTCATTTTACTAAATAATCTATCTAATGTACCATATGTTTTATGAGCCATCCTATAATTATTAATATCATAAATATTAGAATTTTCTAATCTTTCAGAAACTATTGGTACATAAGTTAAGGACTTGTAAATTTTAGGCTCAGTTACCGTACTCACATTACTTTCCCTATGTCCTTTGTACTGTCCAATCAATTTATAAATCAATTCCCTTGGGAAACTATTATTCTCCAATATATTTTTGATCTTTATCCTATTAGTTCCATGAAAAACTATATCACTAATATTTAGGACTTTCTCTATAAGATTCTTGGCTGTATTTATAATAACCCTTCTTGGATGTTTTGAATAATAATTAATTATTCTCCCTGACCAAATTGGTTTTTGGTACCAATCTACTAATAAATTGTTCCCTTTTCTTATTATTAATGTGTCTAAATATGGAAGTTTATGATCACATTCCGTTTCAATTGTAAATCTAATATCCCGGTGGAAGGAGTTTAATATGTTCAACATATTATCTATTTCACATTCTGAAATAATACAAAATAAATCATCTACATTAATAATAATAATAATAATAATAATAATAATAATAATAATAATAATAATAATAATAATAATAATAATAATAATAATAATAATAATAATAATAATAATAATAATAATAATAATAATAATAATAATAATAATAATAATAATAATAATAATAATAATAATAATAATAATAATAATAATAATAATAATAATAATAATAATAATAATAATAATAATAATAATAATAATAATAATAATAATAATAATAATAATAATAATGATAATAAATAAATAAATAATATGTAAAAAATGTTTTCAGGTGATGTGTTGTAGATGAAAACATTTTTATAAATATCAGAAGTATCTCGCAATTTAATTTTTTTCCAATGTAATAAACAGCCAATTTTGTTTGTAAGACTTTATTTAAAACAAAATAGAGTGCTTTATTCTGTTATGCCAACTCTTGTATACCCTTCACCCTGGGTTTTAAGAAGTTGTGTGTTGGTAACGAAGGTGATTGTTACTAATTTGGAGACCTTTGGATATTGCCGTCCTGCAGGTATACAGAAAAAAAACAACAACAACAACAAGGCATTTGTGGCAGTCGTAGTTCCTTGTTCATATCTCAGCCATTTGTGGCTAGATCTCTCTGGATTTTAATAGCAAACTTGGGGCTATATGTGATATAAATATTGTACAACCTAGTCCCCATCATATCTGGGGTCTTTGGAAAATACTTTTCAACGGATAAACGAATATTGCCTCATTGTAGCATCGTCGAAAAGTGGGTTGTGCGTCATTGTACATCGATATTCCCACGGTAAGTGTTCAGCTGAGATGGGAGAACTCATCCCTGAGACGCGGGTGCATGCCCATAGTACTCGCCTCTCCAGCAAATCACATCTGTTCGTTATCGACTGCCAATGCTACGCATTACAGAGAAATTTCATTTCCCGGTAAAACTAGCCGTATGTGGGTTAGACTCCCGGCAGAAGACTTTGGAAAAATTCAAATTAAATGTCCACAAATATTACTCCCTCATTTCTTCTCCTAATATCAATACAATGCATTGCATTGTAAAAAAATTAACTTGGCTACTCATAAGAACCCAGAATAAATACACTTTATAGGGTCTAAATTTAATATTGAAGAAATTACAAACGGAATGACAAACTTATATATATATGTGTATCCTTTCCACCTGTTGTGAAGGGTTATGACAAAAGAAACTAGAGTTTATTTGTTTAACACGCGTAATTATTAACAATGAAATGCATATTTGTTTTACAAAATAAAACATATTTACTTAAGAAACACGTGAATAAAAGTTCTTCGTTAACAAAAAATTTGGTAACTTTGTTAATACTTTACTGACTTCAACAAAATATATTTCATTTTACATTTATTCGAAAAAAATTTCACAAACGAATTGAAAAATTGCGAATATTTTTAATAATATTTCCCCAAAAGGTTGTTCTAAACTAAGGCATTTATACCTTATAACGATTTTATTTTGAGGTATACTAATACAAGGTGTGCCATTCACATAATTAGTTTAGAATTAGAGACGATCGTGGCGATTTCATTGCACCCAAGATCTTGTCATACAAAAGTCGACTTATTCCCCGCTTTTTTTGCACGACGTTCGCCGACACTTGTAGTAACTCAGGCAGCGTAACCGTTGGTGCTACTAAAGTAGCAATTTGCCACTTTTTTCGCTGCTTGAAACTTTTTTTCTACTTTTACAAAATGCACACAAATGTGATACTTTTTGTAATACTTGCCACTTTTTGATACTTTTTACTAAATGGAGAAATACTTTTTTGAACATTCTGTATTATATGTAAGCAAGCTTATATTGAATTTGTCTTCTCATGCGTGGTAAGCACATTTTCAAGGTTTATGGCTTATTTTGTTCTTGGCTTTCCGATAAATTACAAAATAATTTTTGCTTTTATAATTTTATTTATGAACGTCTGAAAGCAAAAATTTTGTAATTATCTCCGAAGCTGTTGAACATTGAATAAAATATTGCCGAGATGGCTTAAAGGGAATTTAATTCCAAATCATTTGATGGCAATTCTTTCCAAATCGGACCAATCGTTCTCAAGTCATGAAGGAATATATTACCATATTCGACTTTTTTCGGTCGAAATTATAGTGATGCCCACAATAGTGAATTATACATTAAATTAGCATCAAACTAATTTTTCAAAAAATGTATTGCCACTAATTTCGGAATAATTCCGAAACAGTTCAAAATATAAAAAAAAAAACTATTTCGATGACTCAAAGGGATATTTTTTCCTAATCATCGGTAACGGTAACGCTGAACTCAGGTGTTGCCTTGGACTGCGACTTCGGTGACAGTTTCGTTACTGTGACTTCGGTCAACAGTTTTTGGACTGTGACTTCGGCCAACAGTTTTTGTACTGTGACTTCGGTCAACAGTTTCTGTACTGTGACTTCGGTCAACAGATTTTGAACTGTGACTTCGGTCAACAGTTTTTGTACTGTGACTTCGGTCAACAGATTTTGAACTGTGACTTCGGCCAACAGTTTTTGTACTGTGACTTCGGTCAACAGTTTCTGTACTGTGACTTCGGTCAACAGATTTTGAACTGTGACTTCGGCCAACAGTTTTTGAACTGTGACTTCTGTCAGCAGTTTCTGTACTGTGACTTCGGTCAACAGTTTTCTTTTACTGTGACATTAGTCAACAGTTTTTGTACGGCGACTTAGGCCAACAGTTTTTGTACTGTGACTTAGGTCAACAGTTTTGTACTGGGACTTCGGTCGTCAGTCCTCGCCTATTAAGTTAAATCAGTAGTTAGCTTTGTACAGGGATGTTAAATGGGGTTTTAAATTTTGTACCAACTTCCAAAAAATATGTACTTTTTGGACCTTCACTGTACCAATTGTTTTAATTTATTACAACAACAAACAAAAGCACATAAAAATCCAATTGTACACAAAAAAAAAACAAAACTTTACATTAAAATATATTAAATCCTTGAAAAAAATAAGTTACATAAAAGTGTTATAAATATATGAAATCAATATCAGGCACTTATTTGTTTAGCAAAAAAAACTTTGAATTTTTACATCATAACAGCATGAATTTTTTGATCTTAAGCAATCCTTTGTTTGTATAAGACTTGATAATGTTGGCACATGCAGCCTGTGTCTTTCCTTAGTTTTTATTATATTTTGAAAAGAAAAAACTCTTTCCACATTTGCAGACGAATGTGGAATGGATAAAATTCCAGCAACGACTCTAGAAATGTCAGGAAACATATGGGCATTCAGCTCATTTTGTAAATTAGATAGTGCCGACCAAAAACTACAAACGTTTTCCGTTTTTAACGACTGCAGTTGCTCGACATCAGCTTAAGCTCTAAATGGATTATTGATTTAATCGAAATTTTCAATTTCATTCGGAAATATTTATAATAGAAGAGGTACAATACTACTTGTTTTACCTGAAATAACATTTTCAGGAGTTAATTTATGGAACCACATTTCAATTTCGTTATTAAAGTTGACTTTGGATCTCAAAACATCGCCAAATTTTATATAAAATTGTTTTGCATTTTCTTTAATTTCTTTAACAATATCAATATTGATATTATTTGTAGAGATATAAATCTACTAAGGGCATGTGATTTTTGTGAAGGTCTTCGATAGATATATCACATTCATCCAAAACATTTTTATTCATAAAATTACGTTCTATTTGGCGAAACAAGAAAGTTAGCCTTTGTAAAAATTCATGCATTCGAGCATCTTCTGATTGCATTTCTAAATTAACCATGTTAATAATTATAAGTGCATATTGCAGAAATAAAAATTGCAATTTAAAAGAAGGATTAATAAATCCTGATGAAAGAAATAATAATTAAAAAAATAATTTGTTTGCTATACTAAAAATTCAAAAATGGGGAACTATGACAAATTTTGAAATTGTACCACAT
Source organism: Pollenia amentaria (assembly GCA_943735925.1). Taxonomy (NCBI): domain Eukaryota; kingdom Metazoa; phylum Arthropoda; class Insecta; order Diptera; family Polleniidae; genus Pollenia; species Pollenia amentaria. Next base: position 231,161,084 of record OX031009.1, on the reverse strand, counting down.
GAGTCACGGTAGTACCACGGTACTTTAGAAGGTCAAAATGTACCAAAAAAAAGTACAATTGTACCAACTTTAACATCCCTGGCTTAGTATATAAGGATGAATTGTAATATTTAGATACCTAATCATAGTAAGAAATTGTAATATTGTAACGACTGCTGAGAACGAGCCACCTCATGACCGCCGAGCATTCAAGGGACTTAATCCGGACTCCTCACCAGATTCAGACCCAAATACACCAGCCGAGGAGATTCAGCAGAATTCTTGCCTGTTTGCTGTGCTGCTAGTAATTTTAAATGAAGATAACAAAGTATTGTAATTAAATTGCAAATTAATCAATAAAGTTAAGAGATTATTGTTAACCCCGAAAGGGTAAATCATTCGTTTTCACTTAAGGTTCGTGGGTTCCGTAAGTCGACCCTGGACAACGTTGAACTACCCCATTCAACGACAAAACCACGTTACACTTTGATGATTTTTTAAACCGAAATCAAATCCATCTCTGATCCTTCCCCCAAATGTCCAACTTTTTGCACGTGCCAAGAAATTACTTCTTAAACTTAGTAAGTACAGCTTTTAATATACTCACTTTTAATTCAAATACTTATTAAATTAAAACAAGTAGAACGCAATACCAAACAAAAAATTTCCACCAGCCACGCCCTAGAATGAAATGTATATATATTAAGGCCATAATATATATTTAGTAATTTTGTTGTTGCTTTTTACAGGAATACATGTACTACTTTAAAATTTTCAACTCCACAAGTTATGCAGCGTTTTAAATTTTAAAACGCAATGTGAATTTCTGTAGAAAGCAACAACAAAATTACAAAATATTTATGACTTTGTTTTTGCTTTCAATGTTATTCTTTGGCTTTGCGTTGCGTTTTACATGATTAGGGCCTAAGTTTCAAGAACTAAAATTTATTTTTTTTGGCACGCCCTTTATATAGCCGTGGTCACAAGCAATAACCGCCTAAGTCGATATAGTTTTTGAGAAAAGACACTTTATATTTATAAAAGCGTTTCTGAAAAAATTAATTGCATTAAAAAAAATTTTATTCAGAACCAAAGGTTTCTACCCAAACAATTCTAAGATAACAAATTATAACGAAAGTTGTATTATTTCAGAAAAGTTAATTAAAAACAAATATAAACTCAATTCTGTCTTAAGTCGACTTATAAACATCGCCAATTAAGGTCTAATCTCATCGTATCATATATCTTTGTTAATGGCTAGAATATGGCTTATTTTTGTATTTAATGATTTTTTAATCAAACGTCAAATTCTAGATGAAATTTATGACATCTCGTATCCTTCCCCTCTAATTTCCAATTCTTCATAAATAGAAAAGAAATTCACGCCTTTAAATTATGCCCATTTTATTTTTCCCTCACGTAGTAATTAAATCACAAATCTTTCAATCAGTCTTCTGCTAGTAGAAATTGCGGTACAAAATTTTTTAAAGATCGATCCATAAGCGGCAAGCGGTTTATAATCGTGAAAATTCTATTGCCAATACAAATTCAATAAAACAAACAAAAAGCCGTATTTCGTAAAAACTGTAATAAAATGACAAATTTTGACATAAAAAACTCTTGCCGCTCTTATTTGCTGAGCTACCTAAATAAGAGCGGCAAGCGTTTTTTGTATGTCAAAACTTTTCATTTTTATAAAAATTATACGATCAAACCTTTAGAATTCGACACCACCCGGCTCGAAAATCCTATTTGACAAATCGCTATGTCAATTTGTCTTATTGAAAATGTATTTGAAATAGAATTTTCATGTTTAGAAAAACGCTTGCCGCCCTTGTTTAGGTAGCTCAGTTAGACAGCCCAGTTAACCCATTAACGCCCGTTGTACTATAAATAGTACGCAACATCAAGTTAAAATAAAAATTATGTGATGCAGTTTTCCACTCTTGAAACGTTTTTTATCTGTTATTAATAGAACATTCAATTAACATGTAGCAAAAATAAGTCAAAGTTGTTAAATAAAAATGAGAAGAATCTCTAATTTGTATCAGCGATTTATTTTGTACTGGCGGCTGAGTACTTTTTTAGTTTATTTTACAAGTTTTGGCTAAAGAAAGAAATTAAAAGTAATATATTTATTTTTAAGCACTGCATTATAATAAAAAAACACCTAAAACGGCTTAATTCGTGTAAAGTTTTTCTCGCTATAGTGTATGAAGTGTGTGTAACAGGAAAAATTAGTGCAACAGATTTTAACTAATTTAACCCCAATGTTGCCTATACGAGAAAATGTGCCTATGAAACCCTTTTAGCACTTTTACGATGACAAAGTCCTAAAGCTTATTGCAAAGCAGAGCACAACAATGGACAAGGTACTTTTTTCGATATAAAGCCCTGACGTATCTGAGCGGCAAGAAAAAATAGTAAAACTAGACAATCGTCCTCTAGAATTGATAAAGAAGAGAGTAAAATGAATAGTCACAACCCCAAAAATATGCAATGCCAAATTAGATGTGCTATCTGCTCAAATTAAAACATCATGTGCCAAGTGCGTAAAAAATCTTTGTTTGGAAAGAGGATGTTTTGGTCGCCCATTGTGCTTAATTTAGTACACCTCTAAAAACACAACTTTAAAATATTTTTTTGTTATATTTTTTTTTTTTTTTTTTTTTTGTAGTATTTTAAGATGTGTTTTAATACTGGCATTACAGCTTTGATTTGGCCTTAATGAGTTAATCCCACTCACGAAAAAAACAATTTTTTACGCCAAATATCGAAAAAAAAGGATAATGAAAATTAATAATAAAAAATTAAGTTTTGTACAACTATAAATCCACTGTTAAGTTTTACTACTCGTATAATCAATCCCAGATTTACAATATGTACCATATAAAAACGATTCCCGAAAATCGCTTTCAAACGCCCTTGTAAAAGATAACGATATTGTCATAAAAACGAAAATTTAAATTTAATTTGACCGAAAAAAGTACTAAGTTCGAAACGAATATGGATATTGTTATTAAATATTCCACAAATGAGTTTAAAATGGCTGAAAATTATTGCACAGAATTTTGTAATGATCGAAAATTGTTAGGAAATTTACTTGGAATAAGTATAATTTTAAATTATGCTCTCAACTAACGACGATCTGCCTACAGCTGGTCATATCTCCCATAGAAAATCAACTTCTTAGTGGTTTTTCTTGTTCTAAATCGTGTGTGCCAAATGTTGTACCTCAGTGTTATTTTATAGTTCTTATGTTAAATAAATTGTCGGTGGCCGGATTTCAAACTATAAAGTGAAATTACAAAATCAAAGGAGCTAACAGTAAATCGAAAAGGGGTTGAATGCCAAAAAGGTAAATAAAATGCTCGTACGAATGGTTTAAAGTTTAGACGTTATAGATTTTAACTACAACGCTTTCTTTTTATGTGCACATAAATATGTTTGAATGTTGGTATTCGAAAATGTATGCAAGTGTTAATAACGCGTAGTTTATATTTCACTTTGGCTCTTTCTACTCGTATTTTATTTTTCATGTTTATTTATGGCATGTGTAATAAATTTTTACGATTAAGATCGTCATCTACAGCAGTGGCAGCGGCAGTGGCAGTGCTAAAGCACCAGTAACAACAAAATAATATTAAACTTGAGAATAACTTCATGAGCTTCATTTATTTGTAAAGAAAAATGTTTAAATGTGCCTTCTTTTAATGTTCGAGTTGGTATGTTTATTTTTGCACGTTAATGTTAGAAAAAATACCAAAACTCTGACACGATTTTATTAGCTTAATCAAGTGTCACGCTGTTTGTTGCTGTCTCTTTTGCCGCTGATCCTGATGTCACTGTGGGTGTTTTGGGTGTTTTTCCGATGGTGCGTGTGTCTGTTTTATACTTTTGCCAGCAATAAAAATATTTTATGTTTGTTTAGATGAATTTACAAACAAATTTATTTTAATCAATGGCATTTCCCTCTCTTTCATTTTCCTTGGAATGATTTTTATGTTCCTTGAAATGCCCCATATATTTTCAACAATAATCAACTGGTTTTACATTTTATGATCTTTATGTTCTTTTTTTTTTTTTTTTTTTTTTGTTACTGCCTGCAACCATGTGAAAAACAGATTCATAATCCTTGGGTAGGCAAATGTTATATTACGATTGCGTTTTGAGGTGTTAAAAATGAGCGCGTAAAAAATGTCATTTTTATCGCGTTTAAAAGAAAATTTAAGCACTTAAAATGAACCAGAAGCAGATGTACATATGTATATGGTTTTATTTTATTTATTTGTTTTTATATAAATTGAAAATAAATATTCATACCTGGAAATAAAAGAAAGGAAAAACTTGATGTTGTTAAAACATATTTAGATCAAGAGTGTATAAAAAAGTAATAAAAAATATCTTTAATTGAATGGAAACATTGAGTAAGATACAATAAAAAATTGTTTACATTTATATTTTCACTTTACTTTAGTAGAAAACGTGTTTAAAAAAAATTAATAACTGAGATATAACCGAAATAAAGAAACAAATTTCACAACTACTCAAAAACTTCGAACGTTTTCTAAGCAAAATAAAAAGAATTTTATGTTTCATATAAAGTCATATAACCAGATAGAATCAGCCACTACCCGCCCAAAATCCAGTCACATGATTAGTTTTGAGCCAATTACCTTTCCTCTGGACTAACTACACTTTAAACACATTATCACCAGTTAAGTGATATTGGGGCCTTTTTTGAAAATGATTTTTGGGGGTAATTTCATATGAAATAGTTCCCCAATTAAAAAATTAAATAACACCCCAACAAAATAAAATAACTCCCCAAAAATCGTTGTTGGTGCTTTCTGTACAAATTTTTGGAGGGTTATTTGGTTATTTTTTTTGGGGAGTTAATTTTTGGGGTGTTTTTCATGCTGCCCAAAAAAGAACTGTAAAATTACAATAAACAATAAAAATTTTACACACTTTGCATAATTAAGTTGATCAATTTGTTTGTTTTGTTTGAAAATAATAAAAACAAAGGTTTTAATGAAAAGATGAATACATTCTACAATTTTCATTCGATTGGAAAGGAAAACCTACTTTTTGTTAAGAGCTAAATTTCTGTATATATTGATATAAATATTTTAACAAACTAAGCAATGCAAACAAATTCAAAAAACTTGATAAATATCGTTTTTTTAGATAATCTTAACAAAATCAATACTTTTAACTAACAAATTATAATAACCAACTTAATAACATACAAGAAAAAAAAATAAAAATTGGACAAAAACTGGATCAGTTGCAGATCGATAAGTTGACGTACAACACTGAAACTTTTGAATTTGAGGGTGTTGCTGAAATTGTTTGGCACAATATGTAATGTACGTAACACGACCTATTATCTGCTTGAGTTTAAATTGAATTAAAATTCAATCTTCGTATCGGTATCACCGATATTTCTTTTTGAGTACTGGTTACATCCCAAATACAAACCAATGACTTTGGTTGTGCATTCAAAACAGTTTGGTGTTTTAAAGTATATGTACTAAGCCCTGCACGAATGCATTTGTTTCTTTTACACAGTTGTCAACACCAAATTATTGTTGTGTCAACTACTGTATTTTTTTTTTTTTTAATCAGCTCGAATGATCCATTATGAAAAACCAAATCAATGTTAAAACAGTAGTTTGTTTCAAACCAATCAGTGTAAAGCAGTAGTTGGATTTAAATAAACCAACTCAATCCATAATTGGATTTGAACGAAAAAACAACACACAACAATTGTGTGTCTATAATACAGATATGTACGGTAAACTTTTCAATTCACAATGTGTGATCTTGATGTTTATTGCCGATTGTTTCTCAGATTTTGATCGTTGTATGTATTATTTTTATATTAATTTTGCAAATAATAGAATTACCTTTTATTTTTTTTTTTACTTTTAATTAAATATTTGATAATATGTTTTTGTAATAATAAAATAATTTAAAATAAAAACTTAAATATTCTATAAAAATATTTTTCATCTTTAATCGTTTTTTGCTTCATACAAATCTAGCTAGTCATACCTAATAATTGAAAAAAAAAACATGATAATTCATACTTATCACCTTTTTTGCTACACGCAGAGAAAAAACATGATTAATGAATGGTCACTACGACCATTTTTATTCATATTTGCCTAATATGTTTACCCTAATAAACTTATTATAATCCTTATTTAACTTGAAAAAATATTTTTTCTCCTTAACATTTTTTAATTCACTATAATAATATTATATGGTGTTTTACACCTAAAAAGTTACTATGATCTAGCTAAACATATTAAATTATGTGAAATATTTGCTACTATAATGTATATATTTTCAACTATACAATTAAAATCATAATATTAGCTTTACACAAAAGGTATGATTGATATCATCATTTTTGTTCGCTTTAAAATACATTCTCTAAATGAGCAAACATTTATTGTCAAAACAAACAGTGTGTATTTATAAAGCAAATAAAATCTTCTTCCATGTCATTTTCCGTCTGCGAGAGTCAGTAAACCGAGAAACATGAATGACTGAAGTTTTTCGGGAGAAAAAGGCCATGCATGAATGCAATATTAAGGAAATAAACTATTATATGTTTATTGAAACAGGTAAATTATATATATATATAAATATATTTTTTTAATTTTATTTATTAAAATATGCTAAGCTGTAAATGCATGTATTTTTAATAAAACATGAAATTTTTGAAAAAAAAATTTTTATTGGTTTTATTGTGAGAACCATATTGCATGGTGTTTGGAAAATTAGAAACATAATAATAATAATATTTTTGAGATAATATTAAGCTATAAACATGTCTGAACATATATTGTTACTGAAGACGTGTTTGGTACAATCATAACCACAAACATTAATGATAGTTTGCGATTGTGATTGTATCAACCATGTTTTTTCTTTGCGTGTCGGTTCTTTCGTGTGATTTGGTTTAGTTAGTGTGATTTGTTTTGCTTTGTTGCTGTTTGGAGTGAATTCCGTACTCTTTACACTTCGTATTTGGTCGTTTATAACACACTAATTACAATTAATTTGCAATTGTGTGTTTTTATTTATTTTTTGTTATATGTGTTTTGCACAACATAGTATTTGATTCGTTAGCAAAGAGTGAGCGACAATCAGTATTTAAAAAACAAACGAATGTCTTGAAACGGCTTTTAAATGCATTTGTGCAGAGGTTTAATATGTACCAGAGAGTAGATTAATTACATTGACTTTTTCTGCATATTCATAAATGCATTGCTTTTGCATTGCCTTCATTCGACTACAATAAAAGGTTAGATTGCTATGTGTAAGATTATTTCTTTTTTACAATCCCTTAAATTTAAAAAAAGTAATGAAGGGCAAATACACTTAAAAACAAGTAAGAGTGCTAAATTCGGCTATGCCGAATCTTTGATACCCTCCACCGACAGGAGTGGGCTCCATATGATTAATACATATATATTATTAACTAAGCTTCAAAAAATTAAGGTCAGCAATGAAATTGGTTGCGGTTTAGACATAAACTAAATTATTGACCGGCAATAAGAAAGTTTTATGCATTGCTTGCTAGAACTTTAAACTGGCTTGAGTAAAATATTATGATTCGTAATAGTTTTGGCTGAACTAAAATGATTTTTAGGAGGGTAATTTGTATTGAACCTTTGGTAAATTATGGACCAATTATCCCAAAATTCTGAAGACTGCTTTCTGGTATTACAAAACATTAATTTCAATACAGCAGAGTAATTAGTTTAAGCGTTAACAGTGAATTTCACAAAATTGCATGATATTTTTTCTGGCCATATGAATCTAAGTTGGAAGAAATTTTACCGCAATATCTATACCCGTTATGGTTTTTGGCGAATTTAATTAATTTCCCAAAATGAGCTTTATTTGGTTTTAGGCGCAACAAACTGTTTTCCGAGAGTAGAGCTTATATGGGGTCTATGGTCAATTATGGACCGATGTTCACGAAATTTAACAGTATGATTTCCAGTCGTATAAATTCGTGCAAAGTTTTATATCATTCCGTGCATTATTTCTTCATTTTTGTATCAAAATTATCATTATTTTTTTTTGGTTGGTGGTTCCACATTTTGATTCATAGCTCTGATCCTACTGAACCGATATTGCTGGATTTCAATCCCAAACTGCTTAGGATAACTACAAGCAATTTGAGACCAAGTTTGTTCTTTAAATTTCGAGAGTGAGCGTGTTTTCAACAGACGGACAGACAGACGGAAATGGCTAAATCGACTTAGAATTACTCAAGGAGTAATTATATATACTATAATTATATATATATATATATATCTACTTTATGGGGTCTTAGATGTATAATATAAAAAGGTTTAACACGGAATGACAAACTTAGTGTACCCTAATTCACCACTAGTGGCGGTGGAGGGTATAAAAATAATAATTAATAAATAAATGTACAATTATTAAAAATTAATCGAAAACTAAATTTTAAAAATTTATTTGACAATGTCAAAAACAATATACTAGAAGAAACCTGTGTTATTTCTCAAAATATTTTTATTTCTGCAATTGTCGTAAAATAAACTAACGATTCTAGTGTTTTCGGTTAAGACTTTTTTTCAAACAAACACCAAATCGATGTAGTTAAATTTTTGTTTAATAAAACTCTTAACACATACAGACATTTATTTTATTATAATTTTAACGACTCATACCATTCATTAAGTATTCACTGCTTTTGGGAGTGTTGGTTTACATTTGTATAATAAAATGCATGCATCATTTTTCGTTACACTCCGTTTTGTGAATAAGGTTATGCGTTGCTTTACTGATCATTTTTTATTTAAAATTAAAAATATCATTTATCAAAAAAAAATCACTATTTTCCATTTTTGAAATTTTTAGTAATCAATATAATCATTTTGGCAATATCAACAACAAATTGTTTGCTGAATTTTATGAATTTGGTGATTAGAGACAATTTATAATTTTATCTGTGTTCCAAAATATAAAATAAAGCAATCAAACCGTTCTCTGATATGCATACAAATAGTAACATTTGTTATGTAGCGTATGACTAATGTGTTTTTATTTTAATAAGTATACGTTGGAGAAATATTATAGAAGGTATTTTGCGGCCTTAGGAAAACAAGGTTATATCTTACATGTAGTTTAGGTGCAAATAGAACCCTGTTGTTCCATAACACAAACTTTATGTCTCTTATTAATAAAATTAAATTTAAAAATTTTAAGCAAAAGTGTTTGAGATTCTTAAAAAAGAGAAAAAAAAATCATTCAATTTACATTCAAATACGATTACAAAATAAAAACAATAAACAATAAATAGTATGTACTTGTAGATATTCGTTATAAATATTCAATGTCAGATGATGATGCTACTGATACTGGCTCTAATACAACTGACTTCCATCCAACTCACAAATTTTGCGAACTGGCTGATGGCAGCGAGGGAGGCGACTATGAAAGCGTACTCAAAATGGCGCACGTACGCGTACAAATAAATACATTTTGTCAGACTGACAAAACGGTCTTTTCGCCAAAAAGGGAAGTTAAAACTCGTACATTTCCAACTTTGTTTGAAGGAAATCATAAAAACATTTTTCATTTTCAAAAGTGGTGTGACATATCGTTTATCCACTTTGATTTATCTGTGATTTCATTCAGAGTTTTTTTATACACATTTTTTTTTTTGTTTTTTCTGTAGCTGGTTTGGAATGTGGGCTATGAGTCGTTATAGAGGAATAAACCAAAAGTAAAAATATAAAAAAAATTCTGTTAACAAATACTCAATGAGGATGCTAGAAAATTTCATATTTGTGGTGCCACACATCAAAATAAACTGAAAAATACCAATTTAAGGTACATATAAAAGAAAATTTATTTGACTTTTTGAAAAATAGTTAGAAATTTTTATGTTTAATAATTGTGTTAAGCAAATTTTAAAATTATCCTTAATTTACCAGCAGAGTTGGGTTCCTTCAAACGCATCCTACGTTCGTATGTTTAAGGCCGTTTTACACTATCACACAAATCGTACGTATTTTGATTAAAAAACTGTGTCTCATAAATACCTAATTAAATAAGGGTCTTATTAGAAATTCTTCTTAAATTTTTCGAAAAAGGGTTTCTTCTTAATTTTATTAGGCTATCTTATTGATTTTTCTTTAAATTATACTTCTTTTTCGTAAATTTTGGTTTTGCTTTCATTTAAATGTTCATCCTTCTTCGCGTTTTCAAGAATAGCCACCCTCAATTTATTATTTTTTAGTACATTAAGTATTATTAATAATATGCAATACCAATTAAAAATGCAAGGTGTAATAATGGGCAGACAAAACCTCAACTCCGGCTCTTCAACTCCGACTCCACAGCCTTGCATAATTAATTAATAATGAAAAATATATTCCTATGACAAACAAATACAACCAATGTGACACAATAGAACACTTTGTGAATTGCCTATTTATGATATTTGTTAATTATGTAAATAATATTTGTAAATTTGTAAATTATGTAAATAAAACGAATGCTAATAAGAGCTGCCAAAAGTGCCAATTTTTCGGCATTTGGTTGATTTTAGAAAAAACCAATTGCCGTTTTGATGATTTTATGTAAAGAAAAAATGGCCATTTGTATCAAATTAACAGTGTACTCCGATTTCCAGCGATTTTGGGAACGGCAATGATTTACTGGCATAATAATAATATTGAATGAACAGTCCTGAAAGAAACATCCACTTTGAAATATTAAGAAATTCTCAGAATAATATAAAATTCCACTTCAGTCTATAGTTTTCAGAATATTGAATTTATTTAAGCTATTGAAAATTTATTTTCATTAACATCAGAAAAAATTATTAACCTAAATATATTTTAAGCAGCTTTAATGAATCAAATGAATTAAAGAAAGGCTGTTCGAAATAAAAATGTGGATCTTTAAAAAAAGGATGTATATCTTCATATATATCTGTGGTCATATGGAAAAGTAGCTTAAGTCGATATTAGATAAAATTGAGTTATTACAAGTAGGAAGACTGTAAAATCTTTTATATCTACTAAATTTTTATTTTTAACATTTACTTTTAGCCTCTTTTTAAGATGTTACTAATAAGAAAATATACAGACTTAAAGCAAAAAAAAAACTCCTCGAATAAAACTTTAACCAAACTGAGGACATCTCGAGGCTACAATATTCGACATTGCACAGATAAATATGAATGAAAATACGTTTGTTCGTGTGTTTGTTCCCTTTAGACTTCGAAACTACTGAACCGATTTTCCTAAAATTTTTATGTATTTGTAAATCGTCGATATTTGTAGAACAGTTGCCGTAAAAGTTTCCAAATATAAAACATAAAGTTAGGTTATCAATGCGTACCAACTGAGAACTGGAAGTGAGCACTGAATATTTTTTCCAAGGGCAATATAAATGTCTGAATATCTGGAGAAGTGTAATAGAAGAAGTATCTCAATTTAGAAAAAACTGCTTCGTTATCAATAGACGAGATGTGTCTTACAAAATTTTACTAATTGTATTTCAAAAGGCCTAGCAAAGCGCAAAAAGCTAGAAAAAAAATAAAACAGGTTATTATAAACCTGTTTAATCCTTATTGTGCCCCTTTTTGAAATAATTGAACGGTTACGCTGCTTATCGCACTTAATCAATAAGAGGATATCAAATCAAAATTCAAAAATTTGCGTGGAATCAAAACAATTTTTAATTTAACATTCAAGGCATATTAAAAACAATTTTAAGACCAACCGTTTCATGACCAAAAAATAACACGATATTTAAACATTTTGGAAAATGAAAAAAAAAATTTTGAGGAAAAACTCTCTTGTTGATAAGGTGCGATATGTATTTGTGTAATTTAGATAAATAAGTAAATCTAGTATTTATTAGGGGGCGACGAATGTGAGTCTAGCAAATGCAAAAAATTATATTAAATTTTTAAACAAGCGAATGCGAAATTCATATGCAGATAAATTTGTATTTTTGCTTAATTATAATATTATATTCATACCAAATATAAAAAATGTATATATTTACATAGTTTTGAAATAAATAAGTTTATTTTAAAATAGGACAGAAATATAAATAAACCCAATCCTTTAAACAAATTTAGAAAAATTTAAGAAATACAAGGCACAATTATAAAAAAAATTGCATATATAACAATTAAATTAAAAAATTAGTTGTAAAAAATTTAAATAGAAGGAATTGCCATAGAAATCCGGTTCCATATGTGTATTGTAAGGCAAATATAATAATTGTGCGAAAAGTCTCTTATATCCAAAATTTAATCCAGCCAACTTATATTTCATAAGCAAAAGATACGATGCTCTATAACTCTTAAGATTAGTGCGTTAAGGATCGCAAATAAAATTTGCTTTTTGGCGCCTGCTTATAAGTTTTTTCGTGTTATAAACGTTTGTCAACTTTTATTTTCTTTAAAACTAGACTGAGTTCCAAAACATCAAAATACTCTCAAAGTCCAAAATGTACCATCAACCTTAACGATGTACAGTTTGCTTTTTGTGAACGAATTGCTAAATTTTTTGGTGCACTTCTGCACTGTAGAATGCATTTAGAAAAGCAAGATGCTTTGCAACTGACTTTTAGAACTCAGACAAAGTTTCAAGATGTTGTTGATATTACCATCATAAGATGTTCGGTTCAAATATTCACATCCATGAGAATGCAAATAGCAAAAATAAGCAAATAGTTCGCAAATGTAAAACCAAATATTTGGCGCTCCCGTAGTATTTAGTACCAGAGCAATATTTTCACTTTTTTAAGATTAAAGTTTGACCAAGAATAATTTAAATTTAATACCAAACAACTGTATAAAATTCAAAAATAAAATAAAAGAAAAACTCATAATAATGAAAATAATCACCATCTCCTAGAAAAACATTTAGAAATAAGTGTAATTTAATGAGTATCTAAAGGACATAATTAATCATCATAAAATAAAACTTTGAATATTTATTATTTACCAAATTGCCTAAATATCCAACGAATATAAATAATCTTCCAACACTTGCCCACCATCTTATTCACCAAACCATTTTAATGTTGATGATGCCGAATTAAAAAGAACATTGAAAATTTTCAAGTTTTTAAAAGAATAAAATAAATAAAATTTATTATACTGCTGTATTCTTCTGCCTCCGTTGTATTTTTAAAGTTAATCTGAAACGACAAATAATTAAAAGCAAAAAATGATGTGTTTCTTATTGTGACCATAATTTGGCAGAGTATTTAGTAACCACCATTCAGTCTAAACAAACATTAAATAAATAACTCTTATGTTAATCAAGAAGATTAATAGAAGATGGTCGTCGTACTGGGCTATTACGTTTAACTGCTTATTTGGGATGCTGGGTTTGGTTGTTTGGTTTGTTGGTTGGTACTATTTGCCAAACACCTCTTTATGTAAACGCCATTCTATCAGCATTTGACTTAAACCACTTAATGGCCAATAAAAAACCCATTAACGCTAAAGTTGTTGCCTTAAGTATGGAATATTCAAGGTGCAGTATACAGTAGAATTTAATACACTTGGAGAAATTTTATGACAACTCACCCAGAGGAAAAACATTTTCTAACAAAACTATTTTTGATGAAGTTTTTTAAACATGTTTTGGATAATTTTAATATTACTGTTCCCGGCAACCATTTTAAATTAGTTCTTTATCAAGAAGCCCACAACCATATTATGGTTGGCTTTAAACATTTTATGGTTAAATATGACAATGATTTATTTACCGTTTTCTAAAACCAACATTAAACATATTATTATTGTTATTATTAAATATAATAATAACAATTATAATAACAATTTAACGCCTTTAGACTATTTTTATAGGCAACTATAATATGGTTGTGGCTTCTTAATGCAGAAAAATTATATTCTAAAAGAAGTTTCAATATAATTTTTTAATATACACTTGTATAAATCCACAAGTCTCCCAGTGTAAACGGCAGTTATTAAAGCTAAAACAAAATTTTGTAGGCAAAAAAACTTTTTAAAGGAGAAACTGTCGAATTTTAAACGTTATCTTTGGTACCTTCTAAAGTAGCATATTGACACCTTAAGCGCTTTTCAAATACATTGACAAAGTGACATGCACACATACATAAATAAGCCCACGCCTTCCAAATACACGAATAAAGAAAAAGTAGCGATTTAAACCAGTCTAATCGTTCTCTTTTAAAACAACAACAAAATAAACGAAAAATTAAACTATCTTTAGTGGTCGTAAAGTTTTAAAAGCATTGTAATGCTAGAGGTTTTACATTTATAATCATTAATCTGCAATTGATGACGTTGAAACAAACGCGGCCATGGCAATTGCGACGAAAACAACAGACAAACAAGCAAACAAACAAATATAAGATTGTTGTAACAGTCACAGCTGCCGGAAACAAAAATAATCTTATATGTGTTTGGGACTGCGTGGTTTAAGGTGTTTTAAAAGAAATGCCAAATATTCCCTATGGAAAACACTATTGATTTGGTATTCCCAAAGCTATTGTCGTCAATAAGTTTTTACGTTATTTTTTCATTTGTATTGGAACAAATGTGCTATCATTTTTAAATACAGTGGCTTAAGTTCAAAAAAATTCAGATAATAACGAACTCTACATTTATTTCAAAAATGTATATTCTTAGGGCCTTTTTCACTAATTCTATTTAAATATTAATTTGTGAATTTTATATTGTATTTTATTCGACCTTTATATTATTTTAATAAAAGAACTTCACGATGTTATCACAACAAAATAATAGTTAATTTTTTTTTGTACGTTAATAATTTTTACAATATTATATAAAATAAAAATAATAAAAAACGGAACTCGAGCTCAAAAAAAGTTATTTTATTAATATCAGTTTATGTTTAATATACTTTTTTTTATGTCAAATAAAAACAAAATTATAAGAAAAACTATATGTAATTGATATTTTAATAGAATTGGTGACATATGCCCTTAAAATATAAAGCGACACTTACAACCAGGGACAAAGACTTTATGCACTAAAAAAGGTACTTTAGGCATCTTAAATATGCAATTAAAAACGCGAAATATGCCCCAAAAACAAAAAAATATGGACTAAAAAATTTTATTGAATCAAAAACATAACATTTTAATTCAGTCTCATTAGAAAAAATAAATATAAAGGTGCATAATGTAGAAAAATATATATACTCGTTTATAGAAATTAATCTTATTTATGTAAATGTATAAATAATATTTGCTTTATATTTTCAAATGTAAAGTTCAATCTATTTGTTCTTAGAAAGCTTTTGTACATTGTAAAGACCTTTCAACATCTACAGATGTAATCGGCGCACATTTAATAATTCAAATTCTTTAATGGAATATTTCTTTTACAAAATCACCACAAGGCATTGAAGCAAGAACAACAGCAATTTGTTTAATTTTCTATTTGGCTTCAAATTTTTTCACTAATTTCGCCTTCAACAGCATTAATTTTAATTAAATCGTCGTCAATTATTTTGATTTGGCTGTGCAACGAATTAAATTGTTAAAGCTTATCAATAGTATTAATGAGAAACGCATAATTTGCTTTACGAAAACCAGTTAATCTTTAATTGAATGCAGATTAAAAATTTTTTTAATTTTTTGTTATTGCTGTAGCGTATCTTTCATTTAAAGCTTCCATAACAACTTTAAATTGATCAAAGTAGTTTGCATAATAAGCGACAACCTTTAACCACGCTCCCCACCTTGTAATTACAGGTTGAGGTGGAAGACTTAGGTCAGGATACTTTTCTTTAAAAACTGCTACCCGTGATCTCGATTTGGAAAATATTTTTTTCCCACAAGAAGTCAAAAGATCGGTGTCATCAAATGCTTCTGCAACTCTGTACATTGCATGTGACATACAAGTGATATAAATCATTTTGGGGTAAAATAAATTTAAATATTTTGCAGATTTCATCATATATGGTGCAGCATCAGTCACGTACAATAATTTTTGATTTTTATTCAAGTGTTTACCTAATATTGCAATTGAGTCATAAAAGGCTCTAGCAACTGTAGCAGGATTTAGTGTCTCTAATTCTGCCACATTTAGAAGGAATTTTAGTTGACCTCGTTCTTCACCTGCATCCACTATACCAACCATTACATCAGCAACAACTCGCCTTTTAATGTCAGTTGTCTCATCGATAGAGACCTACAAATAATTTTGTTTCAAGAAGGCCTTGAACAGAATAAAGTAACGTGTGATTTTTTAGCTATTATCTTTTTGGCAACACTGGTTTAAACAGCTGACGCACGTTTCGTGTTTTGTTTCACTGTCAAACATCTTCAGTTTGGTCTATAATTTAACCATGAATCGTCTTACAAACGAACAACGCTTGCAAATTACTGAATTTTATTATCAAAATGCGTACTTTGTTAAGAAAGTTCATCGCGCGCTTCTTCCATTTTATGGTCAGTTCTCATTTTTGGCTAAATGGGTACATTAATAAGCAGAATTGTCGATTTTGGAGTGAAGATCAGCCAGAAGCATTGCAAGAGCTACCAATGCATCCAGAAAAAGTCACAGTTTGGTGCGGTTTATGGGTTGGTAGCATCATTCGACTGTACTTCTTCAAAGATGATGCGAATCGTAACGTAACTGTGAATGGTGAGCGCTACCGTGAGATGATATCCAACTTTTTTTTGCCCAATATGCAAGAGCTTGACTTGCATGATATGTGGTTTCAACAATGGACTTATTGAGAGGCGAGTTCGGTGAACATTTTATTTCACGTTCGGGATTGGTCAATTGGCCGCCTAGATCGTGCTATTTAACGCCTTTAGACTATTTTTTGTTGGGCTATGTTAAAGCTCATGTCTATACACACATGCCCGCTTCAATTGACGCATTGGAAGACAACATTGAAGCATTTATTCATGAGATACCGGCCGAAATGTTGGAAAGAGTATTCCAAAATTGGACTAAGCGGATGGACCATTTGAGGCGCAGTCACGGTCAACATTTGCATGAAATAATCTTCAAACATTAAATTATATGGACCGTACCATCGATTCAAATAGAGATTTAATGCATTTTTCTGAATTTTATGTGTTTTTTTTAAACTTTCCTATAGCTCTTAAAAAATCACCCATAGTTGTAGTAGTAGCTGAAGCTGACGAATGCTCTGTAGCGCATTCGAACTTTGCGCTTCAACTTCAACTGCAACGACTACTACAACTACGTATTCTGTTGACACTACTTTGAAACGGCCGTTTCTAACTTTTCACAGCTTCCAAAGCTATTCGTAACGTTGTACTACAGCGTCTATTCTGCGCCCCACTTAAGTCTACAATTTGGTGAAGTTTTGTACCATACAACTTGCTAACATACACTTTTCTTAACGTAGTTTCAGACGGAATAGTCTCGTTAGTATATTTTTTTTTTTTAAATTTATTAAATCACTGTTGGTAAGTTTTTGTAAAGGGAAGTCGGCAGAGACAAATGTCTTACATAGCACCATGTTAAACGAACTTGTTTCACCCTCATTCGATATACAAGATATTAATGCCTGAGAGGCCTTTCCATTACGTTGTGCATGTTGTTTAGTAGATGTTAATCTACTAAAAACTTTTTTTCAAAAGATATGGATTTTTCCCAAAAACCTAACATTTTTATATATTTTTCAAATACTTAACTACTTTTTAATAAATTAAAGCTGTAAAAAGTTTACACAATATTTACTTTAACTAGCAAAGGGATAATTCGGCTCAAAGACGCTGTTTCAAATTATAATTTTTTATAGCCGTTAAAACAAACACACAGGTAACATTAAAAAGTAAAAAACAAGGCGAATTCATGTAAACGGTGGTGGCAATACTACAACAAGTAGAACAGTATCAACACAACACTGTATTTTATTTGTTGCTTTCATTGGTTGATACGTCAAAAACACAAGCCACTTTTGAATAAGTAAGCAAAAAAAAAACAGAACAGCTGTGCTTTCAAAGCCAAGCGAAAAGTGAATTGCCGTTGGTAAAAAACATGATTAAGTATAAATTGTGCCAAATCAAATTGGTTGTCAACTTCTTACGAAAAAAGTCGTCAATAATAAATATTAGTCTTTGAAAGTCGTCAAAATTATGTTAAATCTAGTATTTGTATAATCTTGTACTTTTTTCTACCACCAATTTAAGCGAGGCGCATTTGGTCTAAGTAAGAAAAAAGGTAACTCAGGTGTGTTTTTAGCGCCGTCTGTAAGGGAATTCACCTTTAACGTTAACAAATTAATTTGCATAAAACCAAGGCGAATTTATATAAGGTGACCGCAAAGGCGAATTCATAGAAAAAAACATTTGACACTGTCAAACACAAGTAAAACATAAAAACAAATAACATATTCGCCTTTACGGTCACATTTTATAAATCTTTTTTAAAATTTGAATTTTTCACAAAATATTATACAATAACATGCATTTATAAGAAAAATATGTAAAATTATGCAATTTTATCAAAACATGCAAAAATATGCACTAACAAATCGATGCCATTTTTAAGAAAATTCATAGTTTCATAAAGTTATTTAGGTTTAGCCATTATCAGGCTTAAGGGAAAAAACATGCATTTAGATGAAACACCTCTCCCTGCTTATAACTACCTGTACGGAGAAGTTTTTATATGCTAAATAATTCTTAAGCTTTATCAATTCATCGCATATAAAATTTAATTCTCAAAGAAAATTTAAAACCAATAAATTTGACTTGTCGGAAATACATGATTAAAATTAAACGACCACTTCGAACTTAATAGCCTATTTCCGATGTGCGAAAGATTTCTTTCATTCGAAGAACTACATTTAAAACAAAAACAAATTATAAAAACGTTGTTTTTGTTTCAAATGTATTAGTACGAAAGAAAGAATTCTTTCGCAAATCGGAAATATGCACTAAGTCAAATTCCCAATAATTTTTAAAGATAAATACAAAAACAATTTTAAAATCGCAAAATAAGAAAACTCAATCATATAAAAATTTCATATCATCCCGCTGTGAGGATTATAAAAATAAATGCCCATTAACAATTGCTTTATAAAACTATTGTCATTTTCATTAATGGGATGGGAAATATTAAAATTTTGTATAATCGATTATCGCGATTAACAAAAAAAACTTTATCGCAATTATAATTTTGAAAATCTACGGTTGGCACAATTAGAGAACGCTTGTATTATTTAAGCAGACATATTAACCCATTTTTTATTGTTCATGCAATAGCATATTTGTTTATCGTTTTCTTTTCAATTGCCTACTGTGTTTTTGTAACCAGCTTAAAAAACGAAAAATAAAACTTAAAAACTCAAAGCCAAAAAAAGAATAATAATTCGAAAATTGGAAATTAAGTACAAGATAAAAGGGTGTGCCGTCCTTGAGAACATCTAACATAATATGATTTTGATTTTCATTTACAACACAACAAACAATAAGCTTTTTCATATTGAACATTAGCAAATTTAAAAATGCAAATAAATAAAACTTTGCTAAAAGACGATGGTTGTAAATAAAACATATATAATAAAAATTTATAAAATAAACCCTTGTGTAATAAATAGCATTTGCTGAATTTCGACAAGCCTCTTCCCTCTCATACGAGCATTCGGTTACCCTGACCTTTAAAGTAGTACTATGTGTTACTCCATATTAGCAACAATGTGTTGTCGATTTTCGTAAAGCAAACGAGTGGGGCTGGTGTAAATATCTACTCTTATTTTCAATGTCTATCTGTATAAATGTGTGTTCAGACTAAAACGCATTTATTACGCTTTTAATCGAAGATTTATTGTAAACCAAAACCGTAAAGATATCCTTACACATATTTTAGTATTTGAAATATTTAAAATGTTTGTTTTCAATTCTTTTTTCCCCCGTTTTCGTGTCTTGTCACTTTCTTCTGTCCCTTTTTATTGGAAATCTAACTTTGGTTTTAGTTTGGCGTGAATGGTATTTTAGGATTCGTTTTTGAAAGCATGTGATAAACGGTTTTTAAAAACACATTTGCTGCAGATATTTCTTTTGAATGTTTTTTTTTTTTATCCATATTTCTAACCCAATTCCATACGATTTTTATTTCTCATAAGTACCGTACCAAACAGAGGAGAACTCACGTGCACGAAATTACCTCCGTAAAAAGTTGGGCCATAACGAATTAAATGGTCGAAGAAGGATTCTATTTCTTTTGAAATTAAAATAATGTTAACTAAATTTATTTATGTTTGATAGGAAAATAAAAGTTATTATTACCATAAATAAAAAGAAAAATATGTGTGTTGCTTAAATTTACATACATACATAGGTATATCCATACATATATATGTATACATTGTCCCAGTTGGCAAAACGCCGTCGACGACATTGTCGTCAACTATTTATGCACGATATGTCTTTTATCACTTAGGATTTCTGGAAGACAATTTTGAGGAAAATTTCGTGGACGACATATTTTGTCGACATTGTCTAGTTGCACCTTACAAGGTACTGTCGCTCATACTGTCATCTATAGGCGTACAGATAAGACACCTTACAAGACAATGTCGGTCATGTTTTCGTGGATAGGCTTGTTTAAAAGACAATTTGAAAGACAATGTCGGTCATGTCTCCGTTCATAAACTTTTAGAAGACAGTGCAGTAGATAACGTCGAGTATTTTGTCGGCATTTTCCTCAATATTGTCTTCCAGAGATCCTAAGTGGCAGAGGACATGTCGTGCATAAATCGTTGACGGCAATGTCGTCGACGGCAGTTTTGCCAACTGAGTACAGTAACAAATATAATAAATTTGAAAAAAAACACTAAAATGTTCGTTTTTTTTCTTTTAAGCAATTTTTCCTAAAAAAGTTTTTACTCAAATAAGAAATTAATTTCTTATAAAAGTTTATACTATTCTATAAGAAAACAAAAACTTGTGGTTTAAAACGTGCATTCAAATTAATCATTAAGTGCAGAAAGGGAACTACTGTCAGTTCTCCCCTCTAAGAGGTACACTGTTTTAATTGATTATCTCAAAATGAATGTATTGAAGTAGTATTTTTATTATTGCTGCATGACAAAATATTTGTTGTATCAGTCTTTTGATCTAATATAAAGCCTCATATGCTTTTTATATTGACACATATGGAAAGAGACACGGTGCTTTTGAAATACTTTCTTAAAAGCGTTTTTTTTTTTTCTTATATGAGCTGTTCTTATATCCGTTATATGCTCTAATACATATGTATATTTTTACATCAGGGGGTCCTTAGTAGTTGCGTTCTGCGGGAATCAGATGTGGAAATGCCTGCTTAACGAAACATTTTAGTCAACTTAATGTGTGAAAACTTTAATTAATTTTTCCACAATATTCTTGCGGAACTTTAATATCAAAATAATAATTACAAAATGCAGTTCTACAAATCTAATTGTTTTTATCCTTAGCTTAAAATTAAGGAATTGAGAATTAAGTTAAAGTTTGTATATTTGGCTGTGCCGAATCTTTGATACCCTCCACCGACATTTTGGATATTTCATGAGTGGTTTTTATGTGATAGATATATATTATTAATTAAGGGACGTTTAAATTGTTAATATTAAATTGTTAACCGGCAATCGGGAAGCCTAATGCAGTTCTTTTTAGAAATTTGAACTAGATTGAGTAATATATCATGATTCGTAACAGTTTTAGCCGAACTAAAATCATTTTCAGAAGGGAAATTTTTATTGAACCCATGCACTATAGGAAATTTCCCCTTTTTTTTGGCCAAAAGTACTTAATTTTTTTCTTAGAGTTTTTGATTTTTTTTTTCACTATGTAATTAAAAACATACTAAAAAAAGCATCCCCGAAGAATAAAACATCAATGATGCTTTACCGTTATTTTATAAATGCAAAAACATGAGGTTTGTTTATTAAACAAAACGAGGAAGTTACTATATTAAATTAGACGTGTATTTAAGTTTAAAGTTTTTATTAAAAAATTCATGTAAAAAAAGTGAAAAATGAACAATAATGCTAAAAGTGAGTACTTTTATAGTAGTTAAAAACATATTCAACTTTTTTTTTAATTTGGTTAAATCGAAGGAAAGAAAAAGACATTGATGTTATATACTGTAATAATAAATTGCAACTTCACTAAGCTCCGAAAAAAAATGATTAAAAGTGATAGATATAACACTTACGCATTTCGATAGAGCCATAAGTTGTCATCCATTCGCAATTTATTTCAGCTGCATATACTTGCATATTTCTTAAAAAAAGCGTATTTTTCCAGGTAACTTCAGCGTACCAAATGCAGACTTACGCGTGACAAACTTTTTTCCCCGTGACGGTGCGTGACTAAAAATTGATTAGCTTAAGGAGGAACACTTCCAAAAAGCGAATCTAAAAAATCATTTAGGAGGAACACTTCCAAAAAGCGAATCTAAAAAATCATTTAGTTTGGCCCACTCGTTTGGCTAAAAATTAGTTTTGGCCAAAAAAAAGGAAAAATTTCCTATAGTGCCATGGCAAATTATGGTTCAATCATCCAAAATTTCTGTAGACTGATTTCTGGTATTAAAAAACATAAATTCAATACAGCAGTGAAATTAGTTTTAGCGTTTACAGTGAATTTCAGAAGGCTGCTTAATATGGGAGTTGGAACTAATTTTACCGCAATTTCTATATCTGCCACAATTTTAGGCGTCTTATAAAACTGTGACATAACATAATTGTATTATTACGGTTTAAGGCGTAATAAACTGTTTTCCGGGAGAAGGGTTTATATGGGGCCTTGGGTAAATTAAGTTGTTGATTATTATGTATTATTATTTATTACACACATCAGTATAATCTTATAATTGTGAATAAGTATTTAGTTTTCCTTCTGGCAGAGTTGTATTTTTTTTACCCACACCATCAACATTGGACCGGGTGTTATGCGTTTGTGCTGAATAAAAAATGGTGCATATTGCAAACAGTGCGCGCAAAGAAATTAACCGTAAATATAAACCCTTCAGGAAAACAATTAAAAACATATACTAGAGAATTTATAACATCTAAACAACAACAATTACAACTTTGGGAAGATTTCGATGGTAAAATCTTATCTTCATCAATTCCAACACAAAAACTGCTGTAAATTACATCCGATAAACACAAATATCTCCACCAATTGCATAGATATTTCTGAGATATGCGAATCGATCAAATCGGTTAAGAAAAACAAATCGCCTGGTGTAGACAATATTTCTCCAGAGATGCTAACAACTGATGCAACAACCAGCGCTCGGCTACTCCTATCCACTGTAAAAAAATTCAAGTGTACGGAGCTTATTCCAGAGGAAATTGCTGAAGGCGTAATCAAAAACTTACCAAAGAGATACCCTTCACAGAACGTAAAAACTAGAGAGGGAGTATACTTTTAAGTATGATTAACATATTGATTGCGCACATACTAAATTAAAGGCTATCAACTGATCTTCTTCCTGAGCTTAGAAAGGAATAAGCCGAGTGATTATAGAGCAGTCTGTGTAATGGAGATCCGCTCTGTTACTCACTTTCATAGACTTCGAAAAAGCATTTAACACATTAAACCACTCAACATTAGAATATTAAAGTTTGAATACCAAGGTAATAAGACTCATAAAATGTTTATATGTTATAAGGCAACCTGCCGAATTATGCATGAAATGCACACAGGTAACAACAAAATTAGCATTAACTCTGGTGTACGACAAGGCTGTGTTTTATCTCATCTTATACTTAATTGCTTAATTGACGTTGTGATGAATAATCAAGGCAGATTATAGGATCTCGATTACGCCGACAATATCTGCCTACTCATCCACACATTTTCAGACACGCAGACTAAGTTGTCAGTAGTCCAAGAAACTGCATCACACGCTGGTCTGAAAATTAACATTGAAAATTAAGACTGAAACAACGAAAATAAACTCTAATAATTAACAAAGACTGTCCGTGCAGAATCATTGGCTTGGTGAGATAGAATCATTCCGTTATCTGGGAAGCAAACTGGACGAAAATGGTGGTTCTTAGGCTGAAATCTCAAACCGCATAAATAAAGCAAGGCAATCATTCGGACAACTTAAGACGGTGTTGAATTCATCGTACATATCAAGACGTACAATGCTAAATCTTTTTAACTCAAATGTATACTGTTGTACGGATGCAAAACGTGACGTACAATCGGTACAAGTTTTTGTAAACAAGTGCTTCAGAAGATCCTAAATATTTATAGGCCCAGAACAGGAAATTCGAAAACGTAAATGGTGTTGGATTGGACATACATTGCAGAAACCATCGACAGATATTGCAAAAGAATCCATAGACTGAAATCTTCAAGGCAGTCGACGAATGAGAAGACCATCACATACCTGAAAACGATAAGTCGAAATGGAAACATCTCATGTTCATCTGCGTTGGAATGAAATAAAACATCGTGCATCCGACCGATTATATTGGAATAATCATGTTACGGTCCTATGCTACTTGTAGGAGTTAAAAGGAACAAATATATATATATATATATATATTGAGGATTAATTATATATATGTATATATATATATAATTCAAGATTATGAACCGAATGCTTTGTGGTTTCAACAAACAAAATCGGACGGTAGCCACACAACACGACCGATTTTGGCTTTATTGCATGGGAAGATTTCAGAGCGAGTAACTTCGACATTAATTGGCCACCAAGATCATGCGATTTGACAACTTTAGCCTTTTTTTGTAGGGCTGCGTCAAGGACTGTCTATACGGATAATCCCCTATCGTTGGATCATTAGAAAATCAACCTTCATAAAGTCATCGCTAAGATACCGCCCATAATGTGCGAAAAAGGACTCGAAAACTACCTCATAACGGTCGACTGCATCAACCAATCTACAGACGGTAATTTAAATAACATTATATTTCGTACGTAATGGCAAGGTCCAAGCATTATCATGAAATAAAAGTTTCATCGAACTCATTATTTTGAGTGTGTTTTATTTAAAACCGACAAATGGATAAACCATTTTTTCCAAGCTTGAAAAAAAATTATTTTGTTAAACATTTGCTCTTCGTTATCTGGTCCCACTTATTAAATATTTGACCAAATAAACGCGAATAATTGTGTGATTTAACATGGTCTTAATGTCACAAAATAAAACTAATTATACTGCTTGACATATGTATGTAGCAAAAAAGTATTTTAATATATTTTTTTTTTTTTTGTGAGATATAGTATAATAATCAACCAAAAATATTGGAATTATATTTAAGTTTACCTGTTGGTCACGTTTTTTCGTCAAATATTTTCAAGTTTGACCGTGGCTTAAGTCGTTTACAAAATCTAAGAAATAACAACAAAAACCAGGAAAAATATTTTCCTTAAGATTTTCTTATGTTTTTATTTTGATAAAAATGTTGGAAGGAGTTTGCAGCACTCTCACTCTCTCTCATCTTTTTTTATCTCTTCAGTTTGTACGTTAAAATGTTTGCATACTTTTAGGGAATAGTTTTGGTCGTAAGGTTTCACACACCACAAATAATTTTGGCTATATGTGCATCAGGGATGTTAAATGGGGTTTTAAATTTTGTACCAACTTCCAAAAAAAAATATACTTTTTGGACCATCACAGTACCATTTTTGTTCTTTTTTTTAATTTATTAAAACAACAAAAAAGTACATAAATATTCAACTGTACACAAAAAAAAAAAACAAAAAAAAAGGAAAACTACGAACATTGAAAACAATGAAAAATGGAGGAATTTTATAAATGGATTTAAAAATTTTGCAGAATTATGAGACGTTAAATGTGAAAGTTATAAAAATAAAGCAAAAAAAAAGCAGGAGATGCAAAATTTCTTTCGCATATATTTGTTAAGTTAAGTTCTACTTCTATATTAAAAAAAAAAAAAAAAAAAAAAACAACACAACACTGATGTTTTGATTTTAGTGACATCGTCTGTTTTAAAAAGGAAACAAAAGAAGTAACACAGGTTTTGAATAATGTTGACTCGTCTGTGGTTACCATTAGTCCCCTTTCACAATGTGGCAAGTGACGGTCGAAGTTTGTAGGCGAGAGAGGAAAAAAGTAAAACGTGTCTCGCATACAGCGTCGCACATAGGTTGGTGAGTGTCCGAAATTCATTTTTTTCATGTTCGCCGATTTGAATAATTTTTGGTGTTTTGTTGTCAGATATCTGAATATTATGATTCCGTTATATTAGGTTGATATATTTATTATTTGTTTGGACAGACACGCTCAAAGTTCATACATATTCGCTTGTTTAAAATGACATGCAAATTTACTGTATATTCAATCTTTACAGTAAACTTGTCATTTGGCTTTGTTGTACATTTTCGTAAATGACAATTGTCATAGATGAGACTTGCATTAAAAAAAAGTTAGAAAAAGTGCCATATAAAACATTTCGTAGAACAAAATATAAACAACATCAAAATTTCAATGTTCATCAATTACAGCTTGAAGTCTCAGCTAAAAGTTAAAAAATTTCAGCTGCTCCTACCTGCTTCTTTCCAAAAAAAAACAGTAAAAACTATAAAATGATAAAGTAACAAAACATGAATTTTCGTTCATGTTTGTTGTTGTTGCCATAATTCATTATTGTTTAAAATTATTACATAATGTATTATAATTACATACTAGTCAATAGTGTTAATTGTTATATATTTCAACGTTGAAACAAGCATAAGCTTCAATTGAATTTGAACAATAGAAGAACAAGCACGATTATATGCGATAGACTATTAGGTGCTGTGTTATAATTAATTTATTATGTTGTTGAATGCAATAACAACTACACATTATGTCTAGCTCTCTTTATTGTACTAAATCTTTTCCGTTAGAGCTTAATAAGTAATACATTAGGTACCAACAATAAATTTAAATTTCTGCATTTGGGTGCATGTTTTTTCTATTTGTTTTTTCTATGGGAGGTGGGCGTAAAAGTGGGCGGATCAGGTATATATTTTCAGGAGCCCATACAACAATTATAATATTTAATTGTTGCAAAAATTGAGTTGATGCATTAAAAATCAAGGGAGCTATGCCACTTTTTCAATACAAGTTGTATGGAAAGTGGGAGTAAAAGTGGGCGGATATTTTTCAAATTTCACAAAAATGATTCTTAGTGTTTAAAAATGCTATGTGCCAAAAACAATGCCGTAGGTCAAAATTTAATTTTCACTTTGTATGGAGGTGGGCGTAAAATTGGGCGGATCATTTTGTGTTTTCCATGTTTTTCTTGATTTAAACGTTCTATGAACCTCAACCTATGTGCGTCGCCCCCTTACCAACAAATTTCGTCTGTCTGCCTTTCACTTGCCACATTGTAAAAGGGGACTAAGCGTTCTATACCACAATTCTAGTCGCATATTGAAGCGCCCATTACATTCACGATTTATTGTACAACATAAATGGAATGAAAATGACTCAATAATTTGTTTGCTATACTAAAAATTCAAAAAGGGGGAACTATGACAAATTTTTAAATTGTACCAAATGAGTGACGTTAGTGCCACGGTACTTTAGAAGGTCAAAATGTACCAAAAAAAAAAAGTACAATTGTACCAACTTTAACATCCCTGATGTGCATGTGCATATGTGAGATTGTAAAAGTTGCGTTTACTTAAGGAAATGATTTGCATTGGTACAAGTGTGAACAATATCACAACGATATTTGTTTCTTTGTTTGGCTTTTCCATTCCAGGAAGAAGTTTCATTTGTAGTTGTGGGAGAATCTAAATACAACTAAGTGCTTGCTTATGCATAAAGAAATGTAGTCCAAGTTTATGGCTATTTCCGTTATAAGTGTCTGGCTTCTTTTTGTTACAAGAATTGTTTGCTTTCAAATTGTTGGCGTCTGCTAAAAAAGTTTCTTGCAACTAGACTCATGTGCTGTGTTATTTTTATTTTAAATGAATGCTAAATGGATTTCTATTTTCAAATACTCCATCACAAAACATTTGCTTTAAATGGCAACTAAGTCTTATTTTTATTATTTTCTTTATAATTTGCCCTGTCTCAATTGAAAATTATTTTAAAGTTAAAAAGAAAACAAAAATAATAAAATTTAAAAAAACGAAAATAAAACTTCCTAATTTTGTAACAAAAAAAACTTGGAATTTTCATTTATTTTTCAAAACTTGTTGAATTTCTTCCTTGTAATAATGTTATGAATTAGTACGTGTCTAGACCCTTTTCTTACATTTTCCCTCCTTCCCTTTTCCCTTTTTGGATTTTGCTTATAATTTTACAATTATTATGACCATAATGTACGTACGTGATACAATATTTTTGCTTTCTAAATGATTTATTGTTAATAAACTTTAATCTTCTTAAACTGCTGCAAAATGGAATGTGTAAATATTAGGGTATTCATTTAATCGGGGTTAATCGCTCGATTAATTAACCGAGGCTTTGGTTTAATCGGTTAATTTTGTTATTAAATTAAGTAATTTCAATATATAAAAATATTTCATAAATATGTAATACATATTTTTTAATTAATACATATATTTTATGTTTTAATTAAAAAATTAACTATAAGATCATTTTATTAGTTATTTCAATAGTTTAAGAAGATCTTATAAAATAATCTTTTATACAAACAATTTGGTTAACATGTTAAGGATTTAAGCTTTTAATAAAACTAGAATTCGAAAATTTTTTTTCATTTGTCGTAGATGTTGGAGAAATCAAGAGCAACCCATAATAGAGAAAATCTTTTTTTAAGTCTTCTTCCTAGATTTATCTAACCATATAAAATATTCCATTACGTCATTAGAGTACTGTTTTAATTTTTTTAAATGTTAAACACTTCTAATTTTTTTGGTTAATTCTGTTTGAAGATTGATTCGAGATAATATGAGAAGAAACAAATAACTAAACGCATACATATAAAAAGGACGTGAAAAAAAGCTGTTGACAGCAAACACTTCATTAATCGAAAATAGACAATTTTGAATTAGACGATCAGTTAATCGGGTAGTAATTAATCCGAATAAATACCCTTGTAAATATAAAACTGAAACATTATTACAATTAGCTCAAATGGGTAAGAAGAATGAAATTATAAGCATAATTCAGGAGCGTAGATCTGAAAGAGGCTGTAAAACACCAAAGTCATATCTATGGATCCGGTAATTTATAGAAGCCGAAATACAACCAAATGATACATGATCGAGAATCCAAGCTATTGCTTCAAATATGTATGTATGTACCTTCATATGTTTCAGAAACAAAATGAAAACTATAAAAAAAAGACATTTTAAATTTGAAAATAAACACTCCTCTTATCCGCATTTCTTAAATAGTAAATTATTTCTTTAAAACCCAAAAGCAGAAAAAAATATTTTTGAATTATTACTATTTTAAATTATGTTTAAAAGAAGAGAAAAGTAAAATGCCTGTATGGAATATGTCGCTGTAAAATGCTGTGTATCACAAAAGTACGCACACTTACACACACACTCCTAAAAAGGAAAGTTTTGGCAATAAATGGCCACATAGAAAATAGAAACAGCTTGTGCCTCTACATACAAAAAACACTTGTGCGTGACAAACGACTTAAGGTACAACACAGGAATGAAACTGTCCATATATTGAATTATTACAATTCCACACTCACATATTGTACAGACTCTTGTGCTGGAAACGTTAAAAAGGAAAACTAAGCAGTTGTACAAAATCTTTCCTTTTTTGGTACGTTAAAGTGCGTGATGCCGAGTGTGAGAGTGGGTATGTATGAATGTGTTAATTATTATGGCTTGTTAAGTTATAAGGTAACAACATCAACATCGACAAGGACAAGGAACAGGTTAAATTATTATTTTGTCACCAACATAACATTTATAACATCAACACCCGTCCTTGTATCCTGGCACCAACAACAACCAGGGTTAGTTTATTTCATTTTGTGTCATTATCAGGATACAAGACGGGTTAAATCATAGAAACTTTACTTAATAAGGATGATGTAGAGATGAGTTGTTAAAGCAGCAGAAGAATTAAATATAAGTTAAACATCCAAAACAAGTGACTGGTTGTCTTAGAGTCAAGAGAAAACTGATTTGTGGACCATTTAACATTTAACTTACTAATAATAGAGGCGAACGTGAGGTGAATTATAACATGAAACTATATAATTATTATTACCACTATTGTTATTATTTGAAAAAAAAAAATCTTTTAACAGTTTTATATGTATTTAGTTTTTCGTTAATGGGAAAACAGGGCTTATATAAAGCAACAAATCTCACAAATCCTTTCTGAATGGCCATTTGATTTAGAGAAGCTTTAATTAAATTTATGGTGCGTGAAAGCAAAAAGGGCAACAGAAAACGAAACATAAATTGCTTAACAAATTTATTAAGCCTTAATCGCAAAAACACACTCATAAACTGTGATATTGTACTAAATACATTTTATACTGTTTGCTTAAAGAAACCAACGTTTTTCAGCAGAAAATTGTTAATAACTTTAAAATCAAACTGAAAATCTGGTACTGTTTATGATACGAGTATGAACCATTAAATAATTTTTAAAGTTAAGGTAAACATCATTGACTTAATTCTATTCAAATTGATCTTTTTACGATTTTTATTGCAGATCAACAATTGTTCTTGTTACGCCGGCCAATTAGAACAAAACTCTGAGCTGGTCACATTGGTCACGTACTTACAATTCTAGTTCCATTTATGTAAAAAGTTTGACATCAGTGTGTTTGTGTGTATTAAACTTACATTATTCCCTAATGTCTTTTTATTTTTTTCTCCAGCTTTGTGGCTTAAAAACCAAAGGAAATCAACTTCTATATTTGCGTGTACTGGCAGTGATACACACGATTTCATTCAATAACCTTGTTCATTAGTTGGTTGCCCTTTTGAATCGTATACTGCCGTAGTAATAACAAATAAAATAAAGAGGATTTTGTACTATTAAAATGTTAAAATTTCCTGAACAATTATTTCAAAAGTGGCATTAGGCAACATGCACAACGCTTGAACAAAAAGAAAACGAAACCACATTAAAGCCCAAATTAACACGAATAGTAAAACTATATATGTATATATATACATAAACCGTATTATATGAAATATAAATGAATCTTAAATAATTATCAAAAGCCTTTAAGATGTTTTCGGTAAGATACTTAACAAGTATGTGTGTAAAAGTACAATCTATTGAAGCTTGAACACTAAAATAATTTTTTAATAATTTTAAAAAAAAATTATTTGCAGGAATATTAAAATTAACAATAAAATAATAAAAAACTGAATAAATTTAAAATAAAGGAATTGTAATGATAAAAAAAGGCAAGCCTGCACATCATTCCAAGTTTAATTGTATATATTTAACCACTTCTTCTGTTTATTTGTTTAGAGCGTGTACACCCAAGTAATAAATATTTCCATTTTACATGTCTAGTCTATGTCTAGTCTTTGTCTAGTCTATGTCTAGTCTATGTCTAGTCTATGTCTAGTCTATGTCTAGTCTATGTCTAGTCTATGTCTAGTCTATGTCTAGTCTATGTCTAGTCTATGTCTAGTCTATGTCTAGTCTATGTCTAGTCTATGTCTAGTCTATGTCTATTCTATGTCTAGTCTATGTCTAGTCTATGTCTAGTCTATGTCTAGTCTATGTCTAGTCTATGTCTAGTCTATGTCTAGTCTATGTCTAGTCTATGTCTAGTCTATGTCTAGTCTATGTCTAGTCTATGTCTAGTCTATGTCTAGTCTATGTCTAGTCTATGTCTAGTCTATGTCTAGTCTATGTCTAGTCTATGTCTAGTCTATGTCTAGTCTATGTCTAGTCTATGTCTAGTCTATGTCTAGTCTATGTCTAGTCTATGTCTAGTCTATGTCTAGTCTATGTCTAGTCTATGTCTAGTCTATGTCTAGTCTATGTCTAGTCTATGTCTAGTCTATGTCTAGTCTATGTCTAGTCTATGTCTAGTCTATGTCTAGTCTATGTCTAGTCAATGTCTAGTCTATGTCTAGTCTATGTCTAGTCTATGTCTAGTCTATGTCTAGTCTATGTCTAGTCTATGTCTAGTCTATGTCTAGTCTATGTCTAGTCTATGTCTAGTCTATGTCTAGTCTATGTCTAGTCTATGTCTAGTCTATGTCTAGTCTATGTCTAGTCTATGTCTAGTCTATGTCTATTCTATGTCTAGTCTATGTCTAGTCTATGTCTAGTCTATGTCTAGTCTATGTCTAGTCTATGTCTAGTCTATGTCTAGTCTATGTCTAGTCTATGTCTAGTCTATGTCTAGTCTATGTCTAGTCTATGTCTAGTCTATGTCTAGTCTATGTCTAGTCTATGTCTAGTCTATGTCTAGTCTATGTCTAGTCTATGTCTAGTCTATGTCTAGTCTATGTCTAGTCTATGTCTAGTCTATGTCTAGTCTATGTCTATTCTATGTCTAGTCTATGTCTAGTCTATGTCTAGTCTATGTCTAGTCTATGTCTAGTCTATGTCTAGTCTATGTCTAGTCTATGTCTAGTCTACTAAATAAATAAATTTTCTTAATCTTTATACTGATCGGTTAACAGTTAACGTTTTTTGGCCGGACTGTTCGTATGTGGAATAACCTTCCTTTTGAAGTCAACATGAATAAATTAAAGTCGAATGCTCACAAGCACTACTCCCTCTTTCCTCCTTCCCATAACCTATTTTCCTAGTTCCAACACAATGCAACCATAAAAAAAAAAAAAGTGTTAACTGTGTTGTATCCCACACAGAAAATAATAAAAATTTATTTAAATTAAAAAATTTGTGATATTAATTAAAAACTAAACTAAATTTGCCCAAGTAAACAAATAAAAAGTATCAGTTTAATGTTTAATTCACTTGATTAGACGTTAAATTAACTTAATTAAGCAGTTTACTGACTTTTGGCAGAATTTTTTCTGTGCAACAAACACGAAGTAAAACCTTTGATATAAAATGGTTTCATTTGATATCAGGCACAATTCTCAAACGTTTTTCAATAGTTTTATTTAAACATTTGAATTCAAATTGAAATATATTCGAATATTTGACAAACAATTTTTTATAAATTTTCTATCAAAATCCGAAAAAATGTATTACAGTAAGTAACAAGGCGAATAAGAAAAAGTTAAAATGGGAAAGTGAAGATATTTTAAATCTGAACAAGGGCCAAGACAATCCTAAAAATAAAGTGGAGCATTTTGCCTTTACAAGAATTAAAGGACGGAAAGAACTTTTTGCTTATCTCAGCACCAGCGATGGTGCGTGCCGCATGTGAATTTGTTAAAAAAAAATATATTTTACTTAAAACAAAACCTAAAGAAATAAGAGTTTACAAAACTAAAATTATTTTAAATTTATGTTTCTTATTTTATAATGAGGAGAAGCTGAAAATGATTTTACAAGATTTTTGTACATATCGTCGTTTAAGGAGAGATCCGCCATCTGGTTTACAAACTAAAAACAACATATTTGTGGAAAAATTATACAATCTTGGGTTAATTGATGTATATGAGAAGCACAAATTGACCATATAGACCGCGATAGCTCCTAGGATATATGGACTGCCTAAGATTCACAAGAATGGAATGCCTTTGAGACCAATATGCTCGTCGATAAATGCACCCTCTTATGGACTCTCCAAATACATGGTAGACATATTAAAACACTTGACGGAAAATTCGATATATAATATTAATGATGCTGTAGAACTTAGTTCAAGAATACATCGCCGATGACGAAGTTCTTATTTCATTTGACGTGGTTTCATTATTTCCAAGCATTCCGATTAATTTAGCACTAAGGACAATTGAAGAAAAATGAAAATTTTTAGAGGCACATACACATATACCTAAGGATTTGTTTTTGGACATTGTGAGGTTTTGTATCAAAGAGAGTAGATATTTAATGTATAATGACAAAATCTATGAACAGAGAAAAGGAATGCCGATGGGCTCTCCAGCCTCACCAGTCATAGCTGATATAATTATGGAACAACTTCTTGACATATCATTGGCTAAAATGGACGTAAAACCGAGGATAATTATAAAATATGTGGATGATTTATTCGCAATAGTAAAAGAGAATAAAATAAATGACACCATCGAAAAACTAAATTCATTTAATGGACAAATACAGTTTACCATGGAAGAAGAAAATGACAACCAACTGCCATACTTAGACGCAATTGCTATTAGAAAAGGAAACAATTTAAAAGTTAATTGGTATCAAAAACCAACAGCCTCGGGACGATTGATAAATTTTTATTCTAAGCATCCCAGAAGAATTATTATAAATACAGCATCGAATTTCATACGACGAGTTCTTAAAATAAGTGACACGGAATTCCATGAAAACAATATAACAAAAATAACGAATATTTTAACCATGAATGACTTCCCAATAATAACAATTAAAAATCTTATAAAACGTGCAAAAAACAACAGGCAACAGGTGATAAGAGAACCAAAAAGATATAAAAGCATATTATATGTTTTTGGACTCTCGGAAAGATGGAAAAACTCAGATATTTATGACGAAGAAAAATATGAACTAGCATTTAGAACGGACAACACTGTGAATCAGTTATTTAGCAAAACAAAATCAAAAATTAAAAAGGAAGACAAGTCAAATGTGGAATATAAAATTCCCTGTAGTGGTGACGGGCTCAATATATGCGATAAAGTATACGTTGGGACGACAAAAACAAAACTTAAGACAAGAATATCTTCGCACAAATCTGACCATAAAGCTATTGACAAACCTATTGAACAAAAAACTGCACTAGCAGCCCACTGTTCGTTGAAAAATCGAAAACCACATTTTAAAGGAGTAAAAATATTACATGTAGAGAGGAATTATTCGAGGAGATTTACATTAGAGATGCTACATATTATTGATGTTAATCCACAGCTTCGTCTAAATTACCGACAAGACACAGAATATTGTGCACACATATACAGACAATTAATAAACAAAAACAGACGATCGATAAAATAGATTTAGTTAATAAAATCTAATAAGAAGTGGCACAAGTGTTATTGTGAAGTTTTGTGTTTATTATATTTTTTAATTGTTTACATGTAATTATCTTTGTAATATTATGTTTGGTTTTTTGTTTAATGTTAATAATAATTATTATTATATTTATTTATTCAGACCCCTGAAGATGGTTAGCGATGCTTACCGAAATATTGGGAAAATAATAAAAATATAAAAAACGAAAATATCACGATTTTTTATTTTTTATTTTATTTATTTACGTGGACCTACAGCCAAACAAAAACAACTAATAAATTAAAATCCATATTTAAAAAAACATTTGAGAAAAACGTTTGAAAGCAAGTTGAAAATAAATTAACTTCTCAATTTTAAAAAAATCCCCTTTTAGTTAAGAATGCAATGTTTTTCAAATAATTTTTAAACAGTTATCGTCTCAGAAAGAATTTGTATTCAAATAATTTTTAATTTCAAATCAAACCTCCGTGTTCGTTGTGTAATAATAGACAAAACACAAACATTTTAAAAAAGATTATGGGTACGTTCGTAAATGCATAAAAACTGTGCATCACTGCTGCTGTGATGCAGAATTTTGTTGCTGATGCGTGATCACCAGTTGCAGTTGTGATGCTGATGCTTTTTTACTGCACAACAGCTGTGCAAAGTTTGAATTTTTGAGTAAAAGCTAAATTTCAAAAGTTTCATAAACGAACATAAAATAATAATGACAAATTTTATTGAATATATTGAAATAAAATTTTATAAATAACAAGAAAGAGCATCAAAAAAGGAAAATAAAACGATTTCTTTTATATCAAAATTTATTGCATCAGAAAATTAACTGATGCAATAATTGCAAACATTTGCTACAGAGCTGCGGCATCACTGCATAAAAAAACTTTTGACCTATGAGAGTGATGCCAAGTTTCTTACAAGTGACGCTTTTACGAACATTCAACTTTGCTGATGCGCAAGTGATGCGCAACAACTGCATTTACGAACGTACCCTATCCTACATATGAGTGTGTATGTAGGATGTACAAGGCCATAGACAAGCCATGAATAACGATAAGCAATATGTTATCAATCATAACTTATGATCGGACTTCAAATGGCGACGCAGTGTACAAACTACAAGAGCGGTATCCAGAGGCGTGGCAAAGAATTAAAAGAATTTTTCTGGAATTTTTTTAACTAATCTTTAATCCTAGGGGGTGACTGGCTCATTATTTTATTTTTTTGGCCCACTTTATGTACATTGTACATGTAATTATTAAACTTATGCAAAAAAAAAAAAAAGTTTATATTCACTTTTTTAACCAATACACTAACGGCGTTTTCTCATAAGGCGATTATTTTTTTCCAACGAAAAACTACAAATTAAAAAGTTTGGTTTTCTCAATGTCTAATTTGCTTTTATTTCGTCGCAAAGATAGCCCGCCCTCTTCTGCCAATTATTTATTCGCCGTTCAGATAAATTCCGAACTTTAACAGTATTTTGAGAGATGTTACCAACTGGAAATAATGTTTTTGTCAGTATATTGATAAAACCAAAACTTTTAACAGACAATTTATCAGTATTAAATTTATGTCGAAATTTAGTAACAGGAGTTTTTCGATACATTGAGAAAACTGGCATAAACCCATCAAAAATATGTAGACTGAGTGTATCGGTTAACAAACGTGAACTCTAACTTTTCTTTGCATAAAACAGTTAATTTTTTAAAGATTTTAGTGTATTTTTTCATAAAAAAAAATACATAAATTTTTTGAACTGCAACAAAACGGAATTGGTACATGAAAACAACTGTGTTTTTCTCGTGTAGCACAGTGTAATGTATGTCTGAATTGTCTGTATCAAAAATACAGCCATTTTATATTTAAATTTAAATGAAGGTCTATTGTGGTTTTTGGCCTTCAGTTTTTTTTCTATTCGTAAATTTTTTCTTTATTCTTTCTTTCGGTTTTTTTCACGCACAATAGAATTTTACATTTTGTGGTTTTTTTTATGGTGAATGTATATTTTTCCAGCGAAAATACATATAAAAATAGAACACCAACTAACAGCATAAATAGAAAGAGTAAGAGCTTCAAAACAGTTCAAAAGAGTATGTAGGTTTATTTTTTTTTTTTATAATTTTTTTGATAACTAAAAACTAACTGTGAGGCACATTTTCATAAAGCCCTTTTTAACATTTCAGTGTGTTTTTCGTGGTTTTGTTGTATGCAATGACAACAAGTCTCCATAGTCTACCAAGCAGAAACATCAAAGAATTAGTTTCATTCAATAAATGACGTTAATTTGCCAGAAATGCTTCTTCTTACAAAAACCTTAAAACTTACACAGTGTTTGCCAAACTGGATGCCATAAAAACACAAATTTCTTTTAAAGTTTATTAGAGGAACAACTTTTATTGATTTATGTCTAATATTGTCTATGAAATTTTTAGCAAATACGTCTTGTGGTTTTCTTAAAATGTTTGCTCAAATTGAAATCTTCGGCTTCGTAGCCTTTTCAACGGTTTGGGATATACTGTCAATTAAATCATAAAATAAACGTAGCAAATAATACGATCCCTGCTTACAATGATTGTGGTTAAGTTTTTTTGCGGCACGGGTTAAAAAAAAAGGGTTAATATGTCTAATGACAAAGGCATCTCTAAAATTATTGTGCATATGTAAAACCCTTATATATCAAAAAGTCGAAGGGAATAAAAAGGAATTAACCAAAATAATAAAAAGTTCATAATGGAGTTTGGGAAATAATTTTAACCTACGCGTGCAAAACGACATCAACAGTTTTTATTCTTCCCCATCCGCCTTCAAGGAGAAACCTTCAAAATTATCCTTTACTTACAAAAGTACATGATCAAAACTCTCATTTATAAGCATACGAAGTATTTGAACAGGCTACAGAAACAAATTATTTTAAAAGGCTTTAGTAACCCACAATGTACCCCACATACACACGCACATATGTATGTAAATACCCTGAAGAAAACTTTAGTGCAGGTGTCTCCAAGTCACCAGTTTTTGTAAACTATTTTGGTGAGTTTTTGGCGACATTATCCACGATGTGTCTACACTTTAATATTTTCAATTAATTTTTTTTTTTTTAAATTTGAAATTTATTTATTCGTATTTAGAAAAATTACAGTACAACAAGATTTTCTAATCTTATATCATCGCAGATTTTTGAATTCGTATTTTTTTTTTTTTTTTTTTAATAAAATAATTAAATGTTAAAAAGTGTACACTTTCGACATCTTTTTTTCATTTAACCAAAGGGGTCGACTAGATTTTTTAAAATATGCTAGTGATTTTCTGGTTCCAATGTCTACACATGGTCCCAAAAGAACTACCTAGTCAATAGCACCAACGTCAGTTGTAGATTTCAAATGACACGTACATGTAAATATCTATAGTAAATAACACTGTCTGGGTATATAAAATTACCAGTACTGTTGACCGTGTCAATAGTAGAGTTTGTTGCCGGAATTTCCCCTCCCTGGAATTCCCGGGATTTTCAATGGTTTTCAATTCCAGCTTTCCCAAGAATTACTTGCGGGATTCCCGGGAAATTTTGAAGAAAATCTTTTTTTTTAACTTTAGTAAATCTATGTCGGACTAGTGTCTTTAGTAGTTTAACCCAACTTAATGTTACAACAATATTTAGATTTGGTACAGTTTAAGGTTTATTAAGCTCATTTTTGAGAATGGGCTTTATATAGGGCCTATGATAAATTATCTTCACGAAATTTTATTTCTTGTCCTACCAAACTGAAGTGTAAATTCTATAATAATATTATAAAGTCTCGCGGTTAAGGCCGTAGTAAAGTGTTTTCCTAGATTGTGCTTTATATGCGGCATTTCAAGTAATTTTAAGTCTTATGCAATTGCACCACAAAAGCATTATTCGTTACGTTTTTAGCAATACTGACATGATTTACGAGATCGGTCTAAACATGGATACATAGGTAAATTATGGACCGAGATTCACGAAATTTGGTGGCTTATTAAACGAATTTGCTGAATCTTAATGACAATAGGTGCATTTCGCCAGAAATTTATGTTAGTTTTTGTTGAGTGTTTAGGGAGGTAGTTCCACATTTGGGTGCATAACTCTTTTTCTACTGTAGCGATTCTGCTAGAATTCATTCCCAAACAGTCTATATGGCTAAATCGGCTTAGAGATAATGAAGGACTCACAATACAAATACTTTATAGTATACCTTCATACACCACTGCTGATTAAGGGTTATACAATTGTAAAAAAATATGTTATTTAATATATGTAGTAAATCAGTTCCTAATCGCCCTTTCAGAAATTTTATTCTACTATGACTTCAATACTTGCATTCTAAAGCTGGGATCACACGATTGCCGCAAATGCACCAATATGACACAATTTTGATTGTGCTTTATTGGCGCACAATAATGAAATTGCCCCAATAAAATATTCTGAAATCAAACGATTGCCCTGTTTTATGCAAATTTAATTGCCGCTAGTTGGTAAAAAGCGAAATGTGTGCAATAATTGCGGCATCACAATCACACGATTGTTCTTGTGTCAACTGCGAAAACAGCTGTTGTTGTAGTTTTTTTTATTTGTTAAAGAGATATATTTGGCTTGTTCATTAAAAAAAAGGAAATTTTTGTTGAATAGTTTTTTTTTAAATTTTTTAAGTAAAATATATGAAATTCCAAAAATTTAAATATATAAAGAAATAGAGAATATCAAAAATAAATTCGCTTTAAACAGTTTCAATGCAGTTTGCTCCGTTTTCCTGTATATATTCTTTTATATTGTCCTGAACAGCTATTGCACTAATTTAAAAAAAATTATATGTACATGTATATCAAAGGTTATTTTCGGGAATACAAAATTTAGTATTCATTTATTTGTTAATGAGTTGCTAAATTCCCAATTTTTATTTTTGATGAATTTAATTTTTATTTTTAATTTATTCCTACTAAAAGAAACACACAAAGTAAATTTATTAAAAAAGGCAAATATTGGCGCGTATTGTGTTGTTTAATTGCCGCACAAGAAGCCAATAAATATTGGTACATTTTTGTCATTTTTATTGACGCGCGCTTGCATATAAAGTAGACACACGATTGCCCCTCCAGGGTTGCATTTTATTGGTAAAAGTAACAAAATATAGCCCTCGATTGGTACATGAGGCATTTGTCTCTTAAAATTACTTTAATCTTAAATTTTTTACGTTTTTGTAATATAAAAGATACTGGATTTAATTACTTTAAG
Organism: Pollenia amentaria; assembly: GCA_943735925.1. Classification (NCBI taxonomy): domain Eukaryota; kingdom Metazoa; phylum Arthropoda; class Insecta; order Diptera; family Polleniidae; genus Pollenia; species Pollenia amentaria. Next base: position 231,120,776 of record OX031009.1, on the reverse strand, counting down.
CGTAATAGCCGGTAAGAAATATTAGTTTCATTGAAGAAACAAGTAAATAAATTAATAGAAAAAATTTTGGGCTGGAATCCTGGAAATTTGATTTTAATTTCCCGCTTTCCCGGGAATCCAAAAAGTGCTGGAATAAAAAAATTCTAGTTAAAAGTGAATCAGTACAGATTCACTATTGACATTTCCTACTGGGTAGCTCACCGCTAGATATGAACGTATTATTATATCACATGGAATCGCATAACATCAATGTGAGAGTATGTGTGATTTTATGTAAAATTTGTATCACAGGTCAAGTAACTTAAAGATTAATTATGCAAAACGATGCGTCGACGTTGTAAAAAATAATGTAGTTAAGGGTTAAATGATTCATGGTAAGCTTCCATAAATAACCGAAAGTCCTGCCACTCGTTTTAATGGCCAACCTAAATGTTTCATTTTAACTCTTAGCCCATCTCATCTACCTTTTGCACTTTTCATAAAGTTTATTTTTCATGTTTAATTTTCTTTTTTTTTAAGTGCTTAAACAAGCATGAGTTGTACTAAAATTTAACTGGTTGATTTCGGTGTTAGATATTTTGTAATGATGGTTGTGAGGGTATTAAAAATTTATTTTTATGCCGGCTACCTTTTCCGTCTTTCCCTTTGCTTACTTCCGTCTATATATTTCGAAGGCCAAGGTCTGATCTTAGAATAAATTTCGATTTATTTTCAGTAATGACATATTGCTGCAAAAAATGTTTGGCGTTTTGGTGACGTTGTGTCCTCAAAATTTTTTATTTATTTTAATTTCTACACATGTCGTGTTTGCATGAAAAAATATGCAAATTTTACAAAAAAAAAAAAAATACCTTTTTGGGAAAGATACTAAAGACTTAAATAATTTAATTAGTCTGCAATTGTGTTTAAAAATTTTGGAGAAAAAAAACTAAATGTACTTTGTAATTAGAGCTTTGGTCCAAAACAACGGCAAGCGCAAAAGGTGATTGATATACAACTCTTTAAAATTAATATGTGTTTACTCTTGATTACCAGAATTTATAAAAATTTTCAAGATATTTTTGCAATTTAAGAATTTAAAGAAAATTTATTTATTAAAGTATTTTTTTAATAATGCTTTATTTTTAATAAAAAAACAAGATAAATATGAAGAAGAAATATTTTTTTTAACTTATAAAAAATATGTTTTTTTGCATATGAAAATGATATTTTGAGACTTTGAATATTATATTCAACATAATTTTTTTTTTTCGAATTTATTCTATGATCTAAATTTCAGTTATGAGTTTTATAAAGCTTTTTTTTAATAGTTCTATTCCTTAAATTTTTAGGAATGACTTTATACACTACCAGACTATTATCTTGTATCATCCTGTTACATTTTACATTTAAAAATTTAAGGAATAGAACTATTACAAAACAACGTTATAAAATACATAATATTCGAATAATAAAAAAAAATGTTGAATATAATAAAGTAGCTTACGAAAAGAAATAATTCCCAGATTCTATTTGACTTTGAATATTGTAAGAATTAAAAAAAAACATTATAAAATAATACGAAAATAAAATGTATATGCTATTGGGCCCATTTTAATGTCATAACGCTCCGCCCAGAGTAAGAATATTTTAGGAGGCTTTATATGGATCCATGATAGTAAATGATATCATATTAAGTTGTCGCGGTTTTAGTCGCATTCTGTTAAATTCAGAAAGTGCGCTTTGTATGATAAAAAGCGCTAAACTATGGGCCGACCATCATAAAGTTTTATTTAAACCAATTTATATGAAATATTAAGATGCATTTTAGTTAAAGCTGTTTAAGTTTTAGGCTTAATTTTTAGGAGGCTGATTTTATTTAGAACTTACAGTAAATTATGGAAAAATGATTTTTCGGCTAATGGGAATGGCACATAACAAATTTTACTAAAATAGCATTATTTGCTACGAATCTTTGTGTACAAAAGTGTTTTATAAGGGCGGGCTTTTTGGTGGGCCTATGATTAATTACAGACCGATCGCCGCTTAATTGAATTAGAATTACTTGCACAGAATATATTTTCTTGTGCCAGGTTTAGATGACTATTAAAAATATTTCACACGGATTGACACAACTTAGTATAGCCCTATTTACCACTTTTGGTGGAGAGTATAAAAAACAAAATAAATGTGCTTTTTGGTAATGAATTCACCATTAAGAGAGATGTAGTAATTTTTATTTAAATATTTACGAAGGTTGTGAAAACAGCTATATGTTTGTTATTTTAATTACAATATAAAAGTGATTCGTTCGAATCTAAAAACTCTTGGTATCATTAAATCGTATTCTAAAAGAAATTTATTCTGAAATTAAATTGAATTTTTCGCGAGCTCGAAAATTTGTCTGGGCAAAGCCAGCAGCACTCATATTATGTTTTTACTCGATTTTTAGAATAATCATTAAGCAAAAAGTGCAATATATATCACGGTGTTGTATATCAAACATAAATAAGGATAATTCTTCAAAGTCTTTTTTTCTTAATGGCTGCTTAGGCCAGATCACCAAGAAACGTTTTCCAAAGACTTTGGAAAAGCTAAAAAAACTTTAAAGCGAATAAGAATTATAAACACTCAAGTTTTACTTGTAACAATATCAAAGCTTAAACAAAACAACAACAATAAACAGTGAGATTATGTTTTTACTTTTTTTAAATTGATATAAACTTGATACTCTTATATTTATTACTTGGTCAATTTAAATTTTTCTCGAAATACAAATAAAAATGTATAAATTATATAGCGGTTATTTTTGAAGAAAATAAAACATAAGCTAATGTTCTGTATCACATTCGCATTTGCGAACTATTCTCTTATGGAAATATCAATAATATCTGGAAATTTGTTAAAGAAAATAAATTGCAACAAACGTCAAAACTACGAAATTACTTTGAAGCACGATGAAAAGCGAGATAAAAATTGATCTCAAACTCTGATTCAAAAATTTCTAAAGTTGGTTGGTATTACCCCCAGTGTTACCGCCAGCAAAACTCAAAATTACACTTGAGATGAAGAAAAATTACCCGATTTAAATAAAATTACAGCTGATTTAAAATTACAGTTGTATTTTATAAAAAACGCTATTAAATTATGCAAAAAGACTTTCAAAATCAGTCATCAATTCGCGCCACTTTGTAACGGACGAAAACTGAGACCCTATCTATCTAAAGAGAGTTCTACCTATAACACCAGCTTTGCTCTTCGGAAAATGGGGTGATTCGTTTTCTTTTTCAAAATAGAGTATAAGTCCACTACTATAAAATTTAAAATTAGGTAGATTTAAAATACATAATTCAACTATTAACCAAAGGAAAAAAAATCTATAAAATAATAAAAGAAATGAAATTCTATAGATGCCAATACATTTAAAAATATATGAAAAGGATTTAGTTGTTGTTCACCTTTCCATCTCTATACCCACCCAAAACCTATGTTATTCTTCCAAACTTTCTGAATAACCCATTGTGTCCCTTTTCTAATGTACTTAAATGTTTCGTGAAATAAAAAAAAATATTGTTTATAGGTCCATTATACTAACAAAGTATTTATTTAAACATAAAATTCACGAATTAAATTAATAATTAAATTTAAAATTATCATTTTTAATTAATTAAATTTCACCAAACTATATTTAATATTTAAAATAAAAGTATAAATTATAATTGAAATTAATGTTGGTTTATGTTATAATGATTGTATAAATTTATGTTATCATAATCTCTTCAAAAGAAATAAACAAAATGTTAAAACTTAAAAAAAACAAAATTTGATTTTAAAATAAAAATTAAAATTTTACCAATTTTTCTATTCTGTTATGCATCTTTTCAGAAATTTTTAAGTATTATAATATTAAGTTTATTTTTTTTTTTTTTTATAATTTAAAATAATAAAAAAAACTCACCACATATTATTTCCCTCGAAGACTGCAGGCCTGAAGTTCTGAGGTTTATTGATGGTTCTGTTATTAATATTAGTTATTTATATGCAACAATTAAATAGTGTATATGTGGATTGTGAGTCTATTTCATCTGTAATGTGTACTCTGTTATGTATGTATGTAAGTTTGTGTATGTATGTGAATGTTAGTATTTCAATTTATAATTTAAAACATTTTAAACAAATTTGGTGACTACAAAAAAAAAAAAAAAAATAACAATAATATTTGACTATAAAATATCCAAATTGAATAATGGTTAAATTAAATTTAAATTAGATTTAAGATAAATTAATCTTAAATTTACGTTGTGTAAATTATGTCAAAGTATAAATTAAATTATTGATAAATTAAATATGTAGTGTTAAAGATATTTATGTTAAATAATTTTTTGTTAAGTTATATATGTTATGTTTAATTAAGTTATGTAAAATAAATATAAATTATGTTAAATTAAATAATGTTAAGGTAAGTTAATATATGGAATGGTAAGATTTATGATAGTTATATTAAAATTATGTTAGTTTTCGACTTATTTTTCCGTTATTCGATTAAAAGTTGCACCTCTTTTGTAGATTTTTTTATTGAATCGTCAGGAAATTTGCAAGTAAAACTAATGTAAATATACTTCGGTTGAATACTAAAGCAATATTTTGCGGCTTGATTTCCGTTCTAAAAGCTGGTTTATTTAACGCTTTAGAGATCACCATTACCAATATTGGGTTAATTCTCAGAAGCTTTTTCTATTTTTAAAATCTCCTTCAAATCCTCAATTTATTTCACTTTTCTCCCTTGGTTTTTTTTTTTATTTATATTTAGTTTTTATATTAAAATTTTTCACAAAATTAAAAATTTATTTTCCCCACAACTTTTCTAAATGAAAATTTTCAGTAATTGAAATTTCCTCAAAATTTCTTAACTAAATTTCAAAGCCATGTATGAATGAATTTTTTTTTCTTTTATAATTTAAAAATTACAGTCTAACAAAATAATAAAGAACCATGTCCTCACAACTTTATGATTTTTATAGCGCACGTAATAGTCCATCTGAACGGGTTTGTAAATTAACAAAACTGCCGCATATGGAGTGAGATCAATCCACAACAGACTCCATTGCATTCAGAAAAATGCACCGTTTGGTGCAGGTTACACGCTAGTGGCATCATCCAACCCTATTTTTTTAAAAAGGACTCTAAACGGTTGATTACGAGGAAAGAACCTGTCAATAAGCCTCCAAGCTTGGCTTATGCTGATAAACCAGCAACAATTAACGCCTTGGAGGCAAATATTATTCCTGTTATACGTGATATACCGCCAGAAATGCTCAAAAAGTGCCCCAAATTTGGACGTCCAAAATGCGTTCTGTTAAGAACAGCCGCGTTGGTACCCATACGACCGGAAATATTTCAAATGTTTATGCAGTTTATTGATCTTTTCAACTAAATGTATTTTTTTTGTTATTTTTAACAGTTTTATGGGCTTTAAGAAACACCCTTTATGGTTTTAGGGAACAGTCTTTGTCTAAAATCAGTTTTACAACTCTTAAATTCGCAAAATGTAGGATTATAAATCACTATGAAGCTCATATTTAATGAAGTCTTAGAGTCCATCTGGCGATATTCATTATTCAGCTATTGAAAATCGGTATTAAATGATGGAAATCTTTTCTCAATAAAAAACCGTGACTTCGATTGTGAAGACTGTGCATGTTTTTGGATCAACTATTTTTTAAATGGTATATTTTTCTCTCTGAAATCAAATCTTACATTATTTTTTTTAAACGACATAATTTATAATTACACCTGAATACTAAAACAAATACAAAACCTAATTTATTAAATTAAATTATTATAATTGCAATTTTTTTATTATTTTGCTATGTGTCTCGTAAAGTTAAATTTATTTTTAGGATTTAGTGTACTTTTTGGGCTATTTTTGTTCTAATTTATAACATCCTTATGTATTTTAAAACTATGTGTGTTCAATGTGTACACCCTTATGCAAGCCATTGACATATTTAATTATTTACTCCTTAAATAATAAACAAACAAATTTCACATTCTTTTAACGAGTCTAATTGCAGAAAAGATCAAAAAAATGTTTCTCTCTGTTTCCTAAATTAACTGTCAAATTTTTGAATTTTCTTCAAAGTCGGATTTTTATTATGTAAACTCTGTTGCTTTCACGAGTGTTTATAAAATACTAGTTATTAATATTGAAGTTAAATCCCTTTCAAATATGTCATCTATTTTTCAGTAACCCCATCTCCTTCTGGAATAACCCTGCTAGCAGTGTAAAAAAAAAAACTAAAACGTCAGCTGTCATATGCAAAATGTGTTGTTGATGTAACATCAGTAATCAATATTTGTAATGATATGACGTGATACGTACGACAATAATAAAGTGCTGCTGCCACTGCTACTGCCATTATGAGAGCTTTACTCCTGTGACATATTTATGATGATGAAAATGATGATGTTGATGATAATAATGGTAATATCGATGGTGGGACATATCGTAGAAAGCTTGGAATGATTTTAATATTTGATGATGTACTACATCACAGCTCTAAATGGTACAATAAAGCTTAAAAACAATAATTACGATAATGTGTTTGTGTGTGTGAAAGTGAGTATCCTCGCAATCATTTGCAATTGCGGTATTTCAAAAAGAGCTGTCATTTCGTAAAAATTATCGACAAACGTACTACCAGTTATAATAATTCTCATATTTTTAAAGAACGTCGTCTTCACTGATCAAACACCGTCATTGGAATACTAGTAAAACTCTTCCAGATGACTCTAGAAAGACACTTCTAGAAGGTTCCTTAAAACCTCTCTGAAAAATTATGAAAAATATTAGGCCAAAATGGTAAAAAATGTGTTTTCTAGGCCATGTATTTTTTGTCACTAACTATTTTTTAAGATTATAAATATTGTGCCATGACGTGCGTATATTTCCTTTCAAAATTTGTATGAAAATTCATTTACACACACTTGGTAAACATGCCTAACAATTTTGGTGTGTAAACTTGCTTTGTTCAATTTTGCATTTTTTAAAAAAAATTATTTATATGTTTTCCATCGTTTTTTCCCAAAAAAAAATCAAGTGTTAACATATCATAAACAAAAAATTCTTGTAATAAATTCTCGAGTAATTTAATCCGTTGGCTTTCTGTAGACATTTTTCAAAACAAATATCACTTATTAGACACAAATTTTAAGTTTTAATTTTCTATTTTTTTTTAATTTTGTTTTGACATTAATTATTTAGAATAACACAATAGTTAAGAACGTGTCGCGCAAGTTTGACCATTTGCCCAAATGGCAATTTAAAGTAATTTTATTATAACTTTATTAGTTTAATTTTTTCATACAAAAAATTATAAAATAATTTGAAATACGAAAATTAATTGGGGTATCAATTTTTAATATTATTAACATGTCATTTCTATTCAAACGCAATTATTATTGCAATTCATTAAAATATAAAAGTGCTTCGATAAATGATATTAAATTTATGTAAAATAAGAGAATGAGAGAACACATTTCTTTATATTAATCTTAATCTTAAACAAGGGGAACATGAATCTTATAAGATTTCATACTTTAATGATTTTCGTACAGAAAACTTGTGTCGTTTTTTATTCTTTTTTTAGTTTTTCTTTGTGATAAGTGTAAAATATTGTTCTTCTAAACACTTTTCACAAGATTTGCATTATAAAAAAAAATATTTTCATGATAGCATCTTATTATTGTTCTATATGTTTGTATGTACGTGTATTTATGACAGTTCCTCTTATAAGATAGTTGTTATAAGATTTCTCATAACAACTGTCTCATGACACTTATTATTATATTAATACTAACACTATTTGAGTGTCCACGCGTAAGATAATTCGGTGACATGCCATAACGTCATGTGACACAGTGTCCATGGGCACTATGACACTTTTGATGTCATTGGGCATTAAGGCACTTTGCAAATGGACATTATGAAATTTTCAAAAGTGTCATAAGGTACCCAGCAAAAACTTGATAATCACTTGCAATTACTGAACAACTTACTTTTCAATGACAACTTTATACCATCTGCGTTACATAGAAGTAGTTTAGTAATGACTGACATATAATCTGATACATAAGAACTTGCTAATTAACTGATTAACGAAATTTATAATTAATTCATAATAAAATGCATTTGAGGTTTTATTTATTTAATATATTATAATATAATACAAATTGATTTTAAATACATATTTGTTCTTACAGTTTATTTTTTATTTCTTATAAATGAAAAACTATTTGTGATAGATTTGAATTCATTCCAAATTCATAGAATCAAGAAAACAATTTGTTGATTTTGCACCGTTTACCAAAATCATTATATTGATTACTAAAAATTATAAAAATGGAAAATTGTGAATATTTTTTTTCCATAAATGATATTTTTTATTTTAATTAAAAAAATGATCAAAAAACTTTGCCATTTCAAACAATATGTTAATTTATTTAATTAAATATTGACAATTCCCAACAACAATTCCACAAGCTTAAATTATATTATTTTAAACGAAAAAGTCAATTAATATTTTTTGATATTTAATTAATTTTTTAATTAAAAATGTTGTTCCAAATAACTTAAATATTAATTAAATCAAAATTATATTATTAATTTTCTTTCAACTTAAAAAAATAATTGATGTAATTATCATATTTATTAAATTTAAATACTTTTTGAACCATTTTTTTAATTGATAAAAATTTTTTTCTGTGTATGAAAAATTTAAATATTTAATTGATTTCCTTAATGTAGGGTAGTAAAATTTTGCATTAGAAAGTAAATTAAATTAAAAACACAATTTGTGTGACAAATTCAGTTTTGTCGATACCAATAAGAAGGACCTATTTGTAAGCGTACTTGGTAATGACTTATTTAACTCCCTATTTGTAAGCGAATGTGGTAATGACTTATTTAACTCCCTATTGGTAAGCCAGGGTGGTAAGTACTTGCCTCCAATGACATCACCGTGTTAAAATAATGAGTTAAAATGCCAATGTTTAGGTAGTGAGGAGTAGTTATAAAAGCTTTTTAACTCATTACTTTTCAATGTAAGTTTTTGCTGGGTATATTATGAAGCAGGTATTTCTTATACCATAGAGAAGAAAATTCTTGCGCACGGCCGAAGGCCAGCTGTTAGGAGAAACTGTAGTTAGCGAAGTTCTAATATCATAGTGGATAATTCCTTGCGCCCAGCCGAAGGCCGGTTATGCTATCGAATTTGTTAATTTCTTAAGTTTTGGACATTATGACATTATAACGTCCGCGGACATTACGACATAGAAAAAAGTGTCATAGTGTCCATGGAGTCATAGTGTCCTTTTAGCGTCATAACGTCCATGGACACTGTGTTTCTGGACTTTATGACATCCCACCGATAATACTGTCTGCGATTGAATTTGATGTTTGCTGATATAAAAATCTTATATCTTGTCTCAGGTAGACCCCCGTGTAATAAAAATAATCTTAAGAGTTTATGGTAAAACACAAAAAACATAAAATATTTATTTTTTCATAATGATTAGGGCGTTGAATTTCATGCTTTTATTACACTGTGCTAGTTGAAAAATAGCCAAGCCGGAGACCTGGCGTTTTAACATAATTCGCGCTGAATCTAGTGGTGCTACCCTTTTTTTAGGTTAGCTCTGGTTTTCGAGATATACCGTTATTTCGAAAATGGAGGAGGTTGCACAACATACTCGTATGTTCGCGTTACTCAAAAATTCCACAATAAAATGTCCTTTAAGAAAGGTTAAACTTGTAACTCATATGCGCATTCGTGTTAGAAACAAAAATTTTTTTTGGCAAAAAAACTTATTTTTAAATTGTTGTATAATTTATTGACCTTGAGGTTTTTTTTCTTCTTTATATACAAATTTTTATAAGATTTATTTTATAACTCTAATATTTCGATACAGCAATGTGTATCATAATCAGGGAAACAAATTAAACAATTAAACTAACGTTTTTTTTAAATAATGAAAAAACAATAACATTTGTCACATAAAAAAAATTATTTACAATTAAAAAAATTTTTGTAAAAATAATCTATTACATTCTAAAAAAAAAAATTTTTTTAATTTCCTATTTTGTTTTTATAAACTTAATGTCTAAAAATTTGTGCTACATTTTTCATGTCCGATTTAAAATTAATCCTTAACAATTCTGGTACCTTAATGATTTGTAACATTTCTAGCATATAACGGCGCATATAATTTTTTTCTGTGTTTAAAATTAATACTTTCTCAAAGTCCGGAGAGTGATTTAATTTAGCACAGTGGGTTGTTAATGCTGTTTTTTTTTTGATGAAATATACCTACATTTTTGATTTGATTTGTGACCTGCAATTCTAGTTTTCAGTTTATTCATTGTCGTACCTACATATACTTTATTGCATTGCTCATCAATATTTTCCTAAAATATCAGAACGTTTAGAAAAGTCGAAAATATTTGACACAAAGACATATAAAATAGCACATAAATCGTGTAATACAATTGGTAAATTCTTCACTAAAACAAAAGATAAAGTACACAAGAGGGAAATGTCGAATGTAGTTTATAAAATACCTTTTAAGGGAAATCGAAAAAAGTTTCTGTACATGGCATGCTTTTCTCTTTCTGGAACCAGTTATAGGTTGTGTGTTCACCTTCACACAATTTTAAAGAATTTTAACAAACACAAAAACGTCTTGCAAAATCATGAAAAATAACACACCAGATAGATATCGAACGGTGATTTTGCACACCGGAAATGCATTAAAATAACAATAAATTTTAATTTTAGTACAGGCATTGACCCCATTTTTTATAATTTATTAATTTTTGTTTGAGTGATACAATTGTTTGATTTTTATAATAAAAATATGCAAAAATATAATTTTTTCAGCAAAAACTAACAAAAATGCTTGCAGGGTTAAGGCTAACAACAATAGCAAATACATCAGAGCATTTGACATTTTAGTGGTTTTGACTTTTTTCATTTTCAATATGAATTTATTTGTACCCGCATTAATATCCACTCATTCTTGCACTGTTTGAGTTTACCTCCAGTTATTTCCTTCATTAAATATTTCATGTCTCATGCCAGAGGACCAGCCAGCAAATATGTAATAAATTCCCATAGCAACAACATCAACAACGGCGAAAAAAATCTAATTGAACTTTTCTCTTCTATTATCTGCTCCAACATTTTTCTAAAACCAACACTTTCACATGAAAAAATATTGTAAACATTACTTGTGTTTATTACAGTAGTCCAGGAATAACTTTTTTATTCCCGAGAAATCGGATAAAAATATTGGGTTTTCCGGGATCCCGAACGTAGAAATAAAACACTTATTTTAGGAGAAGTAAACAAAATTGTAATCAGAGTTCTGTTTATCAGTCTTCCTATACTAAAATTTATATTGTATTGTATTATTTTTTAATGTTTTTATAATTTCTGTCAAAACCTAAGGTATGTTTCAAGGCGAATTCATTCCAGGCAAGTCGAATTCAACTACAGGTGGTGCCAAAACGCCATCTGATTTTGACAGTTCGAGCTACTTTGTTTTGATTTGTTAGTGTTTTGTTAGGAATGGTTGACAGTAACCACTAACAATGCAATGCAAAAAACCCTGTGTTGTTTCTGTTGTTATTGGATTGTTGTAGTATCGATACCACCTGTAGTTGAATTCGCCTTGATTCCAGGTAATCTCGGTAGTACAACAATTACAACTCGTACAAAAACCACAAGCAATTTGTTTTTGTAAGGTCATTGTACAATGTCAAAAACCGAAACAAATCAAAACAGAAACAAAGACAATAAACAACATTTTGACATTCAGCAATTATCAGCAGGGCTTTTAGGATCACCTGTAATGAGTTCGCCTTGGTATGTTCAGACCTAACAAATATTTGACAAAAAAATCCAAAAAAGTGTGCCCAGGAAATAGATCAAATAATTGTATAATGTAATTTGGAAACTGTTATTATGTTTGATTTAGCCAAACTTTTTGCAAAAGCAACCATTTTTTTTAATAAAACTAGTAGTTACGTGCAGGACGTCAAATATTCAATAAGTGTGAACATATGTAGCTTTAGAATTCCTGAAACAATTTTTCAGGAAAGCAGGAAAAACAGTGGTAAAACCGAAATCCCGCAACGCATTCCGCAATTACATTATATCAATGTCTTAATATAAAAAAGGCGTAACTCAACTTTTTTAAAAAATAACCTTTTGGTTTTTTCTGGTAAAAAAAAAGCCAAATGCATCTTGCTTTAAAATTTTAGGGGCAATAGTATAAAATTGGTGGCATCTTTTTATTAAAAATTGTTTTGAACTTTTTTGTTTGTCCAAAATTTTACAGATTTTATTAGTTTTTTATCTTCCCCTGTAAACTAACAAAAAATCGTGTTACGCCTTTTTTATATTAAGCCATCGATATGCATATAAATGTATGTATGTATGTATATATTAAAGCCAATCTCCAATCATCTATACATTTAAAAAAAGGGGTGGGTAATTGTAGTCCTGGTGGTGTTGATGATGATGATGGTGATGATAATGATGTTTTGGAAAAAGCAAGTACTATGTCAGTTGAATAAGTAGATATGGAGGTTCATAAATTCGTCCACTATACTTGTGTTCATCGTGGTATTTGTTGCGCAGTTGCGCAGCAATAAATCCCAACCAGGCATTGCCTTCAATTACTTAATTAGAAACGATGGCCCTTGAGGTAATTTATGAGCGACATTTGCTGCAAAAAAGCTTATTAGCGACAACAATACGTGCAACGAATGCCCGACATACGAATCATTGAGCCATAATTTTATAATGGTTATTTGTTAACGTTTAACTTACATTTAAACTTGGAGATGATACCGCAGTACATTTTTCAGTAACAAAATTATTAAATTAGAGGTACTTCAAATGTTGAGTCAACATTTTATTTAAATAAAATTATGATTTATGTATTTTGTGAACTAGACCAATTTTCTTAACCACCTAAACCTGTAAAATTCATTCTATGGCATATTTTTTGGCAAAACTGATAAACAAAGATCAAAGTAAAATTTTAGTATTTATATTTATATTACCGTATTAACAAATAGAATCTGGGAATTTCAGTTCTAATATTGAAGGCTGTTTTACACTATCACACAAGTCTTACGAATTTTGACAGAAGAACATGTCTGATCTTATTATTGTTTAAAAATTTTCAAGGAAAAACAATAACAGCTTATCATGACAGGGTTGTGTTTTCCTCAAAATACCTAAAACTTGTGTTATAGTATAAAGTACATATGAATAACTTTTTTATTATAAATTTTCATATTAATTCGAATGTGTATTCTAAACAAAAATTCTGATAGTGCATAGTAAAATATTCCTTGAAAATATAAAGGGAATAAGACTATTAAAGTATGAAAGCTTTATAAATTGTAATTTGACTTCGAATACACATTCGAATTAATATGAAAATTTATTTTAACTTATTAACTAATTGATTTAATTTGTGCAAAACTTGCCTAATTTTTATTTATCAATGCACTTTTTTTGAATGCGAAATTAATTTAGGAATATATTGACTTGACAAAACGAGTTGAAATATATAACATTTTATAGGAAAGCTTAAATAAAGGACAAACTTACACACCTTTTAGTTTCAAACTTTTTTTTAAGAACCACACAAATTAAGTACCTCTTAAAGTACCTTTTACCATCTTTCCAGCATGTGGAATATTTCCATGATATATTCTACTTCTGGTCAATGTTGCAAATTTTTTAAAAAAATATCGCTAAGCAAAAATTAAAAATAGCTAAAAATTAGAACATATATTTCAAAAATATTAAAAAACTTAGCGATTGATTAGTAATTTACATTAAATACTATGAAATACAGCAATATACCAATATGCAATCTTTATATAATATTTGAACTCAGGAAGCATGGAAAATATAAAAAGATTATAAATAACACAGCGTGACAATGGAAATAGGCTGACATCCTAAACTCAATGTTACAATGCAACACGGAAAGGAATAGCTTTAAAAACTCACCTTTTTTCTGTAGACAATGCCTTGAGATCATTTTTGCATGGTAGCCCTATTCACGGTTCAACGATTGCGATTTGTGTATTGGGGTGGTCCGGTAGGCTTGTTGGTAGTGAGCTAGTCTATCAGCGCCGGGGTTGCGGATTCGATTCCCGCCAGAGATTCTGGTTTCTTTCCTGCAGAAAGCGTAGAGCTTCGCGGGATTAGTATAGGCAGAAAAAAAGTTTTTACGTGGGATCAGAGCTGCCGTTTTTGGTTATTTCCAACCAAAATTGGTCATTTTTTTCTCAATGTGAAGATGTGAATATTTTTTTCATTTTGGTTACATTTTTCTAAAATATAAAATACGTATTCATATGTTTTTCTTAATATACTTGCATTGCGTATTTCGATTCGAAGGGAATTATTTACGACTTCGAATAAAGTGTACTTTGCACTACGATTTACTCATTATTTGTTTCAAATAAACGGAAGTTTTTATACCTAATCGAAAACAAAAAATCCCTTTCAAAAAAGCTACAAGATGTGATTTTTTTTATAAGAAACGGCCATGTTCTGAAATTGAACTCAAATGAAGTCTTAATCGATATCGATTTTAAATATTTGTTTAAAATGATTTTAATATTAGTAAAGATTAGTTTTATTTAGAGTAGAAAGTGCGTTATATTACGCGGAATCCATTTCAGAACATATTTGAAAAAGTATACGCAAGTAGTTTTAGGGTTTCTAAAAACTTGAATATAAGTAAAATGTTCTAAATTTACATTATTTCCAGTAGTATATTTTAATATATTGAAATACACATAGCATTTTTAAAGATTTTTGAAAAATAAATTGAAATATAATTTATAATTTTAGAATTTACTTTTAATATTCTGTCGGTATTAATATTTATTTAATGTTTTTTAGATAATGATTTGGCAATATATTTAATATATAAAAAAACCTGTGACTGTCAGTCATATATTTTTGCACAATGAATGAACGTTCTGAAATACGTGTTTCTTTATATTCGCCATTATATTATACAATAATTCACAAAATATTTCAAATAGAACAACTTTAAAACAGTACTCATAACATTTTTATAATTATTTAGATATTTGCAAATTAGAAAATATTCACAATCCGCATATCGCCAACAGTTTTTAATTTCGCCATATCGCCAATCGAAAATTTCCATCGCCAAAGGGTTTGGAAAATTTCCATATTTTACAGCCCTGCCACTGACAGTTATTGTTATTTATAACTGTGAAGTACAAATTTTGTTTATTGTAAGGAAAATATTAAAAAAAATTCAATTTATTAACTTTCAATATACTAAATTTTGTTTTATGGAAATTTATAAATAAAAATATTTTATATGAAAAAGGTCTCGTATAAAAGGTTCTCGTTATTTTTTTAATAAGTACAAGAATTACATTTCTAGTTTTGTTTCTTAATGTGTAATTATTATTTTCCTATTAAGTGCACATAACCTTTGTCTTACAATGAAACTTAAAATAAATTTTAATGCTTTTATCAATTAACAAAAGGCATTTCTAATTTGGTTATATTTTTTTACATTTGGTTACTTTTTCAAAAATGTTGGTTGTAAAAATTATATTAGTCTTGGCAGCAATGCTTGGGATGCCTTTCCAACGCATTTGTTCCCCTGAAATGCTTTGTAACACTGCGATTTCAAAATTACTTTGCGCAGGCTAAAGACCCTGTTTAGTATGACGGGCCTTTGCTGCTATAAAATCATAACTCAAATATGAATTTTCTAGCACCTCCACATTATTAGCTAGAAGGCGGTCGTATGTACCACAGTGCATTAAAGAATTAAAAACATAAGCTTAAAAATCGGGATTCCTGAGTTATGACTCAGGCTTGATATCATATTGTAATTTTCAAGTTTTCAAAGATATGAATTTATATTAAAGAAACAAATAAACTGTTCACCTAGAATGGGCTTTACATGAGGTCTATGGTGGAAAATGAACCGATCTTCACAAAATTTAGTAGTATGATTTTTAGTCTTATAAAACTAAGACAGACTAAATTTCACTATAATAATATTATTCGTTACATTTTTAAATAAGTGTGTAACCAACGCACGAATCTACAATGCCCAAATCGCTATATTATCTATCAATAGCTTAATAGCAATGCAACGTGTTAAAAAAAATCGCAAGATTTAACTATGAAATAGCTAATTTGGCAACAGTGCTTCTGGAGATATTGATAAGTCCCCGTCCAGACTATTAAACATGTTGCGAGTTTGCTATTCAAAGGAAGAAGAAGAATAAGGAAGGGCACACAAAATACTTAAAATGATGTGAAACAAAATGCTCATTGTATGGATACGAATGCAGTTTCGAAACTGTTTTTAAAATGGTTTCGAATCAAATGTTTAATAATCTGGACGGGGACCAAGTGCTTAAATTTTCTTCTTCCCTCTTTCTCGTATTCGGGCAGTGTTGGGTGACTGACAGCATTGTATAATTTTTATTTCTTTATTTTTGCCATCCATTTGGTGTTAAATTATTAGTCAAAAGGTGTGAGGTTTATATTAAGACAGAAATGTAAGAATGTGTGTGTGTGTGTGTGTGTGTGTGTGTAAAGGCCAAATGGCCATTATAGTCGTCGGCAAATTATGAAATCAACGTTTAAGCTCTAAATTAGATTTTTTTTTATTATTATTTCTTCTCTTTTGCAACAGCCTGTACCAGGATACAGGTGATGAAGTACAAATATTCAAGTAGTTAGCAAAAAATATTGGTTTGTACACATTGAACAGTCATTTACTGGCTGTTGCATGATGGTTAGTGGGAAAAGGGACGGAGGAGAGTCCTATTAATTTGTACTAAGCAAATATCAAAATGTTTGCCAATGATTTATAACAAAGTTACGGCAAATGTGTTAAAAATTTTCCAAAATGTTAACAAATTAGTTGGACTTTTTATGCTTCCAGAAAAAAACCCAACTTAATTATGGAAAATATGATCGTAAACAAAATTACTTGCGTATTTCGTTTAAAATGATTTACAGCAAAAAACAATATGAAACGCTTTAAATTGCAAAATATATTAATTAATTATTATACAATTTATAGCTTACTAATTTATTATTAGCATATGAGGCATTATTCCTGAGGCGGACAACCCAAATAAAAATGTTGCCGAAATTCCTTTATATTCGGCATAACTATACCTCTAGTAAATATTAAAGTGTGTGCCAAATATATTTTTTGTTTGCTATTTATTTGTCGTATTATGAAATGCTGAAGTGATGCCATTTTTTAAAAATGGTTTTTTTAAATTAATTTTTTCGAATTAGAAATAAATAAAACAAAAAAAAATCAGATAAGTGATTCTTATAAGAAACCGTTTCATTTAAAAAGAAAAACAAAATCTTTTAATAAATAATAGTATTCCCACAAACAACTTTGATAATAAAAAAAAGAATTTAAAAAAAATTTATGCAAAACCCGAAATTACTAATTTAAATTAAAATTTTTGTAACTTCGGTCCATTTGTATACCCTTCAGCATAGTTGAGTGGGTATTTTTAAGTTTGTCATTGCGTTTGTAATTTATACGATTTTGATCTAAGGCCGTATAAATTGTATATATTCTGGGTCCATATAAATAGCGAAGTTGATTAAACGATGTCCGCCTGTGCATCTGTCCGTGTGTGTGTTGAAATGGGTTTCCCGAAAACCCCAGAAATTATGGACACTATGTTCTTATTTATTTATGCCACATATACGTTAAAGTATGCTATTGAAAAAGAGCCAGATTGGCTCATAAATGGCCGAGACATGAGCAAAGTAAAACACGACTGCCTTTTTTTGGACCGAAAATTCCTTATTGTTGTTGTTGTTTTTTTTATTAATAAGATTTCTTTATGACGTGCTGAATTCCCAATTTTTATTTTTGATAAATACACTGAAATTTATTTTTTTTATTTATAAGAAAATTGGGTCTAAGTTAGAAAAATTAGAATTCAAAATGCTCACTTCCATTTTTGGAGTGCGTTACGTGTGTACAGAAATTTTCATAACTCCTAAACTTATGGAGATCTAATTCTCATAAGTTGTATTTATTTTGGTAAAATAATACAAAAATAAAAAACAAGTGAATCTTTTATACCCTCACCATGATGCGATAAGAACAGAAAGTAATATAAGTACCGTTCTTTATATATTAAGAAATCTACTTCGTGATACGCCCACTTCTCCAGTCCAGCCTCAATTTTGTCGGATGTTGTGTAGAGAGACGCCACGACCAAAAAATTGTCTAAAATTTTTTAAAAGTTACCAAATGTAAAAAAATATTACCAAATTTTAAATGCCTTTTGTTAATTTATAAAAAAAAACGTTAACATTTATTTAAGTTGCATTGCAATACAAAGGTTTTAGAAATCAAGAAAATAAAACAAGAAATGTAATCCATTTACATATTGAAAAAAACAACTAGAAACCTTTTTCATAAAAAATATTTATGTTTTTGTTTTATTAGAGTAAAATTCGTCAAATTTCCATTCAAAATCCAAATTATAAGTTTATAAGTTTTTTTTAATATGGCCTTTACAAAAAGTGAAATTTGTCCTCCAATGCACTATAGGAAATTTTCCCTTTTTTTTGGCCAAAACTAATTTTTAGCCAAACGAGTGGGCCAAACTAAATGATTTTTTAGATTCGCTTTTTGGAAGTGTTCCTCCTAAATGATTATTTAGATTCGCTTTTTGGAAGTGTTCCTCCTTAAGCTAATAAATTTTTAGTCACGCACCGTCACGGGGAAAAAAGTTTGTCACGCGTAAGTCTGCATTTGGTACGCTGAAGTTACCTGGAAAAATACGCTTTTTTTAAGACATATGCAAGTATATGCAGCTGAAATAAATTGCGAATGGATGACAACTTATGGCTCTATCGAAATGCGTAAGTGTTATATCTATCACTTTTTAACATTTTTTTTCGGAGCTTAGTGAAGTTGCAATTTATTATTACAGTATATAACATCAAGGTCTTTTTCTTTCCTTCGATTTAACCAAATTAAAAAAAAAGTTGAATATCTTTTTAACTAGTATAAAAGTACTCCTTTTAGCATTATTGTTCATTTTTGACTTTTTTTACATGAATTTTTTGAATAAAAACTTTAATCTTAAATACACGTCTAATTTAATATAGTAACTTCCTCGTTTTGTTTTATAAATAAACCTCATGTTTTTGCATTTATAAAATAACGGTAAAGCATCATTTATGCTTTATTCTTCGGGGATGCTTTTTTTAGTATGTGTTTAAGTACATAGTGAAAAAAAAATCAAAAACTCCTAGAAAAAAATTAAGTACTTTTGGCCAAAAAAAATGGGAAATTTCCTATAGTGGCAATGGGATGGCTGTCCAATCTGACGATATATCGTCAAACATCGCGTTTTTCATTATTTTGGCGATTTCTATTTTTTTTTTTTTTGTTTAAATTAAATGGTTAGCGATACATTATATATAAATATTTTGTCAAATAGAATCTGGGAATTTTTCTCATGTTGAGTTTCATTGTTATTATAAATTTTTTTATTAACTCGAAAGTGTATTCTAAGTCAAATTACAATTTAAAAAGCTTTTTTACTTTAATAGTCTTATTCCTTCAATATTTTCCCAGAATATTTTCTATATTATCTTTTTTTCTGTACAATTTAGTTCATTGCTAGCCAAAGGATAGCTAAAGTAATATTTTATATTATTATATATTTTATAGTATATTAACTCAAAATTTTTATAAAAATGATAAAAATTAAAAAAACGTAATTTAAAAGATTATGAAGAAAAATAAAAAAATATGCATACGTACAATTGAAGCAAAGCCGCGAATAACGTTGTAAAAGCCACTTTTTGCAAAAACTGTTTTTTTGCAGATTACCGTTAACAATACTCTCTTACACTGTTTAAACATCAAATCACCCAAAATTATGCACCTTAACGCCGTCAAAATGCGATACAAAGAGTCAGCCAGTGGAAGAACGTTGTAAGTTACTTACAAAATGATACAAACGAACTGGTTTTGTGAAGTGGAATAACATTTTAAAAGCCGCTGGTGCATTAGAAAAACGTTTTAAATGACATCACGATTGTGGATATGAAACGTTTTTCCACTAAAAAAAATTATAAACTGTAAATTTATGTGCAAATTTTATTATCATTGTTTTTGATAATCTAAAAAAAAAAAATTTAAAATAAATTTTCCTGCCTGTTAAAAACTTTTTTTTACTCTCCTGAAAAATAATAATTTTGTAACTTACAACGTTATTTGCGGCTGGGCTTCAATTATTTTTTAAAGAAAAATATATAACTAAAATAAAAAAAAATATTTGCACCCCCACATTGCAAAAATAATTTTTTAAAAAATATTGGAAAAAAATTAACAATTCTGGTTAGAAATAATTAAAACGGCAGCTCTGGTTATTTATTTTTAACCAAGATGCTTGTACCGAATTGGGGACAATTGGGCTTTCGCCTTTTTCTAGATAAACAATAATAAAAACAAAACAATGAATTACTTATATAATTTTTTTTATTTTTATTTTTTTGTTTTATTTGAATCTTGTTCAAAACAATAATTTAAAAAAACAATTGTTCAAAAACGGCAAATTCAGCACCCCATAACTCGATAAATAAATATCATACAAAAAATATTTTCATATATTTAGTAGAGCTATAGTTCTGCCGAATATAAATAAATTTCGGCAAAATATTTTTTTTTTTTTTTTTTTTGTTATCATGAATAATGTCTTAACCCTAGATGGTAACTGTTCGTCGAAGCTCATTTACACATTCTCTTATACATTTTTTATGTGTATTCAAATAACGCTCTTATTTTCAACCACGTTAGCTGATGACGAAAGTTTTAAAAGATAATAAATTTAAAAACACCAGTATGAGTAAAAATTCGTATCAAATTTTTAAAGAGAAGAAAACCCTTTATATTTTATGCTTTTTTAATTTACTGCCTGTTCAACGATTTCGAACGTTAACGTCCGCATAGAAAATAATATTTAAAACAAAAACAAATTTTAAAATTTTGTTGCTAATAACATGTTTAACTAAAAATTTTTTTGTGGAATTTTTACTTTAAAAATCGTTCCGCTAAATTTTTTTTTAAAAAAGGTTCGTCGATTTGACGAAAAGTAACTTTAATGTACTAAAATGAAGAGTTCCCTTTAGGGTTAAATGTAAAAGCTATGAAAAAGAAATTTCTAAAGTGTTTAGAGTTATTCAGAGTTTTGCTTTGTGTCCAAGCCAAAATATAATAATATTAAAAAGCTTAATCGGTTGAGTAAAAAATGACAACATTTTTTTAATCACTTTTCAGTTTTTTTTATCTCTAATTCCAACATCAGCAAATAGGATTAAGCTTTAAATCTTATTTTTCTGTAATCCTGAATCAAAATCTGAAAAAAAAAGTATAACACTGCAGTAGGTTTTTGTTCAGAATCAGCGACTTGTCTTTTTTTAAGTAACAAAAAGGATAGATATAAGTTTCTTACGCCATTTCTAATATTATATTATGTTTAATAACTAAACTTGTTTCTATCCATATTTTCCTTTTCTTGATGTTTTTCTACATTTAGCTTTAAATTTTAAAAAAATATACATTTTCCGAAACCTCTTTTGTTTTTTTTTTTCTTTTTATTTTAATTCGTATCATAACAACATAATCTTTTCTGTTGGCCAAATTCAATTTACTTAATTTAATTACTTAACCAAAACCAATCAAAGGATTTCATTTTTGCTTTTAACCCTGCTTCTCTACCTCCCTCCTTTTGTTAAGCATCTCTGGCCACCATCCAACATAAAGCATTAACATAAAATGTAAAAACCCCCATACACTAACAAATTTAACATTAACATTTTCCATATTTATTGGTATGTGGTTAAATGCCACCAGCCCAACCCAACCAACCCCTCTTTGGAAAACAAAATTTGTGTAGGTCTCAACTTTTGTCCTTAATACATATTTTTTTCTACTAAGGAAGCCAATAGATAAACATATAAATGCCTAAGCCAAAAGCAACATATACTTCATTGAAAAAAAATTTATTCCAAACCCTTATCACAAGTTTAAAGGGAGCAACGCATATTTTTTTCAACTTTCTTTTGGTCGTTCTTGTTTTTTTTCAATTTCATTTTCATTTAGTTGTTCTTTTTCGTTTTTTCGTTTTTGCTGATTTTGTTTTTACATTAAATCAAACGAAAATCGCTGCTTGTGCACAACATATGCTGGGTAAATGGCGTCTGCTGTTTACCAAATTTCATTTTTATGATCATTCTTGTTGCTTTTTCCTGTCATAGTTGGACTATTTACTCGAACACATGTCTTTTGTTTTTTAGAGATTTTTTTTTTGCATTTCCGGAAATATAAAATATGAAATCTATGTCTGTTAAAGTCATTAGTGGAAACCGAAAATATAGAAACAAATGAGAGTGATATACGTACACATGTATGTCTGAATCTATACGTATCTGTAGTAGCCGTGCAGGAAATGTCAATAGTGAAATTGTACTGATTCATTACTGCCCAACTTTAGACCCGACAACGCTTTCCGCTAACGACATTTAACATGCGTTTATTATTGAAAATCCACTACTGACCTTTGAACTAATGTGTAGGACCAGAGATTCACCAGTACATTTTAATAGGTCTAGTCTACGTTTTTGAATATTAAAATAATTGAATCCAAGTAACTGCATATTTTTCATTTAAATAGCATTTTTAATTATTCACCCTTATCGTGAAGAATTTTTTCCCTCGTAATTTTTTTACTTTCCCTTTGAATGTCTCACTTTATTTTTGCTGGGGAAGAATAGATTAATGTAAGTAATTCTTCTCATAATTCGAATAGTAAAGTTTACAGAATTAATTTTAAGGCCAAGACCCGTAAAAAAGTCACAAACTTATATGTATATTGCTCAACAAAATGTTAAGGATAGCGCGAAAAATTGTTGATGAAAGTTTCTCGATAGCGTTTTCCTTCTAGGCGAATAAAAATGTAATGGGAACAAAAATTCCACTTGTTATTCACGATAGGGGTGACTAAAAAGAACTTAATTATAACACAAAAAAATCCGAACATTCATTATAAGCTGTTGCATCCTTTCCAAAAGTTCTTGCTCTGCAGCTGTCAAAAAATTGCTATTTTTTTCAAAGGCTTTGCTTACAATATCAGTAAACACTCATCAAAATAATCGACACAATTGGCGACTTGGACACACTCGATCCCAGACCTCCTGGGAGACTACGTAAACCGAACTAACTTTAAAAATTATATTAATTTATTTAAAAATATATGCCCACTCTTCTTAACTGATATGGATACTTAATAATGGAGGAGGCATTACTATTTATTTCTTTGTATAAGCTTTTAATGACGGACCGAATAGAGACTAAAGTGAATGCTTTAATATCTTATTCTGCACGAAATAAATTTTACACTGAATAAAAGAAATTATAAAATTACTTAATTAATTTTTTTTTCATAAGTATTTCAGCAGATAAGTGTCAACACCCGTTTAAAAATAAAAAAAATTATACAGAGTAGTTTTAGTTTTGCATTGAGTTTTAATCATTGTCCTTAAATTCCATCAACATCATAATTATCCTAAACAAGAGCAGCATTAATCAAGCCAAACATTGGCGTCATTATTATTTTAAGTTTTATAAGTGTGTTAATTCTGTTCTTTAATCGCAACTATTTTTTTTTTCTCTTTTAGTAAATGAATTTTATAATGTGGTGCAGGGATTTTACTTTTTTTATTTTAATTTTTTTACAATTTTGTTCTCAGTTATAGTTTCACCATCCACTTCGTAGTCAGCGGCAACTTTTAGTAACCGTAGGGGAAGAAGGGTTAGACAATGTTTGTGCAATGATGATGACACTTTTGTCTATGGCCACCAGCTTTTACTTGGAACCATTAAGGATTTATCGCTTTTAAGCTTCCGTTTTATGCCTGAAGCAACAGCTTCAGTTCCATTTTTAATTTTTTTTTTATCTCATAACAATACATATGTAATAGTGCTGACAACTATTTATCTCATGGATTGCAGATGAGCGCTCTTCCTTCTAGTTCATTTTAGTTTTTCGACAACTATTACCATTATTATT
This sequence comes from Pollenia amentaria, assembly GCA_943735925.1. Lineage (NCBI taxonomy): Eukaryota > Metazoa > Arthropoda > Insecta > Diptera > Polleniidae > Pollenia > Pollenia amentaria. Next base: position 231,096,568 of record OX031009.1, on the reverse strand, counting down.
ACAGGTGCCAAATGAAAATTGCACACACTTGCATCATCATAACTTTCATTTCCATTTTCTACCTTTCTACCTTGCATCATCAACAAAACTATCATCATCATGCTGCCTTCAGCGAATGACACCAATATGGACACCAGTACGGACAGAATAAGCAGGACGACGCAGAGGATTTACTAATGCTCTGCTTACTTTTATTACATTGAGTGTAAATTAAATGAAAACATACATATAAAAGCCCCGTGAACAAAAACAATAATGATGATGATAATCTTCTGTGGAAATGTGAATTTAAAACAAAAAAAAAAAAAATTAAGAGTTTGAGTTAATCGCTGGAAAGCATTTGAATCTGTTCATTTTAATAGTTGAAAGAAGAAAATAAATTAAAAATATTATTTTAGATTGTTTAATGACACCTGCATACATACATACTTTAATATATATTTAAAAGATTTCTTTCTACATTAAAACATATTAGATTTATTAAAAACCATATTTTTAAAGCATAAATTTCTACTTAAGTTACAGTGAACCTCAGTTATAGCAAACAGATAAAAATCACAAATGATCACAGAAGCAATAATTCATACAAATAACTCCATCAAACCAACTCTGCTTAAGGCTAGATTACACTATCACACAAGTCTTACGTATTCCATAACACTTTGTGAGATAGAAATCTAATGAGTTTTGTTGCGACTGTCAAAAAATCGAATGTAACATAACAGTTTGTCGTCACACCATCACAATATACCACATGAACATGCTTTTGGTAAAATGCAACACTGATCAAATAAAAAGTATTATTGTTTTGAAAAATTTTAAGAAATCATGAAGTCGTATGATTTTTCCATAATACTTTTCATTTTCATAACACATTGCATTCACATTATCACACTTTTACATATTACTTGAATTTTTGACATGTGTTAATACAAAGTATAATAGTGTAAACTAGTGTTTTAAAAAATAATATTGTTTTTCATCTAAAACTCTTTAAAGGATTAATCGCATTTAAGCATTTTACACTTTGAGACATTCAAACTTGTGCAATTGTAGTTTCCTATTTAAAATAGCATCACAGTATGCTGGATATTCATAAAAACATTCGCTTTATCGACTTTATGCAATTAATACAATTTTAACAATTTGCTTTAGATGAAATGAGAAATTAATGAACAATAAACAAATGAATGATAACACGGGAAAAAAGTTTTTGTTGTTTAAGAACTGAATGTTGACTGAATCTGCACTTATGTTTTTCTATCAGCTCGACTTTTCGCGATATACCGTTATTTCCAAAACTAAGACATTTCCGCTACATAAAAAAAACAAAATTCGTCAACAATATTATTTTAAGCAGTACGTAATGTAAGTATTACGTAAAAAAAAAAAATTTTAAAAAAATAAAATTTTTGTTACTTAAAAATTTATAAAAAAATAAAAATGAGACAAAAATCACAGTTATGGCCTAAAAATAATTAGTTAAATATATTTCGCATGAATATATATTTTATTTACAAAAATAAAATTTCTTAATGTGTGTGTGTGTTTGCTGCTGTTCTATTTATGGATGTTTTATCCTTGACTTAAAAATGAGGTACCTTCACTTTAGGCCTTATTAGTTTTAACTTTCTGTTGCGTTTCTGTAACAAATATTTTTTAATTACTTTTTCTGTGAAAGGAATCAGCTGAAACACTGAAATTGTAAAAAAAAAAACTTTCGTAACAAATAAAAAATTTATTTTTTGTGTCAAAAATACTTCAATTTTTAAATTAATAAAAACAAATTTTTCTACATATGTAGCTGTTAACAAAAAATTGAAATTTTTTTATATCACAACAAACTAAAGGCCGCTTTAGCCGACTGTTAATGTAGAAATGGAAATGTAATGTAAACAGCTGATCGCTTTTGTTATATGGAAAGCAGTACCAATGCTTAACTGACTGTAATCACTTAACCGAAACGTGCCAACCTGTAGAAAATAGAATTTGAAAACGAGGTTGCATTACATTTGTAGACAGTGATGGGCTGCTTGTATTTTAAATGGGATGCGGGTAAATTCACTCTTTTTCTTTGGTACTTTTTTCAGTAATAATATCTGTGCACTTTTGATATTTATTTATTTAGATATAAATTTATATTAATATATCTTTAGATGTACATATGTATGTATAAAATAAAAAAATGCAGAGATATACACAAACGTTTTTAATGTTTATGGTGTTTAATGGTATCAAAGCGGTCACCACTTAAACATTTATTTACTAAAGCTTTGTTGTTTATGTTTGTGAAAAACGGATGACACGTTCTAACATGTTCTATAAGTGCACAAACGAGCATACAGTACGTTACGGTGCGTTACATTGCATTTCATTACATTTACGGTCGCCTAAAGCGGCCTAAATACATTCACACTTTGGCCGTAACTTAAAGTAGAATTCTGTTTTCAACAGATTTGCCCGCAACAGAACAGAACGAAATCGGAAAAACAAACCATACGTACAGTCTTTTAGTTAAACAAAAACAAAACAGCTGATCGTTACCGAACAGAACGTACCCACTAATTCTTTTATTTTATTTGTGTATAAAAACGAAACGCGTTCATCGACTTTAATGATATACATACATATATCTCATTTTGTTCATAGGATATGTGACTTTACGTAAAAGTAATAAGACTTTAAGTTTTTCCCATTTTAAATTTTGATGATTTTAAAAAATACAAAATTTGTATTTTATTTTGTAATCAACCATTACTTAGCCATTTTGTTGTCAAGTTTTTGAAACTATTGATTTTAAATTTTAAAATTGCTTAATAACGAGTAACTGCCAAGTTCACGATGTCGAAAGAACGCTCTCTTTCGCACAAATACATATTAAACAAAACAAACTTACCAATTTCTGAATTCAAATTTATGTCTTCTTCAGTATTATGTCATTTAATTTTGATTAAAACTTAATGGTTTTTTTCTAATTTAGCGAAAATGCTCACAAATATTCATCGTTTGACAACTTATTATAATTTTTGGAATCTTCTCTTACGGAATATGTTAACAACGAACTAAAGGTGTCAGTCTCTTCGACTTTCTTCTAACAAAAACAAATGGTGTATGGAATATGAGATATTACGAATTCGGTTATAGCGCAGATTGTTCCATTCAGAACGTCAAATTACCATGAATACGATTTGTGACCAAGTTTTTCTTAATGCCAACATTTGCCTTATCACTTTTCAAATGGTAGTAAGAGTGATTTTCGAAAGCTTCTAAGCTGGGAACTACGACTTGCGCTTGTAGGCAGGTTTCGACTACCACGAAGGTTATGCGGAAAGCGTTTTCTATATGCTAACAATGCTAATGCACATCCAAGGCGAATTCATGTATACGGTGGTGTCGATACTACAACACCAAAAACACAAAAATTTATTTTTTTGTTGCTTTCGTTGATCGATATGTCAAAACCACAATCAGCACAAAGTAGCAGAGCTGTGCTTTCAACGCTACCTGAAAGATGAATTCGCCTTGTGCTCATCGAAATGTATAAAGTTAACCCGAAAGCGCGGCGTCAATGCTTTGCAATGGGAAAATCTGATTTGGACAGCGCGTTAGGTAATAAAGTTGGCTGCTATTGTTAAAAAGTAATAGCAATTTAGCCATCAATCCTGCGATTTTGTCTCCATTTGTATTTATATTTCGTAGGCTTACTTAAACAAGATAAGTTCACATTACTGTTCATCACACAGCGTTGACTCTCTTATTTCAGCTTGTCATTGCAGCGTTGAAGCTAGTAGCTAGAAAATCTTTCAGCCTTTCGCGCTGATTCTGTGGTTGTTTACATAATTTGTTGTTATATCCCCATCGGCCAGGTATAAATTTCGTTAACAATTTCTGCAGATTTTGCTCTTTTGCACTTGTTCCAAATATTTGTGAATCTATACATTAATAAACATATTTACGTTGATGTTGAAATTATAGTTGTTATGAATAACATTTACTTTTTGTAAGACCTTTTATGTATATCTTGTAGTTTCTGACTTGATAAGTTTATTATTTTTTATTTTAAAATCAGTTGACGCTAAAAGATTTAAGATGTGACTGCCACATCGAAAATGCTTAGATAGTCGAGGAGTTACAAAGAAAAACTAAGGACCTGAATTATTCATCGACTACTCTGAATCGAGCCAGAGGCGGATTCTTCATCACTTTTTCCTCATTAACATTTACTACACTCATAACTGTTTACTGAAACAAATATATTTTATAAACATTTATGTCAATTATTTTATTTAATTCCGAATTCCTTAAATGTCTTAACGACCCAGCAAAAACTTTACTTACCCGGTAAGTTAGCAAGTAATGTTAGAAACATATAAACACTACTTATTTTTCGGCTGAATAACTACATATTTTTGTTCGAGTTGTCCACAGAATTCCGTACTTACTAGTAGTCAAAAAATATCTAGTTATTATTTTACTACCAGTAAGTTGAATTGTAAGTACTTACAATATACTTACTAGAAGCCCAAATATAATTAGTTTTTATTTAGTTAGTTAGTAAAAAAAATATAAACAAAAACAAGAATTTGTATATAATACATAAGTAGTTATTGAGTTCGTTACCAGTAAGTATATATTCAGTACTGAAAGCTACACAACTAATAAGTAGTTATTGAGCTGATTATAAGTAAGCAAATATTCAGTAGTAAAATAATAATAGAAGTAAAAAGTATTTACTGAGGTCATTACTAGTAAGCACTTATTGAGATTTTCAGAATAATGGCAATTGTAGTGATACATACTTACCAGGTAACGTGTGAAATAACTACTACCTCTTACCAAAATTCTTTTTAGATTTAAAAGCGCTAAATACTCGTATCTGGGGATGCTCATGTTTTAAGTGCCTTATGAAGTTGGAGCTCACACGCAAAGATCCCTTCACTTTTTGAGACAGCAACTAACATTTTTAATTTCCAATATCAGCGACTTGGAATATCAATAAAACAATAATCTTTAATAAATAACGTGGCAAGTTTTATTATCTATAATCAGTGAAATTAACATCTACAGAGATATAAAGAACGAATTAAAATTGAATTAAAAAATAAATATGACTTACTCTTTTCCCTTGTTACGATAAAATAAATATTACCAACTTAACTGAGTCAAAATTATAAAGTGGAGATTAGTTTAGTTAGTATAACCAAGCGACTACCGATTAAATATAAATGCAAACTGATTACTTTGTAATCATTTCAGTATTTTGTAGTAAATAAACACTAGGGAGATCGAACGGTTATTATTCGACCGGTTTTAACCGGTTATTTTAACTTTGCCCAAGTCGGTTATTTTAAAATGCCCATTTTTCGAATATCGAATAAACCGGTTATTTTGGTATAATAAACCGGTAATTTTAGTAATGTGTAATTTATATACATTTTCCTTACTCTTGTTGTAGATATACCCGTAATTTAGGTATTTTCTAATTGAATATTGGCCAAACTTAAAGTTTTTATGAAGAAAACAAAATGTAACAAGGGTCAAAAAACATTATGAAGACTGTAAATACAAATCGCTTATAAAAGCGTGAGTTCTTGTAGGAAAAGAAAACTATTCAAAATACTACAAAAACGTGTGCAGTTAAAAAGTTAATATAAATTTGTGCAAGAGTATTAAAAATATTAAATATATTTTTATATAAAGGTTATCTCTAGATATTTTTCGAAAGCGATTAAAAAGACAAAGATAGTTGCCTGAAGTGCCCTTAAATGATAAGTTGCAATGATTCTTCCATGTCACGACTTATTAATCACCTTTTATTAGTATACATGCTTGACATTAATGTGATCCACATAAAACTTAACTCAGTTCAAAGTAGTTCTAAAGAGACGACAAAGAATACTTTACTAAAATACGCTGCAAAACATTAATCATTGGGTGAAATATTAGCCCGTTGTGTTGCTCAAAAAAGGACGAAATGCCCTTTAAGGCACTAGAAACTCTTAAGTAGTTCTAGCATCTCTTCATGCTGAAAAATACAACATTCTGGCGGAATCAACGATATGGGAAACATTTCTACCAGTTTTATTTATTAAAACATCAAGAACTAAAAGACAAAATTGAAGAAATCAAACAATGTCGTGGAATGTGTTAAATTGTAGTCGACAAATTGACAAATATTTTACACAAAAATAATGTTCAGTTCACTATTCGTTTCTTTAATCCTGAAACAAAATAATTTGAGATAGATAATCCTGGCTAAGAGGTTTTGCTTGCAACTTTTGAAAAATATGGTTGATTTATATAGAAAGCTTAACCACCAACAAATTAAAACTCATTCAAAATAAATTTGAGAGAATATTCCAATTAATAACTTTAAAAAATTCCTTTATTTTATTTGCTTTTGCAAAACGTTTGTCTAGATCAAATATTCAACAGTTTCTAAATTACATCATACAAATATCTTATTTGAAATAAAGTTTAGTAAATCAATAAAAAATGGTTAAACATTTAGCTAAAGTTTGATCAATTTACTGGTCCCAATTTTCTTGGATTTTATCGTAAAATATTTGTTAGGTCCGACCTAAGTCATATCTATGTATTTTGTTGGTTCCTTGCCTTTGCAAATTGTTTTGTTTCTATTCAAATTAACGTTTTATTTTAAAAACTTATTTGATTTTTGTGTTTTTAAGTATTCGAATTAAAACCGGTTACGAATAAAAAAAAATCGAAAACCGGTTATTGAAAAAAGTCGAATAATAGATCTCCCTAATAAACACCCCTACAAGAAATGAATAACCAAAACTAAAAAAAAAAAATTTACTAAAACACTTGCAACAATTTTACATTGAATTAATAAGTAAGAGAGAGAGGCATAATGATTAAGAGAGAGAGGCAAAATCACATATACACAAAGTTTCGGTTAGTTTTTTCATTTTGCTCTTAATAAACTAATAGAAACTATAACCAATATATCGGTGAGCACTACTGGTCATCTAATTAGTAAGATGACCGGTAGTCTTTTTTTTAGAGATATTTGTGAACTCTGACATAAAAATACTTTAAAATACGATTATATTCAAATATAATTAATTAATTTATAACATATCGAGAAAGCAAATCGGGGCTTTGGTTTACTTTTTATTTTTATGAATACCAGGGTAAATATTTTATTGAAAATTAACACTTCTCTTGTATATGTGTCATCTCAACTTTCTTATGCAAAAAATATTATGACTTATGTACTTGTCAGTTTGAACAATCAGATTCAGAATCATTACCATAACAATAATTTATTTGTAATGTCACTTAGTTTAAAAATATAAAACTTTTTTTTTTTTTTTTCTTTTATTAAGAATTTAAAGAGGCAAAAGTTATCACTTTTCATACTTATAACCGAAAATGTCGATAAGTCGATGGTGCATTACTATTTTAAAACAAATATAATAAAAAAAAGATTTTTTAAATGGAACTAAAATCTTAAAATAAATTCTCAATGTCATTTCATAATTAATAATTAATTAATGCCTTTCGTAATTAATTTTTTGCGAACGCTTCTTTTTGAATGACTATACGACATGACCATCTGGGAAAGCATTGTAGAGCATTCTTACATTTACCATAACTGATATGCAAAATACCATATTAAGCAGCGAAATTTAAAAATGTATGTAACGAAATACATTTTATAAGTAAAAATTTACTGATTTCAATTTTGTTTCAGTACTCAGAAAAATTTACTGGATAATTCAATTTCTTCAGAAAGCAGTAAAATTTTTCTGATAAGTGCAATTGTTTTCAGTGCTTACCAAAGGATAGCTAAAGTAAAAACATGTAACATGATGATACAAGATATGTATTCAGGTAGTGTATATAATCATTCCTAATTAAATGTACATATCTAAAGCTTCAATGATACCTAGAAGCTGGCTTAAGCAAAAAGTATGTGAAATATTGAAGGAATAGGACTATTGCAAGAAAGCTTAATAAATTTAAATTTGATTCATTGACCACATTCAAAAAGAATAAAAATGTTTACTGAAAAAATTTCAGTCAACAGTAAAAAGTTTGTGGTTACCGAAATTTTTTTCAGTAATTAGTAAAAATTAACTGGTTACTGCTATAAGTTATGCCGTATTAATATAACGCAGTACTCGCATGTATGATTTTACGATACCAAGGATTAACATATTATGCTCTATATTTCGCTATGGGCATACATGTGTTCATCTACAAAAGACAATGATTAAAAAGCTGCTGTCAAAGTAGAAAAATTGCTATTTCTTCGACTGTTTAATTATTCATTGGCCAAACACAAACTGTTGCTTTTACGATTGATTCTAAAAATATAAACAGTCGCAGTTGAGGCAAAGCAAAAGACGAAAAGTTATAAACAACAAAGTACTTCGGAAGTCAACATGTTCGAAAGTGTTTGGTTTGACTGACTGAAGCTTTTAATAAATTCCGAAGTTGAAACCATAAGGAGATGTTGTGTTTTTTTCCTTTTGATTTTGCAGTTTGAACTGTAAAGGGTTCGTCCGATTAGAATAAAATTTCAGGTGCGGTCTGCAGACTATAGCTTCGGCTATTGGAAAAATTAAAAACTGTATAAAATTTGTTATTAATGAAATGTACTAGTCGAGTTCTACAAAAAAGTTAGAGACACACATTGTTTTTATCTTGTAGTTTGGAAAATATCGAACTTTGAAAATTAAAATTAGCTATTTTTGAATAACATTCGTAAAGTTTGGTGCAAATATAAGACCAAACTAAGCCTGATTTTGAATATTGGTTTGGAGATTACCAACAAACAGGTCAATGTTTCATTGTAAGATTTTTAAAAAAATCATTCGCAATTATGCATTTGAAGTTTAAAATGTAGCTCTACAAGCATTTTTATTCTTTTTTATTTATAAACCAAATTTGTTGTGTAACACGCTATTTAAACTTTTAAGACTTACTTTATGTGTTATACGGCTATGCAAAAAAATTTTTGAAAATTTCAATTACTATGGGGCTTCAGGCTATTCCGAAGTAGACCAATTTTTTACAAACTTCCAATTTATGTCACTTTTTATATGACCCAATATGTTTATAATATTATTCAATAGCGCTTTCTTTTCTAAAAAGTGTATCTAAGTGTTACATATGATTTGGCAACATTAATTAATGCTAACCTAGAGACCAATTCTGGTAGTCGGTGTTGAAATTATTTTCGATTCGAAAGCAATTTCGATAGTGATATTATTTCTAATTCTGTCAGTCGATACTGAACGAATCCAAATCATTTTTAAGTGTTGTGAATACTCAAATAAATGTTTTACAACACTGAAAATTTTTTAAGAAATTATAAACAAAAAAACATGTTTGCAAACTGTTATACAATTCAAACAAGTGAAAAGTAGTTTTTTTTTTTTTTTTTGTTAAAAAAAATCCCGGTTTTGGTTTTTACTCGTCGAATTCGTCGAGAATGAAAACTTGAACGTTATCCGGAAAAATAAAAGATGTCCCCTGAAGGTTGTCAAACAACGAGTAAGTTTTATCAAGCTGATATGTGCAAATCGATGGCTTATATGATTATATTTAAAAGGTGCTATCTGCAAAATCAAAATTGTACAGGAGAGCGTAAAAAATGTTTTTCCGGTAACCTAAATAGTAAAAACTCAACTTTGGTTAACATTGTTATTTAAAAACAACGCCTAAATCCTACATATGTCAATACTTTATTAATTCCACGTAATACTGTTATTTTGGCCTATAAGGCTTAATATTGCAGAAATAAATAATATAATAAATTAATAAATAAATATACACGTTTATATTTATGCTTGATAACCATTTTTAAAAGTTAAAGTTTCATCGACTCGAACATTTAAATAAGCAGATAGCACTGCTTGAACAAAAATAAAAATGTGCTGTAATGAAAACTTATTTTAGGTTTTGACTTCAGTAACACGAATTTTTATTAAAATTATTAATTTGCTTTAAAGAACACATTATTTAAAAAGTTATGGAAAGGATAAATATTAAGAAACACATAATATAATTTGAAATTTTAGTTAATTAATTTTTCATGACACTATTCTGTCGAAAATTCTAAATATTTCATTTGTTTCCTCGATTTTCTCGGCAAGAGACTACTTTATGGTTAAAATGTTCCTTTAGATAAAATATAACCGATTGCTATACGCTATAACGTATTCATTTTGTTGGTTAATCAAAAATGTCAATGTATATATGTACATATGTGGGTAGGGATGGGCCATAAATATCGATATTTAAAAAAATCATAATCGATATATATCGCCGATATTAAAAATACCGATATATCGATACATCGATATTTAGCTTCGACTATCGAATTCGATAATTTTAAGATCTCTTTAAAATAAAATTCAACAATTTAACCGTTGCTCAACTGCTTACAATACTGTTGTTTTTTAAGAATTGCATCATATGTTTTTTAACTAATATTAAGCAAATAACGGCGCTTTTTCAATGTACTTTTTCATAGATTACACAGTTCAGTTATGTCTCGGGTTTTTAAGAGATGACAACAAAAATATAAGCGCAGAAAAAATGTTCTGGAAAGGATTCCTAGAATTATGCAAACAATCGCCTTAATTATGGCGTATTAGCAGCAATAGACGCATCCCAATAAAAAGTTTTCCTATTTTGCGAAGCACTAATAGTACATTTTAAAAAGTAAGCACACATTTATGCGCTACGCAATATGGCATACAGAGATGCAGTAAGGTAAGTGAACGAATGCTTAATAAATAAAAAAATATATATATAAAATTTGAAGAGCAACGACATTCCCTTACTGCGAAGCAGGTTTGTAAGGGAGCATAAAAAAGTGTAACGGTAACAAAAAATTCAGTGTGCAAAGCTGATCGTTACATTCACCAATTTTTATATGCGCTGAATGAAGCGCTTTCTGTGCCAAAAATGTATTGCTTCAAAGTGGGAACTCGCCATATTAAATTCATGTCTTCCGTAAGCGATATGGTAAGCGAAACTTTTACGTTTCTCCCTTACAAACCTGCTTCGTTGGAAGCCCCATTTTTTATTGGGATGAAACTTGGAGTGTTAATAATAAAAAAAAAATATTTTTTTTTTTTTTTTTTTTTTTGAGCATGTTCTTATATATTAAAAATAAAATATTGCACAGTTTATTTGTATAGTATGTGTCACAAGTTTCGTTTACCGGCAGTATATAAGCCCAATTAATTTTTTTAGATTTCATATGTCGAATAATAAACATTTTTTTGTATTCTTTACTTTGTTTTAATTTTTTTATTGTAGATTTAACTGCTGGTCCCTCGAAAAAAAATTTTGAAATTAAAAGAAACCATAAAAAGTTAGAATGGAATTACATGTAATATGTTTGTACCTATGTAAATATGTATTGACATAGGTATATTAAGTTTTTAAATTTGGTAATAATCTCAGCCTAATGCGTTCGATACATCGATATATCGATAATTTTAATTAATATATATCGATACTATTAAGAAATATCGATACGATATATATCGATATATTTTTCCAATTTGCCCATCCCTATATGTGCGTACTTATTTTGTAAAAACAATTTTTAAATCCACACCACAATAGTAGAGAGGGTATATAAAATATTGAACCTAGATCCCATTTAAGCATACCGATCGACTCAGAACCACTTTATGAGTAGATCAAACGATGTCCGCCCGGCTGGCTGGTTGTCTGTCCCTATGACCTTGTGTCGCAATTTTAAAGATAATTTGATGAAATTTGGTACATACGCCTTAATTGTCGTAACGACAAAGGCTATTGAAAATGTTAAGAATCAGTCCACAACTTAACATGGCCCCCATATAAACTTTTTTCTGCAATAGTCTTATACAATGTTCACACGAGCAGCAATATTCGTGTTTCGCTCTCCTATTCGTTTTTCGCGCCCCAAATATGATTGAAAAATCATGTTTCGCCATACAACATTTTGGGGGCAAAACAAGACATTTAATTTTGAAACATACTGTGAAACAGGAAAACTGTACTATCATCTCCAATAACAATCATCTCAAATAACAATTTTCGTTAGTTTATCTGAATTAGATCTCAAACAAAGAAGAAAACAAAATAAAAATTAATGTTAAATAAAATAAAGTGATAATTATCAAATAATAATAATAAAAGTATTAAGTAATATATATAAAAATTTAATTTCTTCTTACATTTTAATCTATTTTAAATAGAAACACAAAAATAATGTCAAAATGAAACAAGAATGAATCGTATAAACAGCATGTTTGGCAATCTAGTTTCAAAGAGCGAAACAAGTGGCTTATATCGTCGTATGAACATAGCCTGAGTGTCCATAAACTTTCTTATTATGTATGTAGGTGTTTAAGTTAAAATTGACTCAAAAATATTTTTGCAACATAAAGCGACCTACCAAATTTTCAGCCCATATTTGACCATAACTCCCACACAAAAACCACTGCCGCAAATGCTTTAAAAGCCATAACTTCTTTATAAATATTGGTATTGATAAACAATTTGGCGACGATAACTTTTTTAGTAGCAACTACGTCATGACTTTTTGTACTGCTAGGTCCAGAACTGGCAAAAGGCCCCATATAAACCGCTTCTACGCAGTCGCTTAAAGACGAACAAAACGCATATAGGTGTTGATATATTGATAATATTCGGGTCCATGATTGGCCATGTGTCCCAAGTAGGGTACACTTTCGAAAATTTGTCTTTGTATAGTGTGGTGTTGGGCATCAAATTGTCGGGCTTCACCGACTACACTTTCATACTTGTTTTTTATACTTTAGCCATTTTTAAGCTAATACTAAAAAGTATACTTGCTTACTTTTTATTTTTTATTTTATATGTACACAAATATATTTTAATGTAGATAGCACTTTTTGACTAACAAAACAACGTGAGTGTTAGATAGCACAACAAATAATGTATAAAAAAAAACGTTCTGGAAATAATTATTTTTTTTTTTTAATTAAAATGGCAGATGACGATTCGTTGCTATAAAGAACTAATTTTCGAAAAAAATACAGATATCACTTTTTGAATATTAGCCCTTGATATAAAAATGACTTTATATTCACATGTATAACGTTTTCGTTTGCGAAAGGAAGAATTTAATTATGCTCTTAGAGAATTACTTTTTTCCAAATCTGTATTTTTAGCCACAAAGTTTCCCCTTATTTCTTTTTGGGTATAATTTATTTTTTATATTTTTTTTTCTTAAGTTTTTAAAATATTCTAACTAACATTTCCTTTTTATTCTTGTGCCTAAAAAAAAGCGTTAGTTGATAGGTTTTTTGCTTCGTTTAAAAACTCGAAAGGTTGCATTCGAACAGTTGCCTGCTATAGTTTGCTGTCAATAGAAATTTCGATACATTTTATTCGATAACGACTGATTGAATCCCAAAAGTTAAAAAATTCGAACGTAAGAGTAAGTTTTCGGTCATTTACGACTGACAGAATTAGACCTCAGGCATGAAAAATTTTAAAGTTGTTGACAAAAGTTTCCCTACTTTTTTTTCTAATAAAAAATGTAAATAAATCAAAATATAATATAATATAATAGTTTATGTTTTATCTTCTCACTTGAATTTTTTTTTTTCTTAATTTCTGCGTAAACACACTTAAAATAAAATTTAAATGCTGAACCGCAGTTTATTTTGACACTCACACAAATAATCATTAGATTTTTGTGAGAGCAAACATCTTAAGATTTGAAAAACAGTGTGAATGGGGCTCAAATGGCATAATTACTAATGTGTTCTTCTTATTTTAACCCTGCTTTCTTGTCCTTACAAACGAAAAATAATTTAATTAAAAACAAATTTCCATTAAAATCTGAGCCAAGTTATTCTTTATGTTTAAATACAACAATTGGGTCTAGGCCAAGAAAAATATGCGTTCATTTAAATATAAAATTTAAATATTTTATCGTTTTGTATCACAAAAAAAATTTCAACTTACACTTTAATGCAGTTTTTCTAAAATTACTGCCAAAGTAACGCGAATGTGAATTATTTATGTTGATTTGAACGAAGATGTTTGCAACTTGCACCGCTGTAATTTTTTGTTTTTGTTGGTAGTGTTGTAAATCTTAAATGTCGAAAAGTACGAGATAAGTTTTCTCCACACTTTTTTGTTGAAAGTGAATAATACCAACGATAATGTGACAGTACAAGATTCAAGCCAAATAAAAAAATACTTGCAAAGAACAAAGACAAATAAACAATAAGTATTTGAAGGGAAGCTGTAATTTTTTTTTTATTTAGTTTTGTTAAAAAGGATTAAAAAAAATATTAATTTCGAATAATTTTAGAAAATTATTTCGTAAGTTGGATGGCTTATGTCGAGAACATTCGGTGAAACGCAACTGCAACGAAACTGCAACTTCTAGTTATTTTTGAGTTTCATTTGAGTTAATACCATCGACTCCTTTGAGCACATGATGCGACCATTTTGAAAACGGTTTGAAACCGATTGAAAATAAGTGTTGCCGAAGCCCCATCAATCTGAAAAAAAGTCAAAACTTTTCTTTAAAGCAGCTAGAAGTATGAAGTTTAAGAACTTTGTATTTCCTGTGGAAGCATTCTTTGTGCCATAAATTGGTGTTTTGTGTTAACGCCCACTTCACACTTCTCATAGAAGATTTTTAAAAACAATGTTTGCCATTAAAAAATTTCCACGGATATATACGTTAAGAAGTTACTTGAACCAATTTCGATAATTTTTTGAGTGATGTCTGCATGTGTTCATGAACTAAATCGGACAAGTGCTTTGAGTAAAGGCCTCGTTACTCTTTTCGTAAATGTTGCGGATACGTAAACGTTGCGGTCGACTTCAATGGTTGGTAGTTACTATAATACGTAAACGTATCAAATGTTCTTAAAGTGTGTTAAAAAAAAAACAAAGAAAATGATATAAAAAATTTAGTTTTGTTTTGATTTTGCACTCAGTGTTGCCTTAAAGCATGTTGTTAATGTTCTTGTTTAAAATCGCCAATACATAACCATATCGACGCTTTTCTTAAAAAGAAGTAGAAAAGTAGAATATATGTGCATATGTATATTTTCCGATTAGGAATTCGTACGAAAAAATGTTTGATTTAAGATTGTAGGGTTATTTCAAAAAAATCGGTTTTGCTAATTTTTACCATTTTATTCCTCCCTGCTCCGAAATTCCGGAAAAATATAGCCTATAGTAATTTCACTGTAACATCTTCTTACCAAGTTTAATCAAAAGCGGGTTTTGGGCGTTTTTGTTAAACAAACAATCTAATATACATACATATATTTATATATATTTATATATGTATATGTATGTATGTATGTAAGGTTTATATTCTGTAAATTTTTGTTTTAAAAAGTGAATCTTATTAATAAAATCTAAAAGTAAACCGACGGCTAATACGTTTTGTTGACAACACTGCTTGAAAACAAAAATAAAATTCTTAAGAGCGGATACGTAAAAACGGAGAGAAAATTTAATATTATCAGGTTCATCAGCAACGCAACGTTACGTTTACGTAAGAGTACCTATTTATACATAGACTTGGTTAGGCAAACGGAACAGCTGATCAGCAACGTATACGTTTACGTTAGAGTAACGAGGCCTAAACACTATAAGTTATAATGAAAAACATAATCATTTTCAATATCTCTGAATAGATTTTAATCAGATTAAACAAGATAATCTTTTTATGGAACTAAGTCATCGTCCAGACTTGCAATTTTTGTTGCAGCAATTCTTGAGTTGATTGGTGAGAAGGGTGAGAAGATTGGGGAGGGTTACTCAGTTTCACGTACTCTGCAGTTCTGTTTTGTTTCTAATAGCAATTCATTGCGTGGAGTCCCATTTAAAAGTTAAACTAAATGTTTGACACTACAAAATATTTGCAACACGAAACAGATATTTTTCATCCATTTTTTTATGTACAGAAAATTTTAATTTCACACATATTTATATAACATTAAAGCTAAAACACACGATCAGTTCAAAAATGATGCTTAAAATTGATTACGCTTTTATAAAATTATTCACAATGCAATTGGTGATATTTCAATCAGCATAATAATGCAAGTAATGAATAAATGAGGGAAACTGACATACTAGCTGTTTATAAGTCTTAAACAATTACCAAACAAATTTGGTGAATTTTGAAGCATCAAAAATTCACGTTTGGTCTGCGTCAATACTGTGCGGCGTACATGTTTTGCCAATCTAGCCGGACATTCCTTTTTTTAGTTTATATTGCTTCTTAAAAGTTACTGAATGTCTAGATCGATGAAACTTGGCAGAAATATGTGATGTCGTCATAGGCAGGTAAAGCTCAAAAATAAATCAAATCAGTCAAAGGGGAAAAAAGTTCCTCCTCTGGAAAATTTAATTTGTTAAAGTTTTCCCATACTTTTGTTTAACAAATACAACTTCGGCGAAAGTAGAAAATACCTTAAATTGAACCCAGGTACGGGGATGTATCCATCCAATCCCATCCGACCTACATCTAACTACAATTATTGCAAACCAAGACATTTTATAACTGACAAAAAGGTTTCTTACTCATATGTACCAAAGCAAGATGAGCAAAAAACAGAAAAAAGGTGAAATTTTCAAAAAATCACCAAAAAAAATGGCGCAAAAACGACATAATATTTTGCTACAATTTAGGTTGCAGGTTGTGTGCAAAACGATTGAAACTGGCTTCAAACCAACAATTCAAAAAGATGTCATTGCAGTTGCGTTTCGCGGTCTGTTATTTTTCTAGAAATTAATTGTTTTTTGTAATTTGTACTTTTTTCTAATAACAAATATGGAATCAAACATCTGAATGAAATATTATTTGAATGAACTTTAAGAATTGATACCAGCAATTATTTAAAAATCTATTTTCTCTTAGACGTTCTTCACTTTGTCGCAATTTACCGATTGGCATTGAAAAATAACTGCCTATTTCACGAGGTCGAAAGAACTCTTTCATTCGCACAACTACATTTTAAACAACAACAAATTCTAAAACTTTGTTTTCAACAAAATGCCTTAGACCTCATTTATTCGTTCCGTACTCAAGGTCTTCCTGATTGTTTTTAAAGTAGAGCGGGTGAGTTTTAAGATTATCTTAGAAACGAATAGACAAAACAGTTGGCACTTTTGCGTTTTCATTAAAAATGCGATAAGAGTCAAGATTAAAAAAAAAATATTGTATTCTTTAGTCTAAAATGTTGCGCTTATACACTCATCAACAGTAGCAAAAACTACCAATATCCTTATACAGAACTTTAAAAGAGTTAATTTATTACATGGATAAAAATGCTGAAATTTGGTGTTTTCATAAAAATTTCAATAAAAAAAAAATTAACCGCCTTATGCACAAAAATTTATCCCATTCACTTTTGCTGGACTTAATGTGTGGAAAGTGCTTAAATGTCTTTATGAAACTAATGCATTTGCACAAACTCGTTTCTTAAGAAATGATTTGGATTTTTTTTTTTATTTATCGGTTTCTCTCGTTATCTCAATTTAGCTGATTATTTTAAAAACACATAATTAAATTTACTTGGTAACTAAATGTTAGTTATTATATACAAACATAATTAATTACTTTCCAGCTCTGGCTTAAACATATAATAATTTTAAATACTAGAACAAGTATAGATTACTAAAGACTTTGTTGTTCTACATCGTCTATTTTATTGAGTGTGTAGCTCGGGAGTGTTTTTCTTTTATTACACTTTTTTGTTTTGAAATCTTGAAGTTGAATGCGATCAAAAAAGCAATAAATTGTTTAAGCAGTCAAGTGCATCTACGAATTTTTAGAAAATGCACATTGACTGCCGAATACAGTTAGTAAGTAGTACATCACCGTTGTGTTGCAAGCATTCAGTCGAATTTACAACAACGGCGTTATTGTAATTGTAGTCTTACCCAACAAAAATGGCTTTTGCAGTTGTGATGTGAAACTATATCCGCCATTTTCTTGGCCAATAATTTCTTTTTAAAAGATTCGTTTTTGGATTTTAACAAAAGAGCAAATCAGGCTGCGATAAAGGAAAATACACAGGAAAAAAATGGAAGTTGTGAGAATTAAAAAACGTTCCCTCATAATAATTAAAGAACCGATTCTAAGACCATTAAACTTTTGTTTTATACGTTTTCAGTTGATATAAAAAAAATTTATTTTTGAATCTTTCAAATTTGTTAAGTGTACTTACTGATACGTTGGTTGTTAATGATGGTTGCAATGGAGGAAAATGGAAGCAGTCAGTTATTATTATTTTTCGGCAATTGCAGGAAATGGCTAAAAAGCTTTCCTCTTTGGACTAACTGCCTGCCATTCTACAGTGAAAAGTACTTGACTGTTTAAGCAAGACATTCGAGTATATCTAAAGCATATACATACATTTAACCCAACATTTGTTGCCCATCCCACCTCCTTCATCTCGTTATCTGGTGACTAACTCCAGATGCGAACGTCTTTCATTGAAAATCTATACAAAGTACTTGTATGTTGCACGAGTTTAGTTGTTTTTTTCTTTTATTCCTTTAAGAATTACAACAATACGAAGAAGAAAAGGATAAACTAAAGGGTTCGCATGTGTTTCCAGACTATTTCCATTAAGATTTCTTTCTTTTATTTATTCTTTTTTTTTTTTGTATACATAAATACGAGTATTGTTACTGCCGTTGAATGGTATTGCGTGAAATTTGCTTTTAAAATTACAAGGTAAAAATTCTTTAAGTACACACCACATACACGTGTGTCCGTTTATATCTGTATGCACGAACACATTGATGCTTCACTACTTCTCTATCTTCTTGAATCAGACATGTGTGTGCATGTGAATTCATGGTGGAAAACTTTCTGTTCCTTAGGTTTCCTTTTGTGCAATGAAAATGGCTTGGCAAAGTTATAAATAAAATCGAAAAATAGCATACAACGACGAGTAGATACTTAAGGATTTTCCATGCAACCTCACAAAGATACACTTGAAATAATATAAAGTGTACTTTTTCACGTCCAATTGTTTCCGGTTTATATAAAATGCAACTTTGCTCACAAAACTCACATCCGTGTACAATGCACGACTAGAAGATGTGCATGTGGTAGTGTCCTCTATATATTTATATTCAAATGTAATTGTTATCCCATTGCGGATGTACTTGTGCTAATTTATGCACAATCGAACCAAACAAACGATTTCTTAACCAATAAAGCATTTCTTCATGATTCGTCTGTAGTTTTTGGCATAATATCTTTGTTTGAAGTATTTCTTCAACAACTTAATAAATTGCACGCCAAATTTGTTACGTCGTTCGAAATTGGTACGAAATAGAACAATATATATATATATATATATTTATATATGTATATATATACTTTTTTTTATTTGAGTTCAACATATTGTGACCAGCTTTTAATCTTTAATCCAACCTAAATGATTGAATAAAGAGAAACCCAAAATATCAAATCAAATTAAAGGTCCCAATAAACCACACAAACGGTTAAGAAAACATATGAAAAAGTTTGAACAATATTTGTGTAAACATTCAAAATTTTTAATATCCACATATCAAACTGCTTGTGTAGTGTATTTGGCCCCTAAATTATTGAAAAAATAATTATATATTTCAAAATTTCATAATTTAAATTTTGTTATATTTTTAAATTTTATTTTGTGTTGCTGATCTGAAGCGTAGAAGACAATAATTGGGTATTGGTTTTTATACATTGTCAATATTTTTTTCTTTAGCTGTTCTTAATATCTTAATATCGCCAAAGTCTCGAATGGCTGCTTTTTTTCTAACGAATTGCTCTTAATAAAAACAAATAATAATGCTTCATACACATCTGCAGAAATGACAACTCTTATAGACACTTTACAATAGTCATAAAAGTAAAGGCAAATTTAAGAGTTATAGGCCCGTTTTCACAAAATACCGATAGCTAAAGGTAGGATTTTATTGGCCGTATAAAAAGTGTTCCATTATTAAAACTTTACTTTAACCTAAAGTCAGCGGTAAGCTAATGGAAGAATTATCCTACGTGGTAGGTTACAGTTGTAATAACAGAACACTTTTTATTCAACCGAAAAATTCCTACATTTAGCTATCGCACAGTGATTCGGCTAGAACAAGCTAGCGGGACAAAACTCATAACGTAATTTTCAGGAGCCACGGATAAAGGTATCTTATCAGGAGGTCAAAGTAACCCTTATAAGGGAGTTCATTTTCATTTGCAAATCAGTTGCATTTTATGCACACTTGTGATAACATATTTTAAAAGTGGTAGCAAAGTGAAACGAGTTTTTTGTTATGGAGTACATATTCTGTTGAAGGTATGTATCCTATTATGGCTTATCTTTTTTATCAAAAATATGTATACTTTTAGTGTAACATCAATTTGTAAATGTATCGATAAGTCCAGCAAATTTTACATTAATTGTAAACTTTATAGTAGCAACTTTTTTTTATCCACATATATCCACTTAGATTTTTCTATATTTAATACGTACAACATTTAAGCACAGCTCCACATATAGTATAATACGAACGAAAAACAAAACTAATTTGTGAGTACAGCAAAGTATGTACTCTCCCGCTATGCTCTTTTCCCTTCTTTTTATAAACTCAAGACTTTGCAAAGTAAACTTTGCTTGTCTGAAAGGGGTCTAAGTTTGTTATGTGAACAGGGGTGCCAGATAATTTTGATAAGAAATCGGAAAAAAAAATAGGCATAGTCGGCACTTCAATTAAAGAAAATCGGCAAATTAAAAATATCCCTTTTAAGGACATATTTGTATTAACACAAAAAATAACAAAACACAATAATTCAGCATTAACTCACATATAATCCACACAAAAACATAAAAATTAATAAAAAAGAATATTTTTATAAATAAATTGAAGCACAGCCGCGAATAACGTTGTAAGTTACAAAATAAATATTTTTTAGGAGAGCAAAAAAACGTTTTTAGAAGGCAGGATTATTAATATTTTAATTTTTTTTTAAATTATCAAAAATAATGACAATAAAAACTTGTATGCAAACTATCAAGTAAATCGAATTTTAAATAACATGCTTAATTACAGTTTATATTCTTTTTTTTAGTAGAAAAACGTTGCATATCCACAATCCCAATGTCATTTAAAACGTTTTTCCACTACGCAAGCGGCTTTTAGAACGTTATTCCACCTTGAAAAACCAGTTCGTTTGTATTATTTTGTTAGTAACTTACAACGTTCTTCCACTGGCTGACTTTTTGTATCGCATTTTGACGGCGTTAAGGTGCATAATTTTGGGTGATTTGACGTTTAAACAGTGTAAGAGAGTATTGTTAACGGTAATCTGCAAAAAAAAACAGTTTTTGCAAAAAGTGGCTTTTACAACGTTATTCGCGGCGGCTTTGCTTCAATTGTAATTAATTTAAAAAAATTTTGTACATTAGGTTAAAATTGTTTTCATAGTTGAAAAATTTTTTCAACATTATTTATAGAAACATATTTGAGTTTAACAGTTTAATTAAATACATTTTAATATCAACATCAAAACAGTTTGCATTAATAAATTCTAAGTAATCTTTAGAAAAGAGAACTCCTTTATTGCCAAAATTCCTTCTAAATCTTCTTAAAACTTTAAAAATTTTAACTTTCGAAATTCCGAGTCTAAAATTTGTTTTTTTTTTCAGAAATAAAGCTGGGGAACTCTTTCAGAATTTCCATAGAAGAAATATTTTCTTTTTTCATAATTTTGTAAGGGTTAATCATATTTAAAGATTTATAAGATATTTGTTCAAAATAACAGCGTTTTAATATTTGATTTGAAAGTTCTATTTAAAAATTAATGCAGTTATTAACAATTTTGTTAAGTTCGCTTTTGTTGAGTTTTGATTTTGCTAGTAACTCAATTGCCAATAAGACTTAATACTCCTCATCAAAGTTCAAAAAATTCGTTGTGTTTATAAATTCCGATAAGTAAATTTAATTTCGTTTCGTTTAATCGTTTTTTATAAAACTAGTTAATACAGTCTTAAAAAGACTTTCCATTTGGTTTGATAGGTTATGGCAAATGCTCCAATGTTACCCAAAATTAATAAATTACACGGCAACAAGCAGAGTTACCGTGGTTTAAGTGTTTATCAAAAAATCGGCAAATCGGCACTTTGCTTATTTTGAGGCAAAAAATCGGCAAAATGCCGATAAATCGGCAAATATGGCAGGCATGAATGTGTAGCATTTCAAGTGTATATCTTCTATTATATTTATTTTCTTGTACCAATACTTCTACATTTTTAAAATCTGGTTGATGTCCACTCAATGCACAGTGGGCTGCCAGTGCAGTTTTTTGTTACAATGGTTTGTTTACCGCCTTTATGTCTGATTTGTGTGATGAAATCCTAGTCTTTAATTTGGATTTGGTTGTGCCTACATATGCCTTTTGGCATACATTAGACTTGTCACCTTTACACGTTATTTTGTAAACCAAGTTGGATTTGTCCTCTTTTGCTAATCTAGATTTAGTATTGCTAAATAAATTGTAAATTGTGTATCTTGTTCGCAGAGCTAATTCATAGTTATCTTCGTCGTAAATGTCTGAATGTTTTAATCTTTCCGAAATACCAGGAACATATGCAATGGATTTGTACACTTTTTGTATTTGGTCAAATTCTTAATTGTTTTTCTCGGAAATTCATTCATATTATTAATTTTTATAACGTTTTGTTTGTGAAAAATATTGTCACTGACTTCCAAAACTCTGTGTATAAAATTTATAGCCGTATTCATTATTATTCCCCGTGGGTGCTTAAAGTGGAAGTTTAGTAACCTTCCTGAGTCCATTGGCTTTTGGTACCAGTCTAACTGGATGACATTTCCATTTCTATGTACCAAAGTGTCTAAATATGGTAATTTTTCCATTTCTATCGTAAATTGAACTTGTCTTTGGAATTGGTTGAAAACTTTTAAAGTGCTCTCAACATCATCTTTTTTAATTATTCCAAATATATCGTCTTTCTTTTTCTTTTCTTTAAAACTTCAACGATATCTCACAAACTACTGGGCAAATTTAAAACCAACGTAAGCATGGCTTAAAGATAATATGGTTGCCGAGTTTTGATTTTTTTTTTAAGTTATTCGAATATACGAGTATGTAACGGAAGTGCTTTAATTTTGGAAATAACGGTATATCTCAAAAAGTCGTGCTGATAGATTTGGTGAGTGCAGATTTTGATTCAAAATCCCAAATAACCTTAAAAAGAACATTCAGTTCTTAGTCAACAAAAACCGCGTTCCCTTGTGCAATAGGAATGGTTATAGTTTGAGTAAGGAATGATATTTAATAAAAGTTCCACTCCAAAAAACACACAGCATGCAAAAACCAAATAGGACCAAAAACTGCAGGTCTGCTTGATAGAAAAAAAGATCAAAGAAGGCTATTACACTACCTGTGACTATAGTCGTCACAATATTAATATTAATATTGTGTTCAAAATATTAATATTATGAGGGCTTAAACTTTGAAGGGCTCTGCGAATGGTTTATTTAGGCCATATAGAGTCATACTCGTTAAAAATTTTCAAAAGGATCTTCACTATCCTGCTTAAATAAAGCATAAATATATTTTTATTACCCTTGAATTTTTTCACTAAATTTATTTATTTATTATTAAGGGTTTTCATGAAATTGCTTCAAATTGCTATTTGTTAAAATAGACCTTTAGCATTTTTCACACTTGTCAACATCCAACATCTACCATGAACTTGCGAAGATGTTTACATCTTGCCATAAGAAATACCTAAATGGGGCTTTAAATCAACATCTTTCAAAATATTTACAGGTTGTTCCTATCGCATTGTATTCTATTCCACATCTTTTGATTATTTTATTGTCATCACTGGAAAAGTGGCAATAAATTCTATTATTATTGTGGCCTGACTGACAAAATGACAATTGTTTTGAAAGAAGTTTAACCATTTGTCAAGTTTTCCCTTTTTTGAAAGTCTCTTTTGGTTTAATTTTTTTTTATATTTTTATGTCAAATAAATTCCAAATACATTTTTGTGTTTTCTTTTAAAATTTTGGCTCTTTTGTAGAAAAAGAGTTTTTTTTTTTTTAAAAAAAAGATTTTTTCAGAAATGGTGACAATCTTGATTGATGGTAGATGTTGCCAGAGTGGACGCATGATTTACACTTTTAATATCTTTCAAGCGGTCTTCCAAAATGTATGCAAGTGTGAAAAGTCCAATTTATGTGATTCACTATCTGGATCGCGGATTACGTGATAGATTGAACGTTTAACAAACGTCCTGATATAAGTTCGCGATGAGTTAGCAAAAAGGAGTAAACAAAACAAATAAGAAATTAAGGCCATAATCATGTAAACGCACCACCAAAGAATAACATTGATAGCACAAACAATGTCATAAATATTTTGAAATTTTGTTGTTGCTTTCTATTTTTTACACAGGTTGTCATTGGAAGCAAGCCCTTCCACACTCCCTTTAATAACAAATTCGTTCCCTTCCCAAAGAAGGGAGTAAGGAAAATCAATAAAAAAAATAAAACGGAACAACTTTCTTTCTGCCTTCTTAAAAAAGGGAACAGCGAATGGATACAGAATATTTTGGAAGGTCTTTCAAAAAGAATGTATACCTTCTAGAAGGCATACTTCTGAAGGCAGGATATCAAACGAAATGAATCTTTTAGAAAGATGTATAGAGGCCTTCAAAAATGCCTGCCACTTGCGGGCCTTTCAATAGTTTCCGCTGGGATATATTGAACGGTTAGCAGTACACAAAAATTAGAACTGTATTTTAACAGAACTTAAATTTTAATTCAAATTAACTAAAAACATATTTAAACAGAAAGTCAAAAACTGGCCATAAGTATATGAAGATTAAATATTGTATTATAAAATATTTATAATCAATTAGGCGTTCATAAAATTATAGCAAATACAACCAATATGACACAATATAACACTCTGTGAACTGCCTACATGTACTCGTATAATATTTTTAACTTCATCGTATCTTTTTTAATACTTTAACAACTTTCGTAAAATTGCGGCTATAAATTATAATTTAATATAATTTAATAATTTAATATTATTGAAATAAATTTTGATCAATAAATTTTGAAGAAATTTTGCTGTTTACACGAGTTTGAAGCATTTTGAAGAGCAATTTTGAAGAAAATTTCAATCGTGTAAATCTAGCTTTATTAAATTTCATATTTATTAATTTTTATTTTAAGCAGAACATAATTTAATAAATGTCTTTATGCTAAGGTTTTACAATTTTTAATCAAAATATTAGTTGGTCACCTCGTTTCTTTTGCTACACCAATAAATGAAGTAGAAAATGCCAATTCGTACATTTTTGCCACTTGTCATCTTTAAATATAAATTAAATTAAACTCAGTATTGGCAAAGACGTAACTTTTCAAATGCTGAATGAATTCCATACTTAATATTAAAATTTATTGAAAAGTTAAACCACCGTTGTGTGCCACACATACCACAAATGGCGATATTGCGCTAAATTAACAGCAGGTTGTATGTCATGCATTTGGTTGTTGAAGAATTATACGAATAGTTTCTTTGCCTTTAATTTGGTACTTCATTCGCTTGCAGACTTGTCAAAATAAATTGATTTATTATATTGAGATTTTGATCTGAAAAATTGATTAGCTTCATAAAGACGTCAGTCATGGACAAAAAGAAATTAAAAAAAAGAGCCAATACAAGTGAAGAGTTGTGGGCACTTTTACTTGTATTTGTTATAACTTTTAAAACTTTTTTATTATCCTTCGAAACTTTGCTGCGGGATTTTCTTTGCTGGTAGAGTGGATCATTGATATGTAGTATGTTGTGAAACTTTTATTGGGGGGATAAAGAATTTTTGTGTAATTAATTTAAGAAATTAATTTAATCGCTTACACAATGACAGTGCTATGTAAAAGTCATGGTAAATTTTCTTTCAAACCTAAACGAAAGTTTTTACAGGCTTAATGGATTGATTTAATAGCTTAATATTAATGTAAAAACTTTTGTAAGTTGTTGTAATATGATCTATAAATTATAAGGTTTAATAAAATTTTAAGCAGTTATAAATGGAATATAAACAGACATACGTACATATTAGATGTGTAAATAAAATGTTATTTTTGACTTGAGATATATGCAATTGGGTTTTCTTTTGAGAAATATAAATTTTATTAAAATAAAACTCAACAAATTCAACGGAATGACCAAAATTCTTGCTTTACTAACTTTTGCCCGGGTTCGTTCGCGTGAAAAATCCTCCTAAAGGTGCCCGTAGACGACATGTTTTTTACATCTGACTTGTCAACATTTCAAGTCATATGTAATTGTGAATGTCTGTCAAAATTGCTGTTTTACAGAAGGTTTATAATATTTGGTCACAAACGTACTGGTAATTTGCTTCTGACATTGTCTAGGTTTTTTCTCTGTAGTAATGGAATAAACCGAAGTAGTTCTTGGTTTCAAAATAGCATTCTGCCGCCACAAAAATGTTTATTTGCGCCGTAAAAAAGTTCAGCCATCTTAACATTTTTTTCTTTAAATTCGAACATACCAATTTAGGATATTATAATGAATCGTTTCTTATTTATATATGTACATAATTTCTATTCAATGGCAAAATGATTATACATATATCGGTATTGTAAATTATTTACCTAAACCGGCTTATGATTCCGTCAACAATGCACCGTCGCTTCCGATGTCTTCCCGGCATAGATTTCTGACACAGCTGATGTCAGATGGTTTGTCAGAAGAAAATAGAGCACGCTCTAATTGATATTTTGTCCGATGACTTTGTGTCTGACTTTTACAGATGCAATGTTTTAAAGGTTACACACGACATCTATGTATTTTGCAGTGGGGAATTTGACAAGCCAGATGTAAAAAACATGTCGTGTACATGCAACTTTAGAAAGTGCCTAACGGTTGAAACTATTTATTAATTTTATTTTTTCCTACTATATTTTTTAATCAATATATTTTGAACGAGGACTTCTTTCGCAATTATATGAAAAGGCAGTTAAGTACCTCTTTATACATGACCTTAGATGTTCTGCCTTCAGGTTCTAACTCGAGTAGGCTACTGGGCGTGGTCACTCTCTAGCAGACCACGATAAACTGCCCGTGTGAGATGCAATCCCCATTCAGATTAATTCCGGCTGTTTTCAAAGACTGGCCCTGAGATTTATTTATATGCATTGCAAAACAGACCTTAAGGACCTTGAAATATTTTAAAGATGTTTTTAAGAAAGTATCAAACCTCATTCATTTTCAATTGTTCTCCTATTTGTAAAACTGTAGAATTTAAATTGTGAATTAAAAAATACTTGTTTAAAAAAGGTTACAAAAATCTGTTAAAATTTGTTGCCTTATTACGGCCAATTTCACCAAGCTCAGTTATAATTAACTGTCAGTTAAAGCTGCCAAACATATTGTTAGCTGAAAGTTAAAGTAATAGTTACTTTTAACTGAACTTGTCGAAACTGTCCGTTAGATAGAAAAAAAGTACCAAAACATATTCGTAATGTTTTTAAAAAGAGGACAATTCGATTTAAATTGTATTGATATCCCCAATACTTTAGAAGATAAATTAGGTTAAAAAGTAAAAAAAATTACCCGTTTCCTTTAAGAGTACAGATATCAAGAAATTATCACGCATCAGCTTTTGTTTTAATGGCACTCATATGCTTTTTGAATTTCGGAGATATTAGGTTACAGATTTGAGCCGTTTTTGCCCTTTTTACCCTTGTGCGATAGAATTTCAAAAAATTATTTCTTAGTGGATCTGCCAAAAGAAGTTCCTGTGTTTCGAATTTTAAGTCTCAGGCTTTTGCTGTTTTGGCTAAGCGTTAATGAGTCAGTGAATGAATAAGTCAGGCCTTGTATTTTATATAGATTAGCTCACAAATTTTATGGCACTTAATATTTAAAAATAATTTCTGGCAAATGGCGTCCGCGACTGCTGCTTTTGAACGCCATCCTGTCGGTTGACTTTTGCACCACTTGTTCGACTTAGCTCGGTCTTAGTTTGTCAATAGTGCTTAAAATGTTCGCTTCTAAATGATCAATCGTTGCTAATTTATCAGCATAGTTCAAATGTGTTCAATCACACGAACCAGTTGTCCAATTCACAAGTCCATTTCTGGAGATAATTTGGTCACCAAACGTTTGGCTTAACAAAGTGATGTCATCACGCGTTGTACGGCATGTCTTATTGCAAACATTTCTCCTTCAACTGATTTTTACACGAGGAATAAAAAAATCTCGAACCTTTTGCCTGTAGCGCTGGCACCGCTGTGGGATTTAAACACAAACGCCTTCAGCATGTAAGCCGCAAAAGGCAGTGATTTTTTCGGGATGTAATGGAGCCTCAAGAAACTCATGAAGATTGTGCTCTCTCCAAAAACGGAAATTCTGCCAGAAATAAGACTCATCGCTGAAAATTAATGGACGATAAAAAATCTTGTTCAACTTCCAGTTAATTCTCTTACGTAACTTGGATCTCATACGGATACTGAATTGATGAGAACGGCATCGGATCGATTAATTCTTTAACCCTGTCAGCGGCGATGTCTTCTTCTATATCCATCGTACGGGCTCGATTTGGATGAATATTATCCAAAAAAGTAAATGTTGTCATGAATTGATCCTTCGTATTGCGATTCTTCTAATGTAAGTCTTAACATGGTGATTTGCCAAGGAATACTAAAAAAATCCAAGCAGTTTACAAGTTATCCCTATCGGCAGCTCTATACGACTATAAAAATACCCTTTATAAAAAAGGATTTTATTTCATTATTCAAAATTAATAAATATTAAAGAATATTTTCTTGCATTTAAGACTCATTTCGTAGTTGAGGCATCTGAAAAATATTGTGGTAAACATGGATTAAAAGAAACGAATTTTTTTTATCAAAAAATGTATTAAGTAAACCTGAAATTTATTTATTTTTTCTTTTAATAAGAGGCAAATGCAATAAACATTCTTATTAATCATTAAAACATTTTGTTTGTTGTGCTTAATTCCCTATTTTTATAATTGATCAAAATACTGAAATTACGTAACGTAACGTTCTCTTAAATAATTTTAGAAAAGCCAGAGCTATCTACAACTAATGTTAGGAGAATTTCAACTAATTGTAGTGGGGAATGTAAGAAAAGATAAACTCACTGTTTTATTGTTGGTATTTTGTTTAAGCTTTGATATCGTTGCATATAAGACTTTTTGGGTGTATGTAATTCTCATTCCCTCTGTAGTCTTGTTTGCTGATAGCTTTGGCTTTTATAAAATTATTTAGGAGTACGTTTCCTGATGATCTGGCCTAAGTAACCAGTGAAATGGCGCATAGAAACAGCTTATCCTCCAACAATAAATTTCAGTATTTTTTATCAATTATAAAAATAGGGAATTAAGCACAACAAGCAAAATCTTTTAATGAAAAATTATGTATTCCCAAAAAGAACTCTTTTGATAACATTTTTATTAATTTAATAAATTTATATTTTTGAAATATTAACAACAAACGCAAACTGAACGAATCCCCTCCCTACTTGTTTTAAGACAAAATTTCCATCGATCTATACATTAAAAAAACAAAAGCAAACATGTGTGAAAAGCACATATGGATGTATATATTTCTTATTTTTATGTTTCTATTAAAAAAAAACTATAAATTAAACTATGACAGAATCATTTGTATGTACATTTGATATTATTTTTATTTTCTCCCTGCCTTTTTATTTGGAATAAATATTAAAAAATAATAAATAAATTTTGCATACACTTACTCACATACACAAATAGATAATACACATGTTTATCTAAACAAACCAAAAATATATAAACAACACAAGTGACACTATTCAATATCCTTAAAAACCGAATAACAAATTTTGAAAAATAAAATATAAAAAAAATACTTGAAACTTACTGGCTGGTATTTTAAGCAAAATAACAACAAGAATAAATAACAAACTGCTACAACAACAACATTTAAAGTAAGAAAAGAACAAAAAAGAGATTAAACAGGAAGTGTAGAGATGGGGCCATGGGGTTTGCTTTTTGCGTCCTGGTGTTCATAGAAAAAATGTCAATAAATTATGCGTAAAACCACACAAATCAAAAAGAAAGAAATTGAAAACATTTTTGGAAGTTGTACACACAAGTTAAACTTTTTTCCTATGGATTTCAATACATACTCATACACACATCAATAACAACACATACATTTATGTAATCGCACATAAAAAAATTTGCAATAAAAATCCTTGTCTTGCTACTCGCACAGATTGAACTTTTTGGTGATTCGGATGGAAAAGGGAAAAGAAAGGGCAACATGTAAATAAAAAGTTGTGGAGCAGCAGAAAATTATGAAAAAACACGAAAATGTCGAAAGGCAACTGAAACCAACACCAACACTAACAAATCTGTTAGAAATGAAATGAAAAACAAGCCATTGGGCGCCATTTTTTTTTTTTTTTTTAGTTTTTTGTCAGCAATTTTTGTTGTTGTTATGTTTGGATTTTGTTGTTTTGATATTTTATATTTTTATTTTGAAAAAGTAAACCTTTTTCATACATACATATATTTTGTTGTATGTACTGTGTGTGTGTGTGTGTGTTTGTGTGCGTGTAATTGTGGCTCACAGAAGTTGGCGAGAATTGCGAGAAGTTGTTCGTGTGATGCAGCGATGTCTTCCGTTTCCGGTAAAAACAGCATTAGAACAAAACCCAGGAAATAAAAGTTTTTCGTTAGAGTTAAAAATAAATATAGATGAGTCAATTGAAAAGCCACTTAGATATTCAACTAACATTTTATTTTAAATCTAAAAAAGTATTTTGCAAATTCAAAAATTGTTATTAAATATATATATATTATTAACTTGCGTTAAATAAATAATATATTTTCTAATAATACAAGTGAAAGTGTGCAAGTCGATATAAAAACTGAAAATAAAAGACAAAAGTTATTACAATTTTGACCGCAACATATTTTACGGATCTGCTTAAAATTACAAAAATGATAAAAATCGTCTATCAGAAAGAGTTAGTCTTATAATAAGTTTAGATTTATGGCAAATTTATAAATTAAGTTTTGATTTTATAAAATGTTTCAAGTAATTATCAATTTACCTGTGTAACTTAATATTTTTAAACATACAGAGTGTTATTCATATTACGCTGAGAAACGGTTGAATAGTTGGACGGATGGACAGACACATACACAAATTATTTTCATCGCAGTAACACAAGCTTTTAAAATGTAGAGATTTCCGCAGGAGCAAAGAAGGAGCATACACATATTTTGGCTCCACTTGCTTAACAATTTGGGTTAAAATGCAAAACCAGAGCCAAAGCCACCACACTTAGTTTTACAGTAAATCTCTAAAGATTTTTACACACTAAAATCAACTTCCTCGAACAACTCTCTTATACTTTTACTCTTTATTTTGGGTCATTTCTGCTAACCACAACTATAACAATTGAACAAATGTAGGGTGATGACACTGCAATGTTTTTGAATAAAATAATAATTTTGTTTTAATAATACATATTTTTGTAAAACCTCTTTAGTACAAAAAAATGTCAAATTATGTTCAACCTGAAAAAAATAAAAATTTATAGTGAAAAATTAAATTCAAGTATTTCCGAAAGAATTTTCCAAGAAATGTTATTTGAAAAATATTGACATTTTCTACATCTTAATCGGATTAATTGTGAAATATTTCTGGTTTCCCTTTCCTTATTCAAAGATTTCCCGCAGTTTGTTAGATATACTAAATACGTATTTACCAATACGAGTGAGAAAATGAGTGCCCTGTAGAAAATGTCAATAGTTAACCGAACTATACATTTTAATTTAGTATGTTAACATAATTTTTCCTCTTTTTCCCTTTCACTGTACTGTATGGGATAATAGAATGCCATAATCGAGCAACCCTTAATTGAAAAGATCTTTTCATGACTAACAAATTAAAAGCAAAGCAGGTATTCTAAGTGAGCATGTTCTTGTTGAATTCAAATCTAGAAGAAATGTAAGATGGTAAAACATATTTGACTATCCTATAGAAAAAAGCAACCAGCTTAACATTTACAAAATCTTCGAAGGTGCAGTTAAAAAAATCAAGTAGCATGATCGCGCAAACCAAGTTGATATCTAATTATTTTATTGAAATATTTCCTAATTCTATTAAAATTGTTATCATTTGTTAAAGAATAAACTTCAATTCCATATAGTATTAAAGGCATGAGCAATTCTCTTTCTAACTTTTATTCTCTTTCTAACTTTTATTTACAGAATACAATCTTCTCAAGTTAAACACCACCCTAGAAATGACTAATATGATTATCCAAACGTAACTTGTTGTCAACATAAATTCCCAAGACTTTTAGATACGAAACAAAGCTCAAAGGCTCTCCACTAACAATAATACCACGTAAACTTTGTCACCACGTCCACGTCACCAAATAATGTTGCCTTTGACTTTTGGGGGTTTAATTTGCATTTATAGATACTTCCAATTCAACAGTTGAATTAGCTACTACCACTAATTGCAAATCGTCTGCATACAAATACCCTCTTATACTAGAAAGGTGGCGTAGTAAATCGTTAATGTATAATGAAAATAATAAGGGACCCAAAGTAGACCCCTGAGAGGCACCACGGCTTATAATTTTAATCAGAGAATTTTGATTACCATATAGCACATATTGTGATATTCCTCTTATAAAAGTATTCATTAGGCGACAGGAAAAAGTTTACAAATTATATATTTGAAAAAGCTTGCTCAAAAGAACTTCGTGAGATAAAGATTCAAAAGCCCTATACGCAAAGAAAAAACATGATTGATGCAATCACAATCGCAAACTATCATTAATGTTTGTGGTTACGATTGTGTCAAACACGTCTTCAGCAACAATATATGTTCAGACAGAATGTTTTTAGCTAATTATGGTCTCAAACATATTATTATGTTCAGAAGAACAACGCAAACGATCTTTTAAGCCATGTTTCTTTATTTTTCAACCCCATACAAAATGTCTATTTCGCAATAAAAACAATAAAAAAATTAATTTCAAAAATGTATGTTTTATTACAAATATACAGCATATATTAATAAATAAAATATTGTTTATATTTAAAAATAAAATTAAATACATACATTTATAAACATGTGTGTGTGTGTCAATTTATAAATTATAAATTATATATTGTGGTACAAATTTATCCAAAAAAAGGAGATCTATGTAGCCTTTCTTCGGCATGCATTAACACTTTTCATTATTTTTATCCGCGCACTTGAGATTTGTTAAGATAAAGTCAAATTAAATTTACCTTTTATTTCATTTTTAAAATATATTCTATATCAATATGCTGTTGAACAGCTATTGAAAAAAAATCGGAGCTAATGACAACATCTTGTGCCAAAATTTCTATGCTGGTTTCAGTGTTGTAGGTTCTTTGGCTACAAGAAAGACAAAGCAATTGCTTATTTATATATTTTTATAATTATATATAAATAACTTACCTGTTTCAATAAATGCATAATAATTTATGTATATCGTTAATTTTGCAAGGCAGCGTGGCATTTTCTCCCCGAAAAATGTTTTAATTATTTTGTAATCATTCATGTTTCATGATTAACTAACGCTCGCGGATGGTTTGTTTCGACTGGTTGTTTCGACAGTAAATGTTTGCTCATTAAGAGAATGTGCTTTAAAGCAAACAAAAATTATGGTATTAAAAATACCTTTTGTGTGCAGCAATATTATGATTTTAATTGTATAGTTGAAAATATATATATTATAGTAGCAAACATAGTAAATAATTTAAAATGTTTAGCTAGATCAGAGTATCTTTTTAGGTGTAAAAGACCATATAATATTATTATAGTGAATTGAAAAATGTTAGGGACAAATAACAATTGTTAAGGTTATATTATGACTATAATAAATTTATTAGGGTAAACATATTATATGAATAAAAATGGTCGTAGTGACCATTCCTTAACCATGTTTTTTCTTTGCATGTAATCTAAGCTTACTAGTGTCCCGAGCTTCTTATGATCCATCGCCACTCTCATTTCTTCTAGTATATCTTTAAATAAAGCAGTAGTAATATGCCGTTTCCAAAACCCGGATTGATACTCGGACAAAAATTTCATATTATCAATATATTCAGTAATTTCCATATTTATTAGCGCTTCCAGTATCTTAGAGCAAACTGAAATAATCCTAATTGTGCAGTAGTCTGAACATTCAGCTGGATTTTAGCCTTGGGGATTAATGCTACTCTAGAACATTTGCAGATGTCCGGATAAATTGAAGTGGTAAAAACCGAATTTAAAATATGCGTCAAATGAGTCGAAATACCGGAAAAACTGCCTTTAAAAATGTAACTATATGCCGTCAGGCCCAGCGCATTTGGACTTAATTCGCATAAGAGCTTCATAAACTTCAGATGTGCTTATATTTCTAAACGAAATCCTGTTATTGACAGCATATGACTGAATATACATAACAGAGGGTGGACGAGAAGGTTCAGGTAATGTAAAAAATCATTACATGCATTTACGTGAATATTATTTATAGCATTTGCGTTGCCCCCATAGGTACCAGCCCCAATTTTCAATTCTTCTTACAATATCTAGCACGAAATCTCCTAATAATTGCTTTAAGTTTATTGCGGTACTTGCAAAAAGTTTTCCATTTATCGACACACTTTTGTGCTCCAAATACGCCCGATAAGAAAGGTCCCTTCTTTCCCTTGCTATATCAACATCTTTACATTTCATCCAATTGCTCCAACTTTTGGTCCTAATTGTTCTAATAGGTACATGTTGATTTAATATAGATGACATTCTGTGGGTGCAAAAATTTGAATGAAAACTGGTGCCAATACATCTGCCCACATTAAAACTATTATAGTCTCTTATTTTTAAAATATCATATTTTACTATATGAGATATATACATATATATATATCAGCGTGATACGAATTGAGTGCAGGTATTTGAAGTTGACCCTTTGTGGACACTAATTCCATTTTAGATACTAAAAAAAGTCAATCAAAGAATAACTCATATATTGTGCGCTATAATGAGTAGGTATACTATTGTGAACCAAACTCAGGTTTGAAGCGGAACAAAACTGTCTCATAGAATTATTACACCCAATTTTCACGATGATTTTTTCCCCTATTTTTAAATCAAGTCTTTTTCGTTTGATAGCGAGCGGGGTAGAGAAGTAAACAGGGTAGAAAAAAATCACATTAATCGTATTTTATGTGTTTCTTTTTTGACACTAGTTTTGTTAAAAAATTGTTTGCTGGATCAAACATCATTTAACAGTCTCTTAATTGAATTACACAATTATCTTCTTACAAATTAAGATAAGGAAGTCAATAAATTTTTTTAAAAATAAAACTAAAGTTTGATCAATTTGCTGGTCATGCTTTTTTCGATTTTTTTCGTCAAATATTTGTTAGGTCTGAACATACCTTAAAACAATTTCAAATTATAGGTTTTAAAATCCTATTGGTTTATTAATTGTATCCTTAAAAAAATAACAGAAATTAAAATATAGAAATTAAAACAAATACAGTTTTGAAAAACTAAAACGGAAAGTTTGTTATCCTCAATAAACTAATTGGCTGCTGGTATAGGAAAAACATCAATGATATTTAATTTGGACTTAAATATAAATTATATTAACTGCCAGGCCCACTATGTCGTGAAGAACATTTCTTTCGCATATTTATATTGAAAACAATAATAAAAAAATAAAATTTGTTTTTGTTTTCCATATAAATATACGAAAGAAATGTTCTTGTCGACATTGTGGGCCAGGCAGTTAATATGTATATTAAAAACTAAAGCACAAACACGTCTGTTTTCATGTATAATCCCAGTAAAAAATAGGATCCTTCAAAGAGTAATCTTGGAGCGCTCCCTTGCGAGTAATGGGTTACTCCATAAAATTCCGGACCTCATTGGATTTTTTACACAGCATGTACGCAGACACAAGTACTCCTTTTAAGCTCCTTATGGAGTACTCCCTTTGATCTTGAAAATGACGACATTCATATAAAATACAAATTTGGTAATTTTTACAAAAACAAGAAGAAATTCATTTATTTTTAAAAAAATTTTCAAAAATGTTATTATTGTTTTCTTGTTGGCTTCAACGAGGTCGTAGTTTTTGACGAGTAGGTCTGTCGGTAAACAGTTGCCTTACATTTACGAAATGCCAGCTTGAGAGATTTTTCATATTCCGGGTATGTTGGATACGTGTCTTTAAGTGCTTCTGCAAGAAAATTAGTGAAAATATAACACGTAATATATTATTTAAGACATGATATTAAAAATTCAGCTATTACCGAAATAAAAAAAGTTAAACAATTTGTATTTGTTTATATTTTTTGATCCATCCCAATTTAATTTGAGCAAAATATTTTCGCCGATCATTTTGCGTAGTGCTTTTTCAATTTGGATTTTGTCAAACCTAAATTTAAAATTTAATATACTAAAATAAATTAAAATAAAAAACAATGAATTTTGAATACTTGTTTAACTGATTGCATTAAAAAAAACTCAGTCTTACCACTTCTGAATCTGGCATTTGCATTAGGTGATAAGTATTGGTCGTGCATCATCAGTGCTTTTTCTAGACCACAATGAAAGTATTCACCTGGTGCCATATCTGTTATTTCTGGGCTCTCTGTGGAGCAGCATGGGTTTTTGCATGCACTGCTTTCAACAATGTTTATCTGCATAGTGGAACGTCCATATCTTCAATTTTTAAAATGTAGAGTAGTGAATTACAGCATTCGTTCGAAACGCGATTTTCAATTACCCAAGAAGCAAGCTTCTGATCAAAAGTTTCACTGGTATTGTTTGAATTGATATCATAATGAACATCAAAGTTTTCCGTTTGGCTATCTTCATTTGATAAGTCATTGACTTTGTTAGGTGCTGATGCCTCTTGTTCACTTAAAGTCTCCCGATTACAATTTGAGAACTTTTCAATTTCTTTTTCAACTAGTCGTCTTAAATGAAGCTTAGAAACTAAATTTTGACACATTTTTAACAATTTGTTACTATACCCGTACCTTTTCGCTTTTTTTAAACGTGTATGTTTTTCAATTTTTAAAACTAAACTGACTAAATAGAAAAACAAAACGAAAACATCAACAATTAACAGTTATGTCAAAGAAAAAAAAACCAAAAACGAACTGATACATCCCTCATTGATCCATTTGTAGTATTAAGCGAGGCATAAACAACAAAACAAAAAAAAAGTTTCGACAGCTCGCTTATTACTCCAAATGGATGAACAAGTCATTACTCCTTTATTGCTCGATTATGGATTAATCCATATATTTTTTACTGGGATGGTCTATTATCCATATATGTATGTGTGTACACACATACATATAAATTAAAAAACATGAAAATTCATAAAAACAAACATGAAAACTCGTTTCGTGTCTGTTTGACAACCCTTCTTTCTTCTCTAACCCGATCGCCAACAAACAAAACAAACGTGTTTGTTAGACATGTCTGAAAAGACGCCGCGTAAACCCCCTCTTACTTCCAAGATAGATCCAGTTTTCCATAATCTGCCTATCGTTTGGCCTTTAATAATTTTTAAACCAAAATATTTAAAATTTTTTCATTTTGTATTTAAAATATTTTTGACACAAAATAATTTGTACTGCATGTTTTTATTTTTAAACTGAAACAAAGTTTTAATATGACACTTTACAAACATGTTAATCAAGAAAATTATTAAATATATTCTAACAATTAAAAAAAATTCTTTAATAACCTGATAACTGTTGTTATTTTTTCTCTGAATATCAAGCGTATCCGATGTTAGTACTACTTATGAGGCAGAACATGAATGGTACGCTTGGCCGAGACCTTGACATAATCTCAGAATAGGCTCGTGCGATTGAAATGTCCGAATACCCTAGTGTTGGATGCTGATGCATAGACTCGCAACGGATCAAGGTGTCTCATCTGTATGTATGGATGTTATAATTATTGAGGAATCACAATCTTTTGATGTTCTGGGCATGAAAATACAATGTGATGTCCGATGGACAAAACATACACTCAGAAGAAAAATCATTCCATCCGTACTCAAATCAATCCGAAGCGGTATAAATAGTACGGTGAGTACGGATTTTCTTGAATCAAGTACAGAAAGATTAATTCAAGTACGGATTATTCAATCGCGAAATACTCAACTTTTCCATATTCAATCCCGGATTCGCACTTAAAATAATCCGGATATGAGATTGATTAAGTAAAACTGAGATTGAATCAATCTCAAAATGTACTTAAGTCAAGTATTATAGAGTTGATTTAATCCTGAATTCGTACTTTAAATAAATCAAAACTGAAATTAGAAGAAGAATATTATTATAATTAATTTACTTACCTGTTTCGCATCTTACAAAGTTTCATTTATAAGACACCATCATGCCCGATATGATTTTTACTTTAAAAACTTAGCCCCATATTCATAAAAAATATTTTTGATTAATTAAAGGTTTATTAAACAAATTTTTATAGAAAATTCGTATCATAAACCTGCTATAAGCCTTAAATATTTTTTATGAATATGGGGGTTAATGTACATATTTAGCTAAGAATATTACCTAAATGAGAAGTGAGAAATTGAAGGCAAGACACTTTTACTTTTTAAAGTTTAAAAAGTAAAATTGATAAAGATTTTAAGATTTCTACACACAACAAGCAAATCGTTTTTTTAGCTACTTGTGTGGTGTTGTTGTAGTGGCTACAATACATTTGAATAAGTTATATGAGATTAAAACGCTCAATTTGTAAATTTACTCTCAGAGTGGCAGTACCAACGAAAAGTTCAATCTTTTTTGTACTTGGTTTAAGAATTTTATACTTAGACCCCTTTCAGACAAGCAAAGTTTACTTTGCAAAGTCTTGAGTTTATAGAAGAGAAGGGAAAAGAGTATAGCGGGGGAGTACATACTTTGCCGTACTCGCAAAGTCGTTTTGTTTTTCGTTCGTAGATTATACCTGAAGTTGGCTGCAACTTTATATTTTTATACAGCGTTACCAGAATCTTTGGAATAAAAATTGTCATATTGCGAAAGAAATCATATTTTGAAGAAGAATATCTTAAATTTTTTTTTCTTAATTTAAATATTTTAAAACAAGGGCAAAATAGTAAGAATTATTAATTTTTTATAAAAACATACTTCTTATTATTTAAATTGAAATACATAAAAACATAATTCGTCAGTATATGAAACTTTATAAAAATACATTTTTTCTTTTCACAAATATTTTTTTATCAATATTCTAAAGGTACGTTCAGACTGATGAAATATTTGAAAGCAAACATCAAATATTTCATTAACGTAGTCTGAACACAAAATATTTTTGAGTATCAAATAAAATAACAGCTGATTTTGAACAAATAAAAGTATTTGCCGGCAAGCAAATATTTGTCCAATGTGAACATATTGTGAACAGAAAAAATCAAATATTTTAGTAATTTTTGAGAAAACATATATTTGATATTACAAAAAAATTGTAAGAGCAAACAACGACAAATAATTTTAGCCATGTTCCGGATAGAAGCAATTTTTCCTGTAAGTTTTTGGATTCTTTGCAATTTTAAAGATTTTTTATAATTATTAGACTTTGCTATCATGCCGCTATCAGCAAATTTTTGCGAATTTCCGCTAATTTAGCAATTTTTACCATTCCTTAAAGTGTTAGGCACCTTTAATAAATTTTATGGCTTGTTTGAAATATCTAAATTTTTCGCTATTTTTGCAACATTTTTTTTGTTTTTTCTTGACATTTTGTTTTTTAACCGATTTAGCGACTTCAAATATATTTTAGGGTTTGTTTCCAACTACGCAATTTTCGCAAATTTTAGCCATGTTCCCATTACCCAGTTGATTGATTTATTTTATTTGAAACTATTTGCCAACTGTTTCAACAAACAAAGATTGTCAAATATTTGAGCTTAGTTTGAACATTAAACAAAATATTTTTTTGGTTCACACAGTTTGAAGCAAATATCAGAACAAATATTTTCGTTAAATATTTCATTAGTCTGAACGTTTAAATAATCGTGTATTTTCTATAAGCAAAATTAAAGTAAAAATCAGAATTTCTAAAAATAAAAAATCATCATTTGAGATAAAAATCTTTAATATTTTTGTTAAAAAAAATAATCCAAAATATGATAAAATCATCATTCTGGCAACGCTGTTTATATATTATATTCAAACAAGAGAAAACAAAAATTTGTCAAATTAAACTTTGTGTGTCTGAGCACCAAACAAAGTTTAAAAGAGAATTCAACAGACTTTGTCAAAGTAAACTTTGCCTGTCTGAAAGGGGTCTTACTTTAAGAAATTCCGGTATTGATTTTCTAAAGTTATCCCATTTAGGGTTGTTGTGAATATGTTTTAGTGTTATTCGTACTTGAATTTTTGAGTACGACTCGTACTTAAAGTAAGTATAAAAAGCTTAATTTATCCCGAGTGTTTTTCTTTCTGTGTATGTATATTCAAGGTGACAAAAAAAGCATTTAATTGCATCGGTTTTCTAAAACGGTCTGATCCCCTTACTATTTATACCACCAATTTACATCCGGCCGCGTCTGGAATATAACTCCCATGTGTGCGCCGGTGCTTCAAAGTCTATTTTGAAGTTTCTCGACCGCGAGAAGAGGATGAAGATTTTTATTCGGTGCAGTAGTGTATTCAAGGTTATTGACTCCCTTGAGCACCGTCGCAATGTGGGTTGTATTTGCCTGTTTTAGCGTTACTAACATGGGATTTGTTTTGATGAAATTAGAGATCTGGTTCCCGAACCCCGTACATTTTTTTGTAATATACGTTTTTCTTCCAGAGGTCAACTTTTTGTGGTCGATTGGCGGGTGCATCGTACAACGCATTACAAGGAAAATTCGTGTTTTTGCCGGACTCTTCGTACGTGGGAGAAAACCTTCCGGCTGAAGTCTTCCCTCTAACTTTCAACATTAATAAGTTTAAGTCAAATGTGCACAAGCACTACTCCCTCCGTCCCCCTGCCCATAACTAATTTTCCTAGTTCCAACGCAAAGCAAAGCATTAGAGGGGGTCATCCCTTGCATGCTGATCCTAACAAAAATTAAGCTGCAGACAAGACAATGCATTGTGTTATAGACATTTGGCATGTGCTTGTCATTGAAAATCCACTCCTAACTATTGTCTATGTAATACTTGTGGGGCCATAAGGAGGCATTGAAACCAGAAATTCACTAGTACATTTAAATAGTTCTAGTCTACATTAAGAATATTTTTACTAGATTTTTAAACTAATTTTAGACAATTAATTAAATTCATATACATAAGTAACTGCATATGTTTTGTTTAAATAACATTAAACATGTTAATAAAATGAACTTTTATTTTATTTATAACAATTATTTCCTATAAACTATTGCATCCTTTTCACTTAATTTAGCTTTGCAGATGTCAAGAAATTGCTCTTGTTAATTGTTTAAAGATAGACAAAAATTTAGACGCTTTGCTGACAATGTCATCAGAAAGTCGACATAATAATCGACAAAAGTGGCACTTGGAGACACTAGATCCCATGTTTCCTGCAGGGTGTTTATTACATTTTGCCTTATTTGAAATGATAAATTTAAAGTACATGTGGATGTGTGTTCTCATCTGACCATATTTGAATATCCATTAGAATGAAGTTATAACTGATTTGCCAAAAACACACTCTAAAAAGAAACCGTCGGACACAAAACAAATACCAACTTCGTTAAAAAATGAGGAGGGGAAAAAGAATTTTGGTCCGACCGTTTAAATTAAAATCGTGGTATGTACATCATATGTGATTTATAGTACTCCTGAGAATTTATGCAAACAATCACATTTTATACCAATACACACAAACACACTCACTAATGTGCAAATAAACATGCATACATACATTGGTAGATGAAAACTTAGCTTTTGGCTTTTACTGAAACATTATACATCATTAGATATTTTTTGGCTAAAAAAAAAACTAAATCATGTCAACTTGGTAAGAAAAACAAAGACGGTAAAATATTCAAGCGCTTTTTGGTCGTTTGCAGCAAACCCTACACAACTAAATTTTTTTTTGGTAGTACACATTTTTGCATTTTGACATATTTTAGCTTATTTAAGTTAATTGGTAAAACTCGAAAAACGACCTATTTTAAAGACGTTTTTACAAAAACGATTCTTCTTTACCAAAAGTTACTTGCAGCGAGAGAGTTAAGCTTTACTTTATAAAATAGTTTATTCAATTACTCAAAAAATAGAAGTAGAAAAAAAGTAAATAAATGCTTATCTTGTAAAAATTTCTAACTTAAACATATTCCCATAGATATGTAAAGTGGAGTTCAGTTATAACGAACTCAGC
The DNA here is from genome assembly GCA_943735925.1 of Pollenia amentaria. Classification (NCBI taxonomy): domain Eukaryota; kingdom Metazoa; phylum Arthropoda; class Insecta; order Diptera; family Polleniidae; genus Pollenia; species Pollenia amentaria. The sequence goes on along the minus strand of OX031009.1, from coordinate 231,054,046 downwards.
GGGACCGTATCATTTTGTTCGTTAGAGGTGAAGTTTGTTATGCACGTAAAGTAAACAAATTTAAAAAAGTTTCATATTTCGCACATTAACATGCAAATGTCTCTGATATAGGAAATTCAAAATATGTTACAAAACATTAAATAAAATATGTATTGCATTTTATTTTAAAATGATTGAAATTTAAGAAAGTAATTAAAAATTATCAGGCACTTTAGTAATATAGAAAAATAAAAATTTTAATTGAACATGGACTGTACATGCATGTGTGTACCATTGTATTCATTTAATTGGGCTTTTGCTTTAATCGGTTAATTGATCGATTAATTAATCGAGGTTTTGGTTTAATCGGTTAATTTTGCTGTTGATCGATTAATTAATTTTTTGTATAAATTATGTTATTTCAATAAATAAAAATGCATAAATTATTTATTATTTGGAGCTTATTAGTAAAATAAAACAATAACTTAACAAACATAAAAAGAAACGAGCAAACAAAAAATAATTCATTAATATGTAATACATATTTTTCAATTAATACATAAATATTACGTGTTAATTGAAAAATAAACTGTGATATCATTTTTTTAGTTATTTCAATAGTTTAAGGAGATCTTATAAAATAATCTTTTAGACAAATAACACTATGCAACCAGCAAAAATTCCTTGAATAACAACAAAAATCATCATTATTTCAAATTCTATGGTAAAGTTTTTTTTTAAAAAAACTTTTTCTAAAAATTGCGATTTTTGAAAAGCCTGCTCCATACATCTTTTCGTAACTTTGGAACAAAGTACCCGATTTTGGCATGCAATCCGTCAAAACATTTTAAATAACGCCAGATTTAAGTTTCTCTAATATTATTCTTTAATTTAGCCATTATTTTTGGAGTTATTGAGGCCGAAGTGGAAAAAAAAATATTTTTTTTTGTTTCTTTTGTAAAATTTTTGAATTCAAAAAATTCATAAAAATTGAAATCAACAAATACTTGCCAGTTTTAGTACTTAAGATCAAAGCTGCATGTATTAGAAGTAAAATAAATTTTATTTCATGAAAATCCATGGATAAGTACCTGTTTTATTCCCGATAAAGTGAAAGTACCTACTTTGACATTTTTTTATCGCAAATTTGTGTAGAGCTAAAAGTTTTGTGATTTTTTAACGGGTTTACCCTGTTTATTGCACAGTATTTTGTTTAATCCTTTATTTTTATTATTTTTTCATAAAGCTGTAAATATCAGAAAAAAAATAATTTTTTTCATGAAAATCCATGGATAAATTCCTGTTTTATTCCCGATAAAGTGAATGTACCTACTTTTGGCATTTGTTATCGCAACTTTTCATTTTTATTGAAATAATGGAAATCAGGTACATACTAGTTTTATTAGTTTTTCTTAAAGCTACATGAAAATCGATGGGCTATTAATTATTTTATGATCGATAAAGTAAAAGTACCTACTTATAATATTTTTAATCGTAAATTTGTGTAAAGCCAAAAATTTCGTTATTTTAAAAAGGAATATAAAGGCAAAACCTTGCACAATCTGCATTACTCAACAAGTGATTGTAGAAAAGACAAGTATTAATATAAGATAAAAAATGAGCAAACAACTTAGAAAAATGTCGAGTAAAAATGAGCCGGATGTATTTTGTTATGTGTGCGGCAGATTTATGACCACAAATAAACGTCGCAATTTCTCAATTGTGTAGCAAAAGCGGGTTTGGAAAACATATGCAATGGTCCTGCCCCACCATTTCTGCAGGGGGACTTACACTTCCCGTTTTACATCAAGATAGAAAGTCACTTCTTGAAGATCATATTCGAGAAAGTGTAGCACATCAGAGAATCTAACACCGAAGCTTTACAATTAACTTGAGCTTGATGATCTTATAAGAGACCTCGAGCTAACAAAAGAGAAATCGGAGCTTTTAGCATCACGCTTAAGAGAGCGAAATTTCTTAGAAAATGACGTCAAGTCAACTGCGTACCGGAACCGACATAAGCCATATGCGAATTTTTATGTAACAAGCACGATTTGTATTTTGTTATGACATAAAAGGTCTTTATGAGAGGCTCGGCCAAAAATATGTTCCAAGTGACTGGCGGTTATTTGTTGATAGCAGCAGAGAGAGCCTTAAGGCTGTTTTATTACATATTGGCAACGAGAAGCCATCTATACCTATTCCACATGCCATGAAATGTAAGAAACATATCGTCGGTCACAGGTTGACAACTCTTAACATGTTTTTTGTACTTTGCAGGAGACAAAAAAAACGTTATTACTCCGTTACTAAACCGTGTTGGAAGTAAATAAAAAAAAAACCAAAATTAGTAGGAGATATTTATTGTAAGATGGTGTAAAGAAAACAAAGTGATTGAAATAATTTCAGATTAAAAAAAAATTAAAATAAATAATACCCCGATTCGATTTTTTTGCGAGTTAAGAGTTGTCAACCTGTGACCGACGATATGAAACTATGGCCACTTTATTAAGAAATTTTAAGTATGAAAATCACAATTGGAAAGTGTGTTGCGACTTAAAAGTTGTTGTTTTTTTAACAGGCCTTCAAGGTGGCTATACAAAATATTGCTGTTTTCTCTACCTCTGGGATAGCCGAGATCGCAAAAATCACTAAGTAAAACAGGATTGGAAAATAAGAGCCATAAGCACCTTAGGCCTACATAATGTAAGGGACCCTGCGTTGATTAAAAAGGACAATGTAATTTAACCACCACTACATATCAAGCTCGGCTTAGCTAACAATTTTGTAAAAGCACTAGACAAGGAGAGTAGAGCCTTTGTTTATTTGAAAACAATATTTCCAAACCTTTCATGTACAAAAATTGGCGAAGGGGTTTTCGATGGCCCTTAAATTCGAAAATTGCTTCTAAGTTCTAACTTTGAAAAGTTTTTATCAGCATATGAGAAATCTGCGTGGAAATTATTTCGACAAATTGTTTCTAATTTTCTAGAAAATATCAGGAGTCCAAATTACAAAGAAATCGTCCGTGATTTGCTTGAAAACTATTAAAAAATCGGTAAATATTAAATGAATTTTCTTATTCATATTTGTTTATTTTTCCTAATTTCTTATTTAAGGTGTAAATATGTCACTAAAAATACATTTCTTGCACTCGCATCTGGACTGTTTTCCGGAAAACCTTGGTGATTTCATCAACAACTTAAGACCATGGAGCAACGTTATCAGGGCCTATGAAATGAATATATGATATTAGATTTCATTTGGTTTCTTAAAAAAAAAGTCGACATTTTTTTTAGATTATGCTTTGTAAATCTTGTTGCTAAAAAAAAAACTACTTGATAACTTTGTTTGTACTTTCACTTTATCGGCAATAAAACAGGAACTTATCCATGGATTTTCATGAAAAAAAATTTATTTTTTTTCTAATATATACAGCTTTATGAAAAAATAATAAAAATATAGGATTAAACAAAATACTGTGCAATAAACAGGGTAAACCCGTTAAAAAATCACAAAACTTTTAGCTCTACACAAATTTGCGATAAAAAAATGTCAAAGTAGGTACTTTCACTTTATCGGGAATAAAACAGGAATTTATCCATGGATTTTCATGAAATAAAATTTATTTTACTTCTAATACATGCAGCTTTGATCTTAAGTACTAAAACTGGGAAGTATTTGTTGATTTCAATTTTTTATGAATTTTTTGAATTCATGATTAGAAATCATCGACGTATCATTCATAAACATATATGTTTTGATATATATTCTTTGCGTTTGTCCGTTGAAATGGGTTATTATATTTTTATATCCGAAATTGTTAACTATTAAAATTCATTTGGATCAGATCACAAATGGCTGAGATATCAGCAGAAACCCCCGACCGCCTCTAATTTTTACCAAAAGAATCGCTTGAATTTTAAAGTGTTGAATTTTTTCTTTTTTTTTTTTTCTTCACATAACAAACACATGCGCGATTTGCGGCTTAAATAGAAAACTGTGTAATTAACGAACAACCATTCTCAATATATTTTATTCTAATGCGTTTTTGGCAATGTGCGTTAGTGGATGGGTTGACACGCTTTCTACTGGTTCTGTGTTATCGCACCATGGTAAAGGGTATATAATATTCGATAAGCCGAATATAGCGGAGTCTTATTTGTTTTAAGTTAGAAATGCTGTTATGAATATATCCAAAGGTATCCTTTTCAGATGTTATAAATATTATAACGGTTAGGATTAAATACTTACACACATTCATATGTTATAGCAGGTTGTTATAGTTATTACCGTACTTTTTTCTTTCCCAGAATTTTTCAAGATCAAGGGAGTTTTCTCAAAATATAATTATTAAAAATGTTAGCGCTTTAGAAGCCTTCTACTAGTTTAAAACTGTCCAACTTTCTGTAAATGAAGACAACACACACAGATGTGAATGCAAGAAATAAATAATGAATTACTCAAAAATCTGACATATCGGACTAGTTTAGACACACCCACATTAATATATGTTGCTTGTTTAAATACGTATTACATATTCGCGTATTCCAGTATAAAAATGGAGCTTACTGTTAAGTAGTTTTGTAAGTTGGAGAAGCCCAATTCCCCCTTACAATGATTTTTATATAGTGAATTCCCACTTGGAGGCATTTCTCTCTGCTCAAAAACAACTTGATAATTGTGTTATAAGAATATCTAATTTCAAGCATCTCTTGTGCTCGGTAAAATTTCGATAGTAATCGTGAACACATTTTAAAATCAATGCAATACAACCTGCCTCCATCAAAGGGATCAACAGAAGCGATTTGAACTTTTTTCTTCGAAATAATCATTTAAATTATTTTCTTACCACCTGCTTTAACTTATCAGGGATAATACAACACAGAAAAAAGTTTTTTATCAATTAAAAAAATGGTTTAAAAAGTATTTAAATTTATTGAATTTTTTTAGTTGAAAGAAAATTAAAAAAAAATATCATTTTGATTTAATTAATATTTAAGTTGTTTGGAAATAAATTTTTAATTAAAAAATTAATTAAATATCAAAAAATATTAATTCACTTTTTTGTTTAAAATAAAATAATTTAAACTTGCAGAAATGTTGTTGGGAATTGTCAATATGTAATTAAACAGAATTAACACATTGTTTGAAATGGCAAAGTTTTTTGATCACTTTTTTAATTGAAAAAAATTTTCGAAATTTTAAAATTTTTAGTAATCAATATAATCATTTTGGTAATAGGTGCAAAATCAACAACTTGTTTGCTTGATATTATGAATTTGGTATAAATTTGGTGAATAGAGAAAATTTTTAATTTTTTCTGTGAAAGATAATGAATGCCTTTTATTTGCTAAAGTTAAAAAATCACTTTAATGGTTTTCGCTGCTCTGCTGCTTCTAAGTAGTATAGAATAACTCATGAACTTTTTTTGCTTCCGAAAACATTAACATTTTTTACTGGGATTTGACAAGATATCTTTCGGTTCCAACAACACTGACTGTAATTCCATTGACATTTTTCAAAATTGTTAATGATAAATAAATGCAAAATCAAATGAGCGTGACGTGCATTTGAGAAATTCATTTAAATGTTGGCAATAACCAAAAAAGGATAATATTTATTTCTGCCTAAACTCATATGTATGTGATCACATTTTATGAATATAAAATATGCATACAAAAGATATTAAAAATAAAAATAAATATTATATACCTATATGTACAAATATATCGTTACCCTAAACGCGAAAGTCCCTAACTAACCAAAAATTTAAAATTGACATTTTCATTAATTCTAAAGTATTTCGTCAACACAAATGTCCATAACAATTTTTGAAATCTTTCGTCCAAAATTAGCGATTTTATTAACAAATAACCAATCGCCTTATCTAAAAAATATTAAATGATAAACGCTTAGTGAAATAATGGATTTGGGAATATTGTTAGACCAAACAACTTAACTTTATTCAATATATAACGATGACTGTAAATAAACCCCGCAGTGTTCTGGCTTTTATTAAAAGAAGGGCAAAGGAATTAAATGATCCGTTAACCATAAAATGGCTTTTTACTTCTCTCGTTAGACCAATTTTAGAATTCGGCAGCATTATTTTGGACCCGATCTATAACATCCACAATGATCATATCGAATCAGTTCAAAAAAAATTTCTTATTTTCTGCTTAAGAAATAATTAAAGAGGATACCTGGTACTACCTTCATATTCAACAAGACTAGTTGAAATAAATTTACCAACTTTAAAAAGCCGTAGAATGATGCTTAATATATCTTTTATGTTCAGTCTTATAAATGGTAGCACACATTCTGAATTTTTATTAACTTTTAATATTCCTCAACGCTCACTTCGTTTTTTCAATCCTCTAAATGCCAGGACATGCCGAACTAACTTTGCCATGTCAGATCCACTAAGAAAATTATGCAGCTGTTTCAGTGAAATGTATAACTTTATCGACTATTCTCTAAACATTAATATCATAAAAACCAATGTCATATTATTTTTAAATCAATAGTGTTTATTCTTATATTTCTTTCTTTGCATAATGAAAATAAATTATTATTTTACTACACTAAGCAAGTCTGTAAGGAATTTGTCCATAGAGTTAAATTAAATAAATAAATTAATAACATTAGCTTTAATTATATTACACAAATAGATTTATTTAAGTAAGCCAATGTATGCAAATTTTTCCTTTGACACAATATGATGTATTTTATTTTTAAGGAAATGTGGGGATTTTGGGGATGCAAATAGCTATTTTGGGGATTTTTGGGGATAAGAAATCGCAAATTGGGGCTAAGGATCCAAATAAAACTGGGAACACTGGCGAGACTCGGCTTGGAAATGGGAAATACTGACAGTCAGCCTCCAATACTCATTTATTTGGGGAAGATAAGGGAAGAATGGTCTCTAAGCTTCACATATGGCAATAAATTCAGCGGGAACAATAACTTGTCTCTGCTGCCATTTACGTATGGGCAATTTCAACAATTTTGTGCTCAATAGTTAATTAATGTTGGACTAATACATTTAGCAAGGCATAACTCATCACTCGTCGCTATAAAATATGATTTTTAAAGAAGTGTGTGTTATTTTTCGAATGGTTTTTTATCGATAAAGTAAATCCCTATGCGAATTTGTCAGCACTCAATTAAATAAAAAAATGTTCATCAAACATACAAACTATAAAAAATATATAGAATCTGGGAATTATTTCTTTTCATAAGCTACTTTATTATATATAAAATCCCCTATTCTCCTCGAATTTATTCTATGAGGTAAATTTCTTTATAAAATACATAACTGAAATTTAGCTCATAGAATAAATTTGGGGAGAATAGGGGATTTTATATAAAAAATATATTTAAAAATTGGAATTCTTTTCTTAAGATATCCGAACAAAACCAGAAAAAGTTAAAAGTGAAATTTGATAATTCGCAACACAAATACTAGATTAATCTTATTTTATTTATTTAACAGTTTACAACCAACACCTGTTAATATTTTGTTATAAAATTTCATATTAAAGAGGACTTATCACTTTTTCTTTTAGATTATTGGACTTAATACTTTTACGTACCAATGCAAAACAACGTAAAAAACATAAAGAATAGTATTTGTTTTTGTGTGCTGTATTGAACTGCATCAAAAACTGAATTTTGAAAAAATGTTGACTTAGCTCATTTACGAGTGCAGGTAACGATATGTATAAAAGTAGATTTCATTAATTCATAATTGACAGCGTTATCAAGGCATGGCATGCGGTTGGTCTCTCCGTTGTAAGCGGTTAATAAGAAATGTGGCGTCACGTTGCTATCTTCTGCGTTTCTCTTTATCATTATCATCATCTACTTTTACTTCTTACTACTGTTGCTACATGTCTTTCTTAAATATGGCATTGTTACAGTTTTTGTTTTTAATCCCCCTCGAGGATTTTGACTTCAAGCTAAAAAAAAAATGTATGTATGTATGTGTTGGTTATTAATAGTTTTTCATAAGACCGACTCCAACTACTGTTCCACTTGCCACCACCACTTACTTATTCATTCACTCGTTCTGCTTGTGTTTCACGACTACTTACAATATTTTGCGTATAAGCAGACTATAAATGATAATCCTGTAGAGTTAAGTTTGTTTGTATGTTGTGTGTATAAGGAGTTAAAATCAAAAGAAAATAAAATGTATACATATCCTTTTTTCTGAGCAATTCTCATGAGCTTTTGTTTACATATTTTGACAAATGGTGTGTTGGTGGCAACCGCTTGCAAACAATGATTTGTATATTTTGTCGTATTTCTTAGTAATTCTTTCCTTCTGCCTTCGCTCAAGTTCTCAGCTGGCGCAACTACTTTAAGCCAATCGACTTATATGCAGCAAACTTTTATACTTAAAGAAATTGTAATTATATTAAAATCATTATAATATAAATAAAATAAATCTTTTTTAGTTACGAAATATTTACAAATTTAATACTTTTTTCTTTCTATGCTAATCCCGCGAAGCTCTACGCTTGTCTGCAGGAAAGAAACCAGAGTCTATGGCGGGAATCGAACACGCAACTTTGGCGCTGATAGACAAGCTCGCTACCATCTGCCCTACCGGGGTACCCTACATTTACTTGCGCTACGTACGTACCCAACTTGCGGGACCTTTTTTAGACTAACAATTTTGCTAATGAATTTTGTTAACTGTTGTAATAAGTTACTTTTAAGTATTATGTTCTATTTGTCGGTACCTCCGAAGTTGTTTGCACATTCGAGTAGTTCCCTTTTCTGTAGCTAAGAAATTCTCAGAAATTATTTACGTAAAATTTTTTTATGTTTCGCATTTGTAGCAGTGTAAAAGCTGTGAAAAATTGTATTTCAAGGTAAAGTTGAGAAGGGTTATTTGCCCAAGGACACACCTCCACTCGGAAATCCCTTCAATATACAGAAAGAAGAAAGAGAGAAGTTGGAAAGAAAGTAGATAGCAGATAGATTTAAGATAGTTAATAGATTCCACATAGAACAAAAACTTTCACTACAGTCCCCTCATCAGAAACAACCGTCCTATTTCCCTGACAAACCCCAGTAGATCGACTGGATTACATCCAGCGATACACCCATCTTCGTCGTGAAATCTATCTCCTAGGCACTTCCGCCTAAGACCCTCCATCCTATAACACAGGGCTGTAGAGGCGGAGTTGAAGAGTCGGAGTTAACCTGCAGAAGTCCGGTATGGTATTGTCCCATATGCTCGTTAAAGCCCTAATAGGACAATGACCCGTCAAGAACGTTATAAGTGTCCTAAGACCACTCATATCCAATCCTAGTAGTACCCTGGTTGACCCTGCGTCCAATCCGGGCCATAATTCTCAGACACCCTGCAATCCGTTCTATCCCTCCAGGACCGGCCGGCTAACGGCATCACGGAATTTTTCCCGTATCGCCCCATAGAATTGACATAAGGGTGTTTAAACGCACCATCCCCAGGTTAAACTCGAGTACTCAGGACTAGATGGTAAAGGCGGCCCACTCTATTCTTGATAAGCTGCAGCTGAAACATCAATGCGCCATATGCCATCATAGTAATTTTAATCTCACAATAGTCTGCTATTTCGAGAACAATTTTTGGACTACTTGCGTTAATAACAAAAAGAATTAACATTTAAAATATTCATTATTTTTCTCGGTGTATGCACAAACAGATAATCTTTTTATATTTAAACTATGACGTTTATAAACAAAGCAACAAAGAATTTAACAATTTTTTGTTCCTTTTTTTATTGATGATGGTGGGTTGTTAAATTTATCCTTAAGTTATGTAATCAAAAACATTTGTTTCTATATTATTTTTTTTTAATATGAGTACTTCTTTTTCAAACTTGAGCAAAAAATGGCAAAATAATTTAAGAATATGAATTTTTTCATTATTGTTCGCAAATATTGAATGTGGTTGTTAATCTGGCTCATTGTTTACCAACTTCTGACTCGTATACGTGAACAATATTTCATTTTCTTCACAATAAAAGTTTCATTTGATAAATGATTTTATTTGTTTCTTAAACTCAAAGCTCATAAACTTTCAAATACATACAGATTTGAAGCATAAAAAAAGAAAGTAAAAAAACTACGACTTAGAATAAAAATAACACTATGGCATTGTTTGGTATTGGTAACAGCAACAAAAATGTAAAACCAAAAAATATCAAGATGTGATAGTTAAAGACTCTTTCCTACCTGCCCACCTTCTTTTTTCTACCTTTCAGAAAATATTGCCCTTTTCATTTTTGAAATATAAATCCAATAAAAAAATAAAAAGAACTTATGACAGCTAATGGTTGTGAGGTAAGAAATGAAAGTGTGTATCTTCGATAGAAACCGCATGTTTCGTCAATAAATACTCAATTTCCTTCTTCATTCACTATCAATTTGATATTAAAAAAAAAATCATAAATAATTGTCTGTTTAAGTGAAAAACGCTTTTAGTCATATCATGATCAAAAACAACGAATCAAGGATAGATAATTTGAATATGGATTGGCATGTATCATTACCTTTTCCATTTGTTCATTTATTTGCTTTATTCTTCTTTTGTTATACGAATATTGATATTTTCTTAGAGCTGTCATTGATTTAATTACAAAATATATACACATTTATAACATTTGTATTAGATTGCGTTTGCATGAATATCTGTAAATTCTCAGGTTAAGTTGTATGTCTATAAATAATATTTAAAAAAATGTGTCAATAAAATTATTGTTAATTATTTCTGCCTTCCAGTTGAATGTTTTTATGTATATTATGTTGTTTTCTTTCCCTAAAAAAGGATGCCTTATATACACACATTTTTGCAACATTTTTATCATGTTACACACAAAATGGTACATATTTCTATATTTTGGATAGCGTTTTTTATATCTCCGTTAAACAAGGTTTAGTTAATCTGAAAACAAATTTGTACCGTTATTACCAAGTTTGTATACCAAATTTTGACGGAACAGCTTCGTTTTGCTTAAAATGTTGGTCTTTAAAAAAATAATAATAAAAATCATGGCTCGCCGAAAAAATCGAAGTTTCAGAGTACGTCAAACTAAGTTTAAACTTAATCCACATCTCGAAAACAAGGCCTTTATGGAACAAAATAGTATCTGGGTTTTATACTCAACACAAATGCTTATAAAATATTCACTACGACTGAATTGATCATAAACATTTAAAAGTAAAGATTTATAGACTAAAATTAGCGATTTATTGGTGAACTTGGAGGTATTCGTAATTTCTTGCTGATATCCCAGCCATTTGTGATAAGCGATATAAACATATAACAACGTGGTCCCCATCATATCTGGGGTCACATATAACAATCCGACCGAAGGATTGAGACATCGTTAAATCAACGCCGCTCCTTATAAGGATCCAGTATACAGGTCTAAGATCAATATTGTAAAAACTACAAGCCGATGTATGTGTACTAGAGTATGCACTCGATTAATCGAACAACAAAAGAAATTTATCTCCATTATTATATCGAATAAGTAAAAAAGCCAATTTCAAATAGCAAATAACTCGAACAATTTATGCCAATTAATCGAATAAAATGAATTTCTTAGAAAATTCTACATAATTAATAGAAAATTATTTTGTTTTTGGATTTCTAACTTATAAAATACCTAACAACTATATAACATGTTGTTATATTTTGTATCTATTGTGTAACACACACTTCTGAACGTATTTTAGTCCTTTTTTAGATGTGGGTGTGTGTGAGACAAATTATGTAATAAATGATTAAGTAGTAATTCCACACATAAGAAATTTCATACTCAAAAAGGGTTTTTTATATTGAATTTGACGCAAATTTGAAAAAATTCATCAACATTTATAATTGTGTAAAATATCCACTGTCAGATTATGGGTTACCAGTTTTTACCTGAATTCAATTTCTTTATTACCTGGTACCATTCAAACGGCTGGATGAATTTTGACATTTTAGGTATAGTAAAATTCTTCTTAAAAACCTAAGTGTCCTAAGATAGGTAGTTAAAAACAAAATCTCGGATTGTTGGCGCAAAAAAGGAATTCGGTAAAATAACATATTACCCAATCCTATAGAATAGAGCTTTAAAATAAAGACAAATAAAGTTATCAGCCGTGTTCGGTGAATCTAATACATATGAGTGAAATTAAAATCGAACAAACTTTGAAAACGATCCCTTTTAAAAAGTTTAAATAAAAGTTCTTATCTTAACCAGAACTTCCCTTACAATCAGGAAAACTAAGGTGATTAAAAAAAAATTAACTGAGAATCTCCATTGATTCCAGTTGATTTTCAGGAACAATAAATTAGTTCAATTAAATTGCGAATAATAAATTTGTTTAGATAGGCTGGACCTCTCATAAAAATACCGCGACAAATAAGTCTAAAATAAAATATATAATTAAAAACTAATTTATAAAAAGATGAGGTGAAAGCCCGTGTTGAATCCCCGTATTGTTTAGCAGGCGGGACATAATTGCAAATTCACAATAAAATAAAATTAAAGGACCCCGATTGCTGCTGAACCAAATGCATGTATTAAACATTGGCTTTCAGATCATTTCCATCCGAAGTAGTGTTGACTTTGTTTATAGTTTATTTTTATTTTCTTAGTCTTGTTTCGGCATCTTTAGCGCCTCAAAAACTGTATGTTTTGCAGCAGAGTTCTTGATTTTTTTAATTATAAAATGTAAAGGCACAAATATTCGATATCACCAAACACATAAACTTCAACTCGAAAATTGTTCGTAACGGAAGAAAACTAAACAAAAAAAAAAACAGATACCAAAATCTTTATTAGAACTCATAATGACGTATTGGGAAAATTCCTCGAACAATTCGCTATAAAAATTATTTTTGTTTGAACAGATACACACGTACAAGTACATATCTTCTGTTCTTTGTTGTTTTTCGTACGCAAAGGTGGTCCATATTTTTACGATGTTATTTAACTAGAAAACCGCACAATTTAATCCTCCAATACGACCAATTTATGGATTTTGGAATGTTCAAAACAACAAAAAAGCGCAATAAGTATTATAATGACTACAACAAACAACGTACTGAAAATGTTGTGTTCTACGCGTAGACATACTCATACTTACTTAAGATGAAGATGTTGAAAAAGGGGCCACTGCATGAGAGGAACTTTTCTTTATCGTGCTAATCCCTTTAGTACGAATGTCTGAATGCGTCTATTTCAGCCAACTCAACTCGACTAAACAATCAAACCAAACCAACCATACAATTGCTTTGATATTTATGATTTTGCTTTTAACGCCCGTCCCCTTCACACGATTTGTTTACAAGCAACTTAAGCGTGCGCTGTCTTTTTGCCTTTTTCCTAATTTCTCATCTAAAGCAATGAAAAGTTCGTACACACAGAACTACTGACTGACTTCTGGTTATGTGTTAGAAACGATGATATTACCAGCTACTGGTGCCGGCGTAGCTTTTGGCTGTCGTTACCGCTGGCACTGGTTGGCATCCCCAGCCCTATATGAGCCTCTCTAAGTTTCGTGCGTTTGCATGTCTACTTCTTCAATATTTCCAGTAATTTTGTTATTTGTGATGTTGTGGCATCTCGTTAAGTTGTTGTGATCATTTGTTTGTTATTGGAGGCAAATTTGCATCTTGATGAGAATTGTTTTGTTTTCTTGTTATGGTATTTTTTTATGAAGATGTAGTAGATACAGAAAATTAAAAGAATTCATTTTTGTTTTATTTGTTTAATATACACTCAATTTTTTTTTTTTTTTTTTTGGTGTTTATAAAAATAAGTATGTCGCTAAACAAATTACTAATATAAAAAAACTGATAACAATCTTTTTTTAGCAAAAAAAAAAATTTAAAAGGTTTTAAATGTGTTTGTTGAAACCCCATTTCGATCACAAAACATAAAATATTTCCGTTAGATAAAAAATGTAAATCGACACTATTCGTTAGTGCCCCAAAAACTATTTCAAGGAAAAATATTGAAACTTATATTGTAGAGCATTCAAACAATTTCACGGCAGGCAATAAAACTCATAGCTTCGATGTGTTTTCTCAAGACCCTGGAAATTTGTGTCAATTGCTCTTAAAGCACTTATCCCGTGACCAGTGAACAAAATTTTATAATTAAAAGGAACGAATTGTGATAGTTGAAAACAAGTCCTATCACTTAACTGGTGATATTGTTTTTAGAGTGTAGTTGGTCCAGAGGAAAGGTAATTGGCACAAAACTACTCAAGTGACTGGATTTTGTGCGGGTTGTGGCTGATTCTCTCTAGTTCTATAACTTTAAATGAAGGGGATCTATCATATTGACATGGTTCATTTGTGGCAATATCTGCAAAGTGTCAAAAAGGTGCCAATTAACCCCTCGTAGGACATCACCATGTTAAAGTGACTTGTCACGTAACAACTTTAGTGTTATTTCCCTTACCCCTAGGGGAATTACAAAATCAACTAAATTTTGTTTTGCGGCTGTTATTGAAAACCAAAAAAAACATTATGTTCCCCTGCAAATAATATTGGACTACTTGATTCATTTTACATAAAATGGACTACTTACAACATGGTCCAGATGCTCCATTACAAAAAAATTATCGAAAAATTTAGCAGAAAACCAAAAATTTAATCAGCCTTGCATGAAATAATTAGACTCTCTTTATATTTTGATCTTCCAACAAAAATTCATAAACTTAGATCGGTTTCTTTTTCTCAATGGAATCTAAATACCAAATCCGTCGAGTTATCTCTCTTAGATTATAAAATAGAACAAACCCTTCCAGCCCAATACCGCTTACGTTTCCAAGAAATCATAAACCAGAATCATGACAGAAAATTTATTTACACTGATGGTTCTAAATCTTAAAATTCAGTTTTATTTGCCATGACATTAGAGAAAAAAAATTATTTATACTTCTTTACTTCCCAACTATAGTTCTATTTTTACAGCTGAAATAATAGCAATATATAATCGAATACTGTCGAAAATCTGGTAATTTCGCTATATGCACTGATTCACTATCTGCAATCCACGCCATTCAAAATATTAACAACAACAATTTGTATGCGGTCCATATCAGAAACTTTCTCATACAATATTTTCCAAGAGTTATTTTAATATGGGTACCAGGCCATGCGCTGATACCAGGAAACGATTTCGCAGACAATACAGCCAAACTAGCTCATATTTGACCATTAACTATGGAAACGAATAGAAGTTATTCAGATATTAGAAAAATTGTAAAAGACCAAGTTAACAACCTGGATTTCCGTACTTGGTCGGATTCGAATAATTGGTATAAATCTATTAACCACAAAACAATAACATTAAACGGAGGGATATAATTATATTTCTTAGACTCAGATTAGGTCACACTAAAACTACCCATAACCACATAATAACGGGCAATGTCCCGCCGAACTGTGATTGTGGTGGCAGTTGTTCATTACACATTGAACACATCTTATGCAGATGTACTAAATTTGAACTAATTAGAAACCAAATATTTTCTGATATCAATCCACTTGCATTGCCCTTAGAACATTCCATTAAAAAGGTTATAAGTGACTTAAAAAGAATTAATCTTTATAATAAGATATAATATAAACTAATTTAAAATCCTTACACCATCTTCTTAAACATTTAAGTAGTATAAATATCCAAAATTTTTTATTTTTCGAATTTATTCTATGAGCTAAATTAAAATCCTTAAAATTTAAAGAATAGAACTGTTACAAAAAGCTTTATAAAATACATAACTGAAATTAAGCTCATAGAATAAATTCGAAAAATAAAAAAATGTTAAATATAATAAAATTGCTTATAAAAACAAATAATTCCCAGATTCTATTAGCATAAATATATGTTGTAAAATATATATTCTTAAGGCCGAGTTGATATAGCAAATAAATTTATATTTAGCATATACATTTATGTATTACCTAATTATTTAATAAATAAATTAATAAATTTCTCGGCAGGCAATAAAACTCAAGAATTACAAAAGGCATCAAATATATTTGGTTTTGCTGCTGTTGTTAAAAACAAAAATAAAAATTATGCTCCCCTGCAAATAATTTGGGACTACTTGATTCATTTTAGATAAAATGGACTACTTACAACAGGGTCCGATGTAATGCAATCATGGACCATGTCATTGTTAAAAAAAAGTTTGTAGTTAAATGACATGTCTTCGTTTTGAGCCGATTTCAAAAGTAATCCTCTGGAGTTTAACATGCAGTAGTCTCAAAACTAATCCACTTGGAATTTGTATGAACATGGAGTAGTTTGAAGGCTACTCTGTTGTAATGTAAAGCTGTGTTATATGGTCCAGCCCTAGGACATCGTAATTTTAAATAGACCATGTTTTTTCAATACTTTTGGGTTGCCTTTGGACTAGTCCTAGTCCCTTATTGGCTATATTTTACCTGATTGTATGGACTAGTCGTATTATTTGCAGGGTCCTTTAACACTCACACATACACAAATTCAATACAACAGTATGTGTTGACGTGCATTAAAATAATATCAAAGAATTTGTATCAATATGCAATGTACTAGATACTACATATTTAACTTTAACTAATTTCTCTTAAGACAAATGATTTCATTCTTTTAAGATATAATGTGAAATTTTGTTTAAAAATTTTTTTTTCTCGACCAAATTTTATGTGTTTTTGTTGAACGTGTGATGTCTGTGTGATCTATTGTCTATCAGCAGCATGAATTCTTCTCTTTGAAGTTTTCGCACTTTTTTGTTAAACTTTAATTCATTTTTTGTTTTTGTTGTCAAGTTTTAACAAATACATGTTTGCGACTTTTCTATTGTAAGGAAAGAAAATATTAAATTTTTCTTGTTAATTTCCAGATAAAAGAAAAATTAAAACAATCCAAATTTGTAGAACTACATATTTAAGCAATAGTTTATACTAATTTGTATGTATGTACAATGTACATTAAGGTTATCAGTCGTACTGTTTTTATCAGCACATGTACTGTTTTTTGTTTAAACTACTGATTTATGCATAACAAGCAAATCAGTAAGCAAATGTACTGATTTTTTCATATATTGCACTGCTTTCTCTAAAGAGCGTCAACTTAAAATTTACAAAATTTCAGTAGAGACAAAAAACTGTTTTCTTTTTATATGTACTCTTATATCACAAACGGTTTAATTTTTTTTTTTTTTTTTTTTTTTTTTGACAAAGTACTAGAGAAAAGTTTACAGTGGATGGATATGGCCACTGTACATCGATTTCTTGCAAGAAGTGAAAATTGAAAAATTTTGAGTTGACCCTCTTAAGAAGAAGCAGTTAATTTTGCTCAGTATATAAAATATATTTAGTCAATTCACAAGGTATCCTAACATGTCATATTGTCAAAATGTCCTAATATTTCACAATGGTTTAAAAATATTATTGTTGGTTTGTTAACAAAAAGTGTCTTAAATAAATAGAACGTTGCTGGCTGTGTTTATTGTGATGTCGTAATTAATCAGAAAAGTCCAGCGCTGAGCGGCTGAGCCGTACAACAATATTTTTAAACCATTGTGAAATATTAGGACATTTTGACAATATGACATGTTAGGATACCTTGTGAATTGACTAATTGTCATATTGTCAAACTGTTTGCGATAAAAAAAATAGTAATACAAATGGTATTTTCGATGAGTTCTTAACATTTTAAAGGTTTTTATCGAGTCAGTACAAAAAGTGAAGATAGTAGAAGAAAAATTAAAAGAGTTTCGAAATGGTGGTTCGTTTACGAATTTTGAGAAAATTTTTAATTTCAATATTGAAACTATAGTTTTTTTACAGAAGAGTTTGTAGTGAAATTGACTAACAGAACCCTTATTAAACTGCTCTAGGTTGTATTAGACTTTGGCTGTTTCCGCAAAATAAAAGAGCGTAAGAAGACCCTTTAAGCAAGCCACAGATATTATGAACTCAAATTATGTTTTTAATAAAATAAATATATCTTTGTTAAATACTTGAACAAGTTGCTACGTTAGGTCAGGTAGAACGGCAGGTGCTATGGTCTACTGTGACGCCTTAGTTAGTGATAGAATTCAAACAAGAAAAGAATAGGAGAAATAAAAAGTGAAGGCAGAAGAATAGAGAATGTAGTGGAATATAAAAATCGGACAAAACAAGCAAGAACAAACCTACTAAACAGAAAACTGCCCTAAATGTACACAGTCTATTGCCGCGCAGCTAGGTCACTCGTACTGAACAGCGACTCAGTCAGTATGCTCCATTTCCGAGCCCAGCCTCGCCAACTCATCACCCATCTCAAATAACGGTTTTTCGGAATATCTCGAAAACTGTTCTACTTTTCTGACTTCATATTCGGATTCAGCGTACAATTTTACATAAAGATCAGGTATCAGATTCATTCATTCATTTTTCCCTTCGAGGGGAATAAAAATTTCACGGGAACAAAAATTCCACTTGTTTTTCACGATAGGGGTGATTATGTTTATTTCATTTTAGATGTCTGTATAGCAACGCGAAGCAAAAGCTTTATCTGAAATAGCTTTTTAAACAAAAAGTATCGGCAACATTAGAACTATTGCCTGAAAATTAGTTGATTATAATATGAAAAGCCTTTCAATCGACATTCGAATACTTATATGTAGAAAGTATTTTTTACTTAAAATAAAAAGCCGGACTACGTTTTTTTAAACTCACTGCCTGTTTTTCAAAAAAAAAAATTAAAATTATCGCTTGGAAATTCATTTTGAAACACAAATAAAAAAAATCAAATTTGTTTTTGTTTCCAATGTAAATTTTTAAACGAAAATTTTTATTTTAGTTTGTTTTATATGATTAAAAATTTTTTTTATTAAAATAACAAACTAAAATACAGTTAAAAAGTGAATCTCAGAAAATATCGAAAAATTGTTAACGGAAAATTCTCAATGGAGTTAAATTGGCCATATAAGTTTTCTAAGATCTAGTTAAGAGCATATGAAATCAAGAACATCTAAAAGTTTCTTAATGGCATGATAAATGGATCGGCTCAACTGAGGTTTATTTCCAAAATGTTCAGTTCTGCCTTCCTTTGAAATGACTTTATTTGTGTTGTGCACTTGCAATTATTAAATTTTATAATATTATCAAATTAAAAAAAATATTAATATAATTTTTTTTTATTATTTTTTCCTAATCTGGTGAATAAAATAAACACATTGATATTTTAAATTTGGAAAATTAGTCATTTATGGGATAAATTGCAGTTTGTTGGCTGGGTAGTATGTATGTATGTACCCAGCAAAAATTTTGCTTACAAAATAAGCAGACAAATATTGACAACTTGACGAAAGAACTACTTATTTTTCTACTAGAAAAAGTACTTTTTTTTGTTCGCGATGTCGCAAAAGAAATCCTTTATAATTTGGTCAATTACAATCTAAAAGGTTATACCTTTCTTTTGAACTTGAAAGTTGTATAAAAATATGTAGTTAAAAAAAGAGACAAAAAATAAGTAGTTACAAATTAACTTCAAAAAGGTTAAAACACACTAATTGAAATTGCTCTTATATGCATGTGAAATCTTATGGAATTTTTGTTGAAAAGTTTACACAATAATAAAATTTTTGAAATGTAAGAAAGCAGTTAATAAAGGGTGTTTTGGCTGCTCAAAATCATTTTAGCTCTAACACTGTAATAACAATGTTTGAAATTAGATATGGATGCAAATATAATGTTGTTTAAAAAACATCGTTTACACTAAATCGATATCACTTTTAGTGGTCCAATAACAAAACTATATTGTGGGGGTAATTTTGGAACATATTTATTGATTTTTGGATTTTCCATGAATTTCACATCGAAATTATTCTTCAAATGTTATAGTATTATCGGGTATCTAACAAATATTAATGGAATATATTGCAAATTGTTTCAAATAATTATTATAAATCATATAATAATAACTTATTAAAGTATTTTCTCGTAATGTATAATTAAGACTTATTCAATATATAAAAATAAAGTTATTCAGGTATGTGATGAAAATCGATCGATTTCAAAAGGAACGTTTTTAGAAGGTGTGATAAATTTAGAGCGACTTTAAAATCCATTTCTTAATTAAAGTCTAAAACGCCCGGGAGACTATCAAATAAATACATCAATCACATAGTTGTGTGCGTGCAGTCGTTCTCTTTCGGGTACACATACGCGTTGTCGGCAATGCTTGATGAAAATCAAAAAGTTTTGATTTTTTTATTTGATGGCTGATTATTTGATAGTCTCCTGTTGTGATTGACAAAAAAAAATTATTTTCTTTGTGTTTGTTGTCATGAAAAATATAAATATTTTGGTTTTTTACAAAATACAATTGTTGATTGCCGTGTTGATTTGTACGTCTCCGAAAAAGCCTCAAATAAACGACACTAACACATATGCACTGATTGACGGATTTATTTGAAAGTCTCCAGAGCCCTTTAAGTTTTTATTCAGAATACACTTCAGTTAACATACATATATAATATAAAATGTTAAACCATAAAGACCGAAAATAAAAGGATTATGTATTAAAAATCCATTTTAAAAGATATTAAATACGACATTTTCGGTTTCAAATCGTTTCGTTTTTAAAATCGATTTTCATCACATACCTGATTATTTAATATAAAACTAATTATGGAAAAAGTGAGCCACAAGGTAATGAATTCAGGAAGTCATTAAAATTAGGATTGTAAGTAAAGTTTTTGCTGGGTAGTACAGGTTTTCAAAATTAACTCAAAAAAATTGATTTTAAATTTGCTACGAATAAATAATATTTATGTAGTTATAAATAAATTTTCTTTGACCACAAATGTGTTCACATGTAGCTGTAGTATTTCTAGTTAAAAAAAACACAAACACAAAAATTTCTGGATACACCTTAATTTGTAAATAAATCTTTTTGTGTCAGTGTTTTCTCATGTGGCGACCACTTGATGTTTGTAATCCGTTCAACTCATATATTCATTTATTGTAGTTGCATGACATCTCAAGTGTTTAATTTTTCTTTTTTTCTATTGCGCGTCGACATTCTTTATTCGGTATCTCTTTCCCTATTTCACTAACTACCTGGCTTACTCTTTTCTTCCCAACCATTAGACTTTAGTGCCAAAGTGTTTAGATAAAATAAAATAAAAATGTTAGCAAAATTTTTGTAAGTGTGGTGGTGGTGGTGTTATAGTTGTTGCTAAACGTAGTTGTGGTTGTTACCCATGTGCGTGCTCCAGATCAAGAAGTGCAATGAAAATACTAAAGACCGCGGGAATTACGCTTGAGTGGAAACGTGCGTGCGTTGTATAAACACTATCATTACAATAACGTTGCTGGTGTTCTGCCTTCCACACTCGTACATAGTGACTACTTGTTGTTGTTGTTGTTGTTGGCTTTAAAATTTTAAACGTACTTCAAAAGGCAACATGCTGTTTACAATTTTAATCAGAAAAAAATACACTGAAACATATAAAAACTACGATGGCTACGACCCATAAACACGGGAGCTTTTTGAAGTTGGGCCAGACAGTTTGGCGGCTGCCGCACCACACAAGAATGCTGCAACGACTTAGATGTTGGTATTGTCGGTTTACATGTTTGTTTGTAAATATAGAAAATTACGAAATCAATATATAAATGTACTATAAGTATGTAAATACTTCTCTACAGAAAATGTGCAAAACTAATTGCAGTTCTACCTAGATTTAGCACATATTTGTCAAACATTTTCAAGCCATTCAAAAAAAAAAAATTGGCATGAGTTGTGTGGTTGCAATAGAAAATTTATTTTGGAAAATTAATTTTCCATGAAAATTTCTGTTTTCATCAAAAGAAAAACATGCAACATCGTGTTGGCAACAAATAGATATTCCTTATTTCTCGTTTATTTGAATACAAAAAAACGCATTAAATTAATTGTATTTTAAGATTTTTTAAAATAAAGTTCTTTCCACTTATAACATATAGCAATTATACCATGATACCAATAGAATCACTACCCTACGGGAAAGGGAACTAACACTAAACTTATCACGTGACAAGTCCTTTTAACATGGCGATGTCCTACGAGGGGTTAATTTGCACCTTTTTGACACTTTGTAACAGGATACTGAAATAACCTTCCAATTTCGGTTAAAATAATGCCTGTCGTAGATATTTTCCCAAATGCGCCATGTCAATATGATAGATTCCCTTAATAAAAAGTAATAGAACTAGAGAGAATCAGCCACTACCCGCACAAAATCCAGTCACATGAATAGTTTTGTGCCAATTACCTTTCCTCTGGACCAACTACACTCTAAAAACAATATCACCAGTTAAGTGATAGGACTTGTTTTCACCTATCACAATTCGTTCCTTTTAATTATAAAATTTTGTTCACTGGTCACGCGATAAGTGCTTTAAGAGCAATTGACACAAATTTCCCGCAGGGTAGCAGCTCTTACTAATCGCATGTCAAATATTGTATTAGAAAAATACATTATCCTCCTTAAAAACAACATTCTTTTATTATATATTTTGATAAAAAATTAAACACAAATGAGAATGTTACTTACCATTTAGGGAAAAATTATAATTTTTTTTTCTTTGTAAAAAGAGTTTATTTTATGAGTAAAGTATAATTATTAGGGACGTAACTAATACCGACGCCGATATAACGGCGATATTTTGCTGTCGATACGACAATTGTTTTTATATTTTTTTTTTGCGTATTTTTGAACAAATAATAGAATTTTCTATTCTTATATTTTGCATAGCAACTTAGAGAAATGACATATTAAAAAACAGAGTATAAAGTTAAAACAGAAAAATGAAATTGTTTCATATAATAAATGAAACAACGAGATGGAAAATTGTTCGGAGTCTCAAAATTGAGCGGCTGACTGAAAAGATAATGAGACCCATGGTTTATCTTCAATGTTTGTTCCTCGATACAATGCTCCAATATTTCAAAGACAATTGACTTCAATCGTACCGAAAAAACGTCTTATTGAACAACTTTACATGTCTCTGCATTCCTAAAGTGTTTAAAACCCGGTCACACCTACAAGTGGAACAAGTTCTGCTGAGTATACAAGGACTGGCCTTTAGAGTGCAGGAATTCTGGACTTTAGAGCGCAGGAGTTCTGTTGCATCTAAGAGATTATTTTCCAGTGCAGGTCTGGTTCAAACGGACATTCGAAATCGTTTATCTCCGCAAAAGTTGAGAATACTTCGTTTATTAAACAAAAGTCTTACTAGCATTTTGTAAAAAAAAATTTTAATTTTTTGTTTATTTTATCATGAATTCAAATATAATTCTTTGTTTTTCTAAATCTTAACAATTATCAATTTTAAATATTAATAATATCTTACATATAATTTCTTATAATTAATAATTTACTCTACTTGAGTTTTGTTGAATTTCACTTGAATTTAAATTCAATATGCGTATCGATATCGAACTTAGCGATATTTTTGTTTTGGTTAAGTACCATATCGTTACCTCCCTAATAAATATTTTTCATACACGCAGAGATAAAATATGGTTCGGCATGGTTACGTCAACCCACAAAAAAATTGTTATTTTTATTTAATATCAGCAATATTTTATTTACTGTGAGTCAATGTTTATCGCAATTATAAATTTGTTTTTATTCCCATCATAAATCTCATCATAATATGTTGATCTTAGAATGTGTTTACCACATCCATGTTTTTTCTCTACGTGTAGTTATATACTTTCCTGAATTTGTCGATTTGGGTATATACGTACATAGTCATCGCCCAGACTTGCAATTTATGTTACTGCAATTTTTAAGAATACTGCTTTGAAATTGCATAAGTGTCCAGATTATGCAATTTTTTTAATTTAATCTTGTCTTTTATCTTCTTCATTTTATATATTATATATAAATACAAAAACACCTACAGCCAACTTCAAGTTAAAAAGTGCGAGAAAAACCAAACAAACCTGAACCGTCCACAATCTTCTCATCCCTCTCACCATTAAACTCAAGAATTGCTGCAACAAAAATTGCAAGTCTGAGCGGTGACATATTTTTAAAACAAAATTAATAAATCGTATAACAATAAGATATGCAGTGAGAT
The DNA here is from genome assembly GCA_943735925.1 of Pollenia amentaria. Classification (NCBI taxonomy): domain Eukaryota; kingdom Metazoa; phylum Arthropoda; class Insecta; order Diptera; family Polleniidae; genus Pollenia; species Pollenia amentaria. Next base: position 231,029,946 of record OX031009.1, on the reverse strand, counting down.
AATTTTTAATTGATAAAACCGATCTTATATTTTTAAGTTATTAAAAGGAAAAAAGAAGCAAAAGGAAAAATTTATTGCAATATGAAATTTAAATAGAGCAATCTTCATTTAGACTTTAAAGAATTAATTGAACTAACAGAGCAATAAAAGTTTCACATTTAAAGAGAAAGAACAAAATGCAGGCAATTGATGTTACCAATGCCAAACAATCAAAATTTTGAAATTCATTGAGATTGACTAACAACACCAACAAAATTATCACACAACCAACCTGTATTCGCTCTAACTAAGATTTTAATAAAACGATGGTTGGTCTATCAATTGGGAACGGTCAGACATACACACACACACACAATTGTTCACGTTCTATTCGACCGAGCACGTAAGAAGATAAGAATTCTTTATGGCCAACCCGCATAAGGGGGAGATAATACTCTCAACCACTCGCACACAGCCGTACTGCTATGAACACTTCATACCTGTAGCTATTTACTTTCCAAAGGCCAAAGAGTTAGATTTGGATAATGTTTGTATGAAGGACTAAAAAAGTACCTGTATTTTGTAAATGTTGTAATTTTCCATGTGGATATTGAAGTAGCCATCTTGTAAAAATGACCATTAGTAAATACATTAAATCTCCTAAAGGAATTCCACTTACATACAAACAAAAGCATACACAAGGACACATATTAAGCAGCAGTTTCCTCCAGCCGGAGTAATGTGTTGAATATGATCAGCAGTATCAGAAACAAACATCGCAGATTTACACCAACAAGGTTTATTGTCGATGACCTAATGGTAGCAATTCATACATGTGGCACTTGCATGAGTGTGTTGTAGCATTTAAGTGTCTCCAGTGGAAATTTAGTCGGGACAGCCTTCAAGCCCAATTCTATTGCAATAATAGGGTTAAATTAAAACGAACCGTATTTTATTATTTTAAATACTAATTTTAGCATATAACAAAATTTATTATTCTTTACTGTCTGCTTGCGGAACGAGTTAGGACTTCGTTCACTTGTGCATTTGGAGAAGTGGTTGTCTAATTTGGCGGTTTTGGCCATTAATGCCAAGGTCTAAGTTTAGAGCCTTCTGAGAGTGAAAAAAGATATTTCTACAATGAATACTGGTAGTATATGAAAAATACATAAAAAAATTTTATTGGGATACATTCTAGTATCACAAATATATATTTATATCAGAAATTTATTGGAGAACGGCCGATATTCGTTAGTTATGAGAGGGATGCAAACGATACATCGATGTTTAGAAAAATCGATGTATCGTTCATAAATATCGTTTCTTACATCGATGTTTTAAGGACGATAAGATATGTTTGTTTTTCGCGAAAAACTTCATCTAACTTAAGGTTCGTAAGATCTGACCTTTGAAAATTGGAAAATAAAATCAAAGATTATATCGAGCCTGTTTGTTTTGCGAGTTTCCTTATTGCGATTCACAATAAGGATTGTTGAATGGATAGAGCGGCACTTGTAACCGACTATCGTAATTTGAATAATGTTGTTGTGAAAATATAAACAAAGCAGCACATAAACTGATTGTTTTCTAATCTTGAATAATTGAATACACCACGCAGTGTTAAGTGATTGATTACCAAAATGTAACAATAATTTTATTAAATATTAACGTCTTATATATACAAATAGTAACAACTAAAATTTAATTACTAAGCAAATTAACAATTAAAATTAAAGTAAAAATAAATAAAAGAAAATAAGTGTGTCTTGCAGTTTATTAATTTGCCTTTTTAATGATCATTAATTAATCATTTATGCTTGTTCAGGTAAGCAAACATAAAGGTGAAAGAACTTATTAGAGACGATTCAGCGTTTTTGGTTAAATAATGAAACTAAATATGTAAAAAAACATATGGGTGAAAGAACTTGTTAAATAAGTTCAGTGCTTTTCTTTAAATATTATGAAAAAATTAAAATAAAGAAATATGAAACTAAACATTCTGCCGGCCTTGAATTTATTAAATTCAAAAGAGAATTGAGCAAGTTATGTAAACAAATTAAAATAAAATTTAGGTTTAAAGGGAATTTATAAAATGACTGAATTTATAAAATAAATGTGTAATAAAGTTAAGCTAACTTCACATAAATATTCTTGAGCACCTTGGTGATAATTTGTTTGTTTATTTGTACACAGCAGTTGGTTTGCAGTTTCTTTGATAGCTTTGCACTCCTTCAAATCTTCCTTTGATAGTGCGAAATATTGATCATGATGTGGTGTCACCGCAAGAAGATTTGTTTCAGGCTGAATGATAAGCATAGTGTCGTTGATCACGGCTGGAATCGGTATGATGTTGAATAGATTAAATGCTTCGTTGTTAGTTAACGGAATGCGTATGATGAACATAATATGCTCTGGTGAGATTCCAGTTTGTAAGTTCATAAACTTATACATATGAATGACGTCATTTTGGTTAAATGGCAAGCGTAGGGTGTTAGGTAAATGTTCTTTAATTTTTGTTATTTCTTGCTGCAATTGTAGTGGGGAAATCAGTAAAGGGCTGATTTGGCCATGCCTTGCACCAGTTAATGTATCAAATATGTCGGCTTCTAACCTTTCTAAGTCTGATGATAGCAAGGCTAGCTGGGTTGACAGCGATGTGTAGGTTTCTAGTAAATTGATTTGTTTTTCAACATTCGTAATTTCCTTTGATATCATATTAGCTTCAGCTTGAAGCTCGTTGAATTTTATTACTATTGTTTGTGTTTCTTTCTTGAGGATGTTGATAGTAGTATCAATGATTGACGTTTGATTTTGAATCATTTCTGACAAAGCAATATCGTTGTTGTTGAGTTGCTTAATTACCTTTGAGACGTCGTTAGCGTAATCACTATCTAGAACACCGAATAATTTATTTGCAATATTTCCAATTACATCAAATGCTCCTCTAGTTCTTCGTCTTTTTATTAACTTTGTCTCTTGTAGTTCAAAGTTAATATTTGTAAAATGCTTGACCAGTTCTGTGCACATATTTGATTGTTGAAGAAGTGGGCAGAGTTTTTCGAGAAGTGTTGTTCCATTTTGAAAGATTTGTAATTCGGTTTGAATTGGTGATAAGTTAAAAAACGTAATGATTTTCCATTCTCCAACCACACGATTCACCGTACCAATTCCTTCGAAATAAATTCCCGGTTTGTTTGGAAACTGTTGAAGGGTTATTGGTGTTGCCAAGATTAAAGGAAATAAAACCAGTAATATTGTTGCTATTGATAGAAGTGATGATGCTGATGACATTTTCTGACGTTTGTTTGGCACTATAACTTCTTTGCGTGGTTCTGAGTCTGTAACATTTGTGCATGTTGTTGTTTCCTGTTTGTGTTCACTACAGTTGATTGATCCTGCTGTGGGCAATGGAGCTAGTAAATGAACGGGGCGCTTACAAATTCCCTTAGATGTTTTTACGTCTGCAACTCGAATTCGTCCATCATTACCTCTGTAAACCTTGTGAACTCTTCCAATCGGCCAATTCATAGTGGGTAGGTTATCGCCTTTAACAATGACCATATCGTGTTCCTTAAGGTTTTCAGATTCGGTTTTCCATTTATGTCGATATTGAAGCTCATTTAGGTATTCATTCGACCATCTTGTCCAAAAGTCATGTTTTATTTTTGGCACTAATTCCCAACGTTGTACTATATTTTTTGCATCATTACGATGATGTGGGTCTGGAGTAGCAGTGAGTGGTTCTCCAATGAGAAAATGCCCTGGAGTAATGGCTGTTAAATCATTGGGGTCTGTTGACATAGATGTCAGTGGTCGAGAGTTTAATATTGCCTCTATTTCCACGATGACAGTTTCTAGCTCCTCATACGTTACTGATACTGTAGACATGCTTCTCACTAGTAAATATTTAGCCGATTTTACCGCTGCCTCCCACAACCCGCCAAAATGTGGTGCTCTAGGAGGGATGAATTGGAAGTGAATTCCTTTATTGCTGCTATTTCGAATGATTTTTTCTTGTGCGTCTTTTGAAAATATGCTGTCATTAAGTTCTTCTAACTGATTCTTTGCGCCCACAAAATTTGTTGCGTTGTCACAATAAATTGTCTGGCAACGACCTCGTCTGCCAGTAAATCGGTTGAGTGCTCCTAAAAATGCGTTGGTTGTTAGATCAGTCACCAATTCAAGATGAACTGCTTTTGTTGAGAAACAGCAAAAAACTGCCACGTAGGCCTTTGTTGGTTTCTTCCCACGAATTTTGTAATGAACCCAAATTGGGCCGCAATAATCAACTCCAGTATTCAAGAATGGCCTTGTCATCATTACTCGAGCAGAAGGAAGATTTCCCATGATTTGACCCATTAATTTAGGTTTGGCCTTTGAACATTGAATACAGTTATGGACTGTGTTGCGTGCCATAATTTTACCTTTGATAGGCCAAAAACGTTGTCTTATTGCTGATAATAGTGATTGCGTTCCACAATGTTTATTTTCTTCATGCTTTTGTTTAAATAGCAATTTGACAATGGGATCATTATACGGTAATACCATAGGATGTTTTGAGTCATATGGTAATGTTGAATGTTCCAAACGGCCTCCGACTCTGATAATGCCATCAGTATCGATGAACGGGGCCAATGTGCTTAATTTGCTTGACGATGCTACAGCTCTGTGGTTTCTTATGTCATTTATTTCTTGCTTGAATTCGGATACTTGAATTGTCCGAACAATCAACAGTAACGAATTTTGGATTTCCAAGGGTGACAATGCCAGATGTTGTGGTTTTGGGCGGATGAAAGGACGTCGTAGATACGCTACAGCATTTTGGAGTAATGTGAATGAGTTTTTATGATTAATGCGATAAATGATTGTCTCTAAATCATTAGGCTGATGACTTATTGCCACGATTCTCTTTGTTTTCCTTTCAATGTCGTTAGGTATTTCAGCGATTTTAGCTATTGGTTGAACCCAAAAGTCTTGTCTTTCATATAGGAATATGGGACCGTAAAACCATGCGGAATTAGTTCTGAGCTTTTTAGGACTGATACCTCTAGACAGGACATCGACGGGGTTGTTATTAGACGACACATGATGCCATTGTTCTGCGTTCGTCAATTGTTGAATTGTGCTGATTCTATTTGACACAAAGGAATGTAGAGTTGATGATGGTGACTGGATCCATGACAGTACTATTGTGGAGTCGGACCATAGAAACTTTTGTATGTTTGCGAGTTTTATGTCCGTTTGGACTCGATTTGTGAGTTCCGCCCCCAAAAGTGCTGCACATAATTCCAGTCGAGGAATCGTGAGTTTTTTCATTGGAGCAACTCTGGATTTGGCACATAAAAGCTGGACAGATATCGTTTTATCCTCATTGATGGGTCTGATATATACTGCTGCACCGAAGGCTTTCTCTGAAGCATCCACAAAGGTGTGTAACTGCACTTGATTAGGTACTTGACCACGGAATACATGCCTGCGTGTTTTTAAATTGTTGAGTTCCTGCAAATCGTCGCGAAATTGAGTCCATTGACGTCTTAAATTTGGTGGAAGTTCTTCGTCCCAGTCTACCTTCAACTCCCAGAGTTGTTGCATGAATAATTTTGCCTGTACAGTGACTGGTCCAAATAGTCCAAGTGGATCAAAAATGCGCGCTAAGTCTGATGAAACAGTGCGTTTTGTGATTTTAGAGTGTGTCGAAATATGTGCTCGCCCACACAATTCATCTGATTTGGGTAGCCAGAATAAACCTAAGGTTTTTATGATTTGTTTTGATGACTGATCTAGATCTAAGTTTATTTCTTGATCTTCCAAGGGTATCTCCGATAATAAATGTTTACAGTTAGCAGTCCATTTTCGTAATTTGAATCCTGCATTCATCAAGAGTGCTGCAGTCTGTTTTTGCATGTGTTGAGCAGTGGTGATGTCATTTGCACCGCTTAAACAATCATCAACATAGAAGTCATCATGTACGACGGCAGCTCCAAGGGGGTATTTACTTTTATTTCTTGTGCTCAGATATTGAAGACATTTTGTTGCCAAATAAGGAGCGGATGTTGTCCCGTAAGTTACAGTGTTGAGTTTGTAGTAACTGTACTCTTCAGATTCGTTGGTTCTCCAGACAATTAGTTGATATGCAGAATCCTCATTGTGTATAAGAATTTGCCTATACATTTTTTCAATGTCAGCTGTGAACACGAACTTATGAAGGCGAAAACGCAATAAAATTGAAAACAGATCACTCTGTACGACAGGTCCCTTATGTAATATGTCATTAAGTGAAATACCGGTTGATGTTTTTGCCGACGCGTCGAAGACAACCCGTAGCTTTGTTGTACTGCTGTCGGGCTTCAGCACACAGTGATGTGGTATAAAGTAGTTTGAGGCTGGAACATCCTGTTTTCTGATTTTCTTCATATGACCTAATGCCTCATATTCTTCCATAAATTTCCGGTATTCAGCGTGAAGGTTGGGATTTAATTTCAGTTTTCTTTCAATCGATTGAACGTTTCTCAGCTTGAGCTTGTGAGTTACCCAATACTGATGGATTGTCAGCGAATGGAAGCCTAACTACGAATCGTCCATCTGGATTTCTTGTGACATTGTTATCAAAGTGTGTTTCACAGAGCCGTTCCTTTGGAGTTACGCATTCGGTGTGGTTGTCTATCTCTTCGAGTTTCCAGAACTTTTCCAATAGATTGGAAACCTTTTCTTCCTCAGCACCGTATATAGCACATGTGACTGCTTTTTCACTTTGTATTTCTGTTTTCCCGATTGCGATCCATCCTAATACTGTATTTTGGAGCAATGGTAAGCGGTTTCCTAATGTTATTTGTTCCGGTTTTAAGAAATGGTGATAGTATTCTGCTCCAATGAGAATATCAATTTTTCCTGGTCTGTAGAAGAAGGGATCTGCCAATTGTACGTCGTTTGGAATGTTCCAGGTTGATACGTCGATATACCTAGATGGTTGTGGTGAGATGATTTCCGGTAAAACAAATGCTTCAAGTCTTGTTGAAAACCTTTCTGCACAAGACTGGAGGTCCACATTTACTCTTGAGCTGGATGTCCCTGTGTGCTGGCCTATTCCTTCAATGAATAGTTTTGTTTTTTTTGTTGATAGCGACAGTTTATTTATAAGTCGCTGCGAGATTAAACTCACTTGTGAGCCGGCATCTAAAACCGCTCGTCCTTCGCATGCTTGGCCATTGTTTGCTACGATTCTGACCTTTGCTGTTGCAAGGAGGACGTAGTTTTGATGTGTTTGATTATTTCCTACTCCTTGGTTTGTGGTTGCTAATACGGAATTGGTAGAGGATGATGCTGGTTGTGCATTATTTGTAGCAATGGCTGGTGCTGAAGCTGATGACGCCTGAGTTATACCTTTCTTTTGGATTTGGGGCTTCGGTTTGGAGTCAAAGTGCAAGAGAGAATTGTGTTTTTTTGTGCAATGCTTGCATGTACGCGAAATGCAAGTTTCAGCCTTATGCCCGGGTTTTAGACAGTTTATGCATAATTTCTTATCTTGCACCCATTGGTACCGCTCCTTTGGTGTCATTTGAATGAAATTTTTGCAATAGTATATCGCATGATCCTTGGCGTCACATCCTTTGCAGGCAGTTGATATTAGTGATGCAGTTGTTGTTATCTTTGGTGAATTTTGATTTTCAGCTTTTTTGGACCTCTCCTTTTGGCCTAACGACTCCAATGCTTGGAACCGTTGTTCCAAAAACCTTAAAAAATGGTTAATTGTTTGTACTTCTCTTGGAGCTGTTATTGATGATTCATAAAGGATGTGAGTATTTCGATCAAGTTTTTTTATTAGTATTTGTAGTAAGAGGGGATCCCAATCCTGCACTTTTACATTTAAGTTGGTGAGAGCAGCCAGACTTTCTTGGATGACGTCATGGAGGCCTTTGATCGAATTCGCTTCAGATGTGATGCATTGATGGCCCAAAATTTGCTCAATTATTGTTGAAGTAAGCACCCGTTTGTTGTTGAATCGCTCTTTCAATGTGTTCCAAGCTGTCATGTAGTTGTATTCGGTAAGAGCTAAATGTCGGATGAGGCGCTCGGCTTCTCCCGTTAAATGGGTTTTTAAATACCACATTTTTTGTACTGCTGAGATAGGTTGCTCGTGTACAACCTTTTGAAACAGATCTGAGAATGTTGGCCATTTTTCGTAATCACCCGCAAATTTTGGTATGATTACTTTCGGTAGGGAAATGTTGGTGGGTGTGGCTGGCATATTGTCTGTTGCCTTCGCCAACTTTCTGACCCTCCCTTCCAGCTGGATATACCTTGTTATGTCATAGCCTTGTGTTGTAAGGTTGTCAGACAATTCTGACATCTGGAAATGTATGTCTTCAATTGGTTGCCATAACCTTGTGGCGGCTATAGCATCTGTATGAGCGGATTCGTCCTCTAACATCCTTTCTAAGGATGACATCATAGCAGATTGTCTGCGCATAAGTTTCACAAGCCCGCTGTGATGCACCGTGGCACCTTCTTCGGACTGTTGCATTGAAGGTAAAGGTTCCGATGCTTCACTTACTTCTGGTGGCTGCATGGTTGCTTCCTTTATTCTCTTGATTTGAGAATCGATGTTATCCAATGCTTCCCGGTACTTTGCTCCGAGCAGTTGGTGAAGATTGTTGACAATGTATGGGTCATTGTAGCCGAGTTTTTGATCTTTACGGATCACATTCTCCACTCTTTCAAATTCTAACCATAGATTGGATAGTTCTTCCGACCTTTTTTGGTAGAAGTCTAGGCTTCTCCGGTCTAGTGGAGCTTTTTTTACATTGGCAATAGCCTTCTCAAGCTCTATTGCCTTTTGTTCTTGTAAGCTGATTAGTTCTTGTAGATTTGCCATTGTAGACTATGTACAACGAATGAAGGGTTGAATATATATGCACTTGTATTTGTATTTGCAAATAATGATCCTGCACCTGGAACAGGATCACGTCGGGGTCACCAAAATTTATGTTTGTTTTGCGAGTTTCCTTATTGCGATTCACAATAAGGATTGTTGAATGGATAGAGCGGCACTTGTAACCGACTATCGTAATTTGAATAATGTTGTTGTGAAAATATAAACAAAGCAGCACATAAACTGATTGTTTTCTAATCTTGAATAATTGAATACACCACGCAGTGTTAAGTGATTGATTACCAAAATGTAACAATAATTTTATTAAATATTAACGTCTTATATATACAAATAGTAACAACTAAAATTTAATTACTAAGCAAATTAACAATTAAAATTAAAGTAAAAATAAATAAAAGAAAATAAGTGTGTCTTGCAGTTTATTAATTTGCCTTTTTAATGATCATTAATTAATCATTTATGCTTATTCAGGTAAGCAAACATAAAGGTGAAAGAACTTATTAGAGACGATTCAGCGTTTTTGGTTAAATAATGAAACTAAATATGTAAACAAACATATGGGTGAAAGAACTTGTTAAATAAGTTCAGTGCTTTTCTTTAAATATTATGAAAAAATTAAAATAAAGAAATATGAAACTAAACAGAGCCCTTAGCGCCAAATTATCGTAAGCGACATTTTCTCAATATTTTTTTTATTGCTAAAATTAAAAATTTAAGGACCAATGCACAATGTTAGCAAACTTTATTTTGTTGTAGTCGGTAGCTTGCTTGGACGAAATTATAATATGTCGCATCAAAAAATTTTTAAGTTTATGTATACATATCAAAAAAGAACTAAAAAAACTTCTCCCGTAAAATTTGTGTTTTGTCGCTTACGATAATTTGGCGCTAAGGGCTCGATATTTTGTCCCTCAACATCCAACCTTAACGGAACATCTACAGCGCAAGTGATTGTCAACATATACCTTATTTTATATGCAAATATCAATAAGTTTCTGATAAAATTTTCTATTCTATATTCGCAGTGTTTTGCGTAATAGAAATAATAATAACATTAGCTTTAGTATTAGACTTAAATGGTCAGGTGCGTAATTTTTTCCAATTTGATCAAAATCGGACATTTAACAGAATTAACGCACTGTTTGATTTTGGGTTTCGTGACTATTATCATTTACAAAACGAATTAAAATTCATGGCCCAAAAAGAGTTATAGAAGATTTATTATTAAATGTTAAACGTTAAAGTGATAATTGTTTATTATTGTTACTCATTCATTGTTTTATTTTCTGATGATGCTTACCGAGGGTAGGCGAAATATTAAAAATAAATAAAAAAAATAAGTATTTTAAACACAGACCTCCACCTTGACAAAAATATCGCTAAGTTCGATATCGATACGCATATTGAATTTAAATTCAAGTGAAATTCAACAAAACTCAAGTAGAGTAAATTGTTAATTATACAAAATTATATGTAAGATATTATTAATATTTAAAATTGATAATTGTTAAGATTTAGAAAAACAAAGAATTATATTTGAATTCATGATAAAATTAACAAAAAATAAAAATTTTTATTACAAAATGCTAGTAAGACTTTTGTTTAATAAACGAAGTATTCTCAACTTTTGCGGAGATAAACGATTTCGCATGTCCGTTTGAACCAGACCTGCACTGGAAAATAATCTCTTAGATGCAACAGAATTCCTGCACTCTAAAGGCCAGTCCTTGTATACTCAGCAGAACTTGTACCACTTGCAGGTGTGACCGGGTTTTAAACACTTTCGGAATGCAGAGACATGTAAAGTAGTTCAATAAGACGTTTTTTCGGTACGATTGAAGTCAATTGTCTTTGAAATATTCGAGCATTATATCGAGGAACAAACATTGAAGATAAACCATGGGTCTCATTATCTTTTCAGTCAGCCGCTCAATATTGAGACTCCGAACAATTTTCCATCTCGTTGTTTCATTTATTATATGAAACAATTTCATTTTTCTGTTTTTACTTTATACTCTTTTTTTTAATATGTAATTTCTCTAAGTTGCTATGCAAAATATAAGAATAGAAAATTCTATTATTTGTTCAAAAATACGCGTTCCATACTTCAGTCCGAGTTGCTGCGAACGGCGCCGAATCGACTCTCTACGGTCTTCGTGTACACTCTCAGCTACGGCCGCTATATTTTCTGCACAGCGTGCTGGACGTGGTCTATTCGGTCGAATATTATCCAATAATGAATGCTGGGTCTCAAAATGGGTTATGGTGTAGTGAATAGTACGCTCAGTAGGTCGATAATGTTGACCGAAACACATTCCTCACAGAACGTGAATTTTCGTAATAAAGTTGAACGATTTGTAAACGTTGTTCAGGCGTAAGTCTTTCCATTATGAAATGCCAAACAAAAATAACATGACAGCATGTCACGACTCATACGTGATCTGTCAAAAAAAGGCTATTGAAAAAAGTATATCTACTTGAATCACCCATTATATGCTGGATGCAAGCATATTAAATCATTTAATGATGAAAAAATTAAAACATCAATGTACCATTTTCATTATCGATATTATTTAACATCGATGTTTATCGTGAATGCTTTTAAGAATGATGATTCATCCGTAGTTATTACTAAATTGGAGTGTTGCCAATTAGCAGTTTCTATTCATTTGCGAGTTGTTTAACACTTTCAATGGCTTCATTAATACATGTTTATGAACCAAAGCATCTAGTCTTATGTTTCCAGAGTAGGAATACACATCGCTGTTTAAACACATAACAATTTTTGACAACTCATAACCCACAAAACCTCCAGCCACCTCCCTTCCCCGCGCTTGATTTTAAAAGGCAAAAACAAACGATTTTATATAAAAATAAAATTATATGCGGTTTTCACAATACAACTAATTGAACGTTTGGTAAAATGTATATAAAGGGCACTCAAAAAACAGAGTGATTTCCATATAAATTTTACTAAAATTTTGGGAAACCCGTTAATTAGCTACAAGGATTCAACATTTATAGTGAAAGTTTATATTTTTTTTATAAAATAATTACAAGCTATTGTTATTAAAAAAGTATCTTAGTTGCAAATGTCCAAAAAAATATTGATAGTACAAATGTGAATAACAGAACTGTTGAAGTGTCCTAGTACATATTTGGATCCATTGTCTACAAGTCCCCACAAGAACTCCCTTGTCAATAATTCTTATGACAGTAGAGGATTTTTAATGACAAGAACATCCTAAATGTCTATAGCAAAAATCATTGTCTGGTCTAGTACTGTAGTTTTTTTTAATTAAACCATTAATCAGAAATAAAATCAGTTTTAATTAAAAATGTAATCAATCTAATTAAAAATTTACTTATATCAACAACATTTCTGAAGAAAGTGCTATTAATATCAAAAAATTATTAAATTGATATTGTTAATATGTTTACAGTGCAAGTTTAATTAATATCACAAATTTTTAAATTAAATTAATTAAAATTTTGCTGTGTACTACTGGTGACAAAGTAAATAGTGAACGACATTTCCTACAGGGATAAGTACTACTATATATGAATATGTTTTTGTAATCAATAAGACAGACGAGTGGATAAAAACAAAATGTATGCGAAAAAGAAATTCCATCCATGCAGTAACTAGTCAACCGTTTAGCCACAAAACACGGCGGCAATGTTGGCCTTAAGGGCGCAAGTTATAGCACATATTGTATGCTGCTGTGCATATAATAAAACATACATACATTCATATACATATGGATCTGTGTACACGCATATATATCTATTTATGTGTGTAGCAGTGTTGCCAATTATTCACCACCTAGAATTCCTTAACAAGATATAATATTTATAAAAAGTTGTTTACTAATTATTTGAGTAAACTAATTAAGAAGAATTTTACGTTATATAAAAATTTTAATTTTTTCATGGCCAAATAACATAAAAAATGTTTATTTGGCAACTCTAAAGTGCAGCCACTAAATATTGTGTTGCATACAATCCTTGTTGCTCTGATATTTATTTAATACAAGTCAACCAAGAAAAATTTTTCACAATACAATTTTGGTTCACATGCATGTTTTTTCAGGTACGCTACTTTAAAACAAGCATTTTAAATTAGTTAAGTGGATTATAAAAGCATTCAAGCAACTTTGGAAGCAAATGTTTTCTAAACATGCCTTTGAAAAATAATTTAATTTAAGAAACTGTAGGCAAACGTTAAAAATTTTTTAATTACATTTTCAGAGAATTGTGATTATTTAGAATTTGAAATAGTTATTTGTTATCTGAGCTAAACGTCGCGACGCGTCGCACATAATAAATGAATTAAATCAAATTTAATCTTTAGAATACTTTTTGTTTAAAAATTTGAATTATTTTATCTTGGGTTTATTAAGATGAACCAAATGGTATTTTATATCCCATATCACGAAATATTCCTTTCAAAGTTTCTATTACTGCTTCCGTTTAGAGGCATAGAGTAGATATGTGCTCTTGCAACTGTGCTCGGTTGTTCCACATTATTGGTTTTGGGCATCACACAACAAGTGGTGCCATCATGTACCCGAGAGGCTGGATCAGACTGTCAACCATACAAGTAAATGCTTTACCAATCGTTGTGTTCACATACTGACAATGGTTGAACATTATTCTTGTTGTCCTTTTTAGATTTGTGTTCCCATTTTTCTTGATTTTGATATCGTTGTTGTTGTTCGTAGTTGTTTTTTTTTTTTTTTTTTTTTGTTAATCAACTAACGAACGTTAGGCTGGTCTTTACTATTGTTTTATGTTGTTCGTTTTTTATTTTTTTCTCCAAATTTTTCACTTTTTTCTGGTCATTTGCCAAAATTAATTTTTGGCACTGAAATCTGCAAGATGTATGGTTTTAAATGTAAAATATACAAAGTTACGTTTTTGGGGTAGTTTGAATTTATTGAAAAATGTTCTTGTTTTTTTTTTCTTAATTTCATTACAAGTTTTGTACGTTCTCTAGTTAACTGAAGGGGTAAACAAAATGAGTTAGTGCCTTTTAGTTAAAATCTGAAATTCAAGCCATAATGTTTAAAAAATTAAAAAAAATATTTTTTAAGAATACATACATATATAGAAAAAAGTAATTTTTAACAAATTGGTTTTTGGATATTTTTATCATATTTGGATTGAAGACTTCTAGAAAAAATTAATTAGCATAACTTTTTTTAACCATGAAAGTGAATTCTAAAAAAATTGGTGCATAACGAAACGTACTTTTTTAGGTTACCCAAGTGGTACATTTAATTTTTAATATAATTTAAAAATAATCTTAGCCCGATTTTAAATCATTAGAATTAATGAACTAGTCGAGTTCTACAAAAAAGTTGTCAGCATGCATAGTTTATCTTTTTTAGTTTGCAAAATATCCACCTTTAAAATTACAATTTGTATTTTGACCTAAATTGTTCTGGTATTTTGCATATACTTATAACCTTCATACTTGTCCCGATTTTTTTTAAATATTTTTGTTATTAAATAATAAAATTGTGGTTTCTTTACATTAATGCACAATTGTGCGATAGTAATCCTGCTTACGATCAAATTTTTTTCATTATCTTAAAAAAAAAATAAATGTTCGATTAATCGAACAATAATTAATCGACTGAACACCTTAGTAGATATCATATAGAACCCACTCCTGTTGGTGGAGGGTATCAAAGCTTCGGCACAGCTGAATATAGCACTCTAACTTGTTTGAGTATAAGCGTGACACTTGCGGTATTTATGTTATTTTGTATATTTATTTTATATTAAATGAGAAAATTAAATTTTTATTCAGAAAACGTAAAAAACTATAGAAAAAATTTAAGGATATGTACATATATAATCATATAATCCCCTTAATATCTTAATTGACCAGAAGATACCAGAGTCCTCTTCATAGTTTTCTTTTTATCCTCAAATGGATATAACTTTATAATTTCCAAAGATTTTTTTGCAATTCTTTCTGCAACAAAGATTCTTGTTGGTAACAAAAATATTTAAAAAAAATCGGTACTAATACGACTGTTATATATGCAAAATACCAGAAGAATATAAATCAAAATTTGTGCATAAAAACATTTTTGAATTTTCGGATAGATTTTAATATATGTAATTAGAAAAAAAAGCCTTCTCCTGTAATATTCGTGTTTTGACGCTTACGATCATTCGCAAAAATTGGACGATAAAGATACATATAAATTTATATAAAACGGACAACATCGTCCTTTTTTAGTTTTTCTTCAACAACCTTTTCCGATATAGAAGTGGTTTGATGTTCTGCAAATATTTGCCGCAATAAATCAATTTTTTTCACGCGCAGTATAGAAGGTAGCTCCGTCTTGCTGTAACCACATGTCGTCCAGATCCATGCCGTCTAGTTGAGGCCACCAGAACTCCGTTAGCATGTTCCTGTAATGAATGCCGTTCACAGTCACTGCAATTTCAGCATCATCTTCAAAAGAGTAAGGCCCAATCATGATGCCTGACCAAAATACGCATCAGAGAGTTGCTCGATGTGGATGCATTTACTTCGCATCGATTGAATGCGGATTTTCTGGGCCCAAAATTCAACAATTTGGTGTATTCATGAAGTGCTTCATCGGAGAAGATGACTTTTTTCGACCGGTCTCAGCATAACTTCCTAATTTTTGTAATACGTTTTCGCAATTATAACACTTTGTTCTTTCTTAAAGCGCACCATTTTTAATAATCGGAATAAATATAGTGAGAGTGTGACATAAAAATGCATGTCCCAATTAGTAGGTCTGCGCTAAACCACAACAATGCAACAATAGAAAAAACAAGCCCCTATAAATCGTTTTCTTTTTATTTGAACCTCGTAAAACCGAAATCTACTTATTTTGAAAATTCCTTTAATTCGTAAAAATCAGCCGATCCCTTCGATTACGAATTGTAGGATTTCTACTGTAGTTTTGTTACTGAGCTACCTAAATAAGAGCGGCAAGCGTTTTTTTATGTCAAAACTTTTCATTTGTATAAAGTTTATACGAAGAAAACCTTTAGAACGCGAATTCGACACCACCCGGCTGGAAAATCCTATTTGAAAAATCGCTATGTCGATTTGTCTTATTGAAAATGTATTTGAAATAGAATTTTCATGTTTCAAAAAACGCTTGCCGCCCTTGTTTAGGTAGGTCAGTTACTATTATTGCAAAACGACATAATCGTTTCTACAGAAAATTTTACAGTTATCAGACACCAGCAGAATGAAATGCATTTACTGACCTGCTTTGGCATTCGTCAGCGTTCTTTGTGTTGGACTGGATAATGCTGCTATATTAATTTCATGGTTTTAATGTATCTGGCCAGAAATTTCAAACATTTTCTTCATTGCTAACCAACGGATAGCTAAAGTGAAGCATGTAGCAGAAAGATGCAAGGTATTGTGATAGTGTTTGGAAGTATTCATATTTGTACATGTCTGAAGCTTTAGTGTTAACCAAAGTTTGGCTTATGCAAAAAGTAGGTGAAATACTGAAGAAATGGGAATATTATTTCTTTAAGTCTTATAAAAAAAAAGAATATGGGCATTTTTCCTGTTTTCGAATTTGCTTCTTTGATTTATAAAGCTTTCATAAATCAAGGTAGCAAATTCGAAAACAGGAATAATGCCCGTATTCCTTTTTTTATAAGACTTAAAGAAATAATTATCAATATCTCTAGAAGTACTTAGTCTATGTAGAAGCCAACATGCATATTGATGTGCCTCTTGTACGAGCAGCACCTTCGTACAATATATTAATCATATTAATTTACAAAATAATTATTATTTTTCTTCAACGCCTGCAAAAAACCAAGAAAGTTTAAACGTTTTTTGTTCTTCCTCTAATGCCCGTAATTTCTACAAATAGAAATCTAGCTGCGTATAGAAATCCATGGGGAAAGTGCAGTCGATTTCAAAAGAAAACTTAAGGTAAAAACACGTACGCCAAATAAACGTTGAAATAGGTAAAGATAACTGTTAGGTACAAACACGAGACCAGATATCTTTTTGTAGAAATTATGGGCATAATTGTAATAAAGTTAATTTATTTTTAATCTACAAAATGTTTAATGTTTTTCCTTGTTATTTTAATAAATTTTATCGATATAGATTCTTCATAAATGTATTAAAAATTAAAGAACTCTCTCGTTGTTTCAAAACCAATGTATTCGACATTACTAAACGTCTTTAATGTAAAAATGTTTCAATTTGTATACTAAAAATAATGAAATTTACTATGTACTGGAACCAAAATTTGTCCAAAATTTCCAACTAAATTACTTAAATCGACATGCGACAAAATAAACACAAGTAAAACCCAAATGATTCTCTATGGAAATTAAATTTTTTCAAGATGGCATAAAATAGAACGAACAAGAATGAATATTTTCTTAACAACAGTTGATATTAAACAGAGAATGTATACGTGAGGCATAACCGACCATATGAGACTCTGCACCACATTTCATTTATATTAACCAATTATGGACCTGCTAATATAAAATAGGCTTAGGGATTTTTCTTTATATAAAAATAATTTAAGATCAATGTTCTCCCGATAACAATATAAAAGACTTTAGGACATGGGTATTATTTCAGTTTCTACAGCCAAGTGTAGTCCTCGAGGCACAATTTATTTAATAGCCCATTTACACAAAAACAAAATCAAGTTCTTACGAGATTTAGAGTAAAATCTTGCTGTTTTTAACTAGATTTCCCATACAAAACAAGATCTACTTCGTGACTAGATTTTGGCAAAATCTACTCAAAATCTATTAGTACTTAGTGGTGCAATTAGTGCGGGTTCACACTGTTCAAGTTGTATCCAACAAGTCTTGAGCTTTTAGGAGAGAAGGAAAAGAGAATGCCATTTCTTTTCCTCTTTCTCCTTAAAACTTAATACTTGACGGGTAAGACTTGAACAGTGTGAACCAGCGCTTACGGTTTTTCCATAGAGTAATAAAAAAACACTTCCCTGCACAAGAAAAAAAGACCTTTTAATAAAAAAAACAAAACAAAGACAATAATGGCAGATTGTTAAAACTGCTAAGAATATTTAAAAATAGTAAAAAATGGAAGAGACAAAAAATATTCATAAACTAAATAAAGTCGATTATAAACGTAATGTAAATTTTTAAATTCCTATAAAATGCAGGAGAAGCAAAGAACTTTACATAAAGTGTAACAATAAAGTGTACTTGGCGTTTGAATTTTTTTTAATAGAGTCGCCATTTTTGATCGCAGGGATCTAAAACTTTTTATGAATATGAAGTTTAATAAAACGAACCAAAATCAATCAAAATCTCTATTTCGAATGTTGTTGCTGTTACGCCACAACAAAATTATTCTATTACATTCCAATAAAAAATGGAGCTTCCAACGAAGCAGGTTTGTAGGGTAGAATCGTAAAAGTTTCGCTTACTATATCGCTTACGGAAGACATGAATTTTATATGGCGAGTTCCTAGTTTGAAGCATTACATTTTTGATACAGAAAGCGCCTTATTCAGCGCATATAAAAATTGCTAAATGTAACGATCAGCTTTACACACGGAATTTTTGTTGTTACCGTTATTCTTGAATATGCTCCCTTACAAACCTGATTCGTAGTTAGGGAATGTCCTGGCGCTTTTAATTGTATATATATATATATATATATATTTTGTCTTTTTTTTTTTTTTGTAAATACTTTATTTCCCTCAAGCTTTAATCCATAATGCTGCTTCTACATCCACTGACCTTTTCCAGGTGTCTGCAGGATTGTTTCTTCTACGAGTCCCTTGGGGATTCTACTTTAGCACTTGCCTGGCAATAACATTTCATGACTTTCTTAGATTTAAGCCGTACCATTTCCATTACCAATCTCACATTTAACGGTTTTCTGTATCACACAAAAATAAAAACATTTTTCAACACGGTCAACTCCAACAAAAATATCTTTAACGTTAATTTGTTAAACATGTTACGGTTAAATTAACCATATTATTATCACCGGCAACCATAGTATGGTTGAATAAGTCCACGAAATATGTATCAAATCAAACATTTCGAAAAAAAGTTATTAAAACAACTTCCGAAACAGTTTATCCTTTAATTTATACTTTCAATAAGCACGAATTTTCTAAAAAAAAGTTCTAATTTTTATTTTAAACTTTTTGTACGTGTGTGTTCGAAATTAGCGAAAAGATTAAACGTAAAAAACAATTGAGTTATTAACTTACGATAACCAACAATCTTTTAAAACTACAATATTTTTTTTTAAATATATAAAATGATCTTCTTATTCTTCAATAAAACAAAAATTTCAAACATTTATCTGTTTCACCACATCATCGCAAACGTATGGTGCTGTAGGGTATAAATATTTACATCTACATTTACAAACACTGAGGTAAATAAAAATAAATCCCTCATTTGAAGAATGAAGAAAACAACCTTGAAAAAATAAAAGGAAGTCTCTTCATACACGCGTGCACTTGCAGATGGTTTTTCCAAATGCATTTCATAAAAAACGTACTGACAAAATGTTTTAATAAAATGAAAGGGAATGCATGTTTAAATGGCCACCCAAAGAAAACAAAAAGTTTTTTATAAGATACTATTGACATGATCCCATCTGTCAACACTAATAAACTATACACATTCACATTCATAAAACATAAATGATAAATGATCGATCATATGATAATCACATCACACACGATATGAAAACAAAGATTGTCACTTCTTACAAAAATATGTTGCACACAAAAGAATAATGGATGAACAAATGTAACGATTTGTGGCAGTGGGAGAGTCTAAGGTATTTAAAAAAAAATGCGGAAAAACTTGTGCTTTTTTGTATTTGAAGTTTTAAAATTCAAACACAAATTTAAATAACTAGTCTCAATTTCTTGAAGCTATAACGTTTATAAGAATCCTCAGGATTATGAGAATCAATTTCATAGTCCATTCAGTAACCGGTTCCAATTAAAGGGCTTTTCAAAAAATAATGTTTTTCCGTACTTATATTGTTATGTAGTAGTTTTTGTCGGTTAAATTATATTGTTTTAAAATAATAACGGTTAAATTTTACGGAGTATGCTGTTTAATAAAATATATCAAAAATATATGTAAAATTGATTTATTTTAATGAAATGTAAATAATCCGTTATTAAATAAATGTTTAGTTGTTTAGAATGATTTTTTTTTTTAAATAAATTGCTCCCCACAAGAGTTAACATTAACTGTTATATACGAGTACAATATAATTGACGAACAAAATTGAAATTTAAGAGAGTCACTTGACCCTGTGCTGCTCTTATCTTTAAAGCTACACGGCAATTAAAATGTTATAAGTCCCACTCTATTAAAATAAATAACGTTTTATAATGCCTTCTTCGCGTTACTTTATTGAGCAAATGTAGAATTCCTTTTTCGAATGCCTTGAAATTCTTAGTCCATTATTATTTAAATTCTAAGCTTTTCTTTGAAAAAAATGTAAATATACGAGTATGTTAATAAATATCTAAAAACAAATATGTATATAATTTATAATTTTTTCTAGAACAATCAAAATAATTTTCTAAGAATTATGGTAGAGTAAGTATAGTCATTAGAAAATTTGTTCTCAATTTTAAAATCCATGTAATGTCAAACAAAAGAAAATAATGAATAAAATCCAAACAAGCGTCAAATATAAAATAATTAAATTTTATTTTTTTAAAAAATTCTTAATAGAAAAATTTTGTGAAACCAAATTTTAAACATAAATCAATTTCAAATAGACAATATATTGAATAAAATATAATTTTATATGAAAAACGAAGTTTGCAATATCTAAAAATAGGTTGAAATTTAAATATTTGCAATTGAGTAATGTTTTGCTGTTTGACATTACATGGGTAAATAATGACAACTCTCCCTAATAAATCTACCTATTATACTATGCTACGATTAGAAAATACTTATGGGTATTTCCACAGAAAAGTCTACTTTTTATCACGTTACGCAACCAAGCTTTTTAAATTGTTTTTCAAAGAATGATTTATATATTATTTGATTTGTTTGTATTTTAGTGAAAAGCGCAATTTAGTGAAAGAGAGGATAAATACAAGATTAATTACTTAGTGACGTAACTTGTCACTTTTGTGGAAGTGCCCCTATTTAACTACATTTACATTATTACAAAAATACAATAATTTCGAAAATATTTCGTAAAATACACAAATTTTTACTCTTTTTTTATAAAAATTGATTTTGCACTATACTAAAGTATTTTGTTATCTACGACTATCGAATTCGATATTTTTAAGACGCTTTATAATAAAATTCAACATTTTAACCGTTGCTCAACGGCTTACAATACTGTTGTTTTTTAAGAATTGCATCATATGCTTTTTAAATGATATTAAGAAAATAGCGGCGCTTTTCCATTGTAATTTTCATAGATTACGCAGTTCAGTTTTGTCTCGGTTTTTTAAGAGATGATAACAAAAAGATAAGCGCGGAAAAAATATATTAAATAGGGTTCCTAGAATTATGCAAAGAATCGCCTTAATTATGGTGTATTAGCAGCAATATACTCATGAAAGTTGAAATGTTAATAATAAAAAAATATTTGTTTCTTTTTTATTTTAGCATGTTCTTATATATTAAAAATAAAATATTGCACAGTTTACTTTTATAGTATGTGTCACAAGTTTCGTTTACCGGCAGTATATAATCCGGCATTATATAATCCCAATCAATTTTTTTTTAGATTTCATATGGCGAAAAAATAAAATTTTTTTGTATTCTTTACTTTTTTTTAATTTTTTGTATTGTAGAATTAACTGCCGGTCCATCGATTTCCAACGAAAACTTCGTTCGCATATCTTACCTTAAAAACTAAATTTTAAAATTGGTTTTTGTTTTAAATAAAAGTTAAGCGAATGAATGTTTCGTTCGAAATCGATGGACAGGCAGTCAATTTGAAAATAAAAGAAACAATAAAAAGTTATAATGGAATTACATATTATATGTTTGTAACTATGTAATAATGTATTGAAAGTTGGTAATAATTTCAGCTTAATACGTTCGATATATCGATATTTTTAATTAATAAATATCGATACTTTTAAAAAATATCGATACGATAGATATCGATATATTTTTTCAATTTGCCCATCCCTACTTCGTGGTGCGAAATCAGAAAATATTTAAGTTATTATTAACCATAATATGTTCGGAAGCAACCATAATATGGTTGTGACTTATTGTGGGACTAATTTAACCATAATATTTTTATCGGTGATAATAATATGGTTAAATTAAACATATTATGTCCAAAATTTCTTTTAAAATAGTTTTGTTGGAGGTGACCATACCCAGTAAAAAAAATTTTTCAAAAATTATTTTCGGGAATGAAATATTTTATTAATTAATTCATTTATTAATGATGTGCTAATAATCCCAATTTTTTAATGAAAACACTGAAATTAATTGTTGTGGGAAAGCTAGTTTCTATGCGCATTTCGCTGGTTGCTTAGGCCAGCTCGTCAGGAAACTTTTTCCAAATACTTTAGAAAAGCTAAAAATATTATACAAGTAAGACCATAAAGTGAATAAGAATTTTAAAACACTCAGGTCTTAAATGTAACAATATCAAAGCTTCAGCAAAGACACAACAATAAACCGTCAATTTTTTCTTTCTTACATTCCCCTACAATTGGCTGGTTTTTTTTCAACACGAATTGTAGTTGTAAGAGGATAGAAAATAAATTTCAGTGTTTTCATTCAAAAATTTGGATTATTAGCACATTATTAATAAATGTATTAATTAATAAAAAAAATTTATGTTTTTGGAAGCACTTAAGAGCATAATCAAGCTCTTTAATCAGAGAGCTTTTATACAGCAGTTAATGATAGCGAATAAAATATATAAAAAAAGCTGCTATTTTAGTGCTGACAGCGAAAAAAAATAAAAATATATTATGGTTTACGAAAATGCTTGAAAAAATGCATTTAAAGCAGTAAAATCAAAACATTAATGAATATGTTAATATAGCTAGCCCTTAAAAAAGCTCTTTAGGAGTGCTTTATTTGCATGTTTTATTATATTAAAAGAAGCTGTTATTGTCAGCAGAAAATAGTCATCCAAGCCGGGAACACTCCATACAAAAATCAGGCATCCAATCAGCAGGTTTGAAGCGATTTGAGGTATGCATTCATACATAAAACCTGCTAATTTTGGAGCACATTTTTTACTGGGTATTGCAACATGTTTTATCTCTGGTTGTAATATATACATAAGCATTATTTGAGATTTATTCCAGCTTAAGGGGTTTTTTTTTTGAAAGTAGTTTATCCAATGTTCCTTAGGCGTCTTCAAAATAAAAATATTTTTATTTTCTAAATCCTTTTTTTTCTTTTAAGCCTTCAAATGTAAACAATTTAACACTCTATGAAAGTTTATAAAATGTGTTTTCTTTGTTATGGCAAAAATATTAAATAAAACTTAGATTTAAGAGTTAGAAATGTAGTGTATGTGTCTACTATCTACACAATACATCTATCTCTATGTGTGATATGGTGGGAAAAACACCATGTTTGCGTTTGCCTAAGAGTGAATGCGTTAGTGAGTATGTTGACAAACAATGTCATGTGTGTGATTATGTGACGCTTATAAGTAAAGTGCAACCCACTAACAGACACGATCACTTCACAGTTTAACACATCATATAACACCCTTGATACCCGTCTCTTCCGATCTATTTTTAAATCATCACCAACATCATCTGACGCTGTTCGAAGCAGAGTTTACATCAACATTTTATTGTTTTTTTTTTTTTTTTTCTTTCTTCATGGTAAAATGCTTTAAATATAATTGATTTTTGTCGTGCTGCTTGTTGTTATTTGATCATTTATCATCCATTGATGTTACATTATTATTATTTCTTTTTTTAATTTTTTGTTTATTTTAAACGGTTTATATTTTTATCGAAACGACTAAAAAGAAAAAATTAAAATCTATAACTTAATTTTACTTTTGTTTTTCTTTTTATTCTGAAAAATTGTTAATAAACAGTGGCGACACACGTCGTTGACATTAAATTGCCCAAATCACCTGAATTAACAAGTGACTAAAACGTGCCCTTTAGCGGTAATTAAACAATAGAATGGCAGCCACAAAATCATTTTATACGATTTATGTGATTGTTGACACTGATTGTTTAGAAATGTTATGAGTCGTATTTTGTCGTCTACATATTTAATAGAATGGAGGATGTAGACACAGCAAGCAGAAAGTTTAGGGCGAAAGTCGTAAAAATGCGGCTCTTGTATAGAGTAAAAATTGTACAGTTGCCGTATTAGGAAAAGGGTTATTTGAAAATACAATCTGAAACCATTGATTTGAAAGTATTTTTTTTTAACCACACTTTTATTACAGTTTTTATTTTGCTATATAATTTAGCCACAGTTTTTATTTTTCTCGTGAGGCCAATATCGGTTTCAATCTTAAAGGTCACTGTGCCAAATCTTTAATATGTATTGAAACCAGTGTTCGAAAATAAACAGTACATTATTTAACGTTCGGCTCACACACCCAGAAACGATATCTATTTTTTTAGTGATTGTGTAGACATACACAACCCTTAATACCGTTCGTAACTATTTTCAAGAAAGAACCGAACATTATATAATGTTCGGTTCTTCGTTAAAAAACAGAACAATTGTAGTGATACTGTAGAAGAACATTATATTTTAATGTTCTATAATGTTTTTTTCGTGTGTGTATTTTGTTTTTGTAAAAAATGTTTGTTTTTTTTTTACCAGCCAAAAGCGACGAACATTAATGAGCCGAACCGAACACATTGAAGTTCGTGGATTTTCAAAAAAAACCGAACGGAATAAAATGTTTTCATCTTTTGTTGAGTTTGATAAAAACAGTATTTTTTTTGTGTTCGATAGATGACTACCAGGGAAACGTTATTTTTTTTAATGATTTTCTACACAAACACTATTAGCGTTTGTGTTTTCCACAAATCTACCGAACCGAACATTAAAGAACGATATTTAGTGTTTATTTTCGAACACTGATTGAAACTTGCTGCTACGGCCTTTTTAAATTGGCGTAGAGTTTAAAATGGAGCAGAGTTTGTCGTCTATATTTATTTTTTTTTTTTTGAAACATGAACGATAAAGGTTTTGACTGTAACGTTATCAGTCTAATATTTTACGATTCATGTATGTGGAACATAGTGTTACGGGATGTCCCGGAAAAAATACGGGAACTTCCGGGAATTTTTGAGTTTAGTTATGATAGTTGCATAAAAGACTTTTTGGATTAGATTCTGAAAATGTAGCAAGTACTGCAGATTTATGTAAGAGATGATAACAAAGGTGAAACTTTAACATTCGAGGAAATTTTAAATGCATCAATTGGCAAAGAAAAAGCTGATTTGATGCAAAGAAAATCATTTTTTTTTTTTAAAAGGAATTACAAGTGTATTATTATTCTGTAAATGCTTGTACTAAAATTCTATTTTCAAAGAAATATTTTGTAAATTGTTAAAATAATTTAACTTTCTTGGTTTTATTTTAATGCTGTTGACCTTGCATTTACATAATATATATATATGAATGCATTATTACCATATAAAGAATTAAATTTTATAAATGTTTTTTTTTTTAATTTAAGTTAAATGCATTTCGAAATAGATCTCGTGATGGTTAATTTTTTTTGATCAAATAAATATTAAAAAAAAATACTAATTTGCATTGTGTTATGTTGGGTGGGTATTCCCGCTTTCCCTGGAACTGTAAAAGTGCTGGAAAAGAAAAACTCTAGTTGTACATCATACAGTGTTTAAGATGTAAAGATGTGTCAAGTCAAAATTTTATAAAAACCCTTGTTTTATTTTAGCTTTTTCATGGCCACTGTACGAAAAATAATTTCCGCAAAAAAAAAAGAACCTTTTATTATTACTAAAAGCTGTAAACCTTTTTAATATGCTTTTCTCGCTTATTGCTCCACTGTCTTCGAGAATTACTCGACAATCTCAAATGCAGACTTTTTTAAGTCTGCAATAACATTTTTTTTTCGGTTGTGGTATTTTTATTGGAGCTGTGGTTAAATATAGACTAATTAAGAAAAATTTGTAAGATAATTAAGGTTGAAATAATATATTTTTGGACTAAATTTAACCCAAATACCAAATAAAGAGTTTATAAGCACCAATACGCCATTTTGGAAAAAAGTTGGTATTGAGGTTAGAAGAAACGTATGTACCTGTACTTTGCGCACGAACTTTACATTGACAAAGAATCAGCCAGAAGAATGGAGGGACAACATAGAGAATGGCATTAGAAAGTTTTTCTCAATCGATCGGTATACTAATGGATGGGGTAGACCCAATATTTTTTTGTTTTACACACATCTGCACATATAATATGCATAATGCGCTTTAACGCTCTTTCAGAAATATCAAACATTTTTCATTTTTATAATGCAAATATAATTAATAAATGTATGCCGAATATTATTTAGATATCCTTATATATATGAGTTTTTAAGATGGAGATTGATATGGGACATATGGTTAATTTTGGACCTACGAGGAAGAAATGTTGTCATGACATAGTAGCTATCGTAAAATTTACTATCGCAGATTTGTATGATAATACCAACATTTAAAAGGAAATTATTGCATTAGAAGATATCGTCAGGACTGGTATTTGTATGGGAGCTATTGTCAAATATGAAAGGATGGTTTTGATTGCAGTAAAATAAGTTTGGGTCAAATTGTATCTTAATACCAGCATAATAAGATAGTTTATGGGCCCAAAGACCATATTTCGGAAAAAAGATTGTATGGGGGCTATGTGAAATTATGGACCGATTCGTCCTGTTATCAATAGTGCCAATTATAAACTATGTACCAAATTAAATCAAATTATATCCAAAAATTGCGACCTGTACTTTGCGCACAAGGTTTACATTGACAGCAAGCCAGCCAGCCAGACGGACGGACATCAGTAGATCGACTTAGAAAGTGATTAATCGGTATGGTGTTTCAAATATCAGCTCAAATGCATAATACGCTCTCCACTATACCGGTGTGGGTGTAATTAGTAAAAATTTAAAATATATTATGATGTGTCCTCAGTTTTACGGTCTACTGTATGTTTGGGTGTATGTATTTATGTACTATGTTAAATTGTAATGTTACATTCACAACCGAAAAACTACAAAAATATCACTGTTGCATTTCACGTTTCTAAAAAAAAATCAATAAATAATAATTCAAACATACACAATCATTTCTTTTGTCTTATATTGAAAACATCTTGATGTTTCTTTAGAAATATGTACCTACATACATAAATACCTTCTTATGTACTTCCCAAGCCGCCTTCCATGATTTGGGTGATAAAATAGACGACAAATAGAATGTGGGAAATTTGTTTAATTTTGTGTAAATGGGAAAACAAAATGGGGTTAAATCTTGTAACCAAAATACATCCCAGCTATTTATCTTTACAAGGAATAGGTAGTCATTCATTCCTTCACTCATTCATAATTATTGTATGTAAAACACGAGTCTACCTGATTATTATGATGACTTTACTTTAATACCCATTATAAAGGCAATAACAACAACGACTACAACAATAATAACACGATTTATAAACATTTTACAGCCACAATAACAAAAACAACAACTTCCACAGCATGATGAGAATCTGAAAAAACAGAATTTTTATGATCGACGTGTCGCATAACTTCACAAACGTACGACAACACAGCAACAAATATCATGATGAGCACAAGAACGAAAATGATATGATGATGTTGACAATGTTGTTGTTGCTGGTGTTGTTGTTTGGTGATGACTTTTTACGGAGTATAGTTTAATGGGCAACCATTAATGTTTATATTTACAGCAATTTGTAGACCGTGTTCGGATTAATTTTTTCTCCTGGTGTTATTTTGTTATTGGTGTTAAAAATATATTTTATATGTATGAATATTTGAATGAATGTATGTGTATCTTAAGGTTTGTATGATACAAGAGTAACAAGAACTATTTTAAATAATTGTTTCATTTAATAAAGTATCTACGTATGTTGTATAATATACATACTAAATAAGTATTCTTCACTTCGAGTCGTGTAATACAAAAACTGATTATATTTTTCATCATTTTCAATGTCAGTTTAGTCGAAACAAATTTCTTTAAATGTTGTATTTGTTGCTATTTAAATTGCAATTTATTATATAAATAATATGTACTTTAAATTTACGATATAAAAATAAAAAACCAACTTATTAAATGAGTTTTATTATGGCTGAAAACACATTATTTTATGATTCACATACATACATGGATATGTAGATATTAGATACTATTAAATGTTATCTCGTACTTCTACGATATTAATATTATAAAATTTTAGAAAATACTTAACGAGTTAATAACACTAAAAACAAAATGGCCACAACCTAATTCTTTCAATACAATGTAGGTACAGAGCGGTCTCGATTACTGCAACCCTCGATTACACTATGCAACAACTCATATATTTTCAGCAACTTGGCTAACATTTGTGACTCTTTCAACGCATATTTTGAATTTTAGCGTCTGGTTATTTGCTTTCTTTTTTTCTTTGTTAAGTCCCAATTTCCACAATGCAAGTCTTATTGATCAGCTTGCTACTTTGTAGGCGAGAGTGACGAGGGGAAAAGAAACGAGTACTCAGCTTGCTGTACTCGCCATATACGTTTTGTTTTCTCATTCGCAATGTAAAAAACGCACACATACGTGTGTACTGCATACATAAAACAGTAATATTTTAGCAATAAGATAAGCAATGTGAAAACGCCGAGGCTGATTCAAAGAAGAAAATGTGATAAGTTTATCAATAAGACTTGCATTGTGGAAATTGGGACTAACTATTTATGTGACTCGGCCAATGTAGCAATTGTTTCAACTGCATTGGTGTTTATAAGTTGCAGTCATCGAGGGGCGCACACAAGAAATACAGTGAAATATCTTTATAACAAATTTCGGATATAAGCAACTATATCGCTAAAGAATACTTTACACTATCCCACAAGTCTTGCGTATGTATATTGAGGAAAATACAACAATGATAAATTGTTATTGTTTTTTGAAAATGTTGTAAACAATAATTAGATCAACGAAGCATTTTCTACAAAATTCTTAAGACTTGAACTTTAGTACAAAACTGCCTTTACGAACACTTGTCTCCACACTTATTGATTTAATTTAAAAGTTTAATATAATACACTGTTTGCAGCGAACTCTCCCAAGCACCATAGATGGGGGAAGTGCACTAATTTTGTAGTTTCAACTCACAGTTAGTGATAGTGCAAAATTGTTGAAAATTAGCAGCCTCTGTAAACATGACATTAAAAGTATTGCACTCAAAATAAAATACTCGTAGTTTGATTTAAGAAAAAGCAATAATCAGTTTATTGCAACTTTTTTGTTCTTCACTCATTTGAGTGCAACTTAAAATTTTGCACTAAATTTACAAACAAAACACTGGTTTTTTCATGATTTAAGCCATGAGATATTCCGTTATTGACAAAATTTATGTTGTCTAATTTCCTTTGCTTATGCATATCATAACAAGAATCAAAAAATTATGCGCATACAAAATTACATTTTTTAAATTTTAGTGAGAGTCTGTTGATATGCAGCTTTTTTGATTGCAAGTACAAATTTTGGACTATTTGAATTGAGTGCAGATCTTAGCATTCAATCAGCGTTAGTGATAGTGAAAACATTTACAATATATACCACTTAATTTTTTTAGTGCAAGTGAAAAAAATTCCAGTCATCACTAAAGCTGATAAAAAAATAGTGCAAACTAATTTAATAATAGTGTACTACCCCCAACTATGCCAAACACACACGTTTTTAAAATATAACGTTTATTGGCACCTAAAATTTCGTATATTTCTTAATTCAGTTTTTTAAGCAAAACAGGGGACGACTGCGGAATGAGAGATTATAAGCTTTAAACCCGGACACACCTTCATTTTGGTGTTCTAAAAGTTGTCTCAATGAAAGTGTCGGTCCTCCGAATTCTTTATAACTGTGTTCTACTGTATGATTATTGAGTATTATCCGAGTAATCTGTTCTGGGCTGGATTTGCGACTTTTCTTTGCAAAAACTTCGCGGGAATTAAAACGATCCATAATGGGTTCCCCCAGAGAATTTGTCTATGGGTCAATAAGACAGTATTAGAGCAGATGTTTTTTAATTAATTATACATATGTTATTTACGTGTGTTGTGGTAAGCTTAAAAGTTAATTTTTATAACAGTGATATAAAACACAATATTTTCTACCTTGTGACGCCTCTGTGTAGTAACATTGCCTTCTCATCATTCATCATGTGTATGTTTTCTAAGAAACGATATATTTAATTGATATACCATAAATTCCCGAGAAAATATTTTTATTTAAGAAGTTTCTTTCTTCTCAGATTTTTTACTACACATGCATATCGATGCCTTACTTTCTCAACCTCGTATCTTAAAAAAATACGATTTGAACTTTTTCATATAAAACGATTGTTTTTTTGTGTTCTATTACTGCAAAAACTTATTATTTCAATAATTTATAATTATTTACAGAATTGAGACAAAGTATTGAAATAACAAGTTGTTGCAGTAATAGAACACAAAAAAACAATCGTTTTATATGAAAAAGTTCAAACCGTATTTTTTTAAGATACGAGGTTGAGAAAGTAAGGCATCGATATACTATATACATATGGGGGATTTCATTTAAAGTGACTCCGATTTCATCCGATTTGGATGAAATTTGCGCCAAGGTTAGTCCTATTGGAAAGTAGCTTAGACACAAATTTTCAACAAGATCGGTCAAAAAGTTTCTAAGTTAGAAGAAGTGAAATTTTGACATTTTGACCAATCAGGTATTCCTTCTCATCCATATAACTTATTACCTATTGGTGTTAACAAAATGTGTCCCAAACAAATTAGATATCTGTTTCTTCAAAATTAAAAAAAAAAAATTTTGGTTTTTTTTAATTTGTACTGGTTTGTGGGTTGGACACCAATGCTGATTAATCTTCTTCTAAATAGTGCCAAGGGGGGATGGCCGCCTAGAGGTAAACGGTGGGCTATATAGAGGAAGATAAGTATTATAATTACTCATCTGGATCAATTGCAATAAAAGATGGGTTAAGGGAGAGAAAGAGAAAGTGAAAACCGAATTTTAATAGTTTTTTCCAATTATGGTTGGGCTTATTACAATTCAAATTTCACTTACAATAATACATACGTATTGGGTATACAATTCTAAATTTCCTAAAAACCCGTAGATTTAAAGTGAGCTGTCCGTACTGCCGGGTAGTGGTTGTGTTGATCGCTTCGCTGTTGGGAGAAGATAAAAAAAACACACTGGTTGTAAAACCTAAGGTAAGTTACACCAGCTTGAAGTTAACGAAAGTTCGCTACAAATGACAACTGGAAATTTTGCGACGAGTATTTATCTTGCAGTGCGGGCAACTTACAATAAATCTACGATATTACTCGTGGTGAGTAAAGTTTATAAAAAGATTTAAATATTAACGGATCCTTAGGGCCTTTGGATAATTCAGACTGTAATTAATGTGTACAATTTACAAAGTGTATAATAATAAAAATTTCAAACTTTTAATTTAAATGTACAAATGCAATTTGTACAAATTTTTTAAATGTTTTTTTTAAATTTAAAACTTTTTTTTATTTATTTTTAAATGTGTACTTTTTTGGTCAAAAGAAAGCTTATTTCTTTTCCTTTTAGGTAGTTTTGGTCGTTAAGTGGGATAACTTCTACCTCAAGACGAGGGTTTTGCCATTTTTTGCTTATACACTATTTTCATTTTTTCTATTTGTGTGTCAGTGTTTCTAAAGCCTTAAATATAAAACTTATACTGAGCAACTGGACAAATTAACCTTTCCGATGGCATGTAACATACTGAACTGAAATTGCATACCCTCGATCAAGATATACCCATAATATGTTAACCTCAGGAATAAAATCACTTTTTCCTATAGAAATATTGAAAAAATACATTTGTTTATTTATTTATAATAATAATAAAATAAATATATGTATACTAAGGGTTTTCATAATATCTCATAGAATTCTCGCAAAATGTGCAAACTGTGCATTTTTACGCCCTCGCAAATGAACTGTATGAGAATTTATTTACTCGAACTTCCTAAATTTGCCCAACAATTGTGCAAACCGATTTTTATATTGATTGCTATCGTTTTCAGTGAAAACTTTCAGTGTTAATAAATCACAAACAATAAAATCTTGCAATAATATGAGCAAATTATTCTTTTCGCCTTCTTTAAGCATTTTTTAAAACAAATGTCACATTACAATTACAATTGTCAACTTTTATTTTTATATTTTTAGTTTTTGTATTGACGTTTCTTTCAGACTGACATTAATTATTTAAAATTATACAAAAATTAAAAAGGCCATCGATTGTTACCGCAGCATCGAATCTGCTCTTCAGTGTTTTCAATGGTTCCCCATGATCCTCTTTGCTAATTAAAACTATTTAAGTTTTAAGTAGAATTATTGTAATTCCTTGACTAATGGAATAAAGCAGTCGCATCTAAGGTGCGTTCTTGATGAGCACAGGTTTGCTCCAATACCATCACATGTTTCTTTACCATGAGCAGCAGAATGAAAATGCCACTCTATAATTTGCGAAGCTACTTTTGTTTTAAAATTTTAACGAATCCTACTACTTGCTGAGAAATGTCATCGATTTGTTTGTTAATGTTTTTGCATTTTTTATTGTTAATTCAATTTCTGTCATATAATGTTTAAGAAGGTGCAGTGTTGTAAAGCCAAATGGCCTTATTTAACATCATATTTCCATATAAGAAGTGAAATAAAGCCATTATGGTATTATTGCTCATTTAAAATTTTTGGTATAATGTAAATCTTATTTTTTTTCTTTTTTTTTGGCATTTGAAACTTTTGTTTAATGTAAGTTTTAAATTTTTTTATGAATTAGTATTGTGGTCATTTTATTGAACTGTTAATGGTTTTAATCCAAATTTAAATATTTTTATTCATTGAATTTAATTTTCATTAAATTATTTTTATGAAGACAGGAATTTTACAACATGAAATTAATTAAAATTTTTTTATTGATAATTTTTCATTCTTGACTGCGCTGAGATTTGAACCCAGGCGTTCACGGACAGGTTGCCCAGACTAGTTTCGATTGTAACCACACAATCTCTTCAGTGGGACTAGTCTGGGCAACCTGTCCGTGAACGCCTGGGTTCAAATCTCAGCGCAGTCAAGAATGAAAAATTATCAATAAAAATTTTAATTGATTTCATGTTGTAAAATTCATGTATTCATAACAATAATTTAATGAAAATTAAATTCAATGAACTTAAGCCTAAATAAAAATATCTAAATTTGGATTTGTTTATGAATATTAGAATCAAACCATAGAATTCCAAATTTTTAAATTCTTAATTTTAAAATCCCAATATCAGATCCCGAATTAATAACCTTTAAATAGCGAAGCTGGTGTGCCGTAGAGGAGAAAATTCTCTCAGACGGCCAAAGGCCGGCCATGCAGGGAAGCTTTAGTTAGCGAAGCCGGTGCTTGTCATGCCATAGAGGAGAAATCGGTGCATGGTATAACTAGCACCGGCTTCGATAACTAAAGGATGTTCTCCTCTATGGGATAACAATGACCGGCTTCGCTAACTAAGGCTTCCCTGCAAAGATAGTCTTCGGCCGGGCGCAAGGACTTTCTCCTCTATGCTGAAACAAGCAACGGCTTCACTCACTACAGCGTCCAGCTAAGCTGGTCTTAGTGCCCCCACCCCCTTTTCCACCTACTGTACAATATTTTTTAGACACTTGGCAATAGCAACTCATTCTTGTTGTAATATGTAACTATAATATGATTGCTTAACGATTATGGCGTTACTGCACTGGGTGTTTGTAATAAGGGCATATAGTTTAATTTCTCACTGAATTAAGAACAAAGGCCATATTGCTTAAAAACCTATGGCTTTATTACACTGCACCGTTTAAGAATGCATATTATGATCATTTTTGTTGGAAAAGCATATTTTGCATATTTTTTCGTTTTATTCAAATAATTGTTGCAGTGCCGTAATCTTTTTATGTTAAAAGCAGCATTTCCCATGTGCAAGCCAGAGTTCATTTTGCAAGATGTTTTTGTGTTTGACAAAAATCTTTAAATCAGTATCTTTATTTTTTAAGTGTTGAATACACAATCTACAACCAACTGATTCAAGAAAGAAAAAATGCATACCATTAAAGTTCTCGAAAACAGGTTGAATTTCTGCAGCACTTTTTTCTAATAAGAATGCGATGCGATAAAAAATATTTTATTTTATACAATTCGCTGTAAACAGTTTTTATCTGTAGTACAGCCAATAAAAATTAAGTTTATTATTAAAAATTTGTTAAAGTAACTTTAATTATTTTCAAATGTATGTCAAAATTATTTTAAAAAAAATATAGAAAATAACACTGTTTAATGATGTTTTAATGCTAATCCTGCAAAGCACTCACTTGCCTGCAGGAAACCAGAGTCTCTTATTAATTAAAAATACATATTTTGAATTTTTATAACAATATTGAAACCCATTTGTTTTCAAAAATGTTTGAAATATTAGAACTAAATATTTGAATCTTGTTTAATTTTAATATTTACATAATACAAATGTAACATAAAATAATAATTTTTACAATATAAGTTGGGCAGTTACATATGTATATAATATTCTCCTATTTGTGGAGAGCAGAAATAAAATAAGTGAAATATTAATAACACTGTGCTAGTTGAAAAAACAGACAAGCCGGGAACCTGGTGCTTTAACCTTATTCGGGTAAGCTTTCAATATTTCGAAAATTGAGAAGGTTGCACATTGAATAAAATAAATATAAAAAATAAATAAGAGTGTAGATAAAGGGCAAGTTTATTTGGTGAAAATGTTAAGAACAAAAACTAATGAAGGTCGGTCATACATTTTATTCCCCTAAGGCGACTCCTTGGCAGTTATGGGGCTTTTTCTTCAATATATTTCTAGTCTGAATTTAAAATTTTGTATGACTAACCTCACTTTATTTTCCATCTCCATCATTTATTTCTAACATATCTAGCCGTTATCTCCATTCCTCAAGGGGGCTCCCATACATAATGTTCAATACAGACTAGAAATATATTGAAGAAAAAGTACCATGAATGCCCAGGAGTCGACCTATATTAGTTTTTTGTCCTTAGCATTCTCCCAAAACATAATTGCACTCACCTCATTAGGAGGGCTCCCATACAAAAATAGCGTTTTATGAACTTCTTAAATTTAATTAAAATTGTTCGTCATTTGTGAATAAAATCAAAAGTTCAAAACATATTATAACCATTTATGGCTTGTTTTTTTGAAGCTTAGTTTTTTAGATGTCAAGAAAAATTAGAAGCATAGCTACATTATCAATTTTTTATGTTTTTTATAAACAAAAATTTTTATGTTTTTTTTATAAACAAAAATTATTTTTTTTGCCAAAAAAAAATGTTGTCCAAATCCTTAGCATTAATTTACGTGAGTTTGATTTGCATGTACTTTGTTCGGTCCAACAGACCGCATAAATCGAGGCTTACCTGCGCTAAAAGCGCTGACAATACAAAAATGATAAAGCAGTTTGTTGTTACGTTTCTTACTTTTATAAGAACGTGCTGCATTCTTTACTTTTAATAAAGCATAAATACTATTAAGCGTTATTTAAGCGAACTATTTCATGTTTATATCTTTTGTTGCCGGAGTACTATACAGAGATATCACAAGACGGAAAGTATTACGTTTTTTATGTCTCGTCGAAAGCTGCCCTTTTTGCATTTCTCTTGCACCGTCTTTTAAGCCGCAATATAATGAACACAAATTTATTTAGTTGAGAGGCAAAACTGTTGTAAAAATTAACTTTTAAGTTTCCACAAAATGAGTAAATAATATTTAAGTAAGTAAACAACATTATAAAACAAAACAATATTGATAAATACATTTTTTTGCACGAAAGCTGCCTTCGTAACTGATTTGGGCCTTTTCCACACGTCACTTTTTACAGGTCTGTATAGTATTCTGTGCTTTTGTTGTTACAACTCAAAACTATAGTTCTTATACATAAAGCTTTATGCAACGATTACGATCTTTACTATTCAATGTTCAAATTAATACTCACTTACAGCGGCCACTCTAGATTAAGGAGAAGAGATACAGCAGGACTCATCAGACAAGAAGAGCGCTAAACATCTACATATGTGAACAGAAACCGTGAAGAGAAACATTTTCGTCTAGCATTGGCAGGACAAAAATAAAGTATAAGTATAAGATTTGATTAATTATTGTTAGTTCATATTTAATATATGAAGATTCAATAAATAAATAATGAGAAAGAAAAAAAAAAAAAAACTTATAGCACCGTTATTGCACCACTTTTATAAATTCTAGCAATTTCTTGAACTTATGCTTAAATTCTACTACCCAATTTTTACTGCGTGTCGAAAATTATGATATTAATAACGTTATTTATTTACACAGTATATAATATCATTTACTATATTTAATTTATAACTAAAACTACAAATAATTCTTAACTAAAGAGTACACATTTCCAATATTATTGTTCATTAATTGATATTGTGCAATAATATTGCTTGTGTGTATATCGTATTTGAAGGTTGTAAAATATATTGGATAAAATCAAAAGTCTTTTGATTTATATTGCGCATTGAAACATTGAGTAATCTGTTGACAACATTGTTCAATATTACAATAATATTAGCAATAAAGTACTCAATTATATTGAGTAGTCGATGGCTACCTTAAATTCAATTCCGTAACAAAATGTATGATCGTATGCACAATTTTCAACATACAACAGTGTGTATTCACTATTTATTATTTATATACAAAAAAAAAACAATCAAAATTGCTTACAAAGATAACACCAACATATTCTTAAACTATAAAAATTTCTAAATAGTTGTTGTGGCAAGGAATGAAAGGACAACCCATTGTTTTATGATGCTTTAAAAAATATCAGCCTCAAGAGCAGCCAACGGCAAACAAAAGTTATAAAAAAGTCATAAAATTTAAAATTACTCCCAAAATTTTTTACTTGCCTGCATACACCATAAAATCTATGTGCTAGCTAAACACATACATACATATGTATGCACTATAAGAAAGTTTGGTTATTGGCTTACTGATTACAATTTCAAAATCCTTTCCTATTATTGTATTTTTGTTTTAAACAACTAGGCAATAATTGCAGGCAGTATTAGATGTGTTGCTTTGACTGTATTTTTTATTTGTCAGTCTTCAATGTATTGTATGCATTAGCTAACAAATAAATACAATATATGCAAATAACAGTATCACCAATAAGTATTCGTAAATGTTTTTTGACAAGAAACTGGATCAGATTGGGATACTCAATCTGAAAGATCTGAAAAGAAAATAATTGCAAGAAGTATTTGTTGTGTTGATATGACTGTATTTTTTATTTGTCAGTCTTGAATGTATTGTATGCATTAGCTAACAAATAAATACAATATATACAAATAACAGTATCACCAATAAGTATTCAAACATTTTTTTGACAAGAAACTGCTATAGAGCTACTATCGCTGCGGCATTTTGATACAATTTTTAAAAAATTTAATTTTGCATTAGACTGGGTTGTGATCAACTTGAGGTCTATTAAAATTTAAATAATTTGTTTTTCAATTTGTATATTAGGCATGATATAATAATACTTATGCCGATTTCAGTGGGAGAAATTTTCAAGTTCTGTTGTAAATATGTTGATGAAAAACATACAAAATATGTTGCATATTTTACCCTCACTTTTACTTATGGTGTTCATACTGTCATGTTTTACAACTTTGATACTTCCTATTTTGTTTGTACAACCAAGACTTTCTTTTATTTGTCATAACACATACCACTTATGATTTTGTGAAAAGGATGTTTAAAAACAAAATATAAAAATGTTTACATATTAAAATGAAAAAATTCTATGTATATTAATATCGTTGCAGTTTTTTTCAAGCCATTGGCATCACGGTTTTATAAACCATGTCATCAGTGCGATGACAAACTGTCATTAAATTGAGCCATTGTCATTGACCTTAAGTCAAATTAAGAGAATATCATTATTTACTTACCCGTTACACATGTTTTTTCACTTTTGTTGTATTCCACCCTTTGTTAACAGATGAACTCTCAATTATAAGACACCAGCAGTATGCCTGATACGGGTTTCATAATAATTCTGCTTTAAAAATTTTATGTATTTAAATAAACATTTAAAAAAATAAAATATGCGAATTTTTGCTTCTAATTTTACTTTTTAAACATGAAAATAATTTTAATAATATATTATCTCATACTGATGACAGTATGTCATCGCACTAATGACAGTATGTTATCGCACTGATGACAGTTTGTCATTGCACTGATGACGGTTTGTCATCGAACTGATGACAGTTTATCATCGCACTTATGCCAGTTTGTCATCGCACTGACAACATGATATATTATGTCATCGCACTCATGGCAGTTTGCCATCGCACTGATGAGAGTTTGTCGCCTTTTCTATCAGTGTACACAAAATTAGTTTTAATTCGTTCACAAATAAGGCCAAAAATAATTATAGTTCTCACTCTGTTTCATTTCAATTTCTAATGAGAATTTTATATTAAAACATATGAATGTATCAGTGTTGCCAATTCATGTGTAATTACACATATTGCACAGAAAAACTTATGAAATTTCTCCAATCGCCAAATTTATTCCAAATTCATAATATCAAGCAAATAAGTTGTTGAATTTGCGCCTATTACCAAAATTATTACTATTAATTTACTAAAAATTACTAAAAATTTTAAAATTTTGAAAAAATATTTTCAATAAATGATAGTTTTAATTTTAATTAAAAAAGTGATCCAAAAACTTTGCCATTTCAAACAATGTGTTAATTTATTTAAATAAATATTGACAATTCCCAACAACAATTCTACATGTTTAAATTATTTTATTTTAAACGAAAAAAGTCAATTAAGATTTTTTGTTATTTAATAAAAATTTTAATTGAAAATTTATTTTAAAACAACTAAAATGTTAATTAAATCAAAATTAAAGTTTTAATTTTCTTTCAACTAAAAAATAATTTATTCAATTATGTATCGCATTAATTAAATTTAATTATTTTTTAAACTATTTTTTTAATTGATAAAACACTTTTTTCTGTGTGTGTGTAATTCTTATTTGTATGTTTAGCCCATGTGTAATTTGTAACATGTGTAATCTATGTGTAATCTGACTTTGAGTTCTATTTTTTTTATTAATTTTTAACATTAAAGATTTTCTTTTCGAACATTGAGTTTCTGTAATTTTTTCAGTTTTCATCACTGTCAAATTGTTTGTTACACCCTGACTTGTTCCACTTTCCATCTTCACGAGCAATACTCTACTATCAAATTGTATTACTAAGTCTGGGTTTACACTATGAAAGTTTTTTTTTCAGAAAGTCTGTGTTTATGTTTAACAAAAACTGTCAAATTTGCGCTATTTAATAAAAAAAAATTTAGAATTTAAGATGTAAGTTCTAGTGTTTTAAATAAAATGTAATGTAATTAAATAAAAATTAAATGTGAGCAATAAATGTGCCATATGTTTTTTTACATTGCGTAACTTATTAAATAGTGTGGGACAAGACGACAATAATAATAAATTTAAAGAGTCAACATTTTTATTCAACAGAACCACTCACAGCGAATTTTTAAAATGTATGTTGCTTAGGCTTGATCAAAAACATTTTTGTGCTGTTCTTCCACCTACGTTACTGCTTAAATTCGGAAATAAATACTGCGCGTCGATACGTGCTGTTATACGTGTTCGTCCAGCTCTTTCTTACTTAAGAAGTCGGTACGCTTTGTAAGCCCAACGATTTAATTGAATATAAGGAATATCAATATGGTTATGCAAAGCAAATTCATTCTAGCAAAGCTATTTTTCGAATTGTGTGTGTAATTTTGATTTTAATGTGTAATTTGGTACACAGTCATGTGTAATTTCCGAATTCCTCATTGGCAACACTGGTATGTATGCATGTTTGTCTATTTCTATTGAAGTTTGTGATTGTAACAGTAAATATTAAAATAATGCTGTAGTTCAAACCAATAAATATAGATAAATATTTACGACTTTTTAAGTTGATTTTGAATTTCATTGTTGCTTTTCAATTGTTCAGACAAAATTCAATTGATACGGCTTGCTGCGGCTCAGCATATATTATATCTATTGGTACAACCCACCGCTGATGTAATGTACACACTTACATACATATGAACATATTTTAGTGTACGATATCTTTTAGCGAGTGCACGAGTTCATAAATTCCAACATACTTATTGTACCGCCAACAACCGTAAAAAGTCATAAAACTTGTTTAAAATCGATGCAATAAGTACGAGTATGTACCACCATAACAAGCCAAATTTTATGACTTTTAAATGCGTTTCTTCTTTTTGTCACTGTTTGATGGCATATGAGAAGAGCTTGTGATCCCAATTGTTCTTCTTCCATCAAAATCGTCATCATATTCCTTTCATATTCTTCACAGGAAAAACAAATAAACATTTCTTTTCGTATTCGGTTAGAAGTACTCAGCACTTTTTTATTTGTTTTTGAGACAGATATTAGAACAAAAACAAAAAGATAAAAAAAACTAAGTACAAGTACTTACTTACACATACATACACACACTCAACTATAATATTATCGTTGGTAGTAAAGATGATACTACAGATACAGATTAATAGCATATGTTTAAACAAAAAGAAGATAATACCAAAAAAATATATATTAAGAAATAATATGCATTATCCGTTCACATATACACTTAGATATGTACGTAGACAATAAAAATTATGGAAATATGAATATTTATAACTTAAAAGTAGTGATGCAGTTAAATAGGAACAAAAAGCAATAAAATCCTGACTTGTTTTCGTTTATGACATTTTAGCTCAAATTCCATAATTGGCGGATACATGCTTTAAGAGAAACCCGTCCAGAGTCCGTTGTCTAGACTGTAGTTTAATGTTACTTACAAGAAATCGATCCAAAAATAACACGTAATTAATTTATTTTTGAAACTTATGCATTTCCTAAACATTGTCATAAAATTCAAATATTTTCGAATACAATATTGAAATATTATCGTTTATACACAAGCACCTATTCGAAAGTGAATCTTAAATTTTTCTTTAATACATTGCAACAATTTCCCAGAAAATTTTTCATAATTGGGAAAATTTATATTCAAATGAAACTAAAGAAAGTTATAGACTATAAAACAAGTCTTAGGTATTTTGATAATGAAACCCTGACATGATAAGTTGTTAACCTTTTTCTTGAAAATTTCCAAACAATAATTAGATCAGCGATGCATTTTCGTTAAAGCACTTAAGACTTGTTATATAGTGTAAAACGGCCTTAAGCAACATACGCAATCACACTGCAGTTGTTCATAATCACACCGAATATCATTGGGCACGTTCGTATGACGTAGCTGTTGAGCTCAACTGCTGCAAGACTTTTGGCAACTGTTGAACCCAACATTTACGTATTAGAAACGGCATGATAGTCAGCATACGTTTTCTTTCATATTTTATTTTAAAATTTGCACATCAAAAAATCAAGCGGCGTTGCATTAGAATATAAACGACATAACTCTTCGATCAGATGTTACTGTTCGGTACTTATTTATTTTAATGGAGGTCATGATTCGCAAAATTATGTGTATGTAAACTTTTATTCGCTGACCTTTATTGTCCATTGTTTTAACAATTTTTTCAGGATTTTGTTGGTATCGAGATGCTTCACAGCGGTTTTCGCGGACTTAAAAATGTATTATCAGCAAAGGTTGATGTTGGGGTTTGGTTATTGATAGACATGTCTGAAGTATATATCAGATACAATAGAGGTCCTTGATTGCTTCCCTCTGGGACTCCAGCATTAATCGGTTAAAGAGTACTTAACAAATTTCCTCCTTTAATAATAAGTGTTTGACCAAGAGTTTGTGTATGCTTACGGGTAAATTTAGCTTTAATTTATGTATTAAGCCTTCACGCCATACTTCATTAAAAGCTTGAGAAACATTAATGAGGAGCGCAAAACAATATTTTCTTTCTTCAAAAGTTTTTCTAATGACGTTTAAAAGTCTATGTGTTTGTTCGAATGTGCTGTGTTCTTCTCTGAACCCAAATTGATGATTTGGAAGAAATCTATTTTCTTCCAGTATTGAGGGTAACTTAGGAATCAATATTTTCTCAAAAGCTTTGAGATGTTTGATAATTAACTAATTGGCCAAAATGTCTCCACTTTTGTGTGATCTTTTGCAGGTATCATGGTAACTAGGGAGACTTTCCATCATGAACGATAGTATTCGATTCGTAAAATAGCATTATAAGTATTACTTTTAGTCATATGCGGAGTAGCTCTATAAGCATTTAGTTGCTTATTAAATCAATATGAGGTACTTTTTGGGGTTTAAATAATCAATAGCCTTTTTAATATCCTTTGTCCCAAATCCTAGGGGTTCCAGCTGTTCCAGAAACTACAGATGGCCAGCAAACAGGTTTTCTTTTCTTTTTCACTTCTTGCATAACTTCTATTCGAGTTTCGCAGGAAATTTTAGAAATTACTGGTATTTTAACAACTAAATTATAAGATAAGTTATGATTTTAAGGCTATTTTCGGAAGAGATATTTGTATGGGAGCTACGGTAAAATTTACATATTGTTCAATGGGTACACAGAAAAAAATTTTAATAGGCTTTTATCAATTAAAAAAATTTTTTTAAAACTAATGTTGTTATTGAATTAACAAATTTTTTAATTGGAGGCAAACTTAAAATATAATGTTTGATTTAATTACCATTTTAATTGTTTTAAAAAAATGAAAAATAGTAACTAAATATATAAAAATCTTAATTGATTTTTTCGTTTAAAATAAAATTGTTAAATTGGATATTATTTCTACTTACATGAGCTTTATTTATCAAAAATAATTTTTAATTCAATAATTGTTAATTATTTTTTTGTTTGTAACACTCGTAAAAATACATGGTTTAAAGTTTTTAAACTCAGAAATTGCCCATAAAGCTTCCAGATTATGAAAAGTATAATTGGAACGATAATAAAATGTTACTTTATTAT
Organism: Pollenia amentaria; assembly: GCA_943735925.1. Taxonomy (NCBI): domain Eukaryota; kingdom Metazoa; phylum Arthropoda; class Insecta; order Diptera; family Polleniidae; genus Pollenia; species Pollenia amentaria. The sequence goes on along the minus strand of OX031009.1, from coordinate 230,986,745 downwards.
ACATACATACATACCACATACATATATAGTAAATGTACATAGTAAATTTAAAAAATTTCTGAAATAATATATCATGATTCATTTCTGTTTTAGACATTTTAATAAATTGTGGATCGACTATCACAAAAATCTTTTAGTGTGATTTCTAGCCTCAGAAAACTAAATTGGACCAAATTTCACCAGAACATCAGTTTTTGTTATAGTTTTAGAAGTATTTAAGTGTTTATCATGAGCGGACTTTATAAGGGACCTGTGGTAAAATATGGACCGATCCTCACAAAATAACATGGTGTAATTTCTAGACATACAAAACTAAATTTTTAGTTCAAATTTCAATTCATTCAATTAAAATTGTAATTGAATCCAACAAATTATTTGATACACAATTTTCAATTCATACAACTTTTAGTATTCAACATAAACATTTTAGTGATAGATGCAAAATCAACAAATTGTTTGCTTTTTTAAATCTGAATTGTATGATTAAAGCCTTAAGTCTGGATGTCAAAATAAGAACAAAATTTGAAACAAATTTTACCAGAAACGTAGCGAATGAATGAATACAGTATTCAAAATCAAAATGGTAAATTTAAAATAACATTTTTAATAAAAATTTTTTTTTTTTTTTGTCCAGATATTTTAAAGCAATTAATTGTTAACTAATTTCTATATTCTTATAAGGGCATTTCCTGGGGTCAAGAACGTACGTTCGTGCGCTTTTGATGCACAAATAATATAGAAAAAAAAAACATTTCCTAGCTTTTTTTGTGATTCGATAGCATTTTGGCAGCTCTTTGTTAAGTGCAAAAGATGGATTTCATCGAGTTTAAGTTTTCATACTGATAGTTATAAACATGTGGTCACGAACATACGCAAAATAGAAGTCAACTTTGGCTGACAGTAGTGAAATGTAAAAATTTGCGAAATGGAACGGAATATTCAAAAGTGATTGATTTGTATTAATGTAGATCTCTATCCAGTATTTACACAATAAAATATCTCTATTGGTTTATGTTTAATTGGCTTAAGTACCGGTCACGAACGCACGATTTTTCCATATGTTTTAACCGTTAATTAACCGTTCTCTTCTTAATTGATTATAATAGAGAGATTTTGAAGAAAGAGTGCAAACATAACTCATTTTTTGAATGTAAAATAATTTAATATAAAAACGTCTTTAGAAGTAGCTAAAAAAAATATAAAATTGTCCAGTTTCCAGCCCAATTTCCTCAAGTAAAACAGTTGAGATATGCTATGAAACCATTCTATTATAAAAACATTTTTTTTTTTCATTATTTATTTGTTGAATCTTCATACAATAAATATGAACTAGCAAAAATTAATCAAATCTTATACTAATACTTTATTTTTGTCCTGCCAATGCTAGACGAAAATTTTTCTCCTCACGGTTTACAAAAACATAGACTTTTTTTATAATTATAAACAATAAAACACAATAATTATCAACATTTTATTTTTCCATCCTGGTTGACCATTCGGAAGAAATGACCAAATATAGAAAAGACTTTGAATTCCTTTAAAAGGTCATCATAAAAACTGACCCCCGTATTCATAAACGATTATTTAATTTTGCAAACGTTTATTAAGATAAATTTTTATAAAAAATTGTTTTTGTAAACTTTTATTAAATTTAAAATATTTCTATGAATACAGGCGTAAGTGTTCAGTGTGGATTTTCGTGTTATCTAGTTTCTGTGAAAATTTCTCTGCAATTTTCATTATTAAATATCATGTTTAAACTTATCGTTGACTAGTTTTTGCTAACCGATTAAGATTTTTGATTGTCCTAATTAGACTTTTAAAACATGAGCGATGAGAATTTTCATTTGCCAACTAATATTTATCAGAATTACTATTTTAACACAAACTGGATTTAAAAACGAAGTTGTTCGAACAAATTTTCACTAATTTAAAATATTTGCACATTATCGTTGAAAGAGTTGTTGTTGATATTAAAAAATTAGGACATGCAACAGAATACTTATGTCCTTTGTAGCAACAAGAATTAACGCAACAATCCAAGGGTCGTGCCAAACCCCTTTTGAAATACTGAAAAATTCATATTTACGGGTATTTAAAGAAATGTCTATAACTAAGTAAAATTGCAACGGAAACAAAAATATAATCATAAATTTATATTAATGACAAAAACAACAAAAACAAAAGTTGAAAAAATATGTTTTAATTAAAAGGACATCGATAATTATTGGGCGTTTGTGACTCCTTTACAATCTTTTATTTAGTTGGTGTATATTTAATAGCACACATTAACACATTCAACTACAAAACTACCAACATTGGAATCGGAATATCTGAATTAGACCCTACATCAAAATAGGTGAGCATTTATTCAGGTGAGCAGTTATTCAAAAGTATTTCCACGTTATTTTTTTTTTTTTTTTTTTGTATTTTTGATGATACTTTTGTATGATGGTTTTTGAATAAAAAAATTCAATTCTCAATTTTGTCTAGTTTTTTTTTAAAGACTTTCATCACTCGAACGCATAAATTTGATACTTAAATAAAACTAACTTTAACAATACATATTAATATTCTAATAATGATATTTTGCTTATTTTTTACTTAATATCCCAATAAAAAAATTTTTTATTTTGCGAAGCACTAATGGTACATTTTAAAAAGTAAGCGCACACTTATGCGCTATGCTATAAGACAAACAAAGATGCAGTAAGGTAATGCTTTATAAAAAAAAATATATATAACATTAAAAGCGCCACAACATTCCCTTACTACGAAGCAGGTTTGTAAGGGAGCATTTAAAAGAATAATGGTAACAACGAAAATTCCGTGTGTAAAGCTGATCGTTACATTTAGCAATTTTTATATGCGCTGAATAAGGCGCTTACTGTGTCAAAAATGTATTGCTTCAAACTAGGAACGAGCCACATAAAATTCATGTCTTACGTAAGCGATATAGTAAGCGAAACTTTTATGATTCTACCCTACAAACCTGCTTCGTTGGAAGCTCCATTTTTTATTGGGATAATAATGATGAAATAATTACACTTTGCTGGAATTTGACACTTTATTTGATACAAGCACCTGGCGTTTTAAGCTCATTCAGGTACGCTGAATCCAGTGGTGCTAACCGTTATTACCATTTTTCAAAAATGGACATGGATGCCCAACTTATATTCGCGTAATTCAAACACGGCTTAGTTTTGCACTTCAAAAAACTGAAAAAAAAAAACAAATAAATCTGTACATTTGACAACGCTGATCGGACATCACGATATCTCAAATGTCTCGCACAGTAAAAAAGTGTTTTCCTAATTATACTTAATTAGTTCTTGCACAATTGAATTTGTATAATTTTTAAAGATTAAATAGTAGTAGCACAGGTACAATTGTATCAATTTTGCATACGAATTAATGACTTTGCTTTAAAATTTATAATTTAGTCATGCATATGATGGAAGTTATTTTGGCTAATATTTTGACATTAAAAACAAATAAAGAGAAGTATTAAATTAATAGCAAGTGCACTTCTGTATATTTTGTTAGAAGTGAGTTAAAACAGAAATACTAAACCTTATCTCAACTGCAATGGTGCAAGACCATTTCCACAAGATTGTGAACCACCCTACTGAAAAAAGAAAACAATTTCTTAAAACAAGTTATAGGTTATGCATTGTAAGTTAACTTAATAGTCGGCATTTACCGACTTATCACCATTATTCATTTTTAATTTGATTTTAAGTAAAACAGGTGGTGAATATGTTGAAATATGCAATTAATTTTGGTCATTCACGCAAGCTTTGTTAGACGAATAGAAAATAGATATTTCCTTGTTTTTATGTTGATGAAGTATTTTCGCTTAAACTTTTTCAATTACACTTATTAACAGCTAAAAAGCCTGCTTTTGCTATTCATACATGAATACAATACATGTACCTACATCATTTCTATATTTTTTATTTTGTACGGACAGTTTTCGAGATGTTATAATTTTCTTTGTTTTAACGTTATCATGTTAACTGTGTACATTAATAACCAATATTTTGTACTTAAATTGTTTAACTACTCAACAAACTGCAATTATTTTAATATTCGAAAATATTTTCGAGTTATATTCAAAACCCAAACTTAAATTTCAAGCATTATTTGTATTTTAATTTTGAAACAATGAAATGTATTAAAAATTTGGCAGTTACCAAGAGGAGCGTGTATTTAACTAATAAATATATATAAACTCAGTCAAATAGTTATATGTGCAAAATGGTTTTATCTGTGTTTTATGTTCTACTAACGGTCAGTAGTAGTTTTTTGAATGCGCATTGTCTTTCGATTATCATTTGCTGTTATTTGTTAAGTTTATTTCTGTAACGCATTCGTAGTACCATCAGTTTAAATGAAATTAGCCGCTAATCCCGTATAAAATATTTATATATGCGAAATTAGTTATTTCTCTTCTGATAGGTGCAAAGTTTATAAAGCCAAGAAAACGATTCCTCAGTGAGCAAAGGTATAAGATGAAACAAAAATAAATTATTTTCTAGGAAAAAGCCGCGTGGAACTGAACTAACAGATGAAGAGCGTAAATTGATCAAAGGAATGAGTCAATCCGGCTCGAAAGTTGGCCAAATTGCTGCTTCCGTAAAGAGAAACCGAAAAACGATAACAATTTCTAGAAAATCTTAGATAACTATGGTATTAACAAGCGTAGTGACCGGATAAGCAGAGCAGTTATCAACCAATAGCCATATGAGTTGTGGACAAATAGAAGTGGACCTTGGTCTTAATTTGACTAAGCACTGTGTCCATCAATTAATAAGATAAGAAGATGAGGTAATGCAAATGATATTCCAGTGGAGTCATCAGAAAAACGTACCAACTCCGACTCCGACTCCAAACGCTGAAATTATTAAAGTGTGACTCCGACTCCAACTCCTACTCTCACATTGATGCTAAATGTATATGAGACTGGTCCTTATTTGATTTTAAACTCTGCACCACTAGTGGTGAATAAGGGTATACTGAGTTTGTCATTCCGTGTGAAACTTTTTTATTATGCATCGACCCAAAATCGGTTCAGTAGGATCAGATGAATCTAAATGTAAAACTACCATCCTAAAAATTTTATTGCAAAAACTACCATAAATGGTGGCATAATGCACGGCATGATATAAGATTTTGCACAAACCCGTCCTATATGACTAGAAATCATACTGTATGTCTAAAACCGTAATAAATATTGCTATCATATTAAAATGTGTTACGTCATAGGTCTATAGGACTAGAAATCACACTGTCCAATTTTGTAAAGATCGGCCCGTAATTTAACAAACTTTACGCCTAAGACCGTAACAAATAATGCTATCATACAGGCCTGTTCTGAAAATTACATTTTATCAAAGTGATTTGATATCACAAGAAAGGTGTTCTGGCCAAATTATTTTGTGATTTCAAAACGTTCAGCTACGTAAACAACTTTTTAAAATCACTTTGTTTTTTTTGCGACTATTGTAAGATGACCGTCATAATAAATTAACTAATAAAATATTCAATGTGTTGTTTATTAATTTTTTTATGCAATAAGCTGTTTTATTTACAACAAATCATTTAAAATTAAGAAAACTCGACGACAATACAAAAATAAAATTTGCTTTTGTGACTTCTGTTGTAATTTCAGGCTTGTCTTTTTAGTTGAATAACAGATCGCTAATTTGCTAACAGCGATATGATAGCAAAGTCTAATATTTATTAAAAATCGTAAAAGCTGCGAAGAATCACAGGAAAAAATTGCTTCTATCCGCGAACATGGCAAGAATTCACGAAAAATTGCAAACATGTAAACAAACCTTAAAACTTATTTGAAATCGCTAAATGGGCTAAAAAAAAATATCGGAAAATAACAAAATATTTTTGCAAAAATAGCCAAACTTCGCGAAAATTTTTAGTATTACAAACAAGACAAAAAATGTTTAAAAGTCCCTTAAACTATAAGGAATGGCAAAAATTCGGTAAAAATTGATAAATTAGTGGAAATTCGCAAAAATTTTGCTGACAGCGGCAAGATAGAAGAATCTGTTATTTATTATAAATCTTTAAAGCTGTAAAGAATCAGAAAACTTACAGGAACAAATCGCTTCTATCGCGAACATGGCTAAAATTCGCGAAAAATTACAAAATTTGAATCAAGCCCTAAAACCAACTTGAGATTGCCAAATCGATTAAAGAAACAAATCATCGGAAAATAGCATAAAAAGCGTTAAAAAATGAGCTACGCCTTTGTAGAACAAGCAGGTATTAAGAACTTGTGTTTTCTTGTGCTTTCGACAATTGAAAATCACACCAAAAAACACAAAAACGTTGTGACTTACAGAACACCACAAAATCACACGTGTGACTTCAAAAGCACATGTGATTTGAAATCACGTGATTTTCAGAACAGGTCTGATAATAAAATTTGGAACGTCACAGTTTTATAAGGCTAGAATTCATACTTTAAAATTTCGGTCCATAATTTACCATATAATATCCAATATTATGCTCACTCAGGGAAATTATTTAAATGCGCCTAAAACCGTAGCATATATAGATATTGTGGTAAAATTTGGTCCAATTTTGGTTCATTTGGCCAGAAATAATATCATGCAATTTTCTGATTATCGGTCCATATTTACCTTAGATCCCATATAAAGCAGCCTTCTGAAAAGGCTGCTTTATACTGTATTGATGCTTGTTCCATTTAGATTTTTAATAACAGAAATTTCCGTATATCGTGTTGATTATTAGTCCATAATTTACCATGGGTCTAATATAAATTCCGCTCCTGAAAATCATTTAAGTTCGACATAAACTGTTACGAATCATGATATTTTATTCAAGTTAGTTCAAATTTATAGAAATTAAAGCCTAACACTGTCTGATTGTCGTCAACTTGGTTTAACCCGGAACCAATTTTTATACTAACGTAAGAATTTTTGTTAAGGCAAATAATAGAAAATGTTTTTAAATTTTTTATGCCGAAAAATTTTGGAGTCGGAGTCGGAGTCGCAGGTTTTTGTGGGTACTACGACTCCGACTACGGCACAAAAACCTCAACTCCGACTCCACAGCCCTGGCCTTAATCACGCCTAAAACAACATCATTAAAATGCACGTATCTCATTTTATAGACAGTATGGAGAGTATAAGTTTCGGGAAGAAAATAAATGCAAAAATCTTAACACATATATTTGTTAGAAAGCAAACTCCTGGGTTTTGCTGGTGATTTGCATGGCGATAAATTGATTTTTCGGTAGGATAACGCACCGATGCATGTGGCGAAGAGGACAAAGGCGTTCTTTAACTCTCGACAAAATGATTATTAGAGTGGCCTGCCTTAAGCCCAGGCGACTATCTGTGGGGAATAGTTTCTGCCAAAATACATTCATCTTGTAAGCAATATGACGACAGCCTTAAGGAGCTGAATGACACAAAAATAGTTTGTTTGTCCTGAAAAACTGGTGGAGTAAATGCCTTTTTCGTCAATCCCTTATTAAGATAGTATGTATGTATGTAGCTAAAACTATTGTTTTACAACTAAAATAATATGAACATACCAGTGTTACCAGTGTAAGAAAGAATTAACACTCAAACTTTTAAGTGTGTTCCTTAGTTGGGACGTATGGGCAATTACATACCTGGCAAAACAAAATAAATACAACAATTTTACGCTCAAAATTATCTAGATATCTGCATATATAAAAGATTTTTCTCCTTAAAGGGATTTTAGGGAGGGTTCATATAAACCTTGTGCCAAGACAACCAGTCAGATGGATCATTAGATCGCCTCAGCCCAAACGTATAATAACCTCTTTACTATGGTAGTGTGAGTATAAAAACTCAATGAGATCAGCATAAGTCATACTATTAATATAACAATTTAAAAAATATTTACAAAAATACATTAAAAAATATATTTTTTTAAATGAGTTCTTCTTATGGTACCCACAGACGATGCAACATTTGTCGAAACACGTGTTACTATTTATGTTTCAGTTTTTACCACAGAAGATTACACTAAAAACGAAACATCAGTATTGCGTGTTTTTTGAACATACAAGTACAAAACGCAAAAAAAAATTATTTATTTTCTTTGTGTACCTATCATATTTTATATCCCATAAATTTAGAAAAATTTTATATTCAATTATAATTGTTTTCCAACTCTCACAATTTGTAATTGTTGCCACGTTCCGATTTCTTTCTTCACATTTTTTTCTCCGAGCGTTGTAAAAGCAAAATATTTCTAGGGCGAGTGCAAAATGTATATTGATGTTTCTTGGTATTCTTTATTTAGTGAATAATCTATAAAAAAAACCTTTCAAATAGAACAATTTTAAAGCAGTAATAATAACAATAATAAATTTAAAATTCAATTCACAAACAAGATAAACAAGTTATACCCTTTTTTAGGCCAAAAGGACTAAACAATTAATCCTTTTACTTATAAAGGACATATTCCAAAAAATTTAATTTAAACGTTGCGTTTTACATGCTTAGAGCCTGAGTTTCTCGTAATTTTTTTTCATATGTACAAGAATTACATTTCTTGTTTTGTTTTCTTAATTTATAATAAATTTTTCCGTATTAAGTCCAAAAACCCTTAAAATAACTTAAAATAAATTTTCTCAAAAGAGAAAATGCATTTCTAATTTGGTTATAATTTTTCTCATTTGGTAACTTTTTCAAAAATTTTGGTTGTCAAAATTCTATAAGTCGTAGCAGCATTGCTCCGGATATAAAACCTTTAGAATAGTTTCACATTTATAATTTTTACACCATCTATCTAAATACATACATATATGTAGGTATGTATGTATGTATAAATAAAAAGTTCTAGTAGGTATGACAGCCAGAATTATCTACAATTATATTTAAAAGTGTTCATCAGAAACTTGCATTAATTGCACGATTTACTATAAATATACAGTGCGATAATAATTAAACTTTTCTTTAGAGTAAAGTGAAGTATTTGAGTAAAAATAATAACTTTTGGATTTTAGATTGCATGTTCAAATGACATTTTTATCATAATTGTTTATAATGGTGCAATTTATCCAATAGAACATCAATACAAATTAACAAAACAATAATGGTCTTAATTACTATATCATTTTTTTAAATCAAAAACAACTCCTCCCCTTGATTTTGGAACGATAAGGAGCATAAAAAAGAAAGGGACAGCAATATTTCCACAAATACAAGTATGAATGTTGATTTGCATGCTCTTTTAATTCGCTATTTTGATCGAGATCCACGAAATGTAATAAAAAAAAATGTGTTCTTAGGTACAACTGTTTACGGAATATTTACAAAATATTAAATTCAATAATAGTGGGTGATGACAAATCAAAGAAAATCGATAATAATAAACCCAAATTATAAACAAGAACTATCAAAGACTTTTATTAGGAAATACACATGTTTGCAAAAGACAAGTGAAAGAAACTCGTAATTTAAATAAATATTGAAGGAAGCACATTCAAAAACGTCTTTACGTGATTGGTTGATTTTCAAAATAAACACCCACTACAATTTTGGATATCTCTTTGTACACAGCCACGCACACTAAATCATATGTGTATCAGTGATGGGACTTATGACGCAATTGGGCCATATTTAGCACTATTGTATGTTGCTAGGCCCTATGGCCCTTTAGCTCTATTTTGGCCCTTTTTAAGAGGTGCATTTATTTTTTGGTTGTTATGCTCTTTGCCTTTCAGAATAAGAAATAGAAGTAAATAGTAATAATAAAGTTCAAACTGAGTTTGATTATTGTAAGGGAAACCGGAAATATACACTAAAACAACTTTATAATATTTTCATATAATAAGGAAGTGAAAAAGTATAGTCAAGTTTTCGCTACAGTATGTACCAAAAAATTTTTGAGTGTTCCACTTTGGCGCCCATGGGCAGTTATAGACCAACCAGAATAAATTATGTTAAGAGGTTAAGATTCATATAAAAGTTATTTGTGCATTTACAAGTGTTGAAATAGGCTTTAAAATTTGGAATATACACTATAAACTAAAAATGGTGTTTTGACCAATATATGCAAAAAAAATGCTTCAAAGGGTAAAAATATGCACTAACAACTCGATGCCAAAATTCATAAAAAGCTCTAAAGATAAATATCTTGTTTTTGCCTCCATTAGTCGCACAAGGAAAAACTTATAATTGCATACTTACGGTTTTTGTAATTTTGTTAACTTGATTAAAAATTATATTTTTCATAAACTTCATCAAATCTGAATCAAAAGCAAATCATCTATTAAACAAAAAATACAAAAATCTATATATATAAAAATGAATCCCTTTTTTCCTTGGTCACGGCATCACGCGTGAATGGCTGGACCGATTTTTTCTTTCTAATGATCGCCATGGTCCAACTTAGGGTTTTTGGGAAAGAAAACTTTGCTACGCCCACTTTTCTCGATTTACCTAAAATCAGAAAACGGCTCCATCGATTTGACTAATTCTTCTTTCAAATGTTCGTATTAATCCATTTTAAGTTTTCATCGAACGAAAAATTTGCCACGCCTACTTTTACGCCCACTATTTTCGATTTACCTAAAATCAGAAAACGGCTCCATCGATTTGACTAATTTTTATTTCAAATGTTCGTATTAATCCATTTTAAGTTTTCATCGCAAGAAAAATTTGCCACGCCTACTTTTACGCCCACTTTTTTCTATTTATCTAAAATCGGAAAACAGCTGCACCGATTTGGCTAATTTCTTTGTCAAATATTCGATGAAATCCAATTTAAGTTTTCAGTAATTTTAAGAAAATGTTTATGATATTGAAATTTTTTTTATATTTTCATTTTTATTTTTTTAAATAAAAATCATCTTATGAATGGCTGGACCGATTTCACCAATTCTTTTTTTGTTGTATTTGTTATTATTAGGAGAAGGTTCTTATGTAAGAAAAAATTTCGAAATTTGCGCAGGAAACTAGAACATTTCACTTTTTTAATAAAATAATGTGTCACTGGCAATAATATTCACGTAGTTGGGCAGGTGATTTTCGACAAACATTACCAGGAATACCACGATCAACGCCAGCCGATGAACTTAATGCATGCTTAAAGTCATCCATTTTATGGAAATATGTTAAAACGCTCAAATTAAGTATGAACATGCGAGTCGAACTGCAGAATGACCAATCTTAAGAAACTTTTTCAAAGCAATTGCTCGATATTGGCTCATATTGGCTGTTGGCTCATCGTCTGGATACATTACGTTCCCTACCAATTTCTGTCATTTTATGAAATCTAAGACAGAACTGATTGAAATGGTTTTCCCAAATATTGCACAAAATTATAAAGATCATGTTTGGCTGAGCGATCGAGTTATATTGGCTGCAAAAAACATTGATGTCAATGAAATTAATTTTCAAATCGATTATTCAGTCACTTACCAAGATGACATTGTTAACTATCCAACGGAATTACCACCTCATAATCTGCAATTAAAAATCGGATCGGTAATAATCATGTGGCGGAATATAAACCAGCCACGTCTTTGCAATGGCACCCGACTTGCGGTGAAGAGATTAATGAATAACGTGATAGAAGCCACAATTTTGAAAGGGAAGTACAAAGGAGAAGACGTTTTAATTCCACGGATTCTCTAATTCCAAACGACATGCCGTTCGACTTTAAACGGTTGCAATTTCCAATGCGGCTAGCATTTGCAATGTCGATAAATAAATCACAAGGGCAGTCGCTAAGTGTTTGTGGCATTAATCTTGAAAATTCATGTTTTTCACATGGCCAGTCATATGTCGCCTGTTCCCGTGTCGGAATACCAACAACACTATTTATATACGCGCCAGAAAATAAAACTAAGAATATGGTGTACCATAAAGCATTAGAATAATAAACACTTTGTTTTTGGAATAATTTTGATTTATTAATATACCAACAGCAATACTTAATAAAGAAATTAACTTAATTCAGATAAAAGGTAACAGATATTTCTTGATTATAGGGCGGTACGAAGTTCGCCGGGTCAGCTATAATACATAAGTTAGATACGATAATAACAGTACAGGCCTGTAAAATTTTGAAATAATTGAAAGGCAGGGACTAACGTCTAAAGGACTGAGTTGCGCTGAATTAGAATCTGTACACAGAGTTTCTCCATCACATCTGGCTTTCGGGATATATTCGCTTTAAATTAAGAACCCTGTTTTTTTGCCATGTTCCAGACTTTATAACTGTGCGAATTAATCTTTGTTTATAAAATCTGATATTTCGTCTGAAAGAAATAATAAAAAAAAACCACCTTAAAAAATTAAGTCAAAATTATGAAAAAAAAAATTTTTAAAAATAGCGTAACTGCAGGTTAAGATATTTCAGCAGAGAAGGAACAAAAGATAAATATTTATTTTAAAAGTAGGACGTTCAGACGACATATCAGCTTTCATATATACAAATTAATTCGCGCAGTTATTACGTCTCCAATATGACAAAAAACAAAGTTTTTTTAAACGTTAAGCGAAGATATCGCGATGGAGAAATTCTGAGTAAAGATTTGGATTCAGCGAAACTCAAACCTTTAGAAAAATATACTCTGTTCAATAGATTAAAATTTGGTTGGCAGTTACACACTTAATATGCAAGTATTTATCTGATTTAATGAAATGGTAATACTTTTTATAAAATTAACAGAAACAATTGTAAGTTGTTTTTTATCAATTAAAAAAATTATTTGAAAAGTATTTAAATTTAATTAATGTGATAATTCAATCAATTATTTTTTAAGTTGAAAGAAACCTTAAAATATAATTTTGGTTTAATTAAAATTTTAGTTGTTTTGAAATGAATTTTTAATTAATATATTAATTAAATATCAAAAAATCTAATTGGTATTTTTGTTTAAAACAATATAGTTTAAACTTGCGGAATTATTGTTGGGAATTGAAAAAACCTTAGCTATATTGAATTAAATCAATTTACACATTTTTTGAAATGGCAAAGTTTTTTGATCATTTTGTAATTAAAATAATAAATATCATTTATTGAAAAATATTCACAATTTTAAAATTTTTACAATTTTTAGTAATAAATATAATCATTTTGATAATAGGTGCAAAATCAACAACTTGTTTACTTGATTCTTTGAATTTAGTATGAATTCGGAGATTAGCGACAATTTTAAATTTTTTCTGTGTGATATTTTTCTGCTATTTAGTGTTAAAACCAGCATCTATTAATTTCTATTAATTATAAAATAGAATATGTAAATATCCATTAATATAAATATAACGTTTTCGTTATAATTTTGGCACAAAATGAAAATTGTCAAATCCCATCACTGATGTGTATTTAATTTTCCGCTTCTCTCCATTCACATTCTCTCACAATCCATTTATCAAAGCCTCTTTCCTCTCACGTATACTTGCTCAAAATGTAATTATTTTCAAGTGTTTAACTGATCATCATATAAATAAGGATCGTAAAATGTCCATTAAATTTTTATGATCTTAAACATTTTGGTAATTTTTTCAAAATATTTATATTTGACTGAAATTTATTTATTTAAGAACAAATTTCATGTGAATTTAACCAAAAAAGAAAATCTCTGCATATTTATTATTTACTGAGTGTATTGCCTTTTATTTGTTTTAGTACTATTTCAATTTATTTGATCTTGCCAATCGGCTAGTCAGCCATCTACACATTCACCCAACCAGCTGGCCATTAATTACGCCCACCCTTCCAGACACACATACACTCACACATTCTCAGCAACTGCCGTCTCTTTGTGTTGTTTTAAAAGCGTAAAATCTCTTTGAAATTTGTTAATATTTGTGAAATAAAAAAAACTTAAATTTTTAAAATTGTTCATATGTTTCTTTTGTATTTTGGGAAAATTTTAAATAGACGTTTAAATATTTTCTTTATTTATTTAAAATAGGATTTCAAACTCAGTGGTTGGTTGGCTTTTCTGGTCATCATCCAAAAATTCAGATGTATGAATGTTTGTGTAGTTGTTTTAATGCTAAATTATTTAAATATTAATTTGTTTATTAGTTTATTTAATAATAAATGTATTAAATAATCATTAATTAATAATGTGGAAATGTTTTTTTAAACATTTGTACTTATTTTATAAAATAATCTTAAATTTGTTATTATCTTGAAAATTCGCGAAAATTACACAGGTCTGCAAAATTTGGAAATCGAAATCAAAATGTATACTTTTTTAGAAGTTTTAGTTATTTATAAAGCCTTATATATTGCCTTGAAAAATCGGATTTTTTCGCTATATTCATGGTATTTTCGCCATTTATTTTTAAATTTTTTTTTCTTATTTTAAGATTTTTTTAATTTTTTGTATATTTTTATTATGATTGATAAAAAATGTTTACAGATGTGTACAGCGAATTTCAAACCTTTAGAAAAGTATATTCTGGTCCATGGGTTAAAAACGGTTTTCAGTTTTAAATTTTAAAAAAAAAGTATCATTTATCAAAAATCGTTTTTACACACATACACATTTTATTGCTCAATTAACAATTTCAGAAAAAATAATTCTTCTGTATTTTTTATGTGAAGTATGATTTTTGTCATAAATACCTATGGAACTTGATCAACAAGACGGCATTAACTTGAAATTTAAAATTTTTCAGTAGAATCAAAACCATTTTTAATTTAACATTGAAGGCATATGAAAAACAATTTTAAACACAACCGCTTCATTAACAAAAAGTAGACAAAATAGCACGATATTTTTACAGCGGGGGTAGATATGAATTAAACGTGTCGATTTTTTTCGAAAAAGTGAATAATAATAATTTTGAGTGAAAACTATCTTGTTGATTAAGTGCGATATGTATGTATAATAGCGAGATCGATTATTCTACACGGGCGTCGGTTAAGCATTTAAGAAATAACCGGTTAACGGCATGTAATTTATAATTAAAAAAAACACTAAAATCAAATTAATTTTTGAAATAAAAATTTAATTTGAATAAAAACAAAACAATTCACAAAGGTAAGGAACCAACAGGATACATAGTTATGACTTGGAATTTTTAAAGAACTTTGGTTTTAAAATATTATAGGAATTTTATAAATTTATTATTTGAGATATTCTCCTAATTTTATTCAAAACAAGGTTTCATTTGTTGATGATTAAGCATGTCTATAAGAATCAGTAGTCTTCAACCATATTTCTGAAAAGTTGCAAGCAAAACCTTTTAGGCAGGATTATATATTTCAAATTCTTTTGTTTCAGCATTATAGAAACGAATAGTTTTACGAACATGCTTTTTGTATGAAATATTTGTCAATTCCTCGCATTAGAAAATTAACTGGTGCAATAATAGCCAAAATTTGCGGCAGAGCTGCATTAAAAAACTTTTGACATCTGAGAGCAATGCCAAGTTTCTTACAAGTGCGACTTTTACGAACATTAAACTTTACTTATGTGCAACAACTGCATTTACGAACGTACGCTTTTATTTGTTTATTTTATAATTGCTATTTAGCTTGTTTGTAGTTTTATTTCCAAGAACACACGCTTTTATAAGTTAGAAAAAATTCTTAAATTACTGGTGCATTTACAACAAATGTAAGGTAAACGTATATAAATTACACATTATTAAAATAACCTTTTTATTATACATTAGACATTTTTAAAATATCCGACTTGGGTAAAACTAAAATAATCGGTTAAAACCGGTTGAGTAATTACCGTTCGATCTCACTTATGTATAACTAAAAAGTTTTTAACAAATAGAATCTAGCAATTATTTCTTTTTCATAAGTTACTTTATTGTATGCATTATTCTTTTTTCCAATTTATTCTATGAGCTAAATTTCAGTTATGTATTTTATAACAAGAGGATACAAGATAATAGTCTGGCAGTGTATAAATTCATTCCTAAAAATTTAAGGAATGGAACTATTACAAAAAGCTTTATAAAATACATAACTGCAATTTAGCTCATAAAATAAATTCCAAAAATAAAAAAAAATGTGGTATATAAAAAGTTTTTTTTATAATCCTTTGACGTTAGGCTAAAAGGTATTAAGTCAATAAAGTGCATTTTGAGTTTTGATAAGGTTTAACATAATATTTTATAATATTTCGTTTCGTATCAACAATTTATGCCCAGCACAACTGCTTCTAATCGTAATCAGTTGCTCCTTAGTAAATAAGTAAACTAAATTAAGCAATTACAAAAATTTTAATTAAACATTACGAAAAACTGCAGTTTCAGACTTAAGCCCTTTTTGCCTAACTTAGAAGAATTTCAAGCAGTTTTTTTGTAAGCCTTATATTAATTAAACTGATTTACTAAAGATTTTGTAAAAAAATGAAATATCTACAACATTTAATAAACATACTATGGTGTTTACCTTTCCGGACTTGTTCCATTCCAGGAAGAGCAGAAAAATGTTTTTTATTCCCTCGAATTTTTTTTTGTTAAGAATGAAATTAAATATTCAAAGGCAGTTTTATGGAGAAAAGCGTGCGTTATCAGTAAAAACTAACTTAGAATACATTTGAGACATTATAATTATGAGGAAGAACACTTCAAAAGATATCGGAAAATTCATTTGATATTTATTTATTTACTATATTAGGCTGTGTCGAGTCTTTAATACCCTGCACCTAGAATAAAAATATTTTAGGATTGTTAATTATATCTTAAAAATTAAAGCCAATATTAATTATGAAAACTGACCTAACAGTAAAATAGTTTATTACAGTATTTAAGTAATTTGTGGACCAGAAGTTTGGCAGCGTGAATTCTAGTCGTATAAAACTATGACAGGCCAGTTTTATTGCAATAGAATTATTCGTTACGATTTAAGGCGTACTTACGGGTTTTCCGAGAATGGGCTTTATATGATCCCTATGGTAAACTGGGGACCGATGTACACGAAATTCGGTAGTATGATTTCTGGTCACATAGCACTCGTATTTATGTAAGTTTCGTAACAAAACTATCAAAAAAAAATTTTAGGGAGGTTGTTACACACTTGAGTTCATAACTTATTTACCTCAGCGTATTTTCAACAAACGGGCATGGCTAAATGGACTTAGAATTTACTCAAGGACACAGAACATATCAAGACCTTATCGCAAAAAATGCGACAACGTATTTTTTATCCCTTCCACATGTGAGGAAGAGTTTAAAATTCGTATTGTGTACGTATAATTAAGGAGTTGACACACTTAGGCTGGGTTTTTGAGATCACAGTTTAACTAGGCTTAGTTTATCTGAAAATATATTTGTGCCGCCATTACCAAGTTTGTATACAAAATTTTGATGGAACTGCTTAGTTTTTCTTAAAATGCTGGTCTTATATGAAGTAATAAAAGAAAAATCGCATTTTACGGGAAACATCCAAGTTTCAGAGTACGTTGAACTAACTGCCAGGCCCACAATGTCGACAAGAACATTTCTTTCGCATATTCATATTGAAAACATTAATAAAAAACTAAAATTTGTTTTTGTTTTCAATACAAATATACGAAAGAAATGTTCTTGTTGACATTAAGGGCCAGGCTGTAAGTTGGAACTTAATCCACACCCCGAAACTCTGGCCTAAATCGCCGAGATACGAAAACTTAATTTTGGATCGTAGAATTTAGGGGCATACTCCGTTTTAAAAGATCAGGTTAAATTAAGGAGACATTGCACTTCAAAACCAGATTCACAATGAAGGCAACATTTTCATTGGGCACTCACCAAGTAAGCATACTAGGGTATTCATTCGGTTAACTGATTATCGGTTAACCGATTAATTACTACCCGATTACCTGATCGGGTAAAATTAAAATTGGCTTTTTTTCGATTAACGATTAAACCTGTTAATTTCAGTCGACCGATGTAACAAAATTTTTAATTATTTATAGTATTATAACATATTTTTTGTGTTTTTAATTAATTGTTTCGTCTCATATAAAAAAGGTATGTGCTTAGAAAAAAGTTTTTTATACAAACAAAGAACTTGTGCAGTGATCTTCGTTTTAAATAAGTGTTTGTCGTCAACAGCTCTTTCTTTCACGTCCTTTTTATATGAATGCGTTTAGTTATTTGTTTTTATCATATCAATCTTTTAACAGAATTAGCCGAAACAATTAGAAGTGTTAAAAAAACCGGACTCTAATGACAGAATGGAAGAGTTTATATGTTTAGAAAAATTCAGGAAGAGAACTGAGAAATCAGATATTCTGTATTATGGTTTGCTTTTGATTTCTCCAACGTCTACGATAAATAAAAGAATTTTTTCAAAGTCAAGTTTTATTAAAACTAAAGCAAATAATCGCGTAGATGCTAAACATGTAAACCAAATTATTTGTATAAGAGATTATTTTATAAGATCTTCTTAAACTATTGATATAACTAATAAAATGATCTTACAGTTAATTATTTAATTAATACATAATATTAAAAAATAAGTATTACATATTTAGGAATTATTCTGTTGTTTGCTCGTTTTAGTTCAAGAATTGTTATGTTTGTCATGCCATTGTTTTTTTTTTTTCTAATAAACTCCAAATAATAAATAATTTATGCATTTTTATATATTGAAATTATTTAATTTATAAAAAAAAACTTTATTAATCGGTTAACCGATCAATAACAAAAATAACCGATTAAACCAAAACCTCGGTTAATTAATCAAGCGATTAACCGATTAAAGTAAAAGTCCGATTAAATGAATACCCTAATACAAACGCACATTTTCAAAAGCAAAACTCTCTGCAAATTTTTACCCGAACAATTTTATGTATTTGTTATTACATTTTTATTGGTATAATTTTCATTCAAATTTTAAAAATATATTTTGTTAATTTAAACTATTTTACAAATTGTCGCTGGGTAGAAGTAGACGCAAATAAAATGAAACTTTATGCTATACCTTGAGAGAAAATTAGTTAAGATGGAACTCAAATTATTACTTCCATTGAGAATAAAGCTTTAAGCTTTAGAGACAACACCAACTAATAATGCAATATCTCCTTATATTGATTTCGATCCAAAATAAAGTTTACGTGTCTCGGCGCTCCACTGTGTCATTTCAAAGGTAGAACTTTTACTTACAGTGCTGTTAATACAATAAAATGGAAAAGTCAATGTCTCACGTAAACCAGTTCTCCTTCCAATAAGATTGAAGGAAACAACACGACCAGTGGTATTTCAGTATAATAAAATTAAAATGAAACAAACTTATTTTACTTTGATGTGGATTTAAATCATAAACACCACAAGAACACAAACAAACCCAGCAGAAACAAGAGCAACAATAAAAGAAAATAAAGAATTTAAAACTATCACTGGATATTCAAATAAAAACCAATTATTCTTTTATTTGTTTATAGACACTATTTTATAATTTCAAAATATTTACACATACGAGGTCGGTCTACCACCAACGAACAATTCAACAAATATCAAAGCTTCCGAAATTAATCAAAAACATTTACAAATTAAAACGTATCTACGAGGGTCGATAAATAATTTTGAGAAATATTATTATTAAAAATTTCGTTGCTCTTTCATGTTCATAATATGCTAGCAAAATATGTCTAAAGAATGGTTAGGATTAAAATAATATGCTCAATATTAAAAATTTAAAATAAAAAATAATGTACAAATTATCAGATTTGGAAAAAATTACCGAAATACATATGAAAAAAAATTATTATTTTTTTCTTCATGGTATTATAATGACATGTAGCAGTAGCAATGGAAATATTCGAGATAGCATAATTTAAAAATAAAAAGAACTTGTATTGTATTAAGAGTTTGTTCCCGGGATTTTCAGTTGTTGTTAATTCCCGCTTTCCCGGGAATTTGTTGCGGGATTCCCGGGTAATTTTGAAGAAAATCTTTGTTTAAAACTTTATTAAATTTATGTCAGACTTGTGTCTTTACTTGTTTTATCTAACTTAATTTCACCACAATATTTAAATTTTCTGCAGTTTAAGGCTTTTAAACTAATTTTTGAGCATGGGCTTTATATTGGGCCTATGATAAATTATACTTTTATCATCACGAAATTTTATTTCTTGTCCTAGCATATTGAAGTGTACATTTTACAACTTTATTATAAAGCTTTACGTAGTAAATTGTTTTCCTAGATTTTGAGTCTTATAAAAGTAGAAATTTGTGTGCATTTCGTCACAAATTTATGTAAGTTTTAGTTTAGTTTTTAGGGAGGTAGTTCCACATTTGGGTGCATAACTCTTTTCCTACTGAAGCGATTCTGCTGAAATTCAATCCCAAACAGCCTAGAAGATCTAGAAACAATTTGACACCCAAATGGCAAAATCGGCTTAGAATTAATAAAGGACTAATAATAAAATTACTTTATGGGACCTTAGATGAATAATAAACAAATATCACATGGAATGAAAAACTTATTATACATTCATACACCACTGCTGATTAAGGGTTATAAAATTGTAAAAAATATGTTATTAAATATATGTTGTAAATAAAATTTCTCCTCTCTGCTGAATTTGTTAAACGGTAAGGTTGTTTCAAAATTCCTACTTCGTAGTGTTGAGTTTTTAATTCCCAACCACTCTTCCAGAATTTTTATTCGCGTAAGACTAATACTTTCATTCTTATTATGCAAATAAGCTCTGAATATGACAATGTATAAACGCATTTTGATTTCTATTATCCTATCAATATAACCTCTTAAGTGTCTTAAAATAATTTGAATCTTGAATTTTTTACGTTTTTGTTAAATAAAAGATACTAGATTTAATTCTTTTAAGCGTAATAGCCAATAAGAAATATTAGTTTCATTGGAAAAATAAGTAAATAAATAAATACAACATTTTGGGCGGGAATCCCGGGAATTTGATTTTTATTTCCCGCTTTCCCGGAAATTCAAAAAGTGCGGGAATAAAAAAACTCTAATTGTAGTAGCTACATTTTTAAAGTTCGTTACTTACAATAGTTGGAGTAATAGTCTAAAATTTTAAGCATATACCTTACACGAACAGCAGTAAAGAAAGCAAATGATGTGGACTATTTTGTTTTTGGACTATTTTTTCGCTACTTTACCCAGAAAGAAAACCACTCTGGATAAAATAAGTTTTTTTATAATTACTTTAAGTACGAGTTGTAGCTAAAAATTTAAGTACGAATAACAGTAAGTCCTGGAACAGAATAAAGTAGTTTTAGTAGTAGCTGAAGCTGACGAATGCTCTATAGACTACTACAAATACGTATTTTGTTAACACTACTTTCAAACTGCCATTTTTAACTTTTCACAGCTTGCAGCGCTATTCGTAACGTTGTACTACAGCGACTATTGTGTTCTCCACTTAAAACGTACTTAAAAGAATCCTAAATGGGATTCCACTCTGAGAGTAAAATTACAAAGTGTGCCTTTTAATCTCCTATCACTTATTAGCCTCATCTCTCAGCATTGCATTCTATATGCGTGCATACGCTTGTGTTTGTGAAAGTTTTTTGTAGCAACTACAACAACACCACACAAGCAGGTCAAAAATCAAAAGTTCCCATTTAGTTTTTTTTTTTTGTTCAAATTATTATATGTATATCAAATTATTTAAGCAGAAACCAGGTCGGGCATGTGTTTTATAATTGAAATTCTGTAAGGCTTAAAACGGATATCAATCATAATAGTATTCTCCAGCTGTATCTGGTTCTCTGGGGTAAGTATTTTAGCCTAAGACTTTTAGGTTAAAATCAGCGTTACCTTTTTTGACTGACATGCCACTTTCTTTCCCCCTTTTTTTAAAATCAACTTTGGTATAATTTTGTATTTTTTGTGCCCCATTTTGAACTAAATTGTTTTTATATTGGCAACTAATGAACGCAGATGTGCCTGTCAGCTTTTATTTGTTCGTATGTTTTTACTGTACCACAAATCCGCGATGTGTATTTTTCAGATTACATGAAAATGTGTACCCCTTCCCAACCTGCTTATCTTTCACACCAATAAACTCATGAATTGCTGCAACAAAAATTGCAGGTATGAAAAGGGGCTTACAGATATTTTTGAAATTTAAAAAGCCGTATTTTAATTTCTGAAAATCTCAATTTAACCAGGTGTAGTATAACTTTCATATGTACATTATGGGTATAACCAATTTTTGGCATAGTACCATGAGGTCAACCATGTCCTAGTTACCACGAAAATCATAATCTTTTGTAATTTTTCTCAAAAAATTTCACGCACCAATTGGTTTTCCTAAACAGGTGTATAAAAATTATTTAAAAATTTATTATTTCTTAAATTACTCAAAGTTAAATAATATGTATAACAAGAACAAGAAAAATTATGAGTTAGCTATTGAAAGATAACAATATAAGATTTAAAGTTCGAGGAGATTTACAGAAATATTAAAGAAATAGCTTCATACTTGAGCTATTTTTTGTTTTAAATAAACATATTATTAATTTTTCTTAACCAAAAATAAATTAAAAACTTTCAAAACTTCATCGCGGTTGGTGTGTGAACTTTTTTGACCTTAGCGAAAAAATAAATATACGTTCCCTTATAGTTTTTTATACTCTATCGGCTAATTTTTTTGTGCTATGCCAACTTTGATATTTTAAAAATTGTCAAAAAGTTATATCCCTAATGTACATATATATGTACTGTGTCATTTGAAAAGTTAATATAAAAACAGATCTCAAAAAAACTACACACAGATTACACATGAAACTAATTACATATGGGCTACACATTTAAGTAGAAATTACATACAATATGTGTAGTTACACATAGATTGGCAACACTTATTCATTCATACACAAAAAAGTGCATACCTTCCGAATTGCCGGAAAATTGGCCTTAAATATAGAATTGTGTTAAGAACTTGGTCCCAGCGTTATCTACCGGGTCTAATTTTATCAGGAAACTTAGTATTTTTAATAAATATATTTTGTGAATTTCAGCCAAATCGTTCACCCAGAGAAAAAATATGTTTAAATATGGTCACCTTCAACAAACCTATTTTTAAATAAAATTGTGAATATAATATGGTTATTTTAACCATATTATTGTCATCGACAACCATATTATGGTTAAATTAGTACTCCTTCAAGAAGGCACAACCATATTATGGTTGCCTCCGAACATGTTTTGGTTAATAATAATTAAAATATGTTTAACATCTATAATAGCATGGTTGATTTTCAACCATAGAATGCTGCTCTTGGAAAAGAGGAAAATACTATTGTTAATTAAAAAATAAATTATTTAACCATAACATGTTTAGAGGCAACCATAATAACAATAATATGTTTGCCGGTGACAATAATATGATTAAATTAAACATAATATGTTTAAAATTTACTTTAAAAATAGTTTTGTTGGAGGTGACCATATTTAAACATATTTTTTCTTTGCGTGTACCGTAAATTAAAATAATTGAAATATCACGACAAAATCGCCACCTCTCGGGATTAAGCTTTATAGACTTAACTAATTTCTTGTCAATGTTCGGTGTCAATTGGTCCAGCGGTTCTTGAATTTTAGGAACACGTAGCCAGCGCAAACGTTTTTATATACATACATATATAGAAACGGTTTACACGCTGACGACATCATAGGTCCTTATTTATTTCGAAATGTACAAGAAGTTGCCGTTACATTGAATGCCGAGCGCTATCGAGCTATGCAGACTGAATTTTGGTTTTCAAATATTAATCAGCTAAACATCAACGACAATTACTGAAAACAAATCGGTGCGGCGCAACGCTTAACAATCGATTAATTGCAAAATCACTTTGGTGACAACTTTCTTACCAGAAGTGATCCAGTTCACTGGCCTCCTCGTTCGTGCGATTTAACCTCTCTGTATTACTTTTCATGGAGCTATGATAAGTCAGTGGCTTATGCCGATAAGCCAGCAATTCTTGAAGCATTAAAAACCAATATTCAAGCCACCATTGAAGCCTTACGGCTAGATTTATTGGCAGAAGTAGTCAAAAATAGGAATGATCGAATAGACCATATAGCTCGAAGCCGCGGCGGACATTTGTATATTTAAAAAAAATGACATGAAATTATCTACCAGTTTATAATAAACAAATTTCATTCCAATAATATTTCTGTTCTTTTTTATCATGTTAAGTTATCATGCAGCTGATGATATAGCATAGATGATATAGTAATATGTGAGTAAACCACCAAAATCCTTAACCATATGCGACTGACGTGACTTTGTAATAACAATTCCAATGACGTGGTAGTATGCTAGACACTATTTCGATGGCTTATATTTTCCAAGCTCAATTTTGTAAACCTTTTGAAATTATTTTTTATTTCAGATTAATATTTTAGCTTGCTTGAGAAGAAAACGACTATTAATTTTAAACCGTATTTAATAACATGGCACAAAAAATTAAAAATGTCCTATTTGTTTTTTACAAGTTTTCCAGTGGTTTTAGTTCGCTTCTGAGCTAACCAGTATAAAAAAAATGAGAAAATTTTAATGGTTAAATAAAAAGAAACAACAGATTTTATCTAGTGCATTTAACCAGACATTGTAACATGAATATATCAAATTATTTGCTCCAAAGCTCAGAATCTGCTCCTTACGGCTTGTAAAAGTTCCAGATGATGTTCTCTTAGAACAAGAAACAATTTGTTTTGTATTAGAGCGACCCATCAAAATAGAAATAATAAGAGATATAAAATATTGAACAAATTTTATTGACGTGTTGTCTAGGAGACACTTCAAAAATATAACAAAAATATTGACGTGGGTGTCTTGAAGACACTTTTCTGCTCAGCGCAATGCGTACACTCTACTTGATCGCGTTCGTCATGCCAACGTACACATGAAAACTAAATAAGAAGGTACTGAATGCGTGAAAGCCGATGTTTGAAAAGGAAGGGAGAAAATTCCGTCTTTCTTTCATTGCTGTCTGTTAGACAACCACGTCAGTGCTGAGGGTTAAGATGACCAATAATTGCATACCCCATATTGTTCTTTATACCATTTCAGTTGTAGGCTTGATTTATATTGGTGGTGGAAGTTTGCTTTATACTTCAATACTTGAATTCAAATTTAATTATTACTTGTTTTAGACGGTAATTGAATGCTTGAATTTCACTGTATTTGCATTGTTATGTTCGATTGGAATTCCAGTATCCATTTATCTGGAGTATAATTCAACTATAATTCGAGTGTAATTCAAGTATTTAAGGCTTGAGACTGCAAAACAGCACTGGAATACACTCGGCTTATACTTGAATTCCAGCAAAATAGCTTATTTGGTGGTAACATAAAATTACTAAATGCCAGAAAATTAAAAAATGGCTGCTCAGAAAGAATTCGTTGTTTGACATTTAAAACTTATACGTATGTATGTATACTATGCTATTTTTTTTATTATTTCTAACTGTTAAAAATTGGTATGTGTTTGGAATCAAAATTATTATTCGTATGTACTTATAATCTTGATTAATTAACCGGTCCTCGTACAATACTGCCAGAAGTAGCACATCATGAGCAGATACAAGACCCCCTCCCTTTAACAACCCTGCCATATTAAAAAATTTTTATAGAGATTTTATCGATCTGACCGCATGCAATTGCAACAATGATTAATGTGGTTAATAGAAATTAAACAGAAATGAAAAAATAAAAATATTTACAGTACAAAAAGTATTCAAAATACACTATGCTGTATTTTACATGCAAGCAGAATGGATTTGAAGATAGTAAGTCGAATCATAGAGATGACAACACCATTAACATGTTAGTTGAATATGGTAGGCAATCGAAGAGAGAAAGTGAAAGTTTTGATTGTAAACAGTAAAAAGTAATAAAAAACTAAAATTTTACGACTTTTTTACGATCTTTTTGCCAGAACCCTTTTGATGGTAATTTTCTTGTATTTTTGTCGATAAATACACAAAAAAGGAATATGTATAAACAAACCAAGCAGTCGCTCTCTTAGTCGTGACTTTAAAGTGTTGTTTTGTTCTAAAACACAAAAACAAACTCATGCAAAAGTATAGTTGGGCAATACCAAATTTGTGATACCCTGCACCACTAGTTTATCACTATTTGGGTTATTTGTGTAAAAAATAGCGATACAAAAAAAATTTTTACGAGTTTTAGAGTTATAAAAGACTAATTTGTGCCAAATTTAATCTATGTAAATATCAAAAATAATGTAAGATTTATTTGTCTCTATATGATTTAAGATATTTATAAGAGGGGGCTTGTATGGGGTTATTCTGGATTTTTCGTTGCAAAGATGTTCGATGAAATAAAGGTCGGTTCAGTAAGAGTGCCCATTTTAAATTTAGTTAAATTTTTTTGTGCACGTGGCAGCTCTGAAATTTGTCAGCTTTTATATACATATGTTTATTCCGATTATTAAAAGTGCAGGGCTTTATAGAAGAGCAAGGGGTTATAATTGTGAAAAACATAATTGTATTCTTTAAAAATAAAAAAGTGGAGGGTGTCCTAATAAGAATGCACTTTTCATCAAATTTTGTTTGTTTGTGTAGACGAGTTAGAAGGGGACAATATGTGCAAGAAAATTTTGGCGGTTAAAGAATTTTTACAAAAAGAACTAAAAGAAAAGTTCAGATTAGAAGACAATAAAATTAAAACGTATAGAAATATTGGTAGTGCATACATATGTTTTTTTCAGAAAGTCTGAGTTTATTGTTGAGAGAGCAGAGAATAACAGCATTATGGGTTATTTAGTCCTTCATTAATAAGCTTCAACCATTTTATGGTTGCCTCTGAACATGTTATGGTTAAATATGAGAGTACATTTTGGTTTTAAATTAACAATAATATTTGTTTCTTTTCCAAGAGTAAACAGCCATGCTATTATAAGTGTTAAATATATTTTAGCTATTATTAACCATAACGTGACCGAAGGCAATCATAATATGCTTGTGGCTCCATGATGCAGCGCTAATTTAACCATAATATGGTTGTCAATGACAATAATATGGTTAAATGAAACATAATCTATTTAAAATTGTCTTTAATAATAATTTTGTTGGAGGTACCTATATTGAAACTTGTTTTTTCTCTGGTTGCTCCAAAAAACGCAGGTAATGTAGAAAAAGTTTAGAATTCACACGTTCTGTTGTAAAATGTGGAACAACGTTTTAAAAGCCAAAAGCCATGATGCTTTGCGTGTTGGAAAAACGTTTGAACTGTCATCACGATTTTAGATATGAAATGTTTTTCCACCTTAAAAATAGTTTTAAACATTAACCCGCATATTCATAAAAAATATTTTAGGTTTATAGCACGAATTTTCTAGAAAATTTTTTTTAATTAACATTTTATTAATCAAAGCTATTTTTTATGAAAATGGGGGTAAATTTACAAGTAATTAAAAATAAAAATATTAAGATTTTTTGCATATTAATTTTTATTCTCATTATTTTTGATAACAACGAAAAATTAAAATAAGAAAAATAATCTTGCCTTTAAAAAACGATTTTTTTTCTGCAAAATTATTATTATTTTGTATCTTTAAGTTTAAATAATTGTATCCCTTTATTTCCTAAATTACAAAAATAATAATAATTTAACAAAATTAAACTGTTGTGGTAAATAATAAAACAGTTTGCAACATCAAGTACGATAATCATGCAAAATAAGTGCAGAATATAAGGAACGAAACTCATAAGAAGCAAAATTTTATTTATTTATTTATTTAAATCATTAAATATAAGACAAATATGATATATAAGTACGTATAAATAAGACCAGCTACTTGGGTATCTCAAATGAAAATTAATCGATTAATCAAGAATATAATTACTCAAATTTCTAGTTAATCAAATATTTAATAAATAATTAGTATTGTGGTTATTTTATTGAACTGTTAATGGTTTTTAATCCAAATTTATAAATAAATTATAATTTTCATTAATCGAAATTTTTGATTAATTAATCGTAGGGATTTTTAAACATTTTTGGACTGAATTTTGTCAAAATACTTACGCAATTAGCATAGTTGGGGGTAGTGTACTAAATATTGATTTAAATCAGCAGTGCTAAATAAAACTGCAAAAAAAATTAGTTTGCACTCTTTTTTACCAGCTTTAGTGATGATTGCTATTTTTTTAACTACCACTAAAAATGTTTAGTGATATTGCAAATTTTTTTACTATTACTAAACGAAGATTGAATTCAAATAGTGCAAAATTTGTACTTGCAATCAAAAAAGCTGCATATAAACAGACTCCTACTAAAATTTAAGAAATGTAATTTTGTATTTCCATGGTTTTTGAATCTTTTTATGATACGCATAAGAAAGGAAATTAAGTAACATGTGAATAATTTGTCAATAACCGAATATCTCATGGCTTTAAACATGAAAAAACAAGTTTTCTGCTTGTAAATTTAGTGCAAAATTTTAAGTTGCACTCAAATGAGTGAAAATCAAAAAAGTTGCAATAAACTGATGATTGCTTTTTCTTAAATCAAACTATTTGTTTTTTGAGTGCAACATTTTTTAACATCACTATCACTCATGTTTAGTGAGGCTGCTAATTTTCACTTCATCACTTAACATCAACAAAATGATTGCAATTATTTTGCACTATCACTAACTGTGAGTTGAAACTGTACAATTACTGCACTACCCCATCTATGCCAATTAGAAGGTTAAAGGGATTCTAAGCCAACCAGAAGGATAGACGGAGAAATTTCAATTAACTTAGAAATTGACTCTGAGTGTACCCAAAAAAAATGATTTTATATACCAAAAGGTGGAACATATGCACATATCTATGGAATAATACAAAAAAGGCGTAATTCGGTTTTATGTTAGTTTACAAGGAAAGGAAACAACTTAATACCATCCATACAAGTGAGTAAAAAGATGCAACAAGTTTTATACTATAGCACCGCTGTTGATAAATGCGTTTGGCATTTATCAACCAGAATAAACAAAAAACTCGTTTTTGAAAGAAATTGAGTTATGTCATTTTTATATATTAAGACATCGTTATATAAGTTAGTTACATGCGTTGCACGATTTAGCACAAACGCATAATACCATTTCTATCTGTTATGGTGTAGGGCATAATAAGTCAACATGTGATTAAATGTTTATTTGCTTTTTAGCGCACAAGTACGGGAGGGAGTATATCTTAATGAGAATTGTGAATGAATGGGAGGAAAATGGAAAATTTTACGACTTTATCTTTTATACATTTTTGGTGTGCTCTTAAAAGAGATCGCTCTATATTAACAACTCAAAGATCATCCCACAATCACGCAACAAAAACAATATGTTTGTGTTCTCCATGCAAATGATTTAGAAATAGTAACAAACCATTGACATCCAGCCGCAGCATGTAGTACGTGTGATTTTTGTTTACATTGTTGGTACATAGAATAAGATCACTTTTGTTTCTTCCTCGGAGAAGAATATTTGGTGGGAGAATGTATAATTTTAAAATTATCACCACAACAATTTAACTAAATGAAACAAATGATTCTTGCAGACTGATGTTTTTTCAATTGGTCGTTGTCGAGTTCAGAACAAATAAAAAAATCGGAAAAAACTAACGGTATAAAAACATTCGAAAAAGCGCAAGCTGTTACTTTAATTCCTAAAACTAAAAAAAAAAATACGTCTATAAAATAGAAAAAAAAAGTATATAAAAAAGGAAAAAAATTAAGAAATAAAAATACAAAAACCAATTTTTTTAGTTAATTACATTTTATAAATTAATTTGTGAATAATTTAAGGTGCAGTTTGTATGCTCGGCTTAAAACTAAAATTAATACAAGCACATCATATATCGTCTAAACCGCGCAAAAATGTTACCTTCTACATACTATTTAAGTTTGGCTCAACTACCTACAAATGGCAACATGATACCGCGTTCTGATTATATTAAAACATCAAATGACAATACACCATTAACCACCTTGTCAGCGGAAAATTCTTCGTCGGTATCGTCCAGTCCATATTTTTATCCAAATATACCAAATATGCATCCTCTAATGACAATGCATAATAATATTTGGTCATATCCTTGGTCATTTCTACAAAACTCTCATCGTCCAGAAAAGCCACCATTTTCTTACATTGCCTTGATAGCCATGGCCATAAGCAGTGCACCAAATCAGCGCTTAACTTTAAGTGGAATATATAAATTTATAATGGAAAAGTAAGTTGAATGAATATTTACTATCTTAGAATTCTCAGTATTGTGTCTATAAAATTTTGTAAATCATTATATTAAACACCGAATGTTAATCTTTGCCGATAGGCAAAAAGGCCTTAAGTAAAAAAAACGCATTTTGAATTTTTAATTTGCTTTAATTAAATTTTCTCTTTCGGTTAGTATCAAAACCTTAAGTCTAGCACAACTGCTTTTAATCGTTATAATCTGCTCTTAAGTAAAAAGTCTATGAAATACATCGAGAATATATTTTTCAATTTAACATTACGAAAAACTAGAGTTTCTGACTTAAGACTATTTGCCTAACGCCAAAGAATTAGTGTAAAACCTTATTAAAAAATGTTTTTTTTTATAAAATAGTGTGTTAAAAGGTAGCAAAGTATTGTGGTAAAAAATATTTCCCTGTCTGGAAAAAATTTCATGTTTCTGCTGTGTGAAATGATATATTTTTGACGATATAAAATTTTGACGTTTGTGAAAAATTATTTATAAAAGAATGAAAAATTTAGAATAATAAATACCAAAACATACCTGCATAATGTTTTGTATGCTATATTTGCATCTTCCTTTTTTTGTTTTGAATTCATATTATTTTCTAAAAGTTTTTATTGAAATAATTTAAACTTCTAATTTTCTGCTTGTCAGAAATTTTGTTGGTTGTGTCAAAAATTCTACTATCCTCTAGGCCTAGTGAAATTTAATTCACCTCAGAAGCGTCGAAATTTTACTTACAATAGTACTTTGCTACACGTCCATACAACCAAATGTATTCATCGTTTGAACTTGTAATAAAAAAAGATCGGCCACACGGTATTGCATATTTTAATGTTTTGCAGCCTAAAATTTAGGTAATTTTCTAGTTTTAATAAAACTTACCGCTTGATTAACTGCTTTGTTCACTTCCATCTTTGTAGTAATTAACTCATTTATTTATTTATTTATATTTGTATGTTTAATTTCTGTACAACAAGAATTAATCTTATATTTATAGCCTATTTCCAATGTGCGAAGGAATTCTTTCGTTCGCATAACTACATTGAAAACAAAAGCAAAGTCTAAAAATTTATTTTTGTTTTCAATGTAGTTATACGAAAGAAAGAATTCTTTCGCACATCGGAAATAGACTATTAGAGTACAGGATGGTATTATCGATAAGTTAAGTTATTGAAATCCTGGTTAGAAATATATTTTATTGAACAATCAAAAATTAAGTGCGCAAAACTATTTAAATTTGCAATATTTGAAGTCATACAAATCCAAATTTCAATACATAAATCCCAATTCTTAACAGTTTAAATTTTTTTATAAACTTACGGCCAATTTAACCAAGTTCAGTTATAATTAACTATCAGTTTTAACCAGGGAAACCGTAAATATACAATTGCATAATTTTTTTTGTGCGACCAATAAAGGCACAAACAATATATTTATCCGTTTTAGAGCTTTTTACGAATTTTGGCATCGATTTGTTAGTGCATATTTTACCCTTTACAGCATTTTTTTTTTTTGCATATTTTAAATAAAACAGTACTTTTGCAGCTTTTTTTAAGTTTATAGTGCATATTTTGCAATTTGGAGGCATATTTTGATACATGTTCAGTATTTTAAATGCTGTTTTAAATTATCCATCTGAATACCAACGTGTTGCTTCAATGTCTCCATCTACATTTAATTTTTACTCTAAAAGTGTAAGCAGATTGTCATTAAAGATAAATATTATTTTAAATTATAATTAGTATTGTGGTTATTTTATTGAACTGTTTATGGTTTTTAATCCAAACTAAGATATTTTAATTAGGCTTAAGTTCATTGAATTTAATTTTCATTAAATTATTTTTATGAAGACAGGAATTTTACAACACGAAATTAATTAAAATTTTATTGATAATTTTTCATTCTTGACTGCGCTGAGATTTGAACCCAGGACAGGTTGCTCTGACTAGTTTCGATTGTAACCACACAATCTCTTCGGAGGGGTTTGCCGTGTTACTCACACCGCCATTGAAGCCGGATGACGTCAATAGACAAACATCAATCTTTAAACCAAATGGTATTTGACCTTGGTAGATCGAAATTTGCTTTTTGAATGAATGATTATCTATTTTAATTAATTACATGTTCTTCCTTACTTATTATTTTTCGTACTTTTCGTCAAGAATTCTTCTTGAAATCCAAAGTACATTTTTGTTTTTCATGTTTTTGGCTTTCTTTTTTCTTGTTGATCTTTTTCAGTACAACTTGAAGGATATATGTAAACATAGCTCGTGCCTTAGCTGTTAACAATAATTAGTATTGTGGTTATTTTATTGAACTGTTGATGGTTTTTATTCCAAATTTAGATATTTTTAATTAGGCTTAAGTTCATTGAATTTAATTTTAAACTTTTAAATTTTATGTATAAGGAAAAAGTAAGGAAAAAACAATTATATACGTTTTTGGCGATGTAACACATAGAAATCTGGATCAATCATTTAGTAAGCCGACCAACTCAGATTCACCTGTTAAAGTGATCTAACGTTGTGCATCTGTCCGTCTGGCTGGTTGTCTGTCCATGTTAACTTTGTGTGCAAAGTCCAGGTTGCAATTTGTAGATACTTTTATTAAATTTAGTAAAAACATTTTAATTGTACTAAGGACGAAGTCTATGTAAATGGTGAGAATCGGTCTATATTTTCACGTATTAACCACAAAAACTGCATTCCTAATTAGACTTTTTGTGTCCGTAAACCATCTAATTACGTTGGTATTTAGATTTAATTCGCTGAAAAATATTTTACTGCAAATTAAATTCTTTTCGAATCGGCTCACATTTGCCCAAAGCTCCCAACTATAAATTTAACGTCCTTTTAAATGTTAACATTAACAAACAATTTATCGCCCGTCCCTGAAATACCTTTAAAGGGGCCTGTACACGGTCAAAATGCTTGTCATGCCGGCGAATTCACTCGTGTACGTGTGCTGGACGTAATGTTAGCCGTCATATCTAAATTTTTTGATTTTCCATCCAGCATCGTCGATGTCACACATACCACCACATTTCCACTAACACTACCATAGCGCTTGATGAGAAATGCTTGACCGTGTACAGACCCCTTAAGACAACAAATCTCATATGAGTGTTAATATCTAGATAATATTCGCCACAAAAAACTCTTATGTATATGAATTTTAACTTCATAACACAATTCTGTTTTTGTGAGGCCATGACTGCCCGTCGTTTCCAAATTGGGTAGAATATGGGAAGTTCGTTTGTAAATACCATAGTTGGGGTTAGTGCACTAAATCTGCTGAATATAATGTGCTGAATCATGCATTATATAATCAATACATAAATAAGGTGAAAAACAATTTCGTTCGTGATCCAAAATCGTTTTTTGCATTTGTAAATTCTAAAAGAAAATCTAATGGATGCCCATCCGTTATGAAATTTCGTTGCCAAGAATCTGGAGATGCTGATGTCATTTGTGATATGTTTACCGATTTTTTTGCAACAACTTGTTCTGATACGATGATAGTAATGGTTATCCATATCTGCTCTCATCAAACCAGGCAATATCTTTCCCTTCATTTAATAGCAATGATATTTTGGTTAACTTTAAAAGGTTAAAGATGTCTTTTAATCATGGTCCTGATCTTGTTCCAACGTGTATTTTAAATCAATGTGCTGAATCATTAGTTACGCCATTAACTTTAATGTTTAATGCTTCTATAATATGTGGTTATTTTACTGTATTATGGAAAGACTCGTATATAAAACCCTTATTTAAATCTGATAATAAATCGGATATAACAAACTATATAGGGATTGCCGAATTAAGTGCTATTCCAAAACTATTTATTTATTTGAAAAACTTGTTGCTGATTTCCTATGCCATCACACATCGTCATTGCTGGCAGCATGCCAGCATGGTTTTCGGAAAGGCTGTTCAACTACAACCAATGTACTTCATTTAACAACTTTGATCAACTCTGCATTTACACAAAGGAAACAAACTGATGCTGTTTATACTGACTTCAGTAAAGCATTTGATAAAGTTAACCATCAACTTCTTCTTACT
Organism: Pollenia amentaria; assembly: GCA_943735925.1. Classification (NCBI taxonomy): domain Eukaryota; kingdom Metazoa; phylum Arthropoda; class Insecta; order Diptera; family Polleniidae; genus Pollenia; species Pollenia amentaria. The sequence continues at coordinate 230,952,501 of OX031009.1, read as the reverse complement.
AAGTTGGATTTTATAGGTTTATCCCGTAAAAGTTTAAGCTGGTTAGGTTCTTATTTAATTGGCAGAAAGCAAAAAGTACAATTCAATAATTGTATATCCAAGTACATATATGTTTCGTCCGGTCTTCTCCAGAGCAGTCATCTTGGCCCACTTTTATTTACGCTGTTTATTAATGATCTGCCCAATGTTATCAACTTCGCCAATATATTAATGTATGCTGATGATGTAAAAATTTTCCATTCTTTAAATTGCTTTGTTGATCATTTTTATCTTCAATCGGATCTTAATAACTTTTTGTTATGGTGTAATCATATATACATATATGTAATCATATGTTGGAGTTAAATCTATTGAAATGCAAATGCATGCGTTTTTATAGAAATAACTGTATTGCTGTTAATTATGCTTTGGTCATCAATTGGAGTTGGTTGATTCATTTTTTGATCTCGGATTGGATCATAAATTAAACTTTGTTTCACATATAAAGTTAACTGTAAATAAAGCTAGAGGTATTCTTGGCTTTATAAAACGCTGGGCTAAAGAGTTCACTGATCCATACATAACGAAGCAAATTTACGTTTCACTCGTTCGACCTATCTTAGAATATGGGTCAATCATTTGGGATCCATATTACAACATTCATAATTCTCATATTGAATCTGTCCAAAAACAATTTTTGTTGTTCTGTTTACGTGGTCTTCAATGGAGTCACTCGACAAGCTTTCCTTCCTATTCTAGTAGACTGGCTTTCATAAAACTACCATCGCTCAAAAGTCGTCGTACAATGTTAAATGTATCTTTTATGGTTAATCTTATTAATGGTAATATTTGTTGTGAATTTCTGTTAAATTTAATATACCTTGTCGCAATACTCGTCATTATAATCCGCTTTTTGTAAAGTTTTGTAGAGTAAATTACGCTATTGCTGATCCTTTTTCAAGGTTATGTCGACAATTTAATTCTTTGTCTCAATTTGTTGATTTTTCTTTAAATTTAAATGTTATAAAGCATAAAATAATTCTTTATCTTAACTACTAATTTTTTATGTACATTTTTGAATCCATCATGTAATTCATTAATTTTAAGTCAATCTTGTTATTAGTCAGTAAGGATAATGTCCATTGATTAAATATATACATATTAATAAATAAATAAATAAATATTGATTTAAATCAGCATTGCACTATTAATGGAACTAAATAAAACTGGAAAAAAATTAGTTTGCACTATTTTTTACCAGCTTTAGTGATGATTGCTATTTTTTCCACAAACACTAAAAAAATTTAATGGTATTGCAAATTTTTTTCACTATCACTAACGGTAGTGCATAAAATCTGCACTCTATTCAAATAGTGCAAAATTTTTACTTGCAATCAAAAAAGTTGCATATAAACAGAATCTCACTAAAATTTAAAAAAAATGTAATTTTGTATGCGCATAGTTTTTGATTCTTGTGATGATATGAATAAGCAAAGGAAATGAAACAACTTGAAATTTTGTCAATAATGGAATATCTACACTCAAATTAGTGAAGAACAAAAAAGTTGAAAGAAACTGATTATTGCTTTTTCTCAAATCTAACTATGTTTTTTTTTTTTTGAGTGCAAAATTTTTTAACATCACTATCACTCATGATTAGTGAGGCTGCTAATTTTTAATTCATCACTCAACATCAACAAAATGATTGCAGTACAAAATTCTTTTGCGACAGTGGGCTCTATATGGAGCCTACTGTTATTTATGGGTCGATCTTCTCGAAATTTGGCGTTGTGTCATTTCCAGTCTTATGAAACTTAATTAAATCAACTTTACCACAAAAGCATTATTCTTTATGGTTTTAGGAGTTCTAAAGTGTACCCCAATAGTGGGCTTTATATAATGCACTTGTTAAATTATGAGCCGATCTTCGCAAAATGTATAAGTTTGATTTCAAGTCATATAAAAACTGGTTTTGCAAAGTCAATCCGTGCATTCCGCAAATTATGATAGTTTTGGTAGCATAATTATAAAGTTTTATTCTACTTAGAATTACTTAAGAACCCAGCACTTAATTTTTTAAGGGATCTTAGAAGAATATTAAAAATGTTTCGCACGGCATGACAAACTAAGTATACCCTTACACGTATAAAAACGATTGAGGTTTTAATGCTCATTATGCAATATAAATTAACACGTTCACCACTCAGCGTCACATATTTGTGACATGGGAGTTTACACAAAAACTCATGTCACATATATGTATGTGTCGGATTTTTAATGAAATGTATTTGCCTCTAACTTCGCGAATATTTGTTGGAAGTATTTTTCTTGTTCGGCTGAGTCTCTGTTACAATATGATATACATAACTAATAGTGCTGCGGCTGGTATCTTAGCTGAGTAGTTTTTACAAAATTAGCTGTGTGACACATATTTTTTGTTCCGGAGTTTGGACAGAAATCGCAAAAAACTGCTGAGTGGTGAACTTGTTAAACAAGTGCTATATTCGGCTGTGAGAGACTAAGAATATTTAAGGAGTGGGCTTTATATCGGATCTAATCACTATAACCGAATATTTATACAAACTGAGCTTACAGTATTTTTATTCGTGGCGGCGATGAATTGAATTCCGGCTTGCGAGCTGTTCGCTTATTTTTGCTTTTTATATTCGCACTCGCATTCGCTAAAATGTATGTGAATATTTAAAGCGAATATCTATTGATGGCAATATTAACAAGGCGAATTCAACTACAGGTGGTGTCGAAACGCCATCTGATATTGACAGTTCGCGCCAATTTGTTTTGATTTGTTAGTGTTTTGTTAGGAATGGTTGACATTTTGGACCGTAAACACTAACAATGCAATGCAAAAAACCCTATGTTGTTTCTGTTGTTTTTGGATTGTTGTAGTTTCGACACCACCTGTAGTTGAATTCGCCTTGCAATATTAATAACATCTAGAATTCTATTTAAAAAAATAAATTGAAGCAAGCTTTAAGACACGAATTGGTATTTTCAAAAAGCTGAATTAAGCTAGTTTATTTTACGATTTTAGGCGCACTTCTCTTAAGAGTGATAAAGAAACAAAACTTATATATATTAAATCTGTGGCATTTTTACAAAACATCTGCAGTTGAGATAAGATAGCAAAAAAGTTTTAAAAAACTCGTAAAAAATTTCAAAATAATAAACCAAAACTAAAGAAAAATATCGCTTATAATACAAAATTTTAAAAACGTAAACAAAAATGTTTTTTTAATGAAAATTTGTATGACCGACAACATTTTTTTCAACGTTTTAAATTTCACTTAAGATGTTTTGTGAAAATGCCATAGAAATAAATTTTAAGTTTTATATATTAACTCAATTGAAATTTAAGTACATATTAGAGACGTTATAAACAATAATTATATTTGGTTTGTAATATCTTTCGCCTTTATAAAGGGTGGTTAAATTTAAAGGGCCGATGTTGATTCTGAATAAAACACAAATTATTTAGGAAATTATTGTCATTTCTTTTTATTATGATAATATTGGTATGGTTCAATTATGTATGGAACAAAATATCGGCCAAATGGCCGCACCTCCATCGGATGGTCCAAATTTTCGATGACGCTGAGGCATTGTTGTGGTTCTATGCCGTTAATGTGCCGAATTATCTCATCCTTTAGCTCTTGAATTGTTGCTGGCTTATCGAAGTACATCTTTTCTTTCAAATAACCCCAAAGAAAGAAGTCCAACGGTGTCAAATCACATGATATTGGCGGCCAATTTACATCGCCACGACGTGAGACAATTAATATACCTTGTCGCGCAAAAGAGCCATTGTTTCGTTAGCTGTGTGGCAAGTGGCACCGTCCTGAAACCACATATCGTCCACATCCATATCTGCCAATTTGGGCCATAAAAAGTTCGTTATCATCTCACGATAGTGAACACCCTTCACTGTAACTGCATAACCGGCCTCATTTTGGAAAAAAATACTGCCCGATGTTGCCGCCAGCCCATAAACCGCACCAAACAGTCACTCATTCGCCCAAATGCGGCAATTCTGCTTATTGACGAATATACTGAGGTGCAAATGTGCCTCATAACTGAAGATGATTTTCTTCGAAAATTCTGACCATGGACGACGTTTAAAATAGTCAAGAGACTTGAGTTCTTACGTCAATTGCACCTTGTTGTAAGCGTGTAAATGCAAGTCTTTATGCATAATGTTCATCAACGACGGGCGTGAAAGGTGTACGATTGTACGCACATTTGGACGATTAAATTGACCGAAAAAATCACGAAGTGCACGATATGCATTTTGATTTGAACGCCCATTTTAATAATAACCCTGAATAACTTTAACGCGTTGCTCGATTGTTTGAGTTAGTCTGAAATTGAGAAATATCAAATGAAATACAGAAAAAACTTGACGTTTAGGTGTGATTCAAATTCAACACCGTCCCTTTAGAACCAAACTTTTTTAATATAATTATTATACATCCCAATTGTTGTACTACTTTGTCTTGTTTTCCTTAAATTTTCATTTAATAACAGGATTTAGTAAATTTATCAAGCTGTTCTATTTAAAAACATACATATTTTAAATATCCTTTGAATATGTAAAGTGACACAACTTTGGAAATCAATGTCTTCCGATTTGGATGAAATTTGCCCCAAGGTCCTATTGGATAGTAGTTTAGTCGGTCAAGATCGGTCAAAAAGTTTCTGAGTAAGAGGGGGTCAAATTTGACATTTTGGCCAAACAGGTGTTCTTTCTCATCATGTAACTTATTATTTATTGGTGTAAACAAAATTAGATAGCTATTTTTTCAATCTTTCAAAAAAAATTTTTTAATTTTTAAAATTGTAAAGAAAATGAAATAGTTTTTAGTAGCAAAGAGGATCATGAGCATACATTCAAAAGACTGAAGAGCAGATTCGATGCTGCGGTAACAATCGATGGCACCGCTCAATACCATCATTTATACCGCTTATCGATGGAAAACTCAAGTTGAAAAAGTTTTCAGCCTCTACTCAATGCGATTTCATTCCAAAGCCAAAAAATAAACCTGCATTGAAACCTTATAACGCCAACAAAAAGGATTGGCAAAAATAACAGAAAAGCTATAAATAGGGAGGATGAAACACATTGTATTTGAAAATTTGCGAAACTTATACACTTCATCAGCTACAAAAAATTAAGTGTAAAAATAGTTATGATATAAAAAGATCTATTGTGTTTGAGATAAAATTTTATTAAATTATTTATCTTTTTATTTTTATTATTATTATTAGATATTGTTTTTATTATCTATATAAGTATATACAATTGTAACGTAACTGACTGACTGAATGACTGACTGATTCATCATCGCACAGCATAAACGCCTGAAGCTAAAAACTTTAGACCAGGGGTTGGTCGCTCCCCAAATCGATCCACTAAGACCGGATTTGTAGAAATTCAAATGTTTAGAGGGCAAAACAGGTAAATTCGGTAGCCTTATATCTCCAAAACAAAAAGAGATACAAAAATAATTTAATACTTATCGTTGTTCATTAGAAAAATAATCGGATAGGTGTCTGGTACTTTTTGGAAATTCAGCAATTAAACAGAGTAAAACCTGTATTTTGGTACTTTTTTGTCACCCCATCTATCTTTTAAACCCATAAACATAGAAATAAGGATAAGATCACATTTGAAACTTATCTAAAAAATCCCAATACCAAATTTGGTACTGTTTCGAAAATCTGACGTTTAGGGGGTAAAAACCGTAACTATTTTTGGTACTTTTTTTACAAGACATTTTTTTTTATTCATTGACATATACGTATTAAATTATGGGCTACCGCTACTATATTGAAATTGTTTATGCTTCAATGGGGAGTAAAAAGTACCAAAAAGCGGAAATACGGGAAATTTATTTTCTTACTTTAGCTTTTTGGTTCTACAAGTGGCAATTTTTTTAATTATCGTTAATATTGGACCTAGAAACATAATAACATAAAATTAAACATGCAAGGTCCTGTGTGAATGAGAATTTGTTAGAGAGATCTTTTAGGTACTTTTTCTTTCTTTAATTGGTACTTTTTTAATTTTCGTTAATATTGGACCTATGAACATTAAATTAAACATGTATGGTCCTGAGTGAATGAAAATCTGTAAAAGGGCTTTTTGGTACTTTTTTGTTCTTTAACGGGTACTATTTGAATTTCCGTTCGTATTGCATTTACAAACATAAAATTAAAAAAGTAATGCGTTGAGTGAATGAGCATCTGTAAGAGACGCTTTTTGGTACTTTTTTGTGCTTTACCAGGCACTTTTTGATTTGCTGTTAATATTTGATCTAGAAACATAAAATTAAACATGCAAGTTCCTGAGTGAATGAGAATCTGTAAGGGGGATTTTTAGTACTTTTTCTTTTTATAACTGATACTTTCTTAATTAAAGTAGTTCTTTCTTAATACTTGCTGTTGTTCATTAAATAAAAAAAGAGAACAGGTGTCTGGTACTATTTTTATGTTCGGCCCTTTTAGGGAGTAAAAGGGTAAAACCTGTATTTTGGTACTTTTTTGTCCCCCATCTATCGTTTAAATCAATGCACATAGAAATAAAAATTATATAAAATTCGTAAATTATCTAAAAAATGCAAGTGCGAATTTGACACTTTTTCGAAATTCGAACGTTTAAGGGGTGAAAATCGTACCTAATTTTGTAACTTTTTCCAAGATATTTTTCCTCCATATATTTATCTTTCGTTGCACAGCCTAAACGCCTGAAGCTAAAAAGTTGACATTTGAGCTGGAGGCTGGGCTCTGGCCAAATCGATACCTCTAACCTCATATGCCGCTAAGAAGACACCAAAATAATTTAATACTTATTGTTATTCAATAAAAAAAATTAGCGGACAGTTGCCTGGTTCTTTTTCGAAATTCGGCCTTTTTGGGGAGTAAACTTGTAAAACCTGTATTTTAAAACTTTTTTGCTATGCCGTCTATCTTTTAATAACAATAAACATTAAAATAAAAAATATATCACATTCGTAAATTATCTAAAAAATACAAATAAAAATGTTATACATTTTCGAAATTCGAACGTTTAAGTACAAAGTAGCGGGTTAAAACCTAGAAAGACTTTAGCGAAAAAATATGTCCACGATAGAAAAGCAGACGCTAACGAAGTAGCCGGTTAAATGCTAATAATTTTATGTTAATTTAATTATTATTATAAATAATAAAAAAAAATTGTCAACATTTCTATAGATAAAAAGTGATTTTATTCCTGGGATTAACATATTGTGGGTATTACAGTATCGAATTTATAAAATACTAGTTACGTATATAACATACCGTCAGTATAATTTTTTTTTAAGGTTTAAGAAACGCCTACAGGCAAAAAGGAAACAATTCAAAATAGTTGAGTTAGACAATATCTTTTTTTTACATATCCAACTCGCAGCCCACCAAAACTACCATACCTTTGAGCAAAAGAATTAAAAAAAAATTTGTTTAAAAACAAAAATTTTTTTAGAAAGACTGAAGAAATAGCTATCTAATTTGATTGGGACAAATTTTGCTTACACCAGTAGGTAATAAGTTACATCGATGAGAAAAGCACCTGATTAGCCAAAATGTCAAATTTTGACCCCCTCTAACTCAGAAAGATTTTGAACGATATTGTTGATATTGTGTCTAAACTACTATCCAATAGGGCTAACTTTGGTGCAAATTTCATCCAAATCGGAAGACATCGATTTCGAAAGTTGCGTCGTTTGACATGAAATCCCCCATACATATATGTATATGGTATATATGTATGTATTTCTGTTATAATAAAACATAAATAAAAATTTATTCGCATATATGAATTTTGATCATATTGTATGTATTCGCATTCGCGTTCGCGTTCCCAAAATATTGATTTGATTATTCGCTTAAGCATTGACTTAACCCACATTCACCGCACCTCTAGTTAAAGCACACTTTATCTGGTATATTACCAAAATGTTGTGGTTAACTTTATTAAATGGTTTACTGAAGTCAGTATAAATAACTTCGGTGCGCTCTATTGAGTAGAGTTCTAAGATGAAGAATATTTGTTATGGCCGAAACCCCTTTATGATATCCATATTATAATAATGAAATAAGCAAATAATTTAATACATATTTTTGCATATTGTACACTTTGAAACATTTATTAAAAAATTTTGTCGAAAGAGCATTTTTGCAGAATTTTTTGAGTGCATATTTCACCTTTTAGAAGCATAGTTTGATATCTGTTAAATTTTGTTTAAATGCTTAGAATTTCTTTCGCAGTAGACCAATAAAATTGCTTTAAACTTTGGTTAACAGATGGCTTTTCTATTTAAATATAATGCAAAGCCGGTCTTCAGTCGGGCTCCACCTTTGTATAACAAGCACCGGCTTCGCTTGCTAATGAGAAGCTTTAATTAACTGGTGTTAACCTTTGGTAGGGTTAGAATAAACAGTTTTAAGTATCTACAATAAAGCCAAGATTTTACGAACTGTGTGTAATTAGCATAATTTTGTTAAAACCAAATATCTTTAAAATAACGGAATTAAATTTCTGTTCATAGTTTAACAGAAGTCGTCTTCATTTTTAAAGAAATGTTGACCAACGATCCCAATAGTTGAGAAAAAAATAACTAAAAGTGCTTCTGTCTACTAATTGTGAATAACATTTTTAATATTCGCCGTATACGAATATCCAATCTGAAATTAAGCGTGTGTTCACCTGTGCCCATATTCTTCTGCATCGAGAAACTTTTCGATTGAAATGTGTGAATTACAACAAAAATGCCACCACTAAACTGTGGTGTAATTTTTTGGCGAGTAAAAGCTGTTTCGCAAGGAAAAGGGCGTCTGTAACATTTTTATCAGAAAAGTTGCCGCTTTAAGCTGTCAAATAAACTCACAAATTAAAAAGCAGTGAGATAAAATTTTAAAAATATATTCCAAATGCAATAAATAATAACACGGCAAATGTAAGTTTTTTGTTCTTAAGTTTGTTTTCATTGTTATATTATTTTGCTTTTGTCGTTTTAAAAAATATGCGAATAATTTTTAAGCGTTTTTGTAAAAAACAAACATTAAAAAAGCACTTTCCATATATGTTATAGCCGACAGGTGTATTTTCGCCGCCGTAGTTAAAAATGTTTTAAGTTAAGTAAATTTCGAAACGATGAAATATTTTGTTTCAAATCTCTTCAAAGCGGAATTTCTCACCACCGTTACAGAACATGAGAACTGGATAGAAACTATCGAGGCTCTCTCTCTCTTTAAGGTTCATGCCCGAATGAGCCTCGATAGTTTCTAGCCAATTTAGCTATTTTCTCGTCAAATCTAGCGATTTTTTGTCAAACTTTGTGGAAAAAAATTGTGTTTTAGCTATTAATAAAAAAAGTCAGTCGCACAAAACACAACTGACTCAAATCTGCACAAATTATGAGTTAGTTTACTAGTTAGTTGTAAATAAGTTAGCTAAAAGTCAACTAAATGTTGAGCTAGCTAATAAAAATCCGACAGGGGAACTTGCCTTTAAAATTCTCCTTCAAGTGAGTGTATATTAAATAAGTTGAGCTGCTATTAAATTAACCCGTTCATGACCAACATTTTTAAGAGGACATTAAAAAAATTGTGGAAAAAACATAATTCCAGTTGTATCTATACTTAAAAAAATATTATATAATTGCTATTAAGGCACATTCAACAAGACATCATTAAAACCCAGTTGTTTATATCCAAAAAGTGTATCTCGTTTAGGAAATACTTTCATTTGATATGAAATAGTGACAAAATGTAATCCTCTTATGGCCAACATTTTTTTGAGAATAGTTTTTAGCAATAGTTTTTGGTTAGCATTGAACAATTACTCTTATGTGCATTGAACAATTACTCTTATAGCTGAAATATTATTTACCAAGGAATCACAAAATGATATATGTCTTCCATAAAATCAAAAAAAAAAGTTTCAAGATTATTCAAGGTTATTATGTTAGAAATTATGCATATTCCTGACTAATATATTAGTATTTTTAATTCCTGCTTTTTATAAAAAAAAAATATAAACACATCACGAAATACCAAAATTAAATGCAATCAACAAGCGGTAACCCATTCAACCTTCCTGTGTGAAATTTCAAGCGAGGCTGACTGGTTTTATTTAATATTTGAGCACACGTTGGTGCCCAGCGGGAAAATGAAGAATTGATTACACAAATAACTAAAAAAAAATAATGTAGTATTTTCATAAGAATAATAATGTATTCATTGGAATCGAGAAGGTAATATTATTTGACATAATAATTATGCAGTGATTACCACGTATGTATATTTCCACATTTGCAGAACAATGAATGTGTTGTTTCTGTTCGTGACTATTATTCGTATTTTTCTTTTATTTTTCCTCTGGGTAGTTTTGCCGAGCTATACACGGCTTAAATGCTCAAAGCATCGTCTTTTAAATATTTAATACTTTATCTTTAATGTTTAGAAATTTCTTGAAACTGCGTTTAAATTTGGGTATCATAAGTTAAGCTAATAACAAATGTTAACTGCGTTACCACAAAAATACTTTTTTCATGTTTTTCAGGTTTCCTTATTACCGTGAAAATAAACAAGGATGGCAAAATTCCATAAGACACAACCTCTCGTTGAATGACTGTTTTGTAAAAGTACCACGTGATAAAAATACTATTGAAGACAATGATACAGCGGGAAAAGGCAGCTACTGGATGTTGGACGCTTCGGCAAACGATATGTTTGAGCAGGGAAACTATAGACGCCGGAGAACAAGACGGCAAAGACAGTGTTTGAAAACGGGTACTTTATTAGGAGAGTCTTTAAAGGTATTGAAGCTGATTAAAAATATCTAAATTAAAATAAATCTCATAAAACTTTTCTAATCAACCACTAGGTGTCTGAACAACAATCAGTTTTGAATGATCATAAAATGGGTGAAATGACCCCTAATATAGACACAGTTTTTAATATAAATACAAACAATTTTTGCCCTAACTATAGTGATCGTATTACGGAAATGCATCGCCAATATTTATCTTCAATTGCACCATTTAATATTCTATTCGGTAACAACTCATTGACATTGTCAGAAGCAACAATCTCATCTTCACCTGCTTCCCAGTCAACTGAAGAATCTAATAATCCCACTTTATTATATGATCAAAATACTTTCACTTCTATTGTTCCACCCCTGTTAAATAGTTCTTCAAATTCTTATGCTGATATTGAGTATTTAGATTTTTCTGTTGATGCTCTTTCAAATAGTAGTTGCTCCAGTGATCGTATGCTGACTCAGTCTCCAAGTGCTTTCACACCTACAAGTTCGACTATAAAGGAATCAAATACAATCAAAATGGAAAAATTATGTAGTCCCGATTGCACAGCCGAAAACAACAACAAAAGTCCTACAGCATTTAGTATTGAAAATATTATTAGGAAAGACTGATGTAGATAATACGATTTGTACTTTAAATTGTGTGATATTAAGACAATATTAACTAATATTAATTATAGTTTTAAACAAAAAGTTTTAATGAAAATTTTAACGTAAATATAAAAAAATAAATTATTTTAATATGTAACGAAACATTTAATTTCTATTTAAACTTGAGAAGCAGACATTGTATCTTGTTTTTTGGCTAACTTTTAGTTTTATTTCAAATAAAAATAAGTTTATAAAAATATACTTAAGCTATTCCATTTTTACAGGTTAAAAAGTAGAATACTAACCATATGTGTGTCAAAGTTGCACAATAGGTAACAAATTTTTTTCAAATTTTCAGTCCCAAAGTGAAACATAAAATTAGTAAGCCAAAAAAATATATTATTAAATTTGTTTCTAAATCCACAGAAGAGATTTATGCCGAAAGTTTGTCTGGGCCCTATACACCAGATTGAAAGATTTAACTTCATTTTGACGATTTTTTGGAACAAATTACAAAAGTTTTTAATATAAATTCAAATTTTATTTTAACTTCTTAGATACTTTATTTTATTTGATTGGCATTAATTTTCATAGCAAAATCACGCTTTTTGTTAGCGCGATACATAATTTTTTGTCGTTTAATTTATTGTGATAAATTTATGGAACAGACTTAAAAAACAAATTTGTATTTTATTCATTACTTAAAAGATGTACATATACATCTTAAATTCACTAAATGACAACATAAGTACATATGTGACCTGGTAAGTCACATGTAGGGATGCAACATCGTTCCGAAAAACACCGATGTTTCCACGATAAGCATCGGTGTTAAAAACATCGGTAATGTTTCAACATCGATGTTTTAATATATTTTTATTATTGAATGAAAAAATCACGATATGGTGTTGGAAGATCGAAGAGTAAAAGTGCGTGAAATTGTTGATGTCATAGGCATTTCATATGGCAGTGTGGTTTCGATTTTAAATGATCAGCTCGGTTTAAGAAAGCTGTCTGCAAGACAGGGTGCCGCGTTTGCTCCCAATTGACCATAAACGTAATCGTGTGACAACTTCAAAGGATTGTTTGGAGTTGTTTAACCGCAATTCGAATGAGTTTTTGCGGCGTTTTGTAACTGTGGATGAAAAATGGATCCATTACAAACTTCCGGAACCAAGCAGGAATCTAAACAATGGGTTTCTCCGGGTTAACCGGCTCCGAAGAAGGCCAAGGTAAGTTTGTCGGCCAATAAGGTGATGGCAACAGTTTTTGGGATGCGCGCGGGATAATCCACATCGATTACCTTCAATAGGGAAAAACAATAAACGGAGAACATTATGCCAACTTATTGGACCGATTTAAGGAGGATTTAAAAAAAAACGACCCCATATGGCCAAGAAAAGTTATTTTTCATCAAGATAATGCACGGGTGCACACGTGTGCAGTCTAAATGCCAAAATTACATGAATTGGGCTACGAATTTGTACCTCATCCGCCATTTTCTCCGGATTTAGCCCCCAGTGAATATTTCCTATTTCCGAAATGGCTCGGTGGAAAGAGATTTAGCTATTGATCCGCCCACGTAAATATTATTGGGTTCTTCACAAGGTAGTCATAAATTTGTAAAGTCATATGTCTTAAAATAATTACAAGAAATATTTATGACTGCTCTGGGCAACCGCTTATAATTTAGATTTCTACCGTAGAATTAAGACGAAGCAATGAACACAACATTAACATTTTTATTTTGTTTGAAACACAACAATATTTTTTTAAACAATTGAAAAAAAATATTATCTAGGACATTATGACGATATGGCTTGATAGCACACCTTGTGAATCACCCATATATAATTTAAGTTAATAAAAAAAAAATTTTAATTAAAAACGTCATGACGTTTGGCGCATGTACTTTTTTAACGATAGCAAAAAGCTAGAAATGCAATACTAAATATTTTTCCATTTTCTACACGATTTTACCTTGGGAGAACTGATATTTGCAAAAAATTCAAAAAGTTATCCCCCTATTACACAGTCTGCAAAATTGTTTTAACATTTCTTTAGTTTATAAAGGAGGTTTGCCCTTGTTACATATTTATATGTTGCTATGAAATGCATATTATACAGGTATGTACATACATACATTTGTACGTACTTTGTACGGCTATGCTTTGAAATACACATTTTTATATTTTTGAATAAAGGGTTTAATTGAAAAAATAAAAATTAAAATTGGTAAAAATATTATGAAAACAATTTAAATAAATAAAAATATTAAATGGACGATGTCGATGTTTTTTAGATGTATGGCCGATGTAAACATCAATGCTTATGAACGATACATCGCCAAAGAGCTACAAAACTCAATATCGTTTAAAATTCGAAGTGTGCTGTAAGCAATATCGACTCACATGAAGATTTTATACAATGCTTAGCGTACTTATCTGCTTCAGTAGTGCGATTCACTTATTTTTTTTACGATAATAGTATCGTTAAATAAAATATTGTTACGTTTTTACTTTATAAAACGCGTTAAGGTTTATTCCCTTTATAATAAACCTTCGAGTTCTTTTAATTGCAAATAAAAAATAAATACACACGAATTCAACTTAACAAACTTTATTGAAATTCACAAAATTTAACCACTATTGTAAGTAACGATCTGAACCGTTTAATGTCTCCAATCAAACTAAACTAAACTTTTATGAGATAGCCTGTATTTATAGTTCAAAACTATTCCTAGTTGGTTCAAGAACCGTCTAGTAGTTTCTAGAAAATTATGTTCGAATTATTTTAAATCTAAAGTCTACACTTACAATTGCTAGAAAATTTAGTTACAGTGGTGTTCATAAGAATAGTAACTTATATGACATAAAACTATAATTAACAAGATAACTTATAACTAAAACCATAAATAATTCTTAGACAACATAATTTCGTAACACTGCCCTCCACTTAAACCTGTTCGTCGCGACTAGGCTCAGATTCTCCGTTTCCATAATGGGCTAGTCGTTCTAAATGTACCACCTTCATTTTTGATCTTGGACTCTTATATTTCTGAATTCGATACACCACGTCATTCAGTTTCTTTATCACCTTATATGGTCCATCCCAATGAGTCTGCAGCTTGGGAGATAATCCTTTCTTGCGCTCTGGATTAAAAAGTAGAACCAACTGGCCTTCTGTAAAGCCTTCCGAATTTGCCGCTCGTTCGAATCTGACTTTCATCTTATCATTTGATGAATTGACACGGCTCCGTCTTAACTCGTTTTTCTGCTCTTGGGAAGAGCTCTTACTATCCGCTGGTACGGATTGCTCACCAAAGTTGTACTGATTTGGCGATGTTATACTCTCTCTTATTGGACCACTGACCGCAACACACTGTGGGCATTTTATTATGCAATCAATCACGGCTTGCTTGCAACCGACCCAATAGTAGCTTTCTTTTAGCTTCTTTATGGTTTTTGTTACGCTTAGATGTCCACCATTAGTACCGTTGTGGAATCTCTTCACGACTTCGCATACTTTTGAAGACGGTACTACAATAAGGTTTTTAGCCGATTTGCCATCAGTACTTTCCCATGTGCGGTATAGGCAATCATTTGCCACCTTCAGACTATTCCACTGCGCCCAATACGATTTCATCAGTGGACGCTCCAATGTGATTTCTTTATGAGTCGGTATTTTACCTTCTTTCTTAGCCTTTATAATTCGCACCAATATGGGATCATTTTTCTGCGCCGTTGACCAGTCTTCGCTGGGTTCCACATGTAATAGGCTAATTGCATTGGTGCAGTTCTTGTTTTCAGCCTCCATGCATTGCTTTCTCATATATTTACTTGGCCGTCTTGAGTGTGTGCTCGGCCCACCACGTTTGTTATCGTCTTTCTGGGATGACAATTTCTTACGACTACAAGTGACTTGTTGTCTTACAAGGGCATCACTTCCGTTTCCAACGTTTAGGGGTACTTCTAGACCATACCAATTCATTATTTGTCGACCCATATCTAGACTTGTTTTGACGAATCATAAAATCTGCCCCGATTATGACCTCGTCCAGAATTTCAGCAACAATAAATTCATCAAAAACGATCATATCGCCCATTCTTATTTCCACTCTTGCTTTGCCATATACAATGACAGGCTCTCCCGTAGCTGTTCTCAAGCTGACCCCGCTTAGTGGTTCGACATATCCCTTTATCAAATTAGCCCTTATAATGGAATGCCCTGCACCAGTGTCGATAATCAAAATGCGGATTTCACCATTGATATATATTCTTGTTGCTCGTTTTCACTACTAAATTAATCGTATCACCTTCAGATGCTCCCTCCGCTATGCAAGCTCTTTGGTTATCTCTTTGTGGCGAAGCAGATCGGGATCGTTTTCTTGGTGACTTGCAGTTTCGTTGAATATGACCAGTCTTACCACAGTTATAGCATTTTACTTTGCTTTTGGTTTTATTTTGCTTGTCGCCCAAAGCTTGCAAAACTGCCTCCGTCATGTTTCTCACTTCCTTTAAAATATCTCCTTCGTCCTCAGCAGAGAAATCAAGCTTTCGTACCTTATACGCTTGTGGCCTTGAAATTATCCTGGCGGTTTCTTGGGCTAAGGCAAGTGATACCGTTTCTGCAAACGATGATTTCTGTGATGCACATACCGCGAGTTTTACATCAGCTTCTCGTATACCATTTACAAATGCTTCGGTCTTAAAGTGATCTAACAATGGATGACTTTCACCTGGATAAGTAAGCTGCACCAAACGCTCGATCTCTAGTGCGTTGTCCTTTAGCGTTTCGTTTGCCTTTTGTACTCTGCCCCGTAATTCCATTCTGAATATTTCTTTTCTGTGTTCACCACCATACTTACGTTGCAGTGCTACCATAATGTCATCATAATTGTTTCTGCAACTTACTGGTACACTTTCTAGAATTTCAGCTGCAGCTCCTTTTAAAGCCAGAATCAACTCTATGGCTTTTTCTTCATTGTTCCATGCATTTTTGTTGGCAACTGTGTCAAACTGGAACTTAAACACATTCAATGGTGAGCTGCCGTCAAAACTTGGAGCTCTTATTCTATTCGAGACTTCTGGAAAAACTCGCACCGCTCCCTCTTGGTATTGAAAACTATTTACTTTTTCTTCCAGATGATGTAGTTTTCCATCAAAAACCGTGACTTGTGTTTTTACATCCGTGACTTGTGTTATTACATCAGTGACTTGTGTTTTTACATCAAACATCTTCTGGTTGAATTCTATCTCCATATCGTCTACTGTTTCATTTATAGCAGTAGAAATTTCTTGAAGCTGCTCAAGTTTTTCATTAGTAACCTGGAGTTTCTCGTTCGTCACCCTCGAATTTTCTTGAATTTCGGCAAGAAGGTGCTCGAATTTTCCTTAACCATGCTTCTTGAATTTTCTTCCATTTTTCTAGAATTTTCTTCCATTTTTCTTGAAGTTTCAGGCGAATTTTCTTTTACCATTCTCTCCATGTTTTTAGAATTTTCTTCCATTTTCTGCATCATAGCAGCAAACATTGTGCTAAGATCCATGTTGCTTGTTACTGCACGGGTAGCAACTTCTATTTCTTCTTTTTCATCAAATTCATAAGATGCGATGTCAATATTGCGTCGCTTAAATTCATCGATTAATCTTCTCTGCAGCTCAGCTTTATTTCCTGCAGTCGGCAGATCTAACTTGCCCAACTCCTTCTTAAGCTGCTCAACTTTAAGCTCATCGAATTTCATTGTTTATAAATTTTTTATTTATTGCAATCCCACTTCTGACACCAATTGTTACGTTTTTACTTTATAAAACGCGTTAAGGTTTATTCAATTTATAATAAACCTTTGAGTTCTTTTAATTGCAAATAAAAAATAAATACACACGAATTCAACTTAACAAACTTTATTGAAATTCACAAAATTTAACCACTATTGTAAGTAACGATCTGAACCGTTTAATGTCTCCAATCAAAATAAACTAAGCTTTTATGAGATAGCCTGTATTTATAGTTCAAAACTATTCCTAGTTGATTCAAGAATCGTCTAGTAGTGTCTAGAAAATTATGTTCGAATTATTTTAAATCTAAAGTCTACACTTACAATTGCTAGAAAATTTAGTTACAGTGGCGTTCATAAAAATAGTAACTTATATGACATAAAACTATAATTAACAAGATAACTTATAACTAAAACCATAAATAATTCTTAGACAAATCTAATTTCGTAACAATATAATTTATCGAATTTGCTATTCAGTAACATTTTTAACGACATTCGCTGTCAATTAAAGTCAGCTGTTATTTTAAGCAGTTTTTTTCGTTATTTTAACGACAATCATTTACGTGGTGTTTAGACCCCTTTCAGACAGGCAAAGTTTACTTTGACAAAGTCTGTTGAATTCTCTTTTAAACTTTGTTTGGTGCTCAGACACACAAAGTTTAATTTGACAAATTTTTGTTGTCTCTTGTTTGAATATAATATATAAACAGCGTTGCCAGAATGATGATTTTATCATATTTTGGATTATTTTTTTTAACAAAAATATTATTAAAGATTTTTATCTCAAATGATGATTTTTTATTTTTAGAAATTCTGATTTTTACTTTAATTTTGCTTATAGAAAATACACGATTATTTAAACGTTCAGACTAATGAAATATTTAACGAAAATATTTGTTCTGATATTTGCTTCAAACTGTGTGAACAAAAAAAATATTTTGTTTAATGTTCAAACTAAGCTCAAATATTTGACAATCTTTGTTTGTTGAAACAGTTGGCAAATAGTTTCAAATAAAATAAATAAATCAACTGGGTAATGGGAACATGGCTAAAATTTGCGAAAATTGCGAAGTTGGAAACAAACCCTAAAATATATTTGAAGTCGCTAAATCGGTTAAAAAACAAAATGTCAAGAAAAAACAAAAAAAATGTTGCAAAAATAGCGAAAAATTTAGATATTTCAAACAAGCCATAAAATTTATTAAAGGTGCCTAACACTTTAAGGAATGGTAAAAATTGCTAAATTAGCGGAAATTCGCAAAAATTTGCTGATAGCGGCATGATAGCAAAGTCTAATAATTATAAAAAATCTTTAAAATTGCAAAGAATCCAAAAACTTACAGGAAAAATTGCTTCTATCCGGAACATGGCTAAAATTATTTGTCGTTGTTTGCTCTTACAATTTTTTTGTAATATCAAATAAATGTTTTCTCAAAAATTACTAAAATATTTGATTTTTTCTGTTCACAATATGTTCACATTGGACAAATATTTGCTTGCCGGCAAATACTTTTATTTGTTCAAAATCAGCTGTTATTTTATTTGATACTCAAAAATATTTTGTGTTCAGACTACGTTAATGAAATATTTGATGTTTGCTTTCAAATATTTCATCAGTCTGAACGTACCTTTAGAATATTGATAAAAAAATATTTGTGAAAAGAAAAAATGTATTTTTATAAAGTTTCATATACTGACGAATTATGTTTTTATGTATTTCAATTTAAATAATAAGAAGTATGTTTTTATAAAAAATTAATAATTCTTACTATTTTGCCCTTGTTTTAAAATATTTAAATTAAAGCCTAGTACTCTGTTCCAATTTGTGAAAAATGTTCAGCAACATCTATTATTTCATGCGAAAAATTTGACATGTATCAATGTTACCTATCTCGAGAGTTTGCACAATTTGACGTTTTTAATCTTTCAAAGTATGCGACATTGTTTTGGATATGTAAACAAAACCCACATGTATTTTACTAAAAAGTATTTTTTTAAATAAAAAATTAAGTAAAAATTAAAGTAAATATTGATTAAAAACTATTACCGGTTGTGTTATTTATGTTTTGCAGTTCTCATTTTAATATTAAGTTTAAACTTTTTTCAGTTGCTTAAAATTCCACGTGAAATAAGTGCAGCTTATATTATTTCGCAGTTGTAAAAAAATGTTGCTAGAAACATTTCGCAACTTTTTCACAAATTAAACAGAGTACAACTCTATCAACATTTTTTCATAGAAATTCCGCACAAGTTTTTTTCATATGATTTTTGACAGCATTTCACGTGAAATGTTGAACAGAGTACTAGGCTTAAGAAAAAAAAATTTAAGATTTTCTTCTTCAAAATATGATTTCTTTCGCAATATGACAATTTTTATTCCAAAGATTCTGGTAACGCTGTATAAAAATATAAAGTTGCAGCCAACTTCAGGTATAATCTACGAACGAAAAACAAAACGACTTTGCGAGTACGGCAAAGTATGTACTCCCCCGCTATACTCTTTTCCCTTCTCTTCTATAAACTCAAGACTTTGCAAAGTAATTTTTGCTTGTCTGAAAGGGGTCTTATTTAATCGAAAGTGTATTTTATGTTTAAAGTGGCTGAGGCCCGACTTCTTACATACATACACACATAAGTATGTATATATATGAACCAAAACAAAATTCGAAATGTACAAAATAAAGCAAGTTATGAACTAAAAAAAAATTCTAAATGCAAAATTCACAAAATAAAATATAAAAACAGTTAATTTACTGTTCTTACTTGTTTTTTCTGTATTCCCTTTTCTGCTTTTCGCTTATTTTAACATTTTGTAGACAGAGATGTTACAAAAACTATACCTGTTTACAATAGTTACAAATAAATTACAGAATCGCACTATCGTTCTACAAACGAATACATACATATGTCAATAAAAATTACGATAGCCGGATCGTTAAAAGTTAGTTAATCGCACCACAGGTCACAAAAAGCCTGTCTCTGGAGAAAGAGTTCTTTGATACGACACCATTTACACATCTTTGAATGGTGTAGAAGCGAGGAAAGTTTGCAGATGGTGATGAAACGAATATGTAGGTTTCAACATTTACTACAACCTGAAGTTAATCTTATTCCTGATATTAGAACTCCACAAGGTCTACCTTAGGAGAGGCAATGGTATTGTTCAATAATATTCGAAATGTAGTTTCTGACATTACAAAAGCGGGCGGTGTATGTAACACGAATACATACACAAGAGTTGGTTAAAAATCATAAGTGATAACTGCAACTCCTTTTACAGACCAACTTAATAAGGGCGGCATGCGTTTATTAAATGTGAAAAAATCAGGTTTTTATTAATCCAAAATAGGAAACTATTTGAAAAACATTTTGGTAGTACATCGAAGCTCGTCGACAGATGACTTTGCTTGTCTTGTATAGTGTTGAATGTCACATATCCGAATTTGCTTCAAGAATCTAGAATAATAGACGTAACTCAAATAATATCTTTAATCATTCATAAAAAATTACGAAAATTGGGTGCCACTGAGAACTGAGAAATATCGAACACCAATTTTACTCATCAGAAATTCGTTGTCCGTGCTTAAAAAAGTGTTTGAAAATTTGATATATTACCTGAATCTCAAGCGTAAACTTTTATATTTATATTCTGAACTGCTAACACGGGACAATCACTTTCCACCAAATAAACGAAAGTTACCAAGTAGTTATCAAAAAATACGAAATATTACCAAACAATTTTGTTAATTAGTACAAAATTTGTCATATTAAAAATCGTAAAATTGAGGGTATAAAGCGTCAAATCGTCAATGGGCCATTTTTGGACCCCAAAATCGTCCAAATGGCGATAAATCGTCAAATCTGGCAGCCGTGACCATAATATGGATAAGGTAGCTTAATCTACTTTCAAAAATTAACTTATGTCAAATGCATAAGTAAATAAAAAGCGACTTTTAAATGGCCATAATTTAAGATCCATAGCCATTGTTGCATATTTGTGCAATATTTTGTTTTTTGGGAGTACTTCAACTTAAAAAATTCCAAAAATTACAGCTCTGTATAAAATTCTCCTTTTTCTTTTTTCAATTCAATTTTTTTTCTATTTTTATTTGTCAAAACAGTATATACAACCAATATGACACAATAGAACACTTCTATCTATACTATCTGTTTTTAAATTTCATTAAGGTACACAAATTAAATACATAGAACTATTAGCAAAATGAAAGAAGCTTAAAACGACAACAAAACTTAAAACATATCACTCATTTCATTCAATAGTAACATAACTCAAAAAATTAAATTTTGGAGTTAGTGATGCAGAATTGTTCGCTATGTTTTTCTTTATATTGTATATATAATTTATCATAACCCTAGAGTACTAACATAATTTTTTCTACATTAATACCTACTAATTGTTATTCAAATCGGCTAACATGAATATAACTCCGATTTTTTTTGTTAGCTTCACATGAAATAATTTTAATATTTTTTTAATTTGATAACTTATTGTGTCTAGTGTCTAAAAAAACAATATGAAAGTTTTCCAAAATAATTTAATTTTTGCATTTATTTCATTAAAGGTGCTCTTCTAGGAACACTTTCGCAAACACAAATTTTTTAATGAAAAATAAAAATAAAAAAATAAAAAATTTTAAAATCATTGGTAATTTAGAAAACATAATACTGAAAAGGCAAAAAAAAATATTTTTTAGAGTTTTATTTACATTTGTGAAATGCTCCATTATTACAGTGTCCAGAATATTTTATATGAGCTACGTACATACATAGTATGAGGTAAACACTTAGTACAGTTTCATCTAATTCACTGTTGTCGCAATCTTCTAAAAAGTTCGCGATAAAATGATCACTTAATCCTTTTTTGAAACTCATTTTATACTCTGCAATAAACGTAAGAAACAAAAAAATATGAGTTAAAAGTTACACAGATGCTAATTGTTAGTCCCCTTTTACAATGTGGCAAGTGAAAGACAGACAGACGAAGTTTGTTGGTAAGGGGGCGACGCTGTATGTGTGACACACTTTACTTTTTTCCTCTCTCGCCAACAAACTTCGTCTGTCTGCCTTTCACTTGCCACATTGTAAAAGGGGACATATCTTTTATACTTTCCCACTTTGAAGAGAATGTGTAGTTATTTTTTCTACGTGGTTAGATCGAATCAAAAACTTTAAACGCGTTTATCTCGAAGTGGATTTATTTTGAGGTATATCACTATTGAAGTAAATAAGCGATATGTACATACATACATATATTCTTTTGGTTTATCAATTACAAATTGGATGTTTTCAACTTTACATAAAATTGCACGTGCTTACTAGAGGTCTGCAAGCAGCGTTGCCAAATGTGCAGATTTATCTGCATTTTGCAGTTTTTCTAAGCATTGAGCAGTTTCGAAGTTTTTTGTTTAAAAAATAAGTTTTTTTTGTAAATTGTGCAGATTTTGCAGTTTTTACATAAAATGTTTTTTACTTTCAATTTTGTTATATTATTTTTTATTTCTAAAGCAATAATCTTACCGTATTTGTATGTGTTATACTCGTGTAACAGTGGCGAGAGCCAAACAAACCACACAAACGGCTTGGGAAACACGCACTTTCCGTTAACAAATAAACAAACCAACCCTAATTAATAATTTTTCGATAGATTCCAATAAAAAAAATTATATTTTCTTCAATTTATTATGTTTCGTCTTGTTTCGTTTTTCTTCTTGACTCTGCTAAATTTAAACTTAACTACGTTTCGATTTTTCTAAAGGGTCATCCATCCATAATGCACGATGTTTATTGTGGGTCACACCTTAATATCAAGTTTTTTGCCCAAATTAATTTGACGTTAAGATTGTTGAATCCTTTTACGAAAATGGGCGTTCAAATCAAATTGCACTTCATGATTTTTTTGTTCAGCATAATCGACCAAATGTGTCCACAAGCGGACGTATTGTGCGGAAATTTCAGCAAACCGGCTGTGTAGGAAATGTGAAAACACCTATGCACGCTGATGGGCTAGCTACATCATCGGGCGTTATTAATTAGACGCCACGATCATGAGATTTGGCACCGTTGGACTTCTTTCTTTGGGGATATTTAAAAGTAAAAGTGTACGTCAATAAGCCAAGAACAATTCATGAGCTAAAGGATGATATAATTCGGTACATTAATGATATTGAACTTCAATTATCGTTCTCTGAAAACTTTTTGTTTTATTTACAATTAACGCAAAAAACGCACGATGTTTTGGTTGGACCACCCTTTACAAAAATGTTTCATTCGTTTGTCAAATACCCCATTTATCAACGAAAAAGTATTGTACAAACGTACAATTTTGATATGTTTGCCAACCCTTTAGAGTAGTTTATAATGCTTTTACTTTTGAAAGTTTGATTATGTCCCTGTTTACATTTTGTAATTTTTGTTGTTTTGGGTTTTCATTGTAAAATTTTTGTTGCTGTAATTCACAAATAGAAAAATCTACGCCCGAACTAAAATAAACTTTGTATCAAATGAGGAAACAAAAAAAAAAAAATCCGAAGACTACATGTACTTGTGAACTCTTAATTCCACTCTCTTTTATCTGGCCTACAAAGTAACGATATTCTTTAATAATAAGGGTTTTCATGATATCGCAATCTGTTCATTTACACAAACTTCGTAAAACAGCCCAAAAATTTTGCCTCGTAAACTTTCGCTGTTCAATTGTGCAATTCTACAAACAGATTTTTCTTAATGCTTACCATCGTTTTCAATGAAAAATTCAAGTGTTTATAAATCACACAAAATAAATTCCCCGAAGTATTTGAGCAAATTAGTCTCTTGGCGTTCTTTATGCATTTTTAAAAGCATTTAACATTTGATTCACAAATTTCAACTTTTTTTTTATAATATTTATATATTTTTATTTTTTATATTGACGTTTCTTACAAACTGACATTAATTGTTTAAATTACAATCAAATTAATAGGGTCTTAATGAAACGAGTTTTCGCATTTGTGCAAATAGCAATTTTTAGCGATATCATGAAAACCATTAATATAATATTGATTTTGTTTCTGTCCATAACTTAAAAAAAAACTAAGTAAACTACATATTTTTTTTTTGAGTATATTAATGTGCAGTTTTTTTAAGTTAAAATCAGTTTTTTTTTTCTTAAGATGCAGTTATTTTCAAAAAAATTATGGCAACGATGTCTGCAAGAATGAATAAAAAGCAATTTCAACGCATTCATTTGTTTTTTAACTACAGTGAGTTTTCCACCACGCATGTTTTAAATTCGCTCTGTTGAGCACCCAATGATAACAAAACAAATGAGAGAATAACCAAAGTCAAAAACTAACACAAACAAATTCAACTGAAGAGAAGCAATTTACTTACAGTACGTTTACATTTGACAGTACTGGCAAGACAGTAAGCAAATACATATTAGTTGCCGAAAACACTACTTGCTGTCTTCGTGACGTAGGCGTCCAGACAGTAGTTAAGACAGTTCACTTTAAAAAAAATGTCTAACGTGAATGTCGCAGTGCAAGTTCTAGCTAAACGTGTTTTATATGAACTTAACAAATTAAAAATAGCATTGAACAACTATTTTTGTGAACATAGATAGCCCTTAAGTAAAACATACAAAACCAAAGCATAATTTATTAATTTTCTTTTAATTGTTGATTTTTTTTTTACTTTTGCGAACAAAACTTCAAATTACTGTCAGCAAATGTCAAATCACTGTCCATTTTACTGTCTGCAAAATTTGCTAGACAGTAGACAAGACAGTTGGAAAAGTGTACATGTATTAGTGAAAAAGTTTGCATGTATTGCAACTGTCTTGCCAGTACTGGCAAATGTAAACACCGTGTTACAGCCAATTCACATGGAGGCTTTTACGACGTCGTTTTTTCTCAATTCCCTTTTGAAGCAACTTCCAAAAACCTATTGCATTTATATGATGATTTTTAGTGGCATGTCGCTTTTTTTTAATTTAAATTTTTATTTGCAACCAGGGTTGATTTTTATTGTTTTATCGGTAAATCTGCTTTAGTTGATTTTTCTCATTAAGAAATTTATATTTTTCTTAATGTGAAAAATCAACTGTTTTTTTTTTAAATAAGAAATATGTAAAAAATATGTTTAAATTAAAGCTCAAACTTTTGTTTTGTATTCTTTTTTATTATTTCCGTATTTGTTTGCAACCTGACGCTTCAAAGTAAGAAAAAGAATAAAACAAAACTAGAAGAAGAGAAATAAGTTTGAAGAGAAATATAAGAAAACGACCAAGGCGAATTCACTAGAAGGTGAGGCCAACTCTACAACAACACTGCTTTTGTGGTCGGATTGTCAAAAGTATTGCTAGTAAAAAATACGTGTGTTTACATAAAAAAAAACTAGTTTGTATACAAACTTTGACAAATCGACCACCGAAAAAAATAGCCATATGTTGACTTGACGCCACCTTCTAGTGAATTCGCCTTGAAAACGACATGAAAAACACAAAACGAGTCGTTTTGTTTACCCCTCTTTCTTCTCTACACCGCTCGCCATCAAACCAAAAGAGACGTCGACAAAGCGACGTCGTAAAAGCCCTCATGTGAATTGGCTGTTACTCGTTCAATTCAGTCAACTCAAGTAAAATAAGTTGAATATTCAAATATATTGTGAATGTAATTATTTGAATTTTTACTTCTTATTTGAATTTAGGTGGATAATGGTTGTTAAGCTAAACTCTTATAAATAAAAGAAGCCGAAATAAAAATAAAATTAGATGTTTTTCATGAATTATTACTTAAATAGGTACCTACATTTTTGTTAACTTAAAAAAAAATTATTTTTACACATTAAATACATATATATTTACCTAAAATCAGAAAACGGCTCCATCGAGTTGACTAAATTTCTTTCAAATGTTCGTATTAATCAACTTTAAGTTTTCATCGAAAGAAAAATTTACCACGCCTACTTTACGCCCACTTTTTCTATTAAGCGCATAGCTGGAGAACGGCATGACCGATTCCAACGATTTACCATTTGAATTCAAGCGGCTCCAATTCCCTTTGCGTCTTGCCTTTGCTATTACCATCAACAAAGCACAAGGCCAATCATTGACTATTGCTGGCTTAAAAGGTCATGAACAATTTGATCGAAGCAACAATTTTAAAGGGGAAGTTTAAAGGTGAAGATGTATTGATTCCACGAATTCCAATGATTCCATCAGATTTACCTTTTGAATTCAAAAGACTACAGTTTCCAATACGCCTTGCATTTGCTATTACAATAAATAAAGCGCAAGGTCAATCGTTGGAATTGTGCGGAATTGATTGAGAATATCCTTGCTTTTCACACGGCCAGTTATATGTTTCGTGCTCACGTGTTGGCAAGCCTTCAGTTCTCTTTATCTACACAACAACTCATGGCAAAACCAAAAATGTTGTCTACGAAAGAGCTCTAAGATAGTTTAAGTGATACATAGTCTAAGATTGTAAGAAACTAGAATTAAAAGTTGAATAATAGGGAACAAAACCAACTTTATTAAAAACAAGTGTGTTTCTTTTCTTATTTTGTTTTGCCGTGCGAAGCAGGCAACGGGCCCGCTAGTATATGTATAAAATACAAAAAATGTTTCTATGTCCTTTACAAACTCTGAAACATTTCTTAAAAAATATGATCAATACGGAGCACGAGGAAAGGTAGTGGAAAATGTCTTACTCCGAAACAATCTAAGCTATTTTATTAAAATTTTAAGCATACATAGATCCCTATATAGATAGACACATAAGTTATGAGTTTTTTCAAAGCAGGGGGAACGTAGTAGCACACGCCGGGTATCCGCTAATGAAAAAACTTAAAACCATCGCTTATCCGTTAGCATTGAGATAAAAGGTTAGTAAATAACCGAAATTTCTTTTCTCAACATATAAACAAAATTTATTTATTTTTTAGGCGTAGTAGCACACGCCGGGTATCCGCTAGTTTATTATAAAAAAATAATAATAAAATGAATTTAAATTAGACATTACCAAATAAATATACCATGACATCTTTGAGCTCTAGTGTTGCTTATTCATCAGCATCTGCAAATCGATCATCATTTAAAGACATATTGTTCATGGTATCTCTGGCTTGTTCAACACCAGCATCATCGCCAAGCACAGGTGCTTCATCCTCGTCTTCCATGTATTCACTGTCTCCCGATATACTATCACATGAATCGGGATGTAAAGCTTGACATTCGGTCATAGCTTGATACATTGTGCTTACGCTTGTTGGATCCTGTGGTATAAGCCAGCATTCTGTCAGTTGAACATCTTCTGCATCCTCGTAAACATCGTTATCCTCACCATCACTGTCATCTTCACTACTTTGAGAATGTTCTGCACTGCCGTTTGTATGATTGTGTACTTCACCCTCGTAAATTCCTGGCCATTTAAGTTGATGGTCTAGCATAAAATAAATGCAATTACTAGGTACCGAAGAAATTCCATGAACGCTTATCTGTTTCCAAAATATGGAAATGCCATCTTGTTCTAAATTAATTGGCCGCCAAACTAATGAACTATAATACATACAATCATATAAAATCTCACATATTTTTACCAAATTTTTGGCGACTTACTTTTGACTAATGTAAACACTGCCAGTGCCGACGTCCTTTTCCCCAATTTTTAGTTGAACATTGTTTAAAGAAAATGCCAGTCCAATATTTGGTGGAGTTATTCGTCCAATTATTACCATTTTCGCATGCAAAATTAGAGCGGCAAAAAACTTTGCATAAAATAAAAGACTATGGATGGTACGGATGCCAGATTTGACTATTAATCGTTATTATTAAATGTTAATATTGACGATTTTTTGTTCAAAATTAACTACTCGTCTCCACTAAACCATATGTCGCACATGTATTCTGCTAGTGTAGACTGTTAATGTTCATATTTCGTTCATGTTCTGCCATCGTTGGCTAAACATTTGTCTATGCAACCCTGTAGCGTAGGAATAAAAACAAAAAGTCACCTGCTTAAGGCTAGTTTACACGGTAATACAATGTATTACGACTTTGTAGAATCAAAATATTATGAAATTCTCTCCCTGTTTAAAATAAAAGAAATAAAAATCTGTTGTAAGTATTTTTCATGTTTACACGGATGGTATAAGTAAAATCAAAGTAAAGATATTAAAGCAGATGGTCAGAGTTTTACAATATTTACAAAAAAAACATGAAAATTTCCTGAGTTGATTTTCGTTGTTTTTGTAATTGTATAAAAATGTTACCACCTTCAATATATACATTTAAAATAAACCTCTGGTGTGATGAGAATACATTACTATTTAATAATTATCACTTTATTTTATTTAATATGAATTTTTATTTTGTTTTGATTCTTCTGAGAGCTAGTTCAGATAAGCTAACGATAAAAAAAATCAAAATTGGAGATGGTATACATTTTTCCTGTTTTGCAACATGTTTCAGAATAAAACGACCTGTTTCGTTCTCAAAAAAAGCATTGAGCAGTTTTGAAGTTTTGTGTTAAAAAAATAAGTTTTTTTTTGCAAATTGTGCAGATTTTGCAGTTTTTACATAAATTTTTTTTCTTTCAATTTTGTTATATTATTTTTTATTTCTTAAGCTATAATCTTACCTAGTTTGCTGAACACATACTGATTAAATTAAGCACTAGGTAACGCTAACAGTTTGGAAAATATTTAACATATAAATTTTTCTAAAGAGTGGCCCAACCACAATGCACGACGTTTATTGTGGGTCACACCTTAACGCTAAGTTTTTTTTGCCCAACTTAATTAGTCATTTCTTTCTATCAGTGTTTGCAAATTCAACCATAGAGAGGTACACAATTGAGAAGCGTGTTGAGGTTGTGTGAAGCCTTTTACGAAATTGGGCGTTTAAATCAAAATGCATTTCGTGATTTTTTTGGTCAGCATAATCGACCAAATGTGTGCACATTCGAGAGAATTTTGCGAAAATTTCAGCAAACCGGGTCTGTAGGAAATGTGAAAATATCTTTCAACGGTTATGGGGTGGTGCCGTCATCGGCCTGTACTTCCTCGAAAATGCGGTCAGACAAGCAGTTACCGTGAATGGTATTCGCTATCGCGAAATGATAACGGACTTCTTGTGGCCAGAAATTGAGAATATGGACTTAGACGATATGTGGTTCCAACAGAGTGGTGGTACTTACCACACAGTTTACGAAACAATTGCTCTTTTGCGAAAAAAATTCAATAGCCGTGTTTCTCACGTCGTAGCGATGTTAATTTGTCGCCACGATCATGTGATTTGACACCGTCGGTCTTCCCTCTTTGGGGATATTTAAAGAAAAAGTGAACGTCAATAAGCCAAGAACAATTCATGAGCTAAAGGATAATATAATTCGGCACATTAATGACATTCAACCTCAATTATAATTCTCTAAAAACTTTTCGTCTTATTTACAATTAACATCGTGCGTTTTGGTTGGACCACCCTTTACAAACATATTTTAATAGTTTATCAAATACCCTTATTAACAACGCAAAATGATTGTACAAACGTACAATTTCGACATGGTTAACAACCCGTTTAAATATTTTATTTTGCTTTCACTTTCGAATGTTCAATTATGTCCCTGTTTACATTTTGTGATTTTTGTTGTTTTGGGTTTACATTGTAAAATTTTTGTTGCTGCAATTTTTCACTTCACACAAGAAAATCTGCGCCCAAACTAAAATAAAGTTTGTATCAGAGGAAACAAAAACAATCGCAAGACTATATATTCTTGTACTCTTAATTCCACTTTTTTTTAGCCTACAAAGTAACGATCCTCGTTTATAATAAGGGTTTTCATGATATCGCTCAAAAGTCTCGCAATCAGCGCAAACTGTGCATTTTTACGCCCTAGCAAATGAACTGTCAAAAATTGTATGAGATTTCATTTACACAAACTTCGTAAACTTGCCCAACAACTTTGACTAGTAAATTTACGCTGTTAATTGTGCATTTCTGCAAACAGATTTTTTAATGCTTACCATCCAATTAAAGTATATTCAGAAACTAAAGAATAAAAGTTGATATAATTATAACAATTAAGTCGATATATTTATGAAATAGCTCATATTCCTTCCGGTACAATAATAATAAAAAATTTGCTTAAAAAACACACGGTAAATAAAAGAATTTTTTTATAAATTAACACTATCTGACGTAATCATAAAAAAATTATTTAAACTTGAAATCTGTTTTAAGAAACATTTGTATAAACATTTTGTTTTAAAATAAATTTGAAACGTACTTAAATTATTGATTATGAATCTCGCCCTCACCCTGGAGGTGTACTGCACTGCAGTCGACATAGTGTTACAGTTTTTAACTCAGCTATCGATCGCGATGAGGTACTACACTTTGCCGTGTATTAATGTCGTCACAACTTAATTCACATTAAAAATTTAATTGCTGTCAAAAAACTGAAATGAATTGATCTAGAAAACCATACGTATATTTTTTTTAACTTTTTTCAGAATCTGATCAGTTTGATCATGTGTGAGGCCAGTGTTATAAACATATGTATAAACTAATTTGTTTTGTTGTTTTCTTTTTTTAATTTATGTTCTGTATATAAAATCTTTTGAGTATTCAAAAAGTGTTGTTTATTTTAAACAAGTCGTATCTTAAAGAAACACATTGATCCCGAATCCCGAAACCCCGGAAAATCCCGGGATTTTCAGAAATCAGTCCCGATTGGCATCCCTGGAAATCACTGTCCAATTTTACTGTCTGCAAAATTTGCAAGACAGTAGACAAGACAGTTGGAAAAGTGTACATGTATTGCTTTAAACACATTCGAGACAGCAGACTACCGACTTCAATATGTCAACAATAGAATACATGTGTGTATATGGAAATGATTATTTTAACGACGACACGGCAAAATGGCTGCAGGTTGTTACACCCAGGCTACAACTGACATCAAATGGTTAACATTAACACTAACATCATGTTAGTGTTAGGTATAGCCTCCTCATGTTAGTGTTTTGTTTGTGTTTTAACAGCGTTGTTAAGCAATCTGTCTTGAAAGCTATTTTATAACATAATTTGACGTTTAAGTTTGACAGACAGCTTTTTTTGTTGCTTGTTATTAACTTTTTTATACAACTTCTCAATAATACGCGCGTGGCTGATAAATAATTAAAATTAAAGCGCAAAATAAAATGCAAAATAAGTTTTCCGAAAATAAATTCATTTTAAAAGCAAATTGGTGGAAAAAACTTGTTCTTCGCTATGAATATAACACACAACCTGTCTTTAGCTTGTTTTTAAACTTATGTTGTAAGATATTTACGTGTTCTCCACCTAAAACACATTGGCAATTTGACGAAGTTATTCTGCCGGCGTTATTGCTTGTGTTAAGACATCACAAATTGCACGTGTGGCCGTAGGGTTATGCTAATTTTGTCGTTGTAGTCAAATTAAACTAACCCTGCGGCCACACGATCAACTTTTTGTTGATAGTCTTTTACATATACTGTTTGTCAAAATTTACATAAATTGAAAGCTGTGACGTAGGCTGCACGCAATTTTTAAGCAATTTACTTTCAAGATGTCATCAAGAAAACAATTTATACTGACAAACGAAAAATTTGCTCAGTAAACTTCTAATCAGCTATTAAATTTAAAGTAAAATTGCCAAACAAATGGATAGTTAAAATTGAGAGCAATCTCGTGGCCAATTTAAAAAGTGTGAGTATGTTAGTAAAAAAATGAGAGTGAGAGCAAATTGAAAGACAAAAATTGATCGTGTGGCCTCCAAGTAATTTCTATTTTTGTACGCTACAAAACAGAAAAAGTGCTGCTAATATAATCAAAAATTAGAAGAATTAGTGCTTATAATATATAATAATAATTTTTTGGTTAAACAGCAAAGAACCGGATTGAAACAAGAATATAAGCGCGGCTCACCACCAAATCTATATTATTATTTATTTTAAGTATCCTTAAAAGAAGTTATATAGGAAGATGTTTGTCACGCCAATGCTCTTAGTTTTAGCAGTATGGGTATCATTGAACATTAAAAGTGCTTTTCACATGGTGTTTAAAGCACACCGATTTATTAAACCATTAAGAGCCCATTTCAAATGTTCATACTTCTTGACTGACTTTTTTTTACTAAATTTGCTTTATCTTTAAATTATGTCGATATAATAATAATTATTTAACAATAATATACACATGTTACCAAAGTTATTAGGACTTTGATTAATAAAGTTTTTCTGTATTGCGGGTTTTCCGCCTTCCGGAACACTTTTCAAATATTTACATATTACTATATTTCAATATGTAACAAGTGCATAAACTATAACCACTATATATTTTAACTCAAACTTATAAATAAATTGTGAAGTTTTCCAAAATAAAATTTTTTTAACCCTTATAACTTTAAAATTTTATATGATGGAGTTTCTAAAAATATAGCATACAAAAACTTGGGGTGTTCTTTATAACATATTATATTAGAGGAAATATTATTATATATATCGACAAAATTTTAAGATAAATCCTCTTAAGGGGTTAATAAATCGGTATATTTAATACATCATATGAAATGTGTTTCGAAAGACTTTATTATGATACCAATACTTTAAAGATTCAGATTATATTTTTCTTCCTATACTATTGATAAAGTGCTCTGAAACCTTTACGACCAATAATTCATAAACTTAGTGCGTTGAACCAAAAAATTACAGTAGAATCGCGATACAGTAATCTTGCGGTCAAGTTAACCAAATTTTAGCGCTTCTGTGCCGCTCTAAACGTTAACTCTAAGTTAACTTTTCAGATCGTATTAGTAAAAGTACTGGTTTGTACAAACGATAACAAATCAGATTAAATTTTAAGCTGAAAGTTGAGAGTTCAAACAAAATTGAGAAATACATTAAAGAAAAACTATCGGCGTTGTATTATTGTATATCTGAAGTTGCCATCTCAAAAATAAAAACGAAACGTCACAAAATTTTCGAGGCTTTGAAGAATACATAGGAAAAAGCATACAGGAAAACATTACAAAGACCAAAATATGCCGATCTTAAAGCAAGTTTGTACAAATGTTTTCTTGAAGCATCGAAAACGTAATTGCGCAATCACTGTTCTATTTTCAATATCAATAGCTAAGCGCGAGTTCGTGTAACTGCAACCTGAAAAGACAATAATGTCAGTAATGGATGGCTGGCAAATGTTTAGAAAATACCCAGAATTCGCTATCTGAAAATTTTTGAAGAACTAATTTTCTGACAAACGTCATATGTAGCACCTAACACATAATACATGACTGATTGTATAATTATTAATTATAAATTGTAGCCGGTACAAATTAGATCTAAGTTTCTCTTTTGTACAGATGAAAACTAAGTCATGGCAAAAAATATAGGTACATATGTTTATTATTGTATTTTTTTACAATTTAGAAAAGTTAATAAATAAGACGAAAAAGTTAACAACCCTTAGGACATTTCAGTTTACTTTTTCTCGATTATACTGTATACTAGGATTTTTTTATTCAACCTGCCATGAAGATGATATTCTTTATGAGTTCCAAAAACAATAAAATTAAAATATTTTAAATGTTTTTTAATAAATTCATTTGTTTTTACGTTAAAAAATTTATCATAAATAAATATTTATATTTTTGTAGGCTTAAATTAAGTTTGTGTACGAGTCTGCAATTATGCATGTTGTTAAATTTATAAAAATTAAAAATGATAGTGGCACCACTGAAATGTAAACACATAATAAAAAACACAGCTGTTTATATTTTTTCAATTGTAGCTGTCGTCTTCAAAATAATTCAGTAGCTGATTACGTGACTACAATTACAACCTGCAGCATTTGTAGTCGTGCTTTCGTGTTGCCTGCTGTCTCGAATGTGTTTAATGCATATTAGTGAAAAAGATTGCATGTATTGCAACTGTCTTGCCAGTACTGGCAAATGTAAGCACCGTGTAAGATGCAGTTATTTAAAAAAAAATAATGCATCGCTGATGGCAAAACATGTTGTTTCAAACATGTTTGCGGCGCGTGTGAACACTTTTAACAGTGACGATTTCGTTTCAGCGATTTTCAAATAATTTTGTCTGGCAACAATTGTGATAATCCTTGAGAATAGATGTAAATTATTGAAATAAAACAAAATGAAATTACATATTAACCACAAATTAGTTCTGTGATATTAACTTTAGCACTGTAGAGTGCCATCTTTAATGTGCTTAAAAAATGCAAAAAAAGAACTTAAATTTATACAAAAGTGAAATAATTGTATATTTTAGTGTTTATATCATTTATATAGTGTATGAGCTATGGATGTTGATTAAAGCCCGCCATAAAATATGGAAGATATCTGCGTATGAATTTCCCAAAGGATGGCCAATATTAAATTCCTTCAAAGACGACACAAATGATGAGTTGTACGCTTTTACAGAATATATGAAAATTTACTGGCCTTGGTACATTTTTCATTTAACTGTAACAACTGTAATTCGAAAATATAAATCTAAATGGCAGAGCTTAGGAAATGCGGTCGTTTGTATACTAATATTATTAACTACAATGAAACTCATATCGATAGTTTTAATTGGAAGCTTGCTGATGTCATATTTTTTTGCTGCCCGTAGAAATTCCAAAATATTGACATGGCTGTTGTCTGTTGTATGGATGATTGCTACGATATATCTTAAATCTAGTCGTTTGTTGCAAGAGTATCTAGGATTCATTGAGTTTCATAATGTTATGGTAGCATTATGTTGGTCCATATTACGCGGTTGTAGCTATAGTTTGCAACGTGAAAAATCATTTAGCATACAAGAAGCGAATTTAAGTAGCAAATACTCGTTGTCACACTTCTTGGGTTACGCCTTTTATTTTCCCTGTCTAATAATGGGACCTTTTATGAGTTACAATCGTTATATTGTGCTAGTGCATGTAAATAATCAAATGAGAAAACATAAGTTTATAATATTTCTTTGGCAGATTTTCAGAGTTCTATTTTGGTGGTTTGTATTAGAAATAGCAACACACTTTGTATATGTTCATTATATGGCTATGGATATAACTGCCGTAGAAGTTTTAAACACAAAATTTGGTCTATATGCTGTGGGTTATTTTATGGGGCAATTTTTTTTCATGTTCTACGTTATTTCATATGGTATTGGCATAGCTTTTGCCCAATTAGATGGACTACATCCACCTCGGAAACCTCGTTGTATTGGCTTAGTACATTATTATTCTGACATGTGGAAATATTTTGACGAAGGTCTTTATGAGTTCTTATTCTCTCACATATATGCAGAATTGTGCAATAAATATTCATCGCCGTTAAGAAAAATTGTAGCAACAGCCGCTACCTTTTCATTTGTATATTTATGGCATGGTTATTATGGATATGTTTTTATATGGAGCATATTAAGTTTCTGTTGTTTGGTTGTTGAAAAACTGGTAAAATCTTTAGTCAAATCACCAATTTATGTAAGTTTTATGCAAAATAACTTAAAACTAACTGACAAAGGGCTTCAGCGTTTTAATGCCCTATTAGGTTCACAAATTTTCATACCTGCTGCGTTTTCAAATTGTTACTTTATAAGTGGATTGGAGGTTGGAAATTATCTAATGAAAGGGGTCTACCAAGGTGGCTGGTGGAATTATTTAACTTTAACGCTTTGTACTTATTGTTTCTTTCAATGCTGTGAAATATTATTGCAAACAAAATTTGTTAATAAGATTAACTAAAACTGTGTATATAATTTAAGTTAAAAAATAAAATTGATTTAAAAAGTTTACTTGTTTAGAATGCATTTTTAATAGTACTGCTTATTTACAGTGATATACATAACTGATGGAAAGGTTCATACGATCGTACTTTTTTAATACTATTTGATTCTATAACATACCGTTGTACTCCCTCAATGTGGCACCTCCCTTATAAAGACAATATAATTTTCTGTATATCTGGAGAACGTCTTGGTTATCAATACTAAACATCCTACAAAATGTGGGCGTGTATGGGGAAGTGTGCGTAATTAAAGAACAGTAAAAGAAAAATCCGAAATTGGTACACATAGCTGTATTATCAATACAAATCAAATGAGCGTGGCACGAAAATATATTTATATCTTAAGAACCGAAAGAGAAAAATTATCCAACTTTTGCACACTAAAGACCAGTATCATAAAGGATTGTAAACACAAATATGTATGTACATATATATATCACATACATATCTGTGGCAATTTGACAAAAAATCTCAAGTCGAGTTAAGATAGCAAACCCGTTTTTAAGAAAAACTCGGTTAAAAACTAATTTTTTTTATTAAATAATAGAATAAACCAAAATTAAAGAAAAATGTCGTTTATAATAAAAATTTTAAAAACGTAAACAATAACGTTTTTTGAATGAAAATTGGTGTGATTTTTTTTTTTTTTTTTTTTTTTACGGAATGTGTGAGGACCCGGAGGAGCTGGAGACGGTTGAACACATTTTGTGCCGCTGTCCCAGACTACAGTGCAGCAGGCTGAGGTGGCTGGGCAGTAGATTCCTAGGCGAATTATGGGACGTCCCGGGCTGTGGGCTCGAGAATCTAATAGGATTCGTAATGGGGATGGCCTGGCTGCGCAGCAGGAGACTGGGAGCTAACCGCACATAGGGCGGATTGGTGTTGTGTTGAGAGAGGCTTTTCTCTCGGGTTTGGTCAGAACTTCTTTTTCTTATCTATTCTTATCTTTTCTAACGCTTTTGCTGTTTCTCTTCACCTTCTTTTTCAGCTACTTATCTATAAACAAGGCTTCACAATGGACCATATTGGTCTCTGGGTGAGGGTGTGAAAGAGACTTCACACCAGCCTTTCTACCTACCTACCTACCTACATTTTTTTCCACTTTTTAAATTTGACTGTTGCAATGGATCCACTGCATTGGTGATTCGTGAATGACGATGGTAATTCCTGCACGAAACGTAAGGGACAACTAATGCAATTCGTCGATGGCATTTTGTATGGAATGTCGCCTATAAGCCTTAACAAATAAATAGCCCATACATATTTAATTTTTTTTTTTTTATTGTATCGTTATTTTACTGCTAATTTTTTTTTTTTTTTTGATAAGGGACACCTACAAGACACTGTCGCTCATACTTTCATGTATAGTTGTTGATAGAGGACGCCTTATAAGAAAATGTACGTCATGTTTTCGAATACACTTTGATAAAGCATACAGCATACAAGGCAATGTCGCTCATATTGTCGTGTATAGGTGTTGATATAAGATATCTTACAAGAGAATGTCGGTCATGTTTTTTTGGATTAAAGACAACATGAAGGACAATGTTGGTCATGTCGTCGCTTATAAGATTCTTTAGAAGACAGTGCAACAGACAATTTTCCCCAAAATTGTTTTCCAGAAATCCTTAGTGAAAGAAGACATGTCGTTCATAAAACGTTGACGACAATGTCGCCGACTGCAATATTGGCAGCTGGGGACACAAATGAGAAAATATGTGTAGCTAATATCGTATGGTATATGCATCACTGAAATTTTGAGTTTTTTGTTTTAGGCCAAATTAACGATTTGAAAGGGTCAAAATTTTTTTTTTAATATTTGATAATTATGCTTGTACCCAACCAGCAAAAAACTCTCAGATGTCTGAAAGACCCTGGCTGAGTATGTTAATAAAACTAATAGTAAGGCCTAGCAATATAGTACCTACATATGTATATGTGTTTTATTTTATTAAGAATAAAACCAAAAATTCACATTTTAATACTCTCTACCTCAACTAGTTGATACATTTATTTATGTCCTTGAGAAATTCGAAGTATATTTATCAATATTCGTCTGTATGTCCGTTTGTTGAAATCACGCTCACTTTCGAACGACTTTAAAGAAAAGAACAATATTGATACCAAGTTGTTTCTAGTTCTCTTAAGCAGTTTTGGATTGAAATCCAGCAAAATCGGTTACAAAAACTTTTCATATAAGATTTTGCACAAATTCGTTCATACCACAAAATTTCGTGAAGATCGGTACATAATTTACCATAGTCGTCTTATAAAGCCCACTCTCGTAAATCACTATAGTACGCATCAAACCGAACCGAACAATGCTATTGCAGTTAATTTTGGTCTGTCACAGATATTATGTATATGACTAGAAATCAGACTCAAATTTTTGAAGATCGGTCCGTAATTTACAATACATATGTATACAATTGCTTTAGAAGGAAAATCTTTTTCCTGTATTGTAAATCTATTGTTGCTCCACTTATTCCCTACACATTTTTAATTCTTTGTGTTCGTATTTAATATTCACTTTTTTTGTTTTATAAAATGTAAATGAGTTTTTTCCAAGTATTAAGATATTTCTTGAATTTTAACTTATTTTCTCACAAAATATAAACGTAGCGTGACATTCAGTATACACGTATAAATAAACAATAAACAGATGACTCGAAATGTCACCTGTATGAATTCGCCTTGGCTATTAGCAAGGCGAATTCATTACAGGTGAACCTAGTCTCAATTTACACGGTTCATCTTCTGATGCTCAACTTCTTTTAAATTCCCTTTTGAAGATGCCATTATGTTCACACGCAGCAACCGGTTTAAACTTTTTTTACTTCAAAACAACAACACTTTTATTCAAAGCGAACCAAAGAGAAAAAGAAAAGAAAAAAATTTACATGCAGCCATTGTTGTGCATATACCTACGAATAAGAACACACAGCGGACTGCCCAAGTAAAGGCATCTTCGTACCAACCCCTTTTCTTCTTGCATCCCTCTCCTTAAAACACAAAAGTTAAGCATAAAGAGATGAAACGTGTGAATGTAGACCTAAAGTTACCCACACACGAGGCAACATTTGTCGAAACATGGTAATGTTTTGACAAATGTTGCTACATGTGTGGGGATGTTTCTGGTTGAAATTCTTGTTACCTCCCAGCTAGCATAGGCTGTTTGTTAGACGATTATGTTCAATATACAACTCCTAAAAGAGTCTTCTGATGATTATCTGACGAGTTACAAAAACAAAAACATCTAATTTTTTTTTATTTTTAATTTTTTTTTTAAATTTTTGACACGCTCGTCTTTTAATCTTGGAATGAGCCTTTTGAGACTCTCTGTAAGAGTCATATAAGAATTATTGAGTTACCTAAATAAGAGCGTTTTTGAAATATGAAAATTCTATTGCCAATACAATTTCAATAAAACAAACCGACCTAAGGATCTGTAAAATAAGATTTTCCGGCAGGATGGTGTTGATTTCCCGACCTTAAGGTTTGTTTGATATAAATTGTATGAAAATTATAAGTTTTGAAATGAAAAACACGCTTGATGCCCTTATTTATGTAGCTCAGTTATACGGCTGAGCATTTCACGAGTTGTAAAATAATCCCTTTATGAGTCTCATACGACTCTTGGCATGATTTTTGAAAGACTCGTTAGATAATCTCTACATACATCGTAAACGATTCCCTCTACGATTAATATAAGCGTCCTCCGCTGTGTTGTAGAAGTATCTCACAGAGGAATCAGCTTGTGTAACAGTTACTCCCGTGCGAGGAATCGTCTACAATTAAAAAATGAGCTCGTCGACGATCAAAAACACTCGTCATGAGATTCCCAGTAGACTCCCAGACGATTGAAAATGCTAGCTGGGCTTTTTGGTTTCACAAATATCAAACATTTTTGATATTTTATGTTTCCAAACGAAATGTTTCATCGTGTTTGGCGATGTTGACTATTTTTTCTTTCTCATTTTGTTGAGAGCAGTTGCTTAGTGAGGTGCTTTTGTAACTCTCGGAGAAAACATATG
This sequence comes from Pollenia amentaria, assembly GCA_943735925.1. NCBI lineage: Eukaryota > Metazoa > Arthropoda > Insecta > Diptera > Polleniidae > Pollenia > Pollenia amentaria. The sequence continues at coordinate 230,912,448 of OX031009.1, read as the reverse complement.
AATAAATAAATCGGTAAATGGCAACAAATGCAAATTAAGAGAGTTGGAAAGCAATTATAATTGAATATACAATTTTTCCAAATTTTTGGGACCTAAAATATGTTCTCCATGCAAATTTTGCTGCCACTGGAGCTGCCATTGCGAAAAATGTGTGTGTATTAGTAAAAAAATCGTTACACATGCCACTGCTAGATCGAAAAACTCAATACGCTCACGATTTTTTACTAATACACTCACATTTTTCGCAATGGCAGCTCCAGTGGTAGCAAAATTTGCATGCGAGTGGAAATTTGGCACTTGCATGCCACTAAATGTCAAAACGAAAAACAATGTTATCCTGTCACAACTGTAAAGCAAATTTACTGCATTATTGTCGAATTGTAATTAAAGTTTGTGTGTTTCTTTTAGTAGGAATAAATTAAAAATATAATATAAAATAAATTAAATTTAAAACTATTTTTGTATTTTTTTTTTTTTTGAAAAGGGTATTTTTTTAATTTTTTTTTTGCTCAAAAGAAAGCTTAGGTCTTTTCCTTTAAGGTAGTTTTGGTCGCTTAGTGGGATGCGAGTGGGATATGTATAAAAAAATAATTTCTAACTCAAGACGAGGATTTTTAAATTTTTTAGCATTTGACGTCTTGACTTACAAATTATTTTTTTTATACATATCCCACTCGCATTCCACTAAGCGACCAAAACTACCTCAAAGGAAAAGACCTAACCTTTCTTTTGAGCAAAAAAAATACCCTTTTCAAAAAAAAAAATACAAAAATAGTTTTAAATTTAAAAAAAAATTTATTAAAGGACTTATGTGATTAAGATTAAATTTTTTAGATTATTTATCTTTTTGTTATTATTATTTTATATTTATTTAATTATTATTACAAATAAATAAAAAAAATTAATTTGTCAAGGTTTTAGAAACACTTACACACAAAAAGGAAAAAATTCAAAATAGTGCATATGACAAAAATTGAAAAACCCTCGTCTTGAGTTAGAAATTATTTTTTTTTATACATATCCCACTCGCATCCCACTAAGCGACCAAAACTACCTAAAAGGAAAATACATAAGCTTTCTTTTTAGCAAAAAAAAAAAATACCGTTTTCAAAAAAAAAATAAAAAATAAGTTTTAATTTTAAAAAAAAAATTAAAAAATTTAAAAAAAACAAAAAATTTTTTTTTCGAAAGCTTGAAGAAATAGCTATCTAATTTGTTTTGGACAAATTTTGCTAACCCCAATAGATACCGTTTTCAAAAAAAAATAAAAAATAAGTTTTAAATTTAAAAAAAACAAAAAAAATTTTTTTCGAAAGCTTGAAGAAATAGCTATCTAATTTGTTTGGGACAAATTTTGCTAACCCCAATAGATAATAAGTTACATGGATGAGAAAGAACACCGGTTTGGCCAAAATGTCAAATTTTGACCCCCTCTAACTAAGAAACTTTTTGACCGATCTTGTTGAAAATTTGTGTCTAAACTACTATCCAATAAGACTAACCTTGGTGCCTTTACACATGCAAGTAGTGGCATGCCACTGTTCTATACATATTATCAACGAAAAAGTGTTCGAAATAGTCTCTCATGCCATTTGCTTTTCTGTTTACACATGCCACTGCCAGTTCATTTTCAAAATGTCGTCGAAGCGTCAACTTGAGATAATTTGTTTTCATCTCAAATTAAAAAAAAAGTACCAGAAAACAAAAAAGAGTTGCCGACTTCATCACATAGTTTTAGTTTTGGGGAAATAGTTTACATTTATTTATATTAGCATTATTTTAGCAAAATTAATGCTCTATAATTAGGAAACTTACTGATTTTAACGCCCGTTACCACAAATTAATCATAAAAATGCATTTAACAGTTAAAACTTTAATTACAGTTCGACAACAATCCAGTCGATTTGCATTTAATATTGAACAGGGTAACATTGCTAATCGTTTTGACATTTAGTGGCATACAAGTGCCAAATTTCCACTCGCATGCAATTTTTGCTGCCACTGGAGCTGCCATTGCGAAAAATGTGAGTGTATTACTTGAGGGTTACACGATCAAGTTTTGTCTATCAAGTTTTAATACACTCTCACTTTTTTACCAATACACTCATACTTTTAAAAATTGAAGCGAACTTGCCTTTAAAATTCTCTTACAAGTGAGTGTATCAATTTACGTTCAAGAAAACAGCTGATTACAAGTTTGGTGAGAAATTTTTTCGTTTGTCTTTATAAATTGTTCTCTTGATGACATCTTGAAAGTAAATTGCTTCAAAATTGCGTGCAGCCTACGTCACAGCTTCCAGTTTTTGGAAATTTTGACAAACTGTATATCGCTCATTTCGTGCAAGACCGTCACAACTCAAAATTTGAAACTTTACAGGAGAGCCTTTTTAAGATTCCAACCTTTTATTATTTATTTTATTATTTATTTTATATACAGTTATAAAATCAAATGTTTCTTTTTTGCTACAAAGAAAACCACATGTACAAGAGGAATGCCAACAAAAAAACTGAAATGTGACCTTGTTGATGTTAATTGCTCAAGTTTGTTACAAGAGGTCATAGCGTCAAAAGCATCTGTATTACCGTTATTTTTTCGATAATTCTCTCCGTTCTTAGATCAATTTGTAGAGATTTAAGAGGAGAACATTTCTGCATTACTAACTCGAAAATGCCAAATTTTGAGTTGTGACGGTCTTGCACGAAATGAGCGATATGTAAAAGACTATCAAGAACAACTTGATCGTGTGGCTGCAGTGTTAGTAAAAAATCGTGAGTGTATTGAGTTTTTCGAACTGGCAGTGGCATGTGTAAATGCTAGGTTAACAGTACGTTTACATTTGACAGTACTGGCAAGACAGTAAGCAAATACATATTAGTGGCCAAAAACACTACTTGCTGTCTTCGTGACGTAGGTGTCCAGACAGTAGTTAAAATGGAGGCCACACGATCAATTTTCGTCTTTCAATTCCTTTCAATTTACTCTCACTCTCATTTTTTTTACTAACACACTCACACTTTTTAAATTGCTCACAATTTTAACTATCCATTTGTTTGGCAATTTTACGATCAATTTAACAGCTGATTAGAAGTTAAGTGAGCAAATGTTTTCTTGATGACATCTTGAAAGTAAATTGCTTAAAAATTGCGTGCAGCCTACGTCACAGCTTCCATTTTTTGGAAATTTTGACAAAATGTATATGTAAATGACTATCAAGAACAGCTTGATCGTGTGGCTGCAGTGTTAGTGGCATGCAAGTGCCAAATTTCCACTCGCATGCAATTTTTGCTGCCACTGGAGCTGCCATTGCGAAAAATGTGAGTGTATTAGTAAAAAATCGTGAGTGTATTGAGTTTTTCGAACTGGCAGTGGCATGTGTAAATGCTAGGTAAATGCCTGTAAAATGTTCATCTCCGTCAACAGCGAAAAAGAACGAAAAAAAGAAACGAATAATTTCTGTCTGTCTATTAATTTCGCGATTGTAAAAGGTTTAGGTAAGTTCAAAAGAGAATAAGAAAAATGTCTGCCTTTCAATTTCAACATTGTAAATTGGGACTTAGTATATTGCATGGTGGAATAAGTAGGTGGCAGCGCTACGGCAACAAATACAACATTTCAACAAAAATGAAAAATAAGTCTCCGTGTACGTCAAAAATTATATTAAACTAAAATCCAATTTTGCCGCCGAACGCAATGAAATAACTTAGTTTTTAGCTAATTTTTATTTCACTATGGTTACTATCTTATATAATTTTAATTTAAATAATCAAAAACTTTAATACAATAAAATAATCACAGCACAAAACGTGGACTTTTTGTAAACATAAACAAAACTTGGCATAACACCCAGGCTACAACTGACATCAAATGGTTAACATTGGCCCTTCACACACTAGAGCAATTATGCCAGCACAAAATGATTGCTTGTGGGCAAGCGAGGTGAAGAGAATAGTTTTTCGTTGGCGTAAAGTTTCAACCGGCTTCAACCCCGCACAAGCAGCATAAAACCAATACATGCACATTTTCGTAAACAAATAAATGCAAAAAACACTAAACATACAAAGCTGTGTACACGTATACATTTTATGCCAGATGAAATAATCCCGTGTGTGACGGAAAGAAAAAAATTGTGCGGCTTAAAAAAGGATCATTAACACTAACATCATGTTAGTTTTAGGTATATCCTCCTCATGTTAGTGTTTTGTTTGTGTTTTAACAGCGTTGTTAAGCAATCTGTCTTGAAAGATATTTTATAACATAACTTGACGTTTAAGTTTGACAGACAGCTTTTTATTAACTTTTTTATACAACTTGTCAAAAATACTCGCGTGGCTGATAATTAATTAAAATTAAAGCGCAAAAAAATATAACAAGCACGTTAATATTTAATATTGTTATTTTTAGCGATGTATACTATGTTTAAGCGCTAAACTTTTTCTTCGCTATAAATATAACACACAACCTGTCTTTAGATTGTTTTTAAACTTATGTTGTAAGATATTTACGTGTTCTCCACCTAAAACACATTGGCAATTTGACGAAGTTATTCTGCCGGCGTTATTGCTTGTGTTTAGACATCACAAATTGCACGTGTGGCCGTAGGGTAAGACTAGACAAACAATAGTCCCCTTTTACAATGTGGCAAGTGGAAGGCAGACAGACGAAGTTTGTTGGCGAGGGGTTGTAGAGGTAGAGTGTGTAGTACATGACTATCTGTACTAGACATTTTTCGTGTTTCTCTTTTACTGTTCGCAATTTTCATGTTGTTGCTTCATATCATTTTTCTCACACCAATGTAATTTTATATATCATTGCCTGTTAAATGGTTGTCTTGAATCTGAGGAGCATTTGACATTTTCCGATCCGAATGATATAAATGATTATTTTGTTTCTTGTCAGATACCTGATTCGGAGGATTATTACAATCCTATTGGCAGCTCTCGTGATTCTGGTTTCTCCTTTGAATGTGTTGATATTGATACGTTACTTATGGCACTTTGTAGAATCAAGTCTAATGCTGTTGGGCATGACTCCTTACCTTTAAAATTTTTAAAAATTGTTTTCCCATTTGTGTCCTCGCATTTACTTCATTTAGTTAATACTATTATTAACACTTCGTGCTTCCCTTGGAAGTGGAAGATAGCTAGAGTAGTTCCTATAAGGAAGGAGGGTCAGTCAGTTGACTTTGACAATTTACGTCCTATTTCGATACTTCCCGTTCTTTCTAAAGTGGTAGAACATATTTTGAAAGATCAAATGATTGAGCACCTTGATCGTAATGCACTGGTACATCCGTCGCAATCAGGGTTTCGACGGGGGTACAGCACAACCTCTCTACTACTTGGTTTGACTGACTCTATTAGACAGTTCTTAGATAGTCGTAAGAATGTTGTTTTAATTTCGGTAGATTTATCGAAAGCTTTTGACAGAGTAATATATTCCAGGTTATTGTGTAAATTATGTAATAATTTTGATTTTTCTCATCAGGCTTGTGGGCTTATCAGGTCTTATCTGTATGGTAGACTTCAATATGTATCTATTGGTTCGTCTCTCTCCCAATCTCGTCGGATCACAAGCGGTGTTCCTCAGGGATCTGTAATTGGCCCACTTTTATTTATGTTGTATTTGGATGACCTGCTGCAGTTTTCTAATGGTGTTTCCTGTTTGCCATTTGTATATGCAGATGATGTTCAGTTTGTTTGTTATTCAGATACTGCATTTTTGGATGTGTTGGAGGTAGGAGTCAACTATGTAATTCGGGAAGTAATGTCATGGGCGGCAATTAATGGGTTCTGTGTTAACCCAGTGAAAACAAAGTTAATGGGGTTTGGATTCAATACGGAGGATGTGAATATTGCAATAAATGGTGTTCCTATAGAATTTGTTAACAAAATGAAATGTTTAGGCCTTGTCTTGGACAACTTGCTGAATTTTTCCCCACATGTTGATAACCTATCTTCTCGGGTATCATTTCTTTTAAAAAGGCTGTACTCATTAAATATATATTTGCCTCTTTCAATGAAAACACGGGTAGCCAAGGCTATCTTAATGCCGCATATATTGTACTGTACAGAAATCTTTACTGGGGCTGGGAGTCATGTCCGGGGAAAATATAAACTAATCTTTAACAGGATTATCCGATATGTTTTTAATTTGAAAAGAAGGGATCATGTTTCCCGATATGCTTTAAGTTTTATTGGATCTTCTTTTGAAAATTTTGTCAGCATTAGGCTGCTATTGTTTTTATATAAATCCCTTGTCAATGGTTATCCTGTTTATATTGTTAATAAATTTAATTTTTCACATTCATTAAGAAATCCGCAAATAATTTATCCTGTCAGGCATTTGGATGTTTATAAAAGGTCATTTCAAGTTCGAGTATCGAGAATATGGAATGCATTGCCGAGGGAATTGAGGGAGTTTACGTATTCATATTCTGTTTTCAAATCTAAATTGCTAGAATATTCACAATTCCATGTATTGAATGTTCCGTAATATGTTCGATTTTCTTTTTCTTTTTTTTAATTCTTCTCAGATTATTTGGGTTTGTTCAAATAATTTTGCTTACAAGCATTCATTATGATTTTTTATTTTCTTTTTTTTTAACCTATATTAAATAAATATTATTCATATGTATTGTTATTTATTTCTTAGCATTTTTTGTACATTGTAATTTTTATTTGCATAATTTTATATAGAAGTTTGCTATTTAGTAAGTAGCTTTAATTAACTGCATAAGGCCCTATAGGCTCGGTTATGTAAATGAAGAATTAATAAAAAAAAAAAAAAAAAAAAAATGTTCGTCTCCGTCAACAGCGAAAAAGAACGAAAAAAAGAAACGAATAATTTAGTACTCTGTGATTTCAACATTTAGTCAATTCACAAGGTATCCTAACATGTCATATTGTCAAAATGTCCTAATATTTCACAATGGTTTAAAAATATTGTTGTTGGTTTGTTAACAAAAAGTGTCTTAAATAAATAGAACGTTGCTTGCTGTGTTTATTGTGCTGTCGTAATTAATCAGAAAAGTCCAGCGCTGAGCGTCTGAGCCGTACAACAATATTTTTAAACCATTGTGAAATATTAGGACATTTTGACAATATGACATGTTAGGATACCTTGTGACATGCCATTTGCGTTTCTGTTTACACATGCCACTGCCAGTTCATTTTCAAAATGTCGTCGAAGCGTCAACTTGAGATAATTTGTTTACATCTCAAATTAAAAAAAAAGTACCAGAAAACAAAAAAGAGTTGCCGACTTCATCATATAGTTTTAGTTTTGAGGAAATAGTTTACATTTATTTATATTAGCATTATTTTAGCAAAATTAATGCTTTATAATTAGCAAACTTACTTATTTTAACGCCCGTTACTACAAATTAATCATAAAAATGCATTTAACAGTTAAAACTTAAATTACAGTTCGACAACAATCCAGTCGATTTGCATTTAATATTGAACAGGGTAACATTGCTAATCGTTTTGACATTTAGTGGCATACAAGTGCCAAATTTCCACTCGCATGCAATTTTTGCTGCCACTGGAGCTGCCATTGCGAAAAATGTGAGTGTATTAGTAAAAAATCGTGAGTGTATTGAGTTTTTCGAACTGGCAGTGGCATGTGTAAATGCTAGGTTAACAGTACGTTTACATTTGACAGTACTGGCAAGACAGTAAGCAAATACATATTAGTGGCCAAAAACACTACTTGCTGTCTTCGTGACGTAGGCGTCCAGACAGTAGTTAAAATGGAGGCCACACGATCAATTTTCGTCTTTCAATTCCTTTCAATTTACTCTCACTCTCATTTTTTTTACTAACACACTCACACTTTTTAAATTGCTCACAATTTTAACTATCCATTTGTTTGGCAATTTTACGATCAATTTAACAGCTGATTAGAAGTTAAGTGAGCAAATGTTTTCTTGATGACATCTTGAAAGTAAATTGCTTAAAAATTGCGTGCAGCCTACGTCACAGCTTTCAATTTATGTAAATTTTGACAAACAGTATATGTAAAAGGCTATCAACAAAAAGTTGAATTTCGCAGTTCAAGTTCTAGCTAAACGTGTTTTATATGAACTTAACAAATTAAAAATAGCATTTAACAACTATTTTTTGTGAATAAAGATAACACTTAAGTAAAACATACAAAACCAAAGCATAAATTATTAATTTTCTTTTAATTGTTGATTTTTTTTACTTTTGCGAACAGAACTACTGTCAGCAAATGTCAAATCACTGTCCATTTTACTGTCTGCAAAATTTGCAAGACAGTAGACAAGACAGTTGGAAAAGTGTACATGTATTAGTGAAAAAGTCTGCATGTATTGCAACTGTCTTGCCAGTACTGGCAAATGTAAACACCGTGTAATACATGTACACTTTTCCAACTGTCTTGTCTACTGTCTTGCAAATTTTGCAGACAGTGATTTCCAGGGATGCCAATCGGGACTGATTTCTGAAAATCCCAGGATTTTCCGGGGTTTCAGGATTCGGGATCAATGTGTTTCTTTAAGATACGACTTGTTTAAAATAAACAACACTTTTTGAATATTCAAAAGATTTTATATACAGAACATAAATTAAAAAAAAAAGAAAACAACGAAACAAATTAGTTTATACATATGTTTATAACACTGGCCTCACACATGATCAAACTGATCAGATTCTGAAAAAAGTTAAAAAAAATATACGTATCTCTTGGTTTTCTAGATCAATTCATTTCAGTTTTTTGACAGCAATTAAATTTTTAATGTGAATTAAGTTGTGACGACATTAATACACGGCGAGATCGATAGCTGAGTTACAAACTGTAACACTATGTCGACTGCAGTGCAGTACACCTCCAGGGTGAGGGCGAGGTTCATAATCAATAATTTAAGTACGTTTGAAATTTATTTTAAAACAAAATGTTTATAAAAATGTTTCTTAAAACAGATTTCAATTTTAAATAATTTTTTATGATTACGTCAGATAGTGTTAATTTATAAAAAAATTCTTTCATTTACCGTGTGTTTTTTAAGCAAATTTTTTATTATTATTGTACCGAAAGGAATATGAGCTATTTCATAAATATAACGACTTAATTGTTATAATTATACCAACTTTTATTCTTTAGTTTCTGAATATACTTTAATTGGATGGTAAGCATTAAAAAATCTGTTTGCAGAAATGCACAATTAACAGCGTAAATTTACTAGTCAAAGTTGTTGGGCAAGTTTACGAAGTTTGTGTAAATGAAATCTCATACAATTTTTGACAGTTCATTTGCTAGGGCGTAAAAATGCACAGTTTGCACTGATTGCGAGACTTTTGAGCGATATCATGAAAACCCTTATTATAAACGAGGATCGTTACTTTGTAGGCTAGAAAAAAAAGTGGAATTAAGAGTACAAGAATATATAGTCTTGCGATTGTTTTTGTTTCCTCTGATACAAACTTTATTTTAGTTTGGGCGCAGATTTTCTTGTGTGAAGTGAAAAATTGCAGCAACAAAAATTTTACAATGTAAACCCAAAACAACAAAAATCACAAAATGTAAACAGGGACATAATTGAACTTTCGAAAGTGAAAGCAAAATAAAATATTTAAACGGGTTGTTAACCATGTCGAAATTGTACGTTTGTACAATCATTTTGCGTTGTTAATAAGGGTATTTGATAAACTTTTAAAATATGTTTGTAAAGGGTGGTCCAACCAAAACGCACGATGTTAATTGTAAATATGACGAAATGTTTTTAGAGAATTATAATTGAGGTTGAATGTCATTAATGTGCCGAATTATATCATCCTTTAGCTCATGAATTGTTCTTGGCCATTGAATTTCTTGCGCAAAAGAGCAATTGTTTCGTAAACTATGTGGTAAGTACCACCACTCTGTTGGAACCACATATCGTCTAAGTCCATATTCTCAATTTCTGGCCACAAGAAGTCCGTTATCATTTCGCGATAGCGAATGCCATTCACGGTAACAGCTTGTCTGACCACATTTTCGAAGAAGTACAGGCCGATGACGGCACCACCCCATAAGCGTTGAAAGATATTTTCACATTTCCTACAGACCAGGTTTGCTGAAATTTTCGCAAAATTCTCTTGAATGTGCACACATTTGGTCGATTATGCTGACCAAAAAAATCACGAAATGCATTTTGATTTAAACGCCCAATTTCGTAAAAGGCTTCACACAACCTCAACACGCTTCTCAATTGTGTACCTCTCTATGGTTGAATTTGCAAACACTGAAACAAAGAAATGCCTAATTAAGTTGGGCAAAAAAAACTTAACGTTAAGGTGTGACCCACAATGAACGTCGTGCATTGTGGTTGGGCCACTCTTTAGAAAAATTTAAATGTTGAATATTTTCCAAACTGTTAGCGTTACCTAGTGCTTAATTTAATCAGTATGTGTTCAGCAAACTAGGTAAGATTATAGCTTAAGAAATAAAAAATAATATAAAAAAATTGAAAGAAAAAAAAATTTATGTAAAAACTGCAAAATCTGCAGCCACACGATCAAGTTGTTCTTGATAGTCTTTTACATATACAGTTTGTCAAAATTTCCAAAAACTGGAAGCTGTGACGTAGGCTGCACGCAATTTTGAAGCAATTTACTTTCAAGATGTCATCAAGAGAACCATTTATAAAGACAAACGAAAAATGTTCTCACCAAACTTGTAATCAGCTGTTTTCTTGAACGTAAATTGATACACTCACTTGTAAGAGAATTTTAAAGGCAAGTTCGCTTCAATTTTTAAAAGTATGAGTATATTGGTAAAAAAGTGAGAGTGTATTAAAACTTGATAGACAAAACTTGATCGTGTAACCCTCAAGTTACAAGTGAGTGTATCAATTCACGTTCAAGAAAACAGCTGATTACAAGTTTGGTGAGAAAATTTTTCGTTTGTCTTTATAAATTGTTCTCTTGATGACATCTTGAAAGTAAATTGCTTCAAAATTGCGTGCAGCCTACGTCACAGCTTCCAGTTTTTGGAAATTTTGACAAACTGTATATGTAAAAGACTATCAAGACTTTGATCGTGTGGCTGCAGTGTAACATGCCGTCTTTTTTAAGTCCCAATTTACAATGTTGAAATTGAAAGGCAGACATTTTTCTTATTCTCTTTTGAACTTACCTAAACCTTTTACAATCGCGAAATTAATAGACAGACAGAAATTATTCGTTTCTTTTTTTCGTTCTTTTTCGCTGTTGACGGAGACGAACATTTAACAGGCAATAATATATAAAATTACATTGGTGTGAGAAAAATGATGTGAAGCAACAACATGAAAATTGCGAACAGTAAAAGAGAAACACGAAAAATGTCTAGTACAGATAGTCATGTACTACACACTCTACCTCTACAACCCCTCGCCAACAAACTTCGTCTGTCTGCCTTCCACTTGCCACATTGTAAAAGGGGACTTAGTCCCAATTTACATTATACGATTTTTGTCGTTGCGATTCTTACCTTGTTGTCGAGAAGGGAGAGAGGCATAAAAAGGGGTACACAAGCGAGTGTACTCTTCGATTCGTTTTGTTCATTCATTCGTAGTGTCAAAATATATGTAAACACAAGAAGTTGTTACGACAAAAATCGTACAATGTAAACATAAGACCGACTTCAAAGAAGAAACGACAATAATCGCAACGACAAAAATCGTATAACCTAGCATTTACACATGCCACTGCCAGTTCGAAAAACTCAATACACTCACGATTTTTTACTAATACACTCACATTTTTCGCAATGGCAGCTCCAGTGGCAGCAAAAATTGCATGCGAGTGGAAATTTGGCACTTGCATGCCACTAAATGTCAAAACGATTAGCAATGTTACCCTGTTCAATATTTAATGCAAATCGACTGGATTGTTGTCGAACTGTAATTTAAGTTTTAACTGTTAAATGCATTTTTATGATTAATTTGTAGTAACGGACGTTAAAATAAGTAAGTTTCCTAATTATTGAGCATTAATTTTGCTAAAATAATGCTAATATAAATAAATGTAAACTATTTCCCCAAAACTAAAACAATGTGATGAAGTCGGCAACTCTTTTTTGTTTTCTGGTACTTTTTTTTTTAATTTGAGATGTAAACAAATTATCTCAAGTTGACGCTTCGACGACATTTTGAAAATGAAATGGCAGTGGCATGTGTAAACAGAAACGCAAATGGCATGAGATTCGACTATTTCGAACACTTTTTCGTTTATAATATGTATAGAACAGTGGCATGCCACTACTTGCATGTGTAAAGGCAACGTAATGTAAATTGGGCATTAGTGAAAATGTTTGCATGTATTGCAACTGTCTTGGTCCCAATTTACAATGTTGAAATTGAAAGGCAGACATTTTTCTTATTCTCTTTTGAACTTACCTAAACCTTTTACAATCGCGAAATTAATAGACAGACAGAAATTATTCGTTTCTTTTTTTCGTTCTTTTTCGCTGTTGACGGAGACGAACATTTAACAGGCAATAATATATAAAATTACATTGGTGTGAGAAAAATGATATGAAGCAACAACATGAAAATTGCGAACAGTAAAAGAGAAACACGAAAAATGTCTAGTACAGATAGTCATGTACTACACACTCTACCTCTACAACCCCTCGCCAACAAACTTCGTCTGTCTGCCTTCCACTTGCCACATTGTAAAAGGGGACTTGTCAGTACTGGCAAATGTAAACGCTATGTAAACTCTTGATAATGTATTCCGAGCACTTCCATGACCAATTGAATATGACATATACGACCAACTTCACTCAATAGCTGTATTACGGTCGCCATGCTGTTTCCTTTTTCTTTTTCGTCAACGCATTCCCAGACAAAAGGTGAGGTTTTTATTTTCTGACTTGAATCTGTTGGGTTAACACGTGTAAAATTTTGTGAATAAATAAAAATTGTCACCAAAGTCTGATTAAGCCTGGAGTACATACAACTACCCATAATGCTGATCATAAACAACAAGGGTAAATATTCCAAATTTTGACACGTGCTAAGCTCAATGAAAATGTAGACAATCTGACTTGCTAAATATTAAAATGATGATCGAATAAGCGGAAGAGTTCCATGAAGACTATATTCATCACCCAAGACTGAAAACAAATTTAGCAATTTCTTTTACTATAATACTAAAAATTGTAATATTGAGTCTATTGGTTATTTTTTATTTTTTTTTTTAATACAGATCTGAGATGGCCACTACTTCATCGCACCTAAATTGGTTAATCATCCGCAACAACAATGCTTTCTTGTTGAAAAAGCGTGATATCAAGAAACCATTTTCCACAGTAAGTATTTTTTTATTTACTGTAAGTAGTAATTGTTTTTCAAATGTCAATGATGCATTTTAAATTCACAATGATAGTTGATTTACCACGTGATAAAAACTGTTGTCAAACCTGAGCATAAATATGAAAAACTAATGTAATAAAAGATAAAATATATATATAAATATTTTAATGTTTTTTTTTAGGAACCAAACAACTTGACTAATGTCAGTTCTTACCGCTATAGTGGCGTTGTGCACAAGAAGACCCTCGGTGTTGTACCAGCCACCGATAAAAAGGGCTTTACGGTAGTTATGAAGAAGGGTAAATATGCCCAACGTCCCGCAAAGAACAACGTTAAAGTAACCATGAGGGCTGGTCCTAGAAGATCTTTAAAGAAATTGAGAAATCTGTTGACTGACAACAAATATCGCAAGGACTTGACTCAGGTTAGTATGTATTAAAAAAAAACGTAATGGTTTATACTATTTAAAAGTGATGATTTATTAATTATGCTACAAACCAAGATCGCTGAATAGCAGTGTTGAAAATTTAAACTGATTAAATAATAAATGATTTTTTTTTTTAATTCAAAACAAGCTTTATCCTTACATTTTATTTTATTGTATTTTTAGGCTGCTTTGCGTCGTGCTTCCGCTGTTTTGCGATCCCAAAAGGCCCCACAAGTCAAAAAGACTAAAAAACCTGAATAAGTGTAAAAATTGCTTAAAAATGATGATTTTAAATATATAGAAAACAGCCTATGAATATCAATTTTGTTTTATTTAAAAAAAGGCCAAGTGGGTGTTCCCTAGGATCCAAGCTCACTGGAAAATTTATTTTTGTTTTAAATGTAATTTTCTATGCGAACGTTAATGATTGAAATCGATTAATAGGCAGTTAATGTCCCTATTACGGTTTACACTATAAAATCAGTAGTACAATCAGTGTTACCACTAGCAAAATTCAAAACTAACTTGAGAAGACGCAAAATTACCCAATTTAAATGAAATTACACCTCATGGCGCAATTAGTCGCTCTGCGCGAAACTACAACAATGCAACAAGAAAAAAACAACACGCATTTTGTTTGTGTAAATTATGTTAAAGATGTCCAAACCCAATGCATTTGTTTGTGTAAAAAATGGACAAGTTGTCAAAAACAATTGCACGATAAAAACAACTCTACAAAAAAATCGGCAGGCGTTTCGAGCGGGCCTACTAATTGGGCCATGTTACTAACAAAAAGGACAAATTAGAAAGTATATACATAGCCGGTCAATTCCGAACATTTGACAACCTACAACAGTATTTACAGAAAAATGTTTTAAGTTTGTTTCCTTGTTAGGTTCCATATGCACTTATTAAAATAAAATACTACTAATACGCCGAATATTATCGAACATAATCTTTTTGAGATTTTTTCGTCTTGGAGTTATTTAAGGAAGGGAATTTATACGGGGGGCTACTCTCTATTGCGATGCGAATACAATTTCGATGCGAAAGGTTAATGTCAACTTGGTACTCTTATCACTTTCGCAAATTTTTTTTAAAATTAAACAACACACTGGCAATAAAAATTAAAGATGGCGCAGATTGACAGTAATGAAATGTCAAAATATGTTAAAAAAATTGAAATTGAAAAATTTTAATAAAAGAAATATGATGATTTGCCAAAGGAAAAAAAATACATACAAAGATGCGAAAGACACATGCGCTAACGCTTTAAAGAGTACCAATCACTTGATTTGCTACCATTTTCTTTCGCATCGCAATAGAGAGTAGCCTCCCAGACCTGTTCTGAAAATCGCGTGATTTCAAATCGCTTGATTTTGAAATCACGTGCAAATTTGTTTTTTCGCACATGTATAATTACAAAATCCATTGTCTTATAAATTAATTGTATAATCCATTTTATTACAAACATTTAAGTCAATGAACCGAGATCGGATAAAAGCTAAGAATATAATAAAAATACAGTTATTCTAATGCAACAATGTTATAACTTGTGCTCTCATACTAAAAAAATTTAGTGATATTGCAAATTTTTCACTATCACTACACGAAGATTAAATGCAAAAATCTGCAGTCAATTCAAATATTGCAAAATTTGAAATTGCACTCAAAAAAACTGCATATAAACAGAGGGTACGTTCGTAAATGCATCACTGCCCTGCAAACTTTTTAAATAAAATAAGTAATAAACAATAGTAGAAAATAATTAAAAGATAAGTATTTATAATGAAAATAAATCTATTAAGCCTATAGTACACGGTATGTAAAAAGACACATGCGCATGTGGTTCTGACGTAATTTTGACGTCAATGCAAAGCCACAATAAACATTGCGTGTTGTGTGATGACGTCAGAACCACATGCGCATGTGTCTTTTTACATGCCGTGTACTATAATAGGCTTCAGTGATTAAAAGATATGTATTTATAATTACAAAAACATTTTTAATGGCGCACGTTATTAAATTTCATGTACATAGTCAAAAACAGCTGACCAAGACATATTTTTCTCAGAAATTTTTCCGGTTACTTTGGCGCAAAATATAAGCAAAAGACTTTTGAAGTTTGGGAATTACCCTACAGGAAACCTACTAGTTAGAAGACCAGTAGGTCACACCGATATATTGGTTATAGCTTATATTAGTTTATTAAGAGCAAAATTAAAAAACTGACCCAACCTTTGTGTACATGTGATTTTGCCTCTCTCTAACGCATTATGTCTCTCTCTCTCTAATACTTATTAAATAAATGTAAAATTGTTGCAAATGATTAGTAACATCTTTTTTTTAGTTTTTGTTATGCATTTCTTGTAGGGTATATTTTGATTTCGCCGGGGACGCAGCTGATAAACTTCTGACAAGTGGCACTTACCTTTTTAAATTTGCCTTGACTTGATGGCTAAAGTTACCCACACACGAGGCAACATTTGTCGAAACATGGAAATGTTTTGATAAATGTTGCTACGTGTGTGGGGATATTTCTGGTTGAAATTCTTGTTACCTTTTTGGTTTCTCAAATATCAAACATTTTTGATATTTTATGTTTCCAAATACAATGTTTCATCGTGTGTGGCGATGTTAACTGTTTTTTCTTTCTCATTCTGTTGAGAGCAGCTGTTGAGTGAGGTGCTTTTGCAACTCTCGGACAAAAAATATGAAGAAAGAAATCGGAAAATGGCAATAATTGCATATTGTGAGAGTTGGAAAACAATTATAATTGAATATGAAATTTTTAAAAATTTATGGGACATAAAATATGATAGGTATACAAAGAAAATAAATAATTTTTTTTTTGTGTTTTGTAGTTGTATATTCAAAAAACACGCAATACTGATGTTTCGTTTTTAGTGTAATAGTCTGTGGTAAAAACTGAAACATAAGTAGTAACACGTGTTTTGACAAATGTTGCATCGTCTGTGGGTACCATAAAAACTGAAGAGTGTGAAGAGTGCTGCCACGACTAATAAGATTTTTGCAACCAAAATTTTTGAAAAGTTTAAAATTTATTTTAAGTTGAATTGTAATTTCCAATATTCAGGATTGATATTATAACAGATTTATGTTTCAAATCGTTTAAAATACAAAATTCTCTTCTTCACTAAACACTTAAATTAAACCTAATTCAACGATGTGGTATATTTAAAGGCTAGATTACACTATCATACAAGTCTTACGTATTTCATACTACTTTGTGAGATAGAAATATAAGGAGTTTTGTTGCGACTGTTAAAAATCTAATGTAACATAACAGTTTGTAGTCACACTATCACACATGAACATGCTTTTGCTAAAATGCAACCCTAAACAAATGAAAAGTATAATTATTAATTAATTCATTTATTAATGAAGTGCTAATAATTGTTTAGAAAAATTTCAAAAAACGATGAATTCGTATGTGATGTCAAATGTTTTTTTTTTCATAATACTTGTCATTTTAATAGCACATTGCATTCATATTATTACACTTTTACATATAACTCGAATTATTATTTCTTCAATATTTTCCAGGAATATTTTCTATGCACTATCATGAGAATTAATATAAAAATTTATAATAAAAATGAAACTTAACATGATAATTAAAATTCCCAGATTTTATAAATTTAAATGTTTTTTTTTTCAATTAACAAAATGCATTTTTAATTTGGTTATATATTTTCATCTTAGGTTACTTTGAAAAAAATTCTGGTTGAAATAATTTTTTGGTCGTGGCAGCTCTGGTTAGAGTATAATCGTTAAGTCTGGTAACCGTCAGTTTGATATGTTTTGACGTTTATGCCTTGAAAAAAAAAAACAAACATCTACACGTGCCGTATTTAACGAGAGATTATGAAAAGTTTTTAATTAGTATTTTCAAAAAAAGTAAAAAAAAAAAACTGAATAAAATGGATATAGTTAAAGAAGTGTTAGAAAAACAGCAGAAAGAATTGGAAAAATATAAACCCATAACAGTAGACAAACATTTGGAATGTTGCATCGATGTGGGCATGATGCTCATAACAGACCCCAATGATTTGGAGGAAGATGAACTCAAGTAATTAAAAAATAATTAAAAAGCGATTTATGAACTATTTATACATTTGTTATTGTAGAAAAAACAGAGAAAGCTATTTGTCAAATTTAACACGAGATAATACCCAAATTTTGATAAACGAAATATGGCAGTTACCCACCGAACGTGTAGATGAATGTATAGTGGCCAAATTACCAGCTTCTACAACAGGGCTGCCACGTTTGCGCAAGGTGCCTGGACCTAAGCTAATGACCAAATGGGAAAAATTTGCTCAGGAGAAGGGTATTACGAAAAAAAAGAAGGATAAAAAAGTGTATGATGAGACTTTAGATGTAAGTGTTTTTTTTTTAAATATTTTTAAAATGAACGATACATAACAAAAAGGTTTTTATGTTTCTGTAGAAATGGGTACCCACATATGGCTACAGACGTACTGATGCTGAAAAACAAAAGGATTGGGTTTTGGAAGTTCCTCAAAATGTTGATCCAATGGAGGATATGTTCCAAAAGAAGGTTGATCTAAGAAATGAAAAAGTAGCTAAGAATGAGATACAACGAATGAAAAATATTGTTAGAGCCAGAAAAGAAGAAGTACCACGTAGTGGTTACTTAGGTGGTGAAGCTGCCACATCTGGACAATTTTTAACAGCGGTAACTGTTGCCAAAGCTTCTACTGCTTCTGTAGGTAAATTTCAAAGTAAGCTACCTAAAGAGAAAGAAGCACGCGGTATTGGTATTAAAGAATTAATACCCGGATCAAAACGCAAAGCTTCCCACATTTCCGATCAGTCCGAAAATAAAGTTAATTTGGATCTTATTAGGAGTGTCTTAAACAAAAAACCCAAAATTGATATTGAAAAAGCTATATCTCTTCAGAAACATGATGAACGTCTACAGTAAGCTTCGTAAATTAAGAAAACCAAAAAATTTATATGTTAACTTTTAATTTATCTATTTTTAGACGAGAAGCTAATGAAGATGGGTTTAAAAAGAGCAAGAAGAATAAAAAGGGAGGAGGAAAAGGCAGTCGCAAGGCAGTAGGCAAAAAACCTAAAGGAGGTCGGGGACAAAGAGCTCCGGGGAAGAAAACCGCAATAGGACGTAAAAGAAGGTAGACCCTGGGATCAATACAACTTCGTTAAAAAAGTACAACATCTTGTAACATGCTTATTAACATTAGTTTTAATTAATAAAAAATCTATTTTTTTAAATAAAAAATTACATACTACATATAAAAATTTTCATGTTTCGAAATAACCATTCACCCTCATCGTGAATAAAATTCCCCTTGAAATTTATTTTCTTTTCTCTAAAAAAGGTAAATCAAAATTTCGACAGAATAAACTGTTAATTTTAATAACCTATTTCATTTCGCTCAAATGTACTTATATTTAGACAAATCTGAAGTTAACCTTTTCTCGACGCTGCAAGTAATCGTAGACAAATGTGCGAAATATTTTATTAAAATTCCTGATGGTCGGCCAATGCAAATTAGCGGCATTATCATTTGGTGTATGCCACTGGGGGGGAAATGGTGTTGGAATTACGTGAAGTATAGGAACATCTGAAAGCAAAAAAAAACTAGATTAATTAACAAACACATTATGTATACTTACTTTCTTGTAAAAATGGCCGATGATCATCATCAACGAAGCCCTGTGCTGGTCGATTTAAAAACATGAAATTATGACCCTCTAAGTGTTTTTGTTTCATTAAAACTTTTTCAATATCACGAAGGCTGCTATGCAGACCTTGTGTTTTGGAATAAAAACTCGAGAATTTAGGATTAGCTGAGCCTATTAAATCTAAAAGTACTAATACTTCCTGCAATGAAAAAGAAATAATCAGTAGGGCGTAAAATAAACGCATAATACATGCTTAAAAATTTAAAATATGCATAAAAATTACAGTAATTTTCATGTTTAACAATGTTATTTATTTTCTACAATTTTTAAAAAAAATGCAATTTGTATATTTTTTGTTTTTTTAACGATGTCCGTCTGTCTGTTTAAATGGGTTTTCCGAAAACCCCAGATATGATGGGGGCTTGGTTGTTATATATTTATGTCACTTTCCTGCTCCATTAAATTTTGCTATTGAAATTCAGCCAGATGGGTCCATAATTGGCTGAGGATTTGAGGTTATGTGGTTTTTTTTTGGCACACATCTACCGCATAAAAAAAGACCTCGGCATAGCCGAATATAGCACTGATACTTGTTTTTTATAAAAAGAAAAATCAGTTGAAATAAATTAAAAAATATGCAAAACTGCATATCGACGGCATTTATCCAAAATGGTTTATCTGCAAAACCCTGATTGTTCAGGAGAAGCAAAAAACTGTTAAATTCCCTAACTATTGAGTATTTAACAAATCTATCTATCTTCTGCAATATGATTGATAGGCTTCTACTAATTCCCTTATATATAAATTATAAAATAAAACCCATTTTTCGCATATTTACGGTAGATAAACCATTTTGTATTAGGAAATTTTCGATGTTAATATTAAAAAAATGAGTAGATAAACCATTTTGTTGGAAAAAATGTTAAATAGTATGAAGTAAAATTTTAAGTTTAAATACTGTTGTTTTTCACTTCTAAATAATTTTAGGATTAAAAAAATAGAAGAAATTCTATTTTATCTGTATGGTTAATGTTAGGATTATTTTTATTATTTATTAAATAAATAAGATTTATTTTTAATGAAAGTTATCATAGAAAGAATGATATTCATTAGGTATCACAGATTTCAATTCCTGTAGATGTTTCCATTTACTGATTGATATTTGAAGATATTCTTGATGAAGTGATTGTGGTTCCATATAGGTATCATGGGTTTTTTCGTATTGCAAGATCTTTGTTCTCATCATTAAAACTGACTTTGTCAATAAATTCTTTGAGGCGTATATTTACATGAGATTGGCGCCGACAATCAGATTTCGTTTCGAAATTCTTAATCATTATCCAACGTCTAAGCGTTGAATAAGGGATGGCAAGAGTTGAGAGAACCATCCTCTGACATACCTGCAATTTTTTGTCTTCTTGTGGTAATTTGAAAACAAAACTTTTCTGCCTTTTAGAATTTGTTGTAGTCTCTCGCTGTTTATTTGAAACAGTCACATGGCTTTGAACAAACACATTTTTCGCTTCCCAAATCATATCCCAAACCTCTCAAATATACCCTATTTTGTACTTTGAGACATGTTTTCGATGTACAAGTTTGGCTTATACATCTTTTTGGTATTGGATAAGCTCTTTTTCTTTTTTTACGAACGATTTCGTTGGATTTTAATTGCTCATCGTCTGAATCTACGGTAAATAACTAATTCCTGTTACTAGGAAATAAAAAATGACAAACTCGTTATAATATTACGATCAGTTAATAGCAATTGCACGTAAGGAATCATTATTTCTACCATCTTCTTCATTTTCTTTAAAATCTCCATTAAAATAAATAAAAGCGATAAGATTTTTTAGCACAACCGATTTAAGTACATATATTTAAAATATTCACAAATGAAATTTGAGGACAATATATATATACATCTCACTTTTAAAAACCAAGAATTTTGGTGTATAAAACTTAAATATTGATGAACCGGAAGTGGTCTCTCAAATCGTTTTTTTTTCCTTTTTTTAGGCAAAATGCCTTTTTTCCAAAAAATTAAAAAATCTTTATTTAGTAATTTGCCTCAAACTCAAGCAGTTCTAAATGGATTTGAACATCATTATATGCATTAGAAAGCTTATTAAATTTCCTAAATGTTTCTTAAAGCAACATTGCCATTTTGTTCGATGGTTTTTTATTCACAGCACTACAAATTCAGATTTTCAATTACAAACTTAACATTTATTTTAATTTTTGCTTACCTTTTCATATATAAAAATTGAACGAGGCAAAACTTTTATATTCTGTAAATGCAGTATGGTAGGTTTTAGTTGAAATGAGTAAAGTTGTTTATTTCTAAACTTGCTTCTATTTCATAAATACATTATAAAGTAAAAACATATTGGTTTTTTTATTTTTTCAAATTTGCTAAAATTGTGCTTTTGTTGGAGTTTGGATGCGTTTTGTGAAAATGCTCGATGATTTGAATTAAATCATTTTCGGTGCGGCACTTCCCATACAAAGACATTATACATTTCTGTATATCTGGAGAACGAAACGAGCTAAAGTTCCCAAATTAGGTACAAATATATCGGTTATCAATACACAGCATCCCACAAAATATGGGCGGGATTGGATAAGTGGACATGGTACCTGCCATACAAAGACATTATTGAAAATACTCAAAATTTTAAATTTTAGGGCTCTAGTATGACATATGAACACGTTTTATATATCAAAATATTAGAATATATTTTTTAGCAGAATATATTTCCCGAAAACTCTGCAAGTTTTTTCCCAAAAATGGAAGAGTAATGCCCAAAATAAACATTTAAACATACCCATTTTCGGGAACAATAGATCTTTCCGAGTCCAAGTATTATTTTATAAGTAAATGGTAAATTTCTGCCTAAAGGCTTGGGTATATAAATCTGCCAAATCGGTTAAGAAATGGTTAAGTTATTAGCAAAATACTCCAAAAATGGGCTAAAAAGCATCAAAATTTTTATAAAAACCAAAATTTTAGAGCTATGGATACGTGTAATTATCAAAATATTGGAAATTTTTAGTAAAACATATTTGCTGAAAACTCGGAAAAATGGGTTCAGATACAAAAAAGTTATTACCAAAATATAATTTTTTTTTTTATATTTAGAAATAAACAACTTTACTCATTTCAACTAAAACTGCAGTTTTTCTTAACAGAATGCTACTGTTATTTACAGTATTTTAAAATGTCCTACCATACTGCATTTACTAGGGAGATCGAACGGTTATTATTCGACCGGTTTTAACCGGTTATTTTAGCTTTGCCCAAGTCGGTTATTTTAAAATGCCCATTTTTCGAATATCGAATAAACCGGTTATTTTGGTATAATAAACCGGTTATTTTTAGTAAAGTGTAATTTATATACATTTTTCTCGCTCTTGTTGTAGATGCACCCGTAATTTAAGTATTTTTTAATTGAACATTGGCCATACTTAAACTTTTTATAAAGAATGTCAAAACAAAATGTAAAAAAGGTCAAAAAACATTATAGAAATCGCTTATAAAAGCATGTGTTCTTGTAGAAAAAAAAATCAAAAACTATTCAAAATACTACAACAACGTGTGCAGTTAAAAAGTAAATAGTAATTTGTGCAAGAGCATTCTAAATATTAAATATATTTTTATATAAAGGTTATCGCTAGATATTTTTGGAACGCGATTTAAAAACCAAAGATTGTTGCCTGAAGTGCCCTAAAATGATGAGTTGCAAAGGTTCTTCCATGTCACGACTTAATAATCACCCTTAATTAGTATACATGCTTGACATTAATGTGATCCAAATGAAACTTAACTCCTTTAGAAGTAGCTCTAAGGAGACGATAAATAAAACTTTACTAAAATACACTGCAAAAAATGAATCATTGGGTGACATATTAGTCCGTTGTGTTGCCGACGACAAAATGCCCGTTAAGACACTAAAAACTCTTAAGTAGTTCGAGCATCTTTTCATGTTGAAAACTAAAACATTACGACGGAATCAACGATATGGGAAAAATTTATACCAGTTTTATTTATTAAAACACAAAGAACTAAAAACAAAATTAAAGAAATCAAACAATGTCATGGAATGTTTTAAATTGTAGTCGACGAATTGACAAATATTTTACGAAAAAAGAATGTTCAGTTCACTATTCGTTTCTATAATGCTGAAACAAAATAATTTGAAATAGATAACCCTGGCTAAGAGGTTTTGTTTGCAACTTTTTAAAAATAATGATTGATTTATATAGATAGCTTAACCACAAATAAATTAAAACTCATTCAAAATTTTGAGAGAATATTTCAATAACTTTATAAAATTCCTATAACTTATTTGCTTTTGCAAAACGTTTGTCTAGATCAAATATCGTTCAACAGTTTCTAAATTACATTATACAAATATCTTCTTACAAATAAAGTTTAGTAAATCAATAAAAAATTGTTGAAAATTTAGCTAAAGTTTGATCAATTTACTGGTCCCACTTTTATTGGATTTAATCGTAAAATATTTGTCAGGTCTGATCTAAGTCATATCATGTATTTTGTTGTTTCCTTACCTTTGCAAATTGTTTTGTTTTTTGTGCTTTTAAGTATTCGAATTAAAACCGGTTAACCGGTTATTTAAAAATTGCTTAACCGAAAACCGGTTTTTTTAAAATAGCAACTATTCGTAATATTCGAAAACCGGTTATTGAAAAAAGTCGAATAATCGATCTCCCTAGCATTTACAGAATATAAAAGTTTTGCCTCGTTCAATTTTTATATATGAAAAGGTAAGCAAAAATTAAAATAAATGTTAAGTTTGTATTTGACTATTTCACTAAACTACAAAGTCACAATTACAAGCGTTTTTACCTGTATATTGTGAACTTGTGAATAATTGTGTTTCATAAAAATCAGAGTTCCGAAAAATTCATATATGATCGCTCATATTTAACCATTCATGAATTTTTTCATGAATGAGGAATTTAAAACGTGTAATTTTTTTCACAACCATGAATGAATTGTGATTTTTTTTGCCAATTCATTCATGAGCGTGAGGAAAAATAAATTTTTGCCTTTCCTCAGTCATGAAAAATGAGGAAACCAAAAATTTTTTTAACGCTCCTCACCAGTAATGTTGTTGTTGCTCGGCAGTTTGCATGACCACAGCACGAAATGCCTTTGTGTGTATTTTGTTTTTGTTAAAGGCAACGAGCCAAAGTGTGTGTTGAATTTTTTGTATGCAAATATTATTTAAAAAAAAAAACTAAAAGAACTGCACATATCGTCATCTTAAATGCAGAATAATATAACATCACAGTTTTCAGGAGAAGCAAAAAACGTTGTAAAATGGAAATTAATTGAGATATAAAAGCAATTTTAAATATTTAGAATAAAAATGCGATAACCGATTTTTTTTTTTTTTTTTTTTTGATAAAAAAATAATATTTTTACTGTTATTTATTTAGTTATGTGTGTTACGTTATTTTAATTTGTAATTCTCTGAAGCAAAACGACGAATCATCAACGAAAGTATGATAATATTAAGTTAAACAATCATTTAAAACATTAAATAATTAAATATTTCTGTTAAGTTACAGGTATAATAGAATATAAAGATAAATATGGTTAAATGCACATATAAAAATGATAATCACACAATTAATATGCAGCATCATTAGGAATGCGTTGACATGGTGAAATAAGTTTGCTTTTCTGATGCAGTGCAGGCAGTACTGCATTTAAGAACGTAGAGATGTTATATTATTAGAGATATTATTATGACATATTATTTATAGTTTTTTATTTCTAATTAGAAGTGGATTAAACTAAAAAAAAGTACTTCATTAAATTTAAATTAATTTTAAAAATCCAACTTTTCCATTATAACTAACGTGTATTTTGATGTCCTTTTAATGAATTTTCTCAATTGAATTTTTCTTTACAAGAAACAAGTTTTGTAAAAAATTTGACTCAATACATATATGCATATTTGCCTCCATATAAGGAATTATTTCGAAAAAACTTCTGCAAGAAGTAAATTTTAATTAGTTAATTTCTGAAAAATTTAAATAAGAAGAATGAAAGAGTTTTTCAATTAAAAGTAGTATTGATAGCAGCCCGCGTATTCAGTGAAAGAAAATGTTGTATAAAGAATCACTTATCCTAAAAAAAATACTATTAGTATTTAATAAAGCCGTAAAAGGATTAACACAAAATTTAGCTAAACAATTTATATTCCAGCACTTGATAAGAAATGCTATTATTCTAAAGATGTAGAAGACAAGTAATTTATTATTTAACACAAAAGGCTTTATAACAGTCTTTTTGATGATATTGATGATGGACGACTTGGAAGAATGCAATCCTAACAAAAATACCAGATTATTTTAAATACACTTGGAAAAAATATTTCTATTGTATTATAAACTTTCTATATTAATAATGAAGATATATTCTGATCCAATAGCAACAGATTCATTATAGGGAAATTCGACTGTATTAACATTTATTAAAAACTATATATGTACATATATAAACTCATAAGGTTGGAAAACGAAATAAATGATGGAAAAATCATATAATAAAAATAATGGCAGTCTGCTGGAAGCAAAAAACTAAGGACCTGCAGATGGTACTATTTATTCTTGGAAATTCATAGCGTATGGGAGTGCAATGGGTTAAGCTGTGAAATTTCCAACAGTCCAATGTAGAAGAAGCTAATAGTCATACTTACTGCCCATTCGCCGATATCGAACGTTAACGTTCGCATAGAAAATTACATTTAAAACAAAAACAATTTTTGAAATTTTGTTTTTGTTTTAAATGTTATTTACTATGCGAACGTTAACGTTCGATATCGGCGAACGGGCAGTTAATATAGGTTTTTCAATACATATATATATATATATGGATTCGGTTTATATTAATTTTACAGCACTGTTTTTCTTTTTGCTTATGCAATAATGTGCAGTTTGATCACTTATTCCACTAACACGTTCAAAATATGAAACAGAATACCCATTTTTGACGTAAAAAAATGAATGTGTTCGTAAAAATATATCAAATACTCTGCTAATTTTTTTTAATTAAGATTATTCATTATGTTTTTTAAGGAAATGATAAGCCATTTTTGATTTTGTTAATAGTTTGGATATTTTTTAAGGTGGAAGTTTAAAATTTTTTTTAAATATTTAACGTGAATCGTAATCAATAAACAGTCTATTTCAAAATTTTCAATGATACATTGCCTTGCATTTTAGCAAACGATATTTATACTGTTGTAAAAAATTCTTTGATGCTTTAAAAAGGGTCGGTCCTTTTCTTAAGCAGACATAAAGGCAAAACTTATTGAAAAAAAATTCCAAGTACTCAATACGTGTAGTTGTTGTAATACAGTTTTGGTTTTACCAACCAAAACGGTTGTTCGTTGATAACATTTTTCTTAAGTAGGTAACAAATATTTGAAATTAAAGTAAAAAAGGCTTGTTTTGCTAAAAATTATGTGTAAAAGCAAATGTGACAGCAGGTACAATCGAACTTCCCTATAATATATCTGCATGGGACCATAAAATCACTTCATTTACGTTAAAAAAGCAACAATTTTACAACTTTGGTTTTTGTTCAAATGTATTTTACTTGTACATTTGTAATTTGTAGTTTTGAGAAACAGCGCTCAGGTTTCTATACTTGCTCATGGAGTTTTTTTCAATAAGTTTTGCCTTTATGTCTGCTTAAGAAAAGGACCGACCCTTTTTAAAGCATATATTTTTTTTTTGCAATATTATACATATGGTTTGCTAAAATGCAAAGCAATATATCATTGAAAATTTTGAAATAGACTTTTTTATTGATAACGTTAAATATTAAAAAAAAAAATTAAACTTCCACCTTAAAAAATATCCAAGCTATTAACAAAATCAAAAATGGCTTATCATTAAGTAAATAATTTCCTTAAAAAACATAATGAATAATCTTAATTAAAAAAAATTAGCAGAGTATTTGATATATTTTTACGAACACATTCATTTTTTTTTACGTCAAAAATGGGTATTCTGTTTCATACTCTGAACGTGTTAGTGGAATAAGTGATCAAACTGCACATTATTGCATAAGCAAAAAGAAAAACAGTGCTGTAAAATTAATATAAACCGAATCCATATATATATATATATGTATTGAAAAACCTATATTAACTGCCCGTTCGCCGATATCGAACGTTAACGTTCGCATAGTAAATAACATTTAAAACAAAAACAAAATTTCAAAAATTGTTTTTGTTTTAAATGTAATTTTCTATGCGAACGTTAACGTTCGATATCGGCGAATGGGCAGTAAGTATGACTATTAGCTTCTTCTACATTGGACTGTTGGAAATTTCACAGCTTAACCCATTGCACTCCCATACGCTATGAATTTCCAAGAATAAATAGTACCATCTGCAGGTCCTTAGTTTTTTGCTTCCAGCAGACTGCCATTATTTTTATTATATGATTTTTCCATCATTTATTTCGTTTTCCAACCTTATGAGTTTATATATGTACATATATAGTTTTTAATAAATGTTAATACAGTCGAATTTCCCTATAATGAATCTGTTGCTATTGGATCAGAATATATCTTCATTATTAATATACAAAGTTTATAATACAATAGAAATATTTTTTCCAAGTGTATTTAAAATAATCTGGTATTTTTGTTAGGATTGCATTCTTCCAAGTCGTCCATCATCAATATCATCAAAAAGACTGTTATAAAGCCTTTTGTGTTAAATAATAAATTACTTGTCTTCTACATCTTTAGAATAATAGCATTTCTTATCAAGTGCTGGAATATAAATTGTTTAGCTAAATTTTGTGTTAATCCTTTTACGGCTTTATTAAATACTAATAGTATTTTTTTTAGGATAAGTGATTCTTTATACAACATTTTCTTTCACTGAATACGCGGGCTGCTATCAATACTACTTTTAATTGAAAAACTCTTTCATTCTTCTTATTTAAATTTTTCAGAAATTAACTAATTAAAATTTACTTCTTGCAGAAGTTTTTTCGAAATAATTCCTTATATGGAGGCAAATATGCATATATGTATTGAGTCAAATTTTTTACAAAACTTGTTTCTTGTAAAGAAAAATTCAATTGAGAAAATTCATTAAAAGGACATCAAAATACACGTTAGTTATAATGGAAAAGTTGGATTTTTAAAATTAATTTAAATATAATGAAGTACTTTTTTTTAGTTTAATCCACTTCTAATTAGAAATAAAAAACTATAAATAATATGTCATAATAATATCTCTAATAATATAACATCTCTACGTTCTTAAATGCAGTACTGCCTGCACTGCATCAGAAAAGCAAACTTATTTCACCATGTCAACGCATTCCTAATGATGCGGCATATTAATTGTGTGATTATCATTTTTATATGTGCATTTAACCATATTTATCTTTATATTCTATTATACCTGTAACTTAACAGAAATATTTAATTATTTAATGTTTTAAATGATTGTTTAACTTAATATTATCATACTTTCGTTGATGATTCGTCGTTTTGCTTCAGAGAATTACAAATTAAAATAACGTAACACACATAACTAAATAAATAACAATAAAAATATTTTTATCAAAAAAAAAACTGGTTATCGCATTTTTATTCTAAATATTTAATATTACTCTAATATCTCATATAATTTCCATTTTACAACGTTTTTTGCTTCTCATGTAAACTTATGAAATTTGATGTTACAATGTTCTGCATTTAAGATGACGATATGTGCAGTTCTCTTATTTTTTTTTTTCAATAATATTTGCCTACAAAAATAAAAAACAAAACACACATTTTGGTTCACCAGTCAAGAAATAATTTTACAAAAAAAATACACACAGACTAAACGTGCTGCCCGGCGGGGAAAATTGCCAGCGAATCACTTTTTAGGCCTTTAAGAATGTTTACAATTAAATTTTTAGTAAACTTTTACTTATTCCAGTCTGCCTTTTTTGAAAAGTTCTTTTAGAAAGGTTTTTATTTAATATTTTACAAATTAAAATTTTCTATTCTAAGATAAGGCCTGTCGCAATCGTTTTATTAGTAGTTATGTTAGAACGTGTTGCAAGTTAAGTTATTAATTTACTGACTTCGTATTATTAACCATAACAATTAAATTGGATAAAGCTTTATTCTTAAATCTTTTTAGAACCCCTTCCAGAAGTGTTTAAAATATATGCAAAAGTGCAAGGTGTTGGTCTCCAATGACACACCTTGTTAATTGGTAATAAAGTTGGAATGCGGCTGGGAGATCTTATGTCTGCAAAAAGGCCTTCTATAAGGCCTCTTTACTACTTGATTTTCCCGCTGGAAGTGGTTGGGAAAATTTCATTTTTTTTCCTTGTGAAGAATTTTAACGTGAATTTTTTCAAATTTTTCATATCTGAAAAATCACATATGAATTTTTGGTTTTTGCTCACTCCTCATGAGCGAGGAAAATCAAAATAGTTTTTTTCCTCACCCTCATGAGGATGAATTTCCAGAAAAATTTTTAAATTTTCACGCTCGCTCATGAATGAAGAATGAGCGAGCGTTTCGGTACTCTGATAAAAATACAATTACAAGTTTGTGGCTACAAGTGAATTTTACAAGTTACAAGTCTACAACTCATACTTTTACAATTTTAAAATTTGCACTTGTACACTTGTAGAATTGTAGAAAAAAGCTTAGGAAAAAAATTTATAAGTTACAAATGAATGATAAATTGAATTAAAATTTGATTTTTAACTATTTTTTAATAAAAATTAGTACTGATAAACACAAAATCCAAAAATGTTAATATTAATTAGCATTTATTTATTTATTTTTAAATATGTGATTATCTATAATTAGTATTATGGTTATTTTATTGAACTGTTAATGGTTTTTAATCCAAATTTAGTTAGTAAATATAGCCGAGTGAGTAAAGACGGCAAACCCCACTGAAGAGATTGTGTGGTTACAATCGAAGCTAGTCTGGGCAACCTGTCCGTGAAAGCCTGGGTTCAAATCTCAGCGCCGTCAAGAATGAAAAATTATCCAATAAAATTTTAATTGATTTCATGTTGAAAAATTCTTGTCTTCATGAAAATAATTTAATGAAAATTAAATTCAATGAACTTAAGCCTAATTAAAAATATCTAAATATGATTATCTCTTCTCTATATACATACATATATAAAGGAGATGTGTTTGTACGTAACCGCTTAACTCAAAAACTACTTCACCGGTTTTGAAAAAAAATTTATACACATATTCTATGGCCCGTGAGTCTTGTTTCGGTGTAGTTTCGCGTTTGTCCAATAAATTTCGCTATTTTTTTAAAATTTTGTTTTATTAGGTGTTTTTGAATATATTTGTTTTGAAAAGCAATTAAATACATTCAAACCAATATTATTAGCTTAAAAAATAATATGTTAAAGTAAAACCAACTAACGATCGACCCTTTCATAATTAATGAGTTTTAAAATATACAGGTACATACATGTCAGTATGTATTCAAATTTACTGCCTGGCCCACAATGTCGACAAGAACATTTCTTTCTTATATTTATATTGAAAACAAAAACAAATTTAAATTTTTTATTATTGTTTTCAATATAAAAATGCGAAAGAAATGTTCTTGTCGACATTGTGGGCCTGGCAGTTAGTGTTTAAAATAAATTAATTAGATATTAAATCAAAGTGCCAAGACCATGTACAAATATTGGTACCAATACACGACGAAAGTGTACGTACAACAAAGTCAAGAAGAACGCGCAGCAGAAATTGAAGAAACTACATATATGTATGTATATATCGAGTATCACGGTTACGATAAAATTACACAGAGCAACAACGCGACATTTGAAATGAAGAAAAACGTCTAAGAACCAGGCAAGCAAACGCTAATCAAATAACATTAATGCGTCTGGCGTTTAACTACGAACCAACAGTTGATTACAATTCACATAACAATATTGATATTAGTTGCATGGATCAAGTATGTGCCCATTGTAAAGTATTGAATTATATAAAATATCATATGTTATAAACAACAAATAATATTAGGTGCGTTCATTTGATTTATTAGCAGAAACTAGAAACTTGCAAAGAGAGAGTAAGTAGGAATTTAAAGAAACTGCTCTCAAAAATACGAAAAAGTAAATGAACACTTTGCCAGCCAAAATTTGCAAGTTAAAGTTGTGACGAATATACAGGAATATTTAAGTACCGATTAATTATTCTAAGACTTGGGAAAATTTTATACATTACGGTAAAAAAAATGTGATATTCAGGGGTGTTCTGGTAATCGAAAACGCAAAACGCAAGAATTTTGAAGTTGTTTTTAATACACTCTTAATCAATTTTTTTATAATTTTCTCATAGAATTCTGTTTAATAGAGAAATAATTGTATTGTGTTGTATGTATTTGTATTTCTTTTACTACAAAAATCTTATTAAAAAAACGGCTTTTAAATTCATGCGTTTTCGATTTCCAGAACACCCCTGATTATTAATTTATATTTGCTTATGTTAAATAAAATTAATTATGAATTGGATTTTTTTTTATTTAGGAGGTGAAAGAAGAATTCGGGTTTTCATCAATAATAAAAGGTAAAAAAACCTTTGTTAACAACAAAAGTATTTATAAGGCAAAGCAAAAATATTTAATTTAACGATCTATCTTTAACCTATGTATATATGTAGGTATATAAAATTTCAACGTTACGCACTGACTGACAGATTCATCTTCGCACAGCCTTAACGCCGTGAATTATAAGGTTGAAATATGAAGCTAATTAGCTATTATTATAATAGTACGAAAATTGTGTGTGTGTGTGATAGTGAACAGATTTAGTGCATTGCGACTCGCAAGAAACTACTTTCATGTGTGAATGCTAGGTAAGATGGAATTTTTGGAAATTCGAATGTTTAGGGGATACATAGCGTAAAAACGGGTTAACTCGCTAACCTCATAACTCCTAAACTAACCGTGAATTCATTCATGTGTTCCGAACAATATTTTTGTCCGAAGAATAATTTTTTTCTGAAAGTGTTCTTCAGAACGATTAACCTATTTCGGAAAATTTTCCCGGAAAAACAAAGCTACCATATGGTTTACAGATGTAAATAATTATACAAACTGGCAGCACAACTAGCAAACTACTTACATATATTGAATTGTTTTCTAAAAGTGTGTTAGGAAAATGGACGAAAAAAGGAAAGTGATTTTATTATTTTTAATTATATTAATTTTTTTATTTAATTATTCAGCAAAAAAGCAATTGTTATAATAAAAATGCAAACGCACTATATGATATGGCTCAATTTAACTTTTATGTACAAATAGAAAAAAAGTGCCATCGCAGTTCATTTTGCTCTGAACAATAATTAAAATTAAACCATTAATTTTTCAATTAAAGCCAATAAACATAGAAATAAAAACTGATTTACATTCGGAACTTATCTAAAAAATACAAATTTTTAAAGGGGTGAAAATTTTATCAATTTTTGGTACTGGTAATTTTAAAAATTCACTTTAGCTTATAAATTTTGCAAAATATCCCTATTTAAAACTTCTTTTGGAAAAGTTTGTTTTGTAAACAAAAACATGAAACAGCTGTTTCAAAAATTCTTGCAGGTAAAAATTTTACCAGTAAAAATTTGCAAGAATTTTTTTGTCTCTCAATTTTTTTCTCTCTTTTGACACTCTCAACTTGCAAATTTTTTGGGTTAATGAACATTTTCCAGTAACAATTGTTACATATGGATAACAATTTTTAGTAAATGAACACAGCTAAAGTATTCTGTATGTAAAATTAAATGAAAATAAAATTTAAAGCAACTGTTAAACATAAATAACTGAAAATTCAATTGTGTTTACGGAATAAGTTAGTTATTTTTTGATAGTTAATTTTTATAAAATTACTGTAAATTCATTTGTTTTTACGGAATTCGCCGTTGAATTTTTGACAGTAAAAATTAAATGAACTTTTCGTTAAAAACAAATGAAAAATAAGTAGACCGGTTTGTTGCTTTTTTTTTGGTGGAAACTGATCGTTAATAGCGATTTTCAACATTTTTAAAAATGGTGATTTAACCCTTAAATGCATACCGTACCATATATGGTACACGTTTAATAATTCATGTACATCTAACTATTTAAACTTAAATTTTATATAAACATAGGTGAATCAATGTCAGTCGATTTTTCTATAGTGAGGAAGGAGTCTTCTTTTGTCAGGAAGATCTAATATGTTGATTTCATGTGCCACCTGTGAATGATGTTTCTCGAAGAATACAGAAAATCCTATCATGGATCGCAATGACAAGTTAGATGGAATATTTGAGGAATGCTGCAAATATAATGGCGTGCTTGTAGACATATGTAACTCTCAGTGATTTTGAGAGATTTCGTTGGAAAAAAGCAATCTGCTGTTGCACAAAGATATCTACACTCTTGGGAACTGTAAATGATTTCATAACTTCTTAATATCGGAAACTCGGCAAATACATTAACATGATATAGTTTATTTCCTATCACAATCCTCCTTGTGTAATGGATTACAGAAATTAAGTTTTGGTGTAAATAGAGATGGGTTTAGACCTTGGTATTTACCCAACGCTGGGTATTTACCCATTTATACCCACTCTTATACCCGGTTATTTATATAATTTCGGGTAAATAATCATTTGAATGACAAATACTCGTTGTTGCGTAAAGTAACAGAAATGTGAACATTTTCGAATTTATTTTGAACATATTTTGCTTAAGTGTATTTTGTATATACATTTCTTGATGCGTTTTGCTCAGATAAGGCAGTTTTGACTGCATCAAACGCAACAACAATTCTTAATAAGAACCGCTAATCAGCGTGCCTTTGGCAATTCAATGTAATGAGTGCGAGCGATGGCAACAACAATGCTAAAGCAACTAGAAAGATTAAAGTTTCGAAACCCAAGCTTGAGCCTCAGGTACATTAAAAGAATTTGGTTCATTCATTCTTAAATATTTGTTCCCAGCGATTAGTAAATTAAATAAAGCGCGCGTGTTGATAATTTTATTTTAAATGATGGGAAGACCGAAAAATTAAACTATTTGGAAACATTTTCATAGAAGCGGAAGTAGCAATGAAGTTCCATGCTCACATTGCGAACAGCGGTACAAATTAGCAAATGGAAATAAAATGGCAAAACATTTAATAACGTGCATCAAGTGTCCATTATTAATAAAGCAACGAGTTCAAGACATGCTTGAAACCGATGTGACAATAAGCAAGATACAAACAGCAAATGATTCTCCGCCTTCATCTGATTTACATATGCATCTTCCCTCAAATTTAGCACAATACAACTTAGCTAAGGCTATATCTTTAACCGGCGCTCCTTTGGCTATGGTGGAGCATCCATTGTGGAAGGACTTTTTAAGGACCTTAATCCACATCTAAAGACTCCAACTAGAAAAGCGATTTCCTCGACATATTTGTATAAAATTTATAACGAGATGAGTATGGACATTGCTCTGCAACTAAAAGCAGCAAATTTTTTACATATTCAATGTGATGGATGGAGTAACATTCGTAGTGAAGGTGTTGTAAACTTTCTCATATCAAAGTCAGAAACTGTATTTGTGAAAAGCTAACTAACAGCTAACTAACACCGTGTAAGTTATGCAGAATTGTACGCTATTTTTTTCTTTATGTTGTGCATAAAATTAAATTTTTGTATATTTTATACTTTCCCCATTTGAAAGAATATGTCGTTATTTTTGTGCGAGCAAATCTATGGGGCGATTACGGATGATAACTGAACTGAAGTTGAGTTGCCAGCAGAAAAATCCGTCAACGCCGCTCATGTTAAAATATACAATAATTTTTTTATTTTATATTTTAGCATGAGCGGCGTTGCCTGATTTAGCTGCTGGCAACTCAACTTCAGTTCAGTTGTCATCCGTAATCGGCTCATTAACAATTCTAAACACGTTTATTTTGAAAAGTATTTTTTTGAGTTATGATGACGTTGCTGTAAATGAGCGATGTTTTCTACGAACGTAGCACATTACATGAAACAATACCTCCCAAATAAGCTTTAAATTTATTGCCCTTTGTGATACGAACGGTTTTATGAATACATTTGAAATTTATAGTGGAAAGGAACATTACAAGTAAGCCGGAGAACCAGAACAAAATTCGTTTGCAAATATTGAAGTTCAAATGATCCGTGAAGTTCTTCGTTTCCAGAATTATCAAGTGTTGTGAAGACAAAAAGCTGAACAACCGTTCAATTTTTAAGTGTAAAAATGTAATGCCCACCTCTGCTTGAACGGAAAACGCAACTGTTTTGTTGAGTATGACACTATTTAAAAGCTGCCAAAAGTTTTTAATTTCTTTAATCTTTATTTTATAATGTTCTTTTAATTAATTTCTAATTTTATTTTGGTTTATATATTATTAAATGAAATAAAAAGCTTTACCAAAATTTTTTTAAATATACAATGAATGCATAGTGTGCCATATATGGAACATTAAAAAATTTTCACTTATTTTAATTTTCCGGAAAAATAGTGCATTTCCTAGAAAAATTAACGACGAATTCATATTTAGGGAGTAGTTTTACATAAGAGAAGTGAAGCCTCGAAGCAGGGCGCTTTATTTTACTTTCAGCATGTTTATATATGTATTTTTATAAAAAAAAAATTATTATAAAATAGCTGAAAATTAATTTGTTTTAACGGAGTTCGCGGTTGAATTTTTGGCAGTCAAAATTAAATTAACTTTTCGTTAAAAATAAATGAAAAATATAATAAGTGGACCGGTTTTTAACAGAATTTTTAAAATACAGAATATTGTAAGTGTATGAATGGGCTCTGGAAAAACTCAATGAAAATCCTGTTTTTTATTGTGGCTCATTGGATACTTTAATAAACAAAATTGCAGCATTTGGGATGAAGAGCAACCCGAAGAGTACCAAGAGCTACCATTACATTCATTAAAAATAACGGTATGGTGTGGTTTGTAGACTGGTGGAATCCTTAGTACAGATTTCTTAAAAAATTAGGAAAATCAGACTATATGCTTCCTGAAATTCAATCGCATGGTCTCAGTGAGCTCTGGTTTCAACAACACGGCGCTACGAGCCATACAGCGCGTAAAACAATGACCTTGTTGAGAAATCATTTTGGTGAGCACTTAATTTCACGTTTTGCTACGGTAAATTGGGCTCCTAGATCGTGAGATATCACTCGTTTGGATTATTTTCTCTGGGATATGTAAAGTCTGAGGTCTTCAGAAATAAGCCAGCTATGATTTGAAAGCCAACATTACTCGTGCTATTCGCGAGATACCAGTCGCTATGCTCGAACGAGTTGTCCAAAAGCTTCCGATTGTACCACCTCAGACGTAGTCATGGCCGACATTTATAGATATCATATAGAGCACACTCCTGACATATTCGCACTGTCGTACAATTATTAAAAACACAAACATTTTAGTCTGACAAAAAGGAGGGTTTTTATTTATTTATTTACTTATCATATGTACCTATGCAAGAAGAGCAAAAACAAAAAAAGGTGAAATTCACCATAAACTCACCCAAAAAAAAAAAAAAAAAAAAAAAAAAATCCACAAAAAAGCTCAATGTTTTTTTTACTCTAAAAGTTGAGATTTCTAATATTATCGTGATATATAACATGTTTAATATCGCGACTTACTTTCCTTTCACCTTTGCATTTTTTATTTCTACAAAAAAGTGAACAAATAAATCGCTTTTTTTAATTTCGAACGAATATTTTTATCATAAAAATTTAAAATAAAAATTTTGTAAAAATAACTATAAGCTGTTAATATAGTATTTTAAAAAAAATATATTTCATGACTTTAGCACAGTCCCAAAACGAAAAATTTTCATCAAACGACATTAAAATTCACCATACGAATTTTGTTGTCTGTCGAGCAGCGTACTCAAATTTTAAATTTTTGCCTAATGTGCGCCGTAAAATTATCATGCTATTTCGTCTACTTTTTGATTGTTTTTAAGATTATTTTTCATGTGCCTTTAATGCAAATTTAAAAATTGTTTTGTTTTTTCTGAAAATTGTTATTTTGAGTTAATCCAGTATTGTTGAACAAGTGCGATACGTATCCTTGAAATGTATTTTTATGGAAAAAAGATTGAATTTTCATTAAATAATCAAATATTTACATACATACATACCTTAATTTTGCTTACATATACTTTGACTACCACTGTACATACATATGCACGTACATAAATATAAATATTTACTTACAATTCTGTCGATATGGCGAATATTTGGAGATTTATACATATAATTTGCTAGCTTTCTGGCTAAATGTCGTGACCCGTAAAGAGAATCAGTATTTGTCCACTCTTTAAAAGCTTCTTCCCCATCAAAGAATATAAGCTAAAAAAATTATATATATAAAAACAATTTGCATATAAGTCTGTACATTAGTAATTTTTTGGTAATTTTTTCGATATATCTTTTAGCCCTCAGGGTTGGAAGATGGTATAATTTTATTTTTTTTTATTTGCTTCATTAATATAGAAAATTTTATTATTTATTTATTTTAAAAAGGTAAAGAAAACAAACATTTTGTTTTGAATAAAAGAAACTTTAAATCGAGGAGATCTGATAAAAAATTAGAAAGTTACATATACTGAAAAAGCCTGATATTATTCAAGGCGAATTCATTACAGGTGATCCTAAAAGCCCTGCTGATAACTTTTTTCTTTAGCTTTAAAATAAGCTGCGTTCGAGAGCACAAAAGTTAAGAGCGTAAAGTGACAGTTCTTGACTGAGTACTTACAAATTTTTACTGCAGAAATTTTTGCAGTAAAATTTAGTGAAACAAAAAACCATATGTTTCAAAAGGTAAAGAAGCAAAAAGCCAAGGTATATTTATAGCAGGTAGTCTCGGAAAGCCTGCTGATTATTTTTTTATTTGCTTGTTTTGTGATACGAACTGCCAAATGTTGTTTATGTTTTTTTCAACACGTGTTACATTTCTAGCTTAAGAAGTAAATAAGTTTTTTTGATCAAAGTAAATAGTGAAAAGGTGATAAAATTAAAAAGAAAATCAAATTGATTTATAATAAATAACAATTTTGGGTAAAGACTTAAATATATAATTAGAAAAAAATAACAAACAAAATAAATCTATTTTCGTTTAATGGCGTTTTTTCTTGTTAGTTTTTCATTTGTCTTTTATTAACTCCTTCGTTGTTTGACAGTTCGTATCACATAACAACAATAAAAAGCCCTGTTGCTTGTTTTATTGTTGTAATCTCGCGGCTACCTGCTATAAATATACCTTGCAAAAAGCATACATATTGTGAAAAAATTGTTTAAAAAAAGAAAAGTGGAAATAAAACTAAAATAAAAACAAAAAGTAAATAATTTTTTATTAAATAAACTTGTTTGTGAAGCATTTATATGGCTACATACCACTTTTTTGTTATGGTAATTTTTTGGTGTCGTAAAAGTGTCAAGTACTCGGGTACTTAGAACAGCACATGTTTTTAAAGTAATCAATAGTAAAAAAAGTATTCATGTACTATTGATAAAATTAAGCCGGACAAAATTAGCAAAATTAAATAAAATAAAAAACAAACTAATATGAAAGATTACATAAAATAATTTGCTTGTATTTTCCAAATATGTTCGTGTTATAAAAAGGATTTAATCGAGTACCGATAAGAAAACGAGTTAAGTAGTCAAAAGTGTAAACATTTTTCAACACTTCAATTATTTGCCATAAGCTGTTGTCTTTATTTCACAAATTTTTACAAATTTTGCGTTCGCGTACTTTTTTGGACAACAGCTTTTTGTGAGAGCAAATTTTTAAGATTACTCATTTACTGCATTTTACTGTAAAAGTACTCAAACGCACCTATTGTTGGATGTCAAAATTTTGTTTATTATCTTTGTTTCTGTCTTGATTTGTTTCGGTTTTTGACATTGTACAATGATTTTACAAAAACAAATTGCTTGTGGTTTTTGTACGAGTTATACTTGTTGTACTAACGAGTTTACCTGGAATGAATTCGCCTTGATATTATTTGACATACAAAATTAATGTTAAAAATGTAAAACATGCCTTCACACTTGAAACATCTAATCAACAATTTCAACATTTCTGAAAAAAAATTTTAAAATACTTTTTTCTACAAAAGTGCTAAATTAAAAAAAAAAAACACCGAAATGTGTTTGGAATGTATCATGGTGAAATTACTAATTTCACCATGGAATGTATTTTGTTTAATAATATAAAAAAAATAAACAAAAAAAGACGAGAAAAAAGGAAAAACTTCACAAATGTTAACGCTGCTTTTAAAACAAATTGAAAACAAAGTACTGCATACCACAATAATAATAGAATTTATTGCCATTTTTCTAGTGATGACACTTAAATAATCGGAAGATGTAAAATGGAATACAATGAGATAGGAACATCTTGTAAAAAAACATCTTGGGAAAATTTCAATATCTTGGCAAAATTATGGTAGATGTTAGATGCTGACGAGCGTGAAAAGGCTATTAAACTGAATTTTAGCAAAGTTATTTTTGGGAGCACAAAATCATTATTAATAAGATTTATCCATGACGTGTTAAATGTTTGATAAATACACTGAAATTTCACTGGCCTAAGATCGTCAGAAAACCTTTTTCCAAAAACTTTAGAAGCTAAAAAAAAATATACAAATAAAACTGTAAAGGGAATAAGAGTATTAAAAACTCAGGTTTTACTTGTAACAATTTCAAAGCTTAAGCAAAACAACAACAATAAACAGTGAGTTTATCTTTTCTTACATTCTCCTAAGCAATTTTGAGTAAAAATTCCGCTTTTTCCACTTAATGTCTTATACCTTTCCTAATTTATTTTATAAAAAATAAAATTATCAAAAATTTTAATTCGTTTCATGTTGTAAATTCCGACCTTCACTGAAATTATCATAGCAAACTCAAAAGAAAAACAAGGAAAGTTCGCGTTTTTTAATCCATGGGTTGTCCATATGCCTGTTGAGGAGCTCGTTCTTTAGGCGTTGCTCTCTGGGGAAAACAGCTGTCCATATCTGAAGCTTATATAGCATAAAATTTACACCTTTAATAAACAGAGGTTGACAAAGACTCATATGGAGTTAGGTAACCAGTAAGTTTACCTGTTCCACCATACGTGGAGATGGTATTATGGGTTTGTGCTGATATGTTTAACACAAAAAGATTGGTGTTCGACCCCTATTTTAGAATAGCAATCAACTTAGAATAACCTCCTGAATCAACCTAATGATATCCGTTCAGCTTTATAACCTTTGCACGCAAATTATAGTTTACAATTTTAGAGACAATTTGATGAAAGTTAGTACAAACTATTAAACTGCCATAAGGTTGAATAGCAAGAATCGGCCGATAGCTTCCCATTCGATTGAACTTGCCCCAAAAATATGTTATTCCAACCTTCATCATTTATCCAAATTTGATTACAGCTCTCATAAAAATATCGTATCCCAATAAAGCTTTTAATGCCATAGCAAAATATTGGTAGTGACATGCTATTTGGCGACGATAACTTCAATGTCATGACATATAGATCCAGAATTGATTATAGTTTCCATACAAATGCTTTCTAATACATCTTATTGAGATGTAGATATCTAGATAATATACGGCGTAAAGAACTCGTATAATTACATGAATCTTGGACTAATAGCATCATTTTGTTTTGGCGCGTCCATGATTGCACATTAGTTCCAAATAGGGCGCACTCAATTAGTGTTTGGTGTAGGGTATTATGTAGTCGGGCTTTCTCAATTGTTAATGGTTAAATACCATTCAAAACTAATAGCATTTTCAAAAAAGGAGTCCTATTTGTAAATTTCTTAATAAAATTCAAATAAAATAGATTTTATTTTTCAGATCTTTATTTGTGTTTGCTGAGAATGTGGGGAATATTTATTTCATTCTAACACAATGATAAAATATTTACTTACGCGTTCTCATCACTTAAGTTTTTTTTGAAAACCGGCTTAAGTTTTTGACAAGCGAGTTTCATATCTCTGTAAACTATGCCAACTATGCTTTATTTCTTTTGTTATTGGCAGAATAAATAAGTTTTTTATATAATTAAAATATGTATTTTGTGGAACACATATCAAAAAAATTCGACAAAAGTTTCGTCAAATAGAGCATTGGATGCTTTAACATTCTTAAAAAGCATCTTGAAATCATGAGATTAATTCTTCTCAACTTAGTATTAAATGACTTTTAAGAGTTTGACCTACATCATTTCCAATTGTATATTAAAACTTTCCAAGTTTTTTTTAAAATTTTGCAATTGGACAATTAAACAATATATTTAAATAATTTTGAAATACATTTTGAGAATTTAAAAATACATAAGAAAAATTTTAAATTGTGTTTGAAAATTTGAAATTATATTTGGACAAATTTCAAATGTTTGGACAATTTCAAAATACATTTCGAAAACTTAGAAATTTATTTGGACAATCTTTAGATTAATTTGGAAAATTTTTCAAAACATTTGGAAATTTTTAAAATACAATTGGACCAAAATAAGATTTTTATGTTTTTTTTTTGTCGTTTTTTATTACCGGATCTTTATGAATTCAACTACGTGTTGAAATTATTTGGTTCCCTATCAAGTAAGCCATCTTTAAAGGAAGTAGCCAAACATTATTTAACTGTTTGTGTACTCTCGATCTTTAAACAAAAATATGAAATCTGTTGTGGATTCTGTAATCGAATGAAAAACATAACTTTATTTATTTATTAACTTAAGTTATTCAATAAATTAAGAAATAACAAAAATGTGCACATATAAGTTAGGTTACTATGGAAATTGTACCTTTTATTTGTACTTTACTATCGAAAAATTAATTTAGAAGTTACAAAAATATGTTTTAGTAAATGTTTTTACGCATACAAACTATTTTTTACTATGTTCGTTCGTTATTTTATTATTAAATCTTCACTTGAATTCCATTCTTCCAGCTCTATTTCAAACAAATAAAGATACGAAAGCATGGATTTGCAAATTTCTGCTTTGAGTCTGTTCAAAATTTGTTTTTAAGCAATGCTTATTTCTAAAACAAATTGGTTTAAATTTGAGCAAATATTTTTCATACATCTGTTTTTTTTTAATTTCCGACTGCAAACATAAATTTTGCCGCATTTGGCTTCATAGGTTTTTTATTTACGAATTTTAAATTAAAATTTATTTTCTTATAACGAAAATTTGTTAACAAAAGCCTCTGCTTTTATTCTGAAACAATTTCAAGATAATATATGTATGTAAATCTTATTTGTAGTTTATAATTATGGGTTTTAAAAATCTTAAAAAGATTCATTCTCGTCTCTTTTATTTTTTTCTTGACACAATTTCGTGTCATTCAAAAATAGTCCAAAAGTGTATTGATTTAAAATGATATACAGAGTAAAGGGCCATAAAAATGGCAAGGCCCTTAAAAAAGGTCAAATTTGCCACTTCAGTGGCATAACGGCAACGTTGTGCATATACAAACCGGCTTGCAACATGCCGATTTAGGGAAGTTTACCAGATCACAAAGTCTTACGTATTTTGAGCAAAAATTTCAAACAGTTCAGAGATGCATTTTCGTCAAAATACGTACGATTTGTGTGATCCTGTAAACTACCTGTATTACCTGA
Organism: Pollenia amentaria; assembly: GCA_943735925.1. Lineage (NCBI taxonomy): Eukaryota > Metazoa > Arthropoda > Insecta > Diptera > Polleniidae > Pollenia > Pollenia amentaria. The sequence goes on along the minus strand of OX031009.1, from coordinate 230,869,309 downwards.
GACGCTTTATCTTTGCTTATTCAACTACGACTGGTATTTTTAATTTATTTTAAATAGTTAGCATTCACTGCCTTTACTCATTTAAACATATTATACACATGTACTGTATGTGTGTTTTAATACCTATGCAGAAGTATATAACACTTCTCTCCATTATAAATTGTGCAAAACTATTAACATTAAAATTACATTTATTCAATTTCAAATTCCAAAAGTTAATATTTAAAATTCTATTTAATTCAAGCTTCTTTCAAAATACTTTTGCTAATAATGCCCTATAATATACCATAACACGATTGAGGATTATCAATCTAACAATTTCAAAGGTGTTTTTGTTATGTCTCCGGTTAAAGCGTCACAGCGATTTTGCCCACGACTAGTTCTTCTCCAACTAACTCTTACCCAAGGTATGGGAACCTCCCTTCACCATGACCCAAAAGACCGTAACAATAAAATTTCTGTATTTACCACGAACATACAATACCGCGGGAGTAAGGTCGCCCATTCCCTTCCATTGATCCCAACCGTCCTACTTTTGATATAGGATCCCCTTTACTTACATTCACTTTGTCATCACTTACCTCTTGTTAACCACCCTTATGAAATTATTATTCCTGATTAATTTTCTTACTAAAACTGTATTACATGCTATTTTTATTTATTCGTTTCCTTATATTTAAATCTAACTGAATTTACTATATAACCATTAAATACTCTACAATTAAATTTTGACACATAATAACTTATAACCAAAAAATATGTCTTGCCAGTTTCTATATGTATGTATATCCTGGCCAGAATTTGTTCAGTTGGTATCGTCAGATAACTTTTCCTCTGACTGTAAGCAACTATTGCCTTGGACTACTTATTATTCCGGTTTAGTATCCTCCTTTTTTTTCTTAATAGAGCTTCCTTTCCCAAAGAAACTCATCCATAAAATTCACAAACAAAAATTTTCTTTTTTTTTACTTTATTCCATTAGTTTTGAGATTCTATTCAAATTCTGTATTGTTTATTTGAAGTGTACCTTTTTCTCTTTTTTTTTTTCCTAATATGGCGATTAATTCTGCCTTATATACCCTACCATTCCCACCAAATCATAATTTTTTAGTAGTATATTATTTTTGTCCTTTTCCTAGTACTATATTTATTAGGGAGATCGAACGGTAATTATTCGACCGGTTTTAACCGGTTATTTTAGCTTTGCCCGGGTCGGTTATTTTAAAATGCCCATTTTTCGAATATCGAATAATCCGGTTATTTTGGTTTAATAAACCGGTTATTTTAGTAATGTGTAATTTATATACATTTTCCTTATAGCCTATTTCCGATGTGCGAAAGAATTCTTTCTTTCGAACAACTACATTTAAAACAAAAACAAAGTTTTTAAAATTTGTTTTTGTTTTAAATGTAGTTGTACGAACGAACGAATTCTTTCGCACATCGGAAATAGGCAGTTAATCTTGTTGTAGGTGTACCCGTGATTTAAGTATTTTCTAATTGAATATTGGCCAAACGTAAACTTTTTATAAAGAATGTCCATGCAAAATGTAACAAAGGTCAAAAAACATCATGAACACTGTAAATACAAATCGCTTAAAAAAGCGTGTGTTCTTGTAGAAAAAAAAAAACAAAAAAGTAAATAGTAATTTGTGAAAGAGCATTCTAAATATTAAATATATTTTTATATAAAGGTTATCTCTAGATATTTTTCGAACACAATTAAAAAGACAAAGTAAGGTGCTTGAAGTGCCCTAAAATGATAAGTTACAAAGGTTCTTCCATGTCACGACTTATTAATCACCTTTAATTAGTATACATGCTTGACATTAATGTGATCCAAATGAAACTTAACTCCGTTCGAAGTAGTTCTAAGAAGAAGACAAAAAATAAATACTTTACTAAAATACGCTGCAAAAAATGAATCATTGGGTGAAATATTATCCCGTTGTGTTACGAAGGCCGAAATGCCCGTTAATGCACTAAAAACTCTTAAGTCGTTTTATTTATTAAAATGCGAAGAACTAAAAAACAAAATTGAAGAATTCAAACAATGTCATGGAATGTTTTAAATTGTAGTCGACGAATTGACAAATATTTTACGAAAAAAGAATGTTCAGTTCACTATTCGTTTCTATAATGCTGAAACAAAATAATTTTAGATAGATAATCCTGACTAAGAGGTTCTGCTTGCTACTTTTTAAAAATATGGTTGATTTATATAGATAGCTTAACCACCAACAAATTAATACTCATTCAAAATAAATTTGAGAGAATATTTCAAATAATACGCGTTTTCAAACCTTTGATTTTTCCAACTGAGGGGGAAAATACTAAAGGGTACTTCGCTTTCAAAACGTCAACGGTTGCACAGAGTGGCTTACGATCCGACTTAACTGTATATAATTTAATTTTGTCTCTTTTGTTTCCAATTTCTACTTTGATATCAATGCAACCTTAGCATTTAATAGGCGTTCCACAATAACTCGTCAATTCGATTTCGGATGTATGGAGTTTGGCCTTAGGCGCTAACTTTTTTGCATCATCCACGTTTATAATTGATACTGGCGAGGCCGTGTCAATCTCGAATTCAACCCACTTATCGTTTATTAAAAATTTATTTAACATCTTTGCATTGATGGTGACAATTTCATCACGTTCCTCTTTTTAAAACACATCTTCAACAGTATTAGTTACTCTTCTTTTATTTGATTCACTTCTTTTTTTTCCTTAAAGCATAATTTATGAAGTTGACCTTTCTTTTTACAAAAATGACATGTAACATCTTTGATCTGCTAAATGTGTGGTATTGCCACATCGAAAACACTTTTTGTACTCTTGTTGACGTTTGTGACATTTGATTTTTTTGACGTTGTATCTTCTCTATTTTTCTCGAACAATTTGCTTACCGTCATTCTATCTACCGTTTTCTGTTGTAGCTCCTCCCCTCCTTTTTCAGCAAATTCGTATGCCATCGCCATACTTATCGCCTCCTCTACTTTAAAAGATTTTCGTTCTTATAAAAGATGCTGTATTTTTTTGTCTGTATTTTTTTGTCTACCTCCAAATGAACCTCAAAATTAAACCCCACCGCCAATCCTCGTAATGACACCGCAAATTCCCCACATGTTTCATAAGCTTTTTGGTTCCGCAAATTGAACCTAAAATTTTCTAGCAATTCGTTGGGCTTAGGATCAGAGTGTTCTGCCAATACCTTACAAATTATGTTGTACTGCATTTCTTCCGGTATTTTAGTAAGTACTTTGTCACACCGTACGTTATATGTCGGTGTTCCAATGAAGCTACAGCCTTTGGTATTTTTCGGCTTTTACAGCTCCAGTGCTGTTTTAAAACGTTTTACCCATCGAGTCCACGTTGTTTTTGATGGCTCAAAACTAAAAAAGGATACCATCTCCTTCATCTGGGCCGTAGTTTCCCGATTTGAAATTGTTATTATTATTATTTTTTTGGTGTCTCTTGTATTGTAAAAAGAATATACCGCCAACAAATTAAATGCAACAATTACACACGCAAATTTAAACACTTCTCGTCGCAAAAACTGTAATAACTAAAGCCTATAGTACACGGCATGTAAAAAGACACATGCGCATGTGGTTCTGACGAAATTTTGACATCAATGCAAAGCCACAATAAACATTGCGTGTTGTGTGATGACGTCAAAATTACGTCAGAACTACATACGCATGTGTCTTTTTACATGCCGTGTACTATAGGCTTAAGACGCTTTTATCTTTGCTTATTCAACTACGACTGGTATGTTTATTTAATTTAAAATAGCATTCACTGAATTTACTCATACAAACATATTATATACATACACTGTATGTGTGTTGTAATACCTATGCAGAAGTATATAACACTACCCTTTACAAAAGCTGTAGTCAAAAAACCAAATGTAAATGCTATTTCTGAAAAGGGTCAAAATGTGGCACGAAAATGTTTGAATTTATACAATAGTGTCATTAAAAAAAGGGTAATAAAAGGTATCAAGAGCGTCGAAAAAGGGTCAAATTAATACTTTAGTATCACAATGGCAATGTTGATTGCAGCTAAGGCTCGATATTCTTGAAAAAGGACCTTCAAATCATGGCAAAAGATATGAGCTCATTTATCGTAGACGTTGGAGCAATCAAAAGCAAGCCATAATACAGAATATCTAATTTCTCCGTCCTTTTTCTGGATTTCTCTGAACATATAAATTCTTCCATTATGCCATCAGAGTCCTATTTTAATTTTTGTTAAATTTTTAACTCTTCTTATTATTTCGGCTAATTCTGTTAAAACTTTGATATGGGAAGATATGAGAAGAAACCAATAACTAAACACAAATATATAAAAAGTAAGTGAAACAAAAAGCTGTTGACAGCAAAACCTTATTTAAAATTAAGATCACCTTCTCTGTTTGTATGAAAAAATATTTTCTAAACATATTCCTTTTGTATATAAGACGAAGCAAATAAAATTAAAAAAATGAACAATATGTAAACATACTAAAAAAAAACTAAAAAATTTTGTTACATCGGTTAATCGACTGAAATTAACCGGTTTAATAGTTAATGGGGTATACATTCGGTTAAACGAATGTATACCGTAGTATTTACATAATGGAGTTTTCTTTGCTTTGATTTTTTTAAATTTTGGTATGGAAAAAGTAGACCAAAATGGTTCAATGTCAAAGCGTTTGAAATTTTTAAATTGCAGTAAACATGTCATTAAAGGACTTCAGTACTTTTGCAATGCTAATAGTACTGAAAAAAGTACAATTATACTAACTTTATCATCCCTGTTCCAGATAACAATTTTTGTGCAATTAAGAGAGTAATTGAGAGAGTAATATTTTTCATCTCCTGTACTAATTTGCACGAACTTTTTCTGTGGGTAACTTCGGACAGGAAATAAGCAATCAGATGTTTTTTGCTTACATTTGAAACTGATAAATTAATCAGAAAATTTGCAAGAAAAAAGGTTAGTTTTTATTAAAAAATATATTAAAAAGCAAAATGGAAGGCTTAATGAAAAAGTAAAGGTGGTAAATACATTTGTGCATACATATTTCCTTTGTTCTTTAATATAAAAAAAATTGTAAGCAAGTTAGAGTGCTATATTCGGCTGTGCCGAATGTTTGATATCCTCCACCGACAGGAGTGCGCTTTATATGATAAATACATATAAATTATTAACAAAGCTTCACAAAAACCAACGTCAGCATTAAAATTGGTTGCGGTTTAGACCTGAATTAAATTATTGACCGACAATAAGAAAGTTTTATGCGTTTCTTCTTAGAACTTTGAACTGGCTTGAGTAAAATATCATGATTCGTGACAGTTTTAACAGAACTAAAATGATTTTTAGGAGGGTAATTTGTATTGGACCTATGGTAAATTATGGACCAATCATCCAAAAATTCTGAAGACTGATTTCTGGTATTACAAATAAATAAATTAGAATAAATTTCAACACAGCAGTGTAATAAGTTTTAGCGTTAACAGTAAATTTCACAAAATTGCATGATATTTTTTCTGACCATATGAATCTAAGTTGAAAGAAATTTTACCGCAATATCTATACCCGTTATGGTTTTAGGCGAATTTAATTATTTTCCCAAAGTGGGCTTTATTTGGTTTTAGGCGCAATAAACTGTTTTCCAAGAGTAGGGTTTATATGGGGCCTAGGGTAAATTATGGACCGATCTTCACGAAATTTGGCAGTGTGATTTCTGGTCCTAAACAACTGTGACGTACCGATTTGCATTATGATAGCATTACTAACTACGGTTTAAGGCGTACTAAACTGTTTGAGGGAATAGGGTTTATATGGGGCCTAGGGTAAATTATGGACCGATCCTCACGAAATTCAACACTGCGATTTATATTTATATAAAACTGTAATATACCAAATTTTATTATGATAGCATTATGTATTACGGTTTTTGGCGTACTAAACTGTTTTCCGGGAGTAGGGTTTATATGGGGCCTAGGATATATTATGAACGGATCTTCACGAAATTTAGCAGTGTGATTTATAGTCCTACAAAACTGTACCGTACCGAATTTAATTATGATAGCATTATTTATTACGGATTAGGGTTTATATGGAAACTATGGTTAATTAGGGACCGATCTTCAAAAAATTTTAAAGTGTGTTTTCTGGTCCTATAAAACTATGACGTACTAAATTTTAGTATGATAATGTTATTTATTATGGACCGATATTCACGAAATTTACCAGTTTGATTTGCAGTCGTATTAAGCGAATTCGTGCAAAATGTTTATATCATTCCGTGCATTATTTCACCATTTATGATAGGTTTTGTATCAATATTAACAATTTTTTTAGGGTGGTGGTTCCACATTTGGTTCATAGTTCTGATCCTACTGAACCGATGTTGCTGGATTTCAATCCAAAACTGCTTAGGACAACTACAAGCAATTTGAGATGAAGTTTGTTCTTTTCTTTTGCGTTTTTCGAAAGTGAGCGTGTTTTCAACAGGCGGTCAGACGGAAAGACAGAACGGCAGAATTACTCAAGGTGCCAGAATATTTGTACTTTATGGGGTCTTAGATGTTATTATACATCACACAGAATGACAAACTAAGTATACCCTCATTCATCACTATTGGTGGTGGAGGGAATAAAAATGTCAATGATGCTTATGTTTTGTTTTTATATTTTAATGACTTTTAAGCGTCTAAATCAGTTTAATAGATCTTAACTTAAAAAGTCATTAGTATTTAAAAAATGGTTTTTTGCGTCCCAACAAATTTGGGTAACTTTGGCAAATTTAGAGAGCAATTTTCACGTTACATTTATACCGCCTAAGTTATAAAATAATAAAGGGTTTATTTTTATAACTTAGGCCGATTGTTTGTAAAATTCAAATATTAGGTTGTAAAAAAAATGAAGACAAATTTATATTAACTAATAAATAACTAAAGTTAATGTAATTATAATAAATAATTCGAGAGAGTCTCAACCTCTGTGGGCCCGAGCGATGTTTTCTGGTAGAAATCTGGTAAATTGGTGGAGTCTAGTTGATGGCGCATTGTAATGCCCTCCACTAGGACCCCAAGCGGGGACAGATAATTGGAGTCTGACCAATTTAATTTGTGTTCTAAGTAGAAAATGTCGTTCAAAATTATTTTGTCATGCTCTTCTAGTTCATCTACAATCTTTCTTTGTAGGGAAAATACAGATTACATATTGGCAAAATAGTACCACTGCAGAATTGCTATAGATGTATTTGTTGGACAAACGTTTGGCTTGGGAACTGAAGTTTTGCCAGTGCACCATCTGAGTACACTCCTTTCAAAGGACTCCAATTGTTTTACAACTACTGGCGAAATAGTTAACCATATTGGGAAAGCAAAGGCCATAACTAATCTAAACGCCACTTTATATATAAGCAGTTGTGTATTTGGACGATATCTGCAACTCAATAACCTTGAGAACATATCGAAAATTCTCTTACATTTCACTAAAACAGCTCTGCCATGTTTATTAAGTTTCAGCACCTGGTTGAATGAAACTCCCAGGTACTTGATACTACTTCTGAAGGGTATTTCTGTACCATTTAGTGATAGACCAAGGCGTTTACTTTCAGGAACTACATATAGTATATGCTACAGATTAAGCAGCATTCAACTGTATACCCCAAGTTCTATAAAAGTTGTATATTGCTATGAGAAGAATATATGTTTTGTATGGTTCAATAAATGCGAAAACTAGGCAATCGTCAGCGTACAGTAATGCCGGGGGAGGGAAGATACCAAGTTACCATCGGGGACGCCACTGCTGAAGGTTCTGGAGCCGGAACAAGAATCATTAATCTGATTGCAGAATTTCCGCCCAAAAGAGTAGATAAGGAACGACTTTATTAAATATGGGTCCACACCTAGGGCAACTAATTGATAAATGAGTCCCTTATGACAAGCTGTGTCAAAAGCTTTTTGAATGTCTAATGACGGTACACTTCCGTTCTCTTAAGTTACGTGTAACATCATTATGAAATTTTAGAAGATCATGTTGAGTCGAATGCGTTTGTCTGAAACCAAATTGAAAACAGGAAAAAGGGTCAATTTTGAAAAGGAAATTTTTTTATCAACTTATTTGATATTCCATCAGTTCCTGATAAATATTTTTTCTTTATAATGGTCTTTATGATATTTAAGTTTACAAAGTACATTAAACCCTCATTATTCAACGATTCAAAGCAATATGAGGGTCTTAAATCATAAGGCATTTATGTGGTTTTTTTAAAATTGAGATTACATATGAAATTATTAGGTGAAGTCTAGAGAAGTTCAGAACACAAGAGGTGAATGTGGAATTCTCATCTGGTAGCGAGATACGGCCACCAATTCTAGCCGTGGTCATTATAATACCTGTTTCCCTTGGAGCACACGGGATATATGAGCACTTAATCTCAATTTAAAAAAGGCACTTAAACCCCTTGTGCTTTAAGCCACTCATATATAGACCGAGGAAAACTACATGCAAAAGACGTCACTTGATCTACAAGTGAGCTACCGGTCTCTAACTCACATTTTACGTTATCATGAACTATGGCTCGGTTGTCCACGTATAGTCTGTTGAAAACGGAGATTTTCTGTTGCTCATTGTTAGTGGTCTGCAACTATCGATAGTCGACACCTTCGATAGTATGCGGAAGTTTTTTAAAAACCATCGATATTTATCAATAGTTTTCGATAGTTTTTAAAACTTAAAATATTTCCTACAAAATACAAAACAAAATCAGTAAGTGACTTTTAACAAACAAATTTTTATACCATAGAATACGTAGAGTCCCAAGTAAATCGCCAAAAACTATATAAAACTATTTTTCTTTTAGTGGCTATAATTTTTTAGTTATCTTGTATACATGCAATTTTTGTTGCTGCAATTTTTTAAATTTCTGTTTTAATTTTTCATTAGTGTCCAGATTATTACATTCTAGTCTTGCAATTATCTAGTCTTGCATATAAATATGTACACCTACAGCCATCTTTAAGTTAAAAAGTGTGAGAATTTTAAAACAAAATTGAATTGCAGAATACATGAAACTGAGTACGCCTTACCGATTTTCTCACCTCTCTCCCCAACAAACTCAAGAATTGCTGCAACAAAAATTGCAAGTCTGGACGATGACTTAAACATAAATATTTTATAATTGTTTGTTTTATATTAATATTCGAAACTGCTATTGTTCAAATGAAAAAAATTTATTTGTACTTTTATAACTAAAATATTTAAATACAAAAAAATTCTGTTAATTTTTATATATGCACTCGTATATACTATGTAAGGCCTAAACCGCTGAACCGATCTTCATGAAACTTTTTTTGTAAATTACTGATGGTCTGGAATGATCAATAGGCTAAATATTTTGGTGAAATTTTGAGCGGGCGTGGCACCTCCCATACAAAGACAACATAAATTGAGAACGGAAATACCTACAGTTTCCAAATTTAGTATAAGAAATTAAGTTATCAATATACAATATCTGACAAGATTTGAGAGGGTTGAGTAAGTGGGCATGGCACTAAATAGATTTATTTTTAGCTATATAACGGTAAGAGAAATTTTTTCAAAATTTGGTACACATAACTGGGTTTTCAATACATATCTTCCCTTGAAAAATTGGCGGGACTGGACAAGTAGGCGTGGCAACTCCCATACAAAGACATTATAGATTATATATGTCTGGAGAACGGCAGAAGCCAAAGTTTCCAAATTAAATACTAGCTTCTTGGTAAGTAGTACACAATATCTGACAAAAACTGGGCGGGATTGGAGAACTGGGCATCGCACATAATAGATTTATGGATATCTGGAGAGCAGTCGGAGAAAAATTTCCCAAATTTGGTGCTTATAGCTTGGTTATCAATACACTACCTCAACAAAAAATGGGCGGGATTAGAGAAGTGGGCGTGACACCTCCCATGCAAAGGCATTATAGATTTATGTATGTCTGGAAAATGGCAAAAGCCAAAGTTTCCAAATTAGATACAAGCATCTTGGTTAGTAATACACAACATCTGACAAAATCTGGGCGGGATTGGAGAAGTAGGCCTGGCATAAAATAGATTAACTTATATCTAGAGCACGGTAAGAGAAACGTTGGCAAAATTTGGTACACATAGCTTGGTTATCAGTACCCAACTGCTCTAAAAATTAACGAGATTGGAGAAGTGGGCGTGGCACCTCACATGCAAAAATATTGTACCAAACGTCAAAAGTACAAAAAAACTTATAAGTAACGCTGCGATTTATATGCAAATGCTTATTTTTTGTCGATAGATTATGAACGATATCGACCAATTATCTTTCCGAATCAATAAATTTGCGTTAAAATAGCATCGATTTGTTTTTGCATATTGTTGCATATTTCTGTATATTGAAAAACGGTAAGAGCCAGGGGTACAAATTGGGTTAAAACATCTTACGTGTATGTATAAATTATAAATAATTAAAATTTTGTTTTATTCAACCTTTATTTTTTTATTTTTTAAATTGTTTTATAATTTATTGAGCTTGAGGTGTTTTTCTATTTTATATACAAATTTTTTTTATTAAATTTATTTTATAACTCCAATATTTCGATACAGCAATGTGTATCATCATCAGGGAAACAAATCAAACAATTAAACAAACGTTTTTTTAAATAATGAAAAAATAATAACAATTGTCACATAGAAAAAATTATTTACAATTAAAAAAAATTTTTGTTAAATGAATCTAAAACATTCTAAAAAATTTTTTAATTTCCTGTTTTGTTTTTATAAACTAAATGTCTATAAATTTGTGCTTCATTTTCCGTGTCCGATTTAAAATTAATCCTTAACAATTCTGGTACAATAATGATTTGTAACATTTCTAGCATATAACGGCGCTTATAATTTTTTTCTGTGTTTAAAATTGATACTTTCTCAAAGTCCGGAGAGTGATTTAATCTAGCGCAATGGGTTGTTAATGCTGTTTTTTGTGATGAAATATCCCTAAATTTTTGATTTGATTTGTGGTCTGCAATTCTAGTTTTCAGTTTATTCTTTGTCGTACCTACATATACTTTATTGCATTGCTCATTAATATTTCCCTTAGAAGGTATTTTATAAACTACATTCGACATTTCCAACTTGTGTACTTTATCTTTTGTTTTAGTGAATAATTTACCAATTGTATTATACGATTTATGTGCTATTTTATATGTCTTTGTATCAAATATTTTCGACTTTTCTAAACGTTCCGATATTTTAGGAATATAAGTTAGTGATTTGTAAATTTTCGGTTCTGTAATTATATCCGACGTTTTTGCCCTATGGTTATTATTATGGTTATTGTATTGTCTTATTAAATTCAATATCAGTTCCATTGGAAAGCAATTATCCCTCAAAATATCCTTAATTCTCTTCAAATTTTTGTTATGAAATTCTAAGTCATTTATTCTCAGTATTCTCCCTATAAGATTTTTTGCGGTATTAATTATAACTCTCTTGGGATGTTTGGAGAAATAATTAATAATTCTACCAGAAGAAGTAGGTTTCTGGTACCAATCCATTAATAATTGTTGCCCTCTTCTTATCAACAAAGTATCTAAATATGGAAGTTTTAAGTTACACTCCTTCTCAAAAGTTAATTTAATGTCCGGGTGAAATGACTTAAAAGTTTCCAAAACATTTTCTATTTCCGATTCTTCAATAATGCAAAATAAGTCGTCAACATATTTTGTCAAAATTTTTGGTGTAATAGTCAATTTTGAAATACAAGTATCTAATAATTTCTCCATAAAAATATCTGCAATAATTGGTGATGCTGGTGATCCCATTGAAAGTCCTTTTTGTTGAATATATATATTATTATCTAATTGAAAATATCTATTATCTATTATATTATCAATTTTAGTGAATTCCTTAATTATATTCCATTTTTCCCCTATTATATCCATAGCAAGATCTGACTGTCTAAAAATTTGTTTTTGTTTTCAATGTAGTTATACGAAAGAAAGAATTCTTTCGCACATCGGAAATAGACTATTAGTTTATAAAAACAAAACAGGAAATTAAAAAATTTTTTAGAATGTAATAGATTAATTTTACAAAAATTTTTTTTAATTGTAAATAATTTTTTCTATGTGACAATTGTTATTATTTTTGCATTATTTAAAAAAACGTTTGTTTAATTGTTTAATTTGTTTCCCTGATGATGATACACATTGCTGTATCGAAATATTGGAGTTATAAAATAAATTTAATAAAAAAAAATTTGTATATAAAAAAGAAAAAAACCTCAAGCTCAATAAATTATAAAATAATTTATTATATGATATATAAATTATAGATTTACAATAAACGAATACATATGTATTTTAGCATATGCATACACATGTACATAAATTACTTTGCAAATATGCATACAGAAAACAAAATTTAGATACCATTAAAAACCTTTTATATATTTTAGATTTGTATTGTATGCACACATATCATGTTCATTTAAAATATCTAAACATATATCTGTGGTCAAAAGCAATAACCGCCTAAGTCGAAATAGTTTTTGAGAAAAGGCACTTTATATTTACGCTTGCGTTTCTAAAAAAAATAATTGCATTATAAAAAAGTAATTCAGAATCAAAGATTCTTATGCCCACAATGCTAAGATAAAAAAATTATAACGAAAGTTGTATTTATTTCAGAAATATTTAATAAAAACAAATATACACTCAATGGCTTCTTAAGTCGACTTAGGCGGTTATCGCTTGTGACTACAGATGTTTGTTGACAAATATGAAAATATTTTGTATTGAAAGTTATTTTGGGAAAAGTTCACAGATATTGTTACTGAAAAAAGTACGAAAAAGAGTGAATACACCCGCTTTTCTTTTAAAATGCAAGCAGCACATCACTCTATACTACTGTCAAGTAAACACGTAATAAATTCTATTTTCTACAGGCTGGCACTTTACGGTTCAATGACATTACAGTCAGTTAAACATTTGCATTGCTTTCCATATTACATAAATGATCAGTTGTTAACACTACATTTACATTTCAGGTGCTTACTTTCGTTATTGGGTGCGTTCGAGAGCACAAAAGTTTTTGTTTTTTTTTGACTGAACTTTACTGCATTTTACTTAATTGCGTTCGCGTACACAAAATACAGTAAATGAGAGCATAAATTGAGAGCATTAAGTGGCATTTCTTGACTGAGTATTTACTAAATTTTACTGCAAAAATTTCTGCACAAAAAAACATATGTTTCAAAAGGTAAACAAGCAAACAGTAAGAATACAAATTGTGAAAAAATGTTTAATAAAAGAAAAATTTAAATAAAAACAAAAAGTGAATACATATTAATTAATTAAATTTGTTTGTGAAGCATTTATATGGCTAAATACCAACTTTTGAAACTTATTTTGCCATGTTAAATTTTTAGAGTTGTAAATGTGTGAAGTATTTAGGTTCTTATAACTGCACTTATTTTTTAAGTAATCAATAGCAAAATTATGCATGTTCTTTTGAATAAATAAACTCAGACAGAAATTAGCAAAATGAAAAAAAAACATGAAAGATTACATAAAATAATTTCTTTGTATTTTCCTTAAATGTTCGTGTTATAAAAAGTATGTATTTAATCGAGTACCGATACGAAAACCAGCTAAGTAGTCAAAAGTTTAAACATTTTTCAACACTACACGTATATGCCATCAGCTGTTACCTATAGTTTACGAATTTTTACAAATTTCCCGTTCGCGTACTTTTTTGGGCAACAGCTGTTTTTAAGTATAATTCTTCAGTTTACTCAGTAAATACTCATTTACTGCATTTTACTTTAAAAGTACTCGAGCACCTATTATTTGTTAGATATTGTTCAAACCACCTTAATTCAATGTTTTGTTTACCATAAATTTATAGGTTCAAATTTCTTTTTAAATTGCATCATGATAATAATAAATAGGAGTTGTTGCATTTGTAAGCATATCTATTAAAATATCTATTCTATTATATTCATTAAAAAGTATATCTATTAAAATGTACATACATACCATTAAACCCAAGTCTTTTCGGTCTCTATATTGGTTCAAGTAAGGCTGTAGTGTTTTGGCAGTGTTAAGTAAAATGGCACACGGAACGGCAGAATCAATAGCACCCACAAATCCTGGATCGTTTGGAAAATATTTACTGTCGTAGTGGCAGGCTAATGCTAAAAAGTCACTAGCATCGGGATTTAAAACTCCAACAATAGATGAAAATGTTACGTTACCAAATATGGGTACTTTTTCAGAAAATTCATCTATTTCGGTATTAAAACCCAACGATTGCACTTCTCTAAAACAAAGAAAAATAAAATATTAGATCGTTATTTACATACATACACACTAGGGGTGCGACTAGGGAGATCGAACGGTTATTATTCGAACGGTTTTAACCGGCTATTTTAGTTTTGCCCAAGCCGGTTATTTTAAAATGTACATTTTTCTAATATCGAATAAACTGGCTATTTTGGTATAATTAACCGGTTATTTTAATAATGTGTAATTTATATACATAAGTTATTCTTACTCTTGTTGCAAATGTGCCCGTAATTTAAGTATTGTTAAAACAATATGTAACAAGGGTCAAAATACATTATGAGCAATGTAAATAGAAGCGTGTGTTCTTGTAAAAAAATCCAAAAACAGTTAAAAACACTATAAAAAGTGTTCAGTTAAAAAGTAAAAATGGTGATTTGTGCGAGAGTATTCTATATTAGATATATTTTTATATAGATGTTATCTCTGGAGATATTACGAACGGGACTAAAAAGACAAAGTTATGTGCCTGAAGTGCCCTAAAATTATAAATTGCAAAGGTTCTTCCACGTCATAACTTATTAACTATTTAGTCCACATGCTTGACAAAAATGTGCTTCTAATAAAACAGTACTCTGTTCAAAGTAGTTCTTAAGAGACGACAAATAATACTTTACTAAAATACTCTGCAAAAAATTAATCATTAGGTGAAATATTAGATCGTTGTGTTGCTGAGAACGAATATCCGTTAAGTATTTAAAAAAAAAAAAAACAGAGATAGCTAGCACAACTCTAACTCATGATGCGGTCACCTGTATGAATTCGCCTTGAGCATGTTCATATAAATATTCGTTTCTATCATGGCCCAATTAGTAGGTCTGCTCGAAACGCCTTTTTGTAGAGTTGTGTTTTTAATCATAATACATAGGCATAAATGGGCAAAATGTCAAAAGTTGTTTACATTTTTTATTATATTTTTTTTAATATTCTTTTTTATTTCAAGAAATCGTTTTTCTTATTGTTAAAATAAAAATAAAATATAATAATTGTGAAAAAAATTGTGAACAAAAATTTTAAATAACCGTAATAATAAAAAAAAGTGTTATAACATTAGAATGCGTTATTGTGCAGTGTGTAAAAACATTTTAAAAGTGGATGCGGTACGTTATTTTCAGTGCCAAAAGACCCAGTGGAAGGTGCAAAATGGGGTAAAATTTGTGGCAGGAATTTGGCCCCATCACATGAAATTTGCGCAGACCATTTTTCGGAAGCAAGCATTGTGCGCCAAAATTCCGGTTGAAAATTTTCATTAAACAAAATAACAACATGAAAAAAACAAAACAGATTTTTCTGAACAAGTGACAAGTTTTTGACATTTTTAACATTTGTATGCACAAACAGAACGCATGTTGTTTTTTCTATTGTTGCATTGTTGTAGTTGTGCGCAGACCTACTAATTGGGCCATGGTTTCTGTAATGCTGAAACAAAATAATTTGAAATATATAATTCTGGCTAAGAGGTTTTGTTTGCAACTTTTAAAAAACATGGCTGAAGTCTACTGATTCATACACACAAATTAAAACTCATTTTAAATAAATTTGGGAGAATATCTTGAATAATAAATTTATTAAATTCCTCTAATTTTTTATTTGCTTTTGGAAAACGTTTGTCTATATCAAACATTATTTAATAGTTTCTAAATAACATTATACAATTATCCTCTTACAAATCAAGTTTAGTAAATCAATAGAAATTGTTAAAAATAAAGCTAAAGTTTGATAAATTAACTGGTCACGCTTTTTGGATTTTATCGTCAAATATTTGATAGGTCTGAACATACCTTAAATCATATCTATCTATGTATTTTGTTGGTTCCTTACTTTTGTGAATTTTTTTGTTTTTATTGAAATTAACGTTTGTTTTAAATGACAACTATTCGAAATATCTATTAATAACAATATCTATTACATCCGTATACTTTAAAAACAATTGTAACAAAAGTCAAAAGTACAAAAATACTTATAAGTAGGGCTGCGATTTCTATGCGATTGCTTATTTTTTGCCGATAGATGATGAACGAAATCGACCAATTATCTTCCGAATCAATAAATTTGCGTTAAAATAGCATCGATTTGTTTTTGCATATGTTAGTGAAAATGCATATTTTGGTTTTAAATGAATATTTTGCCATTTTGAGTGATTTTTTTCAACATTTTCATATTATAAAAAAGCTCTTAAAAAAATGTCCAAACACACAAAAAAGTTAAGATCAATAAATAAATTATTTTGGAGCTCTGCTGAAAATACAAGATTTTCAAGTTGTCGACCAAAGATTCTTCTACTTTAAACGATGCATCAACTTAAAATATTGTATCCAAAACTGTTACAAATTACTTGCTTGGCACATATGTATGTAGGTTACATCGCCTTGCAGAGGAAATTAGAAACCAAATCGTTAATAAATTAATTTTTAGTGAAATGCATTCCCCTTCCACCGCCGCTAGTATTACCAACATGAGGAACCTGGCTAGATGCTTCAGAATTCTATCCAAAAAACTTTGAGCAATTTAAGAATGTTATTGAAGAGCTTGTTGATACCGGTGATTGTCCAATTAAAAAAATAAAATAAATGTTAAATTTGAATAACATCAGAAATCAATTAGCATTTGTTTTTTTCCAACTACGGATATATTAATGAAAGAATTAAATCGGAGGAACTTAGTTCACTTAATTTTCAAGTCAAATTAATTGACATTGCAGAATGTGCAGTGGAAGGAAGAAATTCAAAACATTTTGCTAAAAAATTAAGGATTTACAAAAATAAAATAAATTTCAAATATTTTTGATTTGATCTGGAATCAAAGTGGGATCCGAAAATTAATATTCTGCAAATGCATTGGCATCTTTCAAGTATTCTCTTATAACTTCGGTTTACGTTGAGAGATCATATTCAATGTTTAAATGTTTTTTGCGTCCGAACAGACAAAGTTTTACTTTTGATAATATAAAACTTATTTGTATAAACAAACAACAATTTTAATTAGTTTTTTAAGTTTTCAAAAGCTATTTGGATAATTTTCTTTTTCAATGTGGTTGCTTAAGTCTAGGCTGTGGTTCGCGCCTTGATCCTGGGCATTGTCGGTATCTGGTGACGTCAGAGGCGAGGACAGTGAACTTAAAGGCCTTGGCAACTAAAGGTTATCTATCCCATAAACCAAGGTGTCATGCGACCCGTGCCTATCGGTCTGGTTTGAAGTCAGGGGTTACCGATTATATTATCACGGAGCTTTGCTGATACCTCGGCACCTCAGCAAATAGACTACGCCCTTACCACGTTACTGGGGGCTATGACGTAGCGGACCTCCAGATCCCCTACACTCGTAAGAACAAAAATGAAGACTTCCAAAAATAAAAATCAAGACAAACCATTTACAAAGAACGCCATAGAACAGGACATAAACAGGACTATTGCTAAGGACAATGAGATTATGACGATCCCGTCGGCGGCTGCAGCAGCCTCGAAACGCACAGGAGGGCAACCTGATAAGCCCAGGCTGAGGGAATGTGCAAAGGCAACCCGACCAGAAAGCGGTGGCCTTAAAACTAGCGGCGATTCACCTTTTCCATTTGAACCAAGTGAATAAATCCCATGCTTCGGGTGCTTCCAAGCTGTAATAATATTTAAATTAAGAATGATAAGATTTCGCCACCCCGATTATCGCAACACCCCGATCACCGGAACATGCAATATTTTTACATTAGTCTTTATAATTGCAACATTATTTTTATTTCTTTATTTAAAATGTTCCTTTCTTCTTTATTTCTTGTACAGAAACTTTTTTTATTAAAGTTATCATATTAGACTAATAATTTTATTTCAATAAAATTTATCATCCATTAGTGCTGTCGCAAAAACGTTTGACTGCAACTTATTAAGGCCGGGATTCACTATCCTACACAATCGTACGATTCATTCGCACGTATATCTAACAGAATTCTATCCGGCATAAAAAAATGTGTGAAGAACAGGACAAAAGTTCTTATTTAGTTTATATTACAGTTATTAAGTAATGATTAGTATGCTTAATAATTACTAATTAGATTGCTTTTTTTGAAGGGTCAAGTAATGATTACGAACACGATTATTTTTGGTTTTGCATGATTACTAATTTATCACGATTACAAGTAATAGGAAAATAATCAGAATTACTGGCGATTACTACAAAATAATTTAAAGTAATCAAAAAGTAATCCGATTATTTTCAGCGATTACTTTTGATTCTCTCTGATTATTTTGCAGTAATCCCCAGTAGTTCTGATTATTTTTTATTAATTGTAATCGTTATCAATTAGTAATCAGAAATTTTTTCTTATTGAACTACATTATCATTACGATTCTTTTTAAGAAGTAATCTAATTGATTAGTGATCGTAATCGATATTTAAAAGGTATGGTTTATATTTAGTTAAATGTAAATGGAAGTTAGGTATTACGAACTTGACGTATCCCTACTTGAATCAATCTTTCTGTACTTGATTCAAGAAAATCCGTACTTACCGCACTATTGATACCTCTTTGGATTGATTTAAGTACGGATGGATTGATTTTTCTTTTGAGGGTAGTTACTTAACTTTAGAGACCAAACATGTATTTGAACTGAGTAAGTATATCTTACTTTTTTAAGAAAATTTAAAGTTTATTTACTGAATCTAGTTATTTATTAGTATTTCAAGAAAAAATTTCTTGTTACAATATTCTATTGGTTAGGATAAGATTATTACAATATTTAAAACGAGGCTGGGTTTTTGAGATCTCAGTTAAACCAGGTTTAGTTAATCTGAAAACAGATTTGTGCCCCCATTGCCTGGCTTGTATACAACATTTTGTCGGAATGGCTTAGTTTTGCTTAAAATGTTGATCTTTAATGAAATAATACAAAAAACCACAATTCGCAGAAAAACCCCGAGTTTGTGATTGCGTTAAACTAAGTTTAAACTTATTCCAAATCTCAAAACCGAAATTTTTAAAAAAATTTTAACCGATGTAATTTTTTTTAGTTTTTGTTAACATTTTCGATATGGGAAAATGCATATGAAAGAAAAGGACTGATATGTTTTTATTTTATAATTGCAACAGATTGACAGAAAAGCAATTCGTATTCCCATCAGGGTTGCCGTTTAAAAAAATTTTATAGGACCCAAAGTGTTTGAAAAACCTACCATATTTCTTTGAAACCGACCAATATTTAAAACATTTAAAAATATATATGTATGTATATCTTCATATAAAATGCAAAAAAAGAAAAACATTTTCAGAAGCGATAAGAAACTTAATACAAAAACAGTTGTTTTCAGGATAGTATCATTTATTCATAATTTGTATGTTATTAACCAGAAAAAATCATTGTTATAATCACAATATTTGCCTTTTTATTAAGTTTTTTATTCATCCTGAATTTTTTTTTAAAATTATAGTAGGCCCTTTTACATTTTTACATACATGACGATATGTGTGCATATGTATTTGTGATTATTATTCACTGACTATATGCAATAGTACGTATAACAACCCAATTATAAAAAATTATTCAAAATTTGTTAACTTAAGTTTGTATAATTTTTCAAAAATAATAGTTAACTTTATAAGACATAGGCTGAGCTCCAAAACATCCTAATACTTTGCAGACAACGTAAAAAATTTATCAGAGTTTAACAATGTATAGTTTGCTTATTGTTTACGCGCACTTTTGGACAGATTGTAGAATTCTACATGGTTGCATTGTAGAATATTAAAAAACATGGTACAAAATACAGTCATACTGTTCTATAATTCTTACAATATCTCCCTCCAAAGAATTCCATCTTATATAAGAACAGTATTCCTAATGTTATTCTTTTGGGACTATGCGAAAAACTTTAAATATTACCACAAAGAACCTTAATACTTTTGGCATTGCGAAATAAGATTTAGCCAATCCCATTATTGCCAATCCGATAAACGTTTTTAAAGGAATAACTGTTGCTTATTGATAAAACTTGTTTATAAAATTTAAGCGCCTAAGCTCAAATAAGGTGGCAAAACTATCCCTTATAAAACTACCACCGTCAAAGTAACTTGCTTCTAACGTAATACATTTCACTTCATTCGCCACATCCATAGTTTCATCAACAATAACAAAATTTGTGTTTTGTAAAACAGATATTAGACTTGCACTTATGTATCTGCTTTGCAAACAGTCTTCTAAATCTGTTTAAATAAATATAGTACATTTTCTCAAACCGACCAAAATTAGATTTGGCCTACCATCCGACCAAACGAAAAATATCCGACTAAATTTGGTCGGATTGTTATTAATTAATAACAAACGACAAAAATTAAAAATCTAATTTCAGTAAATTCAATTTACTATTCGTAAGGCATTACACTTAAGAGTGCTAAAGCATCAAAACTTATGTTAATTTAAAGGATGGCTCAAATGTATAGGACCCCTGTAACGTTAACATTAATCTTATCGAATCTGCCCAGGAACAGCTTTTACGTTTTTGTATAAGAGATGTATATGGAGGATATTCTGCACAGAGAAAAAATGTGAAAATAAATAAAAAAAAACATTGCCATATTTTTTTGTTGTTTTCTGTTTTTCATCATACCGTCAATTGATAAAGCAACGGGCATATAGATATTTAACAAATTTTAAGGAATAAAATAAATTTTTTACCAACCTTTTGAACTTATTATTAAAATATCTACCAATATTTTTATATGTTTATATTTACAAAGCAGCTGGTCAATAAAGATATGACAAGACACCATGTTTTGTTTTTTTCGGATTTAAGAAAACGTCTGTGAGCTGAAAAAGCAATGCAAAAATGATACAAAATGAAAGATATGTAAATTTTCACTTTCGTACAACTTCTGTGACAAGCCTGAATAAAAGCTTTCGAGGGTGGAAAACCGTTCAATAGAAAACGGCAACCATGATTAAATTATTGCCCGACAATCAGAAGGTTTTATGCTTTTCTTTTTAGAAATTTGAACTATGTAGCTTGAATAAAATGTGTATTGGAATTTGTATTGGACCCATGGTAGACTGATTTCTGGTATTAAAAAAATAAATAAGAATAAATTTCAATATAGAAATGTAGTTAGTTTTAGTAAATTATGGACCGATATTTCAAAATTTGATGGTGTTATATCTTATCCTTTAAGACTGTGTCGTACCAAATTTTAGTACAGTAGTATTATTGTAGTATGGGGTCTAAGGCATAAAATAAAAAAGTTTCACACGGAATGGTGGTGGAGGGTATAATAAAACGGTACATAAATGAGTTGCAGACATGATAGTAGTCAAATGTGCAAAGAAACCCGTGAGTAATGGTTGTTTACTTAAAAATAATTACAAATTATTTAAAAGTCATAAAAAATCCAAAACGGGAAAAAGTTAAAGTCTTATTTTACATAAATTTACATAACCTATGAAAAAAGGACATATAGATTATAAAAATCGATGAACGCGTTTCATTTTTATTCCCAATTACCTAAGTACAGGTTTGGATTCAGCGTCCAAAATAACATTAAAAAAAATATTCAGTTCTTAATCAACAAAAACATTGTTCCCTCGAGCATCTAACGGGCTCTGTTACAAAATGTTTTTGCTGTAGGCTCGCCATGAATTATATCATCTATGGTAGTAGCTACTTTACAATCGAAGGTCAGGAATGGACACCAATTTAAACTTTTTAGGCAAATTTAAAAATATATCTCATTCAAATTAACTGTAGATAATAGCTAAAAATACACACATAGAAGAGTCTAGGACGTAGGGCATAGGGCGACTTAAAATATGGAAAAAAAAACCCATCGATGTGGCTAGATATATTTTTGTAAAATCAGTTTAAGCTGTGTATTTTAGCATATGTATATTAATTTTAATACCACATTCGCAAATAATTAATTTCATTATTTGCACTCGTATTCGCTAAACCTATATTCAGTAGGAACCGGATACTCTTTATTACAGCTTTTATAAAACCCATTTTTTTAAATACAGTTTTATAAATTTCATCCTAGAATAAATATGGATGTAAAGGACATACATTAAGATCTAATAAGGTGATTGCAAAGGCAACACTGCTGTATAAAGCTTCGTACAGACGGTGGTCAGATCGTACAATAATAAAAGGTCTGACAATATACTACCAAAGAAAAATTGCCACCAACAATAAAATGCCAGTTCAGACGAATGTATGAAAACCATACAATTATCCTACAATAAATTCATCTGCCAACAAAAATTGTTAGTTCACACGATTGCCAGATAATTGCATGGCAAGAATTACCAAATCTGTTTTTAGACATTGTATGAAAAGTGGAAATATTGAAGGGAAAAAGCAATAGCAAGAATTTTAACTTTTTTTTATGTTGTTTTAATGATTTTTATAAAAATTAATTTCAATTTTGCAATATTAAGGCCCTAATCATGTAAAAAGCAACGCCAAAGAATTACATTGAAGGTTTCAATGTAACCCTAATAATGTAAAACGCAACGCAAAGCTAAGAATAACATTGAAAGCACAAACAATGTCATAAATATTTTGTAATTTTGTTTTTGCTCTCTACAGAACTTCATGTACCGTTTTAAAATTTTCAACGCCACAAGCAATGGAGCGTTTGAAGTTTTAAAACGCAATGTGAATTTCTGTAGGAAGCAACATCAAAATTACAAAGTATTTATGACATTGTTTGTGCTTTCAATGTAATTCTTTGGCGTTGCGTTGCGTTTTACATGATTAGGGCCGTAATTCTTTGGCGTTGCCTTGCGTTTTACATGATTAGGGCCAAAACTTTTTTGCTTTTTCTTTCTTTTCACTCATGCATATCAGGGATGGAAACTATGGATCAGTTGTACTTATTCTTGAAAGATATGTGGCTATCTTTAAAAAAATGTTCGTAACTAATAAAAAGTATTTTTCCTAAATATATGTATATATCAAGAGATGAACCAGAAAATATAAAAATGGCACCGTCATAGTCTCAAAACTACGTTTTGTTGTTAAAGTTGGTACAAAATCCGAAACCCCATTGTCCATCCCTGATACGTATGTATTTGTAGCTTTGCCAACAAATACATTGACATTGATGCCATTGTCGGAAGCATAAACTTCGCACATCTGACAATAAAAAATAAGCTTCCGACGCACAGTGGCGCCCGTCGAGCAAGCGAGGTTGCAAAAATCAAAATTTTCATGAGTGCCGACGAAGTTTTGAATAAACCCATGTTATAGGAAACTTTTCAACGATTTCAAATATGCCACTCTTAATAATATCACATTTTTAGTTTAGAAGATATAACCGTTCAAAGTTGACCGACTTTCGGTTTTCAAAAAAACACACAATTTTTAGTCAATTTGTTGCGATTTCAGGTGTAATATCACGAAAAATAGGTAACGAATCGCCTTATTTTTTGTTTGTGTTGATTGATGTATTTATTAAATGTATAATGATAAAAAAAAATTAACTGTTTGCTTTGTGTTTCTCCTGGTAAATCACTATTTAAAAACTATCCGCTTTTTCACTATTTTTCAACTTTGACGGAAAATAAAAAAAAACTATATTTTTCTATATTTGCCATATTTGCAAAACCCGTTCTTTGATTATTTCTTTACATAATTCAAAAGGTTTTATCTGCCCGTACGTGCCCGTTTGGCTTCTAGAGGTAAAAAAGTTTAAAAAGACATGGTTGCAGATATTGTATGGCGTCCATCCCTTATATGTTTTGACTGACAGTAGTTTGATCTAATAGTTTGAAAAAAACTACTCATTGAAATTAGCAGGTACGTACCTCACATAAACAATACTTTGGCGTACAAATGGTCAGGAACAATATTGACTTATGGTCCCTACAGGTAGGCACAAATCTTATTTGGACACGTGCATAATATCAAAATTGCATTATTCAGCATAAATCCATATGTATGCAGGGAACAGGTAAATTTTTAGGCATGGTAGCATAAGCCTATATATTGCAAAATAAGCATAATGCCTGGATTAGTCTACGCCTGAAAGTTGGCGCAACAATTACTGAAACCATTAAACAATTTAAGTACTGAAAACATGGCGTTGAACAATTTAAAATTATTTGAACTGTTTAGAAAGTCAACCACACCAAAGTTTTTCACGGAAGTGATAATTCTTCCTGAGAAGTTGACATTGATCAGCAAATGGGGCTGCGATGGATCATCCGGACAAAGCGTTTATAAGCAAAGGATATCTTCCGATGACGCTACAATATCGGACGGAAATATGTTTATGGCATCTGTTGTTCCTTTGCGGCTAAAATCGGATGATTCCCTACACTGGAAAAATCCACGTCCGTCATCAGTGCATTATTGCCGACCAATAATGTTTCAGTTTGCAAGGGAATCGGCAGAACTCATAAGGACTACGGTGAAGGACATTGAAGAACAAATAAGCAAGATTAAGCCTACAAAGCTGCAAATTGGAGAAGGAAAATATATTGAATGCAATTACGAGTTCCACCTGACCATGGTTGACGGAAAAGTCGTAAACGAACTGACAGGAACAACCTCAACAATGTCATGCCCGATTTGCAAAAAGAGCCAGAAGAACTTTTTTCAATTCAATTCAATTTATTTCATATATAATATGTTACATCTCAATTTTATATAATTAGTTGTAAAGAGTTTAAGATTAGTATCTTTTTCTGCTTAATTATAATATATTTCAATTAGTTATCATATACATATATATAGACAGAATTATATTGGAGGTACAAATTTAGCAAAAACCTATTTAAACCCCTTTTTTCGTTTTATTTTTATATTTTTTTTATCGATTTTATATTATTATTTGTCAGAAGAACTTTGGTAATTTAAACGATTCTACAAATGAGGAGAATTACGAATATGGAATGTCACCATTGCACGCAAGGATAAGGTGTATGGAATTCTTGCTAAAACTGGTATATACCCTACCACAAGAGGAGGAAAACTTCGATGAAAATACATCAATAAAGGATAAGGAAAAGATCAGAAAGAAGCAAATACAGGATGCTTTTTTTAAACAAGTTGGACTAAAAGTAGACTGTCCCAAGCACGGATACGGTAACTCAAACGATGGAAACACTTCTAGGAGATTTTTTGAAAATGATGAGGCAGTAACTAGAATCATTGGAATTGACAATCTAATCGTGAAAAGATTGGGAACGATCTTGGATGTTTTAAACTGCAAAGAAAATGTCAATTCTACAAAATATGGAGAATATGCGTCGAAAACTGCATCATTTTTAGCAGAAATGTATCCACAGAAGAAATTGACCCCGACCGTCCATAAAATATTGGCGCATGGCAAAGATATAATTGAGTACCAGTCTTTGCCAATTGGAGAGCTTTCTGAAGAAGCACAGGAGTCTCTTAACAAATTTTATAAAAAATATAGAATGTAGAACACATTTAAAGCATCAAGGGTAAGGCAAAATAAGGACCTCTTCAACATGTTGGCAGCATCTTCCGATCCACTTATTTCTTCCCTGCGGCATGTGAAGTCACGAATAGAGTTACAAAATAATTATAGTTTAGAAATGGTTAGTCTTTTAGATATACCTTCTCTTACGAATTGTGATGAATATTTTACAGAAATTTGAAAAAATAAATTTAAAAAAAAAAAATAATTTTTTTTTAATTTGTTGGGTAATAATTTAAAACATAAAACCCTTAAGAAAAAAAATAAAAACAATCTAAAAATGTAAAAATAATTTTTTTTAGTTACCATAAAATGGATTTTTCTACTAATTTTAACTTTGATAACCCATAAGTAGGCCCCTACAAAGCGTAGCACCCTTTCCAAACGCTCATTTCATAGGCTGAACAGTTATCTATCATATGCTGTTTAAACTGTTCAATTATCTTATTCAGTTCAAAAGATATGATTTTTGCAACGAAAAAACTCAAATGGCGCCACTGTGCGACGTCTGACAGTGATCAGCAAATAGCATCGAAGAGTGTTCACACGATTGTCAGATATCTAAAAATATTATTGTCTTTCAATGCACTGACAATGCTTTTTCTGACAACGTTGTCAAACAAAAATTGCAAGTTCACATGGTCTATACGAAGCTTAACCCCCAAGGCTTCCGCTTTTTAATGATATGATATTTTATTAAAATTGTTAAGTTTTATATGAGTAGAAATTAAATTAAAACTATTTTTCCATAAGCGTACTTTTGGAATAGACTTCAATACGCCTAAGCACGCAACGTATAACAAAATTGTGAGGCCATCTTTTAGAATGATTAGTTTTTAGTTTACAAATCCCATAAACAATGCACTGCTGAAATGTTTTTACCCTCGGTAGAGGGTGTCAAAGATTCGGCACAGCCAAATACAAATTTTTTTACTTGTTAAAATTAAATTAATAATGCTGTTTAAAGTTTTTGATATAGGAAAACGATTTGAGTAGAAACTTTCTCAAAACAAAATAATTCTCTCTTGAAATTCCGTTCGGGTGAAATTACAACAATAACGTTAACACATTTCTTACTAACCCAATCATAAAGTTAAGCTTTTTTTACAGCTGAGATACATAAGAGTTTTTTTCTATCTTAAAATTCTAGTCGTTTTCTGTGGGTTTGTCGTTATGACATGCATACGTTAATTAAAATTTCAATACATGGCTAACTTTTTTAAAATATGTAAAAAAATTCCTTATTTATTTATGTGATGCATAAAAGCTCTTAAACTACTAAAGGTATATATGTAAAACAAGTAAAAGTGTTACATTTGGCTGTGCCGAATCTTTGTTGCCCTCTACCGAAAGTAAGAATATTTCAGAAATGAGATTTATATGGAATCTATAAGTTATGAACCAAACTTAATAAAAATTTAAAAAAAAACGTTCTCCAGAATTGGCTTTACATGGGGCCTATGGTAAATTATTGACCGATCTTCACGAAATTTGGTGCTGGAAATTCAAGTCTTATTTAAAAATGACAGACCATAGTTTCTGTAATAGATTTATATTTTACGGTTTTAGGAGTTTCAAAGTGCTTTCCGGTGGACTTCATTTGGGCATATGGAAAATTATAAACTCATCTTCACGAAATTTTTTGGTATGATTTCTAATCTTTTTGAACTATGACAAACTAAATAATATACATAATTTATATAAAACGAAGTATGTATATTAAATGAAAATTATTAAAGTAACGCTTTTATTTTAAGTTCCAAAGATAACCACATAAGACTTTTTGATGTGTCCAACTTATGGTGCGAGTAGCTGTTTATACTTTTTTGAGGTGTTAGATCAATATAAAAAAAGTTTCACACGGAATGACAAGCCCAGTATACCCTCTAGGGAGATCGATTAATTGACTTTTCTCAAAACCGGGTTTCGAATATTCCCAATAGTTGCTAGTTAAAAAAACGGTTTAGGTTAAGAACTTCAAAAATAACCGGTTGATAGCTTTATTTCGAATTAATAAAAACACAAACTTCAAATTAGTTTTTGAAATAAAAACTTAATTTGAATATAATAAAAAAACAATTAACAAAGGTAAGAAAACAACAAAATACATATTTATGACTATAGGTCAAAATAATCCACACAAATGGATTGGCAAACACACATTTTGTTTCCGTTTTGTGTTTGTTATACTGTTATACTGTGGTGTCATGAAACAAAGAAAACAAATTAGGGCATTGCACAGGTCCGTTAACTTTTTACTCTCATTTTGACGTCATGTTAACGTCACAGTAGTAAAGAAACTTAAATATAAACAAACTTTCAGCATACCACATACTCGTGTTTGTGTGATCATATTTTTTATATTTAAATGCACTATCTTGTATTTTTGTTTCATGCTGTGGTGCAGGATATCATATGGTTGAACAACTCTTCTTTCTTACTGGTTTTTTTTTTAATTAAAACACGCTTTTATAAGCAATTTGTATTTACATCGTTCATTATGTTCTTTGATTTTTGTTACATTTTGTTTTAACATATTAAAATTATAAAAATACTTGAATGACGGGTAGTTTATTTATGTACACAAAAGTAGGGAAAACGTATTAAGATTACACAGCAGCGCGTTCGCAAGTACATCACTATTAATATCAGCTGTTCGAAAATACATAACAAAAGCAGGTAATGCGCAAAGAAATCTTAACACTAATCACAAAAATAAATGATGCATATTTTGTCAAAAATAGCTCTGTTCCAGATGCATAACGAAACAGTCCGAACTTGCACAAAGTTACCCAAAAGCGTTCCACAGAACAATTTTTTTGCAATTAAGAGAGTATATTTTTTAATTTCCTGTACAAATTTGCACGAACTTTTTATTTGGGTAAGTTCGGACAAGAATAAACAATCAGCTATTTTTTTTTAATTTGAAACTGAAAAATTAATCAGAAAACTTACAAGCAAAAGAAAAAGTTTAGTTTTTATTAAAAAATATATTAGAAAGCAATATGTAAAATTTTAATGAAAAAATGAAAGTGGTAAATACATTATTGCATACATATTTCCCTTAATCTTTAACATAAAAAAACAAAATATAAAAAATTACAATGATGCAAATGTTTTGGTTTTATAATGTTATGACTTTTAAGCGTCTTAAATCATTAAAATATATCTTAATTTGAAAAGTAAGCATCATTAGTATTTGAAGAAGTGCAAAAATGGTTTTTTGTGTTCCAGCAATTTTGGATAGTTTTGGCATATTCAGAGAGTAATTTTTATTTTACTCTCATTAGTCCGAACTTGCCCGAGATCTTGTGGAACACACCTAATGTAACCAAACTGCGCCACAAATAAGCATTGGCATCAGCTAATTGGCATAAGCATCGCATTAATCACAGATGCGCATCAGATACGGTGCAGTGATGCATTTCCGAACCGGCACAAACTTAGTTGGTTTATAATTAAACAAATGACATATGTACATACAGTCAATCAATTAAGCTGAATTAACAGTAAAACGATAAATGTATAAAAAGATATAAAAAAATTTTTTTTTAAGTTAAGCGTATGTAAAGTTATGGCAGATATCTTTTGAGACATTTTGTGCCTAAACTTTATTGACTGACTGAATGTACATAAACATATGCACATTTTGAATATGCATTCATACATATAATTTTTACCATATTTACCTTAAAATGAAGTTGCGAACTTTTGTGTGACCTGCAGAGCCCACAACTCGGGGTTGCATTATATTTGACAACGTTTTATTAAAGTGACTGTTATCATCTGGCCATAACAACTAAAATTAAAATATACATACATGTGTACATAAATATATCTTTTGCTTTTATAAATATCGACAATTATGTCAAAATTTTGCATACTTGTTGTTGAACTTGTAAACTGCCAAATGAGAGAAGGCACAATAAAACATAGAAAACAAAAAACCCCGTTATTTTATGGATTATCATTTTTAACAACATTCGTAATAACTCAAAAACAAGTTTTTATATTGTGTTATTTTTTTCTTCTGTAATTCGTTAAATTCAAGTTTAAACCATTCGCAACGTTTTTCCCGTCTTTGCGCTCACTTTTCGGAGTCGAATAATCAAGACTTAATAAACAACTGAATGGTGTGGTGTGTTTTATACCGTAAACAAGCGGGTGCTTATATCAACTCGTATGCACAAATCATTTAAAAGACTAACAATAAAGTTATTTACAAAGCATCTAAACAATTATTTCAAGCATTCATCTGTACAAAAGCTTTACCGATTAACAGTTAAAACCAGTGTTTCCACTTTAAAAATATGAACAGTGTTTGAACATTCAGAACATTTTAAGCGGTTGAATTTATGAGTAGCTTTTGTGTAAAAAAAAAAAAAACAAACAAAATGTTGTACAAAACTAACTTTTTTTTTTAAATTTTGCTTTTAAAAAAATATTCAGCTTTAAAAAAAGTTAATATTTCAGATTTTTATCCCGATAACAATATTTATAGGAGATTTTAGTCAATGAGTGTGAATTTTAGTATGGCTTTTTACAATAAGAATTAAAAATATTTCTTGTCAATAATTCCCGTGAATTTAAATAATTTTTCTTTCCGAAAAGCAACCGTAGCTCCAACATAAATACAAACGCAGAGTTCAAAAATGTATTACAATAGCTTTATTTGTTACGTTTAGGCTATATATTAGGGTTATGGTAAATTATAGACTGATCTTCACGAAATTTTGCAATGCCATTTAAAGTCTTATGGAATTATGAATGACAACATTTTACTACAATAGCACGATTTGTAATGTTTTAAGACGTACTAAAATATTTTTCGAGAGTGGGATTTATAGAAAAATGCATCTTCATGTTGATGGTGCCCTAACATCAGAATTGTGGCATCAATGTTATTACAAATGGCATCAATGAGGCAAAATGTGACAACAATCCAATTAATTCCACATTTTGTGTACACTGATAGAAATGGCGTCATAACGCTGATATATTTGGACATCGTTATAGACAAACTGTCATCAGTGCCGTGACGTAATATATCAAACTAGATCGTCATATATCGTAATTAGAAGCAAAACTTCCCATATTATATTTTTATACCCTCCACCACCACTGTGGTGAATGAGGGTATACTAAGTTTGTCATTCCGTGTGAAACTTTTTTATTATACATCTAAGACCCCATAAAGTATATATATTCTGGGTCCTTGAGTAATTCTAAGTCGATTTAGCCATGTCCGTCTGTCTGTCCGTCTGTTGAAAACACGCTCACTTTCGAAAAACGCAAAAGAAAAGAACAAACTTGGTCTCAAATTGCTTGCAGTTTGGGATTGAAATCCAGCAACATCGGTTTAGTAGGATCAAAGCTATGAATCAAAATGAGGAACCACTACCCAAAAAAAATTGATAATTTTGATACAAAAACCAGAGTTCGAAAAAAAACTGTACACTAACGCAGTGTACTTGTCTTACCACACAAACTCTAAATCTTATTTTTTTTGTTTGTGCATTTGTACACAAACAAAATATGGTACATAACTATTGTGAGCTGACGAACAGAAACACTTAGATAACTTACCGAACTTATTTTAGAGTCCGTGTTAAGTTCTTTTAAGGTACTTATCTGTACTTTTTAGTGAACACGTAGTTAACTTTTAGCTAACATGTATGTGTTTTTTAGTGTCTGCGTAAGTTGTTTTTATTGAGAAAAGAACCCAAAATATAATTTGAAAATAAGTTTTATAACAGGAGTGCAGAAATATAAGAAACAAATAGTGCAAAAATATATGAAAAATTTGAAAAAATTCACGTTAAAATTCAAGAAAATTATGTAGTAAAGAGGCCTAATAGAAGGCCTTTTTGCAGACTAAAGATCTCCCAGCCGCATGCTAACTTTATTACCAATTAACAAGGTGTGTCATTGGAGACCAACACCTTGCACTTTTGCATCAATTTTAAGCACTTCTGGAAGGGTTTCTAAAAAGATTTAAGAATAAAGCTTTATCCAAATTTTATTGTTGTGGCAAATAATACGAAGTAAGTCAATTAATAACTAAACTTGCAACACGTTCTAACATAACTACTAATAAAACGATTGCGACAGGCCTTATCTTAGAAAAGAAAAATTTTAATTTGTAAAATATTTAATAAAAACTTTTCTAAAAGATGTTTTCAAAGAAGGCAGAGTGGAGTAAGTAAAAGTTTACTTACAATTTAATTGTGAACCTTCTTAAAGGCCTAAAAAGTGAATCGCTTGCAATTTTCACTGCTGGGCAGCACGATTAGCCTGTGTGTATTTTTTTTTTTTTTTTGTAAAATTATTTCTTGACTGGTGAACCAAAATGTATGTGTTGTTTTTTTTTTTGTAGGCAAATATTATTGAAATAAAAAAAAACTAAGAGAACTGCACATATCGTCATCTTAAATGCAGAATATTGTAACATCAAATTTCATAAGTTTACATGAGAAGCAAAAAACCTTGTAAAATGGAAATTATATGAGAGTATTAAATATTTAGAATAAAAATGCGAGAACCGATATATTTTTTATAAAAAAATATTATTTTTATTATATTCAACATTTTTGATTTTTCGAATTTATTCTATGATAGTGTATAAAGTAATTCCTGAAAAATTTAAGGAATATAACTATTACTCAAAGCTCATAGAATAAATTCGAAAAATAAAAAATTTTGAATATAATAAAGTTGCTTATAAAAAGAAATAATTCCCAATATCTATTTATTATTTTTATTGTTATTTATTTAGTTATGTTTGTTGCGTTATTTTAAATTGAATGTGTGTTGCGTTATTTTAAATTCTCTGAAACAAAACGACAAAAATTTAAATATATTGTTAAAAATTACAGGAATAATTGAATATTAAGATACTATAATAGAATATTAAGATAATAATCGTATAATTAATATGTAGCAAGAAGTAAATTTTAATTAGTTAATTTCTGAAAAATTTAAATAAGAAGAATGAACGTTTTTCAATTAAGAGTAGTTAGTATTGATAGCAGCCCCCGTATTCAGTGAACGAAAATGTTGTACAAATAAGCACTTATCCTAAAAAAAATACTATTAGTAATTAATAAAGCCGTAAAAGGATTAACAGAAAATATAGCTAAACAATTTATATTCCAGCACTTTATAAAAAATGCTATTATGTATGTGATGTAGAAGACAAGTAATTTATTATTTAACACAAAAATCTTTATAATAGTCTTTTTGAGGATATTGAAAAAAATAACAGATTATTTTAAATAAACGTGGAAAAAATATTTCTATTGTTTTATAAACATTCTATATCAATAATGAAAAAATATTCTGGTCCAATAGTAACAGATACATTATAGGAAACTCGTCTGTATTAAAATTTATTAAAAAGTATATATGTACATACGAGTATATTAACTCATAACATTAGAAACGAAACAAATAATGGAAAAATCCTATCATAAAAATAATGGCATCCTGCTGGAAGCAAAAATCTAAGGATCTGCAGATGTTACTATTTATTCTTGGAAATTCTTAGCGTATGGGAGTGCAATGGGTTAAGCTGTGTAATTTCTAACAGTCCAATGAAGAAGAAGCTGATAGTCATACTTAATATAGGTTTTCATACATACATATGGATTCGGTTTATATTAATTTTACCGCACGGTTTTCCTGTTTGCTTATGCAACAATTTGCAATTTGATCACTTATTCCACTAACACGTTCAGAGTATGAAACAGAATACCCATTTTTGACGTAAAAAAATTATGTGTTCGTAAAAATATATCAAATACTCTGCTAATTTTTTTTTAATTAAGATTATTCATTATGTAGTTTAAGTAAATTATATACTTAATGATAAGCCATTTTTGATTTTGTTAATAGCTTGGATATTTTTTAAGGTGGAAGTTTAAAATTTTTTTTAAATATTTAACGTAAATCGTAATCAATAATAAAGTCTATTTCAAAATTTTCAATGATACATTGCTTTGCATCTTAGCAAACGATATGTATACTGTTGTAAAAAATTCTTTGATGCTTTTAAAAGGGACCGTTTTTTTCTTAAACAGACATAAAGGCAAAACTTATTGAAGAAAACTCCATGAACAAGTATAGAAACCTGGGCGCTGTTTCTCAAAACTACAAATTACAAATCTACAAGTAAAATACATTTGAACAAAAACCAAAGTTGTAAAATTGTTGCTTTTTTTAACGTTAATGAAGTGATTTTATGGTCCCATGCAGTTTTATTATAGGGAAGTTCGATTGTACCTGCTGTCACATTTGCTTTTACGTATAAAACCTTTTTTACTTTAATTTCAAATATGTGTTACCTATTTAAGAAAAATTTTATCAGCGAAAAAATCCACACTCACAATATTATTACAGTAAGGGACTGTAGGTTATTCAAGAAGTATTCCGTTCAGTCATTTTTAAATAAATAAACATTTAAAATTCCAAGGAAATTAATTTTTAACTGATTCTAACTTTTATTATAAAAACTAAGAGCACATTAATTAATACGGATTTTCGGTTGCATTTAATATTGTCAGTTGATTAAGTAAAAGTATTCAGTATATAAAATTAAATGAAAATGAAATTTAAAACAACTGTAAATTTACTTAAACCCCGATCTACTTATTTTTCATTTTATTTTTATTTTAACAAAAAGTTAATTTAATTTCTACTGTCAAAAGTTCAACCGCGTATTCCATAAAAAATTAACCACAAATTCCGTAAAAATAAATGAATTTTCAGTTATTTTATATAATTTAACTATCAAAAAAATAACCTACAAATTCCGTAAAAACAAATGAATTTTCAGTTATTTTATATAATTGAACTACCAAAAAATAAATCTTTTTATAAATCTGTGGCAAAAAGTAAAATTAAAAAACGATTTGCTTGTTTTGTGTAGAAAATTTCCATATTCTATTTGTTAAAATTTTTTAGTTAAAAACATGAAATTTTTATGGTAAAATAATTGCGAATACCATATCGGGCATGCTGCTGGTGTCTTATAATTGGAAGTTCTTCTGTAAACAAAGTGGTCAGTACAACAAAACTAAAACAAACATGTAGGTATAACGGGGTAAGTAAATAAAAATAAATATTCTCTCTCTCTCATTAGAATAACAAGCGGACAGGAGTCTGGTATTTTTTAGAAATTCGAGTAAAACCTGTATTATATAAAATTACTGAATTACATAAAATAACTGAAAATTCATTTGTTTTTACGGAATTTGTCAGTTATTTTTTGATAGTTAATTTTAATAAAATAACTGAAAATTCATTTGTTTTTACGGAATTCGCAGTTGAATTTTTGACAGTAAAAATTAAATGAACGCTTCGTTAAAAATAAATGAAAAATAAGTAGATCGGTTTTTAACTGGATATTCATTTATTTTATATTACAATTTCAGTTAATTTTACGTACAGAATATTGTGAGTGCACTTTTTTGGTTGGTAAAACTGTATTACAACAACAACACGTATTGAGTACTTGGAGTTTTTTTTGAATGAGTTTTGCCTTTATGTCTGCTTAAGAAAAAAACGGTCCCTTTTAAAAGCATCAAAGAATGTTTTACAACAGTATACATATCGTTTGCTAAGATGCAAAGCAATGTATCATTGAAAATTTTGAAATAGACTTTATTATTGATTACGATTTACGTTAAATATTTAAAAAAAATTTTAAACTTCCACCTTAAAAAATATCCAAGCTATTAACAAAATCAAAAATGGCTTATCATTAAGTATATAATTTACTTAAACTACATAATGAATAATCTTAATTAAAAAAAAATTAGCAGAGTATTTGATATATTTTTACGAACACATAATTTTTTTACGTCAAAAATGGGTATTCTGTTTCATACTCTGAACGTGTTAGTGGAATAAGTGATCAAATTGCAAATTGTTGCATAAGCAAACAGGAAAACCGTGCGGTAAAATTAATATAAACCGAATCCATATGTATGTATGAAAACCTATATTAAGTATGACTATCAGCTTCTTCTTCATTGGACTGTTAGAAATTACACAGCTTAACCCATTGCACTCCCATACGCTAAGAATTTCCAAGAATAAATAGTAACATCTGCAGATCCTTAGATTTTTGCTTCCAGCAGGATGCCATTATTTTTATGATAGGATTTTTCCATTATTTGTTTCGTTTCTAATGTTATGAGTTAATATACTCGTATGTACATATATACTTTTTAATAAATTTTAATACAGACGAGTTTCCTATAATGTATCTGTTACTATTGGACCAGAATATTTTTTCATTATTGATATAGAATGTTTATAAAACAATAGAAATATTTTTTCCACGTTTATTTAAAATAATCTGTTATTTTTTTCAATATCCTCAAAAAGACTATTATAAAGATTTTTGTGTTAAATAATAAATTACTTGTCTTCTACATCACATACATAATAGCATTTTTTATAAAGTGCTGGAATATAAATTGTTTAGCTATATTTTCTGTTAATCCTTTTACGGCTTTATTAATTACTAATAGTATTTTTTTTAGGATAAGTGCTTATTTGTACAACATTTTCGTTCACTGAATACGGGGGCTGCTATCAATACTAACTACTCTTAATTGAAAAACGTTCATTCTTCTTATTTAAATTTTTCAGAAATTAACTAATTAAAATTTACTTCTTGCTACATATTAATTATACGATTATTATCTTAATATTCTATTATAGTATCTTAATATTCAATTATTCCTGTAATTTTTAACAATATATTTAAATTTTTGTCGTTTTGTTTCAGAGAATTTAAAATAACGCAACACACATTCAATTTAAAATAACGCAACAAACATAACTAAATAAATAACAATAAAAATAATAAATAGATATTGGGAATTATTTCTTTTTATAAGCAACTTTATTATATTCAAAATTTTTTATTTTTCGAATTTATTCTATGAGCTTTGAGTAATAGTTATATTCCTTAAATTTTTCAGGAATTACTTTATACACTATCATAGAATAAATTCGAAAAATCAAAAATGTTGAATATAATAAAAATAATATTTTTTTATAAAAAATATATCGGTTCTCGCATTTTTATTCTAAATATTTAATACTCTCATATAATTTCCATTTTACAAGGTTTTTTGCTTCTCATGTAAACTTATGAAATTTGATGTTACAATATTCTGCATTTAAGATGACGATATGTGCAGTTCTCTTAGTTTTTTTTTTATTTCAATAATATTTGCCTACAAAAAAAAAAACAACACATACATTTTGGTTCACCAGTCAAGAAATAATTTTACAAAAAAAAAAAAAAAATACACACAGGCTAATCGTGCTGCCCAGCAGTGAAAATTGCAAGCGATTCACTTTTTAGGCCTTTAAGAAGGTTCACAATTAAATTGTAAGTAAACTTTTACTTACTCCACTCTGCCTTCTTTGAAAACGTCTTTTAGAAAAGTTTTTATTAAATATTTTACAAATTAAAATTTTTCTTTTCTAAGATAAGGCCTGTCGCAATCGTTTTATTAGTAGTTATGTTAGAACGTGTTGCAAGTTTAGTTATTAATTGACTTACTTCGTATTATTTGCCACAACAATAAAATTTGGATAAAGCTTTATTCTTAAATCTTTTTAGAAACCCTTCCAGAAGTGCTTAAAATTGATGCAAAAGTGCAAGGTGTTGGTCTCCAATGACACACCTTGTTAATTGGTAATAAAGTTAGCATGCGGCTGGGAGATCTTTAGTCTGCAAAAAGGCCTTCTATTAGGCCTCTTTACTACATAATTTTCTTGAATTTTAACGTGAATTTTTTCAAATTTTTCATATATTTTTGCACTATTTGTTTCTTATATTTCTGCACTCCTGTTATAAAACTTATTTTCAAATTATATTTTGGGTTCTTTTCTCAATAAAAACAACTCTACGCAGACACTAAAAAACACATACATGTTAGCTAAAAGTTAACTACGTGTTCACTAAAAAGTACAGATAAGTACCTTAAAAGAACTTAACACGGACTCTAAAATAAGTTCGGTAAGTTATCTAAGTGTTTCTGTTCGTCTGCTCACAATAGTTATGTACCATATTTTGTTTGTGTACAAGTGCACAAACAAAAATTAAAAAAAAGTGTGTGGTACCTTAACTTGCTGTACTTTACAGTTTATTTTCGAACTCTGACAAAAACTAACATAAATGGCGGAATAATGCACGGAATGACATAAAATTTTGCACAAATTCGCTCTATACGACTACAAATCATACTGTTAAATTTCGTAAAGATCGGTCCATAATTTACCATAGGCCCCATATAAACCCTTCTCGCGGAAAACAGTTTAGTACGCCTAAAACCGCAATAAATAACGCTATCATACTTAAATTTGGTACGTCACAGTTTTATAATACGTCAAATCACACTGTAAAATTTTTTGAAGATGGGTCCATAATTTACACTAGGTCCCATATAAACCCTACTCCTGGAAAACAGTTAAGTACGATTAAAACCGTAAAAAATAACGCTATCATATTTAAATTTGGTACGTCACAGATTTATAGGACCAGAAATCACACTGTAAAATTTTTTGAAGATCGGTCCACAATTTACAATAGGCCCCATATAAACCCTACTCCCAGAAAACAGTTTAGTACGCCTAAAACCGCAATAAATAATGCTAGCATACTAAAATTTGGTACGTCACAGTTTTATACGACCAGAAATCACGCTGTAAAATTTTTTGAAGATCGGTCCATAATTTACACTAGGCCCCATATAAACCCTACCCCCGGACAACAGTTTATTGCGCCTAAAACCGTAATAAATAACGTTAGCATACTTAAATTTGGTACGTCACAGTTTTATAGGACCAAAAATCACACTGTAAGATTTTTTGAAGATCGTTCCACAATTTACAGTAGGCCCCATATAAACGCTACTCCCGGAAAATCGTTTAGTACGCCTAAAACCGTAATAAATAATGCTATCAAATTGAAATTCGGTACGTCACAGTTTTATAGGACTAGAAATCACACTGCCAAATTTCGTGAAGAGTGGTCCATAATTTACCCTAGGCCCCATATAAACCCTACTCCCGGAAAACCGTTTAGTACGCCTAAAACCGTAATAAATAATGCTATCAAATTGAATTTCGGTGCGTCACAGTTTTATAGGACTAGAAATCACACTGCCAAATTTCGTGATGATTTTTCCATAATTTACCATAGGCCCCATATAAACCCTACTCTCGGAAAATAGTTTATTGCGCCTAAAACCAAATAAAGCCCACTTTTGGATTTATAGATATTGCGGTGAAATTTTTTACTTAAATTCATATGGCAAGAAAAACTATCATGCAAATTTGTGAAATTTACTGTTAACGCTAAAACTAATTACACTGCTGTATTGGAATTTATTCTAATTTATTTTTTGTAATACCAGAAATCAGTCTTCAGAATTTTGGGATGATTTGTCCATAATTTACCATAGGTCCAATACAAATTACCCTCCTAAAAATCATTTTAGTCCGGCTTAAACTGTTACGAATAATGATATTTTACTCAAGCCAGTTCAGAGTTCTTACAAGAAACGAATAACATTTTCCACTTGTCGGTCAATAATTAAATTCAGGTCTAAACCGCAACCAATTTTAATGCTGACGTTCGTTTTTGTGAAGCTTAGTTAATAATATATATGTATTTATCATATAGAGCCCACTCCTGTCGGTGGAGGGTATCAAAGATTCGGCACAGCCGAATATAGCACTCTAACTTGTTTTAATTATTTATTTAAATACATCAAATATTTGAAGTTGAATTATTACGAAAACCATATCGGACATGCTGCTGTGGCTTATAATTGAGAGTTCTTCTGTTACCAAAGGTCGGAATACATCAAAAGTGAAACAAACATATCGCACTTGATCAACAAGAGGGTATTAACTCAAAATTTAAAAATTTTCAGTAGAAACAAAATAATTTTTAATTTAATATAAATGGCATATGAAAAATAATTTTTAAAACAAACGTTTCATTACCAAAGAGTAGACAAAATAACCCGATATTTTTAGAGCGGGTAGAAATGAATATAACATGACGATTTTTTCTACAAAGTGAAAAAATAAAAATTTTGAGTTAATACCCTCTTGTTGATCAAGTGCGATATGTAGTCGGTAAGTAAATAATGATATTCTCTCAATTTGACTTAAGGTAAATACAATGACCCAATTTGATCACAGTTTGTCATCGCACTGATGACATGCTTTATAAAACCGACTCCGATTCGTCATTTCTGTGATGCCAATGTGTCATCACTTTGATGACATAATTTAATTTTTGACCCTGATGACAATTTGTCCAAGTCTTGTTAAGGCTGACATCACAACGATTAAAACTGCCAAAAACGAAGACACTTGACATAGTACTGATGTCAAAATACATCAGCTTTATGACGCTTTTTCTATCAGTGTAGGACTTATGGAAAATTAATGCTTGTTCTTCCCGAAACTTGCAATTTTTAGTTTTACTTAACCATGGTAGACCAAATTTTACTATACTAGCTTAATTCGTTACTGTTTTAGACGTACTATAGTGCTTTTCGACAGTGCGTTTAATATTGGGGCTATGGTTAACTAAAAACCGATCTTGAGGAATCGTGTTCAAAGCGTTCTTGCTTATTTAAACTACAATTACGTCCTTAAACAAGCCTACAGAATTGACTTAAAGAGTAATGAAAATGGCTGAATATTCAGTAAGCTGGAATTATTATTATTTTTTATATTGTGCACTTTGAACGTAATGCCTCAAAATTTAGGATAATTGCAATCACTTAAAATTTGCATTGGAGGAGCGATATGTACATTCCTAATCGTTATGCTCAATATAATTTCACTTCTAATTTTTTAATTTTTGAAAATTTTCTTATTGATCGCTTAATTAAAAATCTACATATCGTTACCTTAAACGCAAAAAGCCCTATCTAACGTTTTAAAAATGTTAAAGGAGAAAAAAAACTATTTAAATTGATAAATGGATAAATTGCCTTAAACTGTTTATCATAAAGCCTTCTAGTTGTTTTGACAATTGACAATGTTGCATATTATGCAAACTGTTAATTAGGGCTTTACTCATTTTTATTATAATCTTTTGCAGATATGGCCGTTTTTTTATAAGATCGATAATTTTGCGCGAAAGATTGTAAAAGTTGTTGTGGACATTTCTGTTGCTCCAATTCATCTGAATTAATGAAAGTCGATTTTTAATTTTTTTGCAAGTCAGGCCATTTTGCGTTTTGGTAACGCTATGTAAATAAAAAAGAAAATTATAAATTTTGTGACGTTTATTTTATTATTAATAAATGTATTAAGGAAGTATTTTCTATAACATGTATATATACACCAACTTACAGATTTATGTTTATAATTATGTACATCGTACTTCTTCAACAATACTGTATTAACTCCAAATTTAATCATTTTCAGTAGAAGCAAAACAATTTTTAATTTTACTTTAAAGGCACATGAGAAATAATTCTGTTGTCACAAGCGATAAATATTTCTGAAATAAATACAATTTTCGTTATAATTTTTTTATCTTAGCATTATAGGGATGAGAATCAAAGATTCTGAATTACATTTTTCTAACGCAATTAATTATTTTAGAAACGCAAGCATAAATATAAAGTGTCTTTTATCAAATACAATTTCAACTTAGGCGGTTATTGCTTGCGACCACAGAATTTTTAAACCAACCGTTTCATTACAGAAAAGTAGACAAAATAGCACGAAATTTATACATCGGGGTAGATATGAATATTACAAGTCGATTTTTTCCAAGAAGTTAAAATAGAAAGGTTGATTTAATACACTATTGTTCAACAAGTGCGAGATGTATGTTTATAGAATGTATGTATGTATGTGTATATCGAAAAATAAAATATTTTGTATTTCAAGTACAATAGTAAATAGTCAAGCAGGTACAAAAAAAAATATTATTTGAACATTGCAAATGTACAAAAAAGATATTGTATGATAGATAATGTTTAAAATAATTTACTAATTAATATTAATTAATTAAGTTAACAAACATACAATTAAATAAATAAATATAGGTACCACTAACAAGGTAATTATTATGCGTGAATAGTTTAGTTTGATAACTACTTGGTAACAACTATCCGCATATTTACACGGTGAGTGTTGGAGAACATTTTTTTAAAGGAAAACTTTCTCTCAATGTCTTCCAATAAAAATTAAATTAATATTAACAACTAAACAATTGTACAAGTTGTAGATCTAACAGGTGTTCGTTTTAATGTTATAATAACGGTATTCAGTGTTTGGTTCTAATTGTTGTAATTTGTTGGCAGTAACCGTTATTTTAAGCAACTTTGCAATGCTAGATGCAAATTAGGTAACAACTGATATACAGAATTATTTGTCGTGAAAATGTACAAAAAGGTGTTTGAATATATTTTGAAATTGTTTAAAAATTCCACGAAACAGTGCAAAAGAGAAAAGATGTATTTGACGATTCTAAATTAATGTTAACACTTGTCAGTTGTTCGAGTATTATGTAGTTCTAGTATTGCGCAAAATTAATGATGGGAAAATTGCAGTTCTGTGTATTTTGTTGTTGGAACACAAGCTACAATACTTTCCATTTGCACTTTCGCAAGACAATTTACATTAAACACTGAACACCGCTAATAAAATGACCAATGTTTAACGAGTATGTAAATACAATAAACATAGATATACATAAAAACGTTTTTTTATTTAAGTTGTAGTTTTTGTACAATAAAAACTACATAGGTACATAAGTAAATATCGTCACCTAAAATGCAAAAGGGCGTAACCGCACCTTTTAGTTTTTTATAGGAGAAGCAAAAAAACTTTACAAAGTCAATAACAACAAGGTGTACTTGGTGTTTGTAATTCTTTAATAAAGTCACCATTTTTTATCGCAGGGATCTAATATTTGTGAACATGTAGTTCAATAAAACGAACAAAAATCAATAAAAAATTGTATATCGAATTTTTTTTGTTGTTAAGCCCTTGTGCATTTTAGGTGACGATATGTATAATGGAATGAACTTAATATTTAAATTAAAATACTTAGACAAATAAATTCAGTTAAAAGTTCGTGATATCAACGAAAACTTATAGTTTAGAACAATATCGTGATCTCACAGATCGTTGTAATATACTGGAACGTAATTCTGCCGTTGTAGATGCTCTAAGGGAGGCACCACTTTGGGTGGATCTCACAAAGTGTGGACTTCTTATCTCTAAATCAATTGTTTCGTCAATCTTTTTGGCCAAACATGGAAAATCCCATATACTTTGGCCTCTACCAAACTCTTCGCCATCAGTTAGAGTTTGTGGCAAATCATGATCCAAAGTTTCAGGCAATAAAAGACACATTAAGCCTCCGACTATGCCTGAAATTCCCAATATTACGAGTGGTAACATAACTGAGATGTAGCTTAAATAAACTATAAATGGTGCAATAATTGAGGCTACATAGCCCATTATATGTATAAATGCTACACCTTGAGCTCTTACTACGGTGGGTAAGATTTCTGCGGCGTATTGTAAGCCTATATTGTAGGAAATATTTACAAAAAATCTACCTATAATAGCTAGACTAGCGGAATATACACCTACTGGTGCTACAGTAGCTAAAAGGCTAAACACTCCACTTAACACCATGCTACCACAAGCCAGCCATCTTCGGCCGAACCTATCTAGTGTTACAGTCAGTAAAGTGTCAGCTGGGAATTCAGTAAAGCACGCCACTGTGAATGTAAAAAATATATCCAAACCCAACGATCCAACATTACGAACATGCCCATCAAAAACAAGCGAAATTGCCATCCAAATGATAATTAATAAAATGGTTGTTCTCCTCAAGCGTGGTGTTTTAAATAGATCCAATATGGAAAAGGAGTTATTTTTTGTTTCATCTTGCCTCAATCTGTTGCAACAGTCGACAAAATTCTGATACGTTTCAGGTGTTATGTGTTTACCATTCATTTTTTCCAATTTTTTTAAAATAGATACAGCCTCATCAACTCTTCCCTGTGAAACTAACCACCTATAAAGGCAAGAAAAAAAATTATATTATAAATGTTAAATATGCAATAAAATAAATTTAAGCAACCTTGCTGATTCCGGCACAACTAGGGGAGTTAAAACAGACAATAACAGCGGCAATGATGTAGCCAAGGCTAATAATTTCCAATTAGCTAAATAGTATGCTATCCAGGGTAGCATACAAGCAGCCAAAGTAAAAAATATAGCAATTGACATGTTCGCAACAAAGGTACGATACCGTGGACCAACATATTCCAAAACTGAAAAAAATTTTATATGTATTAAATAAAGATTTTAATTTGATTTGATATAGAAAAATTTTTAAATAAAATTGTTAAGCGTTTACTATTAAGCTTGTTAAGCGTTTACTATTATAGTTTGAAAGCAAACAATTTTATTTAAAATTTCACCAATTTGACATATAAACAACTAACAACTACAAAAGCTTACTGCCTTACCTAATATGTACATCATGGTGAAACAATTGTCGAATGCAAATCCCACAAAGAATCGCATTAGGGCAAATTGCCAAAAGTTAGATACAAATGCTGTAGTCACACCTGCTGCAAAACCAACCAAATTGCAGCCAATTAATGACGGAATACGTCCAAATTTATCCGCAATCCAACCAAACAGCAGACCACCAACAATTGCACCCAAAAAAAATATTGATTGAGCATATGTGGGCAAGGCTGCTTTGTCACACACCCAATTCTCCTCTGTGGCTATTGTTGAATAAGGAATCTCGGTAAAGTTGTACGACCAACCATGACGACAGGGCATGGTAGGCCAAGATGGGTCCGCTTCTCGCACTCCTTTCGCTAAAATTTCTGTATAGTTTACATTGTACATTAAACAATTGTCGTAGTCTCCATTTACCATGCGAGGTATAGAAAGAGCCAGTCTAAAAGCCATAAATAGGTTAATCATATAATCAAAAACATTTAATTATTTATTCGACTATGTGCCCCGGTAGGCTAGTTAGTAATGAGTATGCTACTCTATCAGTGAAAGAGTTACGGGTTTGATTCCCGCCAAAGCAAATGATCTGTTTTACTACAACAGGCTCAAGATCTACGTTCCTAT
Source organism: Pollenia amentaria (assembly GCA_943735925.1). Lineage (NCBI taxonomy): Eukaryota > Metazoa > Arthropoda > Insecta > Diptera > Polleniidae > Pollenia > Pollenia amentaria. The sequence continues at coordinate 230,824,343 of OX031009.1, read as the reverse complement.
TGATCGGTAATTAAGTTAGTATACATTTCGTATTTGTAACATATAATAAAAACATATTTATTCAACTAGAAAATAACAAGATATTAACTTGCCGGAAACAAGATGTTAAATAAATACATTTCATATTATTAATTTAAACGAATAAAAAAGTTTAAGCAACTGGTTGGAACTTTACACACATTTGTAAATAAAATAATAAATAAAATGTTATAAGTATCATGAAAGTTTGATCTGAAAAATGAATTCGTTTTATAAAATCGTTATACTCGAAATTTTTTACAATTTTTAAATAGCGAAAATTATTACAACGTTTAATAAAATATTGGCACGCAGTTAGTTTTGGCTAGCAATTTAAAATACTTATGTCAAATGACAACAATTTATAAACAAATGTTTTTCTTTCACTAAAAGACTGAACTTATATTTGGTAATTACACACGTGGGACTAATTAGGTGCGTTTGTTTACTTTTCCAGTAAAATCCAGTAGTTGAGTAAATTTTGGGCAATATGAAAATTTTACTCTCAAAAATGGCTCTTGCACAAAAAAGTAAACGAACGGAAAATTGCAAAAACTTGCAGGTTAATTTAAACAGCTGATCGCTAAAAAGCTTAGTGTTGTAAAATATGTGTTGTTTAGACTACCCAGTACATAATGTTTTTGGTACTTGATGAAATGCATTGTAATGATTATAAATTCGAAGCAAATTTATTTATTAAATGAGCTTCTGTGCAAGTTTTAAGACTTGTTTATTTTGTACATGACTTTTAATTTTGTTTCTAGTTGAATTACATACGAAACTACATCAATATTTGATTTTTGATATTTGGTACCCTCAATAATATGCAATAAGAAGTAATCATATATTCATTAGCTTTACATCTCTAAAATATTAATGTAAACAAAAACAAAAAAAAGTAATATTGAACAATTAACACAAATTTTACCATGGATGCCAAAAAAAGAAAACTTAATATTAATAGGTACAAAGTGGTAAGTAAAATTGTTTAGGATGTAATAAATATTTTTGGTTTTTGTTGCACTTTTAATTCAGCTTTTGTTCTTTTAAATGCTTTTATTACAAATTGTATGCTTACTTTTGTTTGTTTACTTAAATGAAACATATGTTTTTGTTTTCTACTGGTTTTTACTGGTAAAAATTTGTTCAGTAAAAATTTGCAGACTCTTTGCTTACAACTGTCACTTTACTCTCTCAGTAGATGCTCTCTTTTGCAAATTTTTGTGTAAGCGAACGCATTTCAGTAAAATCCAGTAAAAACTTGCACAAATTTGTGCAAATTTTGGGGTAAACGAACGCACCTATTGTTAGCAATTACCAATTTTTTCAACATCAAACTCACGTTTAAGTTGTTATTTATTTATTTATTTATTAAGAGTTACATATACAATTACAATTTATATTCTAAGTTAATTAACCAAGCAAAAGTCATTTAGACCTTCAGCCTGTTGAAGTAAAACAGACCAGAGCCGCTAGCGGGAAAAGAACCCATAACCCTCGCAATGATGGGCTAGCTCATTACTAACTAGCCTACCGGGACACCTAACTTGTATCATTAGAGATACATTATTAAATAACTTAAACAAGATACTCATAAAAAGCAAACATAGATCAAATTCCTTGAATCCGAAAAATAATGTTTTAGTTTATTTTTAAAAATATTAATAAAACTAAACAATTTTTAAAGTTTTATAAACTTCTATTATAAATATAAAAATAAATTTTTTTTAAGAAAGGTTGATATTGAAATATTCTAAGTTGATTTTACAAGCTAGACAGCCATATACAATTACGAATATTTCAAAATTTTAGATTATTAAATTGACGCATTATATATTTATTCGACATTTGCGAATGATAATAGGAAAATTTACCAAGTGCAAAGAGTTCAGCTGTATTAAGAAAAATAGCAAACTGTCAAAAATTTTACCAAAGCTATCGATAAAAAATTAAGTTATGTCAAAAAAAAAAATGTAAATGTAATGTAAAATGATTCAACTTAAAGTTGACAAATCAAGCTTGAAATATTAAAAATGTTGCTGAATCAGCGGCTTATAGGTAAATTCAGCGATTCACCGATTTTTGTGAGTTTTGTTCTTATGTTTTTCATAAACAAAAAGTTGACACAATTAAATAGAATAAACAAAAGAAAAACAAAACCAAAAACTTCTAAGTTTAATAAAAAAAGAGAAATGAAAGTTATATTTCAGTCAAAAAACGAACCAAAAAAAGTTTAAAGTCGAAAAGATTTTCTTCAATTGTACAACGAAATTGAATGTGAAGGGTCGAAAATTTATAGAAATGTTTTAAGGATGTCTCCTCATCAACTCTCCATAGTTTTGAAAATAGTTAGTCCATATACAGTTCACTGATTTAACATCCCAAATATAAGGTACTTGCTTTATTTCATTTACTACATACAAAACTTCTTCTTCCAATCAAGCTTTAACCATTTTTTTTGTATTTTATTAAATTTTCGTAAAATTACATTTATTATTTTGTTTGTATTTGAACTGTCAATTTTTTTTACTGAAAAACTAAAAAAATATTTTATTTAAGTTTTTTATAGTTTGCTCATTCCAACATTTGCTGTTTCCTTCTATATTCTATATCAATTCAATAAATAAAAAATGTAGTGTCATAAGGCCTTAACAGGTTTATAAGACAACGTTTTTATGAAAATTTGATTAATAAACCTTTCATAAATCAAAAACATTTTTAATGAATATGGAGGTTAGTCTTTAATATTATTTTTGGTAACTTGTTTTAAATTAGACTAAGAACTTAAATAGGCTGACTATTATTGATCTCATTTAAATGAATGTATTGGTTTTTCTTTTTTGTAAACTTGTTTGAGAAGAAAAAACGTTTATTTTATATCAGGTGGAATTTAATTTAAGTCCGATAATTTTGATTCATCTCAAGAGTAATTTTGAATTTTGTTGGTAGTAACACTGGTTAAAACTAACCAGTTCAAATTCAAAAAGTTGCAAATCTCAGTAATTATTCTGTACCTTGATTTTCGTTTTTATACCCTCCACCACTAGTGGTGAATTTGGGTATACAAAGCATGCCATTCCGTTTAAACTAGGGATGTGTAACGAACACCGAAATATCGGCGATATTTTACTGTCGATACGCCGATACTATTTTTATAGATTTTTGAACAAACAATTTAATTTTCAGTGCTAATTTTTTGCATAACAACTAATAGCAAAAATCAAACAGAATCATAAATTGTTTCTTTTAATTCTTAAGCTGGAGGTCGGTCCACACCACGCGTTTTTCCTTTTTTCGAGACGCATGCTAAAGTAGAAATTAATCCGACTTCATGCTTTCACTACGTATATGTATTTTACGCATTTGCTGTATAACTTGTCAATACAATTTTACACTACGACTTTTTGGACTGATGCATAAACGTATTGAACGCTTGGTGTGGACCTGCAGCATCAGCCATTTTGCTTTGCACCATAATGGTAAAAGTTCTTCCATTGATAAATCGTGAATGTAATTGTACGTTTTGAGAATTTTCTGCTAATTTTTAATGATTTTTTGTGAAAATCTTATATATAAATACGGGAAGTTTGTAGTTGATTTTTAAGTATCTTGTCGTCCACCGATTTTAATGGAACATATCGTCAGCTTATATTCAAAATCCTCTATAGAAAAAAACGCAATTGTTCAATAGAACAAAAAAACCGTTTATTTTTCTTATATCAAAGAAAATTTTAATTGTTTATTCTACAATATTTATTAAAACTGACTACTTAAAGTACTAAATTATCATTTTTTTATATTAGCATCACCGGCCATTTGATGAAAGATAAAGGGTTTTGCTATTTAAAAATACTCAATGTGTATGAAAAGATAGAGGGTTTTGCATAGTAAAAAAATAATAATTTTATTTTGTTTATGAATCCAAAAAATCATATTTATATATTATAATACATAATACATAAAAGATGTATTAAACAAATAAACACAGTATAAAAAAAAATTGTAAACAGATAAAAAAACATTTTTGTGGATTAATGTTTTCTTTTATTTCATCTATATAATGGTGCTAACAACAAGTTAGAGTGCTATATTTGGCTGTGCCGAATCTTTGATACCCTCCACCGACAGGGTTCAATGTGATATATACATACATATCGCTCATTTCGTGCAAGACCGTCACAACTCAAAATTTGAAACTTTACAGGAGAGCCTTTTTAAGATTCCAACCTATTATTTCTTACCTTCTCTTTCACTAAAATACAGTTATAAAATCAAATGTTTATTTTTTGCTACAAAGAAAACCACATGTACAAGAGATAGGCCAAACACAAACTGAAATGTGACCTTGATGATGTTAATTGCTCAAGTTTGTTACGAGAGGTCATAGCGTCACAAGCATCTGTATTACCGTTATTTTTTCGATAATTCTCTCCGTTCGTAGATCAATTTGTAGAGATTTAAGAGAAGAACATTTCTGCATAACTAACTCGAAAATGCCAAATTTTGAGTTGTGACGGTCTTGCACGAAATGAGCGATATATATTATTAACTAAGCTTTACAAAAACGAACGTTAGCATTAAAATTGGTTGCGGTTTAGACCTGAATTAAATTATTGACCGACAACAAGAAAGTTTTATGCGTTTCTTGTTAGAACTTTGAACTGGCTTGAGTAAAATATCATGATTCGTAACAGTTTTAGCCGAACTAAAATGATTTTTAGGAGGGTAATTTGTATTGGACCTATGGTAAATTATGGACCAATCATACCAACATTTTGAAGACTGATTTCTGGTATTACAAAAAATATATTAGAATAAATTTCAATACAGCAGTGTAATAAGTTTTACCGTTAACAGTGAATTTCACAAAATTGCATGATATTTTTTCTGGCCATATGAATCTAAGTTGAAAGAAATTTTACCGCAATATCTATACCCGTTATGGTTTTAGGCGAATTTAATTATTTTCCCAAAGTAGGCTATATTTGGTTTTAGGCGCAATAAACTGTTTTCCGACAGCAGGGTTTATATGGGGTCTAGGCTTAATTATGGACCTATGTATCTTCACGAAATTTAACAGTGCGATTTCTAGTCCAACAAAACTGTACCGTACCAAATTTAATTATGATAGCATTATTAATTAAGGTTTAAGGAGTATTAAACTGTTCTCCGGGAGAAGGGCTTATATAGGGTCTAGTGTAAATTATGAACCGATCTTCAAAAAAATTTTACAATGTGATTTCAGATTCTATAAAACTGTGACGTACCAAATTTTAGTATGATTGCGCTATTGATTACGGTTTTAGGCGTACTAAACTGTTTTCCGGGAGTAGGGTTTATATGGGGTCTAGTGTAAATTATGAACCGATCTTCAAACAATTTTACAATGTGATTTTAGATCCTATAAAACTGTGACGTACCAAATTTTAGTATGATAGCACTATTTATTACGGTTTAAGGCATACTAAACTGTTTTCCGGGAGTAGGGTTTTTATGGGGTCTAGGGTTAATTATGGACCTTTATGGACCGATCTTCTCGAAATTGAGCAGTATGATTTCTAGTCCTAGCGTAATTATATACCAATCTTCAAAAAATTTACAGTGTGATTTCTCGTCCTATAAAACTTTGACGTATCTAATGTTGGGTTACTTCAAATAGACCACAAAATCCATAAGCAAAGCCACTGCTACATTTTCTGACGCTATTTCGCTAGTTAACAGTCTTCGAGATGCAGAATAGTTCAGATTCCCGAAAATTGGATTAGCTCTGAAAGAAAGATCTGAGGGCTTAGACAATAATGAAATCTATTGTTTATCTACAGTTCTCTACCTTCGAAATAAAGCTAGAAAATTTCAAAGGCAATAGATCGAAAAAAAAACGTCTTATTGATCTACTCAACATGACTCTACATTCCGAAAGTGTTGAAGAAACGGTCACCCCTACACCTAGTAAAAGTTCTGATAAGCCTACAAGAACTGACCTTTGTGCAAATCTTAAAAGAAAATTTGGAGAAGGATGATCCTCTGTCGATCCTTCGCTGTGGCTCAGCTAAATAAAAAGTCTAGATATACCGATGCAGATCCGCTTGTTTACTGGCGCAATTAAATGTTATATTCAAAATTTGAGACCATGCCGCATATAATAGTTAAGTTGTCAAATGAGTTCAGTCACATCCGAGAGACGATTTTTTACTGCAGGTCTGCTTCAAACGGAGTTGCGAAATTATCTCCGCAAAAGTTAAGAATACTTTGCTTTTTAAACAAAAATCTTATTAATATTAATTTTGAATACTTATAATCTCTTACACTGTTTGTTTTTGTTTAAAAAAATTATTAACTATACCATGAATTTAAATTCATTCCGTTGTTTTTAAAATCTTATTAAAATCAGTTTTAAATATTAATAATCTCTTACTTTTTAATAATCCTTTTATTTAAGGTTGTGGTCTTTTTCTTTTTTATAAAAAACTAGCTTAACCCGGTGCGCTTCGCTACACTGACCCCGCACATTTTTATATTGAAATTTATAGTTTACTATAATAGTAGCTTTAACCACGTTTGAAGACTCTCCCTTTAATAGTTCTTCAGTTGAGCGATATTTAATGTATGCATCCTATGGGAGGTATTTCCCCCCCTGCGCCTACCCGCTTTATTTTTATTTTCAAAAGTGTAGTATACCATAAGAGTGACTTTTAGAAAGTTTGAACATTCTCACTATTACAGTTCTTAAGATATGCGATGTTAAACATTGGCGTCCTATGGGGTATTCCTATACCCCCGCTGCTATTTTATTTCAATTCCGGGGCTCAGAAGATCCTACTACAAAAGGTTCAGCAAAATGCGTGCAGCGGCTCTTAAGATATGCGATAATTAATATTGGCATCCAATGGGGGGTACCAATTCCCCTGCCCCTATCGAAAAAATAAGTAGCCCATTTTAGTTTTAGGGCTCACGTGATGTTACTGTAAAAATTTCAGGAAAATCGGTTCGATAATTAATATTGGCATCCTATGGGGGGTACCAATTCCCCTGCCCCTATCGAAAATATAAGTAGCCTATTTTATTTTTAGGGCTCACGTGATGTTACTGTAAAAATTTCAGGAAAATCGGTTCGATAATTAATATTGGCATCCTATGGGGGGTACCAATTCCCCTGCCCCTATCGAAAAAATAAGTAGCCTATTTTATTTTTAGGGCTCACGTGATGTTACTGTAAAAATTTCAGGAAAATCGGTTCGATAATTAATATTGGCATCCTATGGGGGGTACCAATTCCCCTGCCCCTATCGAAAAAATAAGTAGCCTATTTTATTTTTAGGGCTCACGTGATGTTACTGTAAAAATTTCAGGAAAATCGGTTCAGTAGTTTCGGAGTCTATAAAGCGGCAAACAAACATACAAACATACAAACATACATAATTCATTTTTATATATATAGATAATAAATTTATTAAATGCAATATTATAAGGTAGAAGAACACACTAATATAGACAAGGATTTATTTTTACGTATTCTGAAATTTTGCATAATTGATATTCAATTGAATAGTAGTATATATGTTCAATTAAAAGGACTTCCTATGGGTTCACCTGCATCTCCTATTGTAGCAGATATTGTTATGGAGAAATTAATAGATAAATTTCTATACATTTCAACTATTAAACCTAAAATTATGAAAAAATATGTGGATGATTTATTTTGTGTAATTAAGTAATCAGAAATAACAAACATTTTAAATACATTTAATTCTTTTCATGCAGATATAAAGTTTACAATGGAAAAGGATTTTGAATTATACACTTTGATAATAAGAAAAGAAAAAAGTTTATTAATTGATTGGTATCAAAAACCAACATCGTCTGGTAGAATCATTAACTATTTTTCAAATCATCCAAAAATAGTTATAATTAACACGGCTAAAAATATAATAGAAAGGGTATTGACAATAAGTGATACATGTTTCCATAGGAATAATAAGGAAAACATTTTTAGTGCATTAAGGGAAAATAGTTTTCCAAAGGAAATTATATCTATTTTATTATTAAAATATAAACCATAGAATAAACAATTCCAACAGTAACACAGAACCGAAAATTTATAAATCTCTAACTTATGTACCAAGATTTTCAGAAAGATTAGAGAAATAAATAACCATAATATGGTTAGCATTGCGTAAATGTAAAATTTATGAACTTTCTGCATTGTATGGATGTAAAACAATGAAAAATATCATTATATTAATAAAACAATGTTTTTGAATTATTGAAAATTATTATTATTTTATTAATGACGATTGACATCATATGAACTAAATAAGTTATTTGCGTTAATGATAAACATTTCAATTATATAAATTTACGTCGCATTGTAGAATTTATGGCATAGAACTAAAGACAAAATTTCATTGTACTTATGTCAATTTCAAACTTAATGAAACGATTTTGGTAGTAACGTTGGCTCAAAAATAATGGCAAAATTCATTGCAGGAATGTAAAAAATTTTTACATTTACGAAGGTTTTTCTCTTAGTGCAAAATCGTAACGTATAATGCTCGTTTTATAATTTACCACAGGTCCCATATAAAGCCCACTCTGGGAAATCATTTGAAAATAAAGATTATGTGGTAAAATGTTGTCCAATTTAGCTTTTAAGTGGCCAGAAATAACTCAATGCAATTTTGTGTTAAATAGTTTAGAATTTACCATATGGACCATATAGAACAGCCTTCTGAAAAACGTTTTTATACATATAACGGCCAATTTCACCAAGTTCAGTTAAAACTAACAATAACTTTAACTTCCAGTTAACAATATGTTTTTGTCAACTATGACTGATAGTTATTTATAACAGACCTTGGTGAACTTCACCGTAAAACGTTTTAACAGATTTAACTACTGTATTAAATTTTGGTCTAATTTGGGTAATACTAAAAATAACTCTACAGAATTTTGTGATGATAAATCCATAATTTTCAATGGGCCCAATATAATTTCCCCATATGAAAATCCTTTTAGTATATCTAAAACTGTTACAAATCATGATATTTTATTCAAATTAGTTTAAATAAAGTTTTATATGTCTGGAAGTTAAAAAATAAAATTTTTTTAAGATCGACGAATAAGTTAACATCGGTCTTAACCGCAACCAAGATTGCCAATTTAGCCATTTTACGGCTAGATCTGGCGGTGTTTTTTCATCTGGCTATAAAACAATAGCTAGATTTTATCTAGCCGGAAGATTTAGCCATTATTTCATTTTTGTAATATTTGTTTATGAATTTTTTTTTTTGGCATTTTCTTATTAAATGTGCTGTTATTACTTTGGTGTTAATTTACCTTTCATAATTAAAAATGCAACAATATCCTTTACCTTAAATGACAGTTTTAGCAACCTTGAAATATTAATGGTACTGTTATAGCACCGCATAGAGATAAGTATTCCTGGAGATGAATATAGGTTAGTGGGCCCCCGCAAAACTTGTCCAAGCCACTAATTATGCAACCATGTTTATTTCTAATCGGAAGTCCGAATCAAGGGTCGATGATAATCAGAAAGGCATAGAATATTTATTGCTAGAAAAGACATTGCAAGACGTTATAATAACTCTCCTGGTAAGTTAAATATTGACTGCGTTAGCCTAATGCCACTACACCATTTAGTGCGCAATCGTCTGTAGTCTCCAAAAAGAAATTTAGTAAAAATTAAGAGGAACCCCTTCTAAGATTCCTGGTATGCAGCAGCTTCACTTTGCCTCAAGTTCCACAAAGAAATAAAGATCATGAAAATGTAAAAAATCAAACGAAGATCGCGCATAATTTGTATGGCACAGCCGAATATATCACTCTAACTTGTTTTTAATAAATAAATATTTTTACAGAAACACTCTTGACGTTTTTATTAAACCGTTTTTAATGCAACAATTTATGTATTTAAAATTTTTTAAAAAAATACAATCACACAGTACACTGAACATGAATTTGTTTTGTCAGTTTTTCTAAAAAAAAAATAAATATGGTCATTTCCACAGAAAAGTCTCCTTTTTGTCACGTTACGCCACCAAGCACTTTGAATTTTTTCTCAAAGAATAAATTATATATTAATTGATTTTTTTTATTTTAGTGTTTAGCGCAAATAGCTTAACATTTACTGAAAGTGAGGAGAAATTTTACCAAAATGAGAGTTTTTCTGAGGAACATATTTTTAAAAATTTTTTTTAATCATATTTCTAGTTTTTTTAATAATACGTAAATGCATGAATTCCTTTAAAAAAAAAAAAAAAAAAAGCGACAGCTCATTTCCAAAACATGCTAAGTCGAAAAAGTGAGTTTTGCAGGTGAAGCTCATAAAGTTTACGGGCCATTCAACATTCAGTTGTATGCTAAATTACTTATGTTGAATAACACTCAATTCAAAATCGCATAAAAATTAAAAACAAGCTTAGTCGACTTAGCATGTTTTGAAATTAAGCTGTCGAAATGCACAGTTACTAAGGGTATGTTCACACTTAGCAAATATTTGATTAAACAACCCGAAAGAGCGTGACCACCTAATTTTTAACCTGTTACTTAAACTTAAATGGTTTTTATGTATTTTCAAAACTTTATCTAAAAAAAATTGGTGGTAAAATCTGATTTATTAAGTGTCAATAAACCACACAAATGGTTACACGAGCATACATATAAAAAAGTATGATGCTTGACAATATTAAACGTTTTAATAATCACACAAACGGATTGTGTAGTTTTTTGGCCCTTTATGCTTTAAATATTTGGTAAGTGTGATCACAGCTAAAGTTTTTAAATATTATCCGAACATCATTTACTATGCAAACCAGACAAAAAACCAACCGTTTCATTACTAAAAAGTATACAAAATAGCACGAAGTGTAATACCCTCTTTATGATCAAGTGAGAAGCATATCGCACACATAGTTAATAAGTGACTCAACTCAAAAAACTTAAATTTTCAGAAATCGAAAAAACTGTTTTTGACCTAAATAAAAATAGTTAAAAACACCATTTAGACCATTTAGTAGAAAATCCATACAGATTATGGTCTAAACAGTTTTTTTTTAAATATTTGTTCACTAGATAATGAACAATTTTTAGTTGTGTAATTTTTAATGCTGTATTTTCTGCACAAGTTACTGATTTATTTTAAGTTATGTCACTATAGCTGAATTCTTTTCAAGTTGTGACACTTTTGCTAAATTTAAGAATTAAAAAAATCAAAGTAAAATTTTGCATATATCAAATTAATTTATTTATTCGAAAATAAATGTAAACTTTAATTATAAAATTCAAGAACTTTAAATATAAAGAAATTGAATTTGGGTATTAAACATGAACATATAAACTTAAATTATATACTTTATATACAATGGAAATTAATAATTTTATTCGATAATACATTAGGATTAAAAATTTATACTTCTAGAACTTTTAATATACAAAAAACCAGATTTATTAAAATGGGGGAATTCACAAGGTGTGCTATCAAGTCATATCGTCATAATGTCCTAAATAATATTTTACAACTGTTTAAAAAAAAATTTTGTTGTGTTTCAAACAACATTTCAAAGCTGACGATTGACGCTTATTGTTAAACCCCTTAGTCTTTACATATCACCAGTGAAAATAGTCCAAAGGTGTGGTATCGCACGATCTAGGTGGCCAATTTACCGTAGCAAAACGTGAAATTAAGGGCTCACCAAATCATTTCTCAACAAGAAAATTGTTTTGCGCGCTGTATTGCTCGTAGCGCCGTCTTGTTGAAACTAGAACTCACCGAGACCATGCGCTTAAATTTTTAACAGGGTGCGATAAGAGTTACCATTGACGGTAACATTCTGATTTTCCCAATTTTTAAGAAATATGGACAAACCACACCAGACCGTTGTTTTTAATGAATGTAATGGTAGCTCTTGGTACTGTTCGGGTTGCTCATTAGCCTATTGAGCAAGAATTGTACTTCATCGCTGAAGAAAATTTCACGATAAAACACCGGATTTTTATTGAGTTTTTCCAGAGCCCAGCTGAACAATTTGGAGACGCTGTTGTGGTGTGAGTCTGGTGTGATTCCAAAACAAAATTAAAAAGGGGTTTGATATGAGTCACGCGTGATCTGTAAACAGCATATTGAAAATCAAACCTTGCGATGAATCACCCATTATAAGTAAAAGAACTTCAAAAACTTGCTTAAAATGCTATCATCAGATTGATTAAATGGACACTAACGGCTTGTTGAAGTCTTGCAATCCGAATCTTAAGTTCTGCGGTAAGAACGAATGAATTAATTTCATTTTGCGACATGGCCTTTGTTTAACAATGAAAAATCTTCTAAAGTGACCTCAGTCAAAAATCTCTTTTCTTATAGCAAAAAAATCATTAAATTGCTTCAAAATTAAATTTTATTGTATTTGATAACACAGTACAACACATGATTTGCCAACTCAATTCTGTGAACTGTATGTGAAATTAGACCCAAAAAGAAGAATTTCTGCATCATTCGTTTTGTCTTCTTACCTGCGATTTGAAGTTAGTATCGATTTGAAGTTAGTACTATCGTATAGGGGAATTTATCACGTTTTAGGGCCTGTTGTTTGACATAGCTCGACAACCCCTAGCCCAATTTAGTTGAAATAAATTTTAAAAAATTAAGAATTACAATTCCCTTAATCTGTTCATATATTGTTTTCCTATACAAGTAACACTTTCGAAGTTAAAAATAAATGTATGAAGGGAAAAAATTATTTTTTGCCTAAAAATTTAAATTTTTTTTTTTTAAAAATACATAAAAAATCCAAAATGGAAAAAAGTTTCAAGTCTAGTTATTTTTTCGCAAAGTCACATAACCTATGAGCAAAATGAGACAAAGATCAATGCACGCATCGATGCACGCGTTTCGCTTTTATTCGCAATTGAGTAAAGGTATGAATTTCAAAAATCAGTTATAGCCACCACCCTTAAAATAAAAATAAAAATATAAATTAAAAAATTATCATGCAAAAAAAAACTTTATTTATAAAAACTTAATGAAAATAAAATAATATGCAATTAATACGCAATTATAATATGCATAAAAGCAAAATTTAGAACATTTTTTCAATTATTGGCAATATCCATCCTTGTAGAAGTTGACGCTTGTGGTTCTGATGATCTTGTTTTCTTCGTAGGTTGTTCATATTCATGGTCTGAGTCAGCTTGGCGTTGTCGGTATGATGTTGCGCTGACATTTTGCTGTGTGAGTTTTCTTCTCTTCAAAAATGATGTCAGCCATTCGGAGTCGTGTTGTGATAGTCCCAGCTTGGCCACAATGTAATCCATTTCGATTTGTGGTAGCGGTTGTGGTGCACTATTTTCAATATCGGGTATCCAATCAGCATCATCCAAATCGGTCGGATTGGTGAAAACGGTTTCGGCTAGCAGGGACACAGTATCCGCACTCGGAGGTTTAGGTGCATCGGTATCAGCAGGGCGTTGCACTGGAAGTGTGGCAGTAAATGCAGCAGTGTATACTTTTGTTTTCAATTGTTGTCTGTTTAATCCAGGACGAAAATTTATGCATGCATAGCACCTGGATTCATCATGTCCAGTTGTGTCTTCCACCCAAATTACTGGCTTCATAAAAGATAACTTTCTACTTTTTCCGTGAATCCATTTTAGAAGGGTAGTATAACAACTGTTGCACACTGTGTTCGGCGTAAAATTTGCACCACTTAAATCTGCTTCATCGAAATAATTACAATACGCGGTTTTGAATTGCTCAGTAAACAAATTTTTTCGATCTTTTTTCTGTATTTTTCGGACGATATGACCACAAACGTAACAATATTCATCCAAATATGGGCACTTGTTGTTTTCCATATTGATATATTTTATTGTTATTCACTTTTAAAAAACTAGAGAAAAATCACTTTTACTGTTCGCGTTCGTCGGCACTGGCTGAATGCCAAAAATCGATCAATGCACAACTATAAATACTACGTATTTTTGAATATTTTACTGCCAGGTACTTATAAATGGGCGCATATTTTAAGGGCGGCTGGCTATATACCTGATTCAGCACTTGTACGTTTCAAACTGTGCAAAACTTTCCAAATAATGACCACCCTTAAATGTGGGTGCAATTTCTGTAAAAAAATCATATAGGTAGCCACCGGAAAAACCCAAATAATAAAAAGGTCCACTTTCCGTTTAATTGTCCACGTACATTTATTACCGCAATCATAAAAATCAAATAACCTTTTGTTTATTCCTTTTTTTTTAATTCTCAGAATCATGAAAAAGGTGTCAATGTTTTCTCCAAATAATGTTGTGCATATCTCGAGCAAATTTTTGAAATTCATACATTTACTCAATTGCGAATAAAAGCGAAACGCGTGCATCGATTTTTATGATCTTTGTCTCATTTTGCTCATAGGTTATGTGACTTTGCGAAAAAATAACTAGACTTGAAACTTTTTTCCATTTTGGATTTTTTATGTATTTTTTAAAAAAAAAAATTTAAATTTTTAGGCAAAAAATAATTTTTTCCCTTCATACATTCATTTTTAACTTCGAAAGTGTTACTTGTATAGGAAAACAATATATGAACAGATTAAGGGAAATTCTTAATTTTTTCTTGTAATTCTTAATTTTTTAAAATTTATTTCAACTAAATTGGGCTAGTGGTTGTCGAGCTATGTCAAACAACAGGGCCTAAAACGTGATAAATTCCCCTATACGATAGTACTAACTTCAAATCGATACTAACTTCAAATTGCAGGTAAGAAGACAAAACGAATGATGCAGAAATTCTTCTTTTTGGGTCTAATTTCACATACAGTTCACAGAATTGAGTTGGCAATCAATTAACTGAAAAATGTAGTACGGTGTAATTGATTGCCAAGCTTCACAATAGAAAACCCGTTAATTTGCTAAGCCTGAAGTACAGAAATTAAGGTCCTAATCATCTAAAACGCAACGTAATGCCAAAGAACTACATTGAAAGCACAAACAATGTCATAAATATTTTGTAATGTTGTTGTTGCTTTCTACATAATTTCATGTACCGTTTTAAAATTTTCAACGCCACAAGCTCTGGAGCGTTTGAAAATTTAAAAAGTAATGTGAATTTTTGTAGAAAGCAACAACAAAATTACAAAATATTTGTGGCATTGTTTGTGGTTTTAATGTTATTTTTTGGCATTGCGTTGCGTTTCAATGATAAGGGCCTAAATAATAAAGTTTTTTTTCCTTAAAAGCGTCCGAATTCAAAAACTTAATATTTTTTTCATCTATAGCGTCACAACCAAAAATAATAGAAATGAATTGTACTTACCTCAATGAGCTAAACTGCCGCAAGTCTTATTAAAACAAACTTTAACAAAGATTTATTTTATCAAAAGTGTCACAACTCAAATTAAGACTATTAAGAATAATTTTTTTTTTTTCATAAATGAGCAAGTGTGTTGTGCATAGTTTAATCGAATAAGCCCGAAAAATTTAAATTTCGAGATGAGTAACTTTTGTGCGATATGTAAGTGCTACAAAAACTCTTAAAAATCTTTCATTTAAAACGTTGTACATTTATTGCAATTCTTATTATTTTCAAACTAAAATATTTGTATACCTAGTGTAAAATAGTCGATTTCTAAATAATTAGCTACGGTCAATAGCAGTATGTCCTTGATATTAGTATATGGTTAGAAATGTTTTAACAATCACTCAATCACACAAAAAATAATAAAACAAAAAAGTAATAATAATCAACCTAACAGCATTCAAAGTCGTAAATTAAAAATAGTTATACAAAAATCTTAAAGAATTATACTTAAAAAATGGATTTACTAACAACTTTAGATACAAATTGTATGCATGTTTGTATGTATGTATATGTTATACCAAATTTTTGAATCATTCATTCTTTATATGTATAGTCAGGCAAACAAAGTTCTTTGTCAAACATTTAAGAAGCAAGGTCTTCAACATTTTGTTTTCTCACAGGAATAAATATACAAATAAGTACGAATGTATGTGCATACCTAATTGCACATAAACCTTCCCATATGTATGTATTTTATACATACACATATAATACAAAGATTTTTTTTATTTATTTATCTTAAGTCTGACTATTATACAATAATTGCCCGTGATTTAGCTGCCTAACATTTATTTCTTAATTTTGATTCATGCAATTGTTTAAAGGTTTTTGAATTTTTTTTTGCAATTAAACAAAAAAAAAAAAAAAATGTTTGTACATTTATATTTCATTTCTTTAAGTTAAGCATGAGTAAATAATAAATAATTATAATTAAATGTTCGTGTGTTTTTGCAAGCACAAGCCCGTGGATGCTAGATGAAATCTTAAAGGAACTTAAGTTTTATAGGTACATATAAAGGGTGTTTTTTTAAAGCCTGATTGAACTTTAAATTGTAAAAAATAACATCAACCAAAAAAGATTATATTTAAAAGATCAATACATGGCATTAAACATTTTAAAATTAACTCAGGAATATGACGAAGTACATTCTGCACGTCCAGTTTTCGTAATTTTTTAAGAAAAAATGTCCGATTATGCCAGCAGCGTGTAAACAGCACTTAACGCTGCATTTCTTTTGATGTAATGGAGTCTGTAGGATTTGTTGTTTATTAATCTTTCTCTATATGTGACAACTTTGTTCATCTAAGGTACTTGTACACGACATGTATTTAACAGTATACTTGTCAAATTTCCCACTGCAAAATTCAAAATTTCATGTAAAAACAAAAAAAAAATTGATACTGTGTAGAACTTTTTAAATTAGATGGTGTTTTATTTTGAACGGACAAACAATCTGACATCAGCTGCTTTGTAATTAATTTGTTTGTGGCGGCAAATATAATAAAATCAATTAATTTACACATATTCTTAAAAAGAAATACTATAAAAATTGAATAGAAAAATCAATCAGTATATAATTTGGTATTGTAAATGTTTTTAGGTTATGTCAGATGAAACCAAAAACGAATGTTTGAAAGCAAAAATTATAAACTTTCTGCATTTGTCAATTTTAACTGACATGTGCAATTAGTACTGGTTCACAAGCTTCATGTTTTAGTTGTCAAGTCTTGAGTTTATAGAAGATATAGAAAAAAAAATTACATTTTCTTTTCTGGATAGTTTTGTATTGTTATTTTATTCTGGATAATTTGCCAGAGTATACTGACCATAAATGTCAAAAAGTGAGCGCAGTATGACAGTTCGGGCTTAAAAAACATACTTTTTTAATATTGTTGTTCTTTCTGCTAAACAACACGATTATACAAAACAAAATTGGAATTGTTTCCATCTTCCACATAATATACGGTCAACGTTTTAATTATTTTAATAATGTTGCCAAGAGTTTTAATTACGAAAACATATTATTTTTTTTGTTTAAGTATAAACAAATATTCTCACAAACAACGAACTTCACTTTACACAACAGGTAATAAAAAAATACGCTTTAAAAACAAGTGAAAAAGATATATGACCCTGCCCACTACAATTAGTTCAAATTAAATGGCGCACAGTGGCTCCGATTTACATTATTTTAATTCAATAGTTAATATATTAAAACTAATGTAGCCAAAAAATTTGGTCAAAATATTGGTAATTGTGGGTATGGTACGCTTTCAAAACAAATATTTATTGTAATTTTTTAAATGTGATTCCTCGCAAACTTTTATCGATAATGGAGTGAACGTTTTTTCTTTACATGGTAAAAGTAGTCTTTAAGAAATATTATGCTGAATCACTGTACCGTTTATACCTAATGTTATTAACGTTTTTTTAAGGTACTATATTTTAGTAAAATTGGAAATTAATATGAATAGAACTTTTGAAGGCAAAAAGGTGGTTCTAGACCTTTTAGTATACCGATCGACTTAACATAACTTTCTGAGTCGATCAAAAGATGTCCGTTCTTCCGTACGGCTGGCTTGATGTCTGTCTATGTAACCTTGGGGGAAAACTTAAAGTTAATTTGATGTAATTTGATTGATAAGTTTCAATTGTCATAAGGACGATTGAAAGTGGTGAGCATATATCCATAATTTCATATGGACCCTATAAAAACTTCTTTCCTGATTAGTCTTTGTGCCCATTAACTATCTTATTAAAGCCATAAAGCCATTTCTTATAAATGTTGGTATTGATATAGAATTTGGCAACGATAACTTTTATAATAGCTACTATTGCAAGGCGTTATTTTGTTGATATGTAGGTTCAAAATGTACCATAGGTCTCGTATAAACCCTCTCTAAAATCGCTTTAATACAAACAAATCTCATATAGATGTTGATATTTACATAATATTCGACGCGAAGAACCCTAAAAACTGTGCTATTTTGCTGCTGATGCGTGATTACCAGTTGTAGTTGCGGCGGTACTGTTTTTATTCTGCACAATAGCTGTGCAATATTTGAATTTTTCAACACGAGCTAAATTTAAAAATTTTTATAAGCGAACATAAAAAAATAATAAAATGTTATCCCCAATAGCGATGACAAATTTTATTGAAAATATTGAACAAGTGAAAATTTTCTTATAAATTCCAAGAAAACGCATTAAAAAAGAAAATTAAAACTTTATGCCAAAAGTTATTGCATCAGAAAATTTACTGCCAAAATTTCACATATGAGAGTGATGCCAAGTTTCTTACAAGTGATGCTTTTAGTGTTTCACTTTTATTCAAGTATTAGCCAGCCAGTCTTGAGATTTTAGGAGAGAGAGGAAAAGTCCATTCCATACTCATATGTTTTTTACACACGTTGTCATTGCGATGTAGGCCTTCTGCTCTCGCTTCTTTGGCAGGTACATAATGGAAACTGAATAAAAATATAATTCTTCTACTTTGCTTTGGTAAAAAACTGAACAAAAAAGCTACTCATTCTCTTCTCCCTTTTCATAAAAGCGAGTGTGCAATGTGTACCTTATCTTTTATGCGAAAGAACCGAGGCCTTCCATGATGCATTCTTTAGCAGTTAGATAAGAATGGTAACTGAATCAAAACAAATTTTAAGCAGACCTTTAATGAGGGCTGAAGTAAGAAGCTCTCCTGAGTTTTCCTGCTGGGCTGTGTATGTGTATGTACATTTGCAAAATAATATACTTATGAAATAATATACATGTGCAAAATAATATATGCAATTTTAAATCTTTAATATGAATATCAAATATTAAATTATTCAGATCTCATTTCGGTTTCGGTGGAACGTCTCCAAGTTGTCCGTGGTCTACCAACTGTTCTTCCTGCTTTCGTAAACGGATTCCAACGCAACGCTGCATTTCTGCCATTTACGTTTTCGGATTTCAGAAGCCACATCCATTTGATTTGCTTGGCGTAGAAGCTCTACATTCGTTACTACACGAGGCCAGAAGATACGTCAAATTCGTCAGAGACAGCGTTTTACTAAAGTTTGCCAGCGATAGCTTACACCCATGGTTACCTTCCAAGTCTTGCATCTATTTAACAGGACGGATTTCACGTTGGAATTGACTATGAAGCTTAAGTTGTTGTTCTGCTAAATCGGAGCCAAAATTCCAAATGCCGTTCCTGTTCTACTGATCTTAGCTTCTACATCTAACTCTGTGTCACCATCTGGTACGACTATACTTCCAAGATAACAAAATCGCACAGTTCTGGCCGCCAGCAGTTATCAACTGTTGGCTGTTGCTATGAACATTTAGTGTTAGCTGTATTTAATTATTAGGCCTGTGACATTTAGATTTCCTTGAAGGTTTGAAGTAGACGTTTAGTAGAAGGTTTGAAGTAGAGTTTCATGTCACCCACTTTGTTTGACAGTGCAATCTATTCGCCATTTGATACCACTACGTTGAAACGGGCCTTGGCGTACTCCACTTAATACTTGAAAATACTGAGATAATTTTCCTTAATGCAGCACATAACAGTTTGCGCCGCTGTAGCTTTCCTTTATAAGAGTTAAAAGCTTCGGCAGAATACCACTTCTGTGCAAAGCATTCCAGATGCAGTTTGCGATTAATACTGTCAAATGCCTTTTCACAATCGTTGAAAAGAAGATGTAGGTTTGAACTAAATTCGACACTTTGTTCAATAATCAATCGGATGGTGTAAATATGATTCGCACAGGAAAATCCACTTCTGAAGCTGGTTTGAGCGGAATCAATAGAATCTTCTAGATAATCTTTGATGCGGTTAAGGATAATTTTTGCAAACAATTTTTTTATTGTTGGTAGTACGCAAATACCATGCCAGTTCCCACAGTTTTTTAAATCTCTCTTTTTTGCAATTTTCACTATCATTTCATCTTTCTATTCGCACGGAATAGATGCTCCCATTTCAGCCACGTTTGCCAACTGGTCGATGTGGTTGCGTGCTTTCTGACGGAGCGTTGTGCAACCTTGCGAAGGGATCGATATTCCAACTCCAGTTGAGATCTGATTTCAGTGGTCAGACTATCACCTGAAGATAGTTTCGCCTGTATATCAAGACGTTTTCGAATAATGGTTCAGGTGTCGTCTTTCATCTAAAGCTGACTGCCCTTAGGTGAAGGACCTATTGTCTCCTTTGCGCATGTATTTCATGGCACCCCACTTTTCTGCAATCGGCGTCTCATGTGTTATGCCACATCGAGCCGTTTCCTCCCGAAGCTGGGTACCGAACCTACTTCTTACTGCGTTGTTGTTCAGACGATGTACAGCAAATTTCGGTGGACGCACCATCTGAGCACCCCTCTGTATAGCGGCATGTGCAAACAGAAAAGCAAATGGCATGAGATGCGACTGCTTCTAAACATTTTTCGTTGATAATACACAGTAGAATTGTGAAAAAGACAACCGAAAAGTCCCAAGGGTTGTTAACTTTTTTGAATTACTAACTTTTCTAAGCGGTTTTTAATTGTAAAAAGCAATAGTAAACATACCTAGATTTTATTTCAATGACTTAGATTTCAGCATTCCAAATATTAAATCTAGATCTAAATTGTACCTGCTGGTTTTAAGTTCACAATTGCTCTTGAACTGCAATTTATAATAGCTATGCATTAATGACATTATTGTCTTTCCAGGTTGCAGTAACGCGATCTTGTGCTTAGATATTGATATTTAAATTGGACCATTACGTTTTCGTTGCTTCAAGAAAAGCGTTTATACAAACTTGCTTTAAGATCAGTATATTTCGGTCTATTTAATATTTTCTGGTGCCTATGAGTTCTCCCAAGTCACTAGAATTTTATGACGTTTCGTTTTTTTTTTGAGATGCTTACTTAAGATATACAATAAAATAACGACATTAGCTTTTCTTGAATGTATTTTCCATTTTTTCAAACTCTCTTTTACGGCTTAAAATCTAATCTAATTTGTTTTGTTTTGCACTGATTTGTTGACATTTTTTATTAATGCGCTCAAAAAAGTTAACTTACTGCCGGTTTGTAAAACAAAAACTAATTTTGAAATTTTGTTTTAAATGTAAGTTGGGCGAGTCACTTTTGCGTGAGTTTCACTTTTCCGAACGTTAACTTTTTCCCGATTCTACCGTATATTTATACAGCAGTGGCATGCCACTAATTGCATGTGCAAAAGCAGCGTAAGCGTTGATGAGTTCCAAAGGTTTCTTCGAAATGCAGAGTATGCTTTTGCAATAGATAAAAATAATTTATAAGAATGTTAACAGAAAACAAAAACAAATGCTCAAAAAATCAAAAAGAAGTACATAAAAATATTATTCAAAGTAAAAATCGGAGGCTTCGTTTTGATTTTAGACCCATGGTTTCTACGAAAAATTTTCTACGAATTTTCCGCAGAATACGTTTCTTATACGCTTTGTCAAGTTTTTTTTTGCCTGGAACGAATTGACCTTCTGTAGTATATATCGCTCATTTCGTGCAAGACCGTCACAACTCAAAATTTGAAACTTTACTTATTTTTTACCTTCTCTTTCACTAAAATACAGTTATAAAATCAAATGTTTCTTTTTTTGCTACAAAGAAAACCACATGTACAAGAGGAATGCCAAACACAAACTGAAATGTGCCCTTGTTGATGTTAATTGCTCAAGTTTGTTACGAGAGGTCATAGCGGCACAAGCATCTGTATTACCGTTATTTTTTCGATAATTCTCTCCGTTCTTAGATCAATTTGTTGCGATTTAAGAGAAGAACATTTCTGCAATACTAACTCGAAAATGCCAAATTTTGAGTTGTGACGGTCTTGCACGAAATGAGCGATATATACATATATATCTATGTATATTAGGGTGGGTCGATTTAGCAATCGATATTATGCCATCGATATTTCGATAACTTTTGGCATGAGGAAAAAAATGATATCGCCATCGTTTTAAGCGTATAATTTTCCCTTGGATAGGATATATTTAAAAAAATTCGAAATCCGTGAATTTTTTAACATACCTACTGAAAACAACGTTAAAAATTAACGCGTTATTACGATTTGGGCGCTTCGAAAATTATTTTTTTGATACGTCGTAGTAGAACTTTTTTCTCATGCCAAAAGCTATCGAAACATCAATGTCCTTACAAATCGGCCTACCCTAATGTTTATAAATATATATTTATATATACATATATACAGATTTTTCCAGGTATGCAAGTATGTCGGAAGAGTTATCTATAAAGTACGTAAAAAACAAAGAAAAGGCAAAATAAGACATCATAAAGACAGTGGCGGTTGAAAGTCCAGTACGGCTGAGAAGGATAAAAGAAAGTATTCGTACGCCACCAAATGCTTCACCTACAAAGTATACTATTGAAGAGGCATTGTCATTATTTGGGAGTGTCAAAAGAAAAATATTTTATATAACGAAATTCTTAAAGCATCATCACAGAAGAAATTAAAAATTGTCTCATTCATACAAAATTCAAACAATTTGTTGATTTTGCACCTAATACCAAAATGATTATATTGATTACTAAAAATTGTAAAAATTGAAAATTGGGAATATTTTTTTTTCAATAAATGATATTTTTAATTTTAATTAAAAAAATGATCAAAAAACTTTGCCATTTCAAACAATGTGTTAATTGATGTTATTTCAGGTTTTGAAAATTCCCAACAACAATTTTACAAAATTAAATTATTTTATTTTAAACGAAAAGGACAATTAAAATTTTTTGTTATTTAATTAATATTTTAATTAAAAATTAATTTCAAAACAACTAAAATGTTATTTAAATCAAAATAAAATTTTAAATTTTCTTTCAACTAAAAAAATAATTGATTCAATTATCACATTAATTAAATTGAAATACTTTTTAAACAATTTTTTTAATAGATAAAAAACAATTGATATTGTAAACATTTTTTTTTTATTTTTTTATTTATTCCACTTGGGAACATTGGGCTTCTACAATCAAATTCCAACTAATTGTATCATTACAAATTAATTTAACTTCATTAAAAGATTTGATTAATTTCTTAAGTTTATTTAAAATTGTTCTACGCCATGTATTTTTTGACGACCAGAGTGCCAACTTTCGTGGCTCTCGTAACGCTCCTTTCCAACTCCATTTTCTTTTTGTTATTTGACGAACTATTGGTTCTTTCTTTGGTAGCTTCCAGAGCTCTGTGTTTGTGTTTTTATTTGGCCAAAATATTCGACATATTATTCTTAGACACTTGTTTATAAATACTTGGATTCCTGTGCTATAGTAAAAGTCATCAGCCAAGTTTCGCTTCCAAAAGCCAGTGTAGATTTTACGCAAGCATTGAATATGTGGATCTTGGTGTTTTGTGATATTTGTGGGGCCCGCCACGTTTCATTTAGGCGACCAAATGCTGACCTTGCCTTTTTTATTCTACTATACACATACATATATAAAATTTTAAATTTTCTTTCAACTAAAAAAATAATTGATTCAATTATCACATTAATTAAATTGAAATACTTTTTAAAGAATTTTTTTTTTTTAAGTCTACTATACACATACTCATCCACCATCAATTGACATCATGCATCCCAGTCAACAAAAGTGTTTTACAAATTGAATTCTCTGGCTTGCTATTTTGAATTGGTTATCGGTGACGTTATTAACTCGCATTGCATGTGTTTTTTCAATGTTTATTTCTGAACCAACGGCCCTTGCTAGCTGGACTAAAGCGCCCACTTTACTTTGCATGTTGTTGAATATGTGCAAAATGTGGCAGATAACGTCTGCGAAATCCAAGTCTTCCAAATGTTTACGAAAGCCCCACACAATACCTCTTTTCTTCGCGCATAGTTTTAACATTATCTCATCAAGTACCACAACAAAAATCAATGGAGAAAGAGGACAACCCTGCTGCACCCCAGCGTTTGGGCTGAACGATTCACTTATCATACATACCAATGTGACGAACTTGTAGTGAGGAGTTGGAATACATAGCCTTGATGAGGCTTATTAATATTGATGGTACGCCCTTAGCGTACCATTGTGCCCCATATTGCGCGACGTCTTATAGAATCGAATGTTTCTATAAAGTTTATTTATAACTAAAGCGTTTTATTTATAATTATAGAAATTATTTTATAAATAGTCCGGTACGTGTATGGACTTAATATGCGTCCAGGTGTATGTTTGTTTTCATCTCCGCTTTATGGTCTTTCTTTAGATAATCTGCTGAGTATGAGAGTTTTCGTTTTTTTACATAAGATACTATATACCTAAAAACCTGGAGGCAAATTGTGGCAGTACTTTGCGATTCTAAAGAAATTTTATTTCGAATTCTTTCAGTCGACTCGAAATTATTTTTTCATTGTTGTAAAAACTCAAGTTAATGCTTTACAACACTAAACAATATTTTCGGTTCGTTCAGTATTAAGATAAAGAATTGGAAATAAAATTGCTTTCAAATTGAAAAAGTATTCGATCACGACTGCCAGAATTTGCCCCATGTTAGCAAATAGACCGTTTGGATATAAAAGTTAAATTTCTGAGTGGCATTTCTACACATTCTCAGTATCTCTCTGGAATTCTATATCGCATAGCTTTGAACTTTTAAGTAACGCACGAAAATTTAAGGAAAATAGTTTTAAACTGTTTTCAGCATAATAATTTGAAACATAATTATTAATTATTAATAAAGATTATAATAGAAATGGTTAAAATTTTTTATTCTTAAATTTTAATTGGTTTTTGCTTTTTATACCCTTCACCGAAGGTAAAAGGGTATATTAAGAGCTTGAATCAAAATCCCAAATGTATTGGTTTAATGTATTTCATTCAATTATCTTATTCTCTATTTCATTTTCTTTTTTCTTTGATCATTTTTAAAATATTTTCAGTACAGTGCTTACAACGCGGCCACGGTCCTTCTCTCACGTCCTCGTGAAGCATTTGGAATTTACATACATAATTTTTATTTTTATTAACATTTTTTTTATAACAAATATTCACGATATATCATTACTTATATACAGTTTCATATTATTTAATCATCACACACATACGGATTATATAATTTAATTTTATCTGAGGAAGTATTCCCTCATATGGTCTCTGTGATCTATTAGCACCTGGCATATCCTTTATAACATATCTATCATTGCCTAAATAGTTAACAATCTGATAAGGACCATTGTATTTTGGAAGCTGTTTCCGATTTCCCTCGATTAGTTTAGTTTTTCTTACTAGAACTCCTTTGGTCACATCTTTGTTTCTGATATTGTTGCACAGTTTCTATCACTGAGTTTGCTTGTCCTCTAACATTTATGATTTCTTCAGTTTTAATTTCATACACTTCGTTACTTAAATATAAATCATATTTTGCCCTTGGTAAGAAACCAAATAAGAGTTCGTTAGGTATTGATTTTTTAACGGTAGAATTTAGTCCCCATTGAATATCATCAATAGATTCATCCCACTTTTTATCATTTTCAACAGATGTACTCAAGGCCGATAAAATCGTTCTATTATATCTTTCTGCTTGTCCATTAGTACGTGGAGTTGCCATCGCATTATGTATTATTTTTATTCCGTACTTTTAGACATATGCCATTTTTATTTATTACAATTTATGACAAGTAAATGTTCTAGCTCTATCAGAAATCAATCTTCTGGGAACTCCAAAAATTCTTTTAAATTCATATAAAAGGTTCTACTTTCGTACTTCGCACTGCTTTAAACATAACATATTTTGTAAACACATACACCAAAACAGTTAGATACATATTCTTATGAACACTTTTCGCAAATGGCCCAATATGGACGACATGAACGGTATCAGAAGGTATTTTACTTTTATCAATTGGATGTAACATTCCTGCTTGTTTACCAGAACGCACCATATTATCGGAAGACAACATGCAATATAACGTTTAACATAATTTTTCATATTAGAAAATCAATATTTTTCTTGAATACAATAGATCGTTTTCTCTAAAGATAAATGTCCAATTTTATCATGATGATTAAATAGAATTTCCCTTCTCGAAGATTTTGGAACAACCCACCTACTACCGTTTTTCGTTTTCATATATAACCTACCCTTTTTTAAGAATATATTCACTATGTATCTGTTTTTCCTCTTTATCTGTTGGAACCTTCTTTAATATTTCAATAAGAAATCTACATCTTTCATCATTTAACTGCAAAGCTTATACCGAATCCATTTCAGTAATATCTACACACAAAACATCTACCGGGTTTCTACTTAGTGCATCGGCATGTGCCATTTGAGACCCTTTCCGATATTCCACAACAAAATTAAATTCTTGAAAAGTAAGCCACCATCTCGCCAATTCGAGGAACAAGATCTCTTTTTATGAAAGCAGTTCTTATAGAGGAATAATCTGTGACTACTTTAAACTCTATCCCTAGCATATATACCTGAAAACGTTTTAAAGCATCAACGACCGCTAATGTTTCTAACTCATAAGAATGATATCGCTGCTCCTCTTTTGTTGTTGTGTGGCTTAAGTATGCGACTGGTCTTAAAGTTTTATCACATTATTAAGTAATAAAACAGCCCCAAGACCCCATTTACACGCGTCTGTGTGTAACTCAGTATGCGCTTTTCTATCATACAAAACTAATTCAGGACACGTAGTGAGTTTCCTTGTCCATTCACCAAAGGCTTTAATTGGCTCCTCCTCCCATTTAAAATTAATTTCCTTCTTTAATAAATTCTGAATAGGCCTGGCTATTAAAGCATAGCGTTCTAAAAATTTCCTAAAATAAGTTCTTAGTACCAAAAACTGACGAACCTCAGCATCAATCTTTTCTTGGTGGGGTGCTTTAAAACCATGGGAGATAAGGCCATGATGACTTTATCTGTCATTCAAAAGGGAGATAAAGTCTTATTTTTTTTGTTCATTTGAATGGGAGATAAAGCCATCATGGCCTTATCTCACATTAGCGATATTAGAAAATGGCTTTATCTCTCATTTCAGTTTTGAAGAACTTTTGCATTTTACATTGATTAATAGTTTTCACTTCCGGAAACACTAAAGTCAAGTATTGAAATCTGGCTTCGCATACTAAAGTTTTTCTGCGTGGCGGCCTGCGGTCGCGCTTAGGGGTTTTTTCCTCCAGTAGGACACGGCAGGTGGCTTCGCTGAATAAAGTTTTCTTAGTTGTTATTTTTTCAATGATAACTAAAGCTTTTCCCTTTTACAGAATGTTTACACCATGCATAACAATATTCTGAGAAAATATGGTTTTATCTCTCATTTGCGAAAAAAAAAATATGGCTATATCTCTCATTTTGCAAAATTTTAAATATGACATTATCTCTCAATGATTGGGCAATAAGGCCATTATGGCTTTATCTCCCAATCAATTGAGCAATAAAGCCATCATGGCCTTATCTCCCATGGTTTTAAAGCACCCCACCTCTTTTCTTTTCCTGGTTTCACGACTTCTGCATCTTCATATTTAAAA
This sequence comes from Pollenia amentaria, assembly GCA_943735925.1. NCBI lineage: Eukaryota > Metazoa > Arthropoda > Insecta > Diptera > Polleniidae > Pollenia > Pollenia amentaria. The sequence continues at coordinate 230,796,463 of OX031009.1, read as the reverse complement.
TCCTAAATACTGTATTTTACTTTGCAAGAAAAAACATTTTTTTTAATTTCAGTGTTGCACCATTTTGCATTAATCTTCTTTAAATTATCTCTAAATTATGAAAACCTTAATCAATAGTGTCTTATAGAATTAAAATATCATCCATATAAATCATAGCAGTTGTAAGTCTCAAATTTCCAAGCATTTTATTTATTGTTCGTTGAAAAACAGCTGAAGCATTTACTAACCCAAATGTCACTCTTAAAAAACTCATAAGGCCCATTAGAAGTTATAAATGCAGTCTTTGAACGGACCCCTTATCTAGTGAGATTTGATAATAGCCACTTGCGCAATCTAAACTAGTAAAATATCTGCAACCTCTAAATCTATCAATTTCATCATCCATTCTTGGCATTTTTACTCTTTTCCGACTTAGAGCTCTGAAATCAATGCACATCCTATATTCCCGTTTTCTTTTTAACCAAAAAAATAGAACTAGAATAAGGAGATGATGAATCTTGAATGAGGTCAGCTTTTTTCAAATTATCTATCATGTCACGAACGATTTCTCTTTCCGACCATGACATTCGATATGGTTTATATGAAACCGGAGTTTGTCATTTAACTTTATTCTCATTTGTACATTCTTTATATTCCCTAATTCTAACTATTTATTAATTAAACAACATAATCGTTCTATATGAGTATCATCTAAATGTGTTGCCTGAGAAACAACTTCACTTTTCAACACCGATTGCAAAGTACTAGATTTTACCTTACAATTCGAGTATCCGGATTCCTCATCTAAACTGCAAGGGAAAACTCTTCCTATTCGAAACCCCTTTTTAAAACATAAATCCTTACACAACTCATTTTCTATTAAAATCAATCCTAAACAACCAACTAGACATCTAGAAATTCTGTACTCGTTTTTCGGCTTACTAACAAAAATTTCATCCAGACAAAAACATGAATAGGACGGAGATTTCATCTGTAGAAACTTCCACAAAACAAGCATGTTCTTTAGGAATGGTAACTGTTTTGCTAATCCAAAGGGAACACTTTTCTTCATAATCTAAAAAATGTCCAACTTGTTTAGTAAATAATCTAACAGTATTGTTTTCCACTAACATTATAACAGATTCATGATTAATAAATAATTGAGAAATAAGGCTATCAATTTCCTGAGCATAGTCGGGAACAATAAAGATTGTAACAAATGCTGATGCTGAATCTACATCAACTTTAACGAATAGTTTAGAAGATACCGACATAACTGAGCCTCCATATTCCGAAACTTGTATACAACTACTTTCAAAAGCTTTATGTAATGCATTTGCTCTGGACTGCCTTATTAATATTACTGAGCAACCTTTCATTGAAATATCGTTTACCTTACAATCCATAAAATGGCACTTTTTATAGTCCATTAATTTTTCCTTATTAGTAATTAACAATATTGCGGACTTACTTTTTTTAAACACTCCCGTGTATAATGTCCCCATTTTCTGCAATTATCACTTGCTCGCATAATGTCCTGGTTTCTTGCAATTAAAGCATATTACTTTATTCAATTTATCATCAGAACCATCTTCAATTAAAGTGATGGGTTTTTCATGAATCCGCCTATTTTTGTGCTGAACCCCCAAATCATGCGGAAATGATGAATAATAATGACCAAATAGCTCTTCCGGAGTTTGAAATCTCCGAGCCCGTGCACTTACTTGTATACTTCCACTGGGAAATCCATTAATCATGCATGACACAGCATCTGTCAAAGTTTTATTTTCGAAATTATAGTTTGTCATTGATTCCGATGGAAGTTTGACACATTTCATTAATCGCTTAAGATTTTCAGAAAAATCTTGATTCACCGGAAATGATTGGCATATCACAGATCTCCATTCTTTCAATGTTGAGACATATTCATTTAAATTTTCAAAAAAAGTTCGTGCTAAACCTTTTAATCTGTTTTGTATAGCAAATATTTTCTGACCATCATTCCAACTATGAATCTCACCAATTTGATCAATTTTTTCAACCATAAAGACACAAAGGCAAATTTATTAATCCAGGCTAAAATTCTGGAAAACAATCAATTTTAAAAGTGCCATTGTTTCCAAAACGTTCTTGTCGTTTCTCGCGCAAAGTCTTCATCAACATTTTCAATGCATTAATGCGTGTGGTCAATTCAGTTTCATCCATAATTATTTGAGAGTGTACTTGAGGACCATCCGAGGAAAGGACTCGATTTTGGGAATTTTCACGCAGTTCAGAATGTTCTATTGATGTCCTTCGCATATTAGTAAATACGTTTCGTTTTCCGGTTGCTCTTAGCATGGAATTTTAAAGAATAACTATTTTTTATTTGTATCACACCGCTGCTTTAAAAGCTTCAATCAAAATCCAAAGTCTTTCAATCAATTATCTTTTTCTCTATTTTATTTTCTTTTTTCTAATATGTACAAACATATTTAGGAAATGTTTCTTTGGTAATTTTTAAAATATTTTCAGTACAATTCCGTTTGTAATTTCTACAATGTTGATCTTAGACCCTATAAAGAATATATATATTCTAGATCCTTATGAGAAGGGAAGTGTAAGTCCGGTTGTCCATCTGTCCGTCCGTCTGTTGAAAAGGGTTTTTCGAAGCCTCCAGATATGATGGGGATTTTGTTACAATATATTTATGTAAGATATGCTCATAATAATTTTGCTATTGAAATTCAGGCAGATCGGTCAATAAATGGCTGAGATATGATCAAAAAACCACGACTACCTTTTAGAATGGCAAGAGCCATGGCTTTCAAATTTGATACAAACATCTTGGTCAAGAAAACAACAAAATTTTTAAATTTCAGGGCTCTAGTATGACCTATGGACACGTCTTATATATCAAAATATCGCAGAATATTTTTACCGAAAAGTCTGCATTTTTTCCAGATATGGAAGAGTTGTTCCCAAAATAAATTTTTTTTTTAAGAATACCCATTTTCGGGAACCATAGATCTTCCCGAGCCCAAGTATCGGTATATAAATCTGCCAAATCGGGGGAAAAAATGGTTAAATTATTAGCAAAATACTTCAAAAATGGGCTAAAAAGCAAGGTAAATGGTTTCTAATAAAATTTCTTCCTGAAGACGTCGGTATATAAATCTATCAAATCGGTTAAAAAATGGACGAGTTATGACCAAAATACTAAAATCCCAATATTTACTTTTTTTTATATACTGAAGTTGTTTTATTTGTTTCCTCCCCCCTTCCTTTGTTTACAGGCCCCAGCATCATGCGCAATATGACTTTGATTATCACACTGCTTTTAAGCTTTGATCTTTTTAACGAAATAAATTCAACAAATAGAGACTGGGATTTTTGCATCTTAAAAACTTGCAAAAACAGATAATGTATGACAACACTGCCTATACTAAAACAAACAAACACACATGCATGATTTGCGCTTTAATAGACAATAGTTTATAAAACAATGAAAAGCGGTATGAAATCCCAGTTTCAAAAATAACTTTTTTCTTTTTTTTTTAATTTTTTATGTCGAAAAACGATTTAAAAAAAATATTTAGCAGTTTTTGCGTTTTTAATTTTATTTATACTGACGAAAACAATGACAGAGCTCTTTTCGCCCAAACATAATTATGTATAAATTTCAACTGATTTTAGTATTGTAAATATGTATTTATGTTAAATGTACATGGATATGTGCAAAAATTAGTTAGTTTGTGTCTGCCAGTCTATTTGTTAATGTTGTTGCTGTTTTTTTTTTATTGAAAAATTCCTGAAGGACAGATAAAAATACTTCCGGAGACACCAATATTACTCAATAAGTTGGAGTGTGATGGATCTTCCAGCGCAAACAAATAATAACTACCTGCGGTAGTTCCTTTTAGGCTTAAAAGTGACACATCAGAGTATTGAAAAAATCCTCGCCCATCATCAATTCATTTTTGTTTTCCAATAATAATTAAATATTTAAAAGAGTCTTCAGAAATAACCAAGACATTAGGCAACATAGAAATTGATGAATTCAAATCTAATGTTTATGAAATGAAGTATTGAAAATTGTTTTCTATTGGCTATTAGTTTTTTCTTACAATGATTCATGGCAAAGTTTTTAATATAATTAAAAGGGCAAGGGAGCTCATGCAATTGCATGTATGTTGTCGTTACTCTGAGACAAAGTTATTATCTTTGTGAATCACAAAATTTAAAAGAAAACGGCATCAATTCGTTAGTGCACATTTTGCTTTAAATGCATATTTTTTTGTTGCATATTTCGTTATAAATTTATATTTCGTCATATTTCGTAATATTAAAAAAATAATTCTGGACATTTATTAAAGGTATTTTACCCAGAAATGTTACATGTCATACATCGTGCTGCTGAAAATTTTAGAAATCAATTTAATTCTCGACACTTTAATTTAAGAAAAACGACATATTAAAATGCCCTTTTTTAACACAATAAAACATATTTTTAATAATAAAACAGAACAGTTCAGCATTACCTAATGTTTATAACATAAAAAATAACATAAAAATCATTAAAAAAAAAACATTTTACAAATAAATTGTAGTTAAAATTATATAAATATATTTTGTTTTTAGGGTAAATTGTTTTTAAAAATTAAAAAAAGTATTTGTTTTACATTTTTTTTATTATAGATAAATTTTTGAGTTTAAATTTTTTATTTTTTTAGGTTGACTTGGCTATTTCCACATTTGCATAAGAATGTGGAAGGACTAACATTTTTTTTGAATGCAATAGAAGAATTCTCACGTTTTAAATCTGAATTTTTTTTACTTCACTTCCTTCCTTGCATTAGATTGGCTATCGGAAGTACAAGAATCATCCTCAACAAAACAATCTTTTGATTTAAATTACACTATGATACAAAAGTTGAGAAAAAAATTATTCAGGAGTTCTTATGTACCAATTTAATTTTGTTGGAGTCCATAGATACCGAAAATAGTTTTAGTTCACTTCGTAAAGTGATTAATCAAAATTAAGACGCAAAATACCAAGAATTTTTAAGATTTAAAGGATATGGTAAAATGTTTCACGAAAATGACAACCCAGATTAAACTTGTAGATGATGCCGTCATTAAAATAAGAGAAGTCAAAGCCCAATCGGTAAAAGACCTAATAAAATGAGTTTTTCCTTTGATAATTTTATAAAAACCTTCTTTATTTATATAAATCATAGATGCTTATTATAAATATTTTTACTACAAATATTTGTTATAATTTCATCAGAATGTGAAGAATACAAATTAACAAAAATCATTTGATATCGTTAATAACATAACTGAAATCAAATTTTGTTAATTTGAAATTAAATATTGAAAATGTTGTTTTATTTGCTTGTTGACCAAGTTTAATCATATTTAACTTCCATGAATTTGAATTAAGTTATTGTAAATTTAAATTATTTTAGTATTCTTCGACTAAGATTAAGATATAAGAAATTTTTTGTTTAATAACCTACTTAAAAATTCAAATTATTTTTCTTTGATTTCGTTCAAATAATAATTCATTTTAATCAATATTCATTAAAAATTTTACAAATCACTTTATTCAACAAAAAACCTTCCAAATAATTTTATTTAAAAAAAAGTTACAAATACTTTTAGGTTGTAAACGAGAGGCGGATTATCAGGTTATATAGTTATGTCGTTATATTTACAGCAACAAAATATACTTAGGGGCTTGTTTTGTAAATCGCATCACCTTGCGTTGAAAAATTTTTCATATAAAATTTCTGGAATTTTTAAATATTTGTATGAAAATATTTTTTAAGTGAGGTGAAGTGTTTTACAGAATAAACCCCATTAAAAAATCTTAATGAATGTATTTTGTTGTTGTGAATTTAACTAAATAACCATATAACCTGATAACAAGCATTCCTTGAATAACCCACTTGATTTGTTTCAAAGAAAAATAATATTTTAAATATTTTTCCAATATTTAAAATAAGAAGTTCTATTAATTCTTACAACAAATACATAATTAGTCAATTCACAAGGTATCCTAACATGTCATATTGTCAAAATGTCCTAATATTTCACAATGGTTTAAAAATATTGTTGTACGGCTCAGCCGCTCAGCGCTGGACTTTTCTGATTAATTACGACAGCACAATAAACACAGCAAGCAACGTTCTATTTATTTAAGACACTTTTTGTTAACAAACCAACAACAATATTTTTAAACCATTGTGAAATATTAGGACATTTTGACAATATGACATGTTAGGATACCTTGTGAATTGACTAAATATTGTTTGATAGGTAATTAAACTTTTTGTGATAAAGTAAAATGAGTTCGTGTGAAGAAGATTTCTCAAGCGACGACAAGGAAAAATTTCTTTCTTATATACTTGAAAAACAACAACGAAGAAGAAAAATGATTAATAAATATTTGGACATAAAGGATGTAAGTCACAAAATTGTAAATTTAAGATACTATGTATGTACATTGTACATACATACATACGCATATATACATATATGGGTAATTCCATGTCAAATCAACCAAGAGTGGGACTCGCCCCTTTCTATTTAAATGAAATTTGGTAAGAAGATTAATTTCATCACATTAGGAACATATATCAACAAAAAAAAATTAAAAATTTTTTTTTTTTCAAAAGTTTTCATATTCAAAATATCATAATTTAGGCGAATTAGCCGAATGTGTATTTTTTCAATATCTCAAAAACTTCTTCATATACGAAGATGATTTATTTGTCAGTTAAAAGAGAATACTTGGCGCTACAAATAATATTTTTTTTTTTTTTTTTGAAAAATTTAATATCTGCAAAATATTAAATTTTGAAAATGTAAAAATGTCGCAACCTTTAAAAAATTAGCTTAAAATAAAATGTTCATATTGTAATTTTGAGCAATAAGTATTTATTAAATCTGATTTGTTTGATATAGAGTGTTTCAAAAAAAGTAACGACATTGATAAAGTTTCTTTTGTTTACTTGTTTCATTTTTTGTTGGAGCTCAATGTTGGCACTTTCAAAGAAAAGTACACTTTTTGTCACGTTACGTCTCCAAGGAATTAAATGAGTTTTATACATTATTTTAGCGAAGTTGTTTTTTCTGTCTCTTTTTCTACCGTTCCTGCCATGGCACCATTCCTGCATATTAAAATAAAAACTTTATCTTTATCTAGCGAAGGGGAGGATGTTAAACTTAAAAATACTCATATCGACAAGTTTATGAACGAACCAGGCTTTAAAAATAGGTAAAAATAACGTTTTGATTGTAAATATTGGGCTAACATTGAATTATGCTTCAACATTCATATCATTTTAAGTTCTTTTAGGTTAAGAAAAAGCAGCGATGCATCAACGGCAGGAAACGAGACAAAGAGTGTACCGTTATACACTGAAAACGATCAAGGAGAAATTCTTTAACTGATTACACTGCGGAACAGCCATTTTGCGGCCTGGAACTTTGTGTAATTTTTTTACTAATTTGAGGTCGCTGATTCCAAATCTAACCTTCATTTTTCTCTATCAGCTCCAGTTTTAGAGATATACCGTTATGTCCAAAATTAAGGCACTTTCAGCACATATATTGAAATAACATGAAAATGGTGCATCGTATTCCCTTAAGAAAAAAAACTGAAATTCGCTAACAATATTATCTTTAAGACGTACTAACATTGTTTTAAATTTGGCCAGAAATTTCAGAGATATCGTTGAAGTTTTTAAAAAAAACACAATTCACAATTTACCGAACTGATAAAAATTGCGATTTCCATAAAAAAACGTATTTTAATGTGTATGTGTGAACAAAAAAAAATATACATTAAAATATGTTTTTTTTATGGATAAATTGTGAATACAATCAAAAGTTGTGCACCGATTGCAATGAAATAAAGCGCATTTCATTCGAAGTATGTTGAACTAAATGCTTTTAGACCCAAACTGTGACTTTTGTTGCACATTTATTTTTTATGAATTTTTAAAGAACAAAAAAATTTTTTTTTTCTTAAATTTTTATTTGTTTTTTTAAAAACTTCAACGATATCTCTGAAATTTCTGGCCAAATTTAAAACAATGTTAGTACGTCTTAAAGATAATATTGTTAGCGAATTTCGGTTTTTTTTCTTAAGGGAATATGATGCACCATTTTCATGTTATTTCAATATATGTGCTGAAAGTACCTTAATTTTGAACATAACGGTATATCTCTAAAACTGGAGCTGGTAGAGAAAAATGAAGGTTAGATTTGGAATCAGCGACCTCAAATTAGTAAAAAAAATTACACAAAGTTCCCGGCCGCACAAAAAAAGTTCAATTTTGTTCCGCAGTGTTATCATTTTGAACAACTATTTATATTAAAAACAGTTCTTCAATAAAATTCCTGTGTTGTTCCGCAAGACTAGAATTTTTTGTAATTTTAATAAAATTGGTTTTAAAATAGTATGAAATAATTTGTTAAATTTTTTTTTTAGAATAAAAAATTAATTTTTTTTTAATATCATGTATTAATTAATTAATAATTTAAATATTCTTAATTTGTTTATAGTTTATCCCCGTTTATTAAAAAAAAAAAAATTTTTGATTAAGAAAAGGTTTACTAAAAACATTTTCATAGAAAATTCGTTTCATAAACCTCCCAATAAAAAATTTTCTTATTTTGCGAAGCACTTATGCTACATTTTAAAAAGTAAGCACACATTTATGCGCTACGCAATAAGACATACGGAGATGCAGTATGGTAAGTGAACGAATGCTTAATAAATTAAAAAAAAATATATAAAATTTGAAGAGCCACGACATTCCCTTACCAGGAAGCAGGTTTGTAGGGAAGCATATTAAGGAATAACGTTACGTTCACTTATTTTTATTTGCGCTGAATAAAGCACTTTCTGTGTCAAAAATGTATTGCTTCAAAGTGGGAACTCGCCATATAAAATTCATGGCTTCCGTAAGCGAAATGGTAAGCGAAACTTTTACGTTTCTCCCTTACAAACCTGCTTCGTTGGAAGCTCCATTTTTTATTGGGCTGCTATAAACTTTACGAATATGGGGGTGTATATGTTTATAGTTATAGTAATAAAAATGAATATTATTCAAATTTTTTATATTCAAATATGGGGCAATTATTTGTGAAGCGGACAACACAAATTAAAAATTTAGGTCGAAGTTAAAAAAAATGTTTCCTGATGAGCTGGCCTAAGCAACCAGTGAAATGCGCATAGAAATTTGCTTTCCCTCAATAATAAATTTCAGTGTATTTATCAAAAATAAAAATTTGGAATTTAGCAAATTTGATAAATGTGTATTCCCAAAAATAAGTTTCAGAAAAATTAAAATTTAAACTCGTTCTTTCCTGTCTGTTACGGTACAACATTGCAATTACCACATGTACGAGTGTAAAGAAATGTGCATAACTTTTAAACTAATAGATCTCCCACAATAAAACTTTTACAATATAATAAGGACACTAGGCTTATATCGGTAAAAAAAACAAATTATGACTAAGTTAGAAAAATTTTGATTTAAATTGGTAATACCGGTCAATCGATTTTCTATAAGAATCACTTACAATTTTTTTTGTTTAATAAATTTTTGGTTCAAAAAAATCATTTAAAAAAACAATTTTTGAAAACGGCAATACTTTACCACCCCGTAACTCGACAAATAAACATCATAGATAAAATATTTCGCACATTTATTCATACCTACTAGAACTATAGTTATGCCAAATATAAAGGAATTCCAACAAATTTTTTTTTTTGGATTGTCCGCTTCACAAATAGTGCCCCATATATAAAATTTTATTATGTTTCAACGAATATTAATAAATTGTATATTGTACTTAAATAGATAACTCAATTTTACAATTATTGTTTTACATTTTAAATACATTTCTATCGAATTTAAAGTTATTCAAGGAAAATAAATTATCAAAAATTTATATCAAAAAAATTTGAACTTAGATTGATTCTATTTTCAGCTAAAAATATTAATGAAAATGTAATTTAAAATATATAATTTTTAATTTAATAAGCATTTTACAAATATGATATAAATAATAAATAAATCTTTATCTTAAGTTTTACCACTTTTTAAATTATTTTTTTTTAATTTTTAAGACTGAATTGAATGCATTATAAACAAACTCATAGTCAACCTTAAAATGTGTAATTTGCAAAAAAACAGAATTTTGATGATTCAACCAGTGATAAGCACAACTATGAATATGAAATTTCTTCGTTGCATGTCAGAATTAGGTGTATGGACTTCATCTTGATACAATTCCATGGAAAAACTATACAAGAGAAATTTTTTAAAAAACTTGGAGCCGAAAATGACTACTAAAAATGGCTATAATGGTAAAACGGCCAGAAATTTTTTTGATAATGATCAGGTGGCTGCTACAATCACATGTGTGAACATTAATAAAGGGTCCGCTATCTAACGTTTTTTTTCAACTAGTGCTTATTTCGTGAATGGTAACACTTAGCTCATGTCTTCCGCTGAAGGAATATGGTTGTGCATACGCTTGAACAACGCTGGGAAATATTGCGACATTATTTTGAAAATCATGGTAATGTTGCAGAATGTGTGCGAAAATTGCGTACGGATTTTGGAAGAAGAGAAGCACCGTCAGCTCCGTATGTTCGTTTTCTTGTGAAAACAGTGAAAGAAACTGGCATCCTCATCGATAAACCAAAGCGTGAAAAGCCAAAAACAGTGCGTACACCCGAGAATATTGCTGCTGTGGCAGAAAGTGTGCGTGAAGCGCCATCAACATCAATTCACCGTCGTTCTCAACAATTAAACATTTCGGAGACATCATTGAGACGAATTTTGCATAAAGACCTTGGTATGACGCCATACAAAGTCCAACTGGTTCAGGAGTTGAAGCCAACTGACCATCCAATGCGTTTTCGCTTCGTTAAGTGGGCCTGCGATCGGCTTACAGAAGATGCCGATTTTTCCAAAAAAATTATCTTTTCAGATGAAGCTCATTTTGATCTTGGCGGGTACGTAAACAAGCAAAATTGTCGCATTTGGGGCACAGAAAACCCGCACGCATACATTGAAAAGCCGATACACCCAAAACGAGTCACTGTTTGGTGCGGATTTTGGTCCAGAGGCATAATTGGGCCATTTTTCTTCGAAAATGAGCAAGGAGTGGCCGTTACAGTCAATGGCGAGCATTATCGGGCCATGTTGAACGATTTTTTGTTCACAAAAATTGAAGAGGAGGATATTGGCAACATTTGGTTTCAGCAGGACGGCGCTACGTGCCACACAGCCGAAGCTACACTCGATGTTTTGCGCCCTGTTTTTGAAGATCGCATTATCAGCCGCAGAGTTGGACTATTATTTGTGGGGTGCCGTCAAAGATAAGTGTTACGCCGGCAAGCCAGAGACAATTGACGCTTTAAAGGACAATATTCGTGAAGCCATTGGTGAAATACAGCTGCACACAATCGATAATGTGTTTAAAAATTGGACCGATCGTGTAGGCTACTGCATGGCCAGCCAAGGCAGCCATTTGAATGAAATTATTTTCCATTATTAGCCGGAAGGATTGTACTTTCAAATAAAAAAAGGAATTTGAGAAAATATTCAGTAGTTTTTTTTATAGCATTTTCAAAAAAAAAAGAAGTTATTTGGCGGACCCTTTATTATAAATATGTTTACCGACTTAGTCAAACCGTAAATACTTGCAAGATTTCACGCATTAGACAGAATTTGGTCATCTTATTTCATCAAAAAGACACATTAGATCCCAATATATTTGGAAGAAAATAACTTTATTTCGGAATTACTAAGTTTATTGTGTCGCTTATTTGCTGCAACAACGTCATAATTCAAGAATTGGTCAAGAATATTTGACGAAAAAATCCAAAACAAAGCATGACCAGCAAATTGACCAAACTTAAGCTTTATTTTTAACAATTTGTATTAACTTCCTTATCTTTATTTGTAAGATAATTGCATAATTCAATTAAGAAACAGTTAAATGATGTTTGATCCAGCAAACGTTTTGCAAAGCAAACAATTTTTAATAAAACTAGTGGTTACTTATAGGACGTGTGAACCAGGGATTTTAAATGGGGTTTTAAATTTTGTACCAACTTCCAAAACAAAATGTACTTTTGGACCTTCACGGTACCATTTTTTTTAAATTTATTAAAACCACAAAAAAGTACATTAAAATTTAATTGTACACAAAAAAAAAACAAAACTTAACATTAACATACATTATTAGTCAATTCACAAGGTATCCTAACATGTCATATTGTCAAAATGTCCTAATATTTCACAATGGTTTAAAAATATTGTTGTTGGTTTGTTAACAAAAAGTGTCTTAAATAAATAGAACGTTGCTTGCTGTGTTTATTGTGCTGTCGTAATTAATCAGAAAAGTCCAGCGCTGAGCGGCTGAGCCGTACAACAATATTTCAAACCATTGTGAAATATTAGGACATTTTGACAATATGACATGTTAGGATACCTTGTGAATTGACTATATATGTACATATGTATAAAATAAGGTTTGTTTAGTTAATAAACTATTTGCAATTTTTACATCATAGCCGAATGAATTTGTCGATCTTAACCAATCCTTTGTTTGTATGAGACTTGATAATGTTGGCCCATGTAGTCTGTTTCTTTCCATAGTTTTTATTATATTTTCAAAAGAGAAAACTCTTTCCACATTTGCAGACGAATTTGGAATGGATAAAATCAGCAACGAATCTAGAAATGTCAGGAAACATATGGACATTCAGCTCATTTTGTGATATTATATAAATCCACTTCTGTTATATATAAATCGAGGTGGATATATAAATCCACTTCTGTTCCGCAATAAATTTCTTCAAAGGGCACGTGATTTTTATAAAGGTCTACGATAGAGATATCACGTTCATCCAAAACATATTTTTTTTCATTAAATTTGTGCTATTTGGCGGAACAAAAAAGTTAGCCTTTTTAAAAATACATGCATTCGAGCATCTTCTGATTGCATTTCTAAATTAACCATGTTAATAACTTTAAGTGCATATGGGCATTTCCATGAGAATGTCAACCACGACTCAAAAAATAAATAGCCTTGAAACTATTTTTCGAATATGGTAGAAAGTAAAAAAACACTCAAACTTTACTATGCAAAGGGGTTTACAGCTTATTACAATTTTTTTAAACGTCGTTTAAACTGTTAAACGTCGTCACGTACGATATTGTATTACTATAAATTCAACTAAATGTATCATCCTATTTTGTTGGTATTAGGTTGAAATTTTATCAAAAATTATTTTTTTTGCAGTCTTAATGATCTAAACAAATATAATTGGTTTCGGTCCATATTTGACCATAGCACTCATTCAAATACTACTCCAGAAAATAGCTTTTAATGTTGTAACTTTCTAATAAACGCTGGTATTGACATACAAATTGGCGACAATAACTTTTACGACAAGTACTATGTCATGATCAAATGTTGTGCTGGTAGGTCCAAAATTAACTATATGTCCCATATAAACCCCCTTCCTAAAATCGCTGAAAGGCAAGAAAGTCTCATATAGATGAAAATATCTGAATAATATTCGGCACAAATAACTTTTATATAACTCTTAACGTCATAGCATAATTCTGTTCCGGCGACCATGATTGGCGATGGGTCAAAAATAGGGACACTCAAAAATTTGTTTTTAAAATATTATGGTGTAGGGTATTATATGGTCGGGCTTGGCCGACTATACTTTCTGACTTGTTTGTTTTAAGTTTTTGTATGCATATATTTCCCAAAAATATATTTCATATCTTGTAAATACTATAAGAGAAAAATATGTCACGTACGGTATGTCACGTACGATATTACATTTGGTTCATTATAAAACCATCCAGAAAAATGTTTTTCTTTCCAATTACGGATTATAACGGAAAAATATATGGTTTAATGCAAAAAATTTAAAAAAGGAAAAATTCATCCCACAATTCGCAGATTTTCGGATTTTTTTACATTCACTCCAAAATCACTTCCGTTTTATGTTACGTACGATATACACCTATTTTGCTAGGTATTTTGGACAACAAGGTTTCGAATGTAATTTTTTTTTCATATATAGTACCCTCTAAAAGAAACATAATGATTAATAAGTTTTCCAGTTACTACTATTTGCGCAAAAACTCCATCGCTCCGAAGGCGTACAAATGTCACGTACGATGACATGGAAATGCCTATTTTGCATATATAAAAATTGCAATAAAAAAATAAATGCAATGAAAAGGACTCAATAATTTGTTTGCTATACTAAAAATTCAAAAATGGAGAACTATGACAAATTTTTAAATTGTACCAAATGAGTCACGGTTGTACCACGGTGCTTTAGAAGGTCAAAATGTACCAAAAAAAGTACAATTGTACCAACTTTAACATCCCTGGTGTGAACATAGCTTAATACATAGTAAATCAGCTGTTTTATGAAGTGGTAATAAATTATTATAAACTCAACTCTTGAGAAAAGAATACAATTTTCTATTTCCATTATGTTGTGTGTGAATTTAAGGTTTTTAAGTTGTTTTCTTTAAACTAACATTTTTAAGATATGACGATGTTGCAGCAAGTCAGCGATGGTTATTTTTTTAGGAAATACTCAAAAAACAAAATCAAAAAGAACTAACCAATAACAAAGTTAACAAAATCATATTTAACTTTTGCTTTACCAATATAAACAGTTCTTCTTCATATGTGTAGTATCACCCGGGTGAGTATTGGTAAACGATGTACATATATATATAAAAGTCTTTGATAAGGCGAAGGTTAAGGGCACTTTACACTATAACACAATTCTTACGCATTTTGAGGAAAATACAAGCCTGTCATTAGAAGTTGTTTTTGTATTTTGAAAATTTTCAACCAATAATTAGATCAGGGAAATATTTTCGTTAAAATACTTACGACTTGTATTACAGTGTAAGAAGGCCTTTAAATAATTTTAGTTAAAAAATTAAGAGGCTATATTCGACTATGCCTGATCTTATAAACTATTCACCGTGATGCGATTAGAACAGAAAATTAAATAAATACGGTTCCTAAGATATACATTTTGTCAAATGCTGTGTATTGATAACCAAGATGCTTGTAACAAATTTGGAAACTTCAGATATACAGAAAAACAGACAACTTCACTGTACATGTACATATGTATATGTTTAAAAAAAAAAAAACGCAAAAAGTATAAAAAAATATAGACCAACTTACACAAGGTATATTTATTATATGTCGCTGCGAAATATGGCCCTGGAAATATGACATTTTTTGGGGCTATTTTTCATAATGCAATATGACCTAATTATTTTTAATGAAAAATTACCCCAAAAAAATGAAAAAAAAAGCCCTAAAAAGAAGTATGACCTCAAATTTGGGGTAATTCTTCATTATGAAAAATCCGCTTAAAATTGTTAATGAATTTTAACCCCAAAAAGGTAACATGAAAAAACACAAAGAAAGTTATATTAAATATTTTGGTTGGGTTCATATGGCCCAAACTTAAAATCTCAAATTTCAAATCCCAAGTTTAAAAATCCAGAATTTCAAAATCCTGATTTTCTCCTCTGTGGGATAACGAACACTGGCTTCGCTAACTAAAGCTTCATTACATAGCTGGCCTTCGCCCGGACGCAAGGATTTTCCCCTCTGTGGTATAACTAACACCGGCTTCTCTAACTAAAGCATATCTTCATAGTCGGCATGAATTTTCTCCACTTTGGTATAGAAAATTGGGATTTTGATACTATTCCTAGGAATTTTTAAATAAAATTTTACAAAATTTATATAACATTTCTTAGGGTAATTTTTCATTTCTTACAATTTACAATTTATATTAGTAAGTAAAATAATAGCTGATGTTATAGAAGCCCCCTTTAAAATCCAAGAACTTGAACACAGCCTAAAAACATCAAAGGGTAAAACCCCTGGTTTAGATAAAATAACATATCCTATGTTAAGCAATGTTCCAGATTCATTCAAAAATCGTATTCTATTGTTATTTAATAATATATTTTCTTCAGGTACAATACCGCAATTTTTCAAAACAGCCACAGTAATTGCAATACACAAAAGCAACAAACCTATGGAAAATATTGACTCATACCGCCCTATTTCTCTCCTACCATGCTTAACTAAACTTCTAGAAAAGATAGTTTCTAGAAGATTGTTATGGTATACCAAAAAACATAGATTAATATCACAAAACCAAACCGGTTATCAATCAGGTCTCAGTACAACAGATGCACTTTTATATTTAGACCATATTGTCTGTAAAAATCGATCAACGAAACGTCATACTTCCATCCTTTCAATAGATTTTATTAAAGCATTTGACAAAATTGGGGTACATATAGTACTCCAGAAATTATCAAGTTGGAAAATTGGACCTAAAATGTTCAATTTTGTTAAATCATTCCTTTCGAATAGAAAATTCAATGTTCGAGTAAATAATACCTATTCTAATATATACCCACTGCATAATGGAATCCCACAGGGATCCCCCTTATCGGTGACATTATTCATAATTGCGTTTGACGATTTAAGTCGTATATTAAATAATAATAAAAAAGTGGATCACTGTATTTATGCAGATGATCTCTACATTTTAGCGAAGGAACAAGATAACAACAAAATTGAACAAGATTTCAAAGAAACATTGGAATTGATTGATAATTGGTCCACGAACTCTGGTACTGAAATATCGCTTGAAAAAACAATACATCTTCATATATGTAAAAAACTAAATTGTAGTAATATTAACGTTATTTTTAAGAATACAATTATACAAAATGTAAATAGCTGTAAAGTATTAGGACTTAATTTTGATACTAAATATAATTTTAAGATTCACTGTAACTACTTAAAGAGAGAATTGACAAATAGACTAAACATCATAAAATATTTATCGTCCTCCAAGAGCCTCATGCACACCAACAGCCTACTAAGATTAGTAAAATCGATAATACTATCGAAAATCGATTACGGTCTGGCCATCTACAATAAAGCTTCCAAAACTACATTCAGACCACTCGAAACTATAATGAATTCTGCATTAAGAGCAAGCTTGAGAGCCTTCCGTACAACCCCAATTAAAAACATTCTAGCCGAGAGTGGTTTTAATCCTCTTCGCATTCGCGCCAATAAACAAAAATTCCGCTTACTTCACAAAACCAGCTGCCATAAATCGTCTCTATTATATAAACATATATGCCTGCTTAAAAAAAGGAAAACTGAACAGAAGTATGCATCAACCCTATCAAATCTATTGTTAATTGCAAATAAATATGAAATTAATTATACTGTGCCTTTGGAACACAACCCACCTTGGACGTTAGATTCAACAAATTTTTTAAAAAATCTTCAAATATATCACAAAAACAATAACCCAGCTATTATTTTTAAATCATTGTTTTCTGAAATCTATAACACATTCAAATCAGATAATTGGCACTTTTTCTTTACTGATGGGTCAGGAACTGCTAACCATGTAGGTTTTGCAATCACTGACGATCGCGGGTATACGCAGAAAAAAGGCTTATTACCACAAGAAGCAACTATATTCGAAGCCGAAGCGGTGGCAATAATCGAAGCTATAAAATTATGTGAAAAATCTAACTTTAAACACATCATATGCACAGACAGCCAATCAGTTTTTCAAGCAGCTTTAAATTCCTCAAACAAAAACGACATAATTGTTTCTCTTCAACAATATCTGTTAAAAATTAAGAACAAAGTCAAGTTACTATGGATTCCTAGCCATATTGGGATCGCAGGAAATGAGGCAGCGGACTTAGCTGCGAAAAATGTCTGTCGTGAACCCACCTACATTTTTAAACCAAATTCCAAACACTTTTTAGCCAGAATTCCAACTGCAAAATTAAACACATCTATTAATCGGAAGTGGTATAATTACGAACATCCTATATCAACCCTGATAAAAAACCCATACATCTCCCAACGTCAACTAATTGCCAGAAAAATAAATGCTTCGTAAGACTACGTTTATCTCACACAAAGCTTACTCATGAATACCTGATAAATAGACTCCCCCAACCGGAATGCTCATACTGTAATAATTCACCTTTAACGATTTCACATATATTGAGCGGCTGCGCTGCCCTTGCTGAACTTCGCAGTACCATCTCTAATTCTCCAAATATTATAAATATGCTAAAAACTCCATCCGAAAATAACATCAACATAGTCTTCAATTTTTTGCAAAATCTCTCTTTACACAATAAAATTTAATAATGTAAACTTAATTTAATATTACTACGTAAT
Source organism: Pollenia amentaria (assembly GCA_943735925.1). Taxonomy (NCBI): domain Eukaryota; kingdom Metazoa; phylum Arthropoda; class Insecta; order Diptera; family Polleniidae; genus Pollenia; species Pollenia amentaria. The sequence goes on along the minus strand of OX031009.1, from coordinate 230,778,157 downwards.
ACACAGAACCTACTTATTAGTACCTAAGAGCCGATAGCCGTTAGTCGCTAGTGCTTTACAATTAAGATTTATTGTAATTTAATTATAATAAATTTGTAAATAAATAAAAATAAAAAAATAAATAGCCCCAAAGTTAATATTGTGATTTTATTTGGGGCCATTTTTTATTCCGTGATATTGGGAAAATTTTTCATTTTACTTAAAATGCAAAAACACCCCAACAAAAAAATTAAAAAGAGTCACAAAAAAGCAAAAAAATTGCCCAAAATTGCGTGTTGTTGTGTCTTATGAAAAATTTTGGGCCATTCTTTATTTTATTTTTGGGGCCATATTTCCTGATGTCATTTTGCGCACCGCCATATTATAAATGTTGTTACTTTCGGTAATTGGTATAAAAAAACAACAACAACATGGGATTTTATGAAAGCAAATTAGAGGCAGTCGTGCTTTTTTTTCTCATATCTCAGCCATTTATGGACAGATATGGCTTTATTTCCATATAAAACAATTCCGAACTATATGTGATATAATTGTATAACATCCGAGTCCCCATCACTTCTGGGGTCTTCGGAAAACCCATTTTGACGAACATACCGACCTACGGACATCGTTAAAATAACTTCGCTACTGATAAGAACCCAGAATATATATTCTTTATAGGGTCCAAGATCAATATTGTAGAAATAACTGATGACACGACAAACTTATATATACCCATTTACCTTCGGTAATGGGTATATAAAAATTGTAAATGAAATCGTTATAATAATCATTACTTCATATCAGCCTTTCTAAGTTATGAAATAAATATTCTTTAATATTTTTCTTAAAAACCAAAGCTCTTTGAATATTTTTAATAGTGTTCGTCAATTTGTTATATTCTAAACTTCCCATATGTTCCACTGTTTGTTTAAAGCACCCAACAAATCATATGTGTTACAAAAACCGAAAAGTTCGCCTTGACTTTACTAGAGCACTTCTAAATTAGACCCTGTGAAAGAATGAGTTTTGTTCTGGCAAATCTATTTGAGTTTTTTTTATTGAGGATCGGACAGAAGAGTCAGTGTTAGAAGACCACAATCGGAAATGTTCAATTCTAGTTACACAACACCAACTGTATAAAATATTTGACAGCTAATATTTTCAACACAAAAAAAAATAAAATTTATGAGTAATTTTTTATACAAATTGCTAATTTCTTAAATTTTTTTTTAAATTCGCCTTGAATCAAACAGTTGACTTAAGCAGGGCTACCAGATTTGGGGTTCTTATCTCAAATTAGATTAAAAAAATTAATTTCGGGCTTATTTTAATGATCTAAAAGAACATTTTTTTTCTTTTTGAGTTAATTATTTAAAGTTTTGTTTATTTTACAGGGTTACCTAAATAAAAAGCCTAACATTATAACGCAACAAATTATAACGCAAATTCAATATTGGTCGGCTGAAAAATCTGATTTTGCTGATCGCCACATCAGTTTTTTATTCAAAATGTATCTGCAGCAGAATTTTTTGTATCTAAAAAACCATGGTCGAATGAGTTGGTCGCGAAAAACTACAACAATGCATCGATAGGAAAAACAACATTTATTTTGTTTGTGTAAAACATGATAATGAAGTCCAAAACCACTGCACAAAAAAAAAACACAACTCTGCAAAAAAACCCCAGACGCTTCGCGTAAACCTACTAATTGGACCATATAAAAAAACTTTTATGTACCTCTTTTGTTACGGCCGACCTGTTAACATTCTAAGAAGTAAAATTACCTTAAAACGTATGTATGTCGACAAATGTTGATATTTCACGCGTAAAATGAATGTGTTTGTGGGGTCACAGCTTCAAAAGTTCATGAACGATATAAAATCATTCAACATGCATTAAAACCATTAATGATAAAAGTATGTTTGACAATATGCACATTATGCTTTTAAACCAGCAGTCTACAAGAAATAAATAAAAGAACTTATTTTGAGCTCGTCGTTTTTTTTAACTTTTTTTAATATTTCGGTTTTCATTGAAAACATCTTCTGGGCTATAATATTGGTAAAATTATTAACGTACAAAAAACAGAAAAAACTTAACTATTATTATGTTGTGTTAACATCGTCTAATTGTGAACTGATAGCCCAGAAGATGTTTTTTAATGAAAAACGAAATATCGGCAAAATTTAATAAATTATTATAAAATAAAAACAGGTTCTTCTATTTATATATTATAAGAGTCGAATAAAATACAATATAAAATTTACAATATAAAAGTCTACAATAAGTTTAAGATACATACATTAATAATATTTTGGATTAACTGAATAATCAAAATTTCCCTTTTGCTTAACGTACATATATTTTTGGTCAGAATTTGAAAGATAATTACCAAATTGGAAAATTGGTTAAAATTCACTATCTATGCTTATATGAATTTAGAATACAAATTTAGAAGATAAAAATAGTCCCTACTGAAAAATAATATTACAACTTAATAATTTATTTAAAAAGAATTAATTTTTATTTTTAAAGGGGATATTTTAAGAAATTTTTTTTTTAAATTTGGGGTTCAAGAAAAAAAATAATTTGGCAGCCCTAGCCTAAAATGAACAAAAACATTCGAGCAAAAAAAATTAAATAAAAAATTAATTATTTTTAGAATAAAGAAAATAAAAGTTTTTATAACATAAACATGTGCAATTTTTGTGAGGACTAAATTGAAAATTCGGTTGAAATGAACGTTGCATTGAAATTAATTTAAGCCGTTTCTTTTCTGTATTCAGTTTATGCATTTTAATATTAAAACTGCACATAAACATAAAAACACCTTTAAGATATAGTGATAATGGTAAAAATTGGTTTTTGTGACCTTAAAACGATCTGCACTTAATTATCATACATAGTCTCATTAATCATCTCTTTAATTTTCTACTTTTTCGTTAATGAGTTGCAAACTAAAATTTAATTTAAAAAAATAATTTTAAAAAGCACATTTAACAAAACTTTTGACAATTCTGGCCTGACTAAAAAAATAACCACCTGTCTCTTCGCCGCCACCTGAAGTTAATTCGCCTTGGTACAACGAAGTAAGTTGCAATATCTTAAAAGTGCAGAATATGTGGAAATTTAAATACATATTTGCAATTGGGTAAGGTTTCGTTGTTTGACATTAATTACATGGGTATATACGAGTAATAACAACTCTCCCTAACACAGGGTCTCCACCTGAGATAAGATTTTTATATCAGCAAACGTCAAATTAAATCGCAGAGAGTATTATCTTACGTGTGGACTCTCAAATAGTGTTAGTATTAATATTAGGTGCGTTTGAGTACTTTTACAGTAAAATGCAGTAAATGAGTAAACTTAAAAATTTGCTCTCACAAAAAGCTGTTGTCCAAAAAAGTACGCGAACGCAAAATTTGTAAAAATTCGTAAAATAAAGGCAACAGCTGATGGCAAATAATTGAAGTGTTGAAAAATGTTTACACTTTTGACTACCTTACTCGTTTTCTTATCGGTACTCGATTAAATCCTTTTTATAACACGAACATATTTGGAAAATACAAACAAATTATTTTATGTAATCTTTTATATTTGTTTGTTTCTTATTTTATTTGAATTTGCTAATTTGTGTCCGGCTAAATTTGATCAATAGTACACGAATACTTTTTTACTATTGATAACTTTAAAAACAAGGGCTGTTCTAAGTACCCGAGTACTTGACACTTACAACTCCAAAAAATTAACATAACTAAACAAAGTTTTAAAAGTTGGTATTTAGCCATATAAAATCTTCACAAACAAGTTTCATTAATTAATATTTATTCATTTTTTGTTTTTATTTTAGTTTTATTTCAACTTTTCTTTTTTTAAACAATTTTTTCACATTTTGTATGCCTTTTGTTTGCTACTTTTGTTTGTTTACCTTTTGAAACATATGTTTTTTTGTTTTACTAAATTTTGCTGCAAAAATTTCTGCAGTAAAAATTTGTAAGAACTCAGTCAAGAACTGTCACTTTACGCTCTCAATTTGTGTTCTCATTTACTGTATTTTGTGTACGCGAACGCAATTTAGTAAAATGCAGTATAGTTCAGTAAAAAATAGTAAAAACTTTTGTGTTCTCGAACGCAACTATTATAATAAATGTTATGAGACAGTTGTTATAAGATTTCTTAAGATGAGCTGTCAAAAATACAAATACATAAACACATATAAAACAATAATAAGCCACCATTATTAAAATGTGTAATTTGTTAATGAAAATAGTGCCAATCTTGTGAAAAGTGTTAAAAAAAAACAATATTGTAAACTAATAAATAAAAAAACTAAAAAAAGAATATAAAAAAAAAAAACGATACACGTTTACTGTACAAGAATCTGTCGATTATGAAATCTTATAAGATTCGTGTTCCCCTTGTTTAATATTAAGATTAACATGAAGAAATGTGTTCTCTCATTCTGTCGAAGTTCTTTCAGATATTATATCAGATATTATCTCAGGTGGAGACCCTGTGTAATGAACCTACCTGGTACTTTTTATACTATGAAATTAAAGAAATTATAGACCTGGCGCCAAGTTACGGCATTCGATATCGATCGAAATTCCCATTTAAACTGTATTGTCATTTCGATCAATATCGAATGCCGTAATTTGGGCCCTGTTTTACTTTTTATAACTTGGGGGTTAAGTAATTAAAATGATCAACTAATAAATATTTTATTTTTGTTCGTTTTTCCAAACAAGCTTAACATATTTATTACATTTGCCATAACTCGTATTTACCTCTTTTCTGTTGTCAATCCATCCAGTTCTGGTACCGTACACCAATGTTGTTCCGGTATCAGGGTTAAAAAGATTTGCGAAAAATATACAAATGCTACAAAAAATGTGAATGGAATCATACACAGAAATAAGATTTTTTGATATTTTCCAAATTCCCCAATCATAGGTAAGAGGTCGTCGAAATCTAAGGTTTGGGATATTGCATTAACTACATTACTATTATTATTGTTATTATTGTTGTTTGGTTGAGCGGCATTGCTCTCTAACTGTAAGCCATGAGAGTTGCCACTTTTACGTCGAAACACTGTTTCCGTTCCGCTTTCATCGTGAACATATGCCGTATTGACAAATGTATTTAACTTTGATGTTGTGTTTTTCGATTGACCCTGATCATTAAGAGTCATAATTATAGATGTTTTTTTTGTTTTTTTTTTTATTTGTAATTATATTTGTAAATCGACACCAAGCTATTTTTATAAGCTCAATTATAAGACACTTGGTTTTTACTTGACTTTTTTAATTATTATTATTTTTTCGTTTGTGTTTATATGATTTTATTTCAACTATATTTTGTTTTATATAGCGAGTATTATATATTTAACACGACCGTTTAAATTCTAACATTTCACGCTTCAATCTTGAGAACGAATCTTAACAATTCTTATTGCCGAACAAACTTATAAGACTGAATTGAATGCTTATACGACAAATGTTTTTATAGTATTTTTTTTTCTTTAACAAATACTAATTATTAAATAAAGAGTTGTTGGTTGGCTCACAATTTTATTTAACGATTTTGTAGATTTAACTTTGTTGCAGTTATTCGTGTATTAAGTCTTTAGTTGTTTTCATTTATTTCTTTTTGACTTCAGTTTGCGTTAAGAACATTTTCAAACCAAATTATGGTGTATGAGTGAGAGAATTTGTAATCGCCGTTTGTGTACTTTACATTTTTAAGTTTGAGCCGCAGTTGAGGAAAACCGGTTAGTCATAATTTGCTTTATTTTCCACAAAACTAATATTTCCAATTTGGTAGATTTATTATATTTATTAGTTCAAATTAAAACAAGCGTAAGAACAGCATTTTTCAAACGCAGTTCTGATTAGTGTTTTACCAGTCTATATCTAAAAACTTTTTTTTTTATTAAATATGAATACAAAAACAATGTAATTCTAAGACAAAAACGTGTTTTTATGTTAAGAGCGGGTATGTTTTTATATGCACAAACAATTTCAAAAGATTTTCTTACTTATATTTAATATCCTCCGGTTCTATTGGGAACAGAGGGCTCAAAATATGACAAAAATGAAAACACATGAATATGCATATCGACAACTTCAATGAAAAATTTATTGTTTAGTAAATTGTATGGGTTTAATATATGGAATATGATTTTTTTCAGATCAAAATTGTCAATACTCGTACTGATCAATACAATTTATCACTTAATGTTAGTATTTTTTTTTTATTGGTGTTTTTATATAAGCAATACACAGAAAAAATTCTCGCTTTATTTTTAAATTAAGCCATTAATAAAAAATAAAATCAATTTTAACTAAAAAATTAATCAAGTGAATTAAATGTTTACTTATATCAACAAGATTACTGCATTGATACTATTAATTTGTTTACTGGTGCAAATTTAATTAATTTTTTATTTAAAATCACAATTTTTTTAATTGAAATCAAATATAATTTTTCTGTTGCATTCATTACGTGACGTATTTTTCCATAGTAATGTATTTGAGTGAATTAGAATTAATTTGTATGTATTTTTCAGTTATTATTTAATATTCATAGATACAATGTAGTCCAGGATATTATGTATAGCATATGTAAAAATTATGGCAAATATAAGATAATATTAATTTTTAACACCTTTTTTATTTCCGATTTCTTTATTTACTTATTGCGTTATACTCTTCCATCTTTTATAGGTCCTTTTTTAAATTGGTTCTATAGCGCTTTGCATTTTTATTTTTCTTTCAGCACAAAATAATAGTGATGATATCTTCCTTCCAAATAATATGTCGAAGAAAATTTTGTATAAAAATTTAATTGATGAAACTTACTGTTAAATTCTTTCCAATATTACCTCTGGGAATTCGTAAAAAATTAAATTGGGAAGTATAAATCGACCAGTAAGAAGGTAAAGGTTCAAGTAGATTGACATTCAAATTTTCCGGATAACTGCTTCAATCTCGTTAATTCAATCAAGCGAAGATCCTTTAATATTAAAAAAAATATTTGGGTTTGAAAGCAAAAAGTGTTATTTTTTCCAAACATATTTATTTACATAAATTTTCCGAATACATCCGACAATCCAACTATAATTTTTGTTTACTTTTGATATAGACAAACTGATAGGTTTAGTTTAATATATATTTTATCTATTTATAAAAAAAAAATAAGAAAAAAATTAAAAATAAATAAAAAATTAAGCAACAATTAAAAATTGTGTTATTTTTTTCAACACTGTATATATTTAGTATTTTAATTTCCAGTTAATCCATAAAAATATTGTTTGAAAATAAAGCTATACTAACGATTTTACGACCTCGTAAAACTGCGAAAACTTAATAAAAAAATATTTATAAAAGTTAAATTTTTTGAATAAAATTTTACTTACGTTGATGAAAGATACAAACTTTGCTAACTACAAAATGTATCTATTTTGAAAAATTTTTCTTGTCCCGAAAAAAATTTAAAAACCCCCTAAATTCCCCTAAATGGAAAAGTTTATATCATAATTTCATTTCAAACTGTTAAACTTGACTCAGTTTTAATTTACGTTCTAATAATAATGCCTAAATAAAGCAATAATCGTAAAATGTTTAACATTTTACTGAAATTGCCTCAAATATATTTTTTTAAGGTTCTTGAATATTTTTATTTTATAAAATATCTTAAAAACTAGTTTCTAAGCAGTTTAAAAAAGACTGTAACATATGAAAATGCATATATAAATCAAAATAGCGTAAGTAGAAAACTGCTTCTTTTTGAATATTGGAAAAAAGTCTCTTCAAAAATATCGAGAGTTGCCATTATTTTCGTTAACTTTGTACATATTATCGGAATTAAAAAGTTTGAGCATTTCAGGTCTTATATTAAATTTGTGACACGTGTATTTCCATGAATACTTCACCTTTAAAACGAATTCTTTTTTATCTTTTCAAAAACGATTTCTGCTCAACCAAAAACAAGCTGTAAAATATACCTAGTAGCACATAGTTGTTGTTATGTACAGACAAGCATATAGTCCCCTAAATTTTTCCCCTAAGAATTTGTACCCCCTAAATTTGCCCCTAAGAGAAATAAAACCCCCTAAATTTAGGAGGGAAAACCCCTAAGCTGGACACTCTGAGAGCAGGTTTCTTCTTTGATAGGTCGAAAATTAACTTCTAGTTCGGGGAAATCGTTATCAAGTTTTTATATGGGTTAAAACAATTAAAACAACAAAACAGTAGTCTTTGCCGCTTTCGATTTTTATAAAATTTTGAACGAATGCCTTAGGTGAAACTAATGTTAATGCAAAATCTTAGTTGGAAATTGGAAAATTAAAAAAAGTACTAAGCCGACTTCATAAAATTATGTATACATTTAAAATTACTTGCTCTACATATTTCATTGACAATTCATACTAAAGGGTACAAAATAGACTTTAAAAATTAAATATGTTATGATTTTATTTTGCAATCTTCAGAGGTAAAATTTTACTAAACTTAATCTTATTTGTTCCTTAAGAAAAGTAATTTAACAAGTTAACATTTAACTATACAAACATAAGTATGTATTTACATACATACATACGTAAAAAATGTTGAAAATGACAAATGAAAAGAAATTGATAACTATTACGTACTACGAATGCATATTCAAACACAACAGAAAAAAATACTAACAAGTGATCAGTTACAATAATTTGTTTCAGATATTTCATTGGATTAACACGAAATGCCCAAACATTTACACGATAGAATTGTTAAGTTGGGGTCAATAACTTAAGTTTCTACATAACAATGTAAAATTTCCTTATACTTTTATTGATAATTACTAAATGGAAAATAATTTTTACAATCAAGATGAGTGAGGCATTTCTAAGATTCCTTTAATGTAATATTTTAATTACAAATCAGGTAAGATGTTTCTTAAGATAAAAAATTATCCATTTTCATAGGAAACAACTTTTGTAGTCAAAATTTATAAGAATTTACAGAAAAAATTTCAGTTAATCAATCAAATTATTCCTGTTAGCTTTTCAAATAAGGCTTAAAAACTGAAAACATTTTATGAAATTCTAAATAGAATGCAAAATGCGAAAAGAAAATTTTGCTGTTAAACCAATATTTTCTGATTGTCATTTAATCATTTTTTTGGATGAGCAAAATAAAAATGATTTTGTACAGTGATGCCCACTTAGATCGTCGTGCTAGATTTAGCCCTTTTTAAAGTATTTAAGACGCGAAAAAATATTTTAAGCCCTAAGCTAAAGTACGGATCGATTTAGCCCTCCCGTAATGTAAATGACAAAGTAAAGAAGTTTTCACTGAGCTAAAAATCTGCATTTTTAAGCCAAAAATCGTTAAATCTGCATTTTGGCAATTTTAGGGTTTAAATCTGCAAAATGCAGATAAATCTGCACTTTTGGCATCACTGGTCGTAACTTGTTATATTTGTCTGAAAGTTCCAGTTGCTTTGTTCATTAAAAATAAGAAAATGTTATCATATATTTAAAGAAATTTTTGTCGAATAGTTCTATTTAAAATTTTAAAATATATAAAGAAATAGAGAATAGGTATGTATTAGTTGACTAAAATTTAGATTTAAAATAATATTATTTAAATATCAGTACCTCAATTCTGTAACTTTTTACTTTTACGAATTTCTTATTCTCGTTTTCAATTTAATAAATATTTCTTTAAAAAATTTTAACGACATACATATATCGGTAAAAATGTAAAAACGTTAAAGTTGAAATATTTTTAAAAATGGTTAATATAGTAAAGAAAATAGCTTTTAAAATGCAATAATTCTCAGATTCTATTTGTTAAAAAATATAAAATAAATTAAAAAATTTTCTTTTCCTCTGTTTTTCTGTATATATCCTTTTAAATTGTTTATTATATACATATATTAAATGAATTGGGGTTTGAACAAAAAATTAACTCCCATTTTCATAAAAAATAATTTAGGTTTAAAGCTCGAAATTCATTACACATGCTATCCATCGTTTTGCATATTTTAGATTTAATAAAGGTTTACGAAACAAATTTTGAATGAAAATTTTCCTAAATAAACATTTGTTAAATTTAACAAGAAAGTAATACTTAGTTTTATATTAATTTTATTAAATACCTTGAATAAAAATATTCACACTGTACAGCTGTGGTTGTGAACTAGAGTTTTTTTATTCCCGCACTTTTTGGATTCCCGGGAAAGCGGGAAATAAATATCAAATTCCCGGGTTCCCGGGATTCCCGCCCAAATTTTTTTATTTATTTATTTACTTATTTCTCCAATGCAACTAATATTTCTTACTGGCTATTACGCTTAAAATAATTAAATCTAGTATCTATTACATAACAAAAACGTAAAAAATTTAAGATTAAAGTAATTTTAAGACACTAAAGAGGTTATTTTGATGCCAATAGGATCATAGAAATCAATATACGTATATACATTGTCAAATTCAGAGCTCATTTGCATAATTAGAATGAAAGTATTGAAGTCTTAGTGGAATAACATTTCTGAAAGGGCGATTAGGAACTGAAAGCACAACATTACGAAATAGGAATTTGGAAACAATTTTACCGTTAACAAATTTAGCAGGAATGAGAAATGTTATTTACTACATATATTTAATAACATATTTTTTGCAATGTTATAACCCTTAATCAGCAGTGGTGTATGTAGGTATACTAAGTTTTTCATTCCATGTGAATCCTATTTTTAATATTATTGTGAACCCTTCATTAATTCTAAGCCGATTTAGTCATATGGGTGTCAAATTATTTCTAGATCTTTTATGCTGTTTGGGTGCTGAATTCCAGTAGAGTCGCTTGAGTAGGGAAAGAGTTATGCACCCAAATGTGAAACTACCTCCCTAAAAACTCCACAAAAACTAACATAAATATGTAGAGGTGCATACCTTTTGTCATTAAATTTCCACAAATTCGTTTTATAAGGCACCAAATTTCGTGAATGTCGGTCCATAATTTACCTACGGCTCCATGTTTAGACCAGTTTTATAAATCATGTAAGTATGGCTAAAAGCGTAACGAATACTGCTTTTGTGGTGCAATTTAGCATATTCTACTTTCATAAGGCTCAAAATTACTTGAAATGTCGCATATATAGCACAATCTAGGAAAACATTTTACTACGCCCTTAGCCACAAACCCTTATAATATTATTAAAGGTATTCACGTCAAAAATTGTACTCTTGCGAAAGAAGCATAAGTGCAAAAGCATAACAACAACCACATAGACAATTATTTACCCCAAAAGATGCAAAATTTTCAGGGTTTAAGTAAGTGGCAAGATTATCAGAGCAAAAGCATAAAAATGCTGCAACTTTTTTGGTATTGCCAAGTTGAAAAAATGTTAAAAAGTACTCATAAAATCAATTCTACACCAAACAGCAACGCTGGAATTCCATTTTGACGTACGTTGTTTTCTTTGAATTGAAAAATATTATATATTGTAGTGTTTATGGATGAACTTAGTAAAAAAAAAATGACAATTAAAAAAATAAAAAGCGTAAAAAAATTGAAGAAGCAGAACTAAAAAAAAAAGAAATACTTATCTGAAAAAATGTTGAGGTAGACAAGTTATAAATTTGACTTGTAAATTAATAAAATTAATGATTTTGTGTGAGCTGAAAATTGAAAGTGCAACCAAAATGGGCTGTTCACGTCAAATAAGTGCAACTATTCTATTTTGCACAGTTGCAAGGGTAACAAATATTGAAGTGAATGCGTTTATTGTAAAATTTACACTTCAGTGTGCTAAGACAAGAAATAAAATTTCGTGAAGATAGGCCTATAATTATCATAGGCCCTATATAAAGCCCATTCTTAAAAATGAGCTTAATACGCCTTAAACTGTAGTAAAGTTAAATATTGTGTTGAAATTAAGTTGGATTAAACTACTAAAGACACTAGTCCGACATAGATTTTCTAAAGTTTAAAAAAAAGATTTACTTCAAAATTTCACGGGATTCCCGCAACTAATTCCCGGGAAAGCGGGAATTGAAAACAATTGAAAACTCTATTGTGAACTTACATACATATTTTTTTAATATTTAGCACTAATTTAAAAAAAAATTATAACGCATAATAAATAAATAAGTATATTTATTACTTACTAAAAGAAACACACACAAGTAAATTTATTACAAATCTTTTCCTACGAATGCTGGCGCTTTTTAACTTTGTCAATACTTTTTATTTCATACATTTCGAAGCTGTTCGAGTATCAGGGATGCAAACGCAATACACGTAGCAGAAAAAGCTATGCATACAGTTTTAGTATTGCGCAAAAATAATGATGTGACAATTGCCATTCTGTGTATTTTGTTGGTGGATTGCAAGCAAAAGCCACATTATTTTGCATTTGCACTTTCGCGATACCGTTCACATCAATAACTGAACTCAGCTAATATGTTTTATTATGTTTTGAATATTCTTGCATATGCATATAAAAATTTAACAAAAAGTCTCCATTTGAATTTCACTCGATTTCGAGTTCAATAACTCGACTGTATGTCATCTTGTTCGCTAAATTCTGTGCAAATTTAGCATCAACAATTAATTGCTTTTGCGAAATGAAAAAATATTTTACGTCAGTGGAAAGAGCTTTTTTTAACTTGAGCTATTGACACAATGGGGCTTAAAACCTACAACAAAATGTATAATTATTTACAACATAAAAAGGTTGGTAACAATATAAAACTACTCTTAATGGAGAAGCAGCACGCGCTCGTTGACAATATTTTTAAGGACAATCAGGTCGTTGTCGTTTGTTGAATTTTTGTGCGTTTTGCGTTGTCACCACGCATTGGAAAATGGCTTGGCGTCGTATTACTGCAACGAGTTACAGTTTTTGCGGTTGTTTACCATTAACTTTATGCAATTGTTAGTAACCTCAATGTTTCAGCGTGTTTGTCTGGTGGAGAACCAATAATAACTCAACGTGACTTGTGAAGAATCATAAAAAGCATACGTTTACTGGTGTATATCAAAATGCTCTGGATTCTGGAAGCTCTCGCCTTCCTTTACGAAGACTTAGGTCGAACTAGGACTTGTGGTGAAGGCTCTTTTGTGTGATACCCCGGCATTATAATTTAAATAGTTAACCAAAAACGTAAATTGTGTAATACTCTGGCACCAAAAGCTTTTAAAAGTTTAAAAGTTGGCAAACAAAAAAATTTTCAGTATTGGTATTAAAGCACATATTCCCTATTTCGATATCGAAATTAAGCTATTTGTAATTTAGGTATCGGTATCAGTGCCGGTATTCAAGCGGTACCGATATTTATTTTTTGCCATCCTTTAAAACGGCTGATTGTCTGCTTAATTAACTTTATATATTCGAAAGGCAATTCATTAAAATGTAGCAAGCAAACCAGGCTTATCTAATTATCAGCACCAAAACTTGTTATTTCTCCATCGCAACAAATTCATATTAATTCATCAAACGCTTTGTGTTGCTTAGCAGCTGTCCTTGTTAAATTTTAGCGCCAACTTTTAAATGACCCAAGAATTCTCTGCTCTTGGTTGCAGTATTTCATTGAACTCCTCCCTTGTCAACGCATCATTCTTTCTACCATCGAAAAACAACGCTAGTAGATTGGAATCATCGTTTTGTAATCGACATATAAACTCCCGAAATTTGTTCAGCTCTATCCATTTTTACGAGTTCACCGCTGGCGTCTTTGAATTCAATGTCTTTCAATATATCCGTAGCTAAACTTGAGCCAACTTAAAATGCTAAGAATGTTTCGTTGTATGCGCTAATTTCGGAAATATCTAGTGGGTAATGCGGAAATTGTGTGCTTTCTCTCATTGTGCTGGTCCATCAAGAATTATTAAAAGTGATTTGCGCTTTGTTTTTAAGCTACACCAACATTTGCCTACGTAAAACATGTCATAAACAACTTTTCCAGTTTTTACAACACTGGGTAATAACTTTTAGCTTTATTTGCAAAACTGACTTTTTATTTCCTTATCAGAGCATATTTTTTTAAACACAAGTAAAAGTGCTATATTCGGCGCTGCCGAATTATTGACACCCTCCACCCAGAGTTTGAATATTTCAGGATTGGGATTTATATCCTTAAAATTAAAGGGTTGAATTGCATTAAATCCGAATTTCTCCATCACATCAGGGTTTCGCTTATCTTCGCTTAAAGTTAAAAATTCTTATTTATAAAAAATAATATGTCTTCTGAAAGTCCTACTAATTACCTAAAAAATAAAATCATTTCGACTTAATTTTTGTATTTTTTAAGATATCTTTTAAATTTGTATCAATTAAAAAAATATATAAAAACTATTGCCGGTTAATAACCGGTTATTTTATTAATGTGTAATTTTTATACGTTTTCCTTACATTTGTTGTTAATGAACCAGTAATTTAAGCATTTTTCTAATTTATAAAAACGTTTATTCTTGTAAAAAAAACTAAACACAATTCAAAAGGTAAATAGCAATTTGTGTGATAGTATTTAAATATTAAATATATCTTTATAGTTGCAAAGGTTCTTCGACGTCACTACTTATTATTACCTTTAATTAGTCTTCAATCTTCATCTATATACATATATAAAATAGGATGTGTGTATGTATGTATGTATGTATGTATGAATGTATGTAACGTATGGACTCCAAAACGGCTGGGCCGATTTTGATGAAATTTTCAGGGAATCTTTAGAATATTCAGGCGGGTGACACTGTGAAGTCTGATTTCTGATTTTCGGTCTGTGGGCGGAGGGGCGTGGCAAAATCCATAACTTGAGAACAGCTTGACCGATTTTTTCTTTAAAATGATCGCCATGGTCCAACTTAGGTTATTACGGATAGAAAATTTTGCCCCGCCCACTTTTACGGCCACTTTTTTCGATTTACCTAAAATCAGAAAACGGCACCATCGACTTGACTAATTTTTCTTTCAAATGTTCGTATTAATCAACTTTAAATTTTCGTCGAAAGAAAAATTTACCACGCCTACTTTTACGCCCACTTTTTCTATTAAGCGCATAACTGGAGAACGGCTTGACCGATTTTAACGATTTTTTCTTTAGAATGATCGCCATGGTCTAACTTAGGTTTTGCGGAAAGAAAATGTTGCCCCGCCCACTTTTACGCTCACTTTTTTCGTAAGATTCACAGCATATATATACATACATACAACCATATGTATTTTCAAATCAAATGTAAATCAAACATATGTATATGAACAACATTTTAATTTATAATATTATAATGATGAAACAGAACTGGAGATGAACGATGTTTTACATGCAGTTTGACATGAAATTTTGCCAGAGAATGCGGTTTCATGGATTTTTATTTAAAGGCCGTAAATTTCGTTTAAAGATCAATTTAAATCGTCTGGTAATACAACACTAATGTTTGCTTAGGGCCAGCAACGCGGACCGGGTCAGCTAGTCTTGACATAAATGTGTGCCGTTCTAATAGTTCTTAAAAATTAATCATTGGGCAAAATAATTGCCCGTTGTGTTTCCGAGGACGGAATAACCGTTAAGGCACTAAAAATGTTAAGTAGTTCTGTATATATTCATACTTAAAACTACAAAAATTCAGCGGAATCAACGATATGGGAAAAATTCACCAGTATTATTAATTAAAACCCCAAGTACTAAAGGAACGTTCAGATTAATCAAATATTTTACGAAGATATTTGTTCTGATATTTGCTTCAAACTGTGTTAAACAAAAAAATGGTTTGTTTAATGTTCAAACTAAGCTAAAATATTTAAAAATTTTGGTTTGTTGAAACAGTTGGCAAATGAAACAGTGCTAAATGAAATAAATTAATTCATGTTTGCCATGCATTCAGACTTTTATTATATTTATATTTGCATCAAATAATTATTTAATGAAAGTGTTCAAAAATAAAAAATATATTTCACAAATAGTAAAAATGAGCGCAGAAGATAATTTTTATGTTTCATCTCTTATGGTTTTAGATGAGAAGAATGTAAAAGAAAAAAAAAATGGAAGACAATAGGGACGGAATTGGATTCGTTACAGATCACTTCAATATATTTTTCGTATTCCTTTTAATACTATTTTAGTAATTGTTCCTGAAGTTTGATGTAAAGAATCACAGGAAAAAAATCGCTTCTATCAGGAACATGGCTATTTTGCGGAAAATTACGAAACAAATCCTAAAATTTATTTGAAATCGGTTAAAAAACGAAATGTCGGAATATAACAAAAAAAAAAAAAAAAAGAAAAAAAAAATTGCGAAAAATTTTAATAATTTCAAACAAGCCATAAAATTGATAAAAAGTCTATAAAAGTATAAGGAATGGCTAAAATTCGTGAAAAATTGCTAAATTAGCGGAAATTCGCAAAAATTTGCTAATAGCACCATGATAGCAAAGTCTAATAACACTATGCTAGTTGAAAAAGCAGACAAGCCGGGCGCATGGCGTTTTAACATAATTCGGGTACGCTGAATCCAGTGGTGCGAAATTTCGATTTTTTAAGTTTTTTGAATAAGCTAAAGCCTTTTTGAGTTACGCGAACATATGTTGTGCAACCTCCTCCATTTTCGAAATAACGGTATATCTCGAAAACCAGAGCCAATCTTAAAAAACCGCGGGCACCACTGGATTCAGCGTACCCGAATTATGTTAAAACGGCATGCGCCCGGCTTGTCTGCTTTTTCAACTAGCATAGTGTCCCAGCTTGTCACGAAAAAAAAGTGTAAATTTCTTGCACAGTGTAATTATTAAAAATCTTTAAAGATGTAAAGAATGAGAAAAAATTGCTTCTATCGGGAACATGGATAAAATTATTTGTCGTTGTTTGCTCTTACAATTTTTTGTAATATCAAATTGCTCAAAAATTACTAAAATATTTGATTTTTTGTGTTCACACTATGTTCACGTTGGGCAAATATTTGTTTGCCTGCAAATAATTTTATTTGCTCAAAATCAGCTGTTATTTTATTTGACACTCGAAAATATTTTGTGTTCAGACTACGTTAATGAAATGTTTGATGTTTGCTGCCAAATATTTCATTAATCTGAACGTACATTAAAAACCAAAATTTAAGAAATCAAACAATATCATGGAAGGTTTTAAATTGTGGTCGACGTACGGACAGATATTTCATACAAAAGACATGTTCATAATACAATTCGTTTCTGTTATGCTGTAACAAAATAATTTAAAATATATACAGCCTGGCTAAGAGTAAGAGGTTTTGTTTGTATTTTTTCAAAAATATGGTTGAAGTCTACTGATTCTTTTAGACATGCATAACCACCAACAAATTAAAACTTACTTAAAATAATATTGGGAAAATATCTCAAATAAATTTATAAAATTCCTATAACCTATCAACGCCGTGGTTGCGGGTTCGATGCCCGCCAGAGACTCTGGTTTCCTGCCGACAAGCGTAGAGCTTTGCGGGATTATAATAGAAAAACCAATTACTTTGTTCTTACATTTGTGAATTGCTTTGTTTTTATTCAAATTAACTTTTTATTTAAAAAAGTAATTTGATTTTTGTGTTTCTATTAACGGGTTATTTCTTAAATGCTTAACCGAAAACCGGTTTTTAAAATAGCAAATATTCGGAATATTCGAAACCCGGTTTTTGAAAAATGTCGAATAATCGATCTCCATAATACATAATCAGAATATTTATCTAAGATCCCATAAAGTACTATATACATGCTGGGTCTTTGAGTAATTCTAAATAAAAAGTACTTTATATATAGAGGGTGGGCCAAAAGTCACGCCTGCGTCTGAAATTGAATAGCGTTTTTGTTTACTATTATTTTTTATTGTTTTTTTAGATTTTATTCATCGAACCGTGTTACACCACCGTGCAAACTTTAACGACCGAACAACGAATAAATAAACAAAATATGCGTTTTTGGGGTACTGCAAACCCCAGAGTTGTTCACCAGCGCCAACCGCACTCGCGCAAGTATACCGTATGGTGTGGAGTGACATCAGAAAGAGTTATACGGCCCTACTTCTTCGAGAATGAAGTTATTAATGCAGTGACGATGAATGGGGACATGTTTCGTACTATGATTAATAATTTTGTACGCCCTGTGGTAGCCAACAAGTGATTCCAGCAGGATGAAGCAGCAGCACACACGTCCCGTGCTAAAATTTTAAATGAAGACCGAATTATCTCAAGTAATTTAGAATTCAATTGGCCAACACGTTCACCAGACTGATTATATTCTATAGGGTTATCTCAAAGAATGAGTGTATGTTAAGAAGCCCCAAACTACAGAGCAGCTAAAGCACAGCATCGAAGCCTTTAAACAGGCCCAATCATCACTCTGATATTATTTTTCATAATTGAAATTTAGATAGTACAAAGTTAATAATATATGTATTTAAAAACAAAAATAATAAAAAATTATAATAAACAAAAAAGTTATTTAATTTATACACGCAGGCGTGACTTTTGGCCCACCCTGTATATATATTAAGGAGGTAACGAATACCGATACCGATATATCGGCGATACTTCACGTTTACCGATATATCGGTATCGGCGATATTTTACTGTCGTTACGCCGATATTTTTTTATAGTTTTTTTGAACAAACTATTTAATTTTCAATGCTTATGTTTTGCATAATAACTAATATCAAAAAATTAAACTGAATTATAAATTGTTTCTTTTAATTCTTAAGCTGGAGATCGGTCCACACCACGCGTTTTATGCGTATCTTTCTTTTTTGACCTTTTTTGGAGACGCATGCTAAAGTAGAAAGTAATCCTACTTCATGCTTTCGATACGTATATGCATTTAACGCTTTTGGTGTGTAAGTTGTCAATACAATTTTACACTACGACTATTGGGACTGATGCATCAACGCATTAAACGCATGGTTTGGACCTGCAGCAGAATTTTCTGCAAATATCTAATGATTTTGGTGAAAATAAAAATCACAATTACAATTTTTAGGTTACTTCGAAGAGACTACAAAATCCATAAGAAAAGTCACTGCTACATTTTCTGACGCTATTTCGCTAGTTAAAAGTCTTCGAACATTATTAACAGAATTAACAGTCCCAAAAATGGGCGATTTACGTAGCATTTGCTCTGAATGAAAGATTTGTGTGTTAAGAGTATTATGAAATCTATTGTTTTTCTAAAATTCTCTACCTTCGATACAAAACTAGAAAATTTTAAAGACAATAGATTGGAAAACGTCTTATTGATTTACTCAAATTGACTCTACATTCCGAAAGTGTTGAAGACACGGTCACCCCTACACCTAGCAAAACTTCTGATAAGTCTATAAGAACTGAACTTTGTGCAAATCTTAAAACAAAGTTTGGAGAAGGATGATCCTCTGTCGATCCTTCGCTGTGGTTCAGCTTAAGAAAAAGTCTAGATATACCGACGCAGATCTGCTTGTTTACTGGCGCAATTAAATGTTATATTCAAAATTTGAGAACATGGCGCATATAATACTTAAGTTGTCAAATGAGTTCAGTCACATCCGAGAGACGATTTTTTGCTGCAGGTCTGCTTCAAACGGAGTTGCGAAATTATCTCCGCAAAAGTTGAGAATCCTTTTTTTTTTTTAAACAAAAATCTTATTAATATTAATTTTGAATACATAAAATCTCTAAAACTTTTTTTGTTTAAAAAATTAATTAATTTTACCATGAATTTAAATTCATTTCGTTGTTTTTTAAATCATAATAAAATCAATTTTAGATATTAATAATCTCTTACACTGTAATTTTGTGTTATAAAAAAATTACTATACTTGAGTTTTGTTAATTTCACCTTGAATTAAAATTTTATATTCGTATCGGTATTGGCGACATTTCTTCTTAAGTATCGGTATCGTGCGGCAAAAATGCGTATCGTTACATCCCTAATATATATTATGGGTATATTACTCAAGGACCCAGTATATATTAGCACTAGTGGTGGAGGGTATAAAAAAAATCAAACTGTAAATTTGCATGTGATTTTCAAATTAAAATTACTCGATTTTTGATATTCAAGTTTATGTTATAATTACACTGCGCTAGAAATCGACGCTTTTTTTTGATACAAGCTTTTTTGATATACCAGGCGTTTTAACCTAAATCGGGCTCTGGTTTTCAAGATATACATTTATTCGCGAAACTCAAAAGCGGTTTAGTTTATTGAACAAACTCAAAAAACTTTATTAAACCTCCAATTTGTATGGTTTAAATTCTTAAAATTGGTCCCTGCAGTGCCTAGGATGCCGCTAGATGGGTCAAATGCATGACCAATCCCACTTTATTTGTCATCATCATCATTTATTTCTAACATACCTACCAGATATCTCCATTCCTTATGGGGGCTCCCATACATAATGTTCAATACAGACTACACTCATAAAATTATTACAGTAACTGATTGTAGGTTATTAAATTCGTTTTCCGTACTGTTAAAACTTAAAAAATTTAGTTATTTTACGAATTCATTTATTTTTTAACATTAATGTCTACCAAAAAAAAATAATGTTTTTCCGTTCTAATATTTTTATGTAGTTTGATTTTTTGTCAGTTAAATTATATTTTTTTAAATCAACAATTGTTAAATTTTACGGAATATATTGTTAAATAAAAAAAAATTAAAAAATTTATATAAAATTCATTTACATATTTTAAATGAAATGTAAATGATCCGTTTTTTTAAATAAATTTTTAATTGTTTAAAACAAATTTTCTGTGGAATTTACCTACATAATATTTTGAGTGTACCAATATATTGAAGAAAAAGTGCCATTAATGCCCAGGAGTCGCCCCTAGTGGTATATAATGTATGACCAACCTGAATTAGTTTTTGCCCTAAACATTTTCGCGAGACATACTTGCCCTCTATCACCGCTTCTTATGGGGGCTCCCATACAAATATTGCGTTTTTTGAAATGCTTAGATTAATTAAAATTTTTCGTCTTTTGTGAATAAAATCAAAAGTTGTAAACAGATTTGAATCATTTATGGCTTTTTTTGTTTGTTTATGTCTGGAAAAAAAATTAGAATTTTTGATGAATTTTTAAAAAACAAAACTTTCAAAATGTTGCTAAAAAATAGAAACAAAAAAAAAACAACCCTACCAAACAGGAAAACTGCCCTACATGTGCCCAGTCACCAGCCTCCTGCCGCGCAGGCAGGTCATTCCCATGACGAATTTCATCAGATTCCAGAGACATCTCCCAATTCGTGCAGGAATCTGCTAGCCACCCACCTCAGCCTGCTGTTCTGTAGCCTGGGACAGTGGCACATAAAGTGCTTAGCTACCTCCAACTCCTTTGGGTCCTCACACAACCTACATATATCCGACAAGTCAGATCCCGTTCTCACCTCCATCATGCCTATCATACAGAGGCCCGTTATAATACCTATCGTGGCACTGACGCAGGCCCTTATCTTGCCCTGCAGCGCGTCCGAATTCGACATACTAAGCATCAGCCACAGCCTGCGCGGTACCCCGCAGTCTGTTCGGCACCGCCAAACCCGATTAGTCCCGCTTAGACCCCATTCTCTAATTCTTCCATAGGCATACCAACACTTGCTGCTGAAGCAACTCAAAAGCACGATGGTTTGCACTAGCGTTGTAACAACTGTAAAAAAGTTGGAGTTGATTTTTACAAATTCTTTTTTCTTGGTATTCAAAAAGAAATGTCCAATCTTTCTCATCATATATCTGAATACGGAAACTTGTTTGATCGTTTTATATCACTAGATACCTATGAATTTCCTCCACAAATACCTTCGCAACAATCTTCTTTGCAACAATTTTCACCATCCCAATTGTCTCCTAGACGTAAATCAGCTAGAATTGCAAGTAAGTCTTATACCGTTAATGTAAACCCTATTAATTCTGGTAACGCTGTTGATATCCATATGGATGTTATTCCGTCTAATTCCAAGATGATTGAAAACAAAACTGCTGAGAAACTGTCATTTTCTGATGTAGCGAAACTATACAATCCTAAAACAACCAATACCGAAAACGCTCCACGTGAACTTCGAGTTATACCACCAAAAAAAAAACATTTATTTGTATTCCGTTTTGTTGCTGAAACGACTGTTGATGATTTAAATTATTATATTAAAACCAAGCTGAATTCAAACGATAAAATCTTAACTCACAAATTTTCTTATTCTGTACCAAGAAGCATTACGTCTTTTAAGATAACAGTTTCATCAGATATATACAATAAAATAATTGATCCTCGTTTCTGGCCCGATAATACATTGGTAAGAGAATATATACCAAAAGCACGCCAGAATATAAATAATATTGCCCGTACTCCCTCAATTGGGTCATCTAATCAAAAAAACTGATTACTGAAAATGATAACCAACTGCTCATTAATTATCAAAACGTTTTTGGGTTAAACACAAAATTGTCCAAACTTTACATTTCACCACCACGTAATTATATTCACTGAAACTTGGTTAAATAAAAATATCCTCAACAACGAAATTTTATGCAGTAATTGTAATATTTGTAGACTCGACAGAGAAACTGCTACAATTGGAGGAGGTGTACTAATAGCTATATCTGCGATGTTTTCATCTGAAGAAATAGACTGCAATATTCCTAAAGGCATCGAATTTATTGGCATCCGTATAAAACTACATAACAGCAAAATTTTTATGACCTGCTCCTACATTCCACCAAGCTAAAATAATAATCAACTTATTTACACAGAGCATGCTTCGTTGATCAAGTCAGTAGTATCACTATCTGCACCAGGTGACTCTATACTTGCTTTTGGTGATTTTAACTTACCCAATGTTTCATGAAAATTTTTATCTGACTCATATATGTTTACTCCTACAAAAGCCGCAGACTGGGTGTTCGAATTTTTGAATAGATCTATGTCTTTTTTAAAATAAATGGAGTGTACAATTCGTCCGGTAAATTATTAGATCTGGTTTTTGTGAATGAACCAGCCGATTGTTCCTTACAGCGTGCATATCCTACTCTAGATATCACCCTTAATGTTCCATTTAAAAGTAGCTCCGACTCAACTACTAAGCACGGAAAGGTTTTCTGCTTCAAAAAATGTAACAACGACGACTTAATACATCTGTTATTTAACACGAATTGGCATGATCTACTATCTATTCCTTGTTATACTCCAGCAGCTATTGATTCGATGATATCAAATTTTTATAATGAATGTGTTCCTAAATTAGCAATGTACACAAAAGCTGGTCCCCCGTGGTGCAAAAAAAGAATTATCTAGACTTAAAAACATAAAAAAATAAACTCTTTAAAAAATATAAAAAAACTGGCTTGCTGTCTGACTATAGCAGATTTGCGGTTTCACGTGCTGAATATAACTTATTAAACACAAAGCTGTATAAAAACTATATATCTAATATGAAACAAAATTTTAACTGCGACCCGAAATCATTTTATAAATTTGTTAATTCCAAACCAAAAAGAAATCTGATGGCTTCCATAAAACAATGAAGTTCGGTGCTTACGAATCTAGTGACGATCAGATAATAAGCAACTTGTTTGCTGGTTTTTTTTTCCACCACTTACTCTGATTCAAAATGTGAATTAAATTTAAATTTAAACTATAGATTCATGGCAAAGTTAAGTGAAATCCCTTAACTTTTTGAAAAGTATGTTACCGACAATCTTCTTCATCAAATTTCGTCCTTAATATCTCCCTGTCAACATGGTTTTAGAAAAGGTCGTTCATCAGTAAATAATCTCATCCAGCTGACTACTATAGTAAATCGTGGAAATTTACAGATTGTATATACACGGATTTTAGTAAAGCTTTTGATAAAGACAATCATAAATTAGTTCTGATTAAGCTTCATGCTATGGGACTTACACACGGGGGTTTTAATTGGATTAAATCATATTTAACAAACTGAAAACAAAATGTTATTTTTAATAATACCACATCAAAAAACATTATTGTAAGTTCTGGAGTGCCCCAAGGTAGCCACATTGGTCCAATTTTATTTTCCTTATTCATCAATGACTTGCCATGCGTAATTGAATATTGTAACGTCTTAATGTATGCCGATGATGTGAAGATATTTCATAGCAATGCCAATAACATTGAAAAAAATTTGCTGCAACATGATTTGGATGAGCTATTTCAATGGTGCGTGCTTAATTTAATGGAACTCAATTTAAACATATACGTTTTTCAAGAAATTATAGCCCTTTTTTTAACTTTTCATTTGGCGGACATCAACTAGAATTGGTTACGGAATTTTCAGATCTTGGAATACTTTTGGATCCTAAATTAAATCTCAGGAAACACATATTTATGATGGTGTGTTGGCTTTTATAAAAAGATGGGCTAAGGAGTTTACTGAACCAGTCATTACTAAACGGTTATATACATCTTTAGTCAGACCAATCTTGGAATATGGATCAGTTATTTGGGATCCGGATGTGGAGTATCTCAAGAGCATTATAGAATCAGTCCAAAAACAATTCCTTCTTTTTTGCTTGGGTAGTTCAACATGGAATCCTAACGTCATTATTCCTCTTTATACCACAAGGCTTGCATTAATAAAATTACCAACGTTGGAGAGCAGAAGAACTATGCTTAGCGTTTCATTTTTATTCAACCTAATAAATGGCGCGGTCTGCTCCGACTTAATACTCAGCAACATAAACTTTAATGTTCCTCATCGATCAACTCGTTTCTACATTCCAATATATTTACAAGTTTTTCAAACTAATTATGCTAATTCTGATTCTCTAAGAAAATTGTGTAAACTTTATAATGATTTTTATTTTCTTATTGATTTTTCTGTTAATGTCATTAAACGTTATATTATTTTGTACATTAATCAATGTAATTAAATAGCTGTCTAAATCTTTTGTTATTTTGTATATTATGTACATTTTTTTTTATACTTGTTCTGTAAGGATTTATTCCGTAGACCTTAAATAAATAAATAAATAGAAGCCCATTAGAGGCCTGACCACCTGCAAACTGTCAGGATCCTCCATTTCCGAGCCCAGTATCACCAAATCATCAGCTATCTCGTTGCCGGTGATGTTGCAGTGACCCGGTACCCAGCAAAGACTCACAACATAATTCCCTAAATTTTCTCCTAGAGGCCTCCTGCAATCGTTCACTAGCCTGGAGTTCACATAACAGCCCATTAAAGCCCTAAGAGCTGCCTGGCTGTCCACATATATAGTGACCCACGAGCCCTTGGTAATGTTGTCCCCTACCAATTCCACGGCCCTGAGAACCTCCACCTGAAATACACTGAAGTCGTCGGGAAGTCTATATGACCTTCTGATGTCCAGATCCTCAATGTAGACCCCCGCTGACCTTACCAGCTCTCCCTAGACGGCAATATCACCTCTGGCAAACGCCCAAAATCGATCCTAGTGCCCCAAATAATCCGTAAAGCCGGGCGAGCCTGGGTGATAACTCCAGTGCTAATTTCAACCAAAATCTGCGAGTGACCCTCCGTGAAATTTCCTTACAGTCATAACTCCCTCAGCCTAAGAATGCTCCTGGCTGCCATTCCAATCACATGCTGCTACATAGGCAGAAAATGTAGAATAGCACCCAGGGCCGCCTGAGGGGTACTTCTCAAGGAACCTATCATGCCAATCGAAGCACAACTCTGAGCCTTAGACAAAAGCTACCTCCGACTAGCAGACCTCAATGCCTCCCACCAAACGCAACATATATACGTAAGAATGGGTCTAACCACTGAAGTGTACAGCCATCCCACAACTGACGGCCGGAGTCCCCAGCTCCTACCTATCGACGATCTGTAAGCATAGTAGGCATTGATCTTAAGTGTCTCCTGAGTATTCCTCCTCCAGGAGAGCTTACTATTAAATTAACTTTGTTACAAAAAAGAAATTTAATTGTGTATTGCAAATCTACCGGGGGATGTGCAGCGCCTCTCAGGCGTAGTAAAAAGCATCTTGTGGATCTTAATATCTTAATGTTACATCCACTGGGGGTAAACAATAGGTGCATGCAACCTAGATGCGCCAAACATTAAAATGCCAGTGTTCTTTGGAGTCCAAAAGATTTCAAACGAGTTCGAAATTAAACCAGAGTACTTTCTCTTTCTGCTGACACGAAAGCCAGTAGACCTCGATGAGTGCTGGCACCGATCTTAATATTGGTTAGGTCCTCCGTTAGTATGCTTCTTGCGAGAAATGCTTAGTGTCTTTCGGGAAGATTGTGTTTGCGAAAGCCTTGCTATTCCTTGAAGTGATAAATTCGGGGATAACGTGGTGGCTTTGGTTTAAACACAAAATCGGGGTAAGGGTGACCTTTACTGATTTTCCACCCTTGTGGGAAAGTTCGGCATGTAGAGGGATCCCTTAGTGCTATTGCTATTCAACAAAAGCTGCTTGGCTTAACCATAGTATTGGAGGTTGGATAGCTCTGGCTCCTAATCAAGGGGTGAGCGTCTAATTTTTTTCAGACTATACACTCGAATCGCAACATGTGTGTGAAAATGATCCTAATGCCCACATGGGTATTTTGTAAGTGCATATATTTACTCACCAAGTGGTTGAAATCCACCATGAGATAAGTCGATATGGCATGTGCTCATGTAAAACGAAATCTCAACTGTGTATTGCGAAGTACCTATTTAAATTAGTTTTTAACCATTACATCCAAGTTTTGATTTAATTTGAAAATTACAATTATTTTTAAAATATATCATAAACAATTATTAATTATTAATTTATTTGGAGCTAAGTCGATTAAATTCGACAACGAAATACATACTTTAAGAAATAATTAAAAAAATACCCACACGTTTAACATTTAAGTGTTTTAGAATGTTAATTAGACTTACAATTTTTAAAAATATAAATGAGCAGGTGTAATTTTTGCACTTTGTTTTCCTGTATATGAACATATTTGTAAGAAAGTTCATTTTTTTAATTTTTAAAATATTTTTAATGCTCTTATTTGACTTAATTAATTTAAGTTAAAATAAAACTGAAAGTAAGTAACAGGTTTATTTAAAAAAAATGTAACGTAAACACAGATGTCCCTGTAATTTGAATTGTTGTTGCTGTTATTGTTGAATATACATCTCGTATATACATATGTATGTATGCTTGTATGTGAGTTAATGCAAGTTAATACGTATATAGAAAGTTGATATTTGTAAACCCTTTACAACAGGGGAAAGGGATATGCGTAGACTAGAGATGTGCACGTGACGGGAAGCTTTTGTGTCACGAATTTTAAGCCTATAACTTACACGTGCTTGCGATTAACTTTAAATATTAATCACGCGTGAGACAGTAAGCGTGATTGAAATATAAAATGTGCGCTTTTAAGAAACTGTTGTTAACTTTAATTAAATTAAAAAAAAATATATATTTACGTAGATAATCCCCTTGTGAGTGGGCGTGATTGTGAGACTTTTGAAATCATTTATGAGTGAGCGTGCGTGATAACAAAAAGTTGGTTAGCAGGTAAGCGAGAGTCAAATCCAGCACGCGTACAGGGTATTATAGATTAGTAAACTCTACAGTATTGACATAAATTTTATACATTTTTTGAATTGAGTTGGTGTAAGCGATTTCTGTGGGGTTGTTAAAATGGGGGTTTTGAAAACGCCTATTAAGCTGGGAACTGAAATGGTTTATATTTCTACCAAAAATGGTTTCAAGAATGCTGCTATTGAAATTCAGCATAATAGGCTAATCAAATAAATAAGCAATACCTCCTAGGCGAGGTTACTTAAATTTAATAAGAACGAGTAAGAGTGCTGCTATATTCGGCTATGAAAAATCTTATATGCCTTTTACCATTGTGCGATAGGAACAGAAAGTTATACCATTCATTAGATATAAATAAATCTATTTTGTGCCTCGCTCACTTCTTTATTCCTGTCCCCATTTTGTCGGATTTTGTGTATTGATAAGATCTTTCCGTTCTCCAGATATACAGAAAAACAGACGGACATCGGTAAATCAAATTTGCTGTCCATGTATGTTTTTGTTATGTGTAAAATATTTTCTAAAAGATAAACAAATAACAACAACATGGAATTTTATGAAAAAAAAAAAAAAAATTAGGGGCAGTCAGTCTTGTTTTTTGCTTATATCTGAACCAATTTTACACCGATCTGGCTGAATTTCAATATCAAACAAGTCCGGAGTTAATGTGACATAAATATATAACAACCTAGTCTCCTTTATATCTGGGGTCTGCTCAAAACCCATTTCAACACACAAGGACAAGCGCGCAGACGGACATCGTTAAACCAACTTTGGTTCTGATAATGACCCATATATTCTTTATAAGGTCTTACATCAATATTGTAGAAATTACAGACGGAATGACAAACTTAAGTATTTATACCCTTTTCTACCTGTAGTGAAGGGTATAAGAAATTATAAATAGTAATTAAAAATTTCGACTATAAAAGAATAATTTGTATACCCACACCCCAGTAATGGAGAGAGTATTAAGCATTTGTGCTGATATATGTAACACCTTAAAATATTGGTCGTAGGCCCACCTTTCTGGGTCGGTCTAACGATGTACGTCCGGCTGGCAGGACTGTCCATTCTAAACGATGTTTGTAAAATAGAAACAAGTAAATATAATATTGAAAGTTAAGCCAGTTTTGTTTGACAAGTTATTGTATAATTTTATAAATAAAACATTCTAAAAATCTCTCATTTGTGAAATGTACGCACAACATCCTGTATTCTGAACTTTAAATAATTTATAATTAAATTAATGTACATATTAATACTTAATATGCATACATCTGTCATCATGTGTGTTTTCTTTACATAAAATACATACATACAATAAATAATATACAGTTGAACATGGTTAAAAGATACGGCTTCCTTCGCCCCAAATGGAATAAGTACTTTTTTATACAGATTAAGCGAACTAACGTTTTTATCGAGCAAAATTTTTTGGCAACTTTGAGCTCGTTAACACCGTGTTCTACTGTATAAACAACTTTTTTTTTAGTACAATTTATCTTTTTTTTTATTAACAACAATATATATCGGTTTATATGACAGCACTCCACTCCACATGGTATGTTTTAATATTTTGCATTTACAAAGTAAATGAGTCATCACAACGACGGGAAAACGAAAAATGTTAAACATTTCTTGAACAGGGTCATTTCCCTTAACGGACGTATTCCTAAAGTGGACACCTTCTCAAGACGGTCCCTGTTGCTGGATCCCGTCTGCGAACCATTGGAAAAACCATTGAATTCTTTGAGAGGACATTCCTCTTCTGCGGTCACGTTTTAATAGTCCATTTCGTGTCTGTTTATTAAAGATTTCACTGTTTTAAATACATATATATATATATATATATATATATATATATTTATCAAAGTCAACATGGCATTTACCTTTTGGGAATATCCCTATTTATAATAGATATTAAAGCATTAGAATACGATATCAAAATTTATACATATGACGTAGAAACTTATAACTAACGACATAAAATATTTGTGAATACCAATAGCGTAGTTATTTTCCTATTATTTAATATATTAAACACAAAAGGCAATTAATAATAAATGAAATATCTCATATATGATTAAATAATCACAAGCTGCAACCAGTGCTGCCATTTATCATGTTTTTACATTTCTTTGCAAGTTTTTGATATGCAAAAAAGTTTTGACCTAATATAAAGTTTTTTCAAGTTTTTTATAAATACATAATTTAAAATTTGCAGTATGTTGATCAAGTGATATTTTTATGCCATTAAACGATCTTATATTATCTATTGCCTCTATTATTGCAATAGTGTTTAGTTGTGTATACTCCTTTCTACCTTAGAGATCCAAAAACATATTTTTTATGTTCTGAATTATCTTTAGCACAAGATTCACATTATCTATCTGAAGATTATAAAATGGACGTTAGAGCAGGGTTGTGGATTCGTCAAGATATAGTTCTAACTCCGACTCCTACTCCAACCGCTGAAACTTTAAATGTCCGAATCTGACGTCGATGTTAAGTGTAGATGGACATATCGCACCTCCAATACAACATCGAAGTAATTGCAATTTTCCTTAATTTTGAGAAATGCAATTACGCCCTAAAATAAGCCTACATGATTCACTTCAAGAGTCATAAAAAATTTAAAGTATCATCATGAAATTATCATCTTGGAAAGTATCATCATGAAATTAAAAAAAAAAACTTTATTAAAAAATTATACATGAATACATGATACATGAATTCGCCTTGGTCATTAATAATAAAAAATATTATAAACAAAGTTATATCGCACTTGTTCAACAATACTCTATTAACTTAACATTTAAATATTTTCGGTAAAAGCAAAACAATTTTTAATTTTACATTAAAGGTATATGAAAAAGGAATTTTATGCCAACCGTTTCATTAATAAAAAGTAGACAAAAAAGCACGATATTTTAACAGCCGTAAAATATGAATATTTTTTTCAAAAACTAAAAAAATAAAAATTTTGAGTTAATACACTATTGTTGAACAAGTGCGATATATTCTTCTTAGGAAAGTAACAAATACATATACCGATTTATAGGCGATACTTCAGATTTGCCGATATATCGGTATCGGCTATATTTTACTGTCGATACGCCGACACTTTTTTGAGTTTTTTTTTTAATGTTGTTTTCAATGCAGAATAAAAATTTTTTTTAACTCTTCAGCTGGAGGTCGACACCACGCGTTCCATGCGTTGGATACTTTCTTCATCTTTTTTTCAAGACGCATGTAAATTGAAAGTAATCCCAAATAATGAGTTCTATACGAATATGTATTATACACGTTTGCTGTGTAATTTGTCAATAAAATTTTACAATGATACCACTTTTTTGACAGATGCTTAAACGCAGCAATGAATTGAACGCGTAGTGTGGACCTCCAGCTTTAGCCGTTTTGCTTTGCACCATAGTAGTGAAAGGTTCTCTAACTGCTAAATCTTTTATATATTTGTAGTACAAAAACGTTAACATTTTGTACCGCTTATTTAAAATGAGATTTTTGTGAGAATAAAAGTCATTTTGCTGAAAATTTTGGGTTACTCCATAAGGAATGCAACATTGTCGGACGTTATTAAGCTAGTTAACAGTCTTCGAACATTATTAGAAAATCCAATAAATGAATAAACTAAAATAGAGAATTAGAGTCCCAAAATTTGGCGACTTACTTAAAAATAGTTCTGAATAAAAATTTAGATTGTTTAGAGAATGATAAAATCTATTGTTTAGCTAAAATTCTTCAAATTTTTTAAAGACAATCGGCTTCAATCATATCGAAAAAACGTCTTACTGGGCTACTAAGACTATGCACTTTAAAATTGTGGAAGAAAAGTCTAAAAGTGGGCTTTGGAACTTTTGTAACATATTATAAAAAAATCCGAGCATGAGCCTCTGTACATCCGCAGCTATGGTTCTGCTAAAGCAAAAGTCGAGATATACCTTAGAACTCCTAATATTTATAGATCCACTTGGTGCAGAAATATTAAAGTTCTAAAATGAGCATCTGATACTATTACACACTGCAGGTTAGGGATGGGCAAATTGACAAAAAAAAAAAATATATCGATATATATCGTATCAATATTTTTTAAGAGTGGCGATATTTATAAATTAAAAATATCGATATATCGATGTATCGAACGTATTAAGCTGAAATAATTACCAAATTTAAAAACATAATATACTTATGTCAATACATATTAACATATGTACAAACATATCACATGTAATTCCATTCGAACTTTTTATTGTTTCTTTTAATTTCAAATTTACTGCCTGTCCCTCGATTTCGGACGAAACTTTTATTTAAAGCAAAAACCAATTTTAAAATTTAGTTTTTAAGGTAAGTTATGCGAACGAAGTTTTTTCTTAATATTAGTTGAAAAACCTATGATGCAATTCTTAAAAAACAGTATTGTAAGCAGTAGAGCAACGGCTAAAATGTTGAATTTTATTATAAATAGATCTTAAAAATATCGAATTCGATAGTCGCAGATAAATATCGATGTATATATATCGATATATATCGATTATAATTTTTTTAAATATCGATATTTTGATATACATATCGATAATTATTGCCCATCCCTAGTGTATGTCCGGTTCGAACGGATTTGCGATCTCCGCAAAAGTTGAGAATACCTTGTATTTTTAACAAAAATTTTATTTATTTCAATATTAAATATTTAAAATCTCTTACACTGTTGTTTCCTAAAAAAACATTATTTATTTTTTGTTAAATTACCATAAATCCAAATTCATTGTTTTTTAAATCATAATAATATCAATTTTAAATACCAATAATCTCTTGCACGGTAATTTTGTATAATTTAAAATTTACTCTACTTGAGTTTTGTTTAATATAACTTGAATTCAAATTTAATATTCGTATCGGTATCGCCGATATTTCTTTTTGGGTATCGGTATCTGTATCGTATCGGCAAAAACGCGTATCGTTACGTCCCTAATTCTTATGGGGTCTTTAACATACATCTATGCATATAAACTAAACTTATTTTTTATCTAACATTCATATTACACATATACATATGTATATGTTATCTCTAAGGCCTGGCACTCTGTTCGACATTTCCCGTGAAATGCTGTCAAAACTCATATGAAAAATATGTGCGGAATTTCTATATCTACAAAATTCCTTGTAAT
This sequence comes from Pollenia amentaria, assembly GCA_943735925.1. Taxonomy (NCBI): domain Eukaryota; kingdom Metazoa; phylum Arthropoda; class Insecta; order Diptera; family Polleniidae; genus Pollenia; species Pollenia amentaria. The sequence goes on along the minus strand of OX031009.1, from coordinate 230,745,478 downwards.
GAAAATGATAATAAAAACTGCAACAACGCGCTTATTGTTGCAAGAATTGGCATCACTGATTTTACGTTCACAATTATTCTAATTGAAATTTGTTGAATTAGATATTCCTTGTAAGTGCATGTATTGTAGAACATTAGAAACACTAATTCTGTACAATGTTACACATATTTCAGTGTTGACGGTTAAATCATTTGATTTTAGAACTAGCGGAAATTTCTGTCATTAACTTATTCAAGCACAAGATAATGACTGGAATTCTTGCAATTCAGCCGAGCGTCATAGATAACCGCACCCCTTAAAAAATCGACAAACCTTTTTTTTAATTAGATAACACTGCACAACAATTTGGAACTTTTTCCAAAAAAAGGGGTTCTGACAATGGAATTTGGTAGGGGTGAAAAAAATAAAATATATGTATATTCGGGTTTTGAAAAATTAAATCAGAATTTTTTTTTAGGGGGGGTTAAAGTTTTACGCTTTCGGCCTGTTCGTGCGGCATATCGGTATTTGAAACTATGTGTTCTTTGCATCTGAGGTAGATACATAAAATTAAACATGCAAAGCCCAGAGAAACTATAAGAGGAGACTTTTTGGTACTTTTTTGATTTTCAATTGGTACTTTTTAAATTTTCTTTATGTTAATGAACTTACAAAACTAAATTAAACATTCACGGACTTGAGTGCAAGATAATATATGGACCTAAGACGAAAAAAAAAATGCTCGAAACATGTGCCTACATATATACTTAAATGAATGTTTTCTTCATATTTGCATAAAAAATTATGGTCGAATTTCGACCATTTGGCAAACACTAGTTTAAATAATTTTGGTATTTTATTTATTAGTGCTGGCTAGAGTCTAAATTGCATTAGCAGAACTTATACTGTACAAACAAAAAAAAAACGGGGTACTGACTATGGATTCTGGAGAGGAGACAAATAAATATACGTATATCGGGTTTTGAAAGACCACAACGGAAATTTATTTTAGGGAGGGTTGAAGTTTCACCCTTTTGGCCTGTTTGGGCAGCATATCAGTATATGAAACTATGTGTTCTTTACAACTGAGGTTATGTTCAGCAAATTTGTTGAAAATTTTACAGCAAATATGTTTGTGGAACACATTAACCCTCATAACGGTAATTTTTGGTCCTTTTCACACAAATCTTAAAAAACACCTATACCAATGGCTATGAAATGTTCTACAAAAATGTTCGCAATGAAATTTCACTAAATATGCCAGAACACACGAAAGCGAAAAACTTAACACAAACAGTAAAAAACAGCCATACTCAAGATTGCCCTTAACACATTTGTTTTTTGCGATTACATTGCACAGTGAGAGATTTTGGAAAAAATGGATATAATTCAAGATTTTGTAAAGAGTTGGTCCGACTAGAATAAAATAAGAGGTGGCAATCAAGAACTTGTATTCAAATTTAAGTTTATATGTACATATTAGAAGGGCCACCACAGGTTCCCAAAGTAGCCCACCTCTGGTATAACAAAAAATGAAAACGATCTAGAATTCTTAATTTTAGCCCGATCGGTAAAATGTACTAGTCGAGTTCATCATGTATGCTATGCAAAAATTTTTTCAAAATTTCAATTACTTGGAGCCCGTAGTTACCAAAATATACTTTATTACAAAGTTTTAATTTATATCCCATATTCTCCAATCGCAATGCTAGAATCACAAATTTTAAGCACTATTTATATGACCCAATATGCTTATAATAATTGTGTAATGGCAGTCCTATTACCAGCGCTTGTTAGGGAGAATGTTTCCAAAAAACTCATTTTGGGGATTTTCGGAAGTTTTTTTCGAGAGGTGGGATTTCTTTTGAAACTTCAAAAGAAATCTTAGTTGGCTGGTGTAATAGTATTAACTAATAAGATTTGCATTGCATAAATTAAAATTTATTTTATTGATAAAAGCTTAAAAATCACATTTTTAGCACTTTTACAATACAAAAAATTATATTATTTTTAGAAATCAATACACAATTTCCTAAACTGTGACATATAATATGTCTACCTCCCCATTGTGCATTGAAGACAAACGGCCTAAGTTATAAAATATAAAACAGGCTAATAAAAGGTTTATGACCGTTTTAATTTTTATAACTTCGGTCGTAAATGAATAAACTGATCATACAGTACAATCCAGCCGATTGGGTTTGGCTGTTTTTTGCTGCTTGTGTTAAGTTTTGTGGTTTGGTGTATTTTGACATATGTATGAAGTAAAATTTCAAGTCCAAAATTTTGTTGAATATTTCATCCCCGTCCTCATCTTTGGTAGGGCTGCTATTTTACCATTTGTTAGAATAGTGCCAAAAATTACCGTTATGAAGGGGAGTTAGAGGGTTAATGTGTTCCACAAAAATACTTGCCGTGAAATTTTCAACAAAGTTGCTCAATATACATAAAATTAAACATGCAAAGCCCAGAGAAACTATAAGAGGAGACTTTTTGGTACTTTTTTGATTTTCAATTGGTACTTTTTAAATTTTCTTTATGTTAATGAACTTACAAAACTAAATTAAACATTCACGGACTTGAGTGCAAGATAATATATGGACCTAAGACGAAAAAAAAAATGCTCGAAACATGTGCCTTCATATATACTTAAATGAATGTTTTCTTCATATTTGCATAAAAAATTATGGTCGAATTTCGACCATTTGGCAAACACTAGTTTAAATAATTTTGGTATTTTATTTATTAGTGCTGGCTAGAGTCTAAATTGCATTAGCAGAACTTATACTGTACAAACGAAAAAAAAAAACGGGGTACCGACTATGGATTCTGGAGAGGAGACAAATAAATATACGTATATCGGGTTTTGAAAGACCACAACGGAAATTTATTTTAGGGAGGGTTGAAGTTTCACCCTTTTGGCCTGTTTGGGCAGCATATCAGTATATGAAACTATGTGTTCTTTACAACTGAGGTTATGTTCAGCAATTAACAAAGAATCAAAAAGTACCAGTTGATGAACAAAAAAGTACCAACAGTTTCTCTCAGGACCCTGCATCTATGATGTTATGTTTCTCAGTTCAATATTATAGAAAATTATAAAACTACCACATGCAGTACCCGAGAAGTAAAACAAAGAACTTAATTTCCCATATTTCCTCATTTTGATACATTAAAATTTTAAATTTTGTTGTTGGAGCTCATAATTTAATACTTATACTTATAAAGTAGCATATTTATATATGTCGCGAGTTTGGTATAATCTTTATTTCTATGTTTTTTTGCCTTAAAGATCGATGAGGTGACAAAGAATTCCGAAAATGGCCGAAGTACCAAAAAAGTACAAGACACCTATCCACTTATTTTCCTAATGAACAAATATAAGTATTAAATTTTTTTGTATCTCTTTCAGTTTTGGAGATATGGTGTTTCCGAATTTATAGCCTATTTCCAATGTGCGAAAGAATTCTTTCGTTCGCATAACTACATTCAAAACAAAAACAAAGTCTAAAAATTTGTTTTTGTTTTCAATGTAGTTATACGAAAGAAAGAATTCTTTCGCACATCGGAAATAGGCTATTAGCCTTTTTTACCCCTCAGATTTCCATAAATTATATATTGTGCACTTCCGTAAGTAAATACCTTTCAAATGGCGTATTTTTAGCTTAAATCGGTTGACAAACAGAGGAGGAAAGTGTTCTTAACTCTTAACTCTGTTTAGATTACTACATACTTTTATATTATTCATTTTAAGTACTTGAATGAAATAACTCATAATATTAATTAAAAGCTACTTATTCATAGTGATCTGTAATAAAGTTAAAGTTAAAGGAATTATCTTAATTATTATTAATTTTCTTAATTTTTTGGAACATAATTATTGGAAAGAGCTAAATATTAGGGTATTGATTCGGTTAACCGTTAATCGGCTCTCGATTTCTCCAACATCAACGATTAGTGAAAGAATTTTTTCCAAGTCAAGTTTTATCAAAACTAAGGCACAGAATTGCTTAAATCCTAAACATTTAAGCGAAATTATTTATCTAAAAGATTATTTTATAAAATAGTCTAAAATTATTGAAATAACTAAGATGATGATCTCACAGTTCATTTTTTAATTAAAACATAATTGGGTGATTTACAAGGTGTGATATCAAATCATATCGTCATAATGTCCTAAATAATATTTTTCAAATGCTTAAAAAAATATTGTTGTGTTCATTGGTTCGTCATAACTGTACAATAGAATTTTAAATTATAAGCGGTTGCCCATAGCAGTTATATATATATATATTTCGTTTTAGTTTAAGAATTGTTATGTTTGTTATGTTATTGGGTTTTTTTACTAATAAGCTCTTAATAATAAATAATTTATGAATTTCTATATATTGAAATTACTTAATTTATAAAAAAATGTATTAACCGGTTAACCGATCATAACCAAATTACCCGATTATTAACCGATCAAACCAAAACCTCGGTTAATTAATCGAGTGATTAACCGAAAAAAGTTAAAGCCCGATTAAATGAAAACCCTACTAAATATTGAAAATTTTTGGGAGGAAGTATTCAAAATAAGTTATTTTGATAAGTCCGAAGTTTTTCCATATTTTAAAAAATAATTTTATTCAACTTTGTAGCATCAAATCTACACCAAATGTAGAGCCTATTTTTTAAAAAATTAATTTAAACAAAAATAATGTAAGAAACAAATACCAACTTTCTGTTGCACTGTAAGACCTACCGATTTTTTTTTAAAAAAAAGGGAGATTGAAAAGAAATGGTTCCAAATCATATATTTTATTTCTAAAGCACTTTTTTTGTCGGTTGCAAATATCTCCCATACCACCGCATCAAATTTAATGAATGATATCTCATTTTAAAGCTTATTTCTAACACTAATGGCGAAAAATAATTAGAAATTGAAAAATTAATATTTTCATTGATAAAAATTATATTTTATATAGAACTGCATGATAATGCTGTTGTCATTATGATTATATGTTTTTGTTCAAGTGTGGTAATACAGGGTCGCTTAATAGTAATGCAGTTCAACATAATATAGTATGTATTAAAATCCATTCTGGCAATACCGCTATTTACTATAATGCCGTTTATTATTAAGTCAGTTTTATATAATTGCGTACGTTTAAAGATATTTTTGTTTGTATTAAGGATTCGTACGGGCAAAAAGTTAACGATGATCATGTGTCATTACCTCTAACATTGTATTCAAAGAAGTATTATAAAAGCATTTAAACATAAGATGTATGTATGTATGTAAATATGTATGATATATATTATGATTTCTAATATTTTTATACTTTTAACAAAATGTATTGAAGTTACTAAAATTTCTATTAATTATTTTCATTTTATGATACAAAAATGACAACTAACGGTGCGAAATATTCGCACGGGTCATCTAGTTAATATGAAATTTATTTTGTTTTTTTATTAATAAGTATTTCCTTGTAAAGTTATTTTTTAGTTAAAAAGAAAAATTGGTTCTTATTTAATTTAATTATATAGAAAAATAATAAATAAATTCTGGATATATTTTTGTGTCTTTTTTTAAATTTTTTTTAAGGTTTAAAAAAAATATCGTATAGATGGTACAACATATTAAAACCTCGATCCAAGACTTAATAACCTAAGAAATGAAACAAAGCGAAATATTTGAGAGTTTTACCATTTTTTTTTATTATTTATAATAATTTTTGTTTCTTATTTTTATCATTAGCATTTTCATAACATTTTCTGATAATTATTTAAATTATTTCTTTATTCTAATAATTTAATTTTTAAGTTCATTTTTATGTATTTTAATTTCGTACTTAAATTTTTTTATAGGAATTTGTGGGGATTTAAATGACGTTCTTCATTTATCCCATATTTGTTTAATTTTATTAATTAAGTGTCAATATGTGGTAAAAATATTTACAATCAGTTTTTTTAAGATTTAAATTTTTAATAGTTTTTTAATTATAAAAATAAGAAAAAATGTAAAAGATGATACAGTTCGTAAAAAAGTATTATGAAATTTAAAAATGAATACATACAAATATTTATCATTTCCGTAAGAACTATTTTACATTAAGGCCAAATAAAAAATGCTTTTCTTTTAACTCGATCTTCTGTGTCCCATGAGTTCCTCAGTAAGACAGACGAATATTTCGTACCAAACGTTTTAAAAGTTTTTAACATTCACAAATTTATTGATTAAATTTTATTTTAGTTTTTTACTTTGGATGGGAACTTTCGAACAGGAAAATGTTTTAGTAAACGTTTTCTTAGAGCTTGCAACTGTAAAATAAGTTTTTATATTAGACAGACATACATATAATTTTGTTTGTTTTTATATTAAACAATTTAAATCTTTAACACGGTTGAGGAAGCAGAGGGCTGACATTATCCGATTTGTTTTCATTTCTTTAAATAATTATTTTTAAAATTATAAGTTTGTTTAAAAAGCTGTTGAAACTTCAATTAAATAGGTGGCGATAAGAAATATAAAAACTATTAGCAATTGCCTAGAATTACTTCTTGCCTAACAAATAATTTTTCCCTTTGCAACCGCCTGTCAATTTAAATATTTTCTTGTTTTATCTAATCTCAGTTGTCTTCAGTTAAAATATGACTTAAAGTAATACCTGTCTCAGACAAAGCGACATGACCCTGCAACAATATTAGGATTTTCTTTTGATGTCCTTTCGAAAACTCGTATACGTCCAGACGTTACGTTTTTTGTTACGAGCTACAACTTGACGTTTCAAATTGTTGCGTGATTTTACATTTCGTGCGACATTGTTTACCCCGCAAGCGTCTCTTCATCCATTGTCTTCAATCTTCTGTTTCAGGAAATATTTATGTGCGACATGTTGCATAGTCTGAATCAGGTATAAGTGATTTTTTTTATTTTTGGTTGTTTTCAATTGAATACAATAATAAATGTTGTAATGAAAGGAAGAAAACTATTTTATTTTCCTTCCTTGTTTATTAACAATATGTGTATATTAAATATTTTTTTAAATTGTTTATTCAATGTGTTTTTCTTGGTATGTTGTTCTAGAATTATCCCATTTCTAAAGTAAAACGGGCATTTCTAACATGTTTTGTTTTATGTATTTATCTTTTTCACTGAAAATACACTGTTTTTGTCAGATCATAATATTACGAATCAGATTTTCAAACGGACTTGTGAAAATAAACTATAACATTAATTTCGTATGTTTAACAAATACATTTAACGATTTATGTTATGGTTCGTAATATTTTACAATTTCGGTTATGATCATTATCTTTTACAAATTAGTTTTTCATTGAATTGTTTATTATTATTTGTTGTAGGGATCATAATCATATTTAACAATATAAATAGTAAATTTTAAATACGTAGTAGTATGTTTGTAATGTGTAACACTTGTTTTATTATTTTGGTTTAAAAAAAAAACAATTTTTTTTTTTTTTGTTTGCATTTGCTTAAACGTATAAATTTGTATTTGTTTTTTTTTATATATTAAACAAAAAATACTTTTTCTGAGCTGCAGTTAAACGTACCTAAACAATATAAAGGGATAGATACATCATTGCCAATATCTTGGCCAAATATCAACGAGTTACGGTTGTGGGAACACTACACGGTCAATTGTGTAAGAATTCTAAAAACAAATGTTAAGGAGCAAGAATTTCCGATTTTATCGATATACAAAAATATGAACTGATGGCGTAACGAAAATAAATAACACGTATTTTTTGTTGTTAAAAAAAAATTAACGATTTTATAGACTTTAGAACTTTTTTTTTTTCAAGTAACACAATTGAGAAGTCAATCAGCTTTATTCCGGTTGTCGTTGTCGTATATGACTGTGTCGTTTTTTGAAGTAGATTAAAGAACATAGGTTGTGTTTTACTTTAATCTATTACAAAAAACGACACAGTCGTTTACGACAACGAAAACCGGAATAAGGCTGAATATATTTGGCCGTACCGAATCTATGATACCCACCACCTTAACTTTAGACTAAATGACTTACGGCCAATTTCACCAAGTTCAGTTCGAATTAACTCTCAGTTATAACCGTCAGAAACATATTGTTAGCTGGAAGTTAAAGTAATAGTTAGTTTTAACTGAACTTGGTAAAATTGGTCGTTAAAGTTAAAAAAAAAACAAAAGAGCTATTTACTTAGAAAAAAAAATTGTAGTTTTATTAAACGGCTGGGTTTTAATTTAAATTTTTGATATTTTTTTTTTTTGTTAGGCTTAAGTTCATCAAATTTAATTTTCATTAAATTATTTTACCATTGGTTAAAATATTGATGTTTTATGCAAAGAATGCTGATGATGAGAATGAGGTAATTCTCAAAACATGTGAATTAAAAATCATCAAAAATAAATTTTTTTTTATTTCATTTCATGTTGTAAAATTCCTTACTTCGTAAAAATATATTAATGGAAATTAAATTTGATGAACTTATATGATATTTAAAAATATCAAAAATTTAAAAAAAAAATAAATTTTAAAATTTTTGTTAAATATGTATTTGTGCTAAATCATGTTGGTTTAGCTCATCCCGTATGGCCGTTATTATGCTTAAATTCTATCCCGGGGTAACTTATGAATGTGTGAAATAATGAACCGATTTGAGCCAGTTTTAATATCAAACGAGTCTGTCTTCTAAAAATTTTATTTTTCTAAGATAGAAAAATAACAGACGGACAGACATGGCTAGCTTGTCTTAGAATTCCCAAGGATCCAGATATTTGTATATATACATATGTACATATACATAACAAGGTTTCCGATAATTATATCGATGTATTATCACGGAATGCCGACATCAATACTCTCAACAAGGTTTGCCATAATCGTAGAATATGTAAATTTGCCCAAAATATTAACAGCGATAAATTCTTCGATATTTTCACGTACGTTAAAAAAATAGCGAGAAAAAAGTATTTTTTGGTCCACTCTAATGTACATACATTTATGATAGTTTAATTAATATCTGGCGATATTGTGGTTTTTCGGTGCTTAGCTTGTGTTCTGATACGAAAATATTCTGATACGAAAATATTTCTTCCTTTTTATTGATTTTCACTAAATATGAATTACTTATTGGAATCTATATATGAATGCGTGTCTCACCGAGCGTTTGCCTGTGAGTGAAAGAGGAAGATAGTTGTCGGAGTAACTAGTTTCGTTAATCCATTAAAAAATGTTTCACTTAAAACTGCAAATACAATTAAGTAAAAAATTTAATTAGACTCCAGTGATGACAATAATTTATAAAATTTTTTGATTGATTGATTGTGAACAAAAAGGCAAAGTATGACAAAAGATGTTAAATGTTGAAAATGAAAAGTTAATATAGAAAAATTATCACAAAACAAAAAAATATCTTTAAAAATAAAAATAGTAAAACTCCAAACCCAGTAACATTTATAGAATAAAGTTGAATTAATATAAAGTAAAAAAAAAAATTTATCAAACAGGTGAACAAACATCACATCTTAACAATCAAGAAGATAGAAATCGATTGATTTGGGAAGTAAATCAAGTAAGGAAATCATGATATAACTTTACTTATTATAACATACTTATGTAAATAACAAATAATAAAGCACTTTCCAGTACTTTGTAGGTTCTAAAATATTTTGATTTTCAAATCGGATTCTGTTTTGTAACTGTTTAGAGTTTTTTGTTTTACTTATAAATATGGTATGTATAAATTTATTTAAACGACATAGATACCGGCACTTAATCAAAAAGAGGTTAGTTATTAACTCAAAATTTTTATTTTTTCACTTTTCGAAAAAATCGACACGTTATATTCATATATATGTTCCTGCAGTAAAAATATCGTGCTATTTTGTCTACTTTTTTGGTAATGAAACTGTTGGTTTTAAAATTGTTTTTCTAATGCCTTCAATGTTAAATAAAAAATTATATTGCTTCTATTGAAAACTTTTGAATTTTGAGTTAATACCCTCTTCTTGATTAAGTACGATATGTACATCGATACGTATGTAATAATCTTTAGTAACTTAAAATTATTTTAAATTTTCAAAATTTTCTTTTTTAGTTAGTTATTTTTTCTTTGAAATAAACAAATTAATGGAGAACATAATATTATAAGCAGATTATATCTAATAATAAAATTATTATCGGGGAAACCGCAAACATTCAATTGCATGTTTTTCCAATGTGCGGCCAATCAAGAGAAAACAATAGCGGAGATCAGTGTTTGATGCAAATTGTCTTACGAAAATGCAAATGCAAGATATTGTAGCTTTTGTTTGCAATTCAACAATATACAGAGAACTGCAATTGTCACATTATTGCATTTGCGCAATACTAAAACTGTGCATCCCTGATACTGGAGCAGCTGACATTTGCAAATAATAATTTAGAATCGTCTAACAAATCTACAAAAACTTGATATAATTTTCTTTTGTGCTGCTTCGGTGCATTTTAAAACAATTTCGCAAAATTATCCTTTTTAAATGTTGTAAACATTCAAATAAATACTTTACAATACTGAAAAATAATTTCGATTCGTTCAGTATCGACTGAAAAAATTAGAAATAAAATTGCTTACGAATAGAAAAAGTATTCGATCACTACTGCCAGAATTTGTGCCCAGGTAATAATAAATTGATGAAATTGCAAATAGTTAGAACTTTAACATGAATAATATAATTTTGTATTGTCGGGTCCATGATTGCCCTAGTCCCCAAATCATAGGGTCGGGCTTGACCGACTTTCTTATTTGTTTATAATAGATATTTATTACCAAAAAAAAAAAAATTATTTTTTAAAATGGATATTTAAAACAAAAAATTTCTTTATCACAAATAATATTAAATAAATAATATTTTTTACTTTAAACGGTTACGATTCGAGACGTTGTAACTTTAAAATAAATGTTTAACCTTTGTAACATCTTGTTCCTTCTCTGAGATATCTTAACCTGAAATTTCAAAAATCCGATTTTTTGCTATATTTATGTTTTTGATAAAAAAAAATTTCAACTAAACTATACAACAATTAAATGTATTAAAAATAAACGTTTTACCACTCTCCACTCATTCACAAAAGATAAAAAAATTTCCAATGCTTCGTTTTTCCACTTACTTTTTTCACTTAAATCATGTCGGTGCCGGGCTTGCGGCTTAGATTCCCGCCAGAGACTCTGGTTTCCAGACAAGCGCAGAGCTTCGCGGGATTAGCAAAGGGCCAAAAAAAAAAAAAAAAAAAAATTCTCAAAGCGTGACATTAGCATATTTTGCACCTCTAAAGAAGAGCTTCTACGAGAGGAATTTCATACATAAATGATAGATTATTTTACAAGAAGTGTAAGCGCTACACTGCGAATTCTGCCTTTCATTACTACTTCCGAGGAAGCTTAATTTTTTGCTGGGTACATCTACATAACCATAGATGTGTAACACATAGAAATATTGATTCTAGACCCACCTTTTGTACACCGATCAACTCAGAATCAATTTTTGAATCGATCTAACAGTGTCTGCCCCTTTAGCTAGTCGATGAAGACTTTGCGCGCAAAGTACAGGTAGCAATTTTGGAGATAATTTGAAATAAAATTTAGTTTCACTGTCATAAGTACGAAACCTATAAGAAATAGTGAAAGTCGGTCCATAATGGAGACTTCATCTCGGAATACTGTCCACATGCCATCTAATTGTGTTAGTATTGTGATTAAATTCAGCCCAAAAATATTTTATTTCAAAATCTACGTATTAAAACCGGTTCAAATTTGACAAAATTCTGAAATGGTACTTCCAGAATCGACACATATTAACAACGTATTCATTAAGGCAAAAGTTTTCGTATTTTATACATATTTAGATAATATTCGGTATAAATGACAATTGTATGAAAATTTACCTCATTCCATAAATTTGTAATGTTGTGTCCATTGCTCGAATATTTGCCAGTTAATATTGTTGTGTAGCGTATCTTACGGTCTGATTTGACCAACTACACTTGTTTATTATATTCAAATATTAATAAAGTCTTGCATGGTTTTTTTTTTCAAATAAGCCAATTTTGATTGTGGGGGCATATTTTCAGGTTTTTACTGCATATTATACCCCGCACAAAGCCATTTTTATAGCGTTATTCCGGTTTCCCTGATTATTATTATCATAAACAAAACCTTTTATATTGACGATTTTGAAGATTTTCTTTATTACGTTATTTGATCTCCGATACCTTTTGAGAAAATATTTAATTATATTTTATATAATTTTTAATAATTTTACTCAAGAAGCCCATTTGAAAAAGGTTTAAATACTAAAAATAATTTAGAAAGAAAAAATTCCCGAATTCTATTTAAAAATATTTTTATTTTCGAAATTTTGATTAAGAAATGTTAAGATGAACTTAAGTAAACAATCATGCGTGCTTATTTTATTTCAATTGCTGTTTAGCTTTAAAAGTGTTTTAATGCGAAAAAATGGCTTGCTTTTATTAATATTTCTAAAATGCACATATACTAATTTCTGATTTTTTATTTAGTTTTTTTAATTTCAATGACTTTTCAAACGTTATTTTTTATATTCTTGCAAATTTCAACATCGATTTGCCTTTTTTTAAAAATTTTTTTTCAATATAAGTAGTTTGCTAGTTGTGCTGCTTTTTTATAGTGGTTTACATCTGTAAACCACATGATAGCTTTGTTTTCCGGACAAATTTTCTCAGTAAAAAATTGTTCTCAAGACAAAAATATTATTAGGAACGCATGGATGAATCCACCTTAAATGATTAACGTAAGATTATATTGGGTGAAAAGGTTCTCGTTCGGATATAAGACGACCACTGAAAACAAAATATAACCGATTTACATATAAGACCATAAAATACGAGAGTTTGAGCATTTTGTTATAGGCATGTGTCTAATATTAAGGTGTGGGTCCAATTCGCTGGATATAAACAATAATGGATCAAATCATTTACGTAAACATGTTTCAAAATGTATTTCTAGCTTACACGGAAGAAGAAACTCATTTGTTGTGAGTCTTACAACATGATAACGATCAACAGTGTTGTGAGGGTGGCCATAAATTGTTTAAATAAAAGTGTGAAAATAGGACAGATGTTCTTATATCCGTTATCCACTGTATTATGAATAAATAGGTGCCGAAAATAGGTTATATCAAGAAAATTTTAAAAATAAGTAATAGATAGTAGATCTTAGTTACCGGACATTTGAAGAAAAACATATTGTTTTAAAAAACTTAAATTTTTTGGCACCAACGTACGCTTTTTTTAATCTTAATATTCCATCACTGTTTGGCAGTGGAAGCAAAACGTTAACACGCAAAACCCGTTATAAAATCTTAGAAAGCTTTGAAACAAAAATTATACTGCCTCACCCACAATGTCGAAACGACAAATTATTGTTTTCAATATAAATATATAAAAAAAATTTTCTTGTCTACATTGTGGACCAGCAATTTCGTAATTAGTTTTGAATTACATATATGTATATTGTAGTATTTATCCACCATATCTTTGTTTCTACCACCCTAATGTCAAAAAATTTAAGCTCGCAAAAAATCAATATACATTTGCTAATGAAGTAATTCGATAGTTCCAGTAGAAACATGTTGAAATTTAATTATACAAAAAAAAAATTTTTTTTGAAACCCCCACCGACAGTTAGAATATTTCAGTAGTGGGCTCTATATGGGATGTACAAATTATTAACCAACCTTTACATAAACTGACGTCAGTATTGGTTGCGGTTTAGATCTACATATGTGAAATCATTAGCCGACCTTCAGAAAGTGTTATGCCTTTATTTCTAGTCACATAAAACTTTATTTGAGCTTATTTGAATAAAATATTATGATTCGTAACAATTTAAGACGTACTAAAATGATTTTCAGTGGGGGAATTTATATAAATTATGGATCAATCATCACAAAATTCTGGAGAATAAATATTGGTTTTAAAAAACCTACATTAGAACAAATTTCAATATAGTAATGACATTTGGTTAAAAGTTTTATACGTTTTACAGTTCTTCTCAGAAGGCTGCTTTATATGGGACATATGGTAAATTATGGACCTATTTAAAATTTTTCCGCAATATCTTCGGTTTTAGGCGTATTAAATTACTTTTTTAGTGGGCTTTATATGGGACCTGTGGAAAATATGGACCGATCTTTACGTAATTTAACATTGTGATTTTGTTGGCTTATAAAACTATTATAGACCATAGTTTTAGAAGACTATAATATACATAATAGAATTATTCGTTACGATTTTAGACAAAATTTTACTAAATTTTTTTCCGAGAGTGGGCTTTATATGGAACCTATGATAAATTATGGACCGATCTTCACGAAATTCGACACTGAAATGATTTAAGCTGTTCTTGCGTATAGAACTGCAGGCATGCTGGAATCATTTAAGTGTTCAAACGAAAAATTGGAATTAAATTAAATCATTTGATAGTTTTTCTTTGCTGAATTTAATTATTTTCACAGCTTACCCATGCCATTCACCAAGCACCGAGTGTTTTGGTTATATAGTACATGCATCTTCTACTGCGGTCACCTATGACTAACGTTTGGGCCATATTTTTTCTAAGCTAAACGCAGCCAAAAATACAGTCTACTTGAATCATTTTTTTGCATAATTAAATTTTAACATGATTTTGCGGAAGTTATCGTTACTTTAGTTCAATGTTTTTTACAGCAAAAAGTTGTCCTGATCGAGACAAAAAGATAAAACGAAACATTTTAAAAGATGACCCACCCCTACGGTCGGTAAATACATTTTTTGAAACCGCCATGGAAATATACTTTATATTAGGGGGTGTACGGGGATTATTATTTTTTGAGGTATAGGGCCTGTTCAAAAATTTATCACTGCGCTGCATCTGATGTGCAGCGCTTTCGTTATAGCATCACTGCAAATGTCACCTGTTCGAAAATACATAACAAAAGCAGACGATGCGCAAATAAATCTAAAACAAGCATCACAAAAGTGGCTGATGCTGATTGTGTTCAATAACATAACCAAACTGCGCAACAAACAAGCTGATTTGCATTTGTATATCTTTTTGACCCACACAATAGCAATATTATTGTGTAATAATTAATACTGCACAACTAAATTGCCTTTGTGTATATTATATTAGTAGGTTACACAATATATTGGTTAAAAGCAAAAATCTTTCGATTTATATTGCGCCATATATTTTTTATTTTTTGCATCCTTTTTATTAGTGTGGAGCAAAATGACAATAATAATAGTAATAATATTGTGTAGTCAGTGGGTAGATTTAAACGCTTAAAAACGCTGGTTCGGTGTTGGTTTTTTTTAAGTAAAAAAAAATTTAATTGTTTTGTGTTTAATTAAATGTTTTGCATTTGTAATTTATGTAATAAAATAGCTAAAACAAAAACAATTCCAAATTTATCTGACTTTTTTAATAAACAAAACAAAAGAATAAAAAAAGTTATTTTATTAATAACTTGAAAATGTGTAAAAAATTGTTTTTTTAATGCCTAATTTTTTCTAAGAAGCTCTACAGGCTCGAGAACGCTGTTTTTGAGACTAACAAAATAAATTAATTAATTTAGGCCTCTATTAAGGTTTACAACTCAACTCTTGTTCAGTTGAAATATTGCAGTTTTTGTTTATTGGTTTACAACTCTGTTATATTACGGTTAACAAAAACATTAACAAACTACAACTCATCAAAAACAGTT
This sequence comes from Pollenia amentaria, assembly GCA_943735925.1. Taxonomy (NCBI): domain Eukaryota; kingdom Metazoa; phylum Arthropoda; class Insecta; order Diptera; family Polleniidae; genus Pollenia; species Pollenia amentaria. The sequence continues at coordinate 230,729,748 of OX031009.1, read as the reverse complement.
GTTTTAAATTCATCTCAACTGACTTGATTTTATTTAAAATCCGAGATTTTTGAAAACTTAAAATTAGATTTTAAAAATTTAACTAGTTTCAAATGGGTTATTTTAAAGCATAAACTTGTGTTTGCCTCATCACGGCAAGTTAATATACATCCATACATACTACAGTACTTTTCGCTTATAGTCACATCTATTAGTTGCAGACAAATCGTGGACTATATCGCTAATGTTACTATAAGCCTAATTCACATGTATGCGACTATGAGGCATATAACCGAACTCGAATATAATCAAGTTATGGAATATATAAAAAAATAATAATTTATATAAATTAAACCGACAGCAGGGTTAGGGGTTGCAACAGAGCATACTCTATTAAAATGAAAAAAAAACAAATTTTTACGGATAGAGTTGATGACAAAAATTAAGCGATTTAATTCTTAGTTCTTTAGATGGATTGCGGTTTCGAAAGTAAAACAGAACTTAGTAAATTTTGCTAATGTGACTATAACGCCAATATAAAGCTTTACTTTTGCATTTGATAGCCGCTGATAGATGTCCTTATATCACTAAATGGACTATAACGTTAACACTTTATATTAAATTTGCTTATAGCGGCAGAATGAACAGATAAAATGGACTATATCGCTAATGTGACTAAAAACAGTAGTGACTATTAACGAAAAGTACTGTGTATAATTTTATTAACAACAAATTTAATATTTATATTTGTATATATTTTTCTATATAATGATGTTACTTAAGATCCGTATTATCTCATAAATGCTACAAAATCAGTTTTGTTGATATCATTGTGAAGTACCCATTTGTAAGCGAACGTGGTAATGACTTACTTAACTCCGTTTTTATGCGAATGTGGTAATGACTTTTTAACTTCCTATTTCTAAGCGATGGTAAAGTACTTGCCTCCAATGGCATTACAGTGTTAAAATAATTAGTTAACATTCCAATGTATAAGTAGTGAAGAGTACTTATTTTAGCTTTTTAGCTCGTTACTTTGCAATGTAAGTTTTTGCTTGGATAAAAATTTTTGTTTGCCTTTAACTTATATTACAGCCATTTTTTGGTTTAAAAAAAAAAAAAAAACGTAGTTATAGTTATCACCAAATGTAATTTAATGCAAATTTAATGTTAATGTTGGTTTTAATAAGGGATTGCTGTTCGGAAATCGAAACCCTGGTTTTTAATGCCTAAACACCGAAACCGAAAAAAACCTGGGTCAAAGAAATTGCATATTATATATGGGGGATTTCATGTCAAGTGACCCAACTTTTCAAGATCGGTCAAAAAGTTTCTGAGTTAGATGGGGTCAAAATTTGACATTTAGGCCAAACAGGTGTTCTTTCTCATCCATGTAACTCATTATCTATTGGTGTTAGCAAAATTTGTCCCAAACAAATTATATAGCTATTTCTTCAATCTTTCGAAAAAAAACTTTTTTGTTTTTATTTAATTTTTTTTTAATTTAAAACTTTTGTTTTAATTTTTTAAGCGGGTTTTTTTTTTTTTTTTTTTTTTTTTTTTTTTCTAAAAAGAAAGCTCTTCAGGATGCCATACAGTCATTCCATTTCAATAACGACCAAGCAACTATATCTACAGTAGTTATTAACTACATGAAATATGAAAAACTGGAACACAAAAGTATGGCAATCATATCCGACGATTTAAAACATGATGCCGTTGCAATTTATGAATACCAGAAGATAATACTAAATTATCTAAAATCTTAATTTTCAGTAGGGAAGGTATACTACGTTTCTGACGAAGATCGTCAACATTTTAAAAACACAAGTAGCTTCGCAAATCTGATAGCTCATGAAAAAGATTTTGGAATGCCAGCTGAGTGGCATTTTTTTCCTACTGCTCATGGTAAAGGAGCATGTGATGGTGTTGGAGCAAACCTCAAAAGAAATGCAGCGAGGTATAGCCTCCAGTGCTCTCATCAAGATCGCATCTTAGATGCGCCTGCTTAATCCATTGGGCAAAGAATTATTGTAAAGAAACTAAAATAGTTTTTAGTAGCAAAGAGGATCATGAGGAAACATTAAAAACACTAAAGAGCAGATTCGATGCTGCGGAAACAATCGATGGCAACGCTCAATACCATGCTTTTATACCGCTTGTCGATGGAAGACTCAAGTTATACATGACCCACTCGCGGTCCAAAAAGCGACCAGAACTACCTTAAAAGAAAAGACCTAAGCTTTCTTTTGAGAAAAAAAAAAAAAAAAAAAAATACCCGCTTAAAAAAAATAAAAAAAAGGTTTTATATTTAAAAAAAAAAAAATTTTAAAAAATTTAAAAAAAACATCGAAAGATTGAATAAATAGCTATCTAATTTGTTTGGGACAAATTTTGCTAACACCAATAGATAATAAGTTACATGGACGAGAAAGAAAACCGGTTTGGCCAAAATGTCAAATTTTGACCCCCTCTAACTCAGAAACTTTTTGACCGATCTTGTTGAAAATTTGTGTCTAAACTACTATCCAATCAATAGGTGCAAATTTCATCCAAATCGGAGGACATCGATTTCAAAAGTTGGGTCACTTGACATGAAATCCCCCATATTACACTCGTACTTCTTATAAAAAAAGTTTATACATTACAGCCGGCAACAATAGAAATTGTTTCAAAAATTCTTAAAATTAAAAAGAAAAAAACTACTGAGAAGGTGTAAAATAGAAGGATATTTTATTGAAATCTTGAAAAATAATATATTTTAAGCAGAGCTCCAAGAGAATATATTTATATATAACTTAAAATTTTTCCGGTTGATATATGTTCCTTATAGGATGAATGGAACCTTCTCACCAAATTTCACTCAAATCGAAAGGGGTCGGGTCCCACTCTTGGTCGATTTGACATGGAATTACCCTTATAGATTTAAATTTTTTTTTAAGATTTTTTTGTGTATTATATATTTATTGAGGAACTTTTTTTATAGTATGGAAATTAAAAAAAAAATCACTCAAAAATGTCAAAATATGCATTGAAAACCAAAATATGCAAAAACAAATCGATGCCATTTTGATGCAAATTTAATGATTCGGAAAGATAATTGGTCGACATCGTTCTTAGACCATTGACAAAAAACATGAATTTGCATGGAAATCAGAGCCATATTATTTACCAATAAAATTTGGCAGCATATTTAACCATTTTTACTTATTATATTTTACTAATTTTATTTCTTAATGTCTGAACTAAAATCTGGAGTTTGGAAACATTTTAAATTTTCAGAGCACCAGTCAAACACAGCAATATGCAAGATTTGTAAGAAAAATCGAAAACCGAACCGAAACCGACCGGTTTTAATCATTTTAAAGCCGCGGTTTCACATTTTTACGGTTTTTAGCAAACTGTAGTTTTAATTATGCGGCATTATTCCATAGAAGACAGAAATTAATAATGGATATTCTGCAATTGAGATACATATCGTCACCTTAAATCCAAACGGACGTAACTACATAAAAATTCGATATCGAGCTTTTGATTCATTATGGTTAGTTTTATCAAATTTATAGACCTCTGCGATCAAAATGGCGACTATATAAAAGAAATTTAATTGAACAAGACTAATTTATTTTTAAAGATTTTGTAAAGTTCTGTGCTTTTCCTGTAAAAAAAAAAAATATAAAAGTTTAGTTACATCCGTTAGCAGTTAAGGTGACGATATTAAAATGCCTTAAAGTATCTGAGTTTTAAATGCACTTTTTCCAGTCAAAATTAATCAAATTAACTCTCTCATTACCACAATTTTAATCTTCGGGAACGCTTTTAAGCTTGTTAGGGACGAATAATTTTGAAATTCCCGGATATATTTTTTCTTTCAAAAGTTTTCGACTTTAATTTTGTGATATTACATGGTCCCAACTGCCACTTCATCAATGTTAAAAGAAATTATATATAGAAAAAGACTAGCAAATTATAACGACAGTGCCATTTAAGGAACTGAAATTTGTTTGTTAATCTATAAATCAGATTTTAACCATTTTATTAACAATATACTCGTATTTTAAACAAGATTTTCTGAAACTTTTGATTAATATTAGGTGATTATATCTCATATACTATTTTTTATTTTTCATATATTTTCGCATTTTCTTTTGGTGCCTCTTCAAAAACTCGTTCACGTTAGGTGGTTACATTTTTTGCTGCAAGTTGAATTATTGAATTCAAATTTAACTTATAAATTTTTAAAATTTAAGCGTCGTACACAATACGCAGCAAAATTTTTACTGGTGTTCATAATAGAACAAAAATTTTTTTTCACAACCACACACATTGCCCATTAAGAAACCGATTGCAACTTTTGCCCACAACAATATTACGTAAGGCTTACGACTCGAACACAGTGCTAACAACAATTATGTTTTTTCTTCTTAATTCTTCCCAAAGTATTTCATATATTTTCCTTTAATTTTAAGAACAAAAATGTAACTAAAGTTTTTTTTAAAAATTGTGTCTCAGTTCAGCAACAATTTGTATGAAAATGTATATGACGTTTATAATAATTTTATTTAGTTTTCAATGAAAATTTCCACAAAATGTTTTAAAAAATAAAATTAAATACGTAATATTGTTGTGGGCAAAATTTGCAATCGGTTCCTTATTGGAAAATGTGTGTGGTTGGTAGTGAAAAAAATTGTTGCTCTATTATGAACACCAGTGAAAATGTTGCTGCCGATTGTGTACGAGGCTTTGAGCTTCGTTCACAATGGTAGCAACAATTTGGTTTTTTCAACTATTTTTATTTAGTTTTGAATGAAAATTTCAACAACATTTTATAGAAATAATAATTCAAACGTAATATTCACCTCTATTATGTAAGTCGTTGGCGACGTCAACATTAATTTTTATTGTTGTCACATCAAGTCGACGACTACGTCACTTCGACGTTAATTTGTTATTTTATAAGAAAGTTGTGTCGACGTCGACCAGTTATCGAAAATCTGACAAAAAAAAATGCCATCTCCAATTTTTTTTGTTCTTCATCATTTAAGTTAATTTTTTAAAGCTATTTATGTTATTGTCCGACATTTTGTTTTTTTTAACCGATTTCAAATTAATTTTAGTTTGTTTCCGATTATGAATTTTTCGCGAATTTTTGCCAGGTTCGTGATGTCATAAAATTTTTGCGGATTTCCGCTAATTTTGCAATTTTTACCGAATTTTTGACATTCCTTATAGTTTTAGGGACTTTTAATTAATTTTATGGCTTGTTTAAAATATTAGAATTTTTTGCAAATTTTCACTATTTTTGCAAACTTTTCCAAATTTTTGCAACATTTTTAATATTTCAAACAAGCCATAAAATTAATTAAAAGTCCCTAAAACTATATGGAATGTAAAAAATTCGGTAAAAATTAGCGAAAATTGGCAAAAATTTGCTAACAGCGGCATGATAGCAAAGTCTTATATTTATTAATAATCGTTAAAGCTATAAATAATCAGAAATATTACAGTAAAAAATAGATCTTATCACGAACCTGGCAAAAATTCGCGAAAAATTCATAATCGGAAACAAACTCTAAAATTAATTTGAAATCGCTTAATCGGTTAAAAAAACAAAATGTCGAAAAATAGCATAAAAAGCTTTAAAAAATAAAATTTAATGATGAAAATAATAGAAAATTGGAGATGGGATTTATTTTTGTCAGATTTTTGATAACTTGTCGACGTCGGCACAACTTTCTTATAAAATATCAAATTAACGTCGAAGTGATGTAGTCGTCAACTTAATGTGACAACAAATTAAAATTAATGTCGACGTCGACAACGACTTACATAATAGGGGTAAATTACTGTTCCGAAGTCGTCGACTCATGTCGACGTCGACTTTCATAACAGGGGTGATTGTTCTGGTAAAAATATGCACACGTTTTCTTAATTAAAAATGTGTGTGGTTGTAAAACAAATTGTTGCTTTATTGTGAACACCAAGTGAAAATGTTGCTGCCATTGTGAAAGATGCTTAATACGAAAGATAATTAAAAGATTTCCAAACTTGTTGCAAGCGTCTACCCACCCTTTGTCTACAATCTTTTATTTCGAGAAATAATTCTGTGTGACATGTATTAAAGTGTGAACTAGCCTATCAGTTCAAATTAAAAAAACTTAAAAAGAAAAACAAAAGTAAACTAAAAAAATAATTCTTGTTTGGTTTTTTTCTTTTTTTATATTTGGTTTATAACATTTATAACGTATAACGAAAACAAATATGTAGTTTTATTTCCAATTACAAATAATTACTATTTTTAAAATGTACAAAAATATTGCCATAAAAATGAAGCAATTTATCTAAATGATTCGACGTTTTAACTTTTATTAATTCGATTTAAAACGCCTTTATAAAAATAACTGTGGGATGGTTTAATAAATGTATATATGTATATCCTTATAACAAAAAAAAAAATTATTTAAAAGTTGAACTTTTTCAATGTCTTTTAGTTTCTTAAGAGAGCATAAACAAAAATATAAAAAAACTAATTTTAGAAAATTTAAAAACAAAATTGTTTCTTTTTTTCCTTTTCTGTTTGTTGTTAATGTTATGTGTATATATATGTATGTATGTTGTTACAACATTTTATATGAATAAAGTAGTATAGAAAATTAAATGTATTTATGCCAGCTAACAACGGGCAGAAGAAGGAGGAGTAAATGTGTGAGTTAAGAAGTTTTATAACAAAATTTTAGTAGTCATCATTATAATCATCATCGTCATCATTTGATTCATTCGATTCTCCAAATAGTAGGCTCATACTACTTTGATGATGCATCTGAAATATTGAGCAACGAAGAAAAAAAAATACAGGAAATACTAAAACTTCAGAAACTAATTGATTTAGAGTTATTTGTTTTTTTTTTATGAAAACCAATACTAAACTCTATAGTCTATTTTTAAAACAAAATATGGTGGTAGTAGTGGTAGTTAAGTAAATTCTATTATGTACAATAATATTCCTGAAAGTGGCAATAAAATATATTTATGTATATAAGTAAGTACTAAACTAGTAAAGAATATTAAAAAGGATTAAAATCCGTCTTAGCCCATATATTAAGTTTCTGTGAAAAATCCATAACCAACTTAAAAAAAAATAAATGTATATACATATTATGTATACATTGACATATACAAATATGTATGTATATATATATATATATATATACGGACAAATAAATATGGTCACTACATGAACGGTTTTATGTTATAGCGGGAACATTACTCCCCACGTTTTTTTTATCGTTTTGTTAAAGACCTCTCGAAAAAATCTTTTTAACTAACCTACGTTTTACACTCCTAGTGGGAATTTCAATTCCTAGCTCAGTTTCAAAAACTAAATCAGACAAAAACGGTCTAGTTTTGAAAACAGCCAGGATAATTGTATCAAGCTATTTCAGAGGTTTTATGTGGCCTGCCTCGCAATAAATTACTTTTTTGCTTTGAACACAACGTAACGTTACTAGAAACAAGCACGTTTTATTCTTCAATTCATTTTTTCACAGTGTCACAATTTGGGAAAAATGTGTTTTTGCTCTAAAAAATCAAGCACTTTAGGCGAAAAAAAAAAAGGAGTTTTTGTTTGGAAATAAAAAACAAAAATTAATTTAGAAAAAAATGGGTTAAAGGGTCAAACTGTAATAAATATTTGTACCTAATATTGACCATATTTATTGTCCGTAAAAAGAAATGGTATTTGTAATGTAAAACGATGTGCCATATTACTATTATCTGCAAAAAGCGTTGCGGATGTTAGCATATACATATAATAAATCATTGTTAATATAATGTACTTTTAATCAAGAATGATAAAAATAAAGATTACGACAGGCGCACGATTTCCCGTTGGATAACGTAGTCTGTGAAAAAGGATTGCCAAGTTTAAAAGTCAATTAAAGTTTCGAATTTCTTATAAGATATTCAGCCTTATTGTGGTTGACGTTGTCGTACACGAATATGTCGTTCTATGTAATAGATTAAAGTAATAAACAACCTGTGTTCTTTAATCTACTACAAAAAACGACACAGTCGTATACGACAACGACAACCGCAATAAGGCTGATTACACAATTAAACAACTATCTTGAGTTTGCCAGCTTGAAATTATTTGTCATTTCTGAAAATGCGAAGAAGATTCTAATTTTGTTTTTAGGATGGCGTAATCTTTATTTCTATCATTATTGCTTTTAACAACATCTTTTTTTTTTTTGAAGTTTCGAACATGGTATGTTTTCTATTAGAGACCCTATTTTATTGTCCGTAATATTATAGATGTACATATATACGTATATAAAAGCGTGCCGATTTGTAAGGGCAAAAATTTGTTGATATTGTGCCATCGATTTTTTGATAGATATGAAAAACGTTTTTTTCCGATTTTTTACTCTTTTTTGTTATTGGATACGTATTATATATCTTTAGTAGAAGATATTTTCTGAACACCTCGGAAAATCGCTTCAAATAAAAAAAAGTTTTGACCACAATAAGCATTTTATTAAAAAAATACCTATTTTCGGGAACCATAGATCTCCCCGAGTCCAACTTTTTTTATCGGCTTAAAAAATGGCCGAGTTATGACCAAAAACTGAAATTACTCTTTTTTATATATAATTAAGATGTTGTATTTTTGGAGTACATATTTAATTTCTCTCTGGTGACGGGTATAAGAAGAGTAATTTTTGGAATTTCAGTGTTTTGGTCATAACTCGGCAATTTTTTTAACCGATTTGACAGAATGATATACCTACGACTTTACGAAGAAATTTACCATTTACTTTCGTAATAAAAGTTGAACTCGAGAAGATCTATAGTTCCCGTAAATACTCGACAAATGATTTTAATGGTTTTAAGCGTACAACTTTACCTTGGATAGTATATATTAAAAAAATTTGTAATCGGCGATTTTTTTTTTATAACAAACCTACTAAAAAAAACACATTAAACATTTAAGGCAAAAACTCGTCCAAAACCTCAAGAAATTTTTTTTGGAAAAACTGCTATCGCCATCGTTTTTAGCGTACAATTTTACCAATAATTAGTATTGTGATTATTTTATTGAACTGTTAATGGTTTTTAATCCAAATTTAGATATTTTTATTTAGGCTTAAGTTCATTGAATTTAATTTTCATTAAATTATTTTTATGAAGACAGGAATTTTACAACATGAAATTAATTAAAATTTTTTTAATTGATAATTTTTCATTCTTGACTGCGCTGAGATTTGAACCCAGGCGTTCACGGACAGGTTGCCCAGACTAGTTTCGATTGTAACCACACAATCTCGTCGGTGGGGTTTGCCGTTTTACTCACTCGGCTATTGAGGCCGGGCGACGTCAATAGTCAAACATCAATCCTTAAACCAAATGGTATTTCACTTTGGTAGATCGAAATTTGCTTTTTGAATGAATGATTATTTTACCTTGGATAGGCAATACATATTTAAACAAAAAAATTAAGTCAGCCGATTTTTTTATTATCCACTAAAAAAAACCTTAAAAATAAAAGATTTTTTTATTATCAAAAAAAAAAAAAAAATCTTAAAAATTAATTTGAGAAAAAGTAAAATAATTGAAATTTGGACGCCTAGAAAATGATTTTTTTGATATGTCGTAGTGGAATTTTTTTTTCCTCATGCCGTAAGCTATCGAAAAATCGGTGACACAATATCGATTGCTAAATCGGCCCTTCCTAATGTATATATTCAGCCTTATTACGGTTGTCGTTAACGAATAAGTCTCTTTTAGTAGTATATTAAGGAACACAAGTTGTGTGTTACTTTACGTTGTTGTGTTGCCAAAAAAAAAAAAAATTGTGCAAATGGAAAAGCAAAATTTTAAAAACTTATAAATTTTAAATGTTATATTTAAAAAAAAAATTTAAGTTATAATGCAAGTTTGGAAGACGAAAATCTTTTTATACCATATTTAAAATATTGTAATTGATTACCAATTTTAAAAAATTCTAATAAGTTGAGAAATAACTAAAAAAAAGTTATTATTTTTTAAATAAGATAAGTTTTTTTTTAAATGTTTAACGGTACTAAAGCGGGCTATATGGTTTATCTATATACATAAATAAAAGATTTGAGGCTTTAGAAAATAATGAAACCTACAGCTTATCAATAATTCTTGACCCTCGATACAATGCTCAAATATTTAAAAGACAATGACTTCAATCATATCGAAAAAACGTCTTATTAAGCTACTTAACATTTCTCTCCATTCCGAAAATGTTGAAAACGCGGTCACCTCTACAGGTGGTACAACCTCTGATAAGTCTAAAAGAACTGGCCTTTGAAGCGTTTGTAAAAAATTTATGAGAGAATCCGAGGAGAATTTGTCTTTTTGCATCCTTTGCTGTGATTCTGCTAAAGCAGAAGTCGAACGATAGAAAGAAAGAATATCAACTAATATTTGTATAGACGCAGATCCACTTGTTTACCGCTGCAATAATATACTATACACAAGCTTAAAAAAATAGCGCAGAAATTCTAAAGTTTTCAAGTTGGTTCTGTCGCATGTGAAAGACTGACTATTTTCATCTGCATGTCTGTTTCAAACGGACTTTCGAAATCGTCTATTTCTGCCGAAGTTGATAAAACTTTGTTTTTTAAACAAAAATTTTAATAATGTAAATTTTAAATATTAATAATTATATTCTTACGCTGTTATTTTTGCAAAAAAAATTTTATATCTAACCTCTTACAATTGTATCAGATTATATGGTTGTGTAGTTAGTTATATGAACAGCAACAACATATATTTAAAAAAAAAAAAAATAAATAAATGCATTTTGTTGTTGTGTATATATGTAACTAAATAACTTTTTTTTTTTTTATACTAACCCCCCGAAGCTCTACGCTTGTCTGCAGGAAAGAAGCCAGGGTCTCTAGCAGAAATCGAACCCGCAACCCCTGCGCTGATAGACTAGTTCACTACCAACTAGCCTACCGGGGCACCTGATAACCAGCCTTCCGTAAACAGCCAACTGTAATTTTGATAATAAAAAAATTACTCTGCTTGAGTTTGGTTAATTTTAACTTGAATTCAAATTCAAAATGCTTATCGTTATCGGCGATATTTCATTTTGAATATCGGTATCGTATCGGCAAAAAGGCGTATCGTTACATCCCTAGTTAAAACAAACATGAGTATATAAAAATGAATGTATGTTTATTTGTTTGTTTGTTTACACTTTATAGCCGCCTAAGCCGATTTTTATGAAAAAATTTACATTACATTACCGATGGTCTGGAAGGACGGCTATTAGAGCGACTCAAGTTGTATGGAAGCGAAATTCGTGCAAGGTGTACCCCCCTCAAAAATAACCTTGGACTTTTTTAAGATGACATTTAAAATATTTCGACTTTGAGCTTTGACCTCTCGTGAGCTGGACCATTTTGAAAAAGGGTCTATTTTTGCATGTTTTGTTAATTTGAGAATCTGTTTCCTTACCAACATTAACGATATGGGTTTTATAAGAAAGGATTGCAATGGGGTGGTAACCCTTCGTTTTAAATAGGGCAATATGGGTATAAAATTTTTTCTATCATGTTTGTATGTAAATAATTTAGATTTTTGCAAAAATATAAAATCAAAGTGTGCTGTATGAAAAATTTTATGCATAAAAACAAAATTGTAAATTTAAGTTTATCAGTTCCCAATATCGTTGGGTTTAAGCTAAAAAAAATTTAAATAATTGTTCATTGTGTGGTGATTAAAATGCCTTTCGCGTTAGTTTAATTAAACCGAAATAGGATACCGTACCGGTAATCGTCCGGCTTATATTGCGAGCCAGATCGTGTCGCGCAAGCAATATACTAAAATGGAATCACGAAAGGATTTGCTGTTAAGCTTTTTTAAATCGCAATAAATGAGTCTTAAATAATATGTATAAAAGTTTTGTTAATATAAACAATAAAATTTAACAACTTTTAGAAGCAACATGGCGCGCTTGAACCTTTCACCAGCTGCATGAAGCCAGTCGGAAGTTACCGTTCGCCAAACGTGTTCGTGTGATTGGTTGATACGCTCAAAACTTTACTGTAGTCAAATATTCGTTTTATGGTGATAAAGTGGATTTTGTGCTAGTTTCTAGCCACCCCAATCCACCCCTAAATTTTTAGCGATTTTTTAGGTAATTTCAAAAAAATGCCAACATATGCTGCAGCCATTAAGAAAAGTACCGCTGATAAAGACAAAGAAGTCTCAGCAAAATTGGTACATCCACGAGCATTGTTCCTGTACGCTGAAGCGATACTGACGCAAACACAATACGATATAGTAAGAGACTCCAATCCAGGGTTTTACCCTTGTTATTTATTCTACAAAAACTGAAGATGGAATGCTATCCTGAAATTCACCGCATTACTGAAACTTTCGCTGAAGTCAGGGTACAAAGTTTGATAGATCTTACGACCAAACGACTCTTGTTACATCTTGGCGAGGAGGTGCTGAAACAATTGAGAACAGCGGAAAAATAATCATTCGTGCTGATAAGCAAATAGGGTTGTGATGGGTCACAAAATGAAGTTTGAGAATGAGACAAATTCCGACGCCAACATATTTCAGAGTTCTGTTGTTCCACTACAATTGGTGTACGGAAAGGAAGATAATGTGTCAAAACCCAACCCCTTCTTCGCCACGTTATTGCAGACCAATTTGGCTTAGATTCATAAAGGAAACACCTGATGTGACCAATGATGAAATTGAGTACATTGAAAATCAAATTAAAGAACTGGACAAGACCAAAATGGACGACATATCCGTCAAGCATAAAATAGTTTTTACAATGGTAGATTGCAAAGTATGTAACGCTGCGACACATACCAAGTCCGCCATGAAATGCTATATATGTGGCGCTACATCGACACAATTTAACGGCATTACAAAGGAAAGGCTGTGCAATACAGAAAATAGGAGGTTTGGGCTGACGTTGCTTCATGCTCGAATTATATTTTTTGAGAGCATCCTACATGTTGCATACAAATTGCCAATAAGGAAGTGCAACGCTCGCCTGTCCTCCGAGGAGTATGATCTGGTGGACAACCAAAAAAAGGAAATACAAACAAAAATTTCGAGACCAACTGGGCTTATTGGAGGACATACCTAAGGCCAAAGATCAACCGAGATAACTGGGATTGATAAAAATTTAATCTACCGGTTAAAAATAATACTAGATGTCAAGTGCTGTGGTATTAAAATGAACACAGAAAGTTTGAGGCTTACTGTAAGGAAACTGATGAATTGTATATTTCCCTTTATCAATTTCACCCTATTGCACAAGGAGTTGTACATGGAGCAGCCGTAATAAGGGAGGCGATTCTGCCAATCGGTCAACTCTCCGAAGAAGCGGCATAAGCCCGTAATAAACATGTTCGTGCATACAGGCTGGATTATTCCAGAAAATTTGTAAGAATAGAATGCAATCAAGATGTGCTTAACAGGTTGCTTTTGACGTCAGACCCTCTTCTGACAGGAATGAGGAAGACCAAACCGAAAAAGAAGAAACACCTTTTGATTGAAGTCTTAAATTTACTTGTCAAAAACGACATTTGTAACGTTAATATTGAAAATTAAGACGGCACTGTGAAAAATGACGAATAAATAAGATTTGTAATTATGTTTTTGCCTTTTCCTACACTGAAATAGCCTAACCTACTTTTAAATCCAATAAAATACTAATATAAAATTATAAATGAAAAAATATATTTTTGGACGACTTTTAGGGCCAATAACCTGTCTGTGTATCGTTGGCAGATTAATAAATTTATATTCTAAACATGCAAAACGAATTATTATAAATAAGGCAACCAATTTCATCAGCAGGGCTTTAGATATGTATAAGTGGCAATCAGTTTCACAAGGAAAATTTATATAAAATCAATGATATTTTAATAAAGAATATGTATATATATATGTTCCCGAAGATCCTATAAGGAGCATAGGGCCCCAAAACTAATGAATGACTTCCCTAAAAAGACAATAAGCGATTTGATAAAACATGTAAGAAATAAAAGTCCCATAACAAATACTATAGAATCGGATGAGAAAATCTTTAAATCAATCAGCTATATACCAAACTTTTCCGAAAGGATGAAAAATTCTAATATATATAATAAAGACAATAAGTTTTTCCGTCGAACAAAATCAAATGTGAAAACTGAGGAAAAACCAGATGTATTATACAAAATCAATTGTAAAGGTGACAATACAAACATATGCCAGAAGGTATACTTAAGCACAACTAAAAAAAAACTTAAAACCAGACTTTCATCACATGAATCTGATAGTAAAGTAATTGACAAACCTCTGGAGCAAAAAACCGCACTCGCGGCCAACTGTGCAATTACTGGACATCAACCAAATTTCAATGACGTTAAAATATTAGTAGAGAAGAATAATTATGCAAGGAGATTTACTTTGGAGATGATACACATATTTGAATTAGACACAAAATACAGAAAACATCTCAGCTCACACATACAAACACACGATACAAAAAAAAAACAGAAAAAGATCAAAATAAAATATAAAAAAAGACATCAGTTGACAAAAGCTTACGGCTACAGTGAAGTGAAATTTTTTCTATTATTTTATTTTTATATATTTTTAAAGTAATTGAATTTTTCGTTTTTCTAAATGTTTTTGTTTAATCTTTACAATAATTTATATAACAGTTTTGTATTTTTATATAGAACCCCTAATGATGGTCAACAATATTGGGAAATAAAAGAACAAATTTAAAACAAAATTAGTCAATTCGCAAGGTATCCTAACATGTCATATTGTCAAAATGTCCTAATATTTCACAATGGTTTAAAAATATTGTTGTACGGCTCAGCCGCTCAGCGCTGGACTTTTCTGATTAATTACGACAGCACAATAAACACAGCAAGCAACATTCTATTTATTTAAGACACTTTTTGAACCATTGTGAAATATTAGGACATTTTGACAATATGACATGTTAGGATACCTTGTGAATTGACTAAATATATTTATATTTTTATTTAAATTTGTTTAAAGCTTATGACCTACTGCTGAACAAAATCAACAAACTTTTACTTTTTTTTTTTTTGCTATATTTAACTGCATTAAAAAAAAAAGTTGATCTACTAGGTTTTGTCAGGGAAATAGGCCGGTAATTTCTGATGAGGGGACTGTTGTCTACTATTTACTCGTATCTTAACGCCACCTATCAATTCTTTTCTCCTCTCTTTCTCCCACTATATTGAAGGGATTCACAATGGACCGCATTGGTCTCTGGGTGAATGTGTGCCAATGGGCGCACAACCCTTGTTAACCTAACCTAACCTAGCTACCCAAACACTTTTCACTTTAGCAACTCCAAAAAATTAAAACAACAAAAAAAGAAGGTTGTAAAGTTGGTATTTGTAAGGCATATAAATGATTCACAAATAAGTTTAATTAATTAATATTAATTAACTTTTTGTGTTCGTTTGAGTTTTAATTTGACTTTTATTTTTTTAAACATTATTTTCACAATTTGTATGCCTTTTGTTTGTTACTTTTTCTTGGTTACCTTTTGTTTTACTAAATTTTTCTGCAAATTTCGCACTTTACGCTCTCAATTTGTGTTCTCATTTTAAAAATAGTAAATAGCGTTTGATATGTCAGGACATTTCCAATTAACGAGGCCAGAAGGACACATCATTTTTCTGATCTGTCTCTCTGTAAATATCCCTGCCTTTACACGTGCAAGTAATTACTTGCAAGTAGTGTATATGTATTATCGACGAAAGTTTTGAAGATATATCCAAAAGTCTTGCAAGTAGCTTGAGTGTTTACACAGTCAGTTGCAATTTTATTTTTCAAATGTTCTCGAAGCGAAAACATCTTATGAAAAAATCTTTATGTTTGGGTTTAAAAAAATATTATCATGTTAACGTTATTACGAAATTGATTTAATAACTTCTTCTTTATTTTATTTTTGGTCCATCTTAATGAAAAAATTGTTTATTTTTAAAATATATGAATCCAGTATTGCCGTAGTTACCGATATCATTAAATTTCTGAGAAAATATTTTGTTAACCATAGCTGCGTTCGAGAACACAACAGTTTTTACTAATTTTACTGCATTTTACTAAATTGCGTTCGCGTACACAAAATACAGTAACTGAGAACACAAATTGAGAGCGTAAAGTGACAGTTCTTGACTGAGTACTTACAAATTTTTACTGCAGAATTTTTTGCAGTAAAATTTAGTAAAACAAAAAAACATGTTTCAAAAGGTAAACAAACAAACGTAGCAAACAAAAGGCATACAAAATGTAAAAAAATTGTTTAAAAAAAGAAAAGTTGAAATAAAACTAAAATAAAAACAAAAAATGAATAAATATTAATTAATGAAACTTGTTTGTGAAGATTTTATATGTCTAAATACCAACTTTTAAAACTTTGTTTAGTTATGTTAATTTTTTGGAGTTGTAAGTGTCAAGTACTCGGGTACTTAGAACAGCCCTTGTTTTTAAAGTTATCAATAGTAAAAAAAAGTATTCGTGTACTATTGATCAAATTTAGCCGGACACAAATTAGCAAATTCAAATAAAATAAGAAACAAACAAATATAAAAGATTACATAAAATAATTTGTTTGTATTTTCCAAAAATATTTGTGTTATAAAAAGTATTTAATCGAGTACCGATAAGAAAACGAGTTAAGTAGTCAAAAGTGTAAACATTTTTCAACACTTCAATTATTTGCCATCAGCTGTGGCCTTTATTTTACGAATTTTTACAAATTTTTGCGTTCGCGTACTTTTTTGGACAACAGCTTTTTGGAGAGCAAATTTTTAAGTTTACTCATTTACTTCATTTTACTGTAAAAGTACTCAAACGCACCTAATATAAATACCATGAAGATGTGCTGCTGTATAGTAGTGTTTTTGTTTCGTTTTTTTATTTTTATAAATACACAGAAAATCAGCAATAAACATAATTTTCTTTACTAAGTACTATTAACTTGATAGAAAAGGCATCCACGGTAACACTATTTCTTTATTTGTCATTTTATTCCTGCAAGTGTCAACAAATTACTTGCAAGCAAATTCTCTTGCAATTTGGGCTGCAAGTACGAAAAATGTGATAGTGCTAGTAAAAATGTGTGAGTGTATTGAGTTTTTCGAACTTGCACTTGCATGTGTAAACCCCGGGTATGGAACGCATCGATTTCGAACGTAGCGTTCGCATAGAAAATTACATTTGAAACAAAAACAATTTTTAAAATTTTGTTTTTGTTTTAAAAGTAATTTCCTATGAGAACATTAACTTTCGAAATCTTTGAACAGGCATTAAGTTATTAGTTTAAATTTGTATTATAAAAAACATTAACTAAAAAATTTAGGGGATTATTTTATTAACCCCTTCCTAATTTAAAATCAAACGTTATTTTGCAAAAATAAAAATTTGGTAACAAAATTATTTCGTAAAGTTCAATAAATTTTCTTGTATTTTACAAAATTTGGTAGAAAATATTTTCTTTAATTAAACAGCACATATGCGATATTTTACGAAAGTTTTTATGCAAAAGATAAATAATATTGCAATATTTACGAAAAATAGGTCTTTGAACGAATTCGTTACTTTCGCAAAATTAAAAAGTGCTGGAGTATACTTTTTTTCGTACAATATACAAAAGTTTTGTAAATATATATGTATATAGTACAGCTGTAAATATGTAGTAAGCTCAAATTAGACTGTTCTAACTAACCAGAAACATACAAAACAGCTTTATGGATACAGTGACCATTCGTCCTTTTTTAAGAGGACAGTCCTTTTTTACAATTGTTTGATACGATGTCCTTTGAGATTTTTTCAAAAAAGAGGACATTAGATTTTCCGTTTTTGAGTGAATTGTCCTTTGGTTATGTTATGACTTTTTTTCTTTAAACATAAAAATTATAAGTTTTATTTTCCCAAAACCCCAAAACTTCAACATCACTACAGCAAAACACGCTGGTTAACATTAATGCCAGCGTTAGAGCTAATTCTACAATTGTTTGTACCATTAAAAGAATATTTTCTATCTCAAAATGATACTGCAAAAATTATTTTGATGATCCATGTGCTAAATAAATTGTGGTTAATTTTGGTGCATAGCCAAGCTTTTATAGTCCATAGATATTTATATGTGTCGTCTAGAGTCACAACACATTTCAATGCCTGAGACTGCTCTTACTCTAAAAGATTTTAAATTAAAATGAAATGGTTATTAAAACAATCTTGGCATACTAAGTTGGCAGGTAGTATTCTGTATTGGCGATTTAAATCAATGGGCTAGTGTTTACAAAAATTTAAAATTTTGATCGGGTGAGAAGAGGAGACTTTAAAGGCCCAACCATAATGAGCTTAAGTTGGCTTGAGCAAATGTGCGAATACATGTAAATCATATGAGGCAAACCATATTGAACTTAAGGAAACGTTTTGTTAAGTTTTATGAAATTGTCATTTGCTTAAGCAAAGTGCGAAACTGATCGCACATTCCGTACGGAATCAAATGTTTTTTTATTTTGTTTTTGTTTTTGTTTTTTTAAATACATTTGAGAGACTTTTTGTTAATTTTTGACAGTAGGTTAAGCAAGGCTATGCATATTATGGTTGGGCCTTTATACCGTTTAAATTTCGATTATATCATATTTCAAGTATTTAAGATATTCAGGGTTGTCATTTAAATGTTGTCAGAATCTGAATTTAAATCGAAAATAGTTTGTCTGTCACAGAAACGGATGTTATTGGTTAAATGTTTAAATCTTAATTGTCGAAATTTCGTGTCGCAGAATCTGTTTTAATCAGTGGTTTAGTCTTTTAATTTTTTGATTTTATTCAGTTTTATTTGTATTTAACGTTGTATTATTGCAAAGCGAAATCCAACAGTGTTTAAAAATCTGACAACAGAAAAACAAAAGTTTAAATTGTTAACCGTTTGCTTTGAAGTACCAGTTTTTTGTTAATTTTTTAATTTTTAAGCATACTATATTACATATGTACATTAGGCATATAACTAAATTTTACGAAAAATTTGGCATACCATTAATTACATGGTGGCAAATATTGTACACGTAATGAATATGGTGCCTATTATGAACTTAATTCGATTTTCGACAGCAGTCGAATTAGTTGATCGAACGAATTTTCATTCGGTATTATGACACACATTCGATAAAAAAGTACTATTGTGATTTAGTTTATTTACAGTAGTACATTTTCTATCAGCTGTCGCTTTAAATAAAAAAATTTTTGTTAATAAATTTAAAAAATAAAACTAACGCCCGTTCGCCGATATCGAACGTTAACGTTCGCATAGTAAATAAAATTTAAAACAAAAACAAAATTTCAAAAATTGTTTTAGTTTTAAATGTAATTTTCTATGCGAACGTTAACGTTCGATATCGGCGAACGGGCAGTAATATAAATCATGGCTACGACGGAATTATGGTACGATGATTCATCTGATGAAGATGAACGCTTACTGTAACTGGCCTGTACCTGTAGCCTGAACTTTTGTAAAAATTCCTTTTGCCAACAAAGGATTTTGTTCCATAGGGGAAACAAGCTTTTCCAACTGCTGCTTACTACTGACGACTTTAGACCTGCATAAAATAACCAAAAATAATTAAGAATGTGGAACTTGCACACCAAAACTAATAAATTAACAAAAACTAACATTTTCAGCCCCTCATATGAAATAAGTTTTAAATTTAAAGTATGTGCACAACTTCAATTGTACGTTCTGCGCAGAGGTTGCTTCGCAGAACTTCAGGAATAGCTGATTGTTTCTTGACCCAATATCTGAGGAAACATTCATTTGCTTTTGTAAAGCCGGACAATGTTTTTTGTAGTGTGACTATTATGTTGAAAGTAAGATCAGAAGATCAGACCTCGCTCCAAGCATCACATACAAATTTACAAATAGAAAATAATTGCAATCGATATTCCGGAATAAGTATAAGACAAAAGTGCAAAAATAGCTCTGGAATTTCAACGAGAATTACTGAGTTCTGGCATTGCTTTCAATTTATAATACGGAACATTTTCCTTTTTTAAAAGTATTCAAAAGCTTCATATAAGTATTGCATGTCACACTTGTATCACTTTTTTAAACATTTTTACACAAATAATATTAATTCAAAGTTCTAAATTTAATGATAAAGCAAATAAATGGCTTATGGTATTATAAAAAAGTAATTGCGATTGGTACGGAAACTTTTATGCGATTTCGAAAAAAAATGGAAGGGGTGTTCATTTTTTTAATGCACATTCGGCTATGCTATGCCAATTTTCCTATTTCCAAAAATTGTAAAATGTTATATGCCTAATGTATATATGTATAGCGGAAAAAATAAAAAAAACAAGCAAAATAGCATATTTTAATATCAGTCCTATCGATAATGTACAATAAAAAAATGTATTTTCTTAATTTTTCATTGTCATCTATTTTAAGCTGTGTCCACTTAGGACATGACATTCCAAAACCTTAAGTAATTTGCACAATACAATTGACATTGTAAACGACGCAAGGTCGCAGCTAGCCGAAGAGCGTAAGAAATATGGAAGGAGGCAGGATAATTTCTACAATGTTTAACAAATTTAAAAAAACCTCTTGGCTCAAACGGAATTGACAATCTTCGTTTGAAAAAATCATCAAAATTGTTTTTTTAATATACAAAAACTGCCAACTCGAATTTAGATTTTCAAATCAATGCAAACTCAAGACAATTATATAATACCAATTTAAATCAGATTTGATTTTTAATTCTTCATAAATTTAAATGATTTCTTTTCTTTTTAAAGTATTGTTCTATGCTTCATTTTCTTTTCAAAATATATATTTGTATATCATTTAAAAAAGTTCTATTTGAACTGCAAAAACATACTGTACAAATGAAATTTTTAGGTATCATCGAATTTGCTTAACATCTTAATGTGTAGGCATTGATTGCAATTTAATAAGGAGTATAAAAAATATTAAATTACAATTCTGTCTTGGATCCGGCAGCATTGCAAATTTTTAAATTGGATATTCTTTTTTTCAGGCACTTAACAAACGTTGCAAGAGTTTGCAAAACTTTTCAGTTTTCCTAACTTCTAAAAATACTAGAAATGTGTGTAAAACCGAACTTTTTTTTATAACCTTACCGCTGATTTTTTAAATGTTCGCTCTATTTATTCTGTACACTTCTGGCAACACAACAAAATTTTTCTTTGAAAATTTTATGCGACAACTAAAAAAATATTTGACTTCTTTGTAAAATTTTTGAAATTTCCTTTTGAGTGTAAATATGTATATATGACTGTATATATTAATAATAAAGTGAAATAAAACCAAAACCAACATAACAAGTACATATAAAATGTAATATCCTTTAATTACTATCATTATTTTTATAATATAGAATATATATTTATATTATGTACACCATTATTATATAAGAATTTTTTCTTTGTATGCTTTTATACATGTATAGCATTGGCTAAAATTTAGATTTGTTTTTTTATTTTTTTGAAATGCAATATTTAATTAATACTGCATATTTAAAATAGTATTTTAGAAACTTGTTTTAACATTTTTTAATGCTTGGTTTATTTTTTAATTAAAAGATCTAAACTCTGAAAACAAATATGTTTATTACTTTTTTATTATAAATAAGTTCTGAACTTAGTTTTAATAATATGTTTCAAAAAAATTTAAAAAAAAACGGATAAATTGACTTTATTTAATAATATTAGCACTTGGTTTTTTAGCCAATGCCGCTATATGCAGTTTAACACTATAATACAAGTCTTAAGTATTTTGAGGAAAATACAACCCTGACATGATAAGTTGTTATTGTTTTTTTTTTAAGTGTTCAAACAATAATTAGATCAGGGAAGTATTTCCGTCAAATAAGGCTTGTATTATAGTGCAAAACGGCCTTATGTAGTATATGTATACGATAAAATGTCTCCAATAAATTAAAATGTTTTGCGTGAAATGAAAATTACTTTAATAGCTTTTTTTGCTCCAAAGAATAAAAAATAAATTTCTGAGTATTTTTAAGTTTTTATATGTGTGTTTACAACATTTACGGCCAATTTCACCAAGTTCAGTTATAACTGTCAAAAACATATTGTTAACTGGAAGTTAAAGTAATAGTTAGTTTTAACTGAACTTGGTGAAATTGGGCGTTAAAAACGTTATTTGTATTTTTTGATTGAATTATTTTTTGTTTTTAAAACTGAATTATTAAACTAAATTGCAAAGTACTGTGGATTATAAACGAAAAAAAAAACAAATAAAAAATACATTTTTTTTACTTTCTATCCATTTGTTCACCTAAGACCCACGATTCATAAGTTAGAGTGAAAATAAAATTTTAAGAGTAAGAGAGAAATAGAGAGAAAGTTCTTATCTATATATGTATATAAAAAAAATTATAAAATGTATATGTAACGTATGTATGTTTGCATGAATATGTTAATTAAATTTTGTATGAATTGTTAAGTTTCATAAGCAAATAAATATTTTTGTGATTTTTTGTTTGTTATAGCCATTTATTTAGAAAACATAATATTTATTGTTCTCTGTGTTTTATAAAAACATGAACAATTTACTATACCTTGCTGGAAAATTGCGTTTTTTGTGTTGTACTATTGCTACTGCTGTTAGAGTTGGAGTGGTTTTGTCCAGCAATCAAACCATTTGTTGGATTTAAACCTACAATACCAGTAGCTATCGAACTGCTGCTACAATTTGATTTTGACGATGAAGAATCGTGACTACGTTTCTTGTCTTTATCTCGTTCGCGTTCCTTTTCGCGATCGCGATCTTTTTTCTTGCTACTGCTACTGTGCGTCACTGCGGAAAGGTTAGAGTGCAAACCTGCGCCGCCATATGCAGTATATGCCGTAGATTGGCTATGAGCATAAGTTGGATGAGTAGTTGTTGTTGTCAATCCTGTGGCTAATTCGGTAGAACCACTACTGTAGCTTTCTAACTTGTCCTTTGATATTTTTATTTTTAAAACCGGAGGAGCATGTGATGATGTTGCATCTGAAAGTGTTTGACCGGAGGAACCTGTATTAAGATCACCCATTATTCGATCTTTGGGTATTTTTATTTTAAACCCTATGGGCTCTCCAGCGGCTTCCAGTTTTTCTTTGGAAATTTTAATTTTAACATGCTCCGCTGCTCCGGTTGCACTTGAATTTCCATTATCGTTATTGTCCCGATCTCGTTCTTTATGGCGATCTTTATCTTTTTTGTGTTTTTTCCTTTCTTCTCGGTCTTTTGATTTGTCCTTTTCTTTGTGTTTATGTTTGTCTTTTTTCTTCTTCTTCTCAGACTTACTACCCGATGTACCATGATCATCGGTCTCCATGGCGGAAACGTCTGAATTGCCCGATAAAACATTATTGCTAATCGATGTTATGGTGGTGTTCTGTTGATTAGTTAATGAGGTAGTAGCAGAGGGCTCAAACAATTCAGCGGGTGGCTGTAAGCTTGGCGTAATTATGGATGGTTCCGTCTTCAACAAACCGCTTGTGCTGCACAAACTCTCCTTTAATAGATTTCGTACCAAATCTGGATTAGTTTCTATTCCATTCACAACTTGATGCTTACCTACGTCGTTGCAGACAGCTGTGTCAACTTTTCGTATTTTGCTGTCGCGCAGGAGTAAATCGTCTTCTTGTTTTATAGAGACCGATTCATTGGGTCTTTTAATGCCGCCAACTGTACCCATATTACTTGTACCAGCAAGTTCGTTAAGGGCTGATATTGAGCTTGGTAATGACGAATCAAGTTTTTTCGGAATTGTGGTTTTAATCATTTGCTGCTGCGCTAACGAATGACTACTTGCCGACCGTCCATTGTCATGATTTGGTAAATTCGATCGATTTTTATCCTTCTTAGAAGATGTCTCGCGCTCACTTTTTATTTTTGGAGAACTACATTCCTTATTACTTATAGAATTAGAAGGTATTTTATAGCCACTGGATGCATGAGCATCAGGATTGTTGGAACTATTTATGTAGCTGTTCATAGCACTACCAGGTAGATGTGGGACTTTTTGGGACTCCGTTTGCAGACCTTGAAGCTTGTCACTCCATTCGGGGCTAAACAATGAGTTGACAACTTTAGAAGCATGACTTTGCGCTTGCTGATTAAATTGGTTAACAGGATTTGAGGATTCTTCGGAATGCTGAAGCGGTTCAATTTTACTATAATTATTGCTAATAAGCGAGGAAGTGACATGTGGCTGTGGAATATCGTGAGCTCCACTTAAACCAACATATGTCTGGTCTGTAGATAGGGATTGTGGCTGTTTGTGGTGGTGCGATGAAGCAGTTTGCGACTGCTGTTGCATATGGACGGAAATTTGTTGTTTAGATTGTTCATGCTTAATGCTGCTGCTACTACTATTGTTGTTATTACTACTGTGGCGTGATCCTTGCTGTTGAAAATTGAGTAAAGACGCTGTTGGCCCATTAGTGGGAGGATGTGATGGTGGCGGATTATTGAAACCACCTCTCGATGTGTGCAATAAATTACGCGTGATATCATGCATTGGATCTAGTTTAGACGATACTTGACTAATATTGTTGCTTACTGGCTGCATTTGCAAGTTATTACCACCGTATTGTGAAGAAACAGAAGATGAAAATATTTTGTTACTGCTACTATTGCTGTTGTTTTGTTTAATGGCCTGATCTGCTGTCAAGCGACCTGAATGATCTTTGGAGGGGATAGAACGACTGCTATCTTGTTTTTGAGTCATTTTATGGGGAATACCATGAGATGGCATATTGTGACCAGATGAAGGTTGGGGAACCGCTATATTACGTTCTCTGGACTTATGGTAATTAACCTCCATGGGATGACCTTGTGAAGAAGACTGTCTTAATGGTGCACCTGGCATACTATTCGACATCGATGATCTCGAGGAAGAGGTGCTGGAGGATTTGTTTGAAGAAGGAGCCATCATAGAGGAGTTATGTTCACGGGGTGGTCGATTTGAAATCATATTACCACCACCGTAAGGCTGCGGTTGTTGTTGCTGTTTACCATGGCCAGAGTTAATCTTGTGGTCTTTAAAATCAGAACCATTAAAATCTGTTTAAAAATAAAACAAAAAAAAAAAACTAAATTATTACCGGGAACATCGCCTGGTGAAAAGCCGATTTTGGGAGGATGATGTGAAGACGAGGATGATGAAGAACTGTGGTGAGAACGGTGTTGACTCGATGTATGCAGGTCGGGTTTGCGCATTGGTTGAAGTTGATGAGGCGGAGGCGGTAACATAGGTTGCGATACACTTCCTCCTTGTTGTTGCGATAGCTGTTCGCCACCTGTTGACCCTTGACTTGAGTACTGGGATGATGATGATTGGGACTGACTACCGCTATTGACACTTACTTCGGCTGGATGATACATTTTCATATTCATCATATCCGATACTTTCCAGTCTTGATCCCCTTTTTTTTCTTTTGCCTGTCCCTGACGGCCTTGCGCCATAGCCTTAATTGAATTTAACTTGGATTTTAGGCGCGCCGGACTCTTCTCGTAAATGGCAATAAATTCATCTGTTAACTTTTTGAGTAAATCCATAGTCACCGTCTCATCCACATAATGGAACCAGTGCTTTCCCTCTGTAGATTGAGGAATCTAACGAAAGGAATTCGACAAAAATTTCATTTTTACTACAATTTGTCCCGAAAAACAAAAAAATCTAAGCAATATACTAAATCTGTAATATTTTACCTCCCAACGAGACCATTTACAAGCCAAATAAATACAAAAACATGCAACAACCGATGGTTTGTATTGCAGGCACATCGAAGTCAAATGCAAACTGTTGGAGGCCAAAAAGTATGAAGTTTGAGCCAAATCCTTACAAGCTGAAATTATATTCATATTTTAAATATATTAATATAATAACGATCTTAAGAAATTATAATATTACATATTGATATATATTCATAATTCAACTATTGAAATTTTTTAATTTAAATACTTACCTACAAATATGGTTTTCTCTTTAAAATACTATAAATTTACATATGAACATGATAGCTAGATATGTATATTGTACACATATCGTCAGCTCATTATTGGTTTGGTGCATATTCCAAAAAGTTGAAATGTAGAAAACGACAATGAAGGTTTACATGAAGTTTACTGAAAATATACCCGACAGATTTTTTTTGTAATTTCTCCACTTAAACTAAAAATGTTTCATTTAGAGGGTACAATATTTGAAACAAAATCACATGCGACAGCTTGTTGTCCAAAATATTGAGCGATACAGGTGCATATCGTACGTTTCATTAAACGGAAGTGATCTTGAGGTGAATGTAAAAATATGCGAAAATCTGCGAATTGTGGGATGTGATTTTTTTTTAACTTCTTACGTGAAACCGAATAATTTTCCTTGATAATTCGTAGTTAAAAAGTTTTTTTTTGATGGTTTTATAATGAACAAAATTTAATATCGTTCGTGACAGATTTTTCTTTTATAGTATTTTAAGATATATAATATAAGTTTCACAGTCGGATAGCCTATGTGATAGCCTACTAAACTATATGATACCCTACACCACAGTATTTAAAAACAAATTTTCGCAGTTTATCCTATTTGGGACCCATGGTAAATCATGGACCCGCCAGAATAGAAGTATGTTTTAAAACGGTTAAAAATTATATTTAAGATATTTGTGCCGACTATTATTGTGACGGTATACATTGTGCGATTTTTTGTCGCTGCAATTTTTAGTTTATAGGTGAGAGGGGAGAAAGGAATTAATTAAAATAAACAATGTCTTTATAGAAAAGCACAGTGTAAGAGATTATAATTATTTAAAATTGAAATTAATAAGATTTTTGTTAAAAATACAAGATATACAAGAGTGAAAAATATTCTCTCAGATGCGACAGAACTTATTTGAAAACTTAAGTATTTCTGCACCAAGCGGATCTGCGTCTCTAGTATAATTAGGAGATCTAAGGTATTTCACGAATATTTCTTTAGCAGAACAACAGCTTAGGATGGACAGAGGCGCATCCTCCTCTGATTTTCTTATAGTTTGTTCACAAACGCTCCAAAGGCCTATTTTAAATGTATCAGAACTTCTAAGCTATGTTCACTCCTTTTAAATATTTGACGTCCTACACGTAACCACTAGTTTTATTAAAAAAGATTTTTTGCTTTGCAAAACGTTTGCTGGATCAAACATCATTTAACAGTTTCTTAATTGAATTATACAATTATCTTCTTGCAAATAAAGATAAGGAAGTCAATAAAAATTGTTAAAAATAAAGCTAAAGTTTGATCAATTTGCTGGTCATGCTTTTTTGAATTTTTTCGTCAAATATTTGTTAGGTCTGAACATACCTTTACTAATTGTAGGAGTCTTCGATATCATCGTTTTCAAATCGTTTTTGTTTTCAAAATCGTATTTCATCACATACCTGATTCAAAATAGAGCATAAAAACTAAAAACGTACAAAATTTGAACGTTTTTGTACTATAAATACATAAAAGATTTATCAATAAGAGAATGTTTCACCACTATGGTGCAAAGCAAAACTGCTAAAGCTTGAGGTCCACACTACTCGTTCAATTCGTTGATGCGTTTAAGCATCTGTCAAAAAAGTTGAATCAGTGTAAAGTTGTATTGCCAAGTTACACAGCACACGCGTATAATACATAGGTCACACTAATAATGAGCTGACGATATGGTCAAAATAGTAAGTTCATAAATTTCTTCCGCATCTACTGATTCATTATTTATGTTATTTATTTATTAATAAAAATATGTATATATTTATTTTAATAAAAAAAAATTACACATATTTTATTTTGTATTCTGTTTAACAAAAATAATTAACACCTATGACCAAAAAGCACAAACTAAGTTCCTTATGAGATGAAAAAGAAAAAACGAAAAAAATAGTGGACAAAATAATAAATAGTATAAATTATCATCATTATATAACCGTTTTAGTTCTATATAATAAAGCAAGCTTTGTAAGAGCTTATATTTTTGTTAATATCCTGTGTATCCTCTAATACTTTTACTAGTTCTGTGTATTCTCTTTGGCATACTGCTAATTAGATTACGGCATCATTCAAAGAAATTTCATAGCACGTTTTTTAACAAATTCCAAAGTTAATCTTTATTTTCATATTAGTGCTGATTATTATTAGTTTCAACTCCTCCCAAAACTTTATAATCGGATTAAGATCCTTCGACTGACTTAGCCAGTCTAGGAGTAAAATGTTTACGTAGCCATCTTTAACATATTATGATGTATGATTTGGGTCGTTATCCTGCAGGAAAGCCCGCCTAAAGTCTAGTTTATACTATCACAGAAGTCTAACGTATTCCATAATACTTTGTGAGATAGAAATCTAATGAGTTTTGTTGCGACTGTCAAAAATTCTAATTTAACATTAGTTTGTGTTCACGCATCAACAGAAACATGCTTTATTTAAAATGCAACCTTGATCAAATAAAATGTATTATTGTTTTGAAAATTAAAAAAAAAAAAACGATCAAGTCGTAAGTAAAGTCCAATTTTTTTCTTAAAACATACTTTTCATTTTCATAGCACATTGCATTTACACTTTTACATTATACTTGAGTTTTTGAAATGTATTAATACAAAGTATAATAGTGTAAACTAGCCATAAGCAGCATATTTTCTTAAGCGTATGGTAACATTAGCACAATACACAATTTTGTGCAAATGGTCTTGCATCGTAGCATTTGCAAAATGGTATAGTATTTACTATGGTATTTACTATACCATTTTGCAAATACTTCGATGCTAGACCATTTGCACAAGATTTTGAATTGGGCTATTGTGTCCTACAATATGTTTTTGTACTCAACCCGCTTTAAAGTATCTGCAATACGAAAAAATAGGACCAATCACGGAAAACTTTCTCATACCATTATGTTACCGCCAGCGTGCTCAAAGATTTTTCAAGCGGTTGTAAAATTCCTTACCTGGAGGTCGACGCATTACGTCCGTTGTCATTTCTCATTCTAAGAGGGAGTTTACACGGTGTCTTTTCAGACACAAAGCAAGTTTTCATGTTTATTTTTATGAATTTTCATGTTCTTAAATTTGTATGTATATGGATATTAGACTATTAGACTTGAAGACAGACATGTTTGGAAAGACATCGTGAAAAGACAATAGGTTTTTGGAAGCATGTTAAAAAAAGAATTAATTTGCCCCCTAAGCAAATTTATTTTTGTTCAATCGCTCCAATTTTTGTCACCTTTTTTTGGTATGCACTTATTATTTTGACCATATGTGTATGTGTGTGTGTGATATGTAAAACCGATTATTTATGATAATAAAATGAAAAACTTACCCTTAACCAATTGACATGTTTTAACAACATGTGTGTGTGGATGATCGATAGCAACATCAAAGCCCAACGTTTGTAGTAAAACATTTTCGTTGAATACCAAATCTTGAGCCTGCTCCAAATAATAATTATCTGTGGTAGAAGCAGTCGGCTGATTGAGGCATTTATTTGCTGCTTTTATAACGTGTTCCAGCTTGCGCGGCTGTTCTTCGACCTTGGCGGCCAAAAAGAGACTAGCCGCAGCAATTCCGTTACGATGAAAATGCGTAAAAGAATGAAATGCATAGAAACGATGCATATACACAATGGCAGTGTTAATGCACAATTGTGAGCTGAAAAAAGTAAAATCTCTAATTATATACCGACAAATAGAAAATATAAACATATCTACTTACACTTGAAGTCTTTGACCCATTTCCTGTATAAGATATGCTGTCATCTGGCGGTAAGAAAGTTCTTGATCTGGAGAAATGCCAGCTTTACGACTTGGAGAATTAGCTAAATCATCATATGAAAAATACCACATCGAGTCTTTGTCCCTGTCGCCGCCATTTATACGGGCAGGTAATGGGCTTGGCATACCACTCATTACGATTATGGTGTTAAAATCGAGAGTGAAAAAGCTACCCAATTCAAACAAAAAAAAAAAAAAACAACCAATGAAGGATGCTTTGAAATAGAGGAATTGCTGGGACTTTTATCATATAATCGCCAACATTTATAACATTACTTTAAACAAGATTTTGTTTTTGTATTTATAGTATTACTTTTGTATATCTATGCTATTTTAGATTTTGGTAGACAAACATTTAAAAACACAGGTATGCTGGCGGTCGTCTACGTCTTATATTACGACTTTTAATTTTCTGTGCTGCTGTCGTTTTTTCACTGACAATGAATACCTCCGCTTTCTTTTCACTTGATGCTACTGCTGTTGTTGTTTCAGTTACTGCGAAAAAATTTACGTCGACGCCTCTTAAAATCACTACACTACATTTGTATCCCAAGTCAGTCAGATATGGTCTTTTTGTTTTCTTTGTCAAACAATGACAAATATTTTCACCAATTTGACGGAATTTTTCGACACAATAATAAGTGTATAGTTTTTTTTGATAGTTTCGAGTCTTTTTTTGGTATGAAAGAAGACACTTTTTTCCTCAATATTTGGAAAACAAAAATCTCTGAATTTTTTTTCAGTTTGCCATGAAGCCACGAGTATTTCGAAACATACACACACACTCTTGCATACACTTCACAGAAAAAATCGTCAAATGAAATTTTTTTGTTCTTCGTTCATAGAAAACACTTTGCACATTATCCGCATCAAAAACTCCACAAATTATGCAATAGGAGATCTTAAACGAGAATGTAACAATTGAATAAAGTATAATAATAAATTAATTTTTGTTTTTCGTGCAAAATATATGCATTAATTGTGATATTTTTCCAGAAAAAAAAGTAAAAATTAACACTTCACAGAAAAAATGTATTCACTCACGGGAATGGCCGAACGACAAAGCACAATACAGCGATGTAAACAATGCGTAGTACCAGTGATACCAGATAAAAAATTTAGTACGTGTTAAATCTTTTACAAACAATTCATTGTATTTATAAATTCATCCTTAAAACTTAAGAATTATTACTGAAGATAGCTTGCTTAAATTCGTATTTTAATTTATTTTTCCGCGCTATTTCTAAAAAACATGAAGAGGAAATCAAAATTAAAAAAGGGCAACACTGCGTAGACACACCACAGTGTTGTATTTAAAACAAATCTCAATATACAGAGCTGTTTTAAAAAGTGCCTTACATATATTGGGAAAATTTACTTTTTGAAAAATTAATATAGGTGCCTATTATGAACTTAATTCGATTTTCGACAGCAATCGAATTAGTTGATCGAACGAATTTTCATTTGGTATTATGACACACATTCGATAAAAAAGTACTATTGTGATTTAGTTTATTCACAGTAATACATTTTCTATCAGCTGTCACTTTTAATAAAAAATTTTTGTTAATAAATTTAAAAAATTAAAAAATAAAACTAATATAAATCATGATTACGCGGAACTATGGTACGATGATTCTTCTGATAGAGATGAACACCTTTTGCCAACAAAGGATTTTGTTCCATAAGGGAAAGAAGCTTTTCCAACTGCTTACTACTGTCGACTTTAGACTTGCATAAAATAACCAAAAATAATTAAGAATGTGGAATTTGCACACCAAAACTAATAAATTAACAAAAACTTATAGCCTATTTCCAATGTGCGAAAGAATTCTTTCGCACATCGGAAATAGGCCATTACATTTTCAAAAATTTTTTTTTATTCATTTACAGTCGAAAGCAAATTTGTTTTCGTTGAAAAATTCGATGCACAACCAAGGCGAATTCGCTTTGTGCACAACGAAATTTTCGACAGTGCTGCCAACTCATACTACCAAAGTAACATTCGATAGTCGATGCTCGATAGCCAGCAAAAATCGTTTATCGAATGCAATTCATAATAGGGGCCATAGATTTAAAAAAAAAATTACAAATTAATTATGTACACACAAAAAAATAGTTGTATCATCAAAGTCTGCACAGGTAATTTGTTTTTATATAAAAACAAGAAGCAAAGTTTAAATATCTAAGATAATTGGTAATATGTATATACAATAAGTATTATCTAAAATTTTTGTTAATAGCACTAATTGAGTAAAATATCTTCTTTGGCTTTTTATGTATATAGTTTAATTATTGTCAATTTAATTATTTTTATATTGGAAATACATTTTACTGCCAATTTCACGATGTCGGAAGAATGGTTTCTTTCTCACAAATTTTTGAGAATTTGTTTATGCTTTACATGGTTTTCTTCTTTAAGTGGTACCATTAACACCTTTTTTAAGACACTCTGTAGTGACCATTGGTTGAAAAAATTAACTACTCTTTGTACAAAATCAAGACATGGATGAAGTTTAGGGTTACACGGTGAAATTTGTTTGTGCAATTATCTTTGTCGCATACACTCCGTCATAAGACACGGAAAATGCGATTTTATATATAGATCGGCTGAGCCGAATCTTTGATACCCTCTATCGACAGTTTGAATATTTCAGGAGTCGGCCTATATGATATCTATATGTTAATAATTAATCTCTATAAAAACAGACGTCAGCATTAAAATTGGTTGGGGTTTAGACCTATATTAAATTATTAACCGACAATCAAAAAGTTGTATGCTTTTTTTTAGAAATTTGAGCTAGCTTGAGTAAAATATCATGATTCGTAACAGGTTTAGCCGAACTAAAATGATTTTCAGGAGGGGAACTTATATTGGACCCATTATAAATTATCCCGAAATTCTGTAGTGATTTTTGGTATTAAAAACCATAAATTAGAATAAATTTCAATACAGCAGTGAAATTAGTTAAAGCATTTACGGTGAATTTCAGAAGCCTGCTTAACATGGGATCTAAGGTATATTAAGGACGGTTTTAGGCGTATTAAATTAATTTCCCAGAGTGGTCTTTATATGGAGCCTATGGTAAATTATGAACCGATCTTCACGAAATTTATTAGTGCGATTTCTAGTCTTAAAACTGTGAAGTATTAAATTTTATTATGATATCGTTATTTATTACGGGTCTAGGCGTTATAAACTGTTTTCCGAGAGTAGCGTTTTTATGGGGCCTAGGGTAAATTATTGAACGATTTTCATGAAATTTGGCAACAGTGCGAATTCTAGTCTTATACAACCGTGATGTACCAAATTTTATTATGATAGCATTATTTTTTAAGATTTTAGGCGAATTTAACTGTTTACGGAGAATAGGGTTTATATGGGGCCTGCGGCAACTTATGGACCACATATTTCACAATATAATTTCTAGTTGTATAAAACTCGTTCGTACAAATTTTTATTATGATAGCATTATTTATTATGGGTTTAGGCGTACTAAACTGATTTCCGAGAGTAGGTTTTATATGGGGCCTTTGGTTAATTACTGACCGATCTTCACGGCAATTTGTGCAAAATCTTATATCATTCCGTGAATTATTCCACCGTTCCTGTTAGTTTTTGTATCAAAATTATCAATTTTAGGGTAGTGGTTTCACATCTAGTTTTTTCATAGCTCTGATCCCGCTGAACCGATTTTACTGGATTTTAGATCCCGAACTACTTAGGATAACTACAAGCAATTTGGCACCAAGTCTTTTCTTTTGAGTTTTTCAAAAGTGAGCGTGTTTTCAACAGACGGACATAGCTAAATCGATTTAGAAATACTCAAGAGCCCAGAATATATATAATTCATGATGTCTGATCTGAATAAACTCCATTCACCATTAGTGAATAAAAATTATGATACATCTTGTTTATGTCTGACAACGCGGACTTAAATTAGAGCTTACCAATAAAATCTATTCCTCCTTCCACGGAAAATATCGATATTATAAGTATGCAATATTGTTCGTTACATATATCAGGTTGTACATTGGACAATAAAATTAGTCTGATAATTTTTATTGGAACCGTTGCTTTACGAAAAATATTTTTTATCGATAGAACCCACTGAAAGTAGTCGTTGAATTAGCATTGTACTAAATTCACCAGGGGGCTAATTCTGGCCGTCGAAATTTATTTCTTATTTTTTTATGCGATATTGATCGAGGTGAAATGATTTTTTCATTGTTGTAAAGCATTTTTTTGAGTTTTCACAACACTGAAAAAATTATTCCGATTTGTTCAGTATCGACTGAAGAAATTCAAAATAAAATTGCCTTCGAATCGAAAAAGTTATTTCAAGCTCCAGGATTAACGGTGTAAAACCAACACATTTCTTAATTGTTATGTATTATTCAAAGGTTCTCCTAGGCTACACACAGTACAACCCTTGTAGACAATGATAAAGATAAACGCCACCGTCTTTTTTTAGGCCTTTATATTCACTGATCAATATATGTACTCCACATTACCAGGCTTTTATTATGAATTTAAGTTGTTAGAAAGTAAATCCAATGATAAATCATACAAATACATTTTTGAAATAACAAACACTGATCATTTTTGGCATGCAGTAGGAAGCTTAAACAATGCTTTAAATGAACCATTGTACCTAAATATATATAAATTGCCAGCGCATGTATTAACTCTACCGTACAGCAACGCGTGTGCAGAAATTATTTTTCAAAATTAGGATTAAAGAAGAAAAATTAACCAACAGGTTGAAAGTAAAAACTTGTGAGTCCATGCTCTAATTCAGCTCTAAATTTGGTAGATACCGAAATAGAAGGTCGGAAGCCAAGTAATGAACTTGTGAAGTTACAAAAAATAAAACGTAAAATGTATAGGTATACAATTAAATTATATCGCCAACTTAAATGCAAACGCACGTTGAATTTATATGTATACTAGCTGTTTGGTCCCGGTGCTGCCTCAGATTTTCCAAATAACATTTAAATAGTGAAGAATGTTGTTAATAATTTGACCCCAGCGCTATCTACCGGGACAACATTTTATCAGGAAACCTATTTTTATTAATAAATATATTTTGTGAATTTTAGCCAAATCGTACCATAAATTAAAAAATTTTGTATATCCCGACATCAGGGCCACCTTTCGGGATTACATTTTAGCGAAACCGGCCCCAGACTAAAGTAATATATTGTACAAGTTTGGTGCCAATCGGTCCAGCGGCTCTAGAGTGTTAATAACAGTTACCCGGTACAAACTTTAAGTAACACGTGCCCACTTTTCCAATCCCGCCCAGATTTTGTTGTGTATTGATAATGTTGTGTACTGATAACCAAATATTCATACCAAACTTAAGCTTTAGCTCTTGTCGTTTTAAAGATATACATAAATCTATGTATGGGAGGTGCCCCGCCCACTCAAAATTTCAAAAAAAAAATATATATATTTATATAGCCTACAGCATCTACCAAGCCATCAGTAATATAATGTAAAAGTTTCATAAAGATGAGATCAGCGGTTATGGGGATTACCTCCTACAAGCTATCAAACAAACATTACCTCCTTATAATATTAGTATAGATAAAATTTTATAATGAAATTAAAAAGTTAATTTTGCTTAAATTTACTACACAAAAGTATATAGTTTTCCGCTTAAAGGCTTTCTTTTTCAAAAAAGTAGTCAATTTACCCAATTTAACTTAGATCATTTTCCAAAAATAAAACTAAAACATTACTTTTCTTTATGGGTGTATTACCAAACATAGAATATAAATTTACTAGCTTAACCCAGCGCGCTTCGCTACCTTCATTAAAATAAAAAACGTATTTTTTCCATACAGATCTCGTGCATTTTTTATTAATTTATTTGTACTGTTATTCAATAAGGCAGTGGTCCTTTTACATATATGTATATATATTCCATATTTTTTCCAAATTTGTAAATTGTAGCTATGACCGTCCTCTAGATATACAGAAATCTAGTATGATCCGTGCCCACTTCCCCAATCCCATAGCCATTCTAATTGTACTAAATTTAGACAATTTTACATTTACCGTTCTTCAAATATACGGGATTATATTTTGTGCCACGCTTATTATCTAATCGCGCCCACTTTTTGACTGATGTTGCGTATTGAGCACCAAGCTATTTGCACTAACTTTTAAAACTTTAGCTATGACCGTTCACCAGCTTTACAGAAATATATTTTGCAGTTGTAGAGAGCAGAATAAGATAGCACATTTCTTCATGTTAATCTTAATCTTAAACAAGGGGTACATGTATCTTATAAGATTTCATAATTTACTGATTTTCGTACAGTAAACTTGTGTCGTTTTTTATTATTTTTTAGTTTTTTTCTTTGTTTTTAGTATTTAATATTGTCTTTAAGCACTTTTTACAAGATTTACACTATTTGCACTAAAAAAATTAAACATTTAAATGATAGCGTCTTAATATATTTTTATATATATGTATGAATGTGTATTTTTGACAGCTTATCTTATTAGATAGTTGTTATAAGATTTTTCATAACAACTGTCTCATAACATTTATTATAATATTAATACTAACACTATTTGAGAGTCCACACGTAAGATAATACTCTCTGCGATTGAATTTGACGTTTGCTGATATAAAAATATTATATCTTGTCTCAGGTGGAGACCCTGTGTTAGATATAAATAAATATATTTTGTGCCACGCCCACTTCTCCAGTCACGCCCATATTTTGTCGTAGTTGTGTATTGATAATTATGCTTGTAACTAATTTGAAAACTTTGGCTCCTGTCGCCCTCCAGATAAAATGAAAAAACTAACCGAAACTTTGTGTACATGTGATTTTGCCTCTCTCTCTAACGCATTATGCCTCTCTCTCTCTAACTTATTAATTTAATGTAAAATTGTTGCAAGTGTGTTAGTAAAAAATTTTTTTTTTTAGTTTTGGTTACGCATTTCTTGTAGGGCCCTTAATAGCGCGGCGTCAACGCTTTGCAATTAGAAAATCCGATTTTGCAGCGCGTTAAAATAAGCAGGGCTGCTACATTTGTTGTCTTGACAGCCCTGGTTTTCTCTTTTGATAATAAATAATGGCAAGCTAGCTATTTTTAGATTAATTAGATCAAACTAGTGGTTTTTATTCAATTTCTTATTTCGTTTATGAGGGTTTTAGTAAACACGAAAGTTAACACTACTATTTGTGACACAACGCTGGCGCTCTTGTTAAGGTATGGTATATCAGCGTTAAAGCTACGCGGAAGAAAACGTGCCGCCCTCCGCTCTTGTTTAGGTACGGCTGTAAGGGCATATTAAACCACACAAATAGCTTGGCGAGTAAAGACGTAGAAGAAGAAGCAATAAAATCATTTTCAGCCGTAAATTCTAATTTTTTAGCAGTATTGCTTGCCGCAAAACAGCTTTTTGTTAGAGCACTCTTTGCTACAAATTATTTTTGTTTATTTTATATTTCTTCTGCGTTTTAAACAAATAGCGAGCAAAATTGCCGCAGCACAATCGTCGTCAGCATTAATAATGTATTTTTTTGTTGCTTTCGTTAATCGATATGTCAAAAACAAAAGCAACTTTTGACATTTCTTTCTCTAATTAAGAAAAAAAAGTAGCACAGCTGTGCTCTCAACGCCACCTGGTAGCCAAAGCCAAGTACAAGGCAAATTCAACTACAGGTGGTGTTGAAACGCCATCTGATTTTGACAGTTCGATCCAATTTTTCTTGATTTGTTAGTGTTTTGTTAGGAATGGTTGACGTTTTGGACCGTAAACACTAACAATTCAATACAAAAAACCCTATGAGATTTCTGTTGTTTTTGGATTGTTGTAGTTTCGACACGACCTGTAGTTGAATTCGCCTTGGCCAAGTACAAGACGACTGACACAGGGTTGAAAAAGTTGGTACAATTGTACTTTTTGGTACAATTCAAACCTCAAAAATACAAAGGTACACCAGTTACTTACTTGGTACAATTTCCAAACTTTCTCAGTTTATGTTTTTTTAATTTAATTTTCATAGTTCATCGTTTTAATTGATTTACGGTGGCAATTCTTCTTTACTTTCATTTTTACTGTGATTTAGTTTTGCATTTACCTATTTTTTTTCAAGATGTAGATCGTCTAAATAACGTTATTAATGAAGGGGAGACTGACTCTCAAATCGCCTAAAAAAAAACAATAACGACTGATAATTGTGCTGTAAAGACAGGCTATGCAAATGGTGTATAGTCCAAATTTAAGATTTTTGTGACACATTTATTTGAAAATAGTTGCTTTTTTTTAATTTCCGCAGCTCATCAAACATTCGATTCCCGACGATATTGACAAGCTTATTAGGGAAATAAATTTTCACTTTTGTAATAGTTCTAGTCTAAGAGAATACTACAATTTCAAGAATATTTTGTTGGTACTGACTCCTTTTTTTAAAAAATATATATCGCGATACGAAGTTAAAAACAGGATATTGGAATAGCGGTAACTTCTAAATTATTATTTTACTTTAAATGATTTTGAGGCCGAATTTAAAAATTCGAAATTACGATTCATATGTATCAGGTTTTTCCAATCCATTTTACAATTGTTATTTCTCTTTCTTCAATATGTATTAAAAATCGTAAATACTATACATTTGGAAATACAAGCAGAAGACGCACGTATGCATATTTTCCTGAAACG
Organism: Pollenia amentaria; assembly: GCA_943735925.1. Taxonomy (NCBI): domain Eukaryota; kingdom Metazoa; phylum Arthropoda; class Insecta; order Diptera; family Polleniidae; genus Pollenia; species Pollenia amentaria. The sequence continues at coordinate 230,691,199 of OX031009.1, read as the reverse complement.
TCTTAAATTTTTTACTTCGTCAAAAATCGTAAATACTATAAATTTGGAAATGCAAGCAGAAGACGCACGTGTGCATATTTTCCTGAAACGTCTTAAATTTTTTACTTCGTCATATTTTTAAAAAAAGAAATCCTTGACAAATATGAAATATCAAATATAAACCTTTACGAAAATCATCTTACTTTTGAAGAAATATACTTTGGAACAGAAGTAGAAATTTATATTTTCACAACTGATGTTGAACGTGATGTGCAGTGGGACCAGATTTTAAAAATTTGTACAGTTAAATCTCGCATTAGACATGGCTAAAAATTCTAAAAATGATTTTAAGAAATGCTAAAAATAATGCAAAAAAATTTTTTTTAGATTTTTGTTAAAAATTAATTACCAGTATGCAACCTTATTCGAAATAAGTGAAATATATTTAAACAAGAGGGTAAAGCATCTGATACATATAAATATTTAGCACAGGTAGTTGAGATTAAATTTTTAATTAAACCCCTGATGCATGCAACATTTAAACGATTTTATTTCTATAGCTATACAAATTTTTTAGACCATTTTATTTCTTATAGTTGAAAGTCATAGAAAAACTTCAGTTTTAAAATTATTATTTTTTCAGCAGTTTAGCGCAAAAACAATTTTTTAAACATTTACACTATAGAATTTTTTTAAATACAAAGTGAAAAATTTCAATATCAACAAATTTTACAATCAACATGATGAGGGCATTTTTAATATTCCCTGAATATAAATTTTTTTTAACAAGACAGGTAAGATGTTTCTTAACATAAGAAATATCCATTTTCATACGAAATTTCATTTTGGGTACAACTATTTGTAGTCAAAATATATTACAATTTATAAAAATAATTAAGTAGAATCAATAAAATTATTCGTCCAACATTTTAAAATAATGCTTAAAAAGTCAAACACATTTTCTAGAAATGCTAAATAAAATGCCGAGTGCTAAATTTAGCTGCAAAAATGCCAAAATGGCCACACTGGTGATGTGGTGAAGAATTTCAAGGAAATTCCTAAGAAAAATTTTATTAACATGTTGCAGTGTGCTGAGAGTAAAAGTAGATTTTGATAACGAAGTTTTAAACCGGCTTGGTAAATTTATTCCACTTTTAATAAAAAAAGCTTCCGAACGATTATACAAATTTTGATTGAATTAATACACAGTTTAGATCCCTGGCAGATATAGAAATATTAAATGATTTAAAAAATTACACTTTTGGACTAAAGTTTCTGAAAAGAAAAATGAAATGAACGAATTGATTTTTCAAGAACTCTCACGAATTGTAGGTTGGACGTTATCAGTTCCGCATTCCTCTGCGAATTTGAAAAGGATTTTTTCCTTCCAAAATATTATTAAAACGAAAGAACGAAATGGGCTTTATGTGCCTACAGTTTTCGGTCTTATACAGACAAACGTGGCGTGAAGTTAAGAAGTTTTAAAATTTACTTTTTATAACCTGTCGGTATGTATATTTATTGAATGTTCTTTAGATAATGATTTGGCAATATTTTTAATTTATAAAAAAAAACCCTTGGCTGTCAGTGATATACTTTTTACCTATTGAATGTATGTTCTGAAGTACGAATTTATTTAAACTCGCCATACAATGATTCACAAAATATTTCAAATAGACTAACTTTATAATAACAATTATAAATTCAAAATACAATTTACAAAGAAGAGAAAAATGTTATACCCGTTTTTATAATATTTTGGATATATGTAAATTAGAAAGTATTTAACAGAAATGCATTTCGCATATCGCCAACAGTTTCAAAAATCACCAAAATAATCACCATATCGCCAAACGGAAGTTTCCATCGCCAAAAGGATTAAAAACATTTTACAGTCCTGCCACTGACAGTTAAAAATCGGAAGAGAATTAAATGTTTCCTTTTTTGTTATTTATAACTGTGAAGTACAAATTTCGTTTATTGTAAATGGCATATTCAAAAAATTCAATTTATTTATATTTAATATACTGAAGTTTGTATTAATATAACACGGTGTTTACATTTGGCAGTACTGGCAAGACAGTTGCAATACATGCAAACTTTTTCACTAATACATGTACACTTTTCCAACTGTCTTGTCTACTGTCTTGCAAATTTTTCAGACAGTAAAATGGGCAGTAATTTGACATTTGCTGACAGTAATTTAAAGTTTTGTTCGCAAAAGTAAAAAAAAATCAACAATTAAATGAAAATTAATAAATTATGCTTTGGTTTTGCATGTTTTACTTAAGGGTTATCTATGTTCACAAAAAATAGTTGTTAAATGCTATTTTTAATTTGTTAAGTTCATATAAAACACGTTTAGCTAGAACTTGCACTGCGACATTCTTGTTAGACAATTTTTTTACAAGTGAACAGTCTTAACTACTGTCTGTACGCCTACGTCAGGAAGGCAGCAATTAGTGTTTTTGGCAACTAATATGTATTTTCTTACTGTCTTGCCAGTACTGGCAAATGTAAACGTTGGGTAAGATAAAAATATTTTTTGTAGAAAAGGTCTCAAAAAGTGAAAATTTTTAATTTAAGTTTCTTGTTATTTTTTAATATGGACAAAAATTACATTTCTTGTTTTGTTTTCTTAATTTATAATTAATATTTTCCTATTAAGTGCAAATAACATTTGTCGTACGATGCAACTTAAAATAAATTTTAAAATTTTTCTCATATAACAAGAGGCATTTCCAATTTGGTTATATTTTTTCACATTTGGTAACTTTGTCAAAAATGTTGGTTGTAAAAATTTCATTAGTCGTGGCAGCACTGTTCACAATTATTGTGTGTTGTTGATTTTTTTGACAGTTAATGACAACAAAAACAAAATGAATTTGTCAGCCGTTTGAGTTATATCACCTATAGTTTCGTTGGATAGAAGTTTTTGGGAATACTTGTAGGTTAGTCAAGCATTTATACATATTTGTTTAAAAAGTAGACATTTTTAAAAGAAATATAAACCAATGTCGAAACAATTGCCTCGACAATGTGGTCGCGGAGGAGTAGCCAATTGTGGTGGCACTAGTATTGTTGATAAAGAATTGCGTGATCAGCTGCATCAGGAAATAGAAAATAAATCGAAATCATGTTCCAATCCAACATACGAGTGTACCATACCACGCATAGATGGTTATGACTATTGTACGCGGCACATTTTGAGAGATCCAAGGGGGAACTTCCGCCAATGTTCATATACCTATTTCAATGGGAAAAAATGTCCAAATGCTTTACCCAAACATGATTTGAAAAAGGATCCAAGTATGACTACTTTATGCTTTGAGCACAATCGCCAAGTACAGTTGCAAAAGACACATGCGACAGTTGGAAAACTTAAACAGGTGGATACAAACGAAGTACTGCTTAACGGTCTGTCACACCATATTAATGTGGAAGAGGTTGTTGGGAAGAATTCCGCAAATAGTGAACAAGATGAAGAAATTGACGTGGTTTCCCCACATGTTACACCGTTTGGTAAGTGACATTTATAATTAATACAATTCCCTATTTTTATTTAATTTATTTTATTTTATTTAATTTAAGTAAACAATGACCAAATTCATAGTCTAAGCGATATTGTCGGAACTTTGCGCAAACGACGGCGTATCTTAGATTACGCCTCTGATAGTACTTCGGACGAGGAAGTTATTTGTATGAGCAACACTTCTCGTGGTTATGAGTGTAACGAATCAGACAATGAAAGTGTAGACTCACAAGATGATGATCTACTGAAACATGCTGGTATTTATACGCGACAAGAGGCTATACGCATATCGGAGGCAAAACTGACAAAACTTCAAGGTGTTTACATAGAACAAATTAATCGTTTACATCATATTTTACGGGAAAAAAGGCGACGTTATCTGCATGCGATTCGACGGGAACGTGAACATTTGTGCAGTATTCATGAGCAATTAAAGGAGACGCCTAGAGAACGAGCCTTGTATGAACAATTAAAAGCCTTAAATTCATATCATAGAAGACATGGCATAGAAGCGGTACTATATAAAAAATACAAAGAAAAACGAAGTCGAGCGGGAGATTCTAGCTCTATCCCAAAAAACACCGGTTTTACGAAATGTATTTTTACTGAAGGCGGTGTTAAATGTGGTGACCGTTCGTTGCCATGCTGTAAATATTGTCGAAAACATATTTTAGAAGACAAGAAGCAAATACTTTTTAAAGCATGTGAAAGAGAAAAATCGGGTGTTGTGTGCCAAGAGACTATACCTTGCATCTTTGATGATTCTACATGTGTTCTACACCTAACAATACCACATCAACGACAATATGTGCAAAAGGTAAGAATATTAATTACATTTATAAACCATTAATGCAAAAAGTTGATTTTATGTAACTAAACTATCCAAGTATTTTTCAATCGCTTAAAGTAAACACTAGAATTTTTATTTGGCAATATTTCTGTTAGAAATTTATGAAAAAATATATATCGCACCCGCTTCTCTAAAGCGTGTCAAATTAAAAATTTCAGTTTTTGCAGGAAAACGATATACAGTGATCATATCGACCAACTTTTACCTCTACTGAAAATTTTGTTATTTTTGGGTTGCGCCTTTTGGAGGAACCGGAGCGATATTGAAAATTCCAGGCAATTAAAAAAAATTGAAGAATTTTATGAACTTCGAAATAAACTTAAAGTTTTGTGGCATTAAATTGCACAAACTGTATAACTAATGGCTAATTTTAACAGTTCTTTTTTAAATATCAATTTATGTTTAAAATTCTTTTTCATGTTAAATAAAAATAAATTTAAATATGAATTGTTAATAGAATAAGTGAAATTGGCCATAATTTATGTACAGAACCATTCTATAATTTTCTAAACACTACATTTTGAACCTTCCTGTTACATGCATACATGTTATTAAGCTATTTTTAAGAAAAATATTTCAAAAATAATTCAGAAATGCGCTTTGGCCTTGAAGGATTTATGTATTACAAATAATAAATAAATAAATAAAACAAAACGCATTTATCTGTCATACTTACATACAATTGAGTTTTTATGAAAATTTTAATATTTTTGAGCAAATTTTCGGACAATTTTGCTAATTTCTTAGCCAATTATAAACATATTTGGATGATTTTCAATAGCGAAATTCTCGAAAGCATTAATGATCGTTAGATATATGTACATAACACATATATTGGCATTGTGTTGGTGCCCCGCAAACTTGATTTTAACTGACAGGCAGACAGGAACAAAGACAGATTGAGGATAATCAACAACTTTGTTGAAAATAAAAATTACTTTTATTTTGATTGTATATTTTTAATTAAGCTCTTGACCATTCTTATAGAAAACTAATTTTAAATTAGGGAAGTAACGAATACCGATACCGATATATCGGTGAAACTTCACGTTTACCGATATATCGGTATCGGCGATATTTTACTGTCGATACGCCGATACTTTTTTATAGTTTTTTTGAACAAACAATTTAATTTGCAATGCTTATGTTTTGCATAATAACTAAGACCAATAACATTCAATAACAGAGCAAACAATAATAAATTATCTTAATTCTTAAGCTGGAGGTCGGTCCAAGCCACGTGTTATATACGTATGTTTCTTTCTTGACCATTTTTCAAGACGGATGCTAGAGTAGAAAGTAATCATACTTCATGTTTCCGATACGTATATGGATTCTATGCGTTTGCTGTGTATACACACTACTTTTTGGACAGATGCATAAACGCATTGAACGCTTGGTATGTATCTGCAGTTTTAGCCGTTATGCTTTTGATCATTGTAGTAAAATGTTCTCTCATTGATAGATCTTGTATGAATTTTTATGTTTTATGATTTTTCTGCTTATGTTTAATGACTTTTGTGAGAATAAAAATCATTTTATTACAAATTTCATGTAAAGCCATGAAACCATAAGTGACGCTATTCCGCTAGTTGGCAGTCTTCGAACATTATTAGAAAATACGATAAATGAATAAACGACTTACGTAGTATTAGCTCTGAAGGAAAGATTTAAGGGTTTAGAGAAAAATGAAATCGATACAAAGCTCAAATATTTCAAATACAATAGTTCGAAAAACGTCTTATTGAGCTAATTAACATGACTCTGCATTCCGCAAGTGTTGAAGACTCGATCGCTACTATACCTAGTAAAAGTTTTAAAAAGTCTACAAGAACTGACTTGGAGCTTTTGTGAAAATCTTATAAGACAATTTTGAGAACGATTGTCCTCTGCCCATCCTACTCTCCATCAGCTACAGAAGCAGTCTAGAGATACCTTAGATCTTCTAATTTTTCTAACGGCGTAGATCCGCTTGTTTACTGGCGCAATTAAAAATTATACTCAAAATGTAAGATCATGGCGCAGAAATACGTAAATTGTCAAATACTTAAATTGTCAAAAACTTAAATTATCTGAGAGACAACTTCTTACTGCAGGTATGCTTCAATCGGAGTTTCGAAATTATCTCCGCAAAAGTTGGGAATACTTGGGGGTTTCACAAGGTAGTCATAAAGTTATAAAGTCATATGTCTTAAAATAACTACAAGAACTATAAATGATTGCTGTGGGCAACCGCTTATAATTTAGATTTCTACTGTACAGTTATAACGAATCAACGAACACAACATTAAAATTTTTATTTTGTTTGAAACACAACAATTTTTGTTAAACAATTGTAAAATATTATTTAGGACATTATGACGATAAGACTTGATAGCACACCTTGTGAATCCACCAACTTTGTTTTTTAACCAAAAATCTTATTAATATTAATTTTGAATATTAATAATTTCTTACACTGTTTTTTAAAAAAATAAATTAATTTTAACATGAATTTAAATATATTTCGTTGTTTTTAAAATCTTATTGAAATCAATTTTAAATATTAATTATCTCTTACTCTGTATTTATATTTGTATAATAAAGGGCTGCATGAATAACTTCATTCATGAACATACTGAAATGTTTATTCAATGAAGTTCGTATTCAAACAAACTTCAGACCACTGAACAAACTGTTGTTTTATTCTTGCTACTAGCAAACACATTTCGTTTCATATGGCAAACACAAAGACTTTGTTCAATGAAACCACTTTTGTTTTACAGTTTTCACTCTCTCTCATTTTTTTATATTAATACTCATTAGTAATGTTGCCACTTGGTAAATTTTTGTAATTTTTTCTTTTTTGTTACCTTTACAATAATATATGTAATTTGTAAAGCATTTTTTAAATTAAATTTAAATTTTTTTTTCTAACAACTTTTTTATGTACTTCATTTTTCAGCAATGTGTATTGCTTACATTGCTGAAAAATGTTTTTGAAAATAAAATGAAATTTTTTTGAAGTTTAAAAATCAGCATTAAAAACAAAGTCAAATTTGTATTATTTTTATTATTTTAATATTAATGTACTTCCTTATCTTGTTGATTTTACTCTTCATGGTTATTTTTGTGTTTTTTTATCCTTCCTAATGTTCTTCATTTCTTTCAACTGGCAATACTGACTTTAAAATAAATGTATTTTTCCATGAACTTATTCGACATTTATTCAGTGTTTGTTTTGTTTCAGAGTTGTTGGTATTCATATTCTCTTGCTTAAGCAAACAAAAACACTGCATCTTATTCGTCTCTTAAATTACGTGTGTTTGTTGCTTTCATTTCGTAGTTATTCATTATACCGAATACAAGCGAAGCAAATACAAAATTATAATGAAAGTTTCATGAACATCATTATTTAGTTTCATGCAGATGTTTATTGTATAATAAAGAAATTAATCTACTTGAGTGTTGTTAAATTAAATACATACATACATATATATTTACTTAATTATTTTCAATATTTTGCTAATTGTTGGTTGGCAACTTCAGGAAATTAAAAAAGTTAATTAGAAATTATAAAAATTTTGAAAAATTTTTGTCATAAAAATTCAGAAAAACATCTATATATATAAAAATGAATGTATGTTTGTATATATATTTGTGCCTTATAGGAGGCCAAACCACTTGACCGATCATCTTGAAATTTTCACATAACTGTGACCCTGGAAGAGACATTAGGCTATATAAAGTTGAGATTGGACAAAGGGGCGATGCCACGCCCATATAACCCAAAATTTAAAATCGTTATATCTTAGGCATTTTTTGGCATAGAATGATAATATTTAGTACATATGGTGTTATTATGAATAGAAATAAGCTCCATGAAAAAAGAGGGCGGATCCACGCCCCTTTATAGAAAAAGTAAAAACCACCATATCTAATAAACTACTGAACCGATCGTCATCAAATTTCCACAGTAGGCGACTGCCTTTAGTTACTGAACTTTAAGCTACATAAAGATGTAGTAGGAAAAAGGATCGTTGTCACGCCCATACAACTCAAAACATAAAATTCTCATATCTTAGCCACTATTTGGCGTAGGATGATGATATTTGGTATATATGGTATTGTTATGAATAGAAATACGTTGCATGAAAAAAGTGGGAGGGGCCACGCCCCTTTATGTCGATTATATCTATTTAACCACTGAACCGATCATCATCAAATTCTCACAGTAGGCTGTTGTTAATGTATTGTTGCCACGCATTCCGATGATACCAACTGATTTACCCTTCGGTTTAAAACGATTACAGTTCCCTGTTCGGTTAGCGTTTGCGATGACTATAAACGAAGCCCAAGGGCAATCTCTACAAGTTTGTGGCTTAAATTTAGCAAATCCATGTTTTTCGCATGGACAGCTTTATGTTGCATGCTCGCGTGTTAGAAACCCAACTGATTTATATGTTTATGCTCCAGATGGAAAAACTAAAAACATTGTGTATCCTAGAGCGTTTCAATAATAATTAATAATTTAATAAAAAAAATTTTGTTTATATAAAAATATTTTTTGTTTCATTTTGTAACGATTGGGGTAGCGAAGTACACCGGGTTAAGCTAGTATTATTATAAATAGAAAATAGAATCTGGAGTTATTATATTAGTTCTATACTATGTTCTTCTATACTATGCATTATTATATTCAACATTTTTTATTTTTTGAATTTATTCTATGCGCTAAATTTTATGTATGTATTTTATAAAGCTTTTTGTAATATGTAGTTCTATTCCTTAAATTTTTAGGAATGGCTTTATACACTATCAGACTATTATACATAACTGAAATTAAGCTCATAGAATAAAAGCGAAAAGTAAAAAATGTTGAATATAATAAATAAAAATATTATAAACAAAGTAAATACATATGTGTGTATATTCTTATGTACTTTGAAATATTAAAAATAATCAAATACATGTTTGGACTTAATTTATGTATGGTAACCGAACTATGTTGAGTTATCAGTTGCCGAAAATGTATTACTGATGGCAACTAATGTCGACTTTAGGTGTCAAATAATAAATATTTAGTCCCCCGTAAAGTTTTGGTTACAGTGTACATTTATTTATGTAAAAAGGTTTCCCACAGGTTTCCCACTTATTTCTAAATTCTAACTTAAAATTTTTTTCCGGCAAGCGGGAATTAAAAACAATAAAAATAAAAATTTAAGTTTTATGCTAATAATTGATTTAAAAACGTTTCCTTTTTTTTCTGTAGGCAGAATTAAATATTAATAAAATTGGGTATGTAATATGTATTTTGGGAACTATAAATTATTTTTCCAATGCTTTATGTAATTTTGTATGTATTGGTTTCGGCACAACTTAATATTATTTTTTAGCATAGTCCTATGCTCAATTTTTCATCATACCAAACATCAAACTCTATATAAAAAAACTCTAATATTTTTGTCAGTGTTTTTATACTCTCCACCCCCACTAGTGGTGAATTAGGGTATACTATACTAAGTTTGTCATTCCGTGTGAAACTTTTTTGTTATACAAAGACACCATAAAGTATATATGTATATTCTGGCTCCTTGAGTAATTCTAAGTCGATTTAGCCATGTCCGTCTCTTAAAAAACTCAAAAGAAAAGAACAAATTGCTTGTAGTTATGCTAAACAGTTTGGGATTGAAATCCAGCAAAATCGGTTCAGTAGGATCAGATCTATGGATAAAAATGTGGAACCACCACCCTAAAAAATTGATAATTTTGTTACAGAAACTAACATAAATGGTGTTACATATAATGCACGGATTGATATCAGATTTTGCACAAAGTCGTTCTACAACCAAACAGGTTATTACGCATAAAACCAATATAAATAATACTATCATAAGAAAAAATGGTACATGGAAGTACCATTAAAAAATGGTACATGGAAGTACCCCATATAAAGCCCACTCTTGGAAATTAATTAAATACGCCTAAAACCGTAGCAGATATAGATATTGCGGTAACATTTGTTACAACTTAGCTTCATATGGCCAGAAAAACTCATTCAGTTTTGTGATATACGGTCCATAATTTACCTTAAATGCCATATTAAGCAGCCTTCTGAAATTCACTGTAAACGCTAAAACTAATTTTTATGGTCTATAATTTACCACGGGTCCAATATAAATTCCCCTCCTGAAAATCATTTTAGTTCGGCTTAACTGTTAACTGCTACGAATCATGATATTTTACTCAAGCTAGTTCAAATTTCTAAAAAAAGGATAAAACTTTCTGATTGCCGGTCAATAATTTAATATAGGTCTAAACCACAACCAATTTTAATGCTGACGTCTGTTTTAAAAAAGATTAATTATTAATATATAGATATCATATAGAGCGCACAAGTGAAATATGCGAATTGTCAGTGGAGAGTATCAAAGATTTGGCACAGTCGAATATAGCACTCTAACTTGTTTATATATGAAGTTTGACGTTTATTATGACACGGAAACAAATTCTTCTTCCAGAGGCTGTCGTGTAGGCATCAGGTCTTTCATTGGTTGTGGCTGGTTCATCACAAGTTGTATTTGAGTCAGGTTGTGGTTGCTCTCTTCATATATATTCTGCTTTCACACGGTCGATGCTTACGTTAACATGTTTGCCATTCATATTAATTTTATAAAATTTGTCACAGCGCTTGATTACAGTAAATGAGCGTTCATAATGTGGTTGCAGAGGTCGACGAACTGCATCTGTGCGAACGAATACAGGGGGGTTACTCTCTATCAGGGCTGTCAGATGTGGCGATTTCTCTCCAAACGTGGCGATTTTCAAACTTGTTTCGCGACCACAAAGGGACCGCTATAGGACCCAAGTGAGCTGTCTCTTGATGGCTGCCCATGGAACCTCTGCTTGGCGACCTAATTTTTGATTTGGCGATATGGCGATGAATTTGTTTTGAAATTTGGTAAATTCAATACGAAGAAATGATATTTTTTTTATTCTAGTATTTCAATGTATGAAATTTGATGCATTCATATGTATGACCAGTATTTAAAACTAAATTATGTTGAAATGGCTGATGAAGATGATGAAAATCTTCGAGAATTTTTTTTTCACATTTAAATGTGCTCTTGAAAGAAGTAACAAGTAGAATTCTTTAAAAAATTAATATATTTAAAGTTTATGAACATTTTTCCCTTATAAAAAGTGACAAATTATCACAGACAAAATTCATTGTTGTTAAAGATATTTTAAAGAGTTTTATGAATCCTAACGTACCTTTGGATGTTAATGAAACACAATGGGAAAACTACCGTTTGTTAAAAGAGAATTTTAATGATGATATTCAATCTAATTTAAATCAGTTTAGGCCAACAATTTGTAGCTACAACGATACGCCAGGTACGTACTATTTTAAGGAACTTGCATTGGCTGTTCTTTATATGCTGGTTATTACAACTAGTAACGTGTTGAAATAATGAATTCCACTAAAATTCGCTTTCAAAGTAGAATTCGATATAAAGTTTTCGCCACGTTTTTACCACTTAAAAGTTATATGAATTTAAATAGTACATGTTGCATTTATTTTGTACCTTCACAATGTATTCCAAAAAATAAGACAAAAAGGGACTCGTCTCGATGAAGAATAAATCGTTTTAGATATATAATAGAACTGCAACTACATACAAATGTATTGTATATCCAATATTTGTTTAATACTTACCGCAAAAATTCTTTTTTGTTGCTTTAAGTAGACTACTATAAAATATTTTAAACATTGCACCTTTTTTGTATTCACTAATCCTTTTTTAAAGTAAACAAAATATATCATGGCGATTTTTTTTTGAATTTTTGGCAGATTTAAGCGATACTGAACAATTTTTTTTTTGGGATTTATAAAAAAATATTTTTATTTATTCTAAAAATACATATATTATTGTCAAAAACTAAAAAAAAAATGCTTTGGCGATTTTTGACATTGAAATTGGCGAAAAAGTTCAAAATCAAACTGACAACCCTGCTCTTTATTGCGATGCGAAAGAAAATTGTAGCAAATCTAGTGATTGGTACTCTTTAATGCGTTTGCGCATTTATCTTTCGCATCTTTTTAAACTTTCCAATTTGAATTTTTTTTACATATTTTGCCATTTCATTACTGGAAATCTGCGCTATCTTTGATTTTTATTACCAGTATATTCACATCGCAATAGAGTAGCCCCCAGCTTGTGATATGGTCAAGTTGTTCTCGACGAAAGATGACCTTTTAGAATGGTTTGATGATTGTTGCGGTATAATACCATGCATTTTAGAACGTTAATCGTTGACAAAGCCACTTTTGGAGAAGATTTTCTTAAATAACCTATAAAAACTCACCAGGAACTCGAATACCAGTTCTGCTGGACAAGCTTTAACGCCCTCTTTGTAGCATATTCGCAAATCTAGTAATATTAGTAGCAACACTTCCCATTTTTCAGTTGGATAGCACTTTATTGCGGATTTAATAACTCTATGGTATGCAGTTGTTCTAAGATGGGTTATCCCTAAGACACGGTTCTCTTATGTAAACAAAACTACTAGAAATTGTATCATAAAGTATGTTGAATGGTGATACCACAGTCAGATCAATTAATTCAATATTATTCAATATAAGAGCTTATGAATATTAAATAAATTTATTTTAAATATTACTGTGTAAATGATCTCAACAAATATGTTAAAAAGTTCATGGAATAATTTTTTTTTTTAGAAATATGAATCGGAAACCGAGGAAGATGAAATTGTTGACATTAAAACTGAAGCAATCGATAAACCTTTGTTGGATTTAAAATCATCACCCAAAATAACTAATGACATCCAAGCTATACCTCAAGAAGATCAACCAATTTCATCAAAATAACTAAAAAAAATATTATTAATGTTTAATTACTGGTAACTTTAAAATAAAACCAACAAAAACAAAATATTTTTGAACATGAAAATAAATATACTACATATATATTAAAATAAAACAAAACTGCCTTCTTTTTTTTTTGTTTTTTTAAGAAACTCATATAGATAATTTTAATCGTGTTTTATTATTTTATTTTTAAAGACATATAACAAAACTTATATTTAGATACAATTTTCAATACTTTTCTAATATTAAACTTTTGATGTTTTATTTAATGATTTAAAAATATAAATTTTTTAAACATTTCTTATTTATTAATTTTATTTCTTAAATTTTAGACTATGAGGTTTTCGGGGTCATTTTTGTTGTTTTTATACTGAAACCATTAAAACTAGTTCTTAATAAAAAGGAGCACTAAATAAAATTTTACTTAAATAGTTTTATCAATGAAAATTTAATCTTTATTATAAATACATAGATATCTAAAATGTTTTGCTAACATTCGTCGATTTTAAATGGAACTTACAATCGTAATCTCGAGCAACATATTTTAAAATCCATTTTAGAATTAGTCTTAATTTTTGTTTATAATACAGTTTAATTAACATATGTATGTATACATAAAATTTTTCAGAATATAGGCTTGAAATAAGGGGAAAGAAAATGTGTACGAAATTAACTTTTTAAGATATTTTCGGTTTTAAACAATTTTGTTGTAAAAATCTATTTTCATCACATATTTGAATAACTTTTAAATGATTACGGGATATACACAAGTATTAAAACCCCTTATTATGTGTATTACAATTTTTGGTTTAGTTTTATACTTAAATTTTTTTGAAAACACTTATGAGCTGTTTTCACAACACAAGTTATTAAACGAGTAGAAAAAATTATATGAAGAGCACTTAGTTTTTTGAGTGTTTTTCAGATAAATTTTACTACACATTCAATCACTTGGGTTGCGAAAACATCCGTTAATTAATAGTATAAAAAAAATTAAACTGTGAATGCTTTTTCAGCATTTGTATTTTGGGGTTTTCAGTTTTGCGAAACTATTGAAGCTCTAGATAAGAACCCATGAGAAATTATTATGTGTATGTATGTGCAAAAATTGTTTTCCATTTATTATTTTGTTTTGTTTTATTGTGTTTGTTAATGTTCCAAATTTGAAAATTTTTTCTTGAGCAAAGTTCATCCATACTTTCAAAAATGTTTTAAGCCTATTACACGGAATGTAAAAATCCACATGCGCATGTACTCTTTTTTTATGCTTATCCCTACGCTTGTCTGCAGGGGATAAGAGTCTCCGGGGGGGAATCAAACCCGCAACCCACGCACTAATAGACTAGCTCACTTACAACTAGCCTCCCGGGGCTTTAGCCATTTGCGCTTAGTGCTTAGTAAGGCTGTTTTCCTAAACGCCTACATGCCAACATGATCTTAAATGCAACCATAAAAATTTTGACAATGCATTTTGTTGCTAAATGCAACTTTGTGGTTGTCACTGCGCAAAGAAAAGCAGTTAAGAATTTTTAGATGCAAAACATTTACATTTACAATACAACATATGCAGGTAAAACTGAAGGTACACAATGCATCAACACGGTGTCAATACTGTATTTACACATTGTGAACACAAGTTGAGGAAAACAGCCTATTTAATAAAGTGGTGTAAAATAAACTGCTAAGCTACATATATATATACAGCTATGTATATATCGCTCATTTCGTGCAAGACCGTCACAACTCAAAATTTGAAACTTTACAGGAGAGCCTTTTTAAGATTCCAACCTATTATTTCTTACCTTCTCTTTCACTAAAATACAGTTATAAAATCAAATGTTTCTTTTTTGCTACAAAGAAAACCACATGTACAAGAGGAATGCCAAACACAAACTGAAATGTGACCTTGTTGATGTTAATTGCTCAAGTTTGTTACGAGAGGTCATAGCGTCACAAGCATCTGTATTACCGTTATTTTTTCGATAATTCTCTCCGTTCTTAGATCAATTTGTAGAGATTTAAGAGAAGAACATTTCTGCATTACTAACTCGAAAATGCCAAATTTTGAGTTGTGACGGTCTTGCACGAAATGAGCGATATATTTATTTATTTAGCTTTTTTTTGGTTTTTTCGCCAACTGTATGTCCCTATGTAGGTACATAATTATTCGTGCGACCAAGGGAGGCAAACACAATAGGCTTATCCGTTTTAGAGCTTTTTATGAATTTTGGCATCGACTTGTTAGTGCATCTTTTTGCAAATTATACCCTTTGCAGCATTCTAAACATCTTAGCCAAAAGAGCACTTTTTAAGTTTATTGTAGAGTAATTCACGTCACCATTTTTTGTCTTGCAAAAATGGGAAGGTTTGCACTAGTTGACGTGAGAATAAATTTTAGCAACAAGTTCATAAACGCAGACGCAAAATAACAGACGCCATCTTTTATTAGAGCTTATTTTCGATTGTCTGCTTTAACAATTGATGATTACATTGATAGTTTCTCTTTTTGGTACTTTTTAGATAAAAAAAGCTATATTTTATGAGATTGGTAACGCCATTCAACTGACCTTGAACATACGTTTTGTGCAAGAACTTTCACTGATTATCGCACTTGCTCATGGGTAGTGCGAAATAATTTTATACATAGTTGTTATGTTAAAAAAAACTTCGCATTTTTGCAAGACTGACGTGAATGACTCGTGTATATTCCACCTTGTTCAATTTATTTTTAAATGTATACAAGTGCCTTCGCAGGGGGAAAAATTACTATATGTGGGGAGGGTATTATGATGGTATGTATATGTAACACATATAAATATTGGTTCTAGAACCAGCCGAATGACTCCGAATCACTTTTGAATCGATCTGGGAATGTCCGTACACATATTTTTTTTCAAAAAACAGAGTCTTTTTATCTATTTATTTTTGTATGTACATATTTAAATTCGATCTATAAATACTTTATTTCAACCTAAATCACCTCATCAAATTTGATTAGAATCGGTCCATATTTGACCCTAGCTCCCATAAAAACACACAAGCTGGTATAAAAACTGGGCGCAATAACTTTTTTAATAGCTACAAAATATTGTAATGGTAGGTCCAAAATTAACCCATATAAGCCCCGTCCCTAAAAAATACTTGTAAGACGAAAAAAATCGATTAAGTCTTGTATGAATTGTAACCTCATAAAATAATTATTTCCTGTGGGTCCCATACTGCCCACTTTTTGAGTGCATATTTTCGTTTTTTTTTTTAAATAATTCACGGAAACCAAAATGCATATGAGTCAATTTTATATTTGCAAAATTCTTTCATTGTAAAAGTAAATTCATTGTATTAAAATTTATTATAAGGATATCAAAATACATTAAAACTGAAACATAAAGGCTGTGTGTTTGAAATAAATTCATTATATGGAAAGCTTCATTGTATAGGATTTCACTATAGAGAAGTTCGACGATATATTAATGAAGTATTTGTATTTGCATATCGATTTATTTGTTGTTTGGCCAAAAAATTATTCATATTTTAGTTTGTTTAGCGTAAAAATAAAACAAAAAAGAGTGCTATATTCGGCTATGCCGAATCTACCTAGCACCCATCATTTCTGGGGTCTTCGGATTCATCCATTTCAACATAGACACGGACAGGTGAAATCTTTAAATCAACTTCCCTACTCATAAGGACCCAGAATATATTAACTTTATAGGGTTTAATATACATAAATATTGCAGAACTTTCAAATGGAATGACTAACTTATATATACCCTTTCCACCTGTAGCGAAGGGTATAAAAAGAGGTTACAAATCATTTCAATTAAATTTTTACCCAAAAATTTCATGTAGAATAACGAAAATTAAATAAGTTGGTGTGATATATTCCACTGTGCCGAATCTTACTCGTTGCCTAATTTAAATAAAATATCATGATGTTTCAGAAATATTTTACGGCGTAATAAAGTGATTTTCAGGATGAGATTTTATATTGGAGCTACTGTAAATTATAGATCGTTCATAAATGCTAGAATGTTAGAAAAAATGATTAAAAATGTGCTACATATTGAAGACATGCATTTGACACATATAAATCCTTACAAAACAACATACAAAAAAAAAAAAAAAAATAAGAGACAGCCGTATAGGCTTCTCTAGTGTAAATGTACCTTGTATGGTGTAGTTGGCCATTGAACAAAAAGCGTTTTGAATATAAACAAGAGAAAGCGCTTTATTCCAAGTGTTTTCTAGGTCATATGGAATTGCCGCTATCGTGTCAAAATCCTTATTCCGGGAGAATATTTGTATAGCCGCTAGATGAAATAATAGGTCGCTTTTGCTGATTTTTAAAATTTAACACATCTCTTACATAGAAAATGTTAAGGCTCAATTTTATCAATCTTGCTTATTTTATATAGACCCTATCGTACCAAAACACCTAAATTCGGAACGACACTTGTCTGGGGTCATCTGAAATGATGGACCGATTTAGCTAATTTGTAATATGTTCTTAATTAAAAGAGTATAAAGTTAATAACTCGATTTGTATTCACCTAAATAATCCGTAACAACATGAAAAATTTTCATGTGAAGGTTTTCCGGCTTTAGTAAAACATTCAGAGTATATTTAGGTAGATCTGGACAATAATATTCTGAATTTACTTAAAAGTCATAACAGGAAATTGGGATCATTCGCCAAAATATGGCCCAAAAATTAGTTTTTTTCCGAAAATCGCAAAATGTAAATCGCAGGTACGGAAAAACTATGAGAGGTATTGTCATAGTTTTTTTCATATTTTTATATCCTAATATATCCTCAATAAATCGCAATGCAATGATCAGAAAATTCGGAAATTTGTGTAACAAAATTTGAAAACGGAGTTTTGAAACTGTCGTTAAAAAAATTATTTTTTTTTGGTCATACCTGTTAATAGGTTAATGGTATCATATTAGCAATACGGGTATACTTTAAGGAAAAATTAGCTCTTGTTCAAATATTTCTTAAAACATGTAAATTTTATTCCTACATTTCTTGTTCAAGTGGCGTGAGACACGTTAATGGCTGGGGGAAATTTGAATAACTTTATCATATTTTAACCAAATTTTGTATTTTATATATCATTAGAACGATAATCTTGTACACATTTCGATTTTTTAACATTTAATTGTAAAAGTAAATATTTAATGGCAACATTTTTACAAAAACTGAAATAAATTAATTTTTTCCCTTGTAAATGCACCATCAACCTTGACGCCATCCCGATATGCAATCAGACTACATTTTTGCAAAACATAGTTTTTTGATGGGAAGAACATTTCTAGGGGGAGTTACGGCGGTAAAATTTCTCAAATGTGAAAAATAACGTGCACCCTAATGCACACATTTTGCATTGTTATTTACGGAATTTACAAACTCTGGTTTTAGTTGAAAGAAAAAATGTTTGAACATTTTTGAAATTTTCATTAAAGTTTAGTCTTATTAAAATTACCGAAGGACATTTTATTTCTTTCTTGTGAGTATAGATTTTTTAAAATACTTAAAGTACTTTCACAAAAAGCGCTGAAAAATACAAACTAGATCAATTTATTACATATTTTGATTTTGTACGCTATTTGTATCGCATTTTTGAAAAATAAGGGATCTTATCTTAGCAATTGGAATTACTTTCGTCGAATTATAATTTTTTTTTTAAATCAAGTATATCGCACACTAAATCATAATCTGGCACAACTTAAAATTTTTTTTTCATAAACCAGTTCACAAATCACCCTTCTTCACCCTTCTGTTTAATGAAATATTTGTGTGCGACATGCCGCATAGTGTGAAACCCGTAATAAACAAAAACAATTTATTATTAATTTTTAAGTATATTAATTCGAATGTGTATTCTAAGTCAAATTACAATTTATAAAGCTTTCATACTTTAATAGTCTTATTGCACTATCAGAATTTTTGTTTTATAAATGCTTATTAAATGCTGACGATGCCCGTAGCGGGCCAGAAAATGCATTACATACTGCTGGTATTTAATAGCTGTATAAATTCTCGGTACAATTTACTTCATTGCTAGCCAAACGATAGCTTAAGTAAGCCTCGTAACAGAAATATACAAAAAAAAATTCTAGTGCATAGAAAATATTTCTTGAAAATATTGAAGAAATAAGAGACTACTAGAGTATGAAAGCTTTATAAATTGTAGTTTGACTTAGAATACACATTCGAGTTAATATAAAAATTTATAATAACAAGTTAGAGTGCTATATTCGGCTGTGCCGAATCTTTGGTACCCTCCACCGAAAGGAGTGGTATTTATATGATAAATATATATATATATTATTAACTAAGCTTCACAAAAACGAGCGTCAGCATTTAAATTGATTGCGGTTTAGACCAACATTAAATTATGGACCGACAATAAGAAAGTTTTATGCGACCAATCATCCCAAAATTCTGAAGACTGATTTCTGGTATTACAAAAAATTTTTTTTAATATAGCAGTGTAATTAGTTTTAGCGTAAATTTCACAAAATTGCATGATATTTTTTCTGGCCATATGAGCCAAAGTTGGAAGAAATTTTACCGCAATATCTATATCTGTTATGGTTTTCGGTTTTTTATTTGATTTTAGGCGCAATAAACTGTTTTCCGGGAGTAGGGTTTATATGGGGTCTAGGGTAAATTATGGATCGATCTTCACAAAATTGAGCAGTGTGACTTTTAGTCATACAAAACTGTGCCCTACCGAATTTCATTATGATAGCATCATTTATTAAGGTTTTAGGCGTACTAAGCAGTTTTCCGGGGCCTAGAATAAATTAGGGATCGATCTTCCAACAATTTTACAGTTTCAGGTCCTTTAAGACTGTGACGTACCACATTTTAGTATGATAGCGTTATTTATTACGGCTTTAGGCGTACCAAAATATTTTCCGGGAGTAGGGTTTATATGGGGCCTATGGTCCATTATAGACCAATTTTCGCGAAATTTAACAGAATGATTTGCAGTCGTATAAAGCGAATTCGTACAAAATTTTATATCATTCCGTGCATTATTCCTCCATTTATGTTAGTTTTTGTATCAAAATTATCAATTTTGTAAGGTGGTGGTTCTACATTTTGATTCATAGTTCTGATCCTACTGAACCGATATTGCTGGATTTCAATCCCAAACTTCTTAGGATAACTACAAGCAATTTGAGACCAAGCTTATTCTTTTCTTTTGCGTTTTTCGAAAGTGAGCGTGTTTTCAACCGACGGACAGATGGACAGACAGACGGACATAGCTAAATCGGCTTAGAATTACTCAAGGAGCCAGAATATATATACTTTATGGGGTCTAAGATGTATAATAAAAAAGTTTCACACGGAATGACAAGCTAAGTGTACCCTCATTCACCAATAGTGGTGGTGGAGGGCATAAAAATGAAACTCAACAGGAGAACTAAAATTCCCAGATTCTATTTGCTAATAATTTTGACATTTACTTTAACTTTTAACAAAAACAAAATACATAGTATTTAAAAAAAGGGATAGCTAGCATAATTTTATATCTTTGTTTGTATAGAATTTTAAAAAATTTTTTCACAAAATGTAAACAAAGCTTGATATTCAGTATACACACAAATAAATAAACAATAAACAGAAGATTCGAAAATGTCACCTGTATGAATTCGCCTTCTTTCAAATCATTTGTAAATTTAAAACAGTTTGACAACTCACAAAGAAGAAATTGTTATTAATACTTTTATTTAAGCTTGAGGTCTTTTTTTCTATAAAAAATATTAAATTTATTAAATCCAATATTTCGGCACTCCGTTGTGTGCCGTCTTCAGGGATTTTCAGGAAATATTGAATTTAATAAATTTAATATTTTTTATAAAAAAAAAGAAAAAAGACCTCAAGCTTAATTAAAAGTATTAATAAAAAATTTTTATAGGTCGAATAAGAGTCAATTTATTAAGAAGAAGAAGAAGTTGATTAAATTGAATGGGAAATCTGTATAAACCAATCGACTTTAATGAAATACAATTTTTTAAGGTTTATGTTTGTGAAAACCGTCATAAAATTCACTTAAACACTTGTGTAAATATGTGTTTTCGAGAACCCAATAGTTTTTACCAATTTTTTTACTGAACTTAACTACATTTTACTAATTTGCGTTCGCGTACACAACTGAGTATCCACAAAGTTTTACTGCAGAAATTTACAAGGTTTTTTTTTTAGAAATCAATCAGTTTTTAATACAAGAAACTACACTAATCTTTGGATAGCAAGATGTAGGCTAGAAACAACAAAGCAACGTGTGGAATATATGGGTAGCTTGGAACACAATTATTTGGATAATATCTTAAAGAGAATTGAAAGAATATCACTCTTAAAGAAAAAAATAAAGGAATATTTACTTGAAAATTTGGAAATGCTTCTCTTGTAGTATTTAATTGAATTTAAAAACTCATAAATTTTTCTTTTTTTTTTTGTATATTTAAACATTTTTTTTTTCTCTTTTGTATATAACTTGTATATAACTTTTTGCCAACTCGCCACAAAAATGTCAAAAGGACGCTGAGGCAACACCTTTCTTTGAAATAAAAAATGTTTTCTGAGTAAAAAAAAAGAAATAAAAAAAAAATAAAAATTTTTCAGTAAAATTTAGTAGAACAACAAAAAAAAAAAACTTTATCCTAATGTCGTTAGTTTTTTCCTCAAGGTTTGCGTTTCTTAATATAAATCTTGTTTCTCGTTAAAAATTCGACCAAAAATTGTTTTTTATTTATCAATTTTACAATTTAAATTATTCATATTCTTAAAATATTCCGTTTTCTTTTTTAATAAAATGTTCTTTTATTCATTATGAGGTCCAAATGTTGTAAAATTTTTTTATAAATTTTGTTGCTTTTTATGTTTTTTCAAATATAATTTTCTAATATTTGTCTAAGATTTTATCTTTTCATTAAATTTTTAAGGTTTAAATATCTCTTGCACTCTGTCCATTATTTTTTAAATTTAAAATTAATTGACGAAAAATGGTTGATAAAAAAAGAGAAAGAATGTTTTTTAGTTTGAGTTTTTTTTTTCGTTAAGGTAATTTGAGGTTATGTTTTGTTATCATAAGTTCACATTCTAAAATTTATTTGTTCATATATATATATTTTTTTTTTATAATTAATAATTTAATATAATTATTATTCGTTGTACTTATATTTTCCGGTTTTTTTACATAAATTTTTATTAATGGTTGAACATGCATTTTTTCATAAAGTACTTTTTTGAAAGGGAGTTTTTTGTGTAAATATAAATTCTTCTTTTGAATATTTACATACGTATGTAATATTTTTTATTTTATTTTAATATATAAATATGTATTTAGATCTTTACATTACAGATTTGACTGATTTTAAAAGACAAGTTGTATTTTTCTAAAGAAACCTCTAATCTGAGACTTCACACAAAACTTTGTGTTGGTTATTATTTAATTGTTACTTACATTGATATTTTTCTAAATAATTTATTTATCTAATTTTATTATTCTATATAATTATTATATATATGATTAAAAAAAATTATTCGGCCTATTATGTTCTTACATACGGACAATTGAAATTGTCGACAAACTTCTTGCGATTGCAATATACTGAACAGCTCTTATGCGATTTCAATTCAGAATCACAAATGTTAAGCGGTTTGGGATTGTAAGAACATGCCCGATACACACTTGCTGATCAAAAATTAAAAGTTGTGAAATTCACAATTATTTAAATAATTTGTATCTAAAAAAAAAACAAAAGGTAAAATTAGGATGTCATGAAATTTTAAGACCTTTTGCTGACTATATGCCTGACTCTTTGCTTATTCGAATCAAAATTGTAAAAATTTTGCACAAGTTTAAAAATAATCGCTTTTCCTGTTCTGAGCAATATGTTGCATATACAATTGTAACATGTTCTACATTTGTGTGTTCGTTTGTACAAAAAATATAACAGTGACAAAAATGCTCAATTTCTTCTGTGAATATGTTGCATGAAAAGCTTGTAAGCATGTTCCATATTTTAGCCTCACTTTTAATTAAGATGTTCGTTCATACTCTCCTTTTTTACAACTGGGGTACTTACGACTTGTACAAATAAGGTTTTATTTTGTTTGTCATGATATATACCGCTCATAATTTCGAAAAAGATTGTGCCAAATATATAAATTATTATTACATATTAAAATGGAAATACAAGTAAATATTATTGTGTTCAATAAAAAATGGAGCTTCCAACGAAGCAGGTTTGTAAGGGAGAAACGTAAACGTTTCGCTTACCATATCGCTTACGGAAGACATGAATTTTATATGGCGAGTTCCCACTTTGAAGCAATACATTTTCGACATAGAAACGCTTTTTTCAGCGCATATAAAAATTGGTGTATGTAACGATCAGCTATGCATACTGAATTTTTTGTTACCGTTATTATTTTATAAGCTCCCTTACAAGCCTGCTTCGTAGTAAGGCAATGTCGTTGCTCTTTGAATTTTATATATTTATTAAGATGCCATTCACTTAATATACTGCATCTCCGTATGTCTTATTGCGTAGCGCATAAATGTGTGCTTACTTTTTAAAATGTACCATTAGTGCTTCGCGAAATAGGAAAATTTTTTATTGGATTATTAAAAAAAGTGTATAAAGGGCCCAAACACAATCAAAATGCTTGATGTCATATTCGTGTACGAGTGTTTAACCTCGTCAATCATGCATTCTATTTTGGATTTTGTGGTATTAGCACCAATAGCGGGACTACTACATATTTGGTTTTTATTTTGTGCTGAGTGTATTTAAAATTTTAAAATAATTGTTAATTTTTACAAAATTATATTTCTTCTCTTCACCCGACACTGTTATCAACCTGACGCCTTAAAATATTTTTGTAAATGCTCACACTCAAGGCGAATTCATGTATACGGTGGTGTCGATACTACAACAAGTAACAACACCAAAAACACAACAATGTATTTTTTTGTTGCTTTCGTTGATCGATATGTCAAAAACACAAGCAACTTTTGACATTTCTCTCTCTAAGTAAGAAAAAAAAGTAGCACAGTTGTGCTTTCAACGCCACCTGGTAAATGAATTCGCCTTGCTCACACTCAACCAAATGTGACATCAAGCGTACAAAAATTAAAAACTTTTTAATTTTTCATCAAGCCTAATCGGTGTCACACATACAAACACATTTTAACTAATATGTACATTTGAGCGTACCACCGTACAAGGAAAAAAGTGCACCGTACACCATCTAATATAAAGTATTTTTGCAAGCAGGTCGCATTTTTTACATTTTTCGTTATATCTTAGGCATTTACAGCCCGATCGTAAAATTTGATACATCAATGTTTTTCCCTGAGTCACTTGGAAACAGCACATAAGTCCATTGAACTTCAATAATAAAAAAATAACAATAAAGAAATCAATAATTAAACTTGATTAACAAAAAAAAAAAAAAAAAAAAAAAAATAACAATTTGATTTAAAGAATTCCATTTGCTTTATGTTTAAGCCGAATATAAAACATTTAGTCCAAACTGCCAGTTTATTTAAATATATAATTGAAATTAAGAATTAAATCACGCAATTTAAGTAATTTTTTTTTAAGAATCCTTCGACATTTGTAAAACAATTACAAATTTCTCATTGTTTCATTGTCAAAAAATGTTTCAGTACATCCAAAGAAAATTTAAAAAACAATCATGCATTTTTACGCACATCACGATTTTTTTTAGTTTTTGGTATTCTATTCTTATACAGTGAGACTTGATTTATCGTTATGGACGGGACCAGGGCCATTCTGGATCAGTGTTTAAAAATAAACATTATATATTGTTCTTTAGTGTTCGGTACGGTAAAAATATGGAAAATACAAACGCGAATAATGTTTGTGTAGTAAATACACTCAAAAATGTTTCTGTGTTTGTTATTTTCGTACACAAAAAAATACTGCACTAATCTAACTCAACATATAAATGAGAACATTTCATTGGTTTCTGTTTTTCGTAAAAAACACAAACTTCGTTGTCTTCGGTTCACATTAATGTTCATTCATTTCAGCTGAAAAACACAACAAAAAATTTTCTACAAAAATAAAATATATATTGCACTTGATCAACAAGAGTGTATTAACTTAAAATTTAAAAAATTTTCGGTAGAAACAAAACAATTTTTAACTTAATGTTGAAGGCATATGAAAAAGAATTTTCAAACCAACCGTTTCATTCACAAAAAGTTGACAAAATTAGATGATATTTTTACAGCAGGTAGAAATGAATATTTTGTCGATTTTTTCCAAAAATTTAAAAAATAAAAATTTTATGTTAATACATACATATCTACCCTCTTGTTGATCAAGTGGGATATGTTTTTTTATTGAAAAAAAAAAAAAAAAAACAAACGGCCAACAAAATTGTTTACAAAAACAATACAAGTACACATTACACACACAGGATATTCGTGCAAATTGCCAAGCAACAACAACAACTCGTGAGAAGCGTTGCTATTTTTTATTTGCTTATTCCTTCTTCAAAGGAGAAAAAAAAGACACTAAAGAACATTAAAATATAATGTATGTCTACAGAATCACTACAATTGTTCTGTTTTATAACGAAAAATAGAACACTACATAATGATTGTTACTTTTGTGAAAATAGTTATGAACGGTTTTAAGTGTTGTATACTAATCAGTGTTGCCAATGAAGGATTCTTAGTTTAAATCTTTAATCGTAATACTTTAAGTTAAATGTGTTTAGAAATTTAGTTTTAAAAAATACGATCGGAATAAAAAGTATTTTTTATGAATTCGGCAGTAAATTAAAAAAAAAAAAAAAAAAAAAACTAATAGTAATTCAGACGTAACTAAACTGTAAGTTTTGCAAATTTTTTTTAAGAAATAGGTTCATATAATAATAATTTCGTTGGTGTCGAAAACAGCTTTTATGAGTCTGAAGTGCTCCTTAGAATAAATTAGGCATAAAGAAAGGCATTTTACATTTTTTAAAGTTATTTATTATTCCTTTAAATTAAAAAAATTGTGCAAGTTTGTAGTAATGACAGATAATAGATAAATTGGGAATGTATTTCTGTTGGGAATTCTATTTAATGCCTTACAAATACAGAACTTTTAATTAAGAGGACAAAGCTCTAAAATACAGTACTGTTCCGAATAATAAAGAACGGATGATCATCGCATGTATAAGTTATGTACATATTACAGTATTACACATACATACTTTTAATTTATTTATGTGAAAAAAATGCAAAAAATGTCTCTAAATTAAATAATAAAAAAAACAGGGAAAGTTTAAAATGTGTAACCTTTTCACTTCTCACCTCTATCTCCAATAAACTAAATAATTGGTGAAACAAAAATCCATGTCTGGACAATGAATTAAAGAATATTTTGCTGACATTTTCACACTTTTTACAATCTACAATCAGTTATAAAAAATCTGTAAAAAAAATTATTGAAAAAACAGAAATAAAAAAAAAAAAAAAATTACACATGAAACTAATTACACATGGACTACACATTTAAGTAGATATTACAAACAATATGTGTAATTAAACATGGATTGGCAACACTGGTACTAATACACAAACACTCAAAAATACAAATTGTTTTTGGGTGGGTGTGCCGCTTAATAGTATTTGGCTTATTTTCGAACACTGTTCTGGATAATCAATTTTCCTGATTGATTTTAGAACTGTTTTGTGTGTTTTTTTTATTAAATTAAAAACGAATATTGTTGTATGTACAATGCACAAATTAAAGATTTTTCTTTAAATTCCTAATAAGAGATGTTATCAAGGGAAATAAAGGTGATCGTTGAAAAAAATTTTAAACGACTTAAATTCTTTTTATTTCCCGGATAATTGATGTTGGAGGTTAATCAAGTCACGGATAATCGGGGCCCCACTGTATTCGAAAAACTTTCTTGGAAATATATTCTTAGCGGTAGTTTAAAATATCGGCACAATTTCCTCACAGCTGATTTTTAAAAATTGTTTGCGGGGATTTCATTTAAATACGAGTACAAATTTTATAATAAAAAAAAAAAAAAAAACTAAAATATAAGAAAAACAAATTTATTTTTTTAAATAATATAAAGTACTTTTTATTACACAATTTAAAATATATAAACATTTTAATTTTAATTGTATTTTTTTATTTATAAGTATGTAAAGAAATAATAAAACAAAATAATTAAAAAAGAGAACTAAAACCAAATCAAAAACAAAAAACTTAAAAAAAAAAATAATTTTTAAACAAATTTAATTTAATTTTTTTGTATGTATAAAAAGAATAGACTTAAAATTCTTAACAGATTGCACTTTACATAAATTATTTATGTTGATAGTTTTTTTTTCTCATTTAAATATTTTTGTATCGAGTGTAAATTGGGCAGTGTAGGGCAGTTGTTTTCTTTCAATATACAAATATTTTATTAATTTAACTATTTTAATAATTACTTTAAGAACAAAATTATTTTAATGTATATAAAAGCTGTTAAAGAAAAACTATTTATTCGACGGTAATTTTTTAGAAATTTGTAAACGTTACAAACGGGCAGTGCTCAAAATCAGTTTAGGAATTTCGAATTTTAAAAGGATCTGAATGATTTCCAAAAAATGTATAAAATAAAAAAGTCTTTGAATTTCGTCTTATAGGAATCTTAGAAAGATAAGTAATTAAACAATTTTGTTTTGTTTTTTTAAAAAAATATTGCAATAAAAAAAAAAAAAAAATTAAAAACTTAATAGAAATTAATTATTGCCATCATATGTATCCAAAAAAAAAAAGAGTATAAACTTTGTTATTTAAACAAATTAAGAAAATATTTAAATACAGTTCTAAAAGGCTTAAATTAATTTAAATTTTTTTTAATTTCATTTGGGTTGTTCACGAAAGACGGATTATCACGTTATATGGTTATGTAATTAACAGCAACAAAATATATTTAAAAAAAATTTAAATAAA
The DNA here is from genome assembly GCA_943735925.1 of Pollenia amentaria. NCBI lineage: Eukaryota > Metazoa > Arthropoda > Insecta > Diptera > Polleniidae > Pollenia > Pollenia amentaria. The sequence goes on along the minus strand of OX031009.1, from coordinate 230,662,960 downwards.
TCTATTTTATTGTCGTAAATATAACTACATAACCATATAACCTGATAACCAGCCTTCCGTAAACAACCCAATTTTTGAGATTTTCAAATTTTCAATTAATAACTATCATTCAATATCAAATTTAAAAGTTATTTTTATATATATTAACCATTTTTATTTTTTTATTCAATTCAAGCCTTTGGTTAACAAACAGTTAGATAGATATGTATGCACATATAATTAGGAAAGATCCTATACACAACAAGAATATCTTGTACCTTCATGTATCATGTCTTACTTTAGCTGTTTTCTTTTGGTTAGCAATGAAGTAAATTTTTTTGTACAGAAAATATCTATAGATTAAAGGTTGGCTTAAGCAAAAAGTATGCGAAATATTCAAGGAATAGGACTATTGCAAGAAAGCTTTATAAATTGAAGTTTGATTCATTGAACACATTCGAAAAATAAAAGTGGTTCAATATTTTTATTCAAAAAACTATTGTTTTCATATTGTTAACAATGTAATTGTAGTTTTTTTTTTAATAACCACTTTATGAAAACTTTCTGTAAACAATTTAATTGTGGTTAAAAAAGACACATTTATCACGTCCTAGATTTCTAATTTCTCGGATTTTTTCTTTTCCGGAAGCGCAAAATTTTTTTTCTTGGAGTCCCAGAAACTCCAGGGAAATTTTTTTTCCAAAAAACAGTATAAAGAAGTACATAAAATTATGCAATAAACCGGTCTTAATCAAAAAATAGACTGAATCTTTTGTATTGTCTGTATTATGTTTTAGACATTGAAGACCAACTAAAGTCACTTAGATCACTTTTTGTTTTAAAGTGCTTTGTATCTTATTCAAATCTTAATTGCATCGCAAAAAGAAATAAATTAGTAAGAGTACAGTGGGCCGATATCTTTCAGCATTTGCTTGAAAACAGAAGATTTGACTTTCCTGTTTGAATATGTTTAGTATAAAATAAAGATTCTTTCAAACATCACATCTTCGCCCAGAAGTCATTTATTTTTATTTTTTTTAGACTTTCGTCGAAATTATACGTCTTTCTTTTTTCATCGCTATGCAGCTGCTACATTGCTGGGAATTCTAAGAATTTTAGAAATTGTGTCAAGATGTCCTATCAAGTGCTCAGATCAAAAAATGTTTTTCTTTAATTTTTTCGACATAAACTGGCACTTAGTACTATATATAATGGCCTTTATTACAACTTGGTGGTAGTAGGACGTATAAACAGTATTTCATTATTACAACTTAAATTTAGGAACACAATTGCTCCGTATGAACGTAGTAATGTACGACGTAGATACGTTTTCAAACTAAAACGTATAAAATTATATGCAAGGGCACACAATAGCTGGCGCAAACGTAAAAGCGTATATACGTCGTACGTTGACTAAGATCTAATTTCATACGCCGGTTGCGACCGTATTGTCATAGAGAAAGAATAATTAGAAATATAAAGTAAAAATATTGTTGTATTTTTTAATTTAATATTTGAAAACAAAATTAAAGGAGAGCAAAATGAACAACAATTTAAACTAATATGAATTTTTTTAGCACTATTTGCAAAAGAAAACAAAATACGTTCACGACGGAAATGTGAGTAAACGAAGCGTATTTTTCAAAATATACGGCGTTACGGCCTACGTTGTTACGACGTACAACCCAATTGTGTTCCTAGCATTACCTTTATCTAAAGTAAGCGGTAAGTTGTAGGCTAGTTCATCCTACCTGGAAGGTTAAAAAGAAGTTGTAGTAAGGAAAACCTTTAACTTACGCCAATTTGTAATAATGGCTCTTAATGTCACAACAATGTAAATTTAGATCGAAAATCTTGGGAAGAAGTTCCCTAAATTCAACTTCTTAAAATTCCCGGGAATTTTAACAATAATTTCCCCGTGATCTTTTTCTAGATGCGAAGCTTTCACCACGTCTATCGTGAATAAAAAGTAAATAATATTTTCTCGATATTTTGGTTCTCCCGTATATTGTTTTACGGAAAAAGAAAACAAGTTTCAAGTGATTTTTTTTTACGATAAGGGAGCATATTTGAATCTGTTTATAAAACTTAAACCTTTTAAACAAAAATTTCAGTTTGTTTTTAATACGAAAGTATTAACATATTTTCCAATCTCTTTATCAAAACATTTTTCTGTTAAATATTTGGATTTGTAATATCACATCAATATCAACTATTTAAAATGAGAGATCATTTAGCGTTTACGGCTTTAACTAAAAATAATAGAAATTATAGAAAATATTATTTGTTTTTGTAGGGCCTTTTTGAAAACTACTTTAAATATTTAATTTAAATTTTTTGTAAAATCGTTTTAGAATCAAGTAAAAATAATGGGGGAATTCAAGCGGTATGCTATCAAGTCATATTGTCATAATATCCTAATATTTTACTATAGTTTAAAAAAAATTGTTGTAGTGTTTATTGTTTTGTCAAAACTACAGTTAACCAAATTATGAGGGGTTGCTTATAGCAGGCATATTTTTTCATCTTATTATTGTAAGACATATGACTTTATGACTACCGTTTGAATACTCCAAATATATTTTCTTACAACTTGTATGGAAGTTGGTTAAGACATTTTTGGAAGACGTGTTGTTGTTATAACCAATATAAATTTGTTTCTTAATTCGTGAAATTCACAAACAAAACATTTATACTCTCTTAATTTAATTTTTTTTTTATAATTTTCATTTCAATTTTTATATATTGCATGTTGTTTTTTTGTTGGTTTTTATATTGATTTGTAAAAGAAATACGATGATGGTATTATTTAATTTTTAAAAAAATATATTCAACATTAGAATTAAATCAAACTATTTTAGTTTTAAATAAAAATAAGCAACAAAAACAAATAAAAAAATTTACAAAATGTTATTAATAAAAATAATTACATCCTCATCGCTTAACTCATTAATCAATCAATCAATATTAATATTAATATATTACACTCGGGAAACTTAAAAACAGAAACTTAAATTAACCAGAAAAATAAAGTACAAAAAGGGGATGGGGGGGTAGTAAAAATATTTATGTATATAAATTTAAACTAACAATATAATAGAATATTTATACTATTTCATAATATAATAAATCTTAAAAATTATTAACAATTACAATACAATAATCATTTTATATTTAATTAAAAAAAATTTCGAATTTAAACTACAAAACTGCATTTTTTATGTTGGTTGCTCTTAAAAATTAAATCATTTCTGTTACATCTTATTGTTTTTAAAAAATTTACACTCTTAAAACTATTAAATAATTGTTATTTATTATTTTTTAATAATTATTTATTTTAATTAGTAAACAATAGCATAGCACAGCTTACAAAAACAAAAAATAATTTATAGTGGTAATAGCAAATTTAAAAGGAGAATTTCATTTTGTTTATATGTACTTTTAAAAAGTTATTAACACATTTAGTTTTCCATTATTACAAATTGTTTAAAAAAATTAAAAAAAAAAAAAAACAAAAATAATTTTATACAATTTTAATTCTTACTCTAACAACGTTGAGATTTGTTTCCCAATTTGATTTTTGGCCATACGTTTTGTAAAAGAATTATTGCATTTTCTTTGATTTTTCTAAGTTAAGCTTTTGAAATTTTTTGTTGTTAAACATTTAACATGTGGAAAATTGAATTTTTCAACTGGTACAGTGGACATTTTGCTCAAAAGAAGTTTCTTTCCTGTATATAAGAAAGGTATCCAAACGTTGTTGTTGTTGTTGTTGTTCTTTTCTAGTTTGTATTTGGGTGTGTGTGTGTGTTTTAATATGTTGTTGAAAAAGTTTTCAAATTTGTATTTCCAATCTACGCTCAAGTGGAGCATGTTGCAAACAAAGATTTTCAAAGAAAAACAATTTCGCTTAAGCGTTGCTGTTGCACAAAGCGCAAGTATTTTTCTCCATTGCAGCACCATCCAGTTTTTACCCATTATAGATTGGAGAATGGCTGAAAAAAAAAACACAAACGATTGGTAAGTTTATTTAAATGCTAAAATAATGAAAGACTGTTATTTTCGATAAAAATCAGACATATTAGAACTTATTTGGATGTATAATCAAAGTTAACCGATATTGTTTTTCGATTTATTGACCATTTTAAATGATACAAAGAAAGAGTTGAGAGATTATAAAAATTTGATTCTCTTAACGCATTTAATAAAAGTTTTTTATTGTTCATATCGCCAGTCCTGCCATATCGTAAGATTTATCTATATATTTTTGTAAGTTTTTGAGATGCAAACAATTTTTTAATTTTTTTTTTAAAAAAATAAGTTTTTCTGAAATTTAAGAAGCTTACATAAGTTTAATTTGAATTTATAAAAAATAAATATTGTTAATTTAAAAATATTGGGCTTCTTAATACGTGATGTAACACAAATGGATGAATTTAATTTTTATTTATGTATAGATTTTATAAATATTTTTTTATAAGTTTATACATATGTATGTATGAAAATTATTTATTTTATGTTTTTTAATAATTATGTCTACAAAGTTATTTTTTTTAAAAGTTTTATTTAGACGAAAAAAAGATTGTTTTTTTTTTAGAAATAAAAAGACTTTTGAAAAAAAAGGTACAGCACTGCATATTGAATACTAGATCCTAACAGGCACAACTCAAAATTCATAAATGTTCAGGAGAGGCAAAAAGTTATTTTTTACAACATTGTAATTTTTAATCAAATTTAGTTCCACAGTAAAGAAAACCCTCTTAAGCCCCAGTTAGCTGACAGTAAAAGTATGTAAAGTAATTAAAACGATTATAGTCAGTGGTAAGACCGTAATGTCTAAATCTATAGAAAATAGATTTTCTTACTTTTTTACTGTACGATAACATTACTGTTACGGTGGTCAGCTAACTGGGGCTTTATGCTAAGTACACGTTACTTTATTTCAAACCGTTCTAATTCATTTGAAAAAAAATTTTTTTTTAAACGCAATGCACACGTGGCAAAATGAATGATGTGTTTAGTAGTTTTACTTATAAAAAGTGAAGTCCTAGTTAAAAAGGAAAAAAAAAATTATGATCAAAAGGAAAATAACATGGTGTAGGGGAATAGTTAAAAGAAAAAGAGGAATTAGGAATTAACATTTCAGTAAAATTTTTAGGGACAGCCATTTTAATAAAAATTAAATAATTTGTCCTCCTTTCTATTTCAAATTTAAATAACCATAACATTAATGGAATTTTAAAAATAAGTCGCAAAAAACTGCTGTCAGATGTGACGACTTAAACCAATTTGGCGATGAAATTTTGTGTTTGGCAACATGTCGATTTTTTTGGCGAAATTAAAAAATGTTGGCGATTTCTATAACGGATTTTACCTTTTTTTCTTAGTGCCAATTTATATTACAAATATATTTAGATCAATACTTTTCTTTTGTACGCAAACTTTTTTGTGTGAATAAATGCACTATTTTTTTAAATTACGATGCTTTATTATGAATGAATGTGCCTATTTAGGTAAAAATATATGTACATAGTTAAAGTGTATTAAATAGATAAAAAATAGGTTTTATGTAATGTATTAAGCTGTGTTCACTCCTATTAAATATTTGACGTCCTACATGTAACCACTAGTTTTATTAAAAAATTATTTGCTTTTGCAAAACGTTTGACTAGATCAAACATCATTTAACATTTTCTAAATTGAATGACATTACAACGATTAACTCAATAAAGCAAAATATTGAAACTGGCTCCTTAAGCAACAAGCCAAGAAATATAAATGTGTGTTACCCAATTTCAAATGTTAGTTAAATATCTATCGACTGAGTACTCTGATGCCAAACAGGAAATCCCGAACCTGGGATTTATATTTATGAATCATATTTCTGGATTTTGGCTGGATATTTGAAATAATATATGAATGCACCTAGAAAATGAATTTGCATTTTATTGTCATTGGACTTTTCTTAAGGCTTTTTTTTGGTGGCGTGGATCCATTATTTTGAGCTTATAAATTGCATAGATATTAATTATAATTATTTTGAATAAAAATCATATGCTTTTTAAATTTAAACTCCTGATGTTTATTTTTAATATGATAGAAATATTTTTTTTAGGATCTTTTTTTTGGAAGAATTAAAAACAGGAGGGGTTTTTTTTTAAATAAAATGTGGCTTAATAAATGTAGTACATCTAAGTGTTCTATCTTTCTTCGTGAAGATGCTATTGAGTTTGTTGATCGTCATAAGTGATTTAATAATTTATCAATTATGTCACGTTAATTTTACTTTACGTAAATTATGCAGCTCAGATTTAATGTTACCACTTTTTAGTTATTAAGAAACAAATTGTTCACGGGCTTATTATGTCAGTTTTTCTATATGGGCAATTCCATGTCAAATCGGTTAAGAGTGGGACCCGACCCATTTCGATTTGATTGAAATTTGGTGAGAAGGTTCTTTTAATTTTATAACGAACATATGTACATCAACGGCAAACATTTTTTTAATTTCTTTTTTAAAGTTATGTCATATTCAAAATGTCATAAATTCGCCGAAATAGCCGAATGTGTTGAGTTTATTTTTTCAATATATTATCAAAGTGGTTTTTGGGAATACTATTATTTATTAAAAGATTTTGTTTGTTGTGCTTAATTCCCTTTTTTAATAATTGATTAAAAATACTGAAATTTATTGTTGGAGGATAAGCTGTTCCTATGCGCATTTCACTGGTTGTTCAATATCTCAAAAACTACTTCACGTATGAAGATGATTTGTATGTTTTTTAAAGAGAATACTTGGGGCTACAAACAATATATTAAATTTTTTTTTTTAAAAATGTAATATCTGCAAAATATTGAATTAAAAAATGCACTTGGTCAAAAACCTATTTTTTATTTGGCTAATTTTTTTATATAAAACCTAAAACTGTTTTTTAAAAATCCTGAAATGTTGAAGGACGTGTGCACAAAATTTAAATTATTCACCATCCAATTAAAGTATTATTTAGAAACTAAAGAATAAAAGTTGATATATTTATAACAACTATTTCTGTGCCTTTGGGACATTTTTACCTTTTTACCTTTTACCTTAAGTACATATTTGTCACTTTCATGGACTACTTTTTAACATTTAAAACTTATTTTAAATTGGCTGGGGAGCCTTAATTCATAAATTTTTTTTCTCTTTTTTCTTGATAGCTAAAATCTATCCATTATACCTACATAGTTTTAAGTTAATTTCTTATATACTATATATTTTATGTATTTATATATACGTAGATGTAGGTGTATATATATGTACCTGTATGTATGTATATAATATATACATATATTTACTGCGTTCTTTTATATATCTCGAAATGAAAGCTCTGTAATAATGTTTTTTTGGCCAAATTTGGCTTTTTATTATTACTCTGAATAAATAAATAAATAAATCGTAATTTTTATTAAGTGCTCATCAAAAATTTTAAATTTGCTTAAAAAACATACGTTAAATAAAATAGTTTTTTTTTTAAATACACACTATCTGACGTTTTCATAAAAAAATTTATTTAAACTTAAAATTGGTTTTAAGAAACATTTGTATAAAAATTTTCAAACGTACTTAAATTCCACTGCACAACAATTTCAAATTTTTTCCAAAATTACGGGATTCTGACAACGAATTCTGGTAGAGACAACAAATATACGTTTGCCGGCATTTTGGCCTGTTCTTACAGCATATCGGAATTTAAAACTATGTGTTCTTTACATCTGAGGTTACGGTATACTCAGCAAGTTTGTAGAAAATGTTATGGCAAATATTTTTGTGGAACATATTTACCCTCTAACTCCCTCTCATAACGCCATTTTTTGCTTTATTCTAACAAATCTTAAAAAACACCCTGAGAATAATAGGGCGGGAATGAAATGGTCCACAAAAATGATCACCATAAAACTTTGCTATATATATCGGAACATACCCAAGCCCAAAACTTAACACAAATACCGAAAACCAGTCGAATTCAAGATTGCCCATTAAGTGTTAATTTAAATATTATTTGGAGTTAGTTTAAAAAAGTCTGTTAAACATTGATATTTAACGGTTGATGTTTATGAACAAATTATTTTATATTAAATTTCACTTTAGATCTACAAGCAGAAAACGATTTTAATTACGTATACACAAAAATAAATACTAGGTAAATATATAAGTTCACTTGATTTCAAATCACTTTCTTTTTCGCTCTTGGTAATTCGACACCATTATTGAACAATGTCCTACACAAATCCGTTATAAGAGACAAAATGCTTCTATAGGAAGACATACCTGATGAAAATGTACACCATGTTCATAGGCTTCCGTTGACAACTGATTTTGAAAAAAGTCCATATGTGAGTTCAAAAAGTGGATTTTGGTTTTCATGTGAACACAAATTTTTCGAACTCTTCTAGAATGGTGTTTGTGTATGTTTGAGCAGAAGGTGAACGACATTTGCCAAGAACATTGGATATAACGTCTTTAATGCTTTTCCATGCAGTCAGTTCTTTTGGGGAGAGAGTAATATCGAATTCAGTATTTTGCATAAGCTTCCGTATATTAGGCCCAAAAAAAAAAAAACACCTGTTGGATTGAAGACAAAACCAACTATTCTGTTAATACAAGGGGTGGCTTAATGATGTTGTGTTCGCCTAACTTTCCGTGACTCCCAACTCTTTTTCGCATACAGGTTGCCACCCCATCTACTATCCCATTTGAATAAAAAGTATGGATATCCATAGACTGATTCAAGAAAGAAAGGCAACTACTTTTAAATCGCAACTAACGTGCCAATTGTGCTCCTCGTATTTAACTTTATCCAATATATATCTTATAGAATCATTAGACTCTTTCATGTTGACACCATATGCAATTGGGTATTTGAGTTGTCGGTAAATAGAAGTACAGCTTTAAGACTTTTCTGTGAAGATTCAATAAAAATACGCCAATCGGCTGGGCTGTACTGCATGCTCATTTCATTCATTAAGTCTACAATGTCGTTGCAATAAAAAAATGTGTTTGTTTTGTTTACTGCAAAAAATGGATGAAATATATGCTGGCGCGTTCTGAAACTAGATAATTTCACTTCAGGCTCGAGCAAATGCAGGCTTTTGAAGTCGGCTGCTAATACTTCTGCATTTTTTTTTGATAGTCCCAATTATCTCACCAAAGCATTTAAATGCTCTTGTGGTTCCCAAAGAAGACTTGGACTTGGTACCGGAGCACTTGCGAATGTGGCACTGGAAGCAAAGCTTCTGGCACGGCTTTATACAAAAAGCTCTTTCGAATTTCATTATGTCATGTAGTCTCGTCGTGCTCCCATGGCTCTAGCCAACGCATCGGAATGCAAAGTTCAGTGAGTTTCGTTCACCTAAACTAATAATTTCACAAAATTATTGTAGAGCTAAGAATATCGATCAAAACTTGTATTACGTTTAGCATAAGGCTGTTATAGCAAACTCGGCAGACATGTTTTGGCATCCATGGCTCATCTCGAAAAATTTCCAGCTTAAAATAAAGTTTATAAATATATATCCTCTACTGTACTATTGAGAAATTAAACTTTGTACTTCTTGAGGGCATGTTAGCCGCAGACATAGCAAAAGCAGTCTAGTTTTTCCAAACAGTCGGGCATTTTAATTCTTACAAATTTCCTAGTGGGACAATGGTAACACAAAAAAGATAAAATTCTCTTATCTAAATTTTAAGTGGAAAGAAGATGATAACAAGAAAATGAAGAAGAAGGTTAGCAACAAAACTAAAGGCATAGTAACGTAGATACAGAAGTATTAACCCTTAATATGACTGGTTTTTGGTGTTTGTGTTGAGTTTTGAACTTTGGTTTGTTCCGACCTACATATATAGTAAAATTTTATGGCCAACATTTTTGTAGAACATTTAATCCCCACCCTCATCCTTTTTCAGGGTGTTTGTTACGATTTGTTAGAATAAAGCTAAAAATGCCGTTATGACGGCATGAGTTAAAGGGTTAATATGTATGCCATAAGATTTTCTACAAAGTTGCTGAACATACCTTACACCTCAGATGTAAAGAAAATATAGTTTAATATACCGATATGCTGCAAAAACAGGCCAGAGCTTGGAAACTTTAGCCGTCTCTAAAATAAAAGTTCGATGTGGTCTTTCAAACTTCCGACACTCGGATATTTGGTCCCCTCTACCAGAATCCGTTGCCAAAACCCCTTAATTTTTTCTTGTTGAACTGTATTATTGGTAATGAATCTCGCAGTAAATGTATGCATATCAGTACTCTGGAGGTGTACTGCACTATGTCAATATAATAGAGTAATTCACGTCACCATTTTTAGTCTCACAAAATAATGGGATCGGACTTGTCGGATTTATGTAGGTTGTATGAGGACCCAGAGGAATTAGAGACAGTTAAGCACTTTCTGTGCCACTTTCCCAGGCTACAGAGCAGCAGGCTGATGTAGCTGGGTAGCAGATTCCTGGAGACTGGGCACATGTAGGGCAGCATTTCTCTTTGGTAGGGGTGTTTTTGCTTGTGCTGTCCGATTTATTATCTTCCACTTCCTTCTTTTCCTCTGCTTTCACTTTTAAATTTTCCTATTCTTAAATACTAGAATTCTTTCACTAATTAAGGCGGCACAACCTCACCTAACCTAACTTATGAATTGTGAATTAGATCTATAACTATCTATGAACTAGTTTTAAGTTACTTTTTTATTAGTTGCGACCTTAGTTATAATTTTTGAATATGCGCCAGTATTATACATTGAACAAATTTTTTTCTTTAAAAAGTACATTTACGAAAATTAAAAATGGTTGCCGTTATTATACCTTCCACCACCACTAGTGATGAATGAGGGTATACAAAGTTTGTCATACCGTGTGAAACATTTTTATTATACATCTGACAGTGAATCATGGTGTTAAATTTCTGAATATCGGTTTATAATTTACCCTGGGCCCCATATAAACCCGGCTCCCGGAAAACAGTTAAGTACGCCTAAAACTGTAATTAGTAATGCCATCATAATAAATTTTGGTATGTAACAGTTTTATAGGATAAGAAATCACACTGCTAAATTTCGTGAATATCGGACCATAATTTTCCCTAATAAACCCTTCTCTCAGAAAATAGCTTAGTACGTCTAAAATCGTAATAAAAAATGCTATCGTCATAAAATTTAGTACTTCACATAGGCCCCATATAAAGTCCACTCTAGGAAATTAACTAAATACGCCTAAAACCGTAGCAGATATATATATTGCGGTAAAATTTGTTCCAACTTAGCTTCATATGGCCATAAAAATTGTCATGCAATTTTGTGCTATACGGTCCATAATTTATCTTTGCACCCATTTAAGACAGCCTTCCGTAATTCACTGTAAACGCTTAAACTAATTTCACTGCAGTATTGAAATTTTTTCTAATATTTATTTTTTACGCTACAGATGGATGGAATTTGGGATGATTGATCCATAATTTACCATGGGTCCAATACAAATTCTTCTTCATAGAACTATTTAAGTTCGGCAAAAACTGTTAGGAATCATAATATTTTAATCAACCTAGTTCATATTTCAAAAACGAAAAGCATACAACTTTCCAACTGTCGGTCAATATTTTAATAAAGGTCTAAACCGCAAACGTCCGTTTTTATAAAGATTAATTAATAATATATAGATATCATATAGAGCCCACTCCTGAAATATTCGAAATGTCCTTAAATATTCGAAAATATTTAATTTTATTACATCTACGTATTTAATATTGACATACTTTTTATGTAAATAATGTATGGAACCCAACAAATACGAGCAAAAAAATGGTCGGTTTTTTGTGGGTAATGTGGAATCGTGTTTTGGTGCAAGATTGAGCGATATTCTAATGATAAAACGTGTATTAGCGTCTTTAAGCTTCCAAAAAAAGAGCACTGGTCCATAAAAGACGTATGGTCCAAAAATTTATTTTTGGCTAAAGATTTTTTAACTAAGCCATCGTCCAGACTTGCAATTCTTGAGTTTATTGGTGAATGGGGTTAGAAGATTGGGTAGGGGTACTCAGTTTCATGGACTATGCAATTCGGGTTTGTTTTGTCATGCTCACACTTTTTAACTTGAAGTTGGCTGTATGTGTATTTGTTTTTTTATATAAAATGTAAAAGAAAGAAGAGGAATGACAAGAGAAATATACAAAAATGACAAAACTATAATTTCATAATCTGGTCACTAATGCAATTTCAAAACCGAATTTTTAAAAATTGCAGCAACAAAAATTGCAAGTCTGGACGATGACTTATTGGAGACAATAAAGCAGGGTTCAGAAATATTCATACATGAATTCTAAAATTCCAACATTCATGATAAATTGTCATGAATAATGCTTGCAAAATTTTTTGTTTTATTCTCACACTGTAAAATGAATAGCTAAGAATTTTTTTTATTTTTAAGCACATGAATAGTTTTGTTTTTTATTTTCCAGTTTGTACATATGCACGTATGTGAATAAAGAAAAGTACAAAATTGTAAAAACTAAAATATGAGAGGCTAATCGTTGCTGTCATTTATGTTTATAATAAAAAGAGTTCCTCTTTGTTGTGTTTTGCTTTATTCGTGTTTAAAAACACAAAATATCGCTTGCTTCATTTGTTCTTGTTTAATAGTATTTGTAGCCTTGATTTGTACATGATAAAAATGTTTTTTTAAGCGTCGTTTATTCGTGGTTTTTTCATACATTAAGAAAATAAAAACACTTGCAACTTTATTTTGAACAATTGTAAATATAACAACAGTACAAATTTTCAATGAATTACTTATTTTAAAAGTGTTGTGTTATGTTTTTTTTAAAACTTTAATAAAAAAAAAATATAAAATAAATCATACCTATTTTATTGTTTTTTTTATGAGCAGTATTTTCACTTAAAAAATTTTTTTTCTCTAAATTTGCACTTCAAAAAAAAAGACAAAAAAAACTAATCGTGCCACTAATTGTTGAAAATTTGTTTTTTTTTTCAACGTTCATAAATATTTATGTATGAATAGTAAAATTCAAACATTTATAATAAATAATTTGTCTTATCTCATGTTTTTTGTAGAAACAACACAAGAATGATATAAACACAGATTACGCATTGCGCATGTTTTTTATTATTTACAAAATTTAACTGTTTAATATTAAGTCACATCAGCACATTATACACATGTTTGTTTACTTATGTTTCTACATTTCATTTTTAAAAGCTGAATGAGCTATTTTGGTGTCTTTGTATCATAGAAACAAAAAACAATACAAATATAAGAACAAATAAAGCAAGATATTTTTTGTGTTTTTAAACACGAATAAAGCAAAACACAACAGAGATGATGTGAATAGCAAGTGTATATTTGGAAGTATGTATAAGAATGCAAGATGAGCAAAAGAAGTTAAAAAAAAAAATTCTCTCATGTACAAATGTAAGAAACAATAAATCTCTATTATTATCTCATGTGTTTTGTAGAAACGAAAAATAATGAAAATACTTTTATACAAGAACGAATAAAGCAAAATTTTTTTTGTGTTTTTAAGCACGAATAAAACAGCACACAACAGTGTATAAAATTTTTTATTCCTACCCATGAGTGAATAGTGAGTGAATATTTGGAACTCTGCAATAAAGGCTTATATTTAATAGACATGTGCGTTTCTGATTAAAGTAGAGAAATCGGTTGAAAAAGGAAAATAAACTGCATTTTTATTTTTCTTTTTTCAAACATTTTTCTATTGTGTGGCATTTATTAACATAGAACTAGACACATACAAATAAATATTTAGAAATCAACGTATAAAATACTTACCTATTTTGGGGAACGTATTAATGATGAGTTTATAAGAAAATTGGGGTTTGGCTTTATGTTTGTAAACCAATTTGTACTGTAACGGTTCTTTAACTCCTTAAATGGTCCGATACTTTTTTTTTGCTTGGTCTCCTTTCTAGTTTTTGTATTGATCGATCTTTTTTTTTTCTTTAACTATTTTTGGCTTATTTCAAATTTAAATGCCATTACAATCAATTTCCACAATGTCTTTGGGTACATCTACAAATTGATAAACCAAACGTTGACCATCTACTTTTGCCAAAATGCCTCTTTGATAGTAGTAACGCAAAGCTCGTCCCATTGTTTCGTAGTTCATGTCGGGCTTATTTTTATGCATGCCCCACAGCCGTGACACAGCTTTCGAATCGACCAATTTAAAAACACCCTTCTCACGATTTGTCCACTTGATGAAACGTGGACAGTATTCACGATCTTGTAAAAGTTTAAGCAAAAACTCCCACAGATAGGTGGTGGAGCCTTCTCGACTGCGTCGTTTTACGCCCATTTCTATTTTTGGTTTGCGGGGCTTTTTGACTTTACGCTGTTGAAAACCGCCCAACTCAAGCATGTAGGAGAGATCATAGTTAACACTTGATGTGGCCGGTTGTATAACACTTTGTTGATGTGATAAAACGCCGTTCGTAGACAGGACTCCATTACTCGTCGATCCAACTGTTGGGTTAGAGACGGAGGAATGCTGCTGGTGCGTATGCAAAGCATGCTGTTGATGTGGATGAAGGGAATGATGTGAAGCCAAACCGACATTTGTACGAGGCGGAGATGGTGTTGTAAAGTAGGGTGCACCCGTATAGGAACCATTACTGGTTAATCCATTAGGCGCTGTAGAACTGCAGGAAACATTGTTATTACCAACTGGACCATTACTAGATACATTGCCGCCATTTGTGGTTAAAGGTAAATAGTAATTTTCAGGCACTATATTAACAGGTTGGGTAAAAGAGTAGAGAGAGAGAGAGAGAATATGAAAAAATAAGGAGGGGAATTTAAATGTATTTTTAATAAAATTTAGTTGTAATATATATTTTCTTCACTACCTAGAAGTTTTGCAATATACTAATTGAAAAATGTCGACTTTTGGATTACGACAAAAAAAACCTAAAACTTTACCGGCCTTAGTCATAAAAAACAAGCTTATAAAAGGTTTATTAATCAAATTGTTATAATACATAAGTATACTAAAAGGAAAACATTTTCTTCTTACAGAATTTCTCGCTTTTTTACACCGGTTATACGCATTTAATGCGTTTATGTTTTCTTACTTGTGCAATTATAATTTGGTATATAAAATCGCCAAAATTGTTTTGTGTAGTAGCATTTCACTTTATGCATTTCCTGTATTAATGCATAACAATATAATACAACTTTAATAAATTGTTAAAAAAATACAACTACGAAAATAAAACTTATTAATCCGACAAAGTTAAAGTTTAAATTTGTATTCATTATGTTTATGAATTTAAGCGAGTTATATGTATACAAGCGAGTTCTTATAGATGCATTTCTCTATTTAAGTCACCACAAAGACAATAAAATATAAAATGCAAAATAGCGATTAATACTTTTTTTGTTATGTTGGTCTTTTATATTAAGTTTGAATACAAAAATAAATGTAATGCAACTAAGGAAGAACAACCAAATTTTAACTTCCGTTTTAATCTTTTTGTTTTATACTTTAAATAAAAACGTTGTTTTTTGTGTTTTTAAAATTTAAGTTTTAGCTTTCGTCGTCTTACTAATTATTTAAAGATAAGTTTTTTCAAAGCTCTGTTTACTCATGAAGAAAAACAAAAAAAACCCTATAAATTATTAAATTTTTGCGTAATGCATTTTTATTTACATAGAGAACTTTGAACCGATTTAGCTAAAATAAAAACAACATTTAATGAGCAACTACATTGGTCAAACAACAAAAATAAAAAGTTAGGCCAAAAAACGAATTGTCCTGTAATGCGTTGTACAAAGCAGCAATGAGAACCTTCGGTCGAGAGGCACCTACATAGAGTTTGAAGTACCGGCCCACACACATATATATATAAATATATATATATATATATATATATATATGTATATATATATATAATATTTAATCCTTTTATTCCCAGTGCAACATAGGGCCCACACATGAGAGCTGTATTCCATTCGCGGTCTGATAAGGTGGTATAAATTGTAAGGATATCAGATGGAGTCAAGTATCTCTTACATCATTTAAAAAAACTGAGGCACTTGAATGCTTCGAACATCACATTGTACTTTCATGCCCAGAACAATAATAGATTCTATAGAGATTCTATAGATAGAATCTCTGGACCAAGCGTATCATTCATGTTTTGCCTTAATAAAAAAGTTAGATATTTTCTAAGGGCTGCTGATCACGAATATGGCAATTATTTATTTTTCTCAACAGATATTCATGAAAAACCTGTTTTCTGCAGTATATGAGGCTATTTTCAAAAATCTTGAGAGCTGATTTTTTGAATTACGCAAATTTTACAATTCAAATTTACTCCATTTAGTCAAAAAAAAAAAAAAAAAAAAAAAAAAAAAAAAATCTTAAGGATAATTTTGTTCCAAACGTATTTGTCACGAAATTGTTATCATATAATTAATAAAAACATCCAAATTTGAATGTTCAATAAAAAAGTTTTTGTTCTTGGTTGTGCTGAATGGAATAAGATTAAGTGTTAAGAGACAATTACATTTGTTTACATAATTAATTTTTTGGTAAAAAATATATTTTTCCTCTTTGCGTTCGGTGTCTCTGTGTACAAAAATCCTCTTTCTTTCAAACATGAAGCGAGTAAATCCGAGTTCTCTATTGACAAGTTTAGGTTGCAATAGAAATCATTAATTGCGCTTCTCCTCATTAGTTTAATATGTATTTGACTCACCAGTAGAATCAAAACTTAGATCTCAATCTTCTTCTTCATTATTTAATGGACCTTTAATTGCTGCAGTTTTTCGTTTTGGGTACAGAAAATACTGTGGAGCAATCGATTTTATATCGGGATAAACTGCTTTGCCATTTTCGGCCTTGCACATTTGTCATCCAGAAATAGCATAAGTCATATGATCATTTCACGCAGAGAAAAAATATGTTTAAATATGGTCACCTCCAACAAAACTATTTTTAGACAAAATTTTAAACATATTATGTTTAAATTTAACCATATTATTGTCACCGACAAACATATTATTGTTAAATTAGTCCTCCATCAAGAAGCCACAACCATATTATGGTTGCCTCTTAACATGTTATGGTTAAATATGACAATAATTTGTTTTTAAATTAACAATAGTATTTTCCTCTTTTCTAAGAGCAACATGCTTTGGTTGAAAATCAACCATGCTATTATAAATGTTAAACATATTTTAGTTATTACTAACCAAAAGATGTTCGGAGGCAACCATAATATGGTTGTGCCTTCTTGATGGAGGACTAATTTAACAATAATATGTTTGTCGGTGACAATAATATGGTTAAATTTAAACATAATATGTTTGCAATTCTCTTTAAAAATAGTTTAGTTGGAGGTGACCAAATTTAATCATATTTTTTCTCTGGGTGTTGGATCTCCTCATTCAACTAAATGAAGACACGCCACAAACAAACCAAATGGTATCCAGTGAAAATTTTAAACTTATATCAAAATTAAAAACGTTAATAAAACATCAAAAAGCGGGACAACAATTGTTTATGAAAGTTCGCATGTTTCCACTAAATATGTCATTTTTTTTTGGATGATAACAATTTGGAATAAAATAATATTTAAGATAAAACCAAATTTTTGCTTAACTGGAGCGACTTAAATTAGTGAATTTTTTTCAAATCAAAAACTAAAATTCACACTGATCTCGAAGTTCCATATGTAAAGGATGAAATCAAAAAGTATACCACAAATTACCTGAAAAGGCTTAGCGAACACCAAAACATTCTTGCGATACCACTTTTAGATGACGATGATGAAGTTAGACGGTTAAAAAGGCTGCACATATTAGATCTTCCCTTTATTTCTTAAGTCTTTATCTTTTTTTTCTCTTTGTTTTGCTTTATTGTATAAATAGTAAAATTCTTGAAATCATTCAATTTTAATTTGTTAAATTAAATGGAACTTAACGCTGCTGTTAATTTATTGTTAAGGCAGTTAGTAGATTTGCCTTTTATTTTCTTTGTAAATAGATTGCAAATAAAATAAATTATAAAAAAAAAAATGGCGTGTAAATCAGTGAATTTGTACTTATATAGAGATGGAAAAATATATCTTTGCAACATTTGCGTTATTCAAGATTTCTCAAGTTCTCAAGCCTGTAAAAATAGCCACATAAACTGCAAAACAGAACAGGGTTTTCCCGAATATCTCAAAAACGCTTATTGAGAAAATAAATGATTCGCGTTCAGCAGCCCCAATTTAGTTTAAAAAACATCTCATTGTTGAGGTAAATTTTTTTTTGTCAAGTGAATATTTGAATAAAGTTTTATTGATTTTACCTACATAATATTTTGAGTGTTCTATTTGGTGTTACATTCCACTGTTCACTTTATACACTGATTCTGGTAAAGAAAGCGTGTGCCGAAAATTAACCGTCACATGGTTTTTCTCTATTTCATTTTATATTCGATGAACAAATTTACATATTTTTTTGCGTCAACAGGTCAGCGCCTGCAGTTTCTTTTTAGTTTTTCTTAAATATTTGAAAGTGTATCGACACAGATTTTCTTTTGCTGATCAAGTGGTCTATTGTTATCAATATGCCCAAAGGAAAATCACTTTCTATGAAAGAGAAATCGAAAATGGAAACTTACGAGGATTTAAAGCTGTCAATAAGAAGTAATTACAGAGTTCTTTTGCACACTAATAAAAGCGCAATTCGGAGAGAAGCATCGAAATCTAATCGTCAAATCTTGGCGTTAAAGCGAGCTTGTCTACTATTCAAAGATTAATTAAAAATACTAAAATTACAGAAAAAACATCCTGTCCACCCGTCACGCAAGGAAGTGCTTCCTATTTTGCAAAAGAACATATAAATATAAAAATATAGTCAAAACGTCAAAAATTAAATTTTTTTGAACTTTTAATTCCTGTAACTCAAAACATTTTTATCCGATCAGATAGATATCTATTAAACTATGTACAACTTATTTTTTTTAGAAAACTCGTTCTTGAAATGTTTCCCATTAGACAAAACCACTAAAAAAAAAACAAAAAAAGCTTATTATCCGCTATTATTGCCAAAACATGTAGAAAGAAAAGTAAATTAAATTCATAATCGTGTTCAGCGATCTCGCATTAGCCTGGCCAAATGTTTTTTTTATTTTTACTTAAGAAATGGGCATTTCCTCCGAATGGCCAACCAGGATGGTAAAATAAAATGTTGATAATCATCGCGTTTTATTGTTTATAATTATAAAAAGTCTATGTTTTTATAATAGAATAGTTTCATAGCATATCTCAGCTGTTTTACTTGAGGAAATTGGGCTAGAAACTGCAAAATTTTATAACAGAAAAGTGTAGGAGAAAAGTTCGATTAACGGCTAAAACATATGGAAAAATCGTACGTTCGCGTCCGATCTTCATTAATACACTTTTAAAATAAGTTAATCACTTTTGAATATTCGGTTCCACTTCGCAGATTTTTACATTTCACTACTGTCAACCAAAGTTGACTTCTATTTTGCGTACGTTCGTCACCACATGTTTATAACTACCATAATGAAAACTTTAACTCGATGAAATCCATCTTTTGCACAAAACATAGAGCTACCAAAATGCTAGGAAGTTTTGTTTTCTATATTATTTGTAAATCAAAAGTGTACGAACGTACGTTCGTTACCCCAGGAAATGCCTATATGTCAATACTTAGGAAGTCAAAAGTTGGCCATCTTAAGTTTGTCTGATATCTGACCTCTTATGTATAAAAATTGTGGATATTTTAATAAAATAATGTGAAATGATGCATCATATAATGTTTCACATATTGACTGATTTGATCACATTTTATAAATATTGATGCTGCGGTAGGGGGCTAAAAGCAGGCCCCAATTTTTTTTTCATTACTTTTCCCATGTATCTGAGAATGAAATTCAACGATTTAAGCAAACTACATCGGGTTTTCTTTGCATGCAAAAAAAAAAAAATTATCATTTCATTTATTCAGTCAATGGAAAAATACATTCCTTACAGACTATGATTACAAATAGTTAAAAAAGTACATTTTTAGCTAAAATATTTACAAAATTATTTTAATACTTTGAACAAAAAGTTTTTAAAGCAAAACTTTGATGTGCAAAATTCAATTTGTTGGTGGATTAATTAAAAAAGTTGTATTTCAATTTAATTAATGTGATAATTGAATCAATTATTTTTTTAGTTGAAAGAAAATTAAAAATTTAATTTTGATTTGAATTTGGTGATTAGAGACAATTTTTAATTTTTTCTGTGTATATGTATGTATTGTAAACTTCCTTTAAAATATATCCTACGCTACGCAAGACAATGTTTGCAAAAAAAAGAACAATAATTTGGAGTTTCATAGAGTTTTGCATCAGTAATTTTGTTTTATGTAAACCGACATAAACCTTTTCAGTTTATCATATTTAAAAAGTTTTTATTTTTATAAATGGCATAATAAACCACAAAAATAGCTTGGCAAACATGTCGCAATTTTACGTTTGTTCAAATATCTTGTGTTGTTAATTGGGGTGTTTGCTGTTTGGACAAACGTTTGAAGCAATCTTTGTAGAAATATTAAACATTTTTAATATTTGGCAGACATGTTGAATATTTGTCAAACTTTTTGTTGTGTCTTGTACTAAAAGTAATCATTGCAGCGAAAACTTTGCAGATTAAAGACGTAGAAGAATAAGCCATAAAATCATTTTCAGCGTAAATTCTAATTTTTTAACAGCTTTGTTTGCACCAAAACAGGTCGTTGTTAGAGTACTCTTTACTCCATAACAAACGCTCAATTTATTACGCGGTCTCAAATTATATTAAACAACTAGTGATTGAGTTATGTATGAACAATCAATCTGTGATTAAAGTGATATCTACATAAATATCTCAACTAGAAGTTCACGTCACGCGTACATCACCATTTTTATTAATTTATTATTACAAATTCTACTCTACTTGTGTACATGCGTCGCCGTTTGGCTGGCTTTGCAAGCCTTTCTTTAAACATAATCTGCGATATTTCATACGGGTACACAAATGTACATGCAATTGTTTGTGTACATACGAAATTTTCTTGTTTTGTTGCTTTACATCCGGCGTCAAAATTAACAAGGAATGTTACAAAATATACTGCAATAAAAATAAAAGTATTTTTGCAATTCTCGTGGACAACAGCAACAACAACTGATTGTAATTTAGTTTATTTTAAAAACAAAAACACAAAAAAAAAAAAATGTTTTTTAACTCTCGCTTAAACAAGAATGTTTGTATGTACTATGTAAAACGTACTATTAGCAGAGGAAACAAGAGAGTAAAGCATGGAAATTATTTAATGAATAACTACAAATAGCAAACACATACATACACACAGGAACATGAACACAATGCTTCACAATATTAAATGTATGGGAAGAGAGAGGGTTAAGGCAGCAAACGCATCAGGTTGATAAAATATAATGCACCCATACTAAGATAACACACAATACCCGCACAGACAGAGAGTTTCTTAATGAAACCCCAACCAAACCTTCTCCCCAAAGAAAACAGACCGTCAATACTAATGCAGTTTCCATTTGGAGCCACTGTACTGTATGCACTATACATTTTACTCACTCTTCACACACTGCTCTCTATCACAGTATTTTACACTCTTTTGATGTATTTCGTGCTCCAACACTATTGCTGTATATGGATAGATGCATGTGGTTGTGACCTTCAGAATTTGTGCAAAGGCAATGTGTCGATGACCACAGATTCATACATTCATACGTACATAAGAAACAACAACAAAATATACAACATACCGAAGTATCTATCGCTCAATTATAAAAAAGCTGAAAGCAACAATAAAACAAGTACAAATATTAAGTGCAGTAAAGTCTTTTATGTACATATGCAAGATTGTATGTACATATGAACACATGTGAACGTTGTATGTACATATGTACATTAAAACATAGTTCTTTTTTTGCATTGTACACGCAAACATACTCAAACACACACTTTCTCACTCACAAACATTTTTACATAAATGTATGTATATTAAACTCAATAATTTCTATATAGAGAAATACAAGACAAAAAAGTAAAATAAATATAGTTGGTGCATTTAATACTCGTCAACATTTGTTTGTTTGTTTTGTGATTTGTTTCTCTACTTGCTTCTTTTTGTTTTTATTTTAATCCCTATTAGATTAGAGAAACATTAGTGAGTAAGGTTTATTTTTTTGTTAGTTTTTTTTTTAAAGTGTGAGAAAACTTAAGCCATTCAATACCATTGTACTTTGTTGGATTAATACATTTCAGGAATACATATTCGTACATACATACACACATACATATGTGCATGCTATTTTGTATTCTTTAAGAATTACTCGTAGGTATACAAACAAAAAACAAAGCAAAAACTATTTAGTTAAGGAAACCCCTACAAATGAGTCAGCGAAAATACCTAGAAAATATTTCAAATGTTTTAAAACTATCTCTTCCATTATTTATTTACACATTTCTATTAGAATTAGAAGTTATAGATATTGACAAGCCAGTTGTATACACATGTGTATGTATGTGCTTACTTATGTAATAGGTGCATAAAATATTTACCTTTTGTGGCGTTTATTTAAAATTGTATTAAACTTTTTAGAAGTTTTAAATTTTGATTTAATTGTGGCATATTTATAAAGGTCTACACAGAAAAAATTTTCTCCAAAATGTATCACCGAATACAGCATTAATCAAAAATAAAATCAGTTTTAGTTAAAAATTTAGTCAAGTGAATTAAACGTTTAATTGATACTATTAATTTGTTTACTGGTGCAAATGTAATTATTTTTTTTTATTAATATCACAAAGTTTTTAATTGAAATAAGGTTTTTATTTTTTTCTGTGTGCCATTAAAATCGCCCAAAAATTTTCCATACAAATTTTGGGTGATTTTTCATAACAAATATATATTCCTTTTTTTTTTGGGCGATTTTTTGTAATTTTTGGGTAATAATTAATTTTATCATAGTTTGGAAACATTTTTTGAGCGAGTTTTAGATTGTTACAACTTTGAAAAAACTTTTATTTTCAGTAATTGATATATTATTATTCTTGAAAATCCCAAATTTTAAAATCCCGAATTTAAAAACCCCGAATCGGCAACTTAGGGTGCGAACAGAGTGGCCGCTTGTTGCCGAGCCGAGCCAACTGACGCTTATTGCGAGAACTTACTCATGCGAAAAAAAAGTATGAGTGTGAATAGTGGATGCGAGAATCAGCGCTGACATTTTATCTATTATTTGTGTTTAATGTATGTTTGTATGCATTATTCTTGAAATTTTTATTACTTTTTTTTGAAATTTCGTTTATAAGTTTTTTTTTTGATTTTTTTATAATTGTTATAATTTTATTTAATTTTTATTAATTATTTAAATTATTTATTCTTGTGTATAGTTGACCTGTTGTTTATGTTGTTTCATTATTTTGGCTTGAGGTCCTATATACATAATAAATAAAATTCAAAAAACTTTTTATTTTATTTTTATTTATTTTTATATTTTTCCAATATTTCGGTCAAAATCTCTGACCATCATCAGGGGAATATTTAAATAAATAAACAATAAAAGTTTAAAAACTCGGACGAATTTAACTCTTCTCTGATAAAGCTTTCTTTGATTTGTATAGACAAACACAAATCAAAGAAAGCTTTATCAGAGAAGAGTTAAATTCGTCCGAGTTTTTAAACTTGTATTCTTTACTTATTTAAATATTCCGCTTGAAACTTTTTGTCAGTAGGATAAGCGCTATGAATCAAAATGTGGAACCACCACCCTAAAAAATTTATAATTTTGTTACGAAAACTAACATAAATGATGGAATAAGGCACGGAATGATATAAGATTTTGCACAAACTCGTTTTATACGACCGGAAGTAAAATATATAATTTATCATAGCTCCCATATAAACCCTACTCTCGGAAAACAGTTTATTACGCCTAAAACCTTAATAAATAATGCTATCATAATAATATTTAATACTTCACAGTTTAATAGGACTAGGAATAATACTCATAAATTTCATGATGATCGGTCCATAATTTACCATGGGTCCAATATAAATTCTTCTATTTCCAAACATTTCAGTTCGGCAAAAACTGTTAGGAATCATAATATTTTACTCAATCTAGTTCAAATTTCTAAAAAGAAAACCATACATCTTTCTGATTGTCGGTCAATAATTTAATAAAGGTCTAATACGCAACTTATTTTAATGCCGACGTCCTTTTTTATAAGGAGTAAGTAATAACATATAAATATCATATAAAGCCCACTCCTGAAATATTCGAACTGTCAGTGGAGGGTATCAAAGATTCGGCACAGCCGAATATAGCACACTTGTAAACACTTTTTTGGGGGTTTCTTAAAATGCCGATACGTATTTCTTTCGCACAACTACATTTAAAACAAAAAAAATTCTAAAAATTTGGTTTTTAAATTGCTGTATTATTTATTGAGCTTGAGGTTTTTTTCTTTTTATATACAAATTTTTATTAGATTTACTTTATAACTCCAATATTTCGATACAGCAATGTGTATCATCATCAGGGAAACAAATTAAACTATTAAACTAACGTTTTTTTTAAATAATGAAAAAACAATAACAATTGTCACATAGAAAAAATTATTTACAATTAAAAAAATTTTTGTAAAAATAATCTATTACATTCTAAAAAATTTTTAATTTCCTGTTTTGTTTTTATAAACTAAATATCTATAAATTTGTGCTACATTTTCCGTGTCCGATTTAAAATTAATCCTTAACAATTCTGGTACATTAATGATTTGTAACATTTCTAGCATATAACGGCGCTTATAATTTTTTTCTGTGTTTAAAATTGATACTTTCTCAAAGTCCGGACAGTGATTTAATCTAGCACAGTGGGTTGTTAATGCGGTTTTTTGTGATGAAATATCCCTACATTTTTGACCAGCGATTCTAGTTTTCAGTTTATTCTTTGTCGTACCTACATATACTTTATTGCATTGCTCATCAATATTTCCCTTACAAGGTATTTTATAAACTACATTCGACATTTCCATCTTGTGTACTTTATCTTTTGTTTTAGTGAATAATTTACCAATTGTATTATACGATTTATGTGCTATTTTATATGTCTTTGTGTTAAATATTTTCGACTTTTCTAAACGTTCCGATATTTTAGGAATATAAGTTAGTGATTTGTAAATTTTCTGTTCCATTGGAAACCAATTATCCCTCAAAATATCTTTAATTTTCTTAAAATTTTTGTTATGAAATTCTAAGTCACTTATTCTCAGTATTCTTTCTATAAGATTTTTTGCGGTATTAATTATAACACTCTTGGGATGTTTGGAGAAATAATTAATAATTCTACCAGAAGAAGTAGGTTTCTGGTACCAATCCATTAATAATTTTTCCATTCTTCTTATCAACAAAGTATCTAAATATGGAAGTTTTAAGGAAGTTAATGTCCGGGTGAAATCAGTTAAAAGTTTCCAAAACATTTTCTATTTCTAATTCTTCAATAATGCAAAATAAGTCGTCCACATTTTTTGTCAAAACTTTTAGTTTAATAGTCAAAGTCACTGTCCGGACTTTGAGAAAGTATTAATTTTAAACACAGAAAAAAATTATAAGCGCCGTTATATGCTAGAAGTGTTACAAATCATTAAGGTACCAGAATTGTTAAGGAATTATTTTAAATCGGACACGGAAAATGTTGCACAAATTAATAGACATTTACAGCCGTATTCATAACAAAAAGTTAGCCACAGTATGTACACTACGTACAACGAGCTGCTAACTAGAATGCCGATTAAGCTTAGCAGCTTGTTAGCATAGAGTTTATTAATAACAAATTTTATCCGTCTGCTAACTTTTAATTAATCAACTCTGAATATTAATGATGCCACATTATAATACTCAAAAATGCAACACGTTTTGCACTAATCATCGACGGTTTTGTCATTTCATTTAATTTTTTTTTATTTTCCCTCTATATAAAAATTTGAAATGTTTTTAAATTAAAATATATTTAAAAAAGGACTCTAAACTAAAAAAAAAACAGTATATTAAAAAAAACAAACAAAATTATTCAACATAAAACGGCTGTTTTTCACAAATTGGCAAACGTTTGGCAGCTTGTTGACAAGAGTTTAGCAAATCGTTAGCCAGAGTTTGGTAAGTGTATTATGAATAAACTTTGTGCTAACTTCATGCCAAATTTTCGTTATGAATACGGCTGTTAGTTTATAAAAACAAAACAGGAAATTAAAAATTTTTTAGAATGTAATAGATTATTTTTACAAAAATTTTTTTAATTGTAAATAATTTTTTCTATGTGACAATTGTTAATGTTTTTTCATTATTTCAGAAAACGTTAGTTTAATTGTTTAATTTGTTTCCCTGATGATGATACACATTGGTATATCGAACTATTGGAGCTATAAAATAAATCTAATAAAAATTTGTATATAAAGAGAAAAAAAACCTCAAGCTCTATAAATAATACAATAACTTAAAAAGTAAAGGTTGAATAAAATAAAATTTTAATTTGGTTTTTATTTCAAATGTATTTGTGCGAAAGAAAGCGTTCTTTCGACATTGTGAAATTGGCCATTAGTTTTAATAATTTTACTTTAAATGTAGGGTTTGTAATATTTTAAATGGCTTTCTCGATTGGCTTTAGAAATTAACCTTAATCTAAAACTTACGTCTGTAACATATAAAATAATTATACATAAATTAGACTTGGGGAGATAGACTTTTCAACTTTTTTTCTTAAACCGGTTTCGGTTCCGGTACGCCGGTTAAAAAATTTGTTATTGAAATAAAAAATTTATCTGCATAAAAACAAAACAATTCACAAATGTAAGAAACCAAGAAAAAACATAGTTATGGGTTAGAATTATAAAAGAATTTTAGTTTCAAAAAAAAATAATATAAATTTATTATTTAAGATATTCTTAAATTTTTTGATTAAAAAAGATTGCAATTATTGGCGGTTAAGCATGTCATATGCCCTCATTTCATTGGTGATACAAATCATCAGTAGACTTTAGCCATATTTTTAAAAAGTTAGAATGAAAACCTCAGCTTTTTCACAAGCTCAAATAATGTTTGAAAGTTTGTAAATAAGCTGAGACTTTTGTTTGTAACTTTTCAAAAATATGCTTGAAGGACTTATTTAAGTTGAATAATAAGTCCAGATGTCGCTCGACGAACCTTTGCAAATATGCATTTAAGGGTTTTTGATCTTTGTCTTTTTTTATCCCATTCGAAATTTCTCCACACTTCAGAGGATATCTGTATAAAAAAACTTATTTAATATTTAGAATACTCTCACACACATTTTTACTGAACACTTTTTTATTTATAAAATTTGTAATTGTTTTTAGATTTTTTTTTACTACGAACACATTTGTATTTACCCCGTTCATTTTGTTTTTTGCCTTTTGTTATGTTATGTTAGACATTCTTCATGTAAAGTTCAAGGTGCCGGATATAGCAAAAAATATTAAAATAAAAAAAATATTGTAATTACGGGTATATTTACAGCAAAAGTAAGGAAAATGTATATAATTTACACATTCCAAATATACCAAAATAACCGGTTTACTTGATATTCGAAAAATGGACATTTAAAAATAACCGGCTTAAGCAATAGTAAAAAAACCGCTTAAAACCGGTCGAATAATAACCGTACGATCTTCCTAATTTAGCCCAAAGAAAACTTTCTTATACACTCGATATTACGAATTTTACAAAATTAACACTTATTTAAAAAAAAAAACAGAAACCTTATTTTTAATTTTATTTTATTTTTCCAACACCATCTAGATTTTTCACAGTTAAATATTTTGTTAATTTTCGGTTCTCATTGCGCAACGCTATAGGGAAATTATATGTAATTAAAAAATAAAAGTTGGGTAAAATTTAATATAGAGGTCCTATGCTCTTTACAGGATCGAGGGAAACATATATAAAATGTAATATATTTAAGACATTATTCATTTGTATGTACACCAGAACCCTGACTTGCGTCGTTAATGAGGACAGGGGAAATGCGCCGCAAGCCGAAACGACGAAAATTGGATAAATCTTGTCGATATAAATGCTCTGATTTTTTATTGATTGGGTCAAAAATTTATCTATTTAGCAAAAGATTCAATTTATATTTTAATTAGGCTAAAGTTCATTAAATAAAATTTTTGTTAAATTTTAACATGAAACTAATTAAAATTTATTGATGATTTTTCATTCTTTACTGCCGCGGGGCTCGAACCCTCTTTCACGGACATGCTGATCTGGCGCGTTTCGATAGTAGTCACACTATCTCTTCAGAGGTCTTTGCCGTTTTACCCTCACCGACATTGACGACGGATGGCAGTCAATAGTCAAATATGAATCTTTCAACCAAATGATATTTCCACCTTGTGGTAGATCGAAATTTGTTGTGAATGATTATCCATATTTTAATCAAATTTACATGTTTTTCCTTACTGTGGTTACTATCGAAACGCGTCAGATCAACATGTCCGTGAACGTGGGTTCGAGCGCCGCGGCAGTCAAGAAATAAAAATTATGAATAAATTCATTTCATGTTGTCAAATTCCTTCCTGCATAAAAATAATTTAATGAAAATTAAATTTAATGAACTTTAGCCTAATTAAAATATGAAAATTTGGAGTAAAAACCATAAAACTGTTCAACAAAATAACCACAATATTAATATATATGAATATATTAGAAAAAATACATTTTCATAAAAACCTAACAAAAATTTTAATTCCATTTGCGATTAGCAGGAGCTATCTTCAACTGATTCTTTTTTAAATTTGTTTTGTGGGAAATTGTTTCAACTGTTGAAGGTGCTTAACCAAGGGTTCTGTCTATGTCAACAGCCTTTTAGTTCCAAACTAATGCATTTGATTTTCTTTGCACTCATTTTCATCATTTCTTCTTGCACTCTTTATTCTGTTCTCACTTCCAAACATGCAACTATGCTTAGAACTATTTACATAACAGAATAAAATAGGAATTCCAACTTTTGAACGCAAATAGGAAAATTCTTCACATGTGATTATGTCTTCAGTAAAAAACCCAATCGTATGTAGCGGCGCAAATCGGAATTTAAACGACGCAAAGCGGATTCAACCAAATTTGAAAAAAACGACGCAAAACGGGGCTCTAGTGTATTTCTAAAATTGTTTGCCTACCGGAATTTTTATATGTCAGTTAATTACGACTATTTATTGTTGTTAGTAATGAAATAAATTTTTTTTATTGATTTTCATTCATATATTTCAATTTGTTTTATTTACACGAGTATTAAAAAAAATAAGATATTTCGTTATTTTTTTTTTTTAGAAAAACGAAACTGGAAACCTTTTCAGTATTAATGTATATGTGTATGTCTTCCTAGTCTCTGTCCATTTTATTTACGGACCCATGTTTACCCTAAACCAACCTAAAGCAATTCTATTGACCAATAACAATATTTATACATACATACATAATTTATTATATACATGATTTCGATTAACAAGGTTTTACTCACTTCCAACACCACGATTCCAAATATTCCTTATTTGAGAATTTTGATATAGATTCGGATGGAGAAATGTGCCCGATGTTAAATGGCTTGTATGCGTATTACAATGTGGTGGCAAACCAAGACGAGCTTTAAGCTCATCACTGCACGGTTGGCCACCTGAACTAGAACTATCGACATCGGATACCCCACTATCAGCCGGACTCGGAGGAAATGAACCTGTTATTTACACAAATGAAAGAGAGATAAAAGAAAGAAATGGGAAACAAATATGGGTTTTAGGTAGTTCAAATACGTGTTTTTTTAATTGCTCTTGGGGACATTAAGAAAAACTTTATATTTTTAAGACACACATACATACAACAAATGAAGAGAAGACAAAACAAACACGATTTGTATAACTACCTGTTGTTCCTGCACCATAGCTCCTGTGATGTGTTGTATGTAGTGAGCCACCGCTTAGCAAATTATGCAATAGTGGCCGGTGTGGTATATTTAATGACTGCAAGTTGGGATTGGGTCCTGTTAAGTTGCCATGTTGTAAATTGACAGCACCATGTGGTGATTGCTGTTGTTGCTGCTGCTGATGATGTTGCGGTGAGGTCAAAACGTTTTGTTCTGATTTAATATTAATGACAGTGGTTGATCCCGTGAACGATGTTTGATTGGTGGTCTGTTGCTGAGTTGTCACATGTGACTGTTGTTGTTGCTGCTGTTGTGGATGAGGTGTTTGTTGTTGATGATGTTGTGGCAGGTGTTGCAAGTGAGGTCCCGGGCTTGTTGATTGTTTGATAATAGGAATTTCTGTATCTGAAAATATAAAATTTCAAAAGTTTTTGATTAGTTTCTTTTTGTTTATTTAACTGTGTCTGTACTTATTAATTTTATTTTTCTATTAAACAGTTTTTTTATTTTTGCCGGGTCCCAAATGTGGTTCACCCCTGAAAAATAATCTAAATATACTGTGGTGTAGGGTATCATATGACCGGGCGTGACCGACTTTACTCTCTTACTTGTTTTTTTTCAATGTTTTATTTTTTTTAGTTGAATAGCAGACATGATAATAGACAGGGTAAAATTTGTTTAAATCTGATAATCCATAAAAAAAACCAGATTTATTTCCTTCTTTTTACATCTCTCATTCTGCATTTTTAGATTCTTTGTATGGGAAATGAATTAAAACATTTAATAATTATTTAACAAATGTTTTATGCTCCTACGAAAAAAACTTTGCAATGTTAAAAATATTTAAACCAAAAGAATTTAATTTTTCATTTTTAACCACAATTTTTTGTGGTTTATTATTTATTTTTATAGAAAAAACTAAAATTAAAAAATCTCATGACTAATTTCGATTTCATTTTATTTCACTACTGACTTTCTTTTACGGTTTGTTGTTGCAGCAAAAAAATTGTTTACTTTTGCTTTTCACCACATGCAACAACGTTGGATGGACGTATAACAAGCGAAGCAGTAGAGCAGCACTGCGAGGAAATTTTTTTCTTTTTCTTCTATTTTTTTTTCGTTTAAAAGTAAAAGTGCATTTTCACTGATTTCTTTGGCTTGGCAGATGAATAAAAATTAATAAAAAAGCACCACCATCGAAAGGCAAAAGCCAAAAACATTGTAATAGAATCAAATAAAAAAAACAACCAGCCAAACAACTCGTCTTTTTAATTTTCCAACAGCCTGACTGTAAAACGGGTGCATGAATATTGTTGAAAAGTCAGTTATTATTTTTTTAGTGCTTTTTTTGTAGGGGAGCTGCTGGTGCTAAAGCAGATTCCAATATGCGAAAATAAAAAATAAATAAAAATCTTGTAAAAATTTGCAATAATTTTAGCCTCCTTAATTGTTTTTATACACTTATAAGTACTTATGGATGGATGAATATGTGTGTTTGTGCTTGCATGTACCTGAAGTGCACACATACATGCATGAAAAATTCAAACAACACCCTCTCTTTAATACCCTCTTTTGCCCAAGCCCCCTGCTTCTTAACCTAAAAAAGTTAATTTTTTTCTGTTGTACAAGCAACAACAATTACAGCGGATGCTTATGATTGCTGCGATAGTGCACAAGCAACAACAACAACCACACTAACAATCAGCCGCAAGAACGCGAGTGTAAAGAAAACAGTTGTAAAATACACTTTTGACTCTCCGCAGTTGTGAATGTGTGTGCGTTTATCTGTGTGCATACAAGTAGCGAGCCTTCCCAAACTACTCCACCACACACTGCCGATTCCATCATGTGGCTTAATTACAAGCACAACTATAACAACAACAACAACAACAATTAGCCGCGAGAGAGGAAGAGAAATCAGGTCAAGGCTCGTTGTCGTTGTGGTAGTCGGTCGGCATAATATGCACGAGACTGAGATATAACTTTGTTTGTTTGTTTGTGTGTAGTTGCAGCAGTTGTAAAGTGAAGCAGTAATGCTGTAGTTTTACAATTTATGCTTTTTTAGTTGCATGTTTGTTGTCATTGTCGTTTTTTAATGTTGTTATTTTAGGTACAACTCGTATGTATTGTTGTTAGATTGCTTGATTGCTATTGTTGCTTTGCCAGTTTGTTTGGTTTAGTTTATCGTTTTTTTTATAATTTTTTTGTTTAATATAAAACGAAATTGTTATTAAAATATTTAAAAAAAATTAAAATGCTTGTTAGATATTTGCCCTAATGCATTTGATATTGGACTAATTAAATCCAAAAATTTATGTAAATTAATTAATTTGGTTGGGTATTTTTTATGGAAATTTATTAAAAGCCATTGAAACCGTATTTTTAAACATTTCTTTGAAAATTTGTTAGTTTTTTTTTCTTATAAAACATATAAGTTAGCCAATGGTACATAATTCAAGTGATGCCAACAGTAGGAAAAAATATTTTGTTATTATAAAGCAAGATTTATGTCAGTGCCGAACATTTTCTTGAAAAAACACATTTTGTTTTGACTGAAATTTAGTTTTAAATTTTTTAAATTGTTTTTTAAAAAATCTGGCAACATTGGCATCAAGTTGTATACAATTTGATATAAATTGCTTAAAGCGCTCTTTCGTTAGAATCACAATTCATAACAATTATTAATGTAAACAGTTTGTAAAATTCTTAAACAAGCAAAAAATCACAAAAGAAAAAAGAATATGCTCAAAATATGCGAAAAAAGCAGAATTTACAAAAACTTGAATGAAACAAAAATGTTGTTATTTTGTTTCGCAAACTCTTGATTAAAAATAAATAAGCAATTCACAAAGTGTTCTAAAATGCTAAAACACTATTTTATGCTAAATTGCACTGTTTTTTTAACAGTTGTATTTTTATGTGAAAAATTAGTGATCATTTGTATGACAATGACAAAAAATTTAACAAATATAACTTTTTTGTATTCATTTCATTTATTTTCCAAAAGAGGCTGCTATTTTAAGCCCGAAAGATTTTGAAATTGTAAAAAATATTTGGGCATATGGGCACGAGAGCTGTTCTCTGCGAAGCGCATTCTGAATGTACAATTTTCTTAATTTTTTCAAGAAATAAGGTCCGATGAACCCATCATCGTGTAATCTGCTAGATTTAAAAAAAGAATATGGCAACGCTGGTTGTAAGACAAAATTTGTCAAGAATATTTTAGTTTTCGAACAAAATTTTTTTTTACACTTCCAGGTTTTTAAATATTACTAAAGCTATTTCCACACCTATTAAATATTTGACGTTTGGTTACGTGTACCACTAGTTTTATTATTTAAATTTTTTTTTGCTTTTGAAAACGTTTGCTGGGTAAATATCATTTAACAGTATCTTAATTACATTAAACAATTTTCTTTTATTTATACTCCTTTTAATTTTATGTTCAAAATGGGAATTCCCATGAGTATTTTCACCACGCCTTAAAAAATAATAACCCTTAAAAGTTTTTTTAATAAAGGAAAATACTCACACAATTTTACAGACAAAACAATAAAAGTTTAAATTGGCTATCTATTTGATTCAGTTTAAGAAATCGCAATCGACTATTTTCACTTTTCTGGCGATTAAATTGAGATATTGGTAACAACAATGAACAAGATTCAAGAGGAACGACCAAATATATAGTTCGATTAGCTGTATATTTTATATAACGGACGTTGTCTAAATATGTACATCATTTTGCACTTGTTAAACAAAAGTGTATTAACCTTTTTGGTAATTAAGCGGTTGGTTTAAAAATCCCTTTTCATATGCGTTTGATACCAAATTTAAAATTGTTTTGCTTCTACTGAATATTTTTAAATTTTGAGATAATACAGTTTTGTTGATCAAGTGCCATTTGTCTACATCATTTGTGTTTGATCAGTCGCACGTGTTTTAAAATAAAAGTATAAAGCAAGATACTTGTCGCAAACAAATATTGATCGTAATTTTTTTTAATGGGTATAATAAAAGTTTTTTAAGATTTAAAAGGTTGTCACGTACGACATTGTAAATGAATTTAATCCAAAATTATTTTATTGCAATGCAAAAATTCTAACCAAATTTAATTGGAATTTGTCCATATTTGACCATATCTCCCATACAAATAATACTACCGACAATAGTTTTTAATGCCATAACTTCCTTATAAATGGTGGTATTGGCATACAAATTGGCGTCATTACCTTTTCCGATACTACTATGTCATAACAGAATATTGTGGTGGGTCCAAAATAAATCATAAGACTACTTAAAGGCCAACTAATATTATATAGGTTAATATATCTAAAAAAATATTTCACAGAAAGAACTTTTACATGAATCTTAACCATATAAAATTTTTATTTTCAAATTACGGATCATTAAGGAGAAGCATTTGATTTTAATGTAAGAAATTAAAGAAAATAAATAAAAATAACTTCTCTCAATTCGCAGATTTTTGCATATTTTTACATTCACCTCAAAATGACTTTCGGTTTATGTCACGTACGATATACACCTATTTTGCTCGATATTTTGAACAACAAGGTTGCGAATGTAAAATTTTTTTTCAAATAACAGTTTCCACTATTTCTGCAAAATCTCTACCTCTCCCAAGGCGTACAAAAATGTCACGTACGGTGAAATGGAAATGCCCATATATTAATCGAAATCGAACTATATTTTGTACAACGAATTAAAGACTATAGTACAGAAATGGATTGCCAAATTTTACGAAATTAACTACACCATTTAAAAACTACCGATTTTCATCACATATCTGAATATTTATTTTTTAATTAAAAGTTGAATTTAATTCGAGTGTAAGATTTTTTACATTTTTTTTTTTGTTAGGACCAGCACTCAGAGGATGACCGTTAAAAGTTCAATGCATTGTGTTGGAACTAGAAAAAAAGGTTGTGGGAAGGAGGATAGAGGGAGTAGTGTTTGTAAACATTCGACTTTAATTTATTCATGTTGAAAGTGAGAGGGAAGACTTCAGCAAGAAGGTTGTTCCACATACGAGCAGTATTAATTCTACAATTAATTTTTTTGTTTTTTAATGTGCATTAATGTACATTTTGGAAATAGTTTAAATTTTATTATATTTTATAAAAACACAAGTCTCCTTTGCACAAAAATAAAAAAAAACATTTGCTAACAACAAAACAATACATGTTACTAAAGCCCCTTTTACACTATTCTACTTAGTCTGAAGATTTTTGCTCTCACATTTTCATCTGATTTTCATAACATTTTGTTTCTACACTTAAAAAAAAGTAGGTGCGTTTTAAATTTGTTTCGCGATTTTAGCAATATTAAAAATTAATAAAAATGAGAAGATAAAAGCATAAAATTAATTCTTAAATATTTATATTCTGATATTGTTGTTGTTATTTTCTTTAAGGTTGGCTAAGTTAATACGATCGTACTTTTTTCGTCTGCGTACCGCATTCAATTATTTTTTACAACAAATAAATAAAATTAAAAAGAAAGTACTTGAAAATTTACATTTGTTGTTTATCATTTTGCATTAGAAAAAACATTTGCGAATAAAACTAAAATTTTCTATTCCTAATTGGGTTCATGTGCTTTTTAAAAACAGAACTCTGATAAAGTTAAAAACTCTTCTTGTTTAAAAAAATTTTAAACAATGGTACGACTGTCAAATTTCTTTTTGCATGTTTTATGACATTTTATAACAAATCGTTTTCACACTATTATACATTTGAAATTTATTTGAGTTTTTAATATGTCTCAATATTATAGTATAAAAGGGTTTTAAGTTCTACTCTAAAATAATATTGAAGATTGTTTTTGTTTTTAACCAAAACACTGTCACGTGTTGGTCTTGATTTCTAAGAAATCTTTTAGCTGCTATTTGAAATGTCTGTTGTTTATATAGAATGTTGTTTTCATGTGCTTTGATGGTGTTGTGTACCCTTGAAGTTGTGTGCAAAGATTTTTTAAAAAAAAAATATAAACAAAAAAAAAAAAAACGCAAAAAATTGCGAGTTTGCGATGATTTTTTGATTTGGAATATGGGTATTTCCACAGAAAAGACTACCATTTCTCATGTTACGCCAGCCATCAATTAAGATTGTATTTTAAACCATGTTCTTAAATTTTTTTTTTATTGCATAAAGAACGCGAAAAGACTAGTTTGCTCAAATTACTACAAGAATTTATTTATGGGTAATTTATTACAACTTATTAAAAAAATTTGATTGTATAAAAGCGCAATTGAATGGCGCAAGTTAACGAGTCAAAATTGTGTGGCAAATTTACGAAGTTTGTGTAATTGAATTCTCATTTTATTTCTGACAGTCCATTTGCGAGTGCGTAGAAATGCTCAATTTGCACAGATTGCGAGACTTTTAAGCGACACAAAAACCCTTAATATATTTATTTTGTATTGCTTAATTAATAAATATTTTTAATATTATTAAGCAAATCGCACCACGAATTGAAAGTTTTAAAGTAAATGAGTGAATTGAAAAAAAAACTATAAAATATAAAACTGAATAGTTGGCAGGTCAACAAAAAGTTAATATTGCATATATGGAATGATCTGCAATAATAATTTTGTAACAGAAATAAGACGATATATAAATATGCAAAAAGTATATTTTAAAGTTCTTACGACTGTTGCGAGAACAGTTTTATCGTCATGATTACACAAAAAAGTAAAAAATTAGAAACATTGTGAAGTCTTTTGAATTAATGTAGCCCTCTTTTGAAGATGCTATTTAAATGAAATGTCACTAACATTTTTATCATTTAGACTGAGTTGAAAACGGTTTGTAAGAATAAATCAAATTTTGAGAAAATATTTTTTTTTTTGGGAAAAAGTACACAGAAAAAATTAGTGTTTTTTTTTATCAATTAAAGAAATTGTTTAAAAAGTATTTGAATTTAATTAATTTGATAATTGAATCAATTATTTTTTTATTTGCAAGAAAATAAAAAAAAAATTTTTTTGATTTAATTAACATTTTAGTTGTTTTGAAATAAATTTTTTAATTAAAATATTAATTAAATAACAAAAAACTTAATTGATTTTTTCGTTAAGACTAAAATAATTTAAACTTGTAGAATTGTTGTTGGGAATTGTCAATATTTAATTAAATAACTTAACACATTGTTTGAAATGGCAAAGTTTTTTGATCATTTTTTTAACTAAAATTATATCATTTATTGAAAAAAAATATTCATAATTTTACAATTTTTAGTAATCAATATAATTATTTTGGTAATAGGTACAAAATCAACAACTTGTTTGCTTAATATTATGAATTTGGCATAAATTTGGTGATTAGAAACGATTTTTAATTTTTTCTGTGTAATGACCCTAATTTATCATTTAAAGTATTATTAATAAGAAATAATCCATTTTAATATTTTCGAAAAAATTTTATAACTCTAAAAATAAATAACGTCTTTTTGTGCATGATCTTAATCATGACTAGAGTTTATCTTTTCACGGGAAAGAGGAATTTATATTTAAATTTCCTGATCATTCCCACTTAATATAAAACAGTGCAAAATATAATTAAATTTATTTGAACAAATAACAATACATTAGATCTATTGCATTAAACGTTAGTAAAATAAAAAATTTCAGTTTTCAAAACTATAATAACAAAATTATTTAAATAAAATATTTCTTTTAAAGTAGGATTTTTGTACAGATTAAGCATTAACCGAATCGCCTATTTCTAATTTCAATCAAGAAGAGTCCTGTTAATGACAAAACCCATTCTGGTTTTTACGGATTTTTGCCTCAAAACGTCAGAAACTTGTCACAGGAATTAGATCTTGTAAGAATCTAATTGTAGGGTATACCAGTTGTTACATGATCAGATGTCATTAGTTACAAAGATAAAATTATATTCTAACATTTCCCAAATAACTCAAACAATTCGTGGCGAGTCATTCCATATCTCTTCCAAATTGCGGGAAATATGTTCTGTTGATGAAACTTTAAGTCAATAACAACAAATAATGTAATTTTAACTACAATTTTACATTTTTTTAATGGAAATCTTTTAATGGAAAAAAATTATGTATTCCCAAAAACAACTTTTTTGATAATAAATTTTTATAAAAATGTTAAAAAAATAATCCACATTTCGATATTTAATGAAAGTTCATTAAATTATTTTTGTGAAGAAAGGAATCCTTTAACGGTTCAATTAAATAACCACAATACTAATTATTAATAATCAAAAACTTCATTTCGTTTCGCGAAAGAGTAGCATCGCATTTCTTAATATTTGTTAAGGCCTACACGGCTATGCCATGTCATTTAAATGCAGACAGTCATAACTCCTATTTACATACATGTAAAATAAGAAGTGAAAACTTAAGCGTTTGCCTAAGATTTTAGGATAATAAAAATTTTCTAACCATAAAGTTACAACAAACACTCCTCGACAATACAAAAACAAAAAAAGTCTGTTAAATTATAGCAAATTTCCGACAATAATAAAATGAAAATAAATAAAAGAAATTAATCCAAATCAAATTTAAAAACAACATTAAAATGAACGGAATAAACTGATGTTTTATTACAAATAAATAATTTTTTGTTTTTGGCTTGGACTTGAAATTTGTTAAAAAAACACGACAAAAAGCAAAAAATAAAAAATATAAACTGTTATGTACATAATTTTGCGGTTAAGACGGTGTTACATCACATCCACACACAGTTTGGATAGTAGGTCAATGAATAATAATAATATATTTTTTTTTTTTTGTTTATTTTGGCTATTTTAGGGTTTTAGTCGTTTTTGTGTGCCGCGTGTGGAGTAACAAACAAGAGAGCATGCGCAGAAACTTTAAACTCATGTCGGGCTTAAACTAAACAATAAACTACGAAGAAAAAAGTGGCGCAACATATTGACACATATTTTTTTTTTGTTCAAGAGCTGAAATGATCAGTCCAAAATAGCGCGTTGGGTTCCCATTCATTCAAGCAATAAATAAAGGCAAACACTTGATGAAGGAAATTTATAAACAAATGCGAGTACATATTTTTATTAATTATTTTCTTAAAAAAAGAGCATGAGTCAAAGCTGTCAAATACAAAATTAACAATAAAAAGTAAGAGTGCTATATTAGGCTGTAGCGAATCTTTGATACCCTACACCGACAGTAAGAATATTTCAAGAGTGGGCTATTAACGGAAGTGTTTTCTGAGAGCCGTGTATTTCGCCACCATTTGAGATAGTTTTTGTAACAATAAGCTTATCAATTTTAATGGTGTTTGTTCCACATGTTGATCGTACACCCAGAGAAAAAATATTTTTCAATATTGTCACTTCCAACAAAACTATTTTCAACGGAAATACTTTTGCCAATTAAAAAATATATGATTTTCATATTTAACCATAACATGTCTAAAGGCAGCCAAATGGTTGATGGAGGATTAATTTAACCATACTATGATTGCCGGTCACAATAATATGGTCAGATTAACCATAATATGTTAAAAAATTTCGTTACAAATAGTTTTGTTGAAGGTGACCATGTGGATAAATGTTTTTTCTCTGTGGGTACAGAACCGATTTTGCTGGATTTCAATAACAAACTGTTCAAACACAACTGACATCAATATTGTTCGAAAGTGAGCGTGGCTAAGTCGACTTCAAATTACTCAAGGACCCAGAATATAATTCATCGTGATTCATCGTGAGGTTTGATTTATAATGTTAAATAAAACACAACAATTTGAAAGTGAATTTAAAATTTTTATTATCGGTTAAATGAACAATTTATGGAGTTGGTCCATTCGTAGGTGGTCCATCCTAAAGAAATCAGACGTTATATATCCCCAGGGAAAAAAGGCCAAAGGTGTGCTATCGCCAATTTACCGTAGCTAAACGTAAAATTAAGTGCTCAATAAAAGGATTTCTCAACAACGTATTGCTCGTAGCGCCGTCTTGTTAAAACCAGAGCTCACCGAGACCATGCGCTTACATTTTAGGAAATACATAGTCCGTTAACATGGTGCGATAACGGTTACCATTAACGGAATCGATTCGTCTTCACGTACTCTCTCATCATAGCTGCTTTTTTCACTTCCACTAATGTTAACTGGGACTCAGAGATGCGAATCGAGTTGGCAATAGTTGTTTCAGTAGGTCGGTTATGCGCACCGTAATCTCTGCGTGTTGCACGAAAAACATTTCTCACAACACGCTGATTTTCGTAATACATCTGAAAAAATGTGCTTTGAGTCTTTTCATGATGACTTGCCAAACGATACTGAACAAAAATGACAAAGCAGTTTTGTATGAGTCACGCGTGATCTGTAAAAAAAGCATATTGAAAATCAAACCTCACGATGCATCACCCTTTATATACCTTATAGGACCTTCAACGAATATTAAAACAGTTTTACACGAAGTGACAAAGTATTACCTCATTCACCACTAGTGGTGGTGAAGGGTATAAAAATAAAACTGTATTGACTGAGAACGGTAAGTGAAGAGTTTAGGTTAGGGTAGGTTCCATGGGCAGCCATCGAGAGACAGCTCACTTGGGTCCTTTAGCGGTCCCTTTGTGATACCCAGCGCCAATGCCCATCCCGAAGAGCAGTTATTCAGATAGCGTCACTGCAAGGTTGAGCCAATTCGTCTTCCTAATGAAGAGAAGAAGCAATCTTAGTTCTATTTTTGATAGATCCTCCAAACAGGAAAACACCGGTTCTCCCAGGTATTTTTCCCTAATGCCCCGTAGCCCAGGGCATTGACAGAGAAAGTGAAGCACAATTTCCTCTTCCTCCTCATCATGACAACTTCTACAGTAGTCATTGAATACCAGACCCATTCCTCTAGCATGAGTCCCAACAGGCCAGAGTCCAGTTATGACCGACACAATGGTCCTGATTTGGTTCCTATTGAACCTAAGTAGAGATTTGGTTCTCCGTTCATCATATCCAGGCCAAAGTGCCCTGGATGTGGAGCAGGTGGACTCACGGTTCCATCCCTCTTGCGCAATTCAATAGTTCTCGCGCCGCATGAGTGACTTACAGTGAGCCATTGGAAGGCCAATGAATTGATCAATGAATGTTTCATCCATACGACCACCTTCCTTGGCCTGCTCATCTGCTACCTGGTTTCCCGGGCAATTTGAGTGCCCTGGTATCCATATAAGCGTTAACTCTGAATGTTCAGCAATCTCATTCAAAGACATCCGACATTCCACAGTCAACCTAGATGTCGTATAGACACCCGCAAGAGAGGCAATGGCAGCCTTGCTATCAGTAAATATACGTATATCTTCCGATACGCGATAATACTTTAGCCAGTTGGTTGCCCGCTTTATAGCCGAGATTTCCGCCTGCAGGACACTACATCCATCCGGCAGACGAAAGGAAACTTTAACGCCCAGTTCCTCTATGTAGAAACCTCCGCCAACTCTTTCCCCCTTCCTTGAACCATCAGTGTATACCCCCAGGGCTGGTTCATGGAAGGTGCCCATAACCGACAGCGCACTTTCGTGCGCTATATGTGTCGCATACCTCGCGCCAAAGAAAGGCTCCGGGGTGCAGTAGTCCACTCCTTCAGGGACAATCGAGTATCCCATTATACTGGAGTGTCCATAGTCACGGTTCGACCAGCTGTGTGCCGCGTTCAACCGTATCGCCGAACAAAGAGCCATATGTCTGGCCGTGATGTCCACCGGCAGCCAGTTTAGCATAGTAAACAGCGCCCTGGTGGGAGTGGAGTGCATTGATCCTGTGATGTAGGTCTGTGAACCTTCTCAAGCATCGCACGGTACCTGCCCTTGTCCAGCGCAGTCCACCATACGACAACACCGTAATAAAGAGTCGGCGTTACTACAGCCTCAAAGATCCAATTGACACACCTCGGGCCCATGCCCCAGTTCTTGCCGATTGCACCTCTGCACGCATATATAGCAACAATTGCCTTTTCCATCCTCGTCTGGATGTTCAGCCCCCACGACAGTTTACTGTCCAGGATTACGCCCAGATACTTGGCGCTGTAAGAGAACTTAAGTTCAGTCCCATTTAGCCTCGGAAGTCTCATGACCTCAGTCCTATGCTTCCTCGTGAAGAGTACCAGTTCCGTCTTAGACGGATTAACACACAAGCCGCATGATACACTCCAGGTGCTAAGTACCCTAAATGCAGCCTCCATACACTGAGACATTATGTTCAAATGTTTCCCCGTGATGGCCACTGCAACATCGTCAGCGTACGCCACAGTTTTAATCCTCATGTCGTCCATTTTCGTCAACATGGTGTTCATAGTCAGGTTCCACAATAGTGGGGATAGTACTCCTCCTTGGGGAGTACCCCTGTTAACCAGTCTCTGAACGCTGGTCGCACCTATCGTGGAACAGATGACCCTATTCCTGAGTAGATTATCCACAAATCTACATATGCCGTCATCAACCTCCAGACTCCTCATAGATGCAACAATAGAATCCGGGTTGACATTGTTAAAGGCCCCTTCAATGTCAAGGAAGGCCACCAGAGCACACTGAAGAGTTTGACGAAGAAAGAAATGCTAATAACAAAATATATTAAAGCACTCCCTCGATAATTTCACATAGCCCCTATACAAACTTCTTTGCGAAATACAGTCTTTGTGTCCATCTATTGATGTTGGTATCTAGATTAAATTCGGTGCAAAATCTATATCTCGTTATCAAATTTTATTGGAATCGGTATAACTCCTACATAAATTCCATTTCCGAAATTAAATAATAAATGCTGGTACATATTAATAACAAATTAACCTACTATTTCATTTGTAAAGTTGACCACAAGCCCCGTATAAAACCCTTCAAGGCGAAAAAACCCCAGAAAGTTATTGGTATCTAGTAGGGTATTCATTTAATCGGGTTTTTGCTTTAATCGGTTAATTAACCGAGGTTTTGGTTTAATCGGTTAATAATCGGTTAATTCTGTTATTGATCTGTTAACCGATTAATACATTTGTTTATGAATTAAGTTTTTTCAATGAATAAAAAATCATAAATGATTTATTATTTTGAGTTTATTAGTAAAAAAAGCAACAACATAACAAACATAGCGATTCTTAAACTAAAACGAGCAACCAACAAAAAAAAAAAATAATATAAAAAAATAAGTCATAAATATGTAATACATATTTGTTAAATAAAACGTACTATGTATTAATTAATAATTAGACTTTAAGTTCATCTTATTAGTTATATCAATCTTATTAAATAATCTTTTAAATACATAATTTGGTTTAAATGTTTAGGATTTAAGCGATTCTTTTCTTTAGTTTTGATAAAACTTGACTTGGAAAAAATGCCATAATACAGAATATATAATTTCTCAGTCCTTTTCCTGGATTTCTTTAAACATATAAAATCTTTAATTATGCCATTTAGAGTCCTGTTTTAGCTTTTTTTTTTTAATTTTTAACACTCCTATTGATGTGGGAAGAAACCATTAACTGTACGCATACATATAGAAAGTACGTGAAACAAAAAGCTCTTGACACCAAAAACGTATTTAAAATTAAGATCACCTTCTTTGTTTGCATAAAAAATATTTTCTAAATACATACCTTTTGTATATGAGACGAAACAAATAATTGAAAACAGAAAAAATATGTTATAATACTACAAAAAATTCAAAATTTTGTTACATCGGTGAATCGGTTATTCGACTGAAATTAGCCGGTTTAATCGTTAATCGAAAAAAGCCAATTTTAAATTAACCGATCAGTTAATCGGGTAGAAATTAATCGGTTAACCGTTAATACCCTAGTATCTAGATAATATTCAAAACAAATAACTCTTTAATGTTTCTTAGGGGTTATTCTTGGGGTTATTTTGCAAAGACCATCACTTTGCGTTGAGAAATATTTCATATAAAATTTTTGGAATTTTCAAAAATATGTATGGAAATAATTTTCAAGTGAGGGGAAGTGTTTTAGAAAATATTTTCCTTATTTACCTTAAAACATAATTTTCATTATTTTCTGGTGGACTAAAACTATTTAGACTAGACTTTATTTCTTGTTGTTTCTAACGCTGATCATACATTTTATTTTGTTGATTTTGACTTCAAATGAAACTATTCCATTTCAATTCGTTTGACTTCTCTTTAAAGGTTATTTTTTATACATAATTGTTATTATGCAATTCTACCGCAACACATTGACCACAAACAAAAAGTAATAAATTTAAAAAAACAAAATTTTTTAAATATAGATTACTTTGGTATATTGACCTGCCATTAGACTTGAAAATCGCTAGCAAAACCGTTAACTTTTGAAATACGAGACAGGTAAAAAACATAAAACAAAAAACACACACTCAAATATACTACACAAAAATAATAAA
Source organism: Pollenia amentaria (assembly GCA_943735925.1). Taxonomy (NCBI): domain Eukaryota; kingdom Metazoa; phylum Arthropoda; class Insecta; order Diptera; family Polleniidae; genus Pollenia; species Pollenia amentaria. Next base: position 230,618,567 of record OX031009.1, on the reverse strand, counting down.
TTTAAATAATGAAACTACTACTATGACGGTTATAACTTGATTTGGTCGTTACTTTTTGAATGGAAAATATTTGACTAATTTTTTGATTTGTTTATTTTTTAAAAATAAAAAAATAGCAATGAAAAAAGTAAACAACTTAAAAAAAAGTTCAATGACAATCTATATTTTGATTTATTTTAATAAAATAAAAAATTACTTTTCAGTTTTTTCTCTACTTTAGGTCGATTATTGCAATAGCTTTTCATAACACAGAGTGACAGTAAAACTACACTCTTAAAATGGTCGAAGGCCTTGTAACTTTCAAAATTTTAAGTTGTCAATAAATAAATAAATAAATAAAGAAATGTTTTTAGTCACTCTTTTTCCGATTCAAAAATTGTGTTTGGAAAGTCTAGAAGTTAAGCTATCTAAATATGTAAAAATTTCTTTAGGTTGAAGAAATCAGAGTATCGTCAATTTTCCAAATATTTTTTTCAATATTTCAACTTCAATAGTTATTTTTCGTAAAAATTAGTTTGTTGTTAGTTCTGGGAAACATGCAGTTTACGGGCACTCGAAAAAAAATTGGATCCCCTCTGGAATTAAAGAAGAAAAAAACCCAAATTAAAATTAAACCGAGCCGCCCACTAAGTGGTAAGTGTCGGTACTCAAATTAAAGGTAATTGTGTAAGAAAAACGAAAATAATAAAATGTATTGCAGGCGGGGCTTCTCGGGCCCTCTGGGGCAAAAAAAGTAGACACACCCTACTTATATCTATGTGTGGGTACTTAAATTAAAGATTATAGCCGGCCTTTGGCTGGGCGCAACGATTTTTTTCTCTTTGGTATAACAAATACTGGCTTCAATTTTAATTTTGTTTTTAATTCTCAATCGGGTGGGATATCTTTTTTTTTTCGTGTGCCCCGTAAACTGCATTTCAGCCAAGTACTGTATTTCGATTAGTGATGATACGAATATCAATTTTTAATATTCGCGAATACGAAAACGTTAACGAATATCTGCGGCAATATTCGTCAAATACGAATATCCAATTTGAAATTTAGTGCCACACGATAATTAAAATTTGACTGAAAAAATCCCCCATTCTCGTCCATAACAATAAACAAGAAAAAACTGGCACACTACTAAATAAAATCACAAAGTTCGCACCTGAATGCCACTACTGAAATTTTTTTAATTTTTATACTAACACTATTATTATTATTATTAATGTATAAAAATTATAAGCACCATGGCCCGAAGGGTCTAATGCGGAGCCCAAGTGTTTAATGAAGTATATTAAGGCTACAAATAAAGCAAATTAATCTACACGGTGAGAGATTGTCTACTTCACCTGAAGTCATTAAAATAACTCCAAGGAACTGTTTGCGTACTTATTATAAAAAATTGGAAATATTTTAACAAAGTTAGGAGGCCTGCAATACCCCTTATGTAAGCAAAATACAAACGATTTTATTTCTATGCTTTGCTATGATTTAAAAGATTTTATAAAAAGAAGTTGTAAACCAGTTTGTTCCTTTGAGTTTAAGAAAAGCTAAAATTTCAAAATGGGTTTCAGATATTTCGTTGGGTTAACATGAAATGCCCAAACATTTATACAATACAATTTTTATCTTGGGATTATTTTATTAAATTTTTACAAAATTTTTATAATCAACACGATTAGGGCATTTCTAAGATTCCCCGAATGTTAGATACTCATACTCATACTTAAATACTCTTAAATTAAGTTTTTCTCACTCTTTTTGCGCTTTTAATTAACCGACATATTTCGATGGGCTTTCACATATTTAATTTATTTTGCTTAAAATTGTTCTCACAGTGTTTAGTAATGGATAGCAAACTGTTTAGCTCCCCACTTCTAATTATTTAGTCAATTCACAAGGTATCCTAACATGTCATATTGTCAAAATGTCCTAATATTTCAGAAAAGTCCAGCGCTGAGCGGCTGAGCCGTACAACAATATTTTTAAACCATTGTGAAATATTAGGACATTTTGACAATATGACATGTTAGGATACCTTGTGAACTGACTAATTGTATAATAGGCAGAACGAAAAGATCTATTCCATTTTCCTTAAATGTTAAATGTCAATCAACCGCAGTGAACGCATTTCTAAATTATGTAATGGGATCGGAATTATCTTGATATTTCATTGACCCGTTCCAGTTATCGATAATTTTCATACGATTATTAGACAATTGCGTTAAAGACAAAAGGTTTTTTTTAATAAAAATTATTACAAATTAATATTTTTAGTTTAATTTTATGTATTTTGTACACTTTTGTATTTTTTTTTTTTGGAATGTATTAACAAAATACATATTCGCTTGAACTTGGCGAATACGAATGTCGTTAAATAGGCGAATATTCGGCATTTCGAATACGAATACGAATATTCGTAACATCACTAATTCCGGTGGCTTAATTGATAACGATGAAGTCTGCGATTGTAAAAAACGCAAAATTGTTTATGAAAATTAGCATTAAAAAAAAAAACTTCATAACAAAATCAACTTAAGCCAATCAAAACTAAAATGTCTGTAAATTATGAATTACATTTAATTGTACTGACATTTTTGAGTTCTTGGCTTTTCTTTGTAACCATTTTGGACAATTTAGTTTTATTTTACTCGTAAATTTCTACACTTTCAATTTAAATGAAGAACTTAATAGTAATTAAAAAAAATTTACGAAAAATGGCAGGCAACTTCCATAAAAATTTTGTTAAATTTTTATACCCTCCACTACCGCTAGTGGCGAATGATGGTATAAAAAGTTTGTCATTCCGTGTGAAGCCTTTATAATATTCTTAAAAGACCCCATAAAGTGTATATATTCTGGGGCCTTAAGTAATTCTAAGTCTATTTAGCCATGTCCGTCTGTCTGTCTGTCCGTCAGTTGACATCACGTCCGCTTTTGAGGGTCTCAAAAGAAAAGAAAAAAGTAGTGTAAAACTCTTTCTAGTTCTCCTAAACAGTTTGGGATTGTAATACAGCACAATCGGTATAGTAGAAAAACAGCTATGAACACAAATGTGGAACAACCTCCCAAAAAAAATTTATATTTTTGTAACAAAAACTAGCGTAAATTAATGACAGAATGAACCGATTTTCATTAAAATTTGCACTAATTTATATGACTGGAAATCATACTTATAAATTTTGTGAAGATCGGTTAATAATTTGCCATAGGTCCTATATAAAGCCAGCCCACTCCTGGAAAACACTTTTGAACGCCTTTAATCGTAACGAATAATGTTATTGCAGCAAACTTTAGTCTACCAGTTTATTAACCCCTTCGCCAAATTTCGTGAAGATTGGTCCATTTTTTACCATAGGCCTTATATTAAGCCCACTCTGTAAAATCATTAAGGCGTATAAAACCGTAGCAAATATAAATATTGTGGTAAAACTTGGTCAAATTTAACTTTGTATAGCTAAAATTTACACCATGTAATGCGGTTTGTGGACTATTTCTAATCAAATAGCGCCGTGCCTCAAATCAAAAAGAGCTAAATAAAAGACTCTATTAAGGGGTTCACGTAATATTTAAAAAAAAAATAGGAGCATTTACTTCAAAAGTTGACTGTTACGAAAGAGAAACATTGCAAAAACATAATAACGAAATAGACAATTGAAGCACAATAACCGCGAATAACGATTTAAGTTACAAAATAATTATTTTTCAGGGGTAAAACGTTTTTAACTCATTTTGTACCGCTTTTGTGTTTTCACAACACCATCTTTGAATGCATATGGAACTGGTTTTATTACTTCGATTTTAATGATTTAGTATTTTATCGTTAGTTTAGGGGCTTGACTATTACGATCTAACTATAACAATTATAACCCTCCTTTGTTTCATTAAGATCAACAAACTTTAAGAACAGTCCAAAAAAATGCCTTTTCAAAAACAACGTAATTTACCTTTAAACAAAAAAAAAATTTTTTTTCGCTCTTTAATTAAGTTAGTAAAAGCAATGAAAAACGTTTATCAAAAAACGATTAATGAAAATATAGTCCCATTTATTCAGTATAATCTTTTAAAAATCACTGTTGCGAAAACGCAACAATGGCTTATTGCATGCAAATCACTTTACTCCATTTCTGCTCCGCTCACTACTGACGCAACAGAGCTGTTCTTAAAAAAATGTTATATATTTGTTTCTTGAATGAAAACTTTGTTTTTAGTTATCTTTACACTCATATATTAAAATCCGAAAATATAGATAGACGAAAAGTAGCCCTTTCTGCAATGTCAGCAATATTTTGATTAAGAAATTATTCTTATACTTATGGTTATCAGAAATATATATCAGTGAAAATCACTAGGAAGCATTTGTACCGTTTCATATATTTGGTCAGGCTACCATAGTATTCCCCATATTCGACATTACTGATCCTTCAACTGGGTGTTCCCATCGTCAAGCATCTATTCTTTTTAACGATTCAAAAAATAAAAAGTGTTTTTCACATATTGGGTAACAACAACAAAATACTGGTTTCTGATAGATTCGATAAAGTGCTTCCAGTTATTGCCACTTTTAATCGGAAGTATAAGCAGTTTGTTATATTTGAAACGAATTTTTGTTATTTTATAGTACTGGTACTGGTGACTTTGTTCGATACTAAATATTTGTTTGAAGCTAATTATTGATAAGGCCCAGCGAGCAAATGTCGCAAATAGCGATTATAGCTAAAATTGCTACCTAATTGCTGCTATTATAAGAAAAACTTAACGAGGACAGGCATATAGATGATTTCGAGGTAAATGCATTGAAAATTTTACAACATATACGCCGTGCTAATGTTCGTTGTTTTGAAAACTCGAGACAATTATCAACGTAAAAAGTGTAATAATGTGATTTTAAAAATCGCACTCAAATAGTGTATAAAAAATTTCTATAATAAATTAATGCAAACATCAAATGATTCTTTAGTTACCTTAGAACAAAATTCTAACTTTAACCTCAAATGTGATTTGCATGTAATTAGCCAACGTTGCGTTTTCGCAACAGTCCACTACGACCAATACGGTCACCCGATTTTTTTCTTACTTTCATTTTGCTGAAACTCATGTAAATATGTTAGCGATTTCGGTTAGTGGTACAAGATGGGTTAACAGGCAGTATTATTTATTTTTAATTTTTTTTTTTAAATTATTAAGAATAATGATAATACAAACTTTAATGCTTTTTTAACTTTTAAAAAGTTTTTTCACGTTGCAAAACCATTTCGTTTATATCATTTTGTTAGTAACTTACAACGTTCTTCCACTGGCTGGCTCTTTGTACCTCATTTTGAAGGCGTTTAAGTGCATAATTTTTGGTGATTTTGGTGATTCAAACAGTAGAAGACAGTAATGTTAACGGTTAGCTGCAAAAAAAGTTTTTGTAAAAAGTGGCTTTTACAAGGTTCCTCGCAGCTGTCTTTAAATTATTTGTACTGTTATGCTGTTATGTTTTTTGCAATTTTGCTTTTCGCAAGAGTGCAACTTTTGACGTGAATACCTTTAATGAAATGCTTAAGAAGTAAATTTTATAAATTATAAAAAAATTAACATTTTTACAAAGCCTCTTTCTGATTTTTCAGGCAAAGCAAAATATTATCCAAAATTATTTTTTACAAAGAAACACATAAAAAAACAATTTGAACATTCTTAAGATCGTTAAAATTCAGGCATAAACTGGTTTTCCGTACGGAACAAAAATGTTTTTTCGGAATGTGCGATCAGTTTCGCACTTTTCTTCAAATGACAGTTTCATAAATCTTAAGACAAAGTGTCTTAAGCCAGCTTATTCATATTATAGTTCGGTCTTAAAATTGTGGATATGAGAGGTCTCGATATCTCATAATAGAATAGGGACTTTAAAGGAGAGGTAATTTATTATAAAGAATTGATGAATAATAAATTTTTTTGTAGAAATGTCCCACGCGGCATACCAGTAATCACCTGGAGATATGTACTATACATAATAGTGTTCACTCAAAATTTTTATTTTTCACTTTTTGGAAAAAATCGACACGACATGAGTATAACATATCAAACCGCTGTAAAAATATAGTGATCTTTTGGTAATGAAACGGTTGGTTTAAAAATTTTTTGGCACACATCCAAAATACCCAATTTTCTAATGACTCTGGCGCATAAATAAAGAAAAAAATCATGAATTTGACCGATAACTTGAGTTATGTTAGCTTTGACGGCTGCGGCTTGTGGCTTATTCGCATAGACCTGAGACTCAAGAAAACCCTCAAAAAAAATTTAAATGATGTTAAATCCCACGGTGGCCATTCCTTCAACGTGAGCTGACTATGACATCAAATTGCTTAAGCAAAATGTCCATGTAATTGGTGTCCATGTCATCCAAGTGATACCAAAAGGATTTGGCAACATCGACCTTCATATAGCGCTCCCCGTTGGCGGTGATGGCCTGGACAACGTTATTCTTAAAAATTTGATACAACGACGAAGCCAGCCCGAAATTGATACCAAATAGATAATTTTCCAGGACAGATTAGGAGTTTTTAAATCTCACGTGGATTGGTATCGTCCCAAATTCGACAATTTTGTTTTTTGACGTACTCATTTATGAAGAAATTGGCATCTTCGCTAATGTAGAATTTTCGATTAAAATTACCACAGTAAACAATTTTTTTTAATTTGATCGTTTGCACGTGTTGTTGAACGGTATGTCGGCCCATATAGATTTGGCAAAACAGACTGACTAAAGTCTGATACGAGTTTCCGAATGGACATCAAAAGAAAATACTATGATTGTTGTAGGAACGTGTCCCATATTATGAAACAGGCAATTTACTACTGCAAATTTTAAATTGTTAACCCTTCGTTTTCCTTCAATATCTAATATGGGCTTTTAGAATATACAAAATAAACTTTTACGAAGCATATTTGATTTATTTTTCAAACTAATTTCCGAAAATGCTTGACTGACGCGGTAAACCAAAAACATCAAACTCAGCACAAATAGTAGAGGCAAAATAAATTTAATTAAAAATTCGAGCTTTGAATTTTCGAAATAATTTTCATTCAACCGCTAAGAAATATTTGTTGGAATAAATGAATTTCCGTTTTTTTTTAAATATCAACAAAAATGATTTACTCTTTGTTGTCTGGTTTGCAAATTTAAAATGTTTGTGATCAGCGCCCAAAAACTTGTATTTAAACAAAACAAACTTTTAAATTTGTATGGCAGTGTTACTTGTTGAAAGTGACGTCCAAGTTAAAGTGACAGTCGATTTATTTTCAAAATGTCTGATTTACTTATTTTTAAGAAAAAATTTTAAAAATTTATATACATAAAATAATAATTGATTAAAAAACAATTAAAAAAAATTAGGAATTGAAACGGCAATTCCTGTTTTTTGTTTATTAAAATTCTTTTTTAACACACATACATACATACATACATACATACGTACGTATGAATGTATTTTCCACATGTTGTATATAGTATGTACATATATATTTAACTGTATATTATATATTTAGTATATTTTGTGTGGTGACGTTGAATGTTCTTGTTAATAAATTAATATCAATATTTTCGAATATCTTTATAAACGTGGAGTGTTTAGCAGATAAGGCTATGAAGAGAAATTGGTAAATTGTTTATTTAACGTTATTAAAAAATTTCTGTGGCAATAAAGAAATAGTGCCTAAGTCAATTTTTATTCAGTTTTTTAGGAGAACAATTCTAAACTTTAAAGGTGGTTATTGGAAATTAATATAAATTAAAATAAAGTTTTTTTTTAGATTTATATTGCCAAGTATTCTGAATGTAATGGAAAAAAACTTAATTCAATTTTTATTCCAAATTTTATTGCATATTGAAAAAAGATAAGCAAAAAGTAATTTTGCTTTGACTTCCCTAAACATCGAACAAAATAATTGAAACTTTGTCGCTGTCTACTTTTGAAAGTGAAGATCTCAAAAATGCAATTAACTTAAATTTAACTTAAGCAGTTTTTCCTTTTTGGCCACAGATATAAAATCAAAATGTAGTGCACATATTTTTGTTATTCCTTACTCATCACAAAATTTTTTTAATTTAATTTTTTTGTTCCATTTTTATTATAAACAGAATATTTCGTATTTAAGCCTGTCTACCAAATGGCAACAACAATACAGAAATTCATTCCTTACTGTCAGAGAGACAGACAGACAGACTTATAAAACATACAAAAATGACAGACTGGCAGAAGAGCAAACAGACAGACAGACGGATAAGCGGATAAGACTACAAAACCGATAAACATTTAAAACAAGTAACACAACCAAACAAGTCAGACACTTTCTGTTGTTGCTGCTGTTTTTGTTCTTCTGGAACAACAGCAACAATAATAATATCTACAAACAGCAATATTATTTTTATTATTTATATTATTATTGTCGTTGTTGTTATATTTATTCATAAGTTATAAATATATTGTACTAAATGTATGTATGTATGTCTGTACTTTAATGTAAGTGTATTTGAGGGTGCGTTAGTATGTGTTGAAGCATTTTGGAAATTTAGTCTCAAGTTCAAGGCCTTGCGGATAACATACACATACAAACAAATAAAGAAATATTTGCAAAGTCAATGGTGTGCATTTTGCCTGCCTGGCTGTGTGCTTCCCTCTCTCTATGTACGTATGTATCTATACATGGGAGAGTGTATGTATGGATGTATTCGTTGTTGTGTATAAAGTTTTTTTTTTATTTTAAATACAGACGATATTGTCATATATACAACAGAAGCGGCTGGAAAACAATCAACCAGTAATTTAAAAGGTTATATTGTTTTTATCGTCCCAAAAATTTGATTTAAATTCTTAAAGATTTTACAAATATCTATTATAGAATTGTGAATTTAGGCGGTGCGCAAAATGACCCCAGAAAACATAGCCCTAAAAAGAAAATGGAAATGACCCCAACAATTTACAAGAGACACAGCAAAACGCAATATTAGGGCAATTCCTTTGCATTTTTTTTTTTTTTCGTTGGGGAGTTTTTTCATTTTCAGTGAAATGAAAAATTACCCCAATATCAAGGAATAAAAAAATGTCCCTAAATAAACTTAACATTTTTACTTTGAAGCTTTTTTTCATTTACTAATATACCTATAATGAAAATTTTAAGAAATGAAAAAATACCCCAAAAAATTTTACAGAAATTTTATATAGAAATTTCTGGGGATAGTATCAAAATCCCGAATTCTTATACCAGAGGACGGCATGAAATAACCCCATGTGCACACACATTGTAGATAATTAAACAACATTAACAGCATCATATGTAAAATGCATACAACGCATACAATCGCAAAATGTAATAGTATAGGTTGGCGATCGCAGGTTAAGAGGATCAAGCGATAGATATCATGGTTGGGGCTACGACCGGGCGCAAGGACTTCCTCCTCTATGGTATAACAATCTTAGTGCAGGGATTTTCTCCTCTATGGTATAACAAATACCGGCTTCGCTAACTAGATCTCTCTTCATAGAGGAGAAAACCTTTGCGCTCGAACAAAGGCTGGCTATGCATCTTTACGCAGCGAAGTCAGGGTATGGTATGCCACAGAGGAGAAAATACTTATGCTCGGCGGAAGGCCGTCTAGGCAGAGAAGCTTTAGTTAGCAAAGCCGGTGTTTTTCATACCAAAGAGGAGAAAATCGTTATAAATTTAAAAATGAAATAGATGAATAGAGAACTATTTTTGACTTGCATTTATCAGTTTGACTTCGATTTGAATTTTATCTTGCAGCACTTTATTTTTAATGGTATTTGTTGTTACTAGTTATTTATAAAGCCGATATTATAAAGATTTTTAACATTCAAGGGATTTATTTTTTTTTCAATGAATGAAATTATTTAATCAATTTTGTAATTTCGCAAAATCGCGATTATAATTTAAATCAATTTTAGTTATTCTTAATTAGAATTTTTATTGAAAATCGTCACAAAATTTTATAACTTCTAGGTTTTATTCGACTAAAGTTCGAACATTGGGGAATAAACCATCTATTCGAAGGTCTTTTAGTAATTCTTTAGTTTAAGCTTAAATTATTTCTATTCAACATTTTTTATTTTTCGAATTTAAAAATTTAAGGAATAGAACTATTACAAAAAGCTTTATAAAATACATAACTGAAATTTAACTCATAGAATAAATTCGAAAAATAAAAAATGTTGAATATAATAAAGTTGCTTATGAAAAGAAATAATTCCCAATATCTATTAAATTATTTCTGCTATTTTATTTTAAAAGTTTCTGTGAACAGTTTGTGATTTATTTCTTTTTAGCCACTGCACGAAGATTTAAATAGGCGTTCATTCTGCGCATTTGTTTGTTTTGTTTTGCGATAAACTGGGAATTGGGGAGAGTGTTCTTTCGATTGTTTGATTTGGGGATACAGGGCGGTAAACGCGGGAATGAGTATTTTTTATTACGTATTTTTTTGTGTGTTTGTAGGTTTAAGATTTTTTTGTGTATCACTTCCCTCTTTTTCTTGTTGATGTTGGCTGCTGTTTGTTTTTGTTTTTATTAGAATTTGTTTTGTTTCTGTTTGTACTTTTAGCAGAGAACCCTCTTTGTTTATTATGGAAATGGCTACAACAACAGCAACAATAAGTACAGAATTAACCAATACTAAAATAAACAATTCTGATGTAGTTCCTTAATTTTATTTGCAAAATTCTTTTTCGCACACACTCGAGAGATATTTTGACATGTTTGTGTTTATTATCATTTAAGAATACAATTTGTATATACAGGGTGTAATTTATAGCACTTCCTGATAAACACAAGCAGACAAATTATATAGAAAATTTATATAAGATTTTTTTATTATTTTATTTTTTTCATGTCTTTGTTTTATTGTTGATTAACTCGATTCGTTTTTTTTACAGTTTATGTGTGATGATGCGTTTGTTTGTATGTAAATTTTGATGTACTCTGGGTTTTTGTGTCATTTTTTTGGGACTTGGAAATTTTTATAATTATTTAAAAAAATCTTTTTGCTTATTAATAATATTAATCAATACCAAAATTATTCATTCTTACATGATAAAACAAGATAAACAACAATGGAAAGAATAAATAAAAATATTTATGTATTTACATATGTATCTAATTGATATCATTATTAAAATTCATATATTTTTTATACAGGTTCAAGTTCAGTTATGATAATTTAAATGTTTATAAAATAATAAATAAATGTCTAATTATTGGTTACCCTTAGGGTTAAATAGAATTGAAAAGGAAAGAAAAAACTTTACTAAGTTGTATGTATTTTGGATTAAAATTTTTAATTAAAAAATTTCGGTAAACATTCATTTAGACGTGGCATAACCATAACCATACAAATCAGCGGTTTGAAGCAAGATTATGGGCGACACTGTATTTTATTAAAGGTGACTTACAGCAATTTTGATTTTTAATTGAACTGTTGGTTTTTAATTGAAGTTTTTGATATTGTAATTAGGCTTAGGTTCATCAAATTTAATTTTCATTAAATTGTTTTTGTTGTAGGAAGGAATTTACAACATGAAATTAATTAAAATTAAAAAGGTGACTTACCATAATCATAATCACACAAACCAATTGATTTTTGGTTTCTATGATTATAGTTACGGCTATGGCTTTATTGTTATGTTACGTCTAATTGTACCTTAAGACAGTAATTGCAAAAGTTCTATAATCTTGAAACAATTTTTATGCATAAAAGAGGTTAATAAAGTTAACTAAACAAACTATGAAAGTTTGTTTAAATAACCTCACCTAAATCTAAAATACTTTTGATAAATAATTTTATCTATATTAAGTCTTATTTGACTTGTTAATGATTACGTTCAGTACATATTTATAAAATTATTTAAAATTGTATTAATATGTAAACCTAAAACAAATTTTCTATGAAAATCTTAATATCCCTCTTTTTTCAATTTTTCCTCAGACATTTTAAACACAGATAATGCGATAATTAAGGAGTACTTCCAATTTTCTTGTGTTGCTCAATATGATGTTTTTTTAACGTGCTCTTTAATAAAATCAACTGCAGTGGAAATCGATAACTTACACCCAAAATTTATAAGATTACTTTTGCCATATGTTACTCATTTGTTTATTACCATCAAAATGTCATGTATTTACCCGTTAAACTAGAGAGTACAGACCTATGGCCATCTTGTGTTTTCTATTGAAAGAATTGGAAAAACTTTTGTATAAACAAATGATTATATTAATACTCGAAATTTGTTTTCCAGAACATTGTGTCCTGGTTTTCGTTAGAGTCAAAGCTGCGTAACGGTTCTTGGGGAAGTTAGTGAAAATATATGGCAAGGATTGGCAAATGGAAATATTAACTTTTTGGTAGTTCTTGACCATTCTAAGGATTTTGATGCGTTAGACCATGCTATACTCATCAGAAAAGTGAAACACTTTTTAGATTAACGAACACGTAACGCAAACTTATATTATCGTATCTTTCAGAACGCAGCTTATCCAAGACTAGGGGAGTGCCTCAGGGTTCCATTCTAGGTCCACTTTTATTTTCCTTATATGGATATGATTTGCCAAAACAACTCCCTAAATGTTACACCCATTAATACGCCGATTACGTGCAGCTCACTTTAAGTAGCCCAGTTTACGATATTGCGTCGGGTATATCCTACCTAAATCACAACTTGAACAGAATTTTCGTTTGAGCTAAAGCAAACGGCCTCTATTTGAATTCGGACTAATCTTAATGCATTGTTTTATGCAAAAAAGCTGAATTGCCCCCATATCTATTGTTTTACATGGAGTGATAATTGAAATTGTTAACAAAGTAATGAATCTTGGCATAATTTTCAATAGCAATTTGACCTGGACTGATCATGTAAACTACTGGTTAGTCAAACTTATGTAAAGCTACGAGCTGTGTAGGCCGCAATATATTTCACCCCTTTAAGCATAAGAGCCTTACTTGCCGCATTTAACATGATTCCTTACCTGATCTATGGTTGTGAATTATTTGGAAGCTGTGACTGAGTTAGTAAGAGAAAATTTAATGTCGCTGTTGCAAATAATTTTTACGGGGTATCCTTTGAAGGTTTCTTAAAATTCGCACTCTTACTTTTTTACATAAAAAAAAACATGAAACACCTAAATATCGGGTCTGTTCTAATAATCACGCGATTTCAAATTAAGTGCTTTTCAAATTAAATTTGTGATTTTGTAGTGTTCTGAAAGTCACATTTTTACAACATAACTAAAAATTTCAATCAGGTGGCATCTTTTTTAAACAATTTGTCGAAATAAAAGGTGTGTTTATTTACTTTAGTAGCAGAGAGTAAATTTACGATTTACAAAACTTTTCTCCCAATTACTCAAAATAATAAAAAAGTAAATGAACGCTTTACCAGCATAATCTAGCAAGTTAAGGGTAGTTTACACGATTACACAAATCGTACGTATTTTGAGGAAAATACAACCCTGCCATGGTAAGCTGTTATTTTTTTTCGAAAATTTTCAAACAACTATTAAATCAGAGATGCATTTTTGTCAAAATACGTACGACTTGTGTGATCGTGTAAACTACACTTTAGGCTAATTTTTTTAATAAATTCATTTGTTTTTAACTATTTGCGTAAGAATATTGTTCCTAAATTTTAGAAAAATAAATATTTTATTTTGTTGAAAAACTTTTAATTGAAAAACTATGAAAATTATTTTTGTTTTGTAAAATAAAACATGAAACAGGTGGTTGAATAATTCTTGCTAGTAAAATTTTTACTATCAGAAATTTTCAACAAATTTTTGTCCCCAAATTTTTATGCTCTTTTTTTTACACTCTCGTTGCAAGTTTTTCGAGTACGTGAACACTTACTTGCAACAATTATTAAAAATAAGCAATAATTTTCTGTAAATGAACGAACACACCTAATGATAAGAACAAAACGGAATATAAAAAATTTTCTTTTTTTTATTATGATTTTTGTAAAATGTAAGTAAATAATGTGAATTTTTATAATGTTTGTGTGCAATGAGCTTAAAACATATTTATTTATGAATGGCTTTCACTTGCCAAGATTTTTGTTTTTTAGATTTTATGAAAAACTTTTTAGGTTTTTCATTTTGAAAAATAACTTCGAATTTAAAAATAAACAATGAAAAATATTTTTCCGTTAAGTTAAGCTTAAATAGCTGACGTTATGAAAGAACAAAGGGGTAATCGTTATTGTTAAAAAAGTTACTGAATAAAATTATCGTTAATTTTGCTGTTAAACTGACGTTAAAATTGAATGGAGAATCGAGCTACAGGCCAGTATATATTCGAATAAATACGTTTTTTCCAATCGCCCCGAAATCGAAATATTGTAATACCTCGACATAATTGTCTAGTATCTGAATGGCAGTTTTATGTACATACCGCTCGTCTTTGCAACAATCTTCCACAAAGTAAACAACTTAACAGCAATGCTAATAGTTTCAAAACCTTTTTATTAAATTTTTTTAAATAATTTTTTTATTATAATTAGTATTGTGGTTATTTTATTGAACTGTTAATGGTTGTTAATCCAAATTTCGATATTTTTAATTAGGCTTAATTAAGTTCATTGAATTTAGTTTTTATTTAATTATTTTTATGAAGACAGGAATTTTTACAACATGAAATTAATTAAAATTTATTGATAATTTTTCATTCTTGACTGCGCTGAGAATTGAACCCACACTTTCACGGACAGGTTGCCCTGACTAGTTTCGATTGTAACCACAAAATCTCTTCGGATGGGTTTGCCGTTTTACTCACACCGCCATTGAAGACGGATGATGTCAATAGTCAAACGTCAATCTTTAAACCAAATGGTATTTTACCTTGGTAGATCGAAATTTTTAATTTTAATTTATAATTTTTTTATCTCTATTTTTTTATATATCAATTGTTATATTTACTTGCATCATGTTTGTTTTGTAACGTAATACGTTCCTGTTCTAAAAATATAAGAGCCAGTCTTGTTGTAGAGGAAATGGAATCAATGAATATATTAAGAAATAATAAACATTTGCTAAATTTAACAACAATGTTGCTAAATGTCAAATGAAGACAAAACAAGTTTAAAGTTATTTATCAGTAATATTTTTAATATTTGAATATTGTGAAATGTTGGATAAATTGAGATAATGTTAAATGAAGTTTAAGTAGAAATCGTTAGAAAACTTTATTTACATCATTTAGTTTTCAATTCTAAAGATCGTTGAGGTAAAATATGTATACAATTTTAAAAATTTTTGATTTTTATTTTCTTTTTATTATAAGACTTTAGAATACACAAAAAAAATTTCAGTAGTTTTTAATCAATTAAAAAATTGTTTGAAAAGTATTTTAATTTAATTAATGTGATAATTGAATCCATTATTTTTATAGGTGAAAACAAATTAAAAATATAATTTTGATTTAAATAACATTTTAGTTGTTTTGAAATAAATTTTGAACTTAAATATTAATTAAATCACAAAAAATATTAATTGATTTTTTCGTTTAAAATAATATAATTTAAACTTGTAGAATTGTTGTTGGGAAATGTCAAAACCTGAGCTATAATTAATTAAATCCATTAACACATTATTTAAAATTCCAAAATTTTTTGATAACTTTTTTAATTAAATTCAAAAATATCAGTTATTGAAAAAATATTCGCAATTTTCAATTTTGAACATTTTTAGTAATCAAAATAAGCATTTTGGTAATAGGTGCAAAATGAATAAATTGTTTGCTTGATTCTATGAATTTGGTGATTAGAGAACGTTTTTAATTTTTTCTGTGTAATTTAATAATTTTTAGATTTAGAAAAATGTATGTAAGTACAATAAACTTTAATTATTTTCATTTAACCCTAAAAGTCCTTATGAGATGTCCTAGTTTTAAATTAAGTAGTTCTTTTTATCACGTACTTGCAGATGAGTTTAATAAGCAGAAAACCGCATTATTCATACGCCTCCTCGCATCATTACATTTGCGATTTAGTGGCTTGTTGTTGTCGTTGTTGGTGTAGTGGGAGTTGTTTTTTGCCGTTTCAGTTTCTATTCCCGTTTTGTCAATGTCATTTGATTTGTTGTTGGCGATTGTTTTGTGTGATTGTGCCAGTGAAAGTGAATTGCTGTATTTTAGCTTTTTTCTTACTTTTTCTTGTTCTTCTTTCCTAATCTAATCGACTCCTCTCTCTCTCTCTCTCTGTTAATTTTACATTGTTTTTGTATTTCAACATTTTGTATTTTTATTTTTTTTTAGTTTGTACTTGTGTGGCGTTGTATATAGTTTTCGCTTTGTGTTCTTTGACTGTATTGTAAGGGAGATATCGTTAGTTCTCTTGTAAAATTCACATTTATTTTTACATTGTTTTTGTTCACATGTGTATGAATGTATGTATCTGCACAAGCACACAAAGTCTAGCAATGAGCTAAATTCACTAAAGAAAGACAACAGAAAAAAAGAAAGAAAGAAAAAAGAATAAAATATTCAACAATTCCCAACCTACCTCAAGTTATTCTATGTTGTGTTTTTATTTTTCTTCTCTTTTTTTTAGACGTACAAACTTTATTATTAGTTTTTTTTCTCTTACTCGACTCTGCCTATGCCATAATATTTATTATTATTATTATTTTCTTTTTGTTGCTGCTTTCGGTTGGATTTAGTGTTTATTTGGATAGTTTTTTGCTTATTAGGTTTAGCATAAGGTACAAAATAAAAACAATACTAATAATGTTACCCAAAATATGGTTTGGTTTAATTTTGTCTATTTCGCGATTTCCGCAGATTTTATTTATGGTGAATTTGTGTCAGTGTTTGTTTGTTATGGTCAAATTTTTGTGTAATACCTATAGTATGTTTATACATTAGACTTGGCCTTAATTAAATAAAACTATCTTGCATGAGTCTAATTTTGTTCAAAAGTATCTGACACTCAATGGTAAAAACATCTATTTTGTATCTTTTTAACGATGTATATAAAACTGCAAAGGAGTGATCAAGAAAGATCAAATATGGTCTGAAAAAATATAAATAACCTGGAGGATTTTTGTTACAGTGTTGCCAGAAAACACATTATTTTTAAACTTAAAATTTAATTTATCATTTTTTCTTTAAAAACAAGTACAACTTTTATATTCGTCTGCGGCATAACTTTGATACCATCTATTTGGAGTTAAAATGTTTAGAAATCGGCTTTATATGGGATCTATGAAAAATTATGCACCGATCATGTCAATATTTGGTAGAGTGATTAAAAAAAGTGAAAAAAAACCAAATCGCAATGTAGTAATATAATTTCGAAAACCTAATATTTAAACTGTTTTGTCAGAGAAACCTTAGGCCCGGTTTTGGACTTAGTTTAAACTTAGTTTAACGTAGTCTGAAACTCGGATTTTCCGGCGAAATGTGATTTGTTTATTATTTTTTTAAAGACAAACATTTTAAGCAAAATAAAGTTCATCCGTCAAAATTTTTTATACAAACTTGGTAATGGCGGCACAAATTTGTTTTCAGATTAACTAAACCCAGCCTTAGTGACATAACCAGTTTTTCTTTGATACTGATATATTTGGGGGCCACTAGGCTAAGGGACAAGCTTAGCAGCCACGTAATATACGATTCATGATACCACAACGCAGGCAATGCTTCATTGCTTCGGCCGATGAAACCTTATTATAATCGTTTTAGGCGTATTAAGCTCTTTTCGAAAAGCAGGGTGATATTTACACAGAAATGTTGCCCAATTAAAGAATTAATCAAAAATAAAATCAGCTATAATTAAAAATTTAATCAAATGAATTAAACGTTTAATGAAGTGAATTAAACATTTCATTGTTACTATTAAATTATTTACTGCTGCAAATAATTAGTATCAATTAAACTGTTAATCCACTTGATTAAACGTTGAATTCACTCGACATAACGTTTAATTCACTTGATTAAATTTTTAATTAAAACTGATTTTATTTTTGGTTAATGCTTTAATGGCGCCAACATTTTTTCTGTGTAAGCTGTGGCTAATTCCGAATCTATTATCACAAAGTTCTTTATCGTGATATTTGGTCTCAAAATCTTATTTTAAAAATCTTATGTTTTTGCAATATGGGCAATATGGAAAATATGAAAAGATTTAAAATTTTTAGTCTTATGAAACGAATTTCGGCAAAAAAGCAGCCCATGTTCTGAAAAACGCATATGGATTAAAAATGGTAGACATTTTTTTCTATACAAAATTTCTGTGCTTTCGCGGAAAGAAAATACATAAATCAAGTTATTCTTTAGTAATAATATAATAATAATATTTTTAATATAAAAATAATATTTTTTATGCATCCCCAAAAATATCCTGCTAAATGCCATTTTAGCATAATTTTTTTTGGAAGGCAAACTTCAATTTAAGTAAAAATTGTTTACTATTTAAATGTTAATTATATATTCAAATGATTTTTGTTTTTGATTAGTGTTGCAAATCAAGTAGTTTAGGAAACAAATCTTAATTTCTTTAAATTTAGAGAATTTTTAAATATTTTTTTTTTGCATTTCTGTACTTTATAAAATCCACTTTCTGCTACCACTGTAACAGATAGATCGAATAATGCATTATAATTTAAGCTTCCAACAGTTCCCACAGCTCTTACGCAAATAAATGTTTTTGTTTTGCAGATTTATTGTATTGGAAAGTGTTGGTATGTGTGTTGCTAAATTAAAAAAAATATATGTATACATACATACATATGTAGTTATACTTTTGTTTGCAGTCGTTAATAGTGTTTGGAAATGTTTAAATGTTACAAACAGTGCTGCCATGACCAAAAAATTATTACAACCAAAATTTTGTTTTTTTTTAATTAAAGAAAACTCTTAAATGTATTTTTACTTGTTAGTTAAAAAGTTGTTACAAATCATGAAAACCAGAATTGTAATTCTTTTAAATTTTAAAAAATATTTACTAATTAATGAAAAATAAATAGAGACATAAAATTTAATTTAAACAAAAACCTTAGAAATATTAACTGGCTGGCCCACAATATCGACAAGAACATTTCTTTCTTATATTTATATTGAAAACAAAAACAAATTTAAATTTTTTATTATTGTTTTCAATATAAAAATGCGAAAGAAATATTCTTGTCGACATTGTGGGCCTAGCAGTAAATTTACCGAGTTTTAGAGATTTTCGGAAAATATTTTAGTGCATTATCTGGTTTATGTATCTGGGATTACAACAGATGTGTATTTTTAATAACACGGAGCTGATTTGTTAATAGTGTGGCGAGGTGTAAACAGTGTTGTGCAACAAACGTAATATAAGCAGTTAAATAACAATTAAAACAACGTCATTTGATTGTTTATCAAGAAGGATTAAATAAAATATTCATACGTTTTATGTATTATTTAAGGAAAAAAGATTTTTTTTAATAATTTCTGTATTTACAATCTATCTATTTAAGGACTATAAGTAAAATTGATATAAGAATAAGAATTTAATTAATTGTTGAACTCCATTGAGAACAACAATAAGACTATACAAAAAAAGCTGATATTTGTAACAAAAAAAGTAACAAAATCAATAAAATAATCGCACCTCCATAATGAAAAAAATAGCCAATTTTGGTTAGAAATAACAAAAACGGCAGCTCTGGTCCCAAACCAAACCAACAAGTGATAGTGAGTTAATGTCGTTAGTAAACAAAAAATTACAAAAAATACGCCTAAAATATGAGTACAAAAACTGAACATAGTGTTTATTTATCATGTATTTATGCAGAGAGCTCATTTTAAGAGAGAAAGAGCACTTAACAGACTACATTATGAATGGAGTATATTAAACTCGTTAAAATTCAGGTCGAAAGAAGACATTTTTGTCTGATAAACACAAAAAAAAAAAAAATAATAATAATAATAATAAGGGAGATTAAACATTTAAATATTTTACAGATTTTTTCAAAATAATAATAAAAGAGAAGAATAAGTTTAAAAGAAAAACTATTAGACCATGCAAAAAACGCACTACTAATACTTAAATTAAAGCACAGATACAGACATACATATGTACATAACAAACATAAACATACGGAAATGAGCATAAGAAGAGAATTTAAATGGTGGAAAGACAACAACAACAACAGCAACATACTAAACGAACAACATCAACAACGAAATGTTACCAAAGAGGCAACCAAAAAAATGTTGAGTCAACCAGTTTTGCGCGCCCATTAAACAAATGAACGAAACACGAAATGAAAATGTTCGTCAAAATTTGCTGTTTGTTTTGGTGTTTTTTTGGTTTCAGAAATGGTTTAAAAGGCTCTTAAATAGATTTCGTTGGTAAGTCTCCGGCAGAAATTTTATTTTTGGTCGGTATGCGAGCGTGTGTGTGATTGCTTTTGTATACAGACCATAAAATAAGTGTGTGAGCGTTGTTTGAGCAAAATATTTAAGTATGTTGCCTTCTTTTTCTTTGCCTTCTTGATGGCTTGCCATTGTTTTGTTGCTGTTTTATTTGCTTTACTGTTGAAATTGAAGCAAACATGAATGCACATACATACATACATATGTAGATATAGTATACCGGGGTACTTCTACAACTAACTACTTTTAAAATCAATAAAATTGTTGAGGTGGGTTAGGAAACTGTTACGCAGCTGACAAAAATAAAATAAAAATGCTAAACACATACATACATACAAGATAAAGGAAATTTCAAATCAAGTAAATAGCACACAAATATTAAAGTCTATTAAAATTGAGAGTTAAATTAAGTCGGGCTGTGTTTTTGGAATAGACAGTAATACTTTATAACGCATCCATTCACTTTAAGTTTAAAGGAGAAGTTACAAATGGTTGTTAAAAATTAGTTTTTTTACTGCTAAAAAAACTAACCAAGATGTTTAAATAGTTGGAAAGAGTAAACATTAAATGGACAATGACGAATTTAAATTTTATTATCCATCTTCCTTTTTATTGTAGAGTATAAAGAATGTCTCGGCCTATATGGGGTATGAACAATTCTATTACTGGCTTTGTTGGTTTGCTTACGAGATCTAGGAAAAGATTTTAAGCAGCTCAAAAAAAAAACTAAATTTGCATTAGAAATATTCACGAAATTTAAAATTTTTTAATTACATGCTGTGTTTGTTTTTCATTGTAATGTTAATTTAAAGGAAACATTTTAGTTTCATTACTTATTATTATATAAAAATAAAACTTAATACGAAAATATCAAATTGATAAGGAAACTTAATTCCCTTTTAAATTCGGGTTTTCGGCTTTAAGGGATTTAATTTTAAGTAATAATATTTCTTGCCTTAATTGAAACTAAAAAAACTCTTAAAAAAATCCATACGAGAGTAAAGAATTTTTTTTTAAGTAGTTGTAAAAAAACCAAAAGAAACATAAAATTGTTTCAATTGTTTTTTTTAAAGCTAACAGTCCTCTCGGCAAATTGTTTCTTTAAAATTTAATTCATCATAAAATATCCATTAAGTTTTACTTTTTTTAACCACTTTTCAATACTATTTTTTATAAGTGTATGTTCGTCATATCGCTCTCTATAGTTAGTTATAATTTCTTTGCTGTTCTATATTCGAAATATGGCAATTTTTTAACATTTGTTGTTACTGTTATGACATTTTCATAAGAATTTCCGTTTCTGTGCTTAAAGGGAAATTTTTCATTGGTGTGTTGCGTGCTGTTGTTGATGTTGTATGTTTTATTGCTATTAAAAACCGGAAATTGCTAAACTGAAGTTGATTAAAAAGTGTATTTGTATTTAAACAGCTAATGCCAACAATACAAACAAGCAAACGAACAAACCACTATTACCACTCTGCCTTAAATGCATCTTATGTTGGATATTAATATCGTTGTGTTTGTTGTTGGGTGAGAATGTTGATGGCCTAAATTATGGCATCACATGACATATAACGTTTGCCTTGTATTACCAACTGCATTCACAAATACACACATACACAAATAAACTTTGACACAACATACACACATACATAGAAATAAACGTAAATAAGTATATAAATTTGTATGCATCTGAATATGTATTAACATGGCACATGTCATGCAATGCCTTCCTTCCGCATTGACCCAGATTTTATTAAAAAAAAAAATTTTTTTATGCACAACATTTTGCTGTGTTCTTGTTGTTGTTTTATAGTTCAGGTCGGTCATTGTATAAAAATTATAAGAAATATTTTATAAATATGTATTTATGTATGCTGCTGTAAGGGTTGCATGTAGGTGAACTTTTAAGTATGTTGCAGCAGCAATCAGCAAAAGGAAAAAAATTTAAAAAAAATTGAATAGAAACCATGTTAACAAATTTGACCTAATGATTTATATTTTTCGATCAAATAGAATTATTGTTGCGTATACGTAATAAAATTTTACCGTGTGACAGTCAGATAACAACATAAACAAACGGATTTTATATCTGTATAACTTACATCTTTTATAACCGAAAACATGAATTATTTTTAATTAAGCCGGCTGGATATATTTGATTCTTCGTTATCTTAAAATATCAAAAATTATTATTTAGTTTTTCCGAAGCAGATTTGCAAGGATTCGTTTGAATAACTTCCAGTTAAAATGTTTCGCATAACAAATATCCTTAAACAAATAACGCTGAGCTAAGGAAATTTTATTCCAGAATCAAAGTGAATTTTTAAGTTTGTACATATTTTATAATTTTATTTCGTGAATTTATTTTTCTTCGAGTATAAATTCTTGATTAAATATTAACTGCCTGGTCCACAATGTCGACAAGAACATTTCTTTCATATAATTATATTGAAAATAGAAACTAATTTCAGTTTTTATTATTGTTTTCAATATAAAAATGCGAAAGAAATGTTCTTGTCGATATTGTGGGCCTGGCAGCAAGTCTCTACAAAATTTAAATAATTTTAAGTTCCAATTTTATTTAAGAGTCGTTGTCGTGATCTAAGTCGTTTTTGTTTAAAAGTTTTCTCGATATCCTTTTAAAAACTAACGAAAATGGCAATGTAAAACACAAACATACATATGTAAACAAAATATTATGAACTTGTGAATAGACAAATTTATTGTTAAGTTACTTTGTCGTATTGATAAATGTCAAAAATGGAAGATATCAACTCAATCTACATTGTCAGTTTACTTTAATTAAACTATTTAAGAAGATTAACAAATTACTTTTTTCCAAAAAATAAAAAAAATAAAATAAAAACACAGTATTCAAATTTAGTTATAATTGTTTCCTTCACTCTTTTTTTATATTCTTTTTTTTTTCTTTAATAAAATTAGCCATTCATGAAGTTAAACCAGGTATGGGAGTTTTAATTTGAGATGAAATGGTAACGAATATTAAATTTTAAGCAATTTAAATTAAAATAGTGTAAAAAATAAATCTAAATGAATCAAATAATTAATAATCATTCAGAAGAATTAGATTGGTGGTGGTAGTTTTCACATTATAAACAGATTTTCACAAATTCACCAAAAAATTCACTAGAAAACATATTTTTTATTGATAGAGTGTATATTTTGATAATTTTTTAGCCTTTAAGATACAGAAAACTCCCATTCCGTTCATGAAAACAAAAATAGTTTCATTCCGCAAAGTTTTCCGTAATTTTTTGAAGCAACAAAATATGGAATGAATTCCGTTTCCGAACGGAATTGCACTCTGTGACATGGCTGAATATTGTATAATTAGACGATTATACAACTAATACGACGATACTTTGAGCTTGTGATTTGTACAACAGAACGTTTATCGTATTTATGTCGTTTTTAACAAATTTTCGACAACGACACGACGCTTATAATAAGGCCGATTATTGTTCGTTTAGAAAAATCTTATGGCAAACAACAAAAAATAATGAGTTTTTATTTTTGTTTTTCATTAAAATTTTTGAAATAAATTGTTCATATGTTTTGTAAAAAACGCGGTCTAAAATTATTTTACGAATTATTTTTCTAATTGCTGAATAAGGTTTAAGCTAAATACAAAAGAAAAACAAAAATAAACATATCGCACTTGATTAGCACGAGGTTATTAACTCAAAATTTTAATTTTTTCACTTTTTGGAAAAAATCGACACGTAATATTCATATCTACAAGTTGTAAAAATATCATATTATTTTGTCTACTTTTTGGTAATGAATCGGTTGATTTGAA
Organism: Pollenia amentaria; assembly: GCA_943735925.1. NCBI lineage: Eukaryota > Metazoa > Arthropoda > Insecta > Diptera > Polleniidae > Pollenia > Pollenia amentaria. Next base: position 230,594,367 of record OX031009.1, on the reverse strand, counting down.
AATTCTTTTCCATCGGCATTTTAATGTAAAATTAGAAATGGTTTTGCTTCTACTGAAAATTTTGAAATTTTGTGTTAATACCCTATTGTTGATTAAGTGCGATATAGTAAAAGGTTTGTTGCTTTACTTTTTTTTTTTCGAAAATTTCGGTAAAATAAGGTTTAAATAACTGCTAACTCATTGAAGGTAAATAAATTCAAAAATCAAATGATTTCACCACAAAGCAAAACGACAGAATTTATTTCATATTTTTGTGTGGAATCAAAAAATCATTTTCTTTAAATATTGTTTCTTTTTTTGGGTTGTTTGGGCTGTTTTGCGCAAAAAGAAAAAGAAAGTAGCTTCTTTAAAACCGATTTCATTTACACAATTTTTGGTTGTATAAGGATTTTGCGGGATCCCAGTTCTGAGTACGGGAACAAACCTAATAAATTTATATCCAATGAAGAGCTCAAAGTATTTGAAATTAATTTCTTAATTGCCAGTACACATTTTTGTTGAAGATTATTTTAAATAAAAGTTTCGAGATTATTTTCGTACTGGATACTTTTCGATAAGAATTAAAAAATTTGAACTTCTTTTTTCAAAAATACAAAGTTCCTTTTAATTTGCTAAAAGCTTATACATTTACACTCAAAGTTTTGAATACGCAGAGATTAAAAAATAAAATGTCACTCCTTTTCTACTTACAATATCTCTTCATTAAAGATTTTTTATAGGCTGCTTTACGTTCTTCCGGTTTTAAGCGTCTGCTTGCCTCATGATGGTGATGGTGGTGATGATGAGGATGATCATTAACACCCGAACCCGAATCATCTGATTCTGTACCCGAATAGGTGCGTGCACGATTTCTGGCAAGTTTTGTTGGTAACGACAAATCCAAAGGTACCTCATCATCGAAATCTTCATCATCGCTCTGATAATGATCGGATGGAGGTTGTTCTTCCATGTGGTGTTTGTCTAGAGCTTCTAATGATGGACGTTCTTGGGAGAGAGAATCTTCTTCCTCCCGACTGGTTATAACAGAACGTCTATTTTGCTGCTCTATTTCAATACCATTATTATCCTTGTGATAAGGATGGTGTGGCTGTGGCGACTGCTGCACGTTATGACGTGGGGCGGGAGGATGTTGTCTAAGATGATTGTAGAGCACGGTGAATTGTTGGCGACAATCTTGACTGTTTGCTGCTGTGGGTGAATGTTGGGGTGAAGGAGTTTGTTCGTTTAACGAATTTGCGGAAAGAGCTGGTGACGTAGAGGGGGTGGGATTAGAGGGTGGAGATGTCGATTTTTGTTGATGATATTCAAGGTCATGGTTTAATCTTCGTTCCAACACCTCCCTGGGCTCTTGATTCTCTTGTGGTGAACCTTCGTGTATGGCACTTGTCGTCTGATTTATGGAGACCGCAGTGAGTTGCGTATCCAAATCGTCTTCTACCGAAGATATTTGACTTTGTGTTTGAGACCATTCGGGTGTTTCGACTTTATTTTGTAGAGGTGAACAAGTGGAACGATTACTGCTGCCGCTTTGTGTTGCATCCATGTTGCAGGGATGCTTTTGGATGTTACGTTTTCTATCATCGCCAGGAGACGATAATGGCGAAGATGTCGTTGTGAGATGTGATGATATTGAGGCTGTGGGTGATGCTAAAGGTGATTGCATGTTATTTGAGGGTGGCGAAGGTGATGGAGATTGTGTGGTTGGATTTACAAATGTGTGAGCATTTGCTGCCACCAAATGTTGCACCATAATCATGTTGATTTTGTTATTAACGTTGCAAGGCTCGGTTTAATTGTATATTTTTTTATTATATTTTATCGTAATTATTTTATCATGATAAACTTTTTTTTTATTACTTTTTAAAAAAATATGCACAATATTTATTCTTATTTTTGTTTACCTGACCCCCTATTAATTTATTTTTATTATTTTGTTTTTTAAATTTTGAATAAAAATTTTGTTAGTGTTGTTGTTTTTGTTAAATTTTGATAAATTATAGATTGAGGTAATTTGTATTTTGTACATTTAATTCAACGGACGATATAATTTTTTTTCCAAAATTGGGAGTTTTTGTTTTAAATTTTTTCTTAAAAAAAGTTCTTTTTTTAAAATTTTTGAGAATTATTTAATTAGAAACTTTTAAGTATTATTTAATTTTTTCTTGTGTTTTTGGAATGACACTTTTTTTGTAGTTTTATTATTTTGTTTTCTTGAATATAGACAAATTAATTTAAAGGGTTTTAATTTTTTAAATTCAAAGCACTGTAAATGTTGTATCCGTTTCCGTTAGATTCATTTTATTTATTAATTTTTTTTTAATAAATATTTCATAAAAGATTTGTTTAGATATATATTTATTTATATTTTTTAGTACAATATTTTCCTATTTTGTTTAATTTTTTTTATGTTGTTGGTTTTCGCTTCGAACGTTTCAACACAAACGTCGTTTATCTCTTACGGTATCAGCGAAACTGAAATTTTTAGTTTTTGAAATAAGTTGATTACGGTTGAAGTGGCTGCGACTCGATATATTTTTGTTTTTTTTTTTTGCTTTCTGTGTTTGTTTTTGCTTTTTAATTTTTTGTTGTTATGTGAGTTGTTTGCCAGTGAGTACGTATAAGCATGCGCTGCCGTTGTTGTAGCTGTTGTAAGTATTAAAATTGCTACTTCTGTTTGCTGCTGTTGTGGCGAATGATGTTGTTGCTGGTGCTTTAGCTGGATGGTTGGTTCGATTTGGATGTTTGCTTGACTTAATGTCTACCTCGGATTGCCGCCTCCACAACCCAAAAATGTTTGTTTTGTGTCTTGGTAGCTTTTTAAAGGGCGAAGGAGGATGAATGCTTTGTACTTTTACTTCAAGACTAGACGATTTAAACGATTTTTCCCAAAAAACATTAAACTTAACAAGTGTATGTTTAAGAAGCTTTGATTTTAGTTATTCTCATGTGATTTAGCGTTTATTTTGTTTAACAAACCGCCGAGTATGTTAAAGTGATGACGACTGTTTGGCTGCAAACACACAACAAACACGAAAAGTAAAACTTTTCACAGCTCACTGTAAATATCGCAGTTGTAAATTTAGAAAAAAAAAAAAATACAGAAAAACATTTAGCAATAACACCAGCCAGCCAGCAATTATTCCGTAAAATAATGTTGTTTGCCTGCTTGCTTCTCATACACGACGAACAACTTCAACCAAACCAAACGAAATGAAAAACAAAGATAACACATAGATACTCTTACTCAAAAACATACTAATACACTTGCATTTACTCACATACACCCAAACTTCTACTCTTTCTCTATAAAAGCTCCCATACCAAAATCCCAACAAACTCGGCCGATCCCCCCACTTCTTTATTTATAAAATCATTTTCACTCTCACTTACTGAAATATACAACATTATTTTATTATTTTTTGCTCTTCTGGTTCACTATATGTATGTAAATAAAATTCTGTGCCAGAGTTCTCTCTCATGCGCATTTCCATTCAAATTTAGTGAGTAAATAACAAAATTCAAAATTATAAACAAAAAACTAATTTTTATTGTTGCCAAAAGAATAGAGTATTATAAAATTAAAAAAAAAAAAAAAAAATAACAAACACTTTGTTTTGGGTGTGTTTTTTTAACGCAAGCGTTAAATATTGGTAAACGCGACCCAGACCCACTGCGTAAAGTTTCTAATTCTGATACGCACTGTTTTTGGTTTTCGGTTGGCACATTTAAATAAATTTATGTCCCACCAAACATTTGTCGTGTAACACCCATGTTTTAAATTTCAGTTAGTGCTGGTTCGCACTCTATAAGTTTAAGTCACCATTTTTCCTTTCTTCGCCCTTCTCTCCTAAAAGCTCAAGACTTGACGGATTAAAGTTGAACAGTGTGGACAGAGAAAAAATTATCGCCAATTTTTCTTTCTTTCAATTAAACCGTTAATCAATAAAATCAGTTTTAATTAAAAATTTAATAAAATGAATTGAATGTTTATTATAGCAACAAAACTACTCCGGAAAATGTTGTTTATATCAAAAAGTATTAAATTGATACGATTAATTTTTATATTTGTGCAAATTTAATTAACTTTTTAATTAATATCACAATTTTTTTATTGATATCAATATTTTTTCTTTGAAGCTGCACTTCCTGACGCTTAGCGTCTTAATTTCTTAAATACTTGTTTGTCATAATTTCTAAGTTTCGAGCATTTTATGATAGAATTATTGCCCATGCGGAAAATTACTTCAAATTAAATTAATAATTGTTGCCTTTGTATTACATACAGTAGTGAATAATAAAAATAAGATGGATTATAATTTTGAAACAAGTAAAAGGGATATTTTTGGCTGTGCCGAATTTAATAATTAAACCCTTCATCATTTTATTAAAAATCGTACCAAAACTTTAAGTGCGAGAGTACACATGAATGGGACTAGGGGGCTTATTCTGGCAGACGTAATGGAATACATTTTCGATTCGAAAGCAATTTCATTTCTTCTTCTTTCATTCGATACTTAACGAATTGAAATTATTTTTTCAGTGAATTGAAAACTCAAAAAAAAAATGCTTTACAAAAAATAAAAACAGCTTAAATTAATCTTAATACAGTTATTCTTCCTTAATCATTCCAAATAGAAAACTTCGAAACAAAATTGATTGCAAAAGCAAATTTCGAATATTGCCAAATACAGATTTTAAAAGCGGCGAGATGTCGCCAACACTGATAACCCTTAAAAACTTCAATAACTGCAAAATCGGTCTAATGAAACAAAAGTCTAACAAATCTTGATTTAAGCTGAATTAAACAAAACGAAATAAAGTGAAAATTTGTATTAAAGAAAAAAAAAAAAAAAGTAAGGAAAATCTCAACGAAAATTCGGAAAACTGCAACAACAATATTGTCAAAAAGGTGGAGAAATCTTAGCAACAAGAGAATTCTCTTGTATAATTGCTTTAGAAAAAAAATTTCACTCATAATTCGACATCTACAAAGAGAACAACAACACCAACAATTTCAACAAAGGTTACGAGAATGCAAAATTAAACCAATACAGGCAAACATATTTATGTCATTGTGTAGGTATCTAATGGATGATGGGCTGCATTTAATGGCGAGGAGTAGATTTTACCGGGGGAAGGCCATCATAAAAGTCGACGTCGTCGTAACTTTTAGTTGTTGTAGCCACAAATTTTCACTTTCCGTTCAGTATGTTTGATACTGTTGTGTTGAACTATTATTATCAACATTATAAAAATACATATACATCTGCATGCACATTTGTATGTGTGTTAATATTTGGATGCAAACAGACATAATACGAGTACTACCAGTCTATTACCAAAATAAAACCATATGGACAGATTATACCGATGAACGAGTAGGTAATGTAAAGTAAAATAGAGAAAAAATGATGTTTTAGCAATGTTGTTTATATTCGTGTAGGTTCATAAACAGACACATAGGCACACACACACACACACACACAAACACAGATTTTTAAATATTTTATTGGGGTATTGGATTCTATCACAGAGACTAAAAAAATATAGGCGAATTTTATAATGTTGATGATGTGATGTGTTGTACTACGTCGTGCTGTGCTGTGCTTCTACTGCATGAAACTTCTACAAAAACAGCTCCAACATTAAAATTTTCCCCTGCTTCCTGCTCCCAAGACAAGCACACAGATTCAAGAGGGAACTCTAGGAAATTAACTTGTATAACGAGAGGCGGCATCAAATCATGTTACGGCAAAACAAAAGGAGCACAGAAGTAGCGTTAGGGAGAAAGAGCAATGAAATAATAAAAAAGTATAACTGAAGCAGACTTCCTTTTTGTAGCAGCATGAGTTTTGGGGGTCAGTTGTCGAATAACGAATTTGTGTTGAAAAAGAAACTAAGTAAAAAGAAAATAAAACAAAGAATAAAATAAAAATTCCAAAAAAATAAATGTCTGCAAAAGAAGACTTCTTTAATATGTAGTAAAGTTACAGTGGGCACTAAAACTGCCATAAATTAATTTTTTGGGATGGGTCTAATTTTGTTCATTAGTAGCTGAACTTCACTGATATGGAGTTTAAAGTTAATCGGATAATTGGAAAAGCATATCATTTTACTTCCTTATTTATAAGTTTTTCCAAATATAAATCTTATATGCAATATCCTCTTCAACGAGTAATGAAACACTATATAAAATAATAAACAGCCGTTGTTCATGGTTTTTCAGAAGGTATCTAATCTTAAATTTGTTAACACATTTGTTTTAAAAATTTCGTTAGAAAAAATTGTAATGTGTAAACAATTCGAAATTTATCAACATTTTAGAAATATAATTTTATGTAAGATATAAGATTTATTAAAGGGTCTAAAAAATCGTTAGTCTAGTTCACACTATTAAAGTTTTCTCTCAGAAAGTCTGGGTTTATTGGTGAGAGAAAAGGGAGGAGAAAAAGCATTTTCTACTTTCATAGTGTGAACTCCCTCTTAGGAAAATCCAAATTTTAATTCATTTCTGGCACGAGTTCCGTCCCTAAATTTCACATCAGTGAGTTGGAGATAATAATGAATAAAATAAGACCCATCCAAGAAAGAAGTTTTGAAGGCAGGTTTAGTGAACATCGAATCAATGTAATTTCTCGAGTGTAAAGTAATCTTAAGAATTTCATTAAAATATGTTAGAAGTTTCACAACATTTTAATAGTATAATAATTGCATTTTATTAAGAAAATTATTTAGGATTCATTTAGTGGTTAAAAAAAAGAATTTCAAACTTGATTTATATGGCTTAATCGTTAATAAATCTTATAGATAAATTGGCAGACCGAACGACTAGAACAAAAAATACACCATTTTAAAGGTATTTACTTACAGAAGTGCACAATATATATTTTATAAAAATCTGTTAAATATTTTTAGAGTTCTAAGCATTCAAATTTGCTACTACCACATATACAAAACACACAAATAAAAAATTTGTTTTTTCCATCACACAAACCCTGCCGGATGTTAAACTAGTATATATTTAGTACAAAAATATCCAGTACTGGTTCTCAACTGTAAACTTTCCTTAACCATCTTTATGCTCAAATTAACATTGAGTGTGCTTGAAAACTCAATAGTACTTTGGGTTCTACTATTTGCTGTCTATAGAAAAAATTCGCATTTTTTAATAATAAAAATGGCATAAAAAAATGATTTGAAATCAAATTTAAGAAACAGTATCACAATACACAAAAAATTCTTTCAGTGTACAAGTGGTTTTTATATAGAAAGCACTGTCATTTCTATATAAAAACATTAGCCCAAGAACCTCTTGTTCTAGTAATTGTACTAGTGGCATTTTGTCAATTAACTCTTAATCTCCTGCGGCGAAGTTTTTTCAAATAATAAAAAAGGGTGCTCGATTATTCGACATTATTCAGAAACTGGCTTTCGAATATATCGCCTATATAAATTGGCAAAGGAAAACCAGTTAAGAACACTTTTCTTCTTTGTTTGTCAACCGGACCTTAATGGGGAGAAAAAGAATATAAATGGGGAAATATAAATTAAATTTCCTTCTCGTACTTTTCCGTGCTGCATGTGGTAATTTCTGAATTTTCTGTAATATTGATATAGGTGCAGGGTCCTGAGGGGATAAGAACCTATAAGATGAAAAATGTTGGTACTTTGTTGTTCTTCATCTGGTACTTTTTGAATTTTTGTTTATAATGGACCTATAAAGATAAAATTAAGACATGCATGGTCCTGAGTGTTCCTTCTACATCTGGTACTTTGATCAATTTTCGTCAATATTTGACGTAGAAAGTTAAGCATGCAATGTCCTAAGCAGATGATAATCTACAAGAGGAGACTTTTTGGTACTTTTATGTCTTTCAATTGGTACTTTCTGATGTTCTTATATTGAACTTACAAATTTAAATTAATTAATAATATTCACGGACTCACGTGTAATATGCCAAATCAATCGACTAAGACAAAAAAAAAATTAATTCTAGAAACATGTTAATTCACATATCCTTAGATGTACTATGTTTTCTTCATATTAACATAAAAATTAATGGTAGAATTTCGACTATTGGGCAACCACTAGTATCTTTAAATTCCTAACAGTAAAAAATACTCATCTGTGCACTTCGCATATGAAACAAATACTAATCAAAACAACCAAAATATGATCAAAATAATGTTTTATCCCAAGCAGATTTAAACGCTCTGTAAAAATGGATTGAAGAAAATACAAATATAAGAAAATATAAAAAATAAATCTATAAGAGTTTTGGTTTGTATAAAATTGAAATTGTCCATTCCAAAGTTGTTATTAGTCCACCGTGCAATACACGTTAGTCAGACATGTACACACATAAAAAAAAACATCAAACCTAAACTAAACTTATTACATTATACCAAATCACTCTAACTCTTACTAAGTAGGTTCCTTTCTTGTGTTTCTTTTACACTGGCACAACATTTTTTGCAAAAATAGAAAAGAAGGAAGACTGTGTTTTTTGTAAAGGAGTCAGACAGATAGACAGACGAAAAAGCAAGCAAACATACAACCAGATATTTATCTATCCTATTTAGTACGAGAAATAAAAGGAACGAATGCAGAGATGATGGCTGTGTTGTAGGTGCTGCTGGCATGTTGAACAATATGAGGGTGTGTAAAGGGGATGAGGGGACGTTGTTTGTATGTATTATAAGTAAATAGTCGTTAAAACTCATTCCTTTTTAAAAGTAGCTGATGGTTTTATGGTTCTGAATACAAAGACCCGACACTATTACTGATGCGGTCTGAGTGGTGTTTGTAGCCTTGCTGGCTGCCACTTCCTCCCTGGGTAAATTTCCAAACATAGTTTTGCCTGGTTATCATCATCCATTTCGTCTTTGTCATCATCATCCTCATCATTCCTTCATGTAATAACGAAACATCGACATTTGACGATTTTAAGCTGAAAGAGTGTGTTTGAGTTGCAGGGTGCACGTATGTAAGCAAGTAAGTAAAAAAGTATCTATGCAGGTTGGTGTGAGTATAGTCGAAATGTCGATGAACAGACTACACCTTTTGCTCGTTCTACTTGTTTCCTCTTTGCAACAAACAAGCAAATTAACAACCAGTAAGACGTGGAGTGTCTTGGTGCAGCAGCAGCAGCAGCAAGTGCGCAAAGGTTTACAATGATGGCTGATTCTTTTTTTTTGGGTTTTATTATTGTTTTTTTTATATTCTTCTTCTTGTTTAAATATACGAATATAAATTTTATTTTTTTTGGTTATTGGTGCTGATTTCTAGATTTGTTGTTGTATATTTTGTTTTGTTGGTTGGCTCGTTCGTATATACAAAATTAAGTGAATCATGAACGAGACAACATTCAACACAGTGAATGACCTGAAAACGATCTAACACGCGCCATCCTCTGACTGACATCTTTCCAAAAAAAAAAAAAAAAAAAAAAAAAAACGAAAAAAAAAAATACAAAATTCTAAATAATAAACATCTAAAAAAAACTCTTGTTGCTTTCATTCTGTTTGTTGTTGCTGTTTTTGCTGTTCAGCTCATGCTGTTGATGATGCATTCGAATAATAAATCGAATTTTAACATTCGCATAATGTTCTTTTTTTTTTTTTTGTTTAAATGCTGATATAAAAATATATATTTAATTCGTATATGAGAAACTACGTTTTATTTTATTTGACAATATTTTAAGCTTAAGAGATTAATAAAGAAAAAATAAGATTAAAGCCGAGCCATATAAAAAAATAAATACTTTTATAAAAATTCAAAACGTTTTGGATAGTTCCCAGTTTTCATTTGAGAAAAAAGTAAACTTAGGAAAAATGTAAATATAAGAAAAGATAAACTCACTGTTTATTGTTGTTGTTTTGATTAAACTTTGATATTGTTACAAGTAAAACCTGAGTATTTAAAATTCTTATTCGCTATACAGTTTTATTTGTATAATATTTTTAGCTTTTCTACAGCCTTTGGAAAATAGTTCCCGGACGAGCTGGCCTTAGCAACCAGTGAAATGCGCATAGAAACTAGCTTTTCTTCAACAATAAATTTCAGTGTATTTTTCAAAAAAAAAAAAAAAAAAAAAAAAAAAAAAATTGGGAATTTAGCACGTCATAGAGATTTCATATTAATAATAAATTTTGTATTCCCAAAAATAACTTTTGATTAGGAAAAATTTATTTCATTTTTTTTTAAATAAAAGGAAAAAAAAGTAAACAAAATATTTGAAAATTCCAGCTGAATCTATCGGAACACCCGATAATTCGTTTCAATCTAGGAACGAATTTTTAAGAATAATTTGTATTTATTATTTATTTTATATTTATTAGCTTTGTTGTATAAATAAGTCATCTTATTAATTTAAATTGTTAGTGTATAAGTGATACGTAACTTTTGTGTTAAATCACTATACAGAACTTTCTAGTAAAAAATGTAATATAATGTTAAAATATTCGTACAGAATCTTTTATATAAAAATTAAATGTTAAAATATCGCTTGGAACACGGCTGGGACGGACGACGATTTTGCCCAACACGACGAATTTTTCAGTAAAAATTCGCTGAGTAAATTCGTCATAAGGAGCACAATAACGAGGAATAACTAGCAGCTTTTATAATTGAGAAAGTTGATTGCTGTTTGTGCAAACAGAGAAAAATAGTGTGACCATATAAAAATATAATGCTAAAATATTAAAATTTTTATAGCAAAATACTTTGTATATTTATTTGAAATGTTGTACAATGAAAACGAAACAGTTCTTAAAGTAAAAAGTAAAGACCATGTCAGATAAAACTTTTGCTTCGCGTTGCGTTACCGATTTGCTTTGACATCTAAGATAAAATATACATACTTATACGAAACATGTCACATAAAGTACTTTCAAAGCGGAGCGGAGCAAACAGTTAGCCAACTCTCATCTTTTTGCGTGCTTTGACAATTTGCTAGTATAATTTTCTTTTTTTTTTAAATTTTTTTTTTGCCAAATTCAATTCCAAAAAACCCCCCAATTAAATTTTTAACTTTTATTTTTATAACAAATAATTAAATGTACAAATTACCAACCCCTTTTATAAGTAAACAAATAATGCGGGAGTGTTGTCAAAGTTTTTATTGTGTCATACACCTTTTGCTTTGCGTTTTTCTGCCAAAGGTAGAAACGTCACGCAAAGCGACAAAGTTTTATCTGACACGGCCTTAACTTTATTTACCGAAATACTTCTAAACTAAAACCAAACATGGTCACCTGGTACTGTTTTGTTCCTCGTTCGCCGGCGTATGAAATGACGAATTTCAGCGGACACTATTATTGTGTGTATTTTCATATACACCAATATGTTTTATTTTTGGCGACGAATATTCGCGGCCAACAATTCGTCGTTGGTCCCAGTTGTGTTTCTAGCATATAGCTTCATGTTAGTGATGCCGCAATGCATAACTTAGTAGTGCCATAGTGTTAATGCATACTGTTAAATAACATGACAACATAATGTTAAATAGTAAACCGTTTATAATAAAAACTCGAATATTCCGAAAAATCTAGAGACTTGGGATAGAGCATAAATACACACCACAGATGGCACTGCGAGTGAGTATTAGTACAAGCATTGAAGAGTGCTGATCACAATGGTAAGCTCAGAATTTGCCGTAAATAAAGGTTGTGGAAGTGACTAAGTTATAAATAAAGGTTGTGACCGAAACAAGTACAAGGTGTGCTATCAAGTCATATTGGCATAGTATCCTAAAATTTTACAAAAGTTTAAAAAATTATTGTTGTGTTTCAAACAAGAAAGTCCTAAAATAATAAGACTTTTTGTATTGTGTTTTTTTTCGTAACTAAACAGTAGAAATCTTAATTATGAGGCGTTCCTCACAGCACTCATATTTTTTTTCTTGTTATTATTTTAAGACACATGCCGTTATGACTTCAACACGTAACTTCAACAAAAACTTTTATAACTTTTTTCAAAAGTTTTTAAATTTCTGATGTTCATTCTTTATAGTATTACTAGCTTAACCCCATGGGCCTTCGCTTCCCCAGTTGAAATAAAATTACTAAAATTTTTTTGAACAGGGGGCTAACGCTGGCAGTCGTGATCGAATACTTTTTTAATTAGAAAGCAATTTTATTTCTTTTTATTTCAGTCGATACTGAACGAATCGGAATTATTTGTTCAGTATTGTGAAAACTCAAATGAATGCTTTACAACACTGAAAAAATAATATAGATGTGCTCAGTACGGACTGAAAGAATACAAACTTAAATTGCTTGTGCATTGAAAAAGTATTCGATCGCGACTGCCAGAACTATCCCTCAGATATCGTATATTGATATCGAATCAATGATACTTTTACTGTTACCATTCTACAGATATACAGAAATCTATATGGTATTTATATTGAAGCTGCCATGGATACTTCTCCAAACCAGTCCACTTTTTGCAGGTTTTTTGTCAAGAAAACAAAACCATTTATTCCAAAGCTAAAAACTTTTATTATAACTATTCTCCAGATATATAAAAATTTATCAGCCGAATTATAAATAGAACTTCCCCGAAAGTTTTTTCCCTTTTCCGAATTTTTTGTATATTTAAATTCTATTGTAAAAATGGGGAAACAAATTACCGGGGAATTTGTATTCATAATTGGGCCGTATATTATCATGTTATGAGATGTGCAACACCCACTTACCCAATTCAGTCCACTTTAATGACACGTTTCCGCTGGACTGCTAGGGTAGACTCAGCGGAGGCCAGGGTCGTAGGAGAGCGAAATAAAACACGTTTTACTTAAAAGCGTTATAATTCGTACTTCCTTTTTTTTATTACTTGCTCACTAACAACGGTTGCTCAGTAGCACCACCAAGTGTAGCGGGAGCAGAACCAGAGACCAGCACAAGGTTTACCACGCGAGCTCTGCTACCACCCTAGTGATGCTAAGGAATAACACTGAGGCAGAACAAGGTTGACCATTTGAGTGTTGTCCCAGGACACTTCTCTGCAGCGCAAGAAATGTGAGTATATGCCCTGGAATAGCCAGCAGGCGATACTCACTCTTCCCCTTATACGACTGAGTGAGGTCTGATAAAATAAAAACCACTGCAACTGTGAAGGTACCACTAGCCTAAGTAGTTCTCACCTAATGTCGAACTCATCACCGACTGTCTCGCACCTCCTACCGTTTTCCAGATATAAAAAAATATATTTTGTACCGCGCCCACTTTCCACATGCCGTATATAGATTCCAAAACTATTTGTACTAAACTTTAACCCCCTTATGCAAAAAAATTTAATTAAAGTTCACATTAGTTAACCAACACATTAAGCCCACACACTTTTTCTGGGCTTAATTTGTTGGATAACTAATGTATAATTAAACTTTTTTCTGCAGAGGGGATAAAGCTTTTATTATTATTGTTCTCCAGATATACAGAAATCTTTTTTGAATGCGAGGTTTCTCTCTAACTTATCCACTTATTCTAGCCAATTTTCGCCAGATGTTGTATGTTGATAACCAATCTATTTTTACCAAATTTTTTTTTTACATTTAGCGTTTTCCAGATATATAGAAGCAAATTTTGTGCCACGTCTACTTATCTAATCGCGCCCACATTTTGACAGATGTGCGTTTATAACCAAACTATATGTAGTTGATATACAGAGTTCTAGTTTATGCCACGTCCACTTATCCAATCCCGACCATTTTTGATAGATGCTGTGTAACAATGGGTACGTTCATAAGACGTAGCTGTTGAGCTCAACTGCTAGAAAACTGTTGAGCCGAACATTTTCGTCTTAGAAACTGCATTATGAGTATAATGCAAAATTAACAGCTGATAAACATAAACAATTGAAAAAAATAAAGGTTGAGGTTGAGCACAATATGTTGACTTTAGGTAGCTAAAAAATTTTATGATGGAATAAATGGCCTCAAATACCCAACTGTTGTGTTGAGCGGAAGTGCTCAACTATGCGTTTCTAACACAAACACTAAACGGTTACACAACAGTTACGCCTTATGAACGTGCCCAATAACTCTTCCGTTTGCACCAAATTGGATATTTTACACTTACTGTTCTTCAGATATAAATAATTCTATTTTGTGCCACGCCCACTTCTCCAATCCCACGCATTAGTATAGATTTGGAATAAAGACTTAAGTTTACTTCCGATCTGTGACAACAGGAATATAAAGTATTTAAAACTTAAAAAAAGCTATAACCGCAGAAAATTGATGATTATATTATAATTAAAATTACTCTACTACGAAACTAAACCAAATTTACTTAATCACTTTTTCCTTATTGTCACAGATAAAGCTTAATGTCATTTAAAGTTTTATCATTTCTGGTTAACTCTGCAAACTTTTATTGATTTTTTATTCTACTGAAGACATCATGGATTTGCTTCGAAAAAGGTGAAGTCAAATATAATCAATATTTAAGGGATTGATTTATGACTTATTTATAATTTTTTTTTTATTTAGTTTTCCTTATAATTTATTTTCGATATATCGATAATCTTCGCATATCATTCTCAAAAAAAAAACAAAACAAAAAAATGATTATAAGCATTAGAAACATGAACAGAACGTCACAATTTCAGCACTTTCAAACTTTTAAGTTTATACATTTTAAGAACCATGAAAGCCCAAATTTATTTTGCAGGCATTGGCGTAGTTTGGGGAGGGGATGGGGTGCGATCTGTCGTGGGATAGGCCCATTCAGACCCGCTTCTGCCCACCCCAGACTTATTTCCATTTTTAATTGCAGTTTTTGTACACTTTGTTTTTTACGAGTACATGCATTGAAAACTGAATTTTTATGATATATTAAGGGCTTTTACGATGGCTAGTGCAGAAGTGTGCAAACGATGAAAATGTGTGCAAAAATATACACTTTGGCACAACAAAAAACAAAACGTACGTATTGGGAATTAAAAACGTTTGCACCAAAGAAAAAAAAAGCTGAGAAGTGTGCAAAATTCTTCAGTTGCAAACAATGACATTTGACACATTTAGCGCCATATTGTTGTTTGTTAAGAACACGATTAAATTAAACATTTTCGTGGTCTCTAAAATAAAATAGAAAAAGAAATTTTAATTGTTAAAAAAGAAAACATTTTCCTTGTGTATGGGAAAATGCTACCAGAAGTCTTCTGTGTTGCCAGAATACATTTTGGGAAAATCATAATATGCACTGCAAATTTACAAAATGCAAGTTTACACATTTACCATCGTTAAACCCCTTATTTTTAAGTTTAGTTTCAATAAAAAATTATTATGTATTAAAAAAAAAAGGAACTGTTTTTCTCTTTCTGGGAAGGGGATGCACTTGCCCCCAAAAATATAACAGGGTAGCTACGCGGAAGTATTTTTTTTTAATAATTACACGTGTTTGCTGGTAAAATCTTTTTACAACAAGAATTTATTAAAATAGCTGACAAAACCTCAAAATTAAATTTAAAATATTGATGAATTTTCATTTTTATCGAAATTAAATTAATCTAAAAATCGAATAGCCTACATAACAAATATTATAACTTAAATATTTGTTGTAAAATTAAACATTTTATATACATATCGCACTTGTTCAACAATACTGTATTAACTCAAAAAATTTTCAGTAGAAGCAAAACTATTTTAAATTTTACATTAAAGGCATACAAAAAATAATTTTTAAACCAACCTTTTCATTACCGAAAAGTAGACTAAATAGCATGATATTTTTACAGTGGGTAGATATGAATATAACATGTAGATTTTTCCAAAAAGTGGAAAAGTAAAACTTTAAGTTAATACACTATTGTTGAATAAGTGTGATACACAAACATTTTTTTCTTTTTGTAAAATGTGAAATTTGAGAAGTTCATTATTTGTGAAAATAAGTATAAATGCATATGTATTTCTGTATGTTAGTTTGTAAAAATTATGTTGACTTTCATTAACGGAAGCATTTAAACAATTTTCAAAACCTCAATTTCAAATAATTTTGTTGGTTTGAGCAGTTTTCGCTTTTGTTGCAGTTGCAGCCCTTGAAAAGAAATTCAATCCACTTTTACATTGTTTACATTTTTAGCTTTTCCCATTGTCTGTTAAGCTGTTTTATACATATTTTTTTTTGTCCATACAATGTCTGTATGTAGAAATTTCTACAACTTTGCATTTTTTTTTGGTGTAAAATATTAAATGAAGTAAATAAAAAGATTGGCTTATATTTTGTTTACTTTAGGGTTTTTTTGTTAATGCTAATTATTACACACATACAAAACATTCGATACACATACAAATTTATTTCATATGTATAATTAAAATTTATTTCAAGTAAAAAACCACAAAACATATACAATTTTAAGATTCAATGTCATTGCTAAAATAGTCGCGCGACTTTACCATTGACATTGCGAAAATTAAAAACAAATGAAAAAAAGAAGAAAGAAAAATTTGTTTGATTAGCAGAATTAAAACTTTACTTGAGAAAGTCTTAAGAACGCGAATAACCTTTAGAAAGTAGTTTTTACTTGAGCCTATTTGTTTTTTTTTTCAATGGAATGGAAAATGATTTTCGACATCAGCTATTAATATGATAAACGGATAAGTAATATAAATTCAACGATATGAATTTTATCACTGATACGGCATGGTGGTTTTACTGTCTTACAGGATATCGAACAAAAAAAAAAAAAAGGAGAAGTAAAATTATATATACCGTATTCTGCTTTTACCTGAGAGCTAATTCTGCTAGTCGATTCTTCGATTCGAAAGCAATTTTATTTCTAATTCTTTCAGTCGATATTGAACGAATCTAATTTATTTGAGCATTTATTTGAGTTGTCACAACACTGAAAAAAAAGATTCCGAAAATAGCTTAAATTTAATGTGGAACGAAAACCTTTTGTTTTTTATGGGTACATTTTCTTTTTTTTGACGTTTTTACGCGAGTCTTTGAGAATTCTATCTATTTCAAATCTATATATAAGTGCAAAAATAAATATTTTTGTCAATTTGGGTATGGAAAATCTATTTTTATCTTAATGTCCCCGGAAATATACGAGCATATATAAAAACAACTTTTCTATAATCATTTAAAACTTTTTCAACCAATTTCAGATAAAGAAACTGCATAATTTTTTGGTGTTTAAAAAATGTAAAGCAATTTTAAGCGATAAAGTCAAACTTTCCGATTATGTGTAGACAATAAAATTTAATCCGGAATATCTCAAATCCAAACCCAATGTAGTATTGAACTGCTTCTATGATAATTGATATCTTTTTTTTTCGTCATCTCATAACCTCAATCGTAAAAAACCTCATTAATTGCGTCCGATAATTGAAATGTGTTTGTTTGTTTAATGTTGGGGGCTTAGTCTGGGTTCACACTATGAAAGTTTTCTTTCTTTGGTAAGAGGGTTCACACTATGAAAGAAAACTTTCATAGTGTGAACTGAGACTTAATATAGGCTATAAATATTTATTTAATTTCAACATGACTATATAGATGGTGGCACGAAAAAATACAAAAAAACTACACTGTACGATCACCTACTACCTATTTACAAAACGGATACAGTTAAAGTTTTTAAATTAGGAACAACTAGTTTGGATATCGATACAAAAGAGCTGTCAAAAAACGAACTGAACTGGAAGATTAAGCGTGGACCCTCCCGTACCAGGTAAATAAAAATGTCTGAATATCTGGAGAAGGATAACGTTAGAAATATTTGCTTTGCTATCTGTACAAGATTTTACTAATTTTATTTCAAAGGGAGCAGCAACCGGGTGAAGTTAGTACGTATATAAAACAAATAATAATACTTATCAATCACGCCTATCGTGAATAAAAAGTGAACAGTTTTTTCCCTTGAAATTTTGCTCCTCTTCATACATTTTTCTAGAGAAACGGAGACAATTTTGGAGGGAAATTTTAATCACCATAGAGCCCCTTCCCTTCTCCTCTATTAAAGTAATAAATCCGAGATATCTTATTCACAATCGTTAAGTAAATCTACAGAAGAGAAATTCGATAATTTCGAAGTTTTTATTTGCAGTCATTTGTGCTAAAACAATAAATTTCTCCTTAATATAATTTTTTTTGTTTTAAAAAGATTTGCAAATCATTCAAAAAATAATGTGTGTAAGAAAATTTATTTATTATTATTCCATGTATCTTGTTCGATAATTATTAAAATACACTGCCACCAACAACAACGATAACAACATCGTCATCATCATCGTCATCATCTGACAACAATACAAAATGATGAAAATTTCTGAAAGAGGCATAGATTTTCATTTCATTTTCATTTCAAAAGAAAAACTATATTTATAGGTTAGTTATACCATCATCGTCATCATCATAATCATCATCATCAAAGCAGAAAAGCTAAAAAGAAAACAAAGTTAAAACCGCAACTGGTTTGATCGTTGTAATCGCATGTTGCTGCTGCCATTGTTTTGTTGCTGGTTGCAAATCGTGTTGCTGCTGGTGGTGATGATGTTGTTACTGTTGATTAACTAGATGTGTATTATAACAGACTGATGTTTGTTATTTTCTTATGACCGACTTACTAGCTATCGAACAACCAACCAATTGTCCGTCTGTCTGTCTGCTTGGCTGCGGCACTAGTGAGACACTGCACTTGCACTTTCTATTTGCATTTATGGGCATGAAAATTGTTTGTTGCTGTGTTGGTTCATTGTTTTTTTAAATGTTTGTGGAAAAACTTTCGTTTTTCATTTTAATTTTTTTTTTGCCGTTTGTATTATTAATTTTAATAGTTTTTCTTCGAATACTGGTACAGCAATAACAACTTATAATTTTTTAAACATGAAATTAAACCATTTCTTTACTTTATTTATCTTTTTTTTAAGTACAAGCTACTTCAAGTCAGAAAGCAAGGCTTTTGAGTCCAGTTTGCGTGGGTGGGGATTTATTTATATATTATATTTATTCCCCTCGATGTTATAAGAAGCATGAAACCTCAACACACTTTTTCAATTCAGATCTGTTCATCGCAATAGTTGTTACGTTACTCGCGCTTTTATGCATTTTTCTAGCCACGCTGTCAATTTGGCTGCGCCATGTATGTGCTGATTAGCCTCTTCTGCGGCTCCTCTAGGGTTCCTGGCAAGATCGGACAGTAGCTTACGTAGTATATTTTTAATCCAATTCCACTTTATTCTTTGTATGTTGATGTGTTTCAGCCCACAGTTTGCTGTTTGAGATGTGTCGTGGTCAGAAGATTCGTAGAATTCTTCGGAGAATTTTATTCATGAAAACATGCAAAGTGTTAATGTCCCGGGAGACAGCGTTCCAAGTTTCACATCCATATGCAGATCATATTTTACATTGGTGTTGAAAATGCTGATTTTAACACGACGTGATATTGACGACGTTTTTCTTAGTTTACTGACCTGGCGAAAAGATTGTGTGACCTTTTTTAGTTGGTTTCCAATATCTTCTCTAGATCCACCAGTTCGGTTTATAACAGCTCCGAGCTAGCAGAATGATTCATCTTCTTCTAATATTTCATTATTTGTTAGAAATGATTCAAGTTTCCAGAGCTTATTCTCATAACTTTGGTCATTTTTATATTTATTTTCAACCCGGCTTTCTCTGAGACGCCCTAGTTGTGCGGTCATGTCAGTATAGCTATGAGAGAGAAGGCATACATCGTCCGCATATTCAAGGTACTCCAGCCTTTAGTTCAGCCCCCATACGATCCCGCGGTTTTCCATTATTGCCTGGTGCATCACACTGTCCTGCACTATATTGAACAGCAGTGGAGACATCACACACCCCTGACGAACGCCAACCAACCTCAATATTACGACTAAGCATGCCATCGTGTAGAATTTGGCAGCATTCCCCAGTATACATACTTCTTATTAATTGGATGAGTGTAAGTGACACCCCTTTACATTCGAGAGCATTCCAGATAACATTATGGGCCAGGGTGTCAAATGCCTTCTCGAAATCAATCAAGATAAGGTACA
The DNA here is from genome assembly GCA_943735925.1 of Pollenia amentaria. Classification (NCBI taxonomy): domain Eukaryota; kingdom Metazoa; phylum Arthropoda; class Insecta; order Diptera; family Polleniidae; genus Pollenia; species Pollenia amentaria. Next base: position 230,574,364 of record OX031009.1, on the reverse strand, counting down.
AAGGAGACCTTCATTAAACTGACTGCTCTACGATTACTCTTAATGAGTTTATGTGGTCTACGCATGATTTTTTAGTGCAAAATCCAGACTGTTGTTTTCTCAGATTCGGCATTAATTCGTTTGATAACCTTTTGGTTATAACGTTATACAGCATGCTTAATAAAGAGATTCCCCACCATTTTTTAATTCGCCTTTCTTATGTATTTTTACAACAATGCCTTCTTTGAGCTCGTTTAGAATTCTTTTTGTTGTCCATATTTCTTCTATAATAGGAATAATCAGTTCTGCCAACGTTCTCGCCTTAAGTTATTCTGAAGAAGTACTGTCGCCGCCTGCGCATATAGCCGGATTTATCTGAGCATGTGCGGAGAACATTTCAGAGAAGTGTGTAGCCCAGAGTTCAAGTTGCTCGTCTTTAGATGTGATTATTGTGCCGTAGTTATCCCTTATTAGTTTGGTTCAGACTGACGTGCTATTATTCGTTAACTTCTTAGTGTCTAGCCACGCTGTTACTAGTTCGGCTTGTTTCAGTTGCAGCTTGAACTTCTTGTGCTATGGAATTCGTCCATGCACATGTGTCCCAACGAGCACTGTGTTTTACCTCACGATCAGGGATATAATGTTGATTTTAATGGTTCGACTTTACGTTTTACGTTGTAGCAGAGTTAAGTGCAACTTTAAGTTTTTTCATTTCGTTTATAATTCGCCATGTGTTTTCAGATACGCATTCTTTACGTCTTTTTCCTATACTAATCCCGCGAAGCTCTACGCTTGCCTGCAGGAAAGAAACCAGAGTATCTGGCGGGAATCGAACACGGAACCCCGGCGATGATAGACTAGCTCACTACCAACTAGTCTACCAGGACCCTCAGACTATCACCACGATTCGAGGATGTCATCTGAGACATCGGTGGGCGCATAGCACTGGATATGTTTGAGGTTTCAGGGGCGTGTACGTAGTCTTATTGCTATTATGCGGTCGGAGTAAGGTTTCCAGCTAATAAGAGCTTTATGTGCATCCTTGAAGAGAAGAAAACCAACTCCAGAAGCGTTATTTACGTTGCTTGCCTTATTAGAGTATAATATGTGGAGTCCATTTGTTGTTGTTTCTTCGCCCGTATTAGGCCATCTAATTTCGCTAATAGCCAAAAGTAGTATGTAGTTTGTAATCTACAAACTCTTCGCAAAGTTGTGCAAATTGCGTTTTAACATTTCATGTTCCAGATCTTGTCCGGGTTTTCATGCTAAAGGTCGTCATCGGTAAATAAGATCGTTTTGTTTCATTTGTTTCGCTTCCGGTAATCAGTTAGTTTTAAGACGAAGTAGCTGATTAGGCTTCCGCATCCGATCCTGGTGCTGTGGCTGTCAGACAAGCGTTGAGTATGAGTTTTTCGAAGGGCATTATTTTCTTCTTCCTACTACTTCCTGAGACGCTAATCAAGTCATTCAAGGCTCTCTGTTGGTAACAAACTAAGTTTCAGAGATAGTTATCTCCTACTGACTTGAGGAATTACCTGGCCTAAAGCCAGAGGTCGTCAGCTACATTGATATTGCAACAAAGGATTAATTCCTGGCCACTCCCAAGTGAGTAGCAATCAAGAATTTTCCACCTTTACTTGCAATTTAAATGAATTTTTTATATTAATTTTAGCGTAAGAGCCATTCAATTGCTTCTTCAGTTACAAGCCATGGAAAATAATCCCTTGCGATTTCCCAGATTCCGGTTTTATGGTATCTAATAAATTTTCTTGTCAATAAATTCGACTGCTTTTAAATTAAGCTTTCGCCTTAACATTCTTTAGCTTTCTTAATTTTATATTATTATTAGGACCAGCACCCAGGGGATGATCCCTATTAATGCATTTTGTGTTGGAACTAGGAAAATTGGTTATGGAAAGGGAGATAGAGGGAGAAGTGCTTTCTTTTTTTGTAGTGTCAGCGTTAGGGAGACCGTACTTGCTTTAAATTTCTCCTTTGATATTTTACTTAAAACAAATTTTACACGCAAATACATTTTAAGTAATAATTAAACATTTAAAAAATCTACTGATATTGTTAAAATCTTTCAAAATTTTGAGATTACCAGAAAATAGTGTAAAATTATCCTTATGCCTTTAGTGAACCAAAGTAGAGTTCATAATTACGCATACAATTATATTTTTGTTAAATTTATTGTAGAATATGTGAAACGGTGTATTCAATTGAACAATCGTTGTTATTTAAAACACGCTACTACTACATCATCATTATGATTTTATTTTATTTTATAAGATGAAATGAAATTAAAAAAAACATCCATATGTAACATGCAACATACTCGTAAGCTCAGCATTTTTTTTATGAATAATAAAATAAATTCAAGCAATGAAAAATTACTTTGTTTTACGGTTAAGTCTTGTTGCAGATTTTTCTTTTTGTTTTGGAACTATAAACATGGCTTCTTCTAAGCTCATGCAACTGGAAATCTTATATGGAAACAAATAAGACAGCTATAATTGGCGAGGCCGATCCTTATGCGCCCTTCACTAAAGCAAGAGCAGTTTTACATTTCTTGTAATTTAAGGGATACTCGTGTTATAGTCTAAAATATGTACAGCTACGTGCAAACCATTGGGGACAGTTAGGAATGGTGGTAGCATCATGCTTCAGGCTGGCTCTCGTAGGATCAAGTTCTTTTAGCTTTGGACAGCAAACATATTTTATTCCGTCAAAGTAAGCTCTGTTCATATCGTTTCATCCGAGAAAAACTATTTCATTCTTAGGAGGTTCAATAACTGAATGCTTCGTTTCAACTCTAACGTTTTCTTGCGATTGCGGTCATAGAGTAATGACATCTTCCGAGAAAATCTCCGAAACAGTCCAGCTGCTCTCGGACATCGCTTAATAGTGTAAACGGATGGGTTTTGGCACGTTTTCACCAAACTTACCCATATTCTGAGTCAAATATGGACGACGGTAACATAAATATTTCAACAGGATAATGATCCAAATCCTACTGCTGCACAAGTAAAGCAGTGGTTTTAACTGTATTCCATTTGACATCATACATCCATCATCTCAACGTAATTGGGAATCTGTAGCAAATCCAAGAAACCAAAGTTAGCGCATTAAAGATAAGCAGCTTCTACGACTTGTATTCGGGAGCCGAAAGGGTTAAAAAAGCCTTCCCAAGTACGGTACGTGAGTAATTAGCATCCTTAATTCCTTGAAAATGCAGAGCAGTTATTGCCACAAAGGTTTTCGATACAAAATATTGTCTAATTATTACAAAAAAGCATTGGATAAAAAAAGTTTATAAAACAAAACTAACCGTGTCCTTAATTATAGGCACACTTTTGGTGGAAATAAATCCATGCTTAATTTATTTTGCAAGGAAATCTTTGTATTTCGATGCACATATGCAAAACAAAGAAAATTTATTTTATGTTCAGAAAACAAATTTGTTTCTAATTTGTATACATAAATTTATATATAAATTTAAAATTTACAAGGTGTCCCTAATTGTTTGCACGTACTGCCGGTTGCTATAATGAAGATATCTGAGATTGTAAATGAGTCCAGATAATTTATTAAATATCAAAATCTGTAAAATTTTTATTTCACTTAAGGCTGTATTACACTATCGCGCAAGTCTTACGCATGTTGACAAAAATTAATCTCTGATCTAATTTTTGCTTGAAAATTAAAAAAACAATAACAACTTATCATGACAGGGTTGTATATTCCTCAAAATACGTAAGACTTGTGACGTAACGATTATTTTGTATGAAAAATACTGGGATGTTTTGATAGTACTCATAAAAAATTGTTTTAACTTTTGTCGTTTCGTTTTATAAAATCAACTACTTAGTTAGTCATTGATTTGAAATTTGCCTTCAAAGATATAACCATATTATGAGGTTACACCAAAACATTTTATGTGTTTCACCGCAACAGTCTAGTTATTATGAGTATGGCAACGATACATGTAAATTTTAAATGGTTAAGCGATCATAATAACGAAAGAGTGGTCATAATACTCCACATCATACAGTATGGCACCTAAATAATATCAGTTTTTCAGATGGACATTTGTATGAGGGCTGGGTAAAATAAGCGCCTTACTTGCAGTGGTGCCAGAAATTATCGGAGAAAAATCTTCATTCTGTGAAAAAAATTATGAAATTTTTTTTTGGCTTTAAGTTATATAAATAATATTTTAATTAAAAATTTAGTTAAAAACAACTAAAATGTTAATTAAATCAAAATTATATTTTTAATTTTTTTATCAACTAAAAAAGTAATTTATTCAATTATCATATTAATTAAATTGAAATACTTTTCAAACAATTTTTTTAATTGATAAAAATCAGATGCCTTTCCAATTTTTCTTCTTATAAAAACTATTGATCAACAAACAATATTCTGTTTCATGCCACCCCATAATATATAAGGTGTTTCTTATAAAAGGCGGCTTTCTTTGAAGGGAGTTATTGTCAGAATTATAGAAAAGTGGGATGCTTTGATGCTGTATTTTGCATCCTGTATTTACGAAGTCAATAAGATATGAGCCGCAGAGCTTGCAGAAAGTATGTCTTATAAAGTCAAATATTATTTTAAATTTTTGTCATATATTTATACCCATAATATTTCAGTCAGAAAGAAAGAAGTTCCAGTCTGAAAGCTCTCGTTTGCCATATTCTTACTCAAGTGTAAAGTCGAATTTTTTTATTTACTAATTTCATGTAATTTTATTAAAAAAGTTTTGATGATAATTTGCGATACTGAAGCCGATTTCAATAATAGACAATGCCGTCGTAAACGTATTTTGTTTTCTCTTAAAAAAAAATTTTCAAAAATTCCAATTTTATTACAGATTATTGTTTATTATGCTTTTCTTTTTTTTTAATTATTAAAAATTTATTTTGAAAACACAAAATTAATTTCATTCAATATTTTAAATTTTCTTTTTCTATGACAATACGGTCGTAACCGTATGATATAGAATTATAATGTACGACGTAGATACGCTTTTACGTCATCGCCAGATATTGTGTTCCTTTTTATAAAATATTATACGTTTTAATTTGGCAACATATCTACGTCGTACGCTCATACGGTGCAATTTTGTTCCTACGGTAATGTTATTATTTTTTGTATTTAAAATTACAAAGAATTCAAAAAAAATTCAACTCAACTCTGAATTGAAATTTTTTATTATTGTTTACAACCCTGTGTTAATGTGGTTAACTAAAATATTTAACATTTACAACTCATTAGTATCAATTGTAACACGTGGTCTCCACCCGAGATAATATATGATATAACATGTGAGAGAACATCGGCAGAATAAGAGAACACATTTCTTCATGTTAATCTTAGTCTTAAGCAAGGAGAACATGCATCTTATAAGATTTTACAATTTTCTAATTTTCGTACAGTAAACTTGTGTCGTTTTTATTCTCTTTTTGTTTTTAGTGTAAAATATTGTTTTCACAAGATTTGCCCTATTTGCACTAAAAAATTAAACATTCTTATGATAGGGTCTTATTATTTTTGTATGTATGTATGCATGTATTTTTGACAGCTTATCTTATAAGACAGTTGTTATGAGATTCTCATAACAGCTGCCTCATTACATTTGTTATAGTATTAATGCTAACACTATTTGACAGTCCATACGTAAGATAATACTCTCTGCGATTGAATTTGATGTTTGTTATCTCAGGTGGAGACCCTGTATTAAGTAACTACTGATTGGAGTTGTTAACCGTAATAAAGGCAATAATTTCAAGCATTTTCATTACACTCTGCATCTTTGGCGAAAACTAAACATTTATTAATACATGTAAATTTTTTCACATATTTTGAGTTATGCACGATTAGGTACTGCTGTCAACGAGGTGACTCTGAAAGCTGAAAGTTTATTCAAGTCACCAGTTTTGTCCATTATTTTGGTGACATTGTCTTATCTTTAAACATAAAAAAAAACTTCGTTATGAATTTGTAATTTTATTTAATTTTTTTAATAAAATAACTAATTGTTATGAAAATATGCATTTTCGACATCTACTTTCAAAAAGTACAAAAAATCTAGTCTACACAGATAAACTTAAATGTACTAGTGATTCTCTGGTTTCAATGTCTACATATGGTCCTAAAAGAACTACATAGTCAGTAGTACCAACGTCAGTTGTATATTTCCAATTGCAAGCACATGTTAAATGTCTATTGTAAATAATACTATCTTGGGTATAATAAGTCAGTAGTACGGTGACTGTGTCATTAATGAATTAGTACAGATTCACTAGTGATATTTCCTACAGAGGAGTAACTTTTTATATAGGGTGACTGGTGCCAAATTTATATTTTTAAATACGATTATTTCAAAAAGTAATAAACTCCGCACCGCTTATTACTTTTTAAAATAATCGAGTGTGGCGCCGTTGGAATTATAGATTGTGCGGATTTGTAAGTTACGATGTCGGAGTGATCGAGTGAGCATCGCGCGTTCGCTGTCGAGACATTTTTTAAGACTTATTCTTCTTATGTAATTGCTCGTGAACAGTTTTGTTCAAAGTTCGGTATTCGGCGAATACGTGGTGGACTAAGTAAAAATTTTATTCGTTCGTGGGTGCAGAGATTCCGCTCAACTGTTTCGGCTAATTATGTCCCACGGCCAGGGCCCAGTCGATCTTCAAGGACACCCAAAAACATTGAACTGATTGAAAACAGTTTACGTGAAAATCCGCGACTTTAAATACGGAAAAGAGCAACCTCACTCAAATCGTTCAAGAACTGAAAGAAAGTGACTTTGATTTACTCAAAAATTTTTGTGAAACGATAGAGCGTTTTCGTAAATCCCATTTTTTGGAGCGGCGAGGGTCATTTTCACTTAAATGGCCAAGTCAACAAGCAAAACTGCCGGTACTGGTCTCCAAGAACCCGCAACCTTCGATTGAAACCTCAAAAACCATTGCATTGCCCCAGGGCAACTAATTGTTTTTAAATATTTAAAACTTAAACTTAGTCAGACATTTTTTTCGGATAGTAAATTTTAAAACAGAAACCCTGTGCCCATGTTCTGTAACTGCCGCGTCGAGAACTTTTCGATTGAAATGTGAGAAATTAAACAAAAATTTCATATATTGAAACAAGTAACTGTTTTCTCAGTTAAACTGCGTCTGCAACATGTTTGGCGATAAATAGCTGTCACGTAAAAAACTTACCTGCCAATTTACAGAAAAAGTTTGTCTGTAAAATTTTTGTGAAAAAGTTCCCGATGTGAACTGTCAAATTAACTCACGAATAAAAGCGCGGCGAGAAAAATTTTTACCGCAAAAAATTATAATAGAAATGCAAAATGCAGTGAATAATAATACGGTAGAGGTAAGTATTTTGTTCTTGTCAGATTTTTTTTATTGTTTAATTATATTGCTTTTAACATTTTTGCAAAATATACGAATACAAAAAACACTTAAGTCGCACTTTACATTATTAGGTTTATCCGACGGTTGTATTTTCGATGCCGCCGTCGAAAATTTTTTTTATTTTATTTGCTTTTGGTCGCCGCAAACGATATGTGTGACTGGCGCTCTCAACGTCTACAATTTAACATCGGCTTCGAGTGCAATATTAAGACATTTACAACGTAACGACATAATCTCTTTTGATAGTTTTCGACATGAGTTACAGACACACTTTTTTCTCACTTTTCGAGAAACGATGGAATATTTTGTTTCACATCTTTTCGATGCAAGAAGTTCTCACCAAAGTTACAGAACATGGGTACTGGATATAATTTATTGCACATCGTATTTACCAGATAATGATACAATTGTGTTTTTAGATGTATACAAGACGAATTCACGTAAAGGGTGATGGCAATACTACAAGAAGTACAACACCAAAAACACAATATTGTTCTTGTGTTGTTGCTTTCGTTGGCCGCAATGTCAAAAACACAAGCAACTTTTGAGATTTCTCTCTCTAAGTAAGAAAACAATTAATGCGACACTAATTTGTAACAACATAGGCCTCCTTATATCAGGGAACTTCAAAAATCCCAGTTTAAAAAATACACGGACAGACGGAAATCGCTAACCAACATTGCAGAAAAAACAAACGGAATGAAAAACTTACGTACCCTTTTCACCTCTGGTGAAGGGTATTAAAAAAAGACAATAAATAACTTGGCCAACATTATTTTCTAGCTATAATTGTTTATAACGTGTTTTAGCTTTTTTTTTTGCATATTGTTGTTGTTGCATTTGGAATTAAACATTATGTTGTCGTAGGATATAAAACAAGACATACATATGCACACACATACACACACACACATTTTGTACATAAATATATGCTTCTGCCCGAGTACGTGTGTGTATGTGCCTTTGTGAATATATTCGTCATTTTTTTATTTTATTTATGGGGTTTTTGTTTGTTTTGAGCACGCATCGCTTCATAATGAAAGTGAATTGAATTGGCGTTAAACTTGTGGTAAAATGCAGAAGAAAAAAATCATAAAAAAATAATTGAATTTTGTTTTAAATCGTATGAAAACTAAAAGTGAAAAGAAATGGCACTATCTCCATTGCTTAAGAATGTTAGTTATGGGAGGCTTTTTTATGTGTCCTACAGTACACATAAAAAGCATTTCTCGACTTTTGGTTAAGGATTTCTTAATTTGTATCTTAACTGTTTTTAATTTGTTTTTAGTTTAAGCTTAATCATACCTTAATTCGATGGAACTATGCAGTTATTGAAAAATATTTACCTAAAACGAAATAAAACATACAAATTAATAAAATTACATATTTAAAAGTGTGAAGAAATATATTAAAGGACTCATTCTTAAAGGCCGTTTTGCGCAATCGTACAAATCTTTACTATTTTGACGAAAATCCTTTTATGATCTGTTCATTGTTTGAAAGTTTAAAACAATAACAACTTATCATGACAGGTTTGTATTTTCCTCAAAATATGTAACACATGCATGAGAGTATAAAGTACTCTTTAAGAAATATTTAAAGTTTAGAGAATGAATTTTCAATGAAAATTTGTGTAATAAGCCCCTTATAAATTTAAAAATAATTTAGTTTTCAATTGTCGTTTATGAACAACAATTTTGACAAGTAAAGTTGGTTTTAGACGACATGTATTTAGTAGTGTGCTTGTTTAATTTTTTCTACTGCAAAATGCATTCGACATGTCGTGTAAAAGTGAAAAAATTGCTTAAAAAATGCAGTGTAAAAAATACAATTCGAGTTGGAAAAACCAGCCAATTGTAGGGGAATGTAAAAAAGAAAAATTCACTATTCATAGTTGTGCCTTTGTTGAAGCTTTAATATTGTTACAAGTAAGACCTGATTGTTTAAAATTCTTATTCACTTTATAGTCTTATTTGTAAGTATAATATTTTTAGCTTTTCTTAAGTCTTTGGAAAAAGTTTCCTGGCGAGCTGGCCTAAGCAACCAGCGAAATGCGCATACACCCAGAGAAAAAATATGTTTAAATTTGGTTACCTCCAACAAAACTATTGTTAAAGAGAATTGCAAACATATTATGTTTAAATTTAACCATATTATTGTCACCGATAAACATATTATTGTTTAATTAGTCCTCCATCAAGAAGGCACAACCATATTATGGTTGCCTCCGAACATCTTTTGGTTAGTAATAACTAAAATATGTTTAACATTTATAATAGCATGGTTGATTTTCAACCAAAGCATGTTGCTCTTAGAAAAGAGGAAAATGCTATTGTTAATTTAAAAACAAATTATTGTCATATTTAACCATAACATGTTTAGAGGCAACCATAATATGGTTGTGGCTTCTTCATGGAGGACTAAGTTAACAATTATATGTTTGTCGGTGACAATAATATTATTAAATTTAAACATAATATGTTTACAATTTTGTCTAAAAATAGTTTTGTTGGAGGTGACCATATCTAAACATATTTTTTCTCTGCGTGTATAAACTGGCTTTCCCTCAACAATAAATTTCAGAGTTTTTATCAAAAATAAAAATTGAGAATTTAGCACGTTATAGATAAATCTTATTAATAAAGAATTTCAATTCGGTCGTGTTCTAGTTTGAACTGAAAAACCATCTGGCATCAAAATATATTTATTTGCAAATAATCTCAAAAAAGAACACTTTTTAATAAATTGAAACACAATTAAAAGTAAATAAAAATATAAATCAATATATAATTTAATGTTGTGAACGATTTTAGGTTAAGTCAGATAAAACCAAAAACTAACGTGTGAAAATAAAAACTATAAACCTTCTACATTTGTTAATTTTGACAGACATGCGTAATAACATATGGATTTTCATCTGTCAAAGCCACTGTAAAATACATGTCGTCTATGTAAAACCACTTTCAGGTGCCTATTATGAACTGAACTCGTTTTCGACTGCAGTCGAAATAGCTGAGAGAACAAACTTTTATTTGGTATTATGGCGCACAATCGATAAAAAAGCACGATTGTGAATTTACAGTAGTACATTTCTATCAGCTGGCACTTTAAATAAAAAATTTTTCTTTACAAATTTGAACAATAAAATTGAAATTAATCATGACCATGACTAAATAATGGTTCGACGTTTTGTGTGATGAAAATTTAGACATACTGGAAGAGAGCAGAAGCGGGATGCTTCCAATATATTGCACATTAAAATTGGCAGTTTTGAGTTTAGGGAAGTAATCGTACCAACGTCTTCTACTAAATTAAGCAATTAAGCATTTACGCGATTTCATACCACTGTTTACAGCCTTTAGTTGTTTTTAAATAAATTTTTAATTAAAATATTTTTAAATAACAAAAAATTTATTTTTTTCGTTTACAATAAAATAATTAAAACCTGTAGAATAGTTGTTGGGAATTGTTGGTCAAAACCTGAGTTATATTTAATTAAGTCAATTAACACATGGTTTGAAATGGCAAAGTTTTTTGATAATTTTTTTAATTAAAATCAAATATATCATTTATTAAAAAAAAAATTCACAATTTTCATCTTTACAATTTTAAGTAATCAATATAATTATTTTGGTAATAGGTGCAAAATCAACAAATTGTTTGCTTGATTCTATGAATTTGGTGATTAGAGAAATTTTTAATTTTTTCTGTGTATCTGCCATGTTCTGACACGTTTTGAAATCGCAAAACGTCAGATTTATTTTATGTTGTTCTGAAACTATTTGAACTCTAAGATTTCATGAACTGTAAAAAGTAAAGATGTTAAATTTCGGAAACAACTTAGTTGAGTTTCAAATAAAATTAGTTCAAGCTTTTATGAATTTCTGAGAAGGTAAGTTCAAACATTTTTGATCTAAATGAAATTACCGTACCGTACCTAATTACAATTTCACCTTGGTAAAGACTTTGTCTATGTTCTTTGCACATCCCTTCCCCCACTTTTTCTCTAATGATGTGATTGGGGAATTTTAATGATCATTTAATTGAGAAATTGCCCTTGGAATGTATTTTTTAGTCCATATTTCCGTACCATACAAAACACTATTTTTTCAATTATGAGGCGTGATAAAGTGAATCTAATAATTTTATTGTATTGCAAATTTTCGATGGTAGTTACTTTCTGAGGTTGGATTTTGACAATGTTGTGCTTTAAGTATGTTCCTAAAAAGCACTTCTCTTCTTTTTCATATATTCTTTCTGTTACATACATTCTTAATAAAGAAACATCAAATGTATGTGCATTTCTTTAGGACATAAATTTGAAATGGACAGTGTTATAACATTAAATGTCCATCTATCTTCCATTCTTAAATAAGTTTTGCTTAATTTAAAAAAAACAGTGTTGGAAAGTAGCTTAAACGGAAATTAAACTATTAAAGGATTATTAAAAGTGAAACTATTTATTATTATAATTTTCTTTTTTTTTCAGTAAAAGTGAAATAAAAAGTGAAAAAAAATAATAATAAAATCATCTCATGCATGGGATACAAGCGAACACTTATGTGCACCACAAACACATAAACACAAAAGAAAGAAGAAAAAAAAACAGTTTTCATTTTCAATGAGAAGCACTTGGCCATGAGCCCAATTAACTTGGTTGCATACAGACACACAAAAACCAACACATTCTTGTTTTAAATGTGTGCTATACATTTCTACAAAGAAACCAACAAATAAACATATGTGCATATGTAAAACAACAACAACAACGGACTTTGCTAAACATGCATTTTTAAACATAAAAAATGCATATTTAGTACATAATCTTGTGTGTTCCATGCCTCTATGTATCACTGCGTCAAGTCGTATCGTGAAAATATGTTTTGATTTGATTGAAATGTATTTTACAGAGTCTGCTGCAAGCCGGTTGTTGCAAACACTTTTCGTAATGCAAACATACACATATTATGTACATTGCTATGTATGTAAACATGTTTGTTGGTTTATAAATATTTATGTAGAAAATGAAATTATTTCACAAAAATTAAAAAAAAAACTAACAATAACAATTGATAGAGAGCAACGCAACAAAATACGAAAGAAGAAATAAAAAAGTGAAAAAGTTTCGTTTTCATTTTCTATTACAAGAAAATTTTTCTATGAAAGTTTCACCGATTATAAAGCATGTATGCAACACTATCAACAACATCATGCAATAATTGCATTTTGCTGCAGCAGTAGTTTGTTGCTGCTGCCACAACTAACTACCAGCAACCAAAAAAAAAAAAACAAAAGATGCGATAGCTAAACACACAGCCGCATTACTTACTGCAGTCATATATTGAATAAAATAAAATTAAAAAAATATAGAAATAACAAAATTTCAAAGGAAATTGTTTTTGTCTCTTCTTTGAGAATTGGACGGCCATTAAAAAATCTCTGGTTCACAAAATCATTTATCTAACAGGACGATTTTTTTTGCCGTAAATCTATTCTGACGCACACGAGTAGAATCGAAAATCATTACAGAGTGGGGATTTCGAAAAGAAAACGATTTCTTGAAATGATTTTGAATAAAAAAATTATAAACATATTTTTAACTTCTGCCCAGTAAGTTCCTGCAAAAAATTCGTTAACATGATTTTTCCAACGAAAAAAAAGAAAAACTAATATTGGACCAGTTGTTTTGGATATGGACCTTTTATCAAATACAAATTTAAATTGATTATTTTATTTTATTTATTTCATACATTAACTTTAAAGGCGATTTTGGACAAATTTTCTGTAGAAGAAATATATATTATTTTTTTTGGAGTTAACCTTAGGCGGATGCAAAGGTCAAGTATGGACATGCAGGCATACAATTTTGATTAGAAGTTTTGATATACAAAAAAACATCAGTTGCGTAAAATTTTTGACTAATAACATCATTTATAAAAAATAAATTTCAATAAAAGTGATTTTCAGGGCTGGGACCTATAACCAAACAGGGGTGATCCTAACAATTATTTGGTAAAATGAAATAAATTAAGTTTTAAAAAAAAGTTTTACTACATTTTACTTGATTATCGAACTATTTAGTGAAGTTTTTTTAGAACATTCCGCAAGAAAATTTGTATGGGGACAAGGTAAAATAAAAGACCGATTTCTACAATTTTTAAAAGTTTTCGTTTTAATCTCAATACGAATATAAAAATTTTCACATAAGGTTTAAATGGACAGATAAGATGGTAGGTCTGAAATCAATTTTTCTATGTGTAGCATAGAACTCTTCCCAGCTATGGTGGTTTAGGGTATAAAAAGTTTTGTTTGGAATTATGATTGGGCTTATTTAGATCGCTATTTCACCTAAATTAATTATTGAATGATTACAATTTTAAATGTAATTCTCAAATTTCGGTTGCAACTTATTCCAAAAAAGTCGAATATACTTTTATTTAAATCTGTTTTAAAATCCTAATACATTGTCATGCCAATGGAAAAATCATCAATGACAGCATTAGCCATCACTTTTTGTTGTATGCAGTAGTGGAAACGGCAGCCAGCAGCGAGCAATGAACATCAGTAGTTAGACGCTGTCGTCTTAAGAGAAGTGTGTAAAAAAAAGTTTAAACTATTCAATAATATTACAAAAATAGAAAGCAACGAGAGGGAAAGTGCTTTTTGTTGTATGGCTGGTTTTTTTTCGCACCCGTCTAATGGTGATGAAGTTTGGTTAGATGGTAACTGCACTCACTAGCAAAAACTACAACAACTACTCATGCATGTATGTACGAACATGATTTCTTACTAAAGATTTTCATTTTCATTTCCACAAACAGAATTAAGAAAACTAAAAGAAAAACTGGTTGCAAAAACATAAAACTAAAAAAGCACGACGACTAGACAATAGACATGATAGTAAATGCATTCAATGTTGTAGTGAGTCATTCAGTAAGTCCGTAGTGAGTGACTGAGTGAATGAATGAATGATTGAAGACGTAAGTGTTTCAAAAATCAAAAGAAATATAAAAAAGAAGCTTAAATGAAAGATACTATGATTAGCTAGTTTTCATAGTTGATGATGGCGTAGCCAGTACTCCTAAAAGTCACTGGATGATAAAATTAAATTGCAAAGAAATGACTTCGACAAAAATTGTACGTTTAGTGTGTCATTTGAAGAAGAAAAAGCAAAAAACCAAAAAAAAAAAAAAAATATATATATCTGTAATTGAAAAAAATAGAAATAGAAAAAAAAGTTAACATTAACAACAACATCAACTAATAGACGTGGTGACACTGAACATACAAAGCTGTTTAGTATAAGGTTGAATGAGGTTGTTGCTGCCTCTCAACTAGCTCGCATGACAACGACGTCAAATTGTTGTTAGACTTAACAACCGACAGTCCATCTCGTGGCCTGTCCCAACGGCAGACTGCCAGCCAACCTGCCACATGCACTTAGAACGGTATGAGCATATTATGCTGCTAGCATTTTCACATATATACACGCACAGACACATACATAACAACGTATTTAATATTGAACACATTGTCATATAAACTAAATAACTCACCGCCATCACTGCCAATGACAGAGAGACAGTCAGTCGGCTAGTCTGTCAATCAGTTGGCAAAATGCAATGTAAATAGCAATTCTACTCAATAACACTTCACAGTGCACCAAACTACCGATAGACACACACACACACATCGGAATCCAAATTGTTGTGTATTGAATTGTTACTGTGGGTTTATTAGACCGAATACATGTTGGATAATATTCAATGGATGTTTAAAATAAGACATATAAACAATATCGGAAACAATCTTCTTAAGAAATCATGAAATATATTTGATTATCCCAATGGCTTCTTTCTCAGATACTCTTATAAATAATAATCTTCCTATGTTTGCAATAATCACCGGTCGGCGAAAAATGGGTTAAACGCATTGTTTATATGAGTAACAAAATTAGATTATTAAAGCATATTCATCCTGTTTGCAAAAATGATGCTCTGTTATTACGAATGGCGTCTTTGCTTGACAAGTAGAATCAGGTACACACAAGACCAACGGGTTTACTTATTAGAAAATACCGCTCCTTTGCTTCGATTATGATATTATGACACGTAGCATTTAGTGTTTAGTTAGCGCCTACATAAATCTATTTGAAAATCAAACAGACAACAAAAATCAAATGTGTGTACAAAACAACAGTTGGCCACTTCTTTAACACATTACAAAGACGTAGAAGACATATTAAGGATAGTTCAATCCAAATCGTTGACAAAATATTCATACGGCAAGGTCAAACAAGACGAGATAAGCAACAATTTCTTTAATAATTTCATCGTCGACGATAAACGAGACAATATCTCCTAAACAATATATTCTATACAAGACCAAATCTCGTACTTTGTCGTGAAAAATTATTACATGGTTATTTATTTCAAACCATTTTTCCATGTTCTTTTTAGTTAATTTGCCATTTTATTTCTGTTACGTGTTTTATATTCGGCTCTTGTAAGCATTTTTTAAATTGACAGTGAAGCGCATACTGCCGACGACAACTTTTTTCAGCATATTTTCGGTTAAACTGGTTTGTGCTTATTCGTAAATTAGATGTAGGTATTTAACTCAACAATTAATAAAACAGAATGTGAGAGTTTTAAGCAAACTAAATCATGGGATTCAAATGCATTAAACTACTACAGAAGAAGAAAACATTGTCGTCAATAGCTTTTTATACAAGACAACTTATAAGGCAATGTACAATATCAGTTATACTGTCCCACATAGAGTTTTATAGAGGACAATTTATGAGACAATGTCGCTCACGCTGTCGTTCACGATAATTTTCTCTGAATTGTCTTCAAGACAACCTAATCGATAGGGGACAAGTCGTGCATACATCATTAAAGACGATGTCATTAACGGCAATCTGGCCAACTGGAATGTTTGGATACAACCACAATTACAAATGCTACGCATTACTGCGCACCGCACAATTTAAATAATGATGTGAATGTACAAGAAATACACTCTAGATAAACTTGTTTTTTAAAATTTGAAAATTACTCGTCTTTGAGAGTTTGTGACGTTTAATTGTGTGTCGTATGTGTACGCATACAGAGAATTGTTTTAGCAAAGAATTTTTATTGCAATTTTATCAAGAAATTAACAAAATATTTCGAACATTCATATCCCAAACTCCTTCTTCCGTGTGTTTTCCATTCTCTTGTTAATTTTTAAGAATATTTTTTACACCCGAACTTTCACATAGTGAAGCATTTATTTTCTGCTTCAACACATTCACACACTTGTCTACACTTCTCTTCAGTTTTTGTTTGTTAGAGCGACGCTACAGTTAAGAGTTTGAAAATTGTTCAATGACTTGAATGTGCGTTCAAATAGAATTGTACAGGCCTCTAGTGTTTACTTACCGTACTAAGATCGTAGTAATACGTTTGATAGTAAATCATTAAGCATATACTTCTTTCTTGTTGTATCAAAGCAGAATCGGAATTTTAGTTTAACCATTCAACCGCTAGGAGTACCTAAAAAAATTCTTCAGATTTTGAAATCGATTTAAACACCATCTGGCCTTAATGAAAATCTTCTTCTAAAGTTAGCAACAAAATTGGAATGGAACCGAAATTTTAAAGACCAACTTTTTTTTTAAGAATTCCATTAACTCTTTCCATATCAAAGTTTTAAAAAGTTTGTTATTAATTGTGTACGCAAATTTGTTAAATATTTCCACTGTTCCATGGAACAACTAAATAAATACAGACAATTGCATTTAATATGAACACATACATATGTAATACATTTATCTCTGACTGTGTGTGTGCACATTAGGGGCACTCTTTAAAATGTTTTACAAATAGTTGCATAAATGAGCATAATATGCAATTTGTCATTATTTCTTTTGAAATACGTTCAGAAACTACTTTTAGTACAAAGTCTTCAATCAAATATGATATAGAAAAGGGGAAACGGTATTTAAATATTCAAAAATCAGCAAACTGATGAAAAGTAAATCTAACATTTATTAAAAAATGTTTTCAATGGTCAGAAATAATAGAAATAAATAAACATCAGAAGCAATAGTGGAAACGGACATACAAATTAATATTCTAACCTAATAAAACTTTAAAAATAAAAATTATTATTATGAAACAATAAAAAAATAACAGAGTTGTATAACTCGTTTATTTATCTCTCCACAAAGGTAACTACGAAACTGGAATTCCAATAAATAATTTTGATCCATTTTACAAAATATAACGCTTTTTAAAATCCATATAAATAATTTGTTTTTCTATACCAGGGGTTTCCATTTCTTTGCACAATTGTGCACACCACTACTAACACATATTTTTATACTCTTCAATTCAGTCGTCGATGTGACTTCGACAAGTGTGCATGTCTAGCGGATGCTATATTATTTTGTTTCAGCTTACACTCAAAAAATATTATGCAGTCAAAAATGCTTTTGGTAACATCCAATGCCTTGCGTGCAATTTTTATTTAGAGTTTAAATTTTAAGACTTAAATGTAGAATAATGTTACATTTCATAAGTTTACATGCAAAGCAAAGAACTTTGTAAAATGGTAATTATTTGAGATTTAAAAGCAATTTTTAATATTTCAGATAAAAAATTTCAAAATGTCTAACAGTCCTATGTGGAAGAAGCTGATAGTCACATTTATTATAGATTTTATTTTACATTCGTATATGGATTCGGTTCTTATAATTTTACAGCACTTTTTTATTTTTTCTTATGCAATACTAAAAATTATTATTATAAATTATTATCTGATCACTAATTCCACTAACACCGTGGTAATAGTTATAAAACAGATTACCCAGTTTTTTTGTTTAAAAATATTAATGTGTTCTTATAAAAAGAATTAAAAACTCTGCTAATTTTTTCATTGAGTGTGATTATACATTATGCTGTTAAAAAAAATTATATATTTATTTGATGATACGTCATTTTTAATTTTGTAAATAACTTAATATTATATAAAAATACATATGTAACGTGAATCCTAATCAACAAAAATTTCAAATTTTCAAATAATATCTACATTGTTTTGCATTTAAGCTAACGATATGTGTTTTGTTTGTGAAAAAAATTCTTTGATGCCTGTAAAAGGGTTAATTTTTCTTGCGTTAAAAAGACGTACCTAAATGCAGAAATTATTAAGAGAAAAAAATAGCCACAAGAATTTGTTGGTATTTTGTGCTTGTAAAAATATTTTTGTTTCTGTACAAGTTGAAAAAGTCTTGTTTTCCTAAAATTTATGTGTAAACCTATACACATAAAAGCAAATGTGACAGCAGGTAAAATTTTTGGGTAAGAAGATGTGTTTTATTAATGTATTAATGAAACTTTATTGTTTGGCACTATTTTTATTGCTTACTTTTTTTGTGTTACAATTATATGACCGAGTCCAAAGAGTTAACCTAACTAATTTATGGTATTTATTTAACGTAACTTTGACCTGTTATAATGACTTTATACATTTTTGCAGGCAAACTCAGGTGCGCATTTGGTATTTTGTAAAAAGTTATGATATACGACAAGTATGTTAAATGAACTTAATTTGGAATTGCAAGGAAAGGAACGCAATATATGCGACTTGTCAAAAATCATTCAAAATTTTAAAACAAAACTTTCTAATTTTTTCCCAAATTAAAACTGGTGATTTTTCCAATTTTCCAAAAACTTTACTTGTTTATAGAAATCTCGAAATCGACAAAAGATATGAATATGCCGAAATATTTGAAACACTTTTCAATAATTTTCAAGACAGGTTTCAAGATTTTGTAATTTTCAACCGCTATTAGATCTTTTCGAAAACCCTTTTCGTTGCGATGTAAGCAACTACGAATTTGATATTCAATCAGAACTAATCATACTACGAAGCGAAGTAAATGCTCCAGACGAAAATAATATTGTAGAGTTCTGGAAAGATTTGGATGGCGAGTTCTATCCTGAACTAAAAAAAATTCATTTAAGTGCCTCTCTTTATTCGGCACTACTTACCTATGCGAACAAATTTTTTCGGATTTAAAATTTATTTGTTCCAAGCAACGAAATAAATTAAGTTCAGCCCATTTGAAAAGCATTCTACTATTACGAAACTGCCATAAAAGTATAAATTTAGAAGATTTTTTTTTATAAGTTGTAAAACACAAGGGAACAAAATTAAACATTTTTTGTGTTGATAGAAAATTTGTAGCAGTTCTTTACCAATTCAATGTCGCTGATTTTAAAACTGCACTTTTTTTTCTATCAGCTGTGATTTGCGTGCAATATTTATTTTTTATGCATTTTTAAAACATAAAAATCTTTAATTTTTTTACAATTGTTTGATAAGATATTTGAAACTGATTTAGAGTCAAAAAGCTTCCGAATAAAAAAAAGTGCAGTTTTAAAATCAGCGACATTGAATTGGTAAAGAATTGCTACAAATTTTTTATCAACACAAAAAATTTTAAGTTTTGTACCTTGTGTTATACAACTTATAAAATATATTACTAACATTTTATTTCGGCTGTAAATGAATGCATTCTCTCAATTTGTTTACTCTCTGGTACTCACTACTACACAACCAAAAAATTTTTGGAAATCCCTGTTCTATACATACAAATTGTACATAATTCACGTGCTCATACATTCAATATCGATGGCTTAATATAAAAAAGGCCAGTTTTTCTCAAAATAAGGATTTTTGCTTATTCTGGTAGAGAAATGCCAAATGCATATTGCATTTAAACTTAAGAGGGCTATATTAGAATATTTGTTGGATATTTTTATTAAAAATCGCATTAAAACTTTTTTAATGTCTCAAATTTTACGGATTTTATTCAGTTCCTTCTTTCCTCTGTAAATAACGAGTAATACAAAATTGAGTTATGCCTTTTTTTATATTAAGCCATCGATATAGAAAAACATTTTAATTTTTTCTTTAATAATAATATGTATTGTGCCTTGCGAGATACCCTTGTTTTAGTTTTGATATACCCCTAATGTACATACATACACAGTTAAAAAAAAACACTACAAAGAAAACACAACGACAACAACAAAATCAACAGCAATAGAAAATTGTAGTGCAACAACAAACTACAGTGTAAATACGTTGATTGTCGTTTTTATGCGTTAAATGCAAAAATATTCGCGCGGTTGGCATTCAAAACACAAAACGGAGTCAAAGTTCTGTGAGAAGGCGACAGATAGCACGTCACTTGACTCAAATGGGGACATGGACAACAAGCTCTATGTGATTCCCTGCCTGCTCACCACTGCGCCGAACACCGCACGGTGCAATTGTTTACATCATCGCTCTAAGCATTAGTTTTTTATTTGTTCGTTTGTTTGTTTGTTTGTTATTGCTGTTATTATTATTATTTTACTGGTTCTGTTGTAGTTGTTGCAGTTATTGGGTTTTTGTTGTGCTATTTTGTATGTCGTTTTGTGTGCGTTATGTATAAGTGTATCTGTGTGTATGTGCATGTTTGCTAGAGAAGAAACAAAACAAATACAAACAAATTGATGAAAAAAATTCTAATGCCAACCAGTCAGTGTAAATGCACTTCTGCCCCTGCCATTGCTTTTAAGCAATTGCACTCGACACTGCTGCAATTTTTATTTTTTTTACACTTCTTAGTTGTTGTTGTTTATTTTTTATTTCTTGTACGCAAAAATACTTTTAGAAAACAACAAAAAAATACACATACGTATAAAATAATTCGTGCAATTTAAAATAATAATTTTCTAGTTATTTTAATGTTTTTAAAAATTTACAAAACTCTTTTAAATTTATTTATAAAAATTTATTGGTCGCTTCTAGTTTGGCATTGTAGGCCACATATAGAAAATATTATAATTATACATATGAATGTTTGTATGTATGTATTTATATGTACATATTTTTTTTTTCTTTTTTAAGTAAACACAGGGCATTGTTTTTAAGGTTTATTTTTTAAATTTATACAAGGGAAATTGTTAACTAACTTTATAAATACATAACGCACTTAATCAACAAGAAGGTATTAACTAAAAATTTCAAAATCTTCAGTAGAAGCAACACTATTTTTAATTTTACATTAAATGCATATGAAAAATAATTTTTAAAACATTTTTTTCAGTACCACAAATAAGACAAAATAGCACGATATTTAAACAGCTTGTAGATATGAATATTACAAAAAGTGAAAAAAAAAATTTTGAGTTAATACCCTCTTGTTGATCAAGTGCGATATGTATGTTATTGATTATGTAAAACCGTTGGTATAAGAACAAAATGAAAATAATTTTCAGGAACAAGAAAAACTACAAAAAAAAAAAAAATTATGATTACAACAACTATATCTACGAATTGATCATATTAACCACAATCGTTTAGGGCCGTTATTACAACTTACAAATAGATTTTTTAGGATGCTATCTGACAGATAAATGGTTTTTGGTTATTTTAAGTTAACATTAACCTAAAAAGTAATTGATAAGCTAACAGTAGGTTTATCCTCATGGGAACGTTACAAGTGAACTTTAATAATTTGAAGGTATTATTTTTTCTGTTGAAGATATGGTAATTTCAATGAAAATTTTATGTGAAATTCAATTATTCAACGTATTAAAAAAAAACACAATTTAACACAAATATCAAATTAATTTTCCACTAAAAACAAAAATAAAGCACAAAAATTTATTTCTGGTTTCAATTAAAGAAATAAAAAATAGTCAGTCGTTGCCAGTATGTATTTTAAACAAACAATAGTAGTCGGTATCTACCGCAATGTTGCCACAGTATATAAATTACATTTATTTAAATAAAATTTTATCCGACGGTTCTAATAATGGAGAAAACTTAATGGTCACTTTATTATTCACGATAGACTATCATGACGTTAACTATCATGAACTTTATCAGTAGGTTGTAATAATGGCCTTTAGATGTTTTTTTATCCACACACAACTGTGGATACCACTGTGGTAATAATACACCACTGCAGTGGGGGTATTGTGCGTTTGTTCTGATGTCTGTAACACCTAAAAATATTGGTATAATGATGTCTATCCGTCTAGCTGGCTGGCCGGCTGTACAAATACCACTCCCGAAAAATGCTTTAAATGTCAAAACTTTCTTATTAAGGTTAGTAGTGACATACAATTTGTACTATTTGGTCTAGAATTTATTATAGATCCCATATAAATCCCATCACTTAAATCACTTTACGACAAAAAATTTCAAATATGTACCCTAGGGGAAAGGAACTGGTAGCGACCGGTTCTAGTTCTAACACTTTAGTTGAAGAAAACTTGTGACTTTCAACATGGCCTTGTCCTAGGAAGGGGCTAATTGGCACCTTTTTGATATTTTTTATCAGGACACTGAAATAACCTAAATGACACATTATATTTCGTTGAAAATACTGCCTGTCGCAGATTTTGTTCTTAGTGAACCATTTTAATGTAATAGATCAACTTCTTATAAGGTAATAGAACCAGATACAAGCAACTACTATCCGCGCAAAATCCAGTTACATGACTAGTTTTGTGGCAGTTACCTTTCCTCTGGAGTAACTACACCCTAAACGCATTACCACCAGATAAGTGATGTCTTTTTTTTACCTTGTTACGGGATAAATGCTTTAAGAGCAATTGGCACAAATTTCCTGCAGGGTGGATATCTAGATATCTAGATAATATTCGGCACAAGAAACTGTTATTAAAATTTAAACCCCTTAAAATAATTTTGTAAACGATTTTGCCGGGTATACGATTGCCCATGGGTCCAAAATAGAGTACATTCAATAAAAGTTTCTGTTGAAATTGTGGTGTAGGGAATCGAATGAACGGAGGAAGAGGAAAAGGACGAATTTAATTTGTCCCCAAAACCCTATTTCTAGTTTCAGACCAATGGACTTAGTAAGCAGAGGTTATGCCCTGGGTCAGAGCATATTCTTTTGCATTAACAATTTTTATTTATAATGCTTTAAAAGTGAAACATTTATGATACACCATTTTAATAATGGATTTTTTTTTAAAGGCTGCCACATTAGACTTATTTTGTCCTAATTTATTGTGATCCGGCCATTATTTATTGTGCACAAAAAGTCGTGTATATGCAAGCAACAAAGCTTAAATACCTAAAGCAGATGCTCAAAAATATGCAAAAGGCATTATCATGCATAATTAATACTTAAATGAAAAATTCATTTTAAAATTGTTGACTGAACATATAGAAAATGATTTATTTCAAGTTATTAAACTAAATTAGCATTAGATCGAAATAATGACCAAATGTTAGTATAAAGGCAAAATTCGGTGATAGTATTAAGATTGGCAGAAATGGCAACCAAGAACCCAATAAAGTTGTGGATTATAATATATTTTTATTAAAAAACTCATTGAAAACTCCCTTAAGGCTGTTTTATACTATCGCAAAAGTCTTACCGACTTTGACAAAAATACATGTCTGATTAATTGTTGTTTGAAAATTAAAAAAAAAAACAATAACAACTTATCATGACAGGGTTGTATTTTTTTTTGAAAATACGTTAGACTTGTGTGATAGTGTAAAGTACCTATTATTATGCACTAATATGTTAAAAAGGCATTTTTCCAAAAAATTTGCAAGATTAGGAAAAATTTATTGTTTAAGCAAAAGTTCGGAAAACTTTCGGTATTATGATGTATTAAAATTTTTTAATTGTTGTAAATTTGGTTTTATAAACGTTCGAAATATTTACAAAAAATTAAAAATGTTTACAAGATTATTTCCAATAAATCTTGGAAAATTGCGATGATTTTATTTTTTTATAGATTTTCCCATTTGTGCCTATACTCAAGCGAGAAAATCATTAAATTGCAAGAAATAAGAGGGTAAGAATTGTCTGTATTTTAAAACAACTTTATTTCTTAATCAAATATATTCTTGAACATTTTTCTTAAGCCCTTTTGGTGTTTCCTATTCCTTAATAATCATTTTAGTATAAATTAGGCCTAAAACAATATGCAACAAATTCTAAATATAAATTAAAAGAATTCGAACAGTTTTCTAGACTGTAAATTGTCGATATTTTTCATAGCTGTTGCATGTAAAACATCGACTTCCACTTTATTTTAAAACACACTGACACACACAAATACATAATTCATTAATCTATTCACACTATTAAAAAGCAACATTTTGTAATAATAGCAACAACAAAGCAAAAAAACAACAATGTCTGCTCCAATAATACGTCAACATGAAACAAACATCTATACATTATTTAATATCAATTGGTATGTAAATGTCTGTATGTGTGTGTGTTTATATGTATGTATTTGTATTTGTAAGCGAGGAAGGAGAACAAACAAATAAATGAAACGAGTTGCTTATTATAAAAATGGCAAAATAGACAAGCAACAACAACAACAATTACACCAAATGCAACGATTGCAGCACCAACAACAATATTAGCACGAAAAATTTCCTTTTCTAGGTCTAGGCCAGGCGCACAATTACATTCTAAAATATAAATAAAAAACAAAACAGAACAGAACAGCACAAAAAATAAAATAAAACTGCACAAATAAATAAATATAGAAAAATAAACTTTAAACGTATAAAAAAAATATAAAATGAAAAGTTCTTATGTTCGTTCACTCGTTAAGTTTTATAACATTTGCAATGTAATTTTCAGTTTTTAGTCCGTTCGCAGCAATTTAAGGCAGAACCTTAAAAGTATGAATTAAATCATTTAGCATAGATTTTTTAATAGAAACTCTTTCTATATGCCGTTTTTTTTAATACTAAACGTATACTTGTTAAAAAATGCGTATTAATCATACGTTGAAGTTTTTTTCGAACTTTATTTTTAACACTTTTATTAAACAAAAAAAGCCACAACTGACAAAGCAAAAAGAAATTAATTATTCAAACATAAATGACGATATAAGATCAATATA
The DNA here is from genome assembly GCA_943735925.1 of Pollenia amentaria. Classification (NCBI taxonomy): domain Eukaryota; kingdom Metazoa; phylum Arthropoda; class Insecta; order Diptera; family Polleniidae; genus Pollenia; species Pollenia amentaria. The sequence goes on along the minus strand of OX031009.1, from coordinate 230,548,995 downwards.
GTAAACGTCTTCGTAAGAGGTAAAAACAAACTTAAAATAAAAATGTCAATCATCCAAGATTGGCATGGAAATTCAATAGACATGATACAAAACAAGACAAATTCAATACGGTTCAGTAGATAAATTCGGCTTGATACAAAATAATCACCTGATCAATCGAATAAGGTTATCATATCCCGGGGAATGTTTTAACCAGAATTAATATTTTTAAAGGAAAATATGTGTAATTATGCAGTGTATGTCTATGAAAAGAAAATAAGTATCTCACTTACAAAAAAGGGGAAAAATTCGCACAAAGTGGAAAAAATTGCAAAATTAGAAGGGTTTAAAAAAGTCGCACAAAAAGTATCAGAGCTTCAAAAAGGTTGCAAATTGCAACTAAAGTCTTACAACGGTAACGTTGCATGTGTGTTTGTGAGTACAAAACAAAAACGAAATATAATTTTTTTTGTTGCTTTTCAAGCAAATTAACAACACAATTTTATTACTTTAATACTAAGAATTTAGTTAGAAAAATATAAATTTGTGCATTTTTTTTGTCCATTACAATCTTACACGATTTGTTGCAGTTGGTTTTCACTGTCCTATTTTAAAAAGTATCGATCCATTCAGTATAGTTGTTTCTGCCTTGTAACAATTTCGTTATTCGGTTGTTGTTTCAGCTAAGTAGATGATTGGTTTGATGTAGTTGGTGGATAATGTTTAGGATAATGAGGCTGCCAACTGTCGTTGCCTAGAAACAACGTCCTCCGTGTTTTTTTGTATAGTGGTAAAGAACTTTGCTAGGGGATGGCGGCTGCCTAACCTTTGCCAAGATGTTATACCTTTTTCCAGAAGGAGAGTATTTTTGTGCATATCTACACAAAAAATTAATTTTTAAGAATATATGTATAATGTATCAATATTGATGATCGAAAAGATACTTAAAATCCTACGAAAAAAACGGTTCTCGTATTTGTGTTTAAGATAAAGAAAAGATACAAGATTTAAAAAAGTAAAATAAATTCAGCGAATATGATATTAATTTTCGATTTAGCCGGTCTAATTTATATGAAAGCAAGAAAAAGAATGTGCTGACTTGCGTTTTTATTGAAAACATGTTGAATGAAATTTGATTTTTTACACAAATTCAAATTTGTTAAATGTTCTTATTAGAATTCCAAATAATAGTAAAAAGCATAGAATATTAATAAGAATGGAAATAGAGTAAAAAAACTAGCTCAGCTTAACTAAAAATCCCTAACTCTATGATTGTGTTAACGTAAAAAATGTGTTAACTTTTGTTTTTGCATTTGTTACGTACAAGATTTTGAAAAAGAATTTTTTTTTGTGTTTTAATAAAGTTTCGATTAAAATCAGTTAAGTATAGTTTAACGTTTTTATTATATTCTTAAGAGATTTTTTGTATTTGTTCGAAAAATTATCCACATTTGTGATGATCAACTTAAGTCTTATAACTTTTCGTAATTTTCAAAGATTTATTAAATATGATTCCTTAAATATGATATCAACCAGTTTCAAAATAACAAATTTCTTTTACACAGTTCATAAACATAAAAATCAAATATAAATCGAAATAACTTCACATAAATTTGAAAAATAATTTCTTGAAACAGGACCCTTTATCGAAAATCCCTTAATAGCTGATCATATTTCGATCGAATGACGAACGTCACATATATATCTGTGTCTCAATATGGCCACAGAAATACATACCGTATGATATGCAGGAAATTCGATAATGCAATGATCACCATATAATTGCCGAAGCAATTGCTTAACCTTTTAAAGTGTAATTTTTTCTCGACAACTATAAACAATGAGACAAAGATAGGGAGCATTCTGAATATTAACGCTGCATTATTATGAATATTTTCGATAAGTATAACATAGTTAAATAATTCAGTATACATTTTCTCTGAGGTTTGACTAAAGAAGAGGTTATGGGGTAGTATAACCCCATTAAGTACAAACCCAACTATTTAAATTTTGAATTAATTTGTATTTCCCAATGAGTCTTATGTTATGTTAAGTGAATATTAGGAATTTTGCATCATCATGAGTACATTTGCTTTATTCATGTGTATGGATCCCTAAACTTTACTAAATATTTTGTAAATCCGGATTTGAAGTGAATTCCGTAATGAATTTTGACTTTTCAACATCTGCTTAGAACGCATTAAAAACAACTAAATTTATTTATAAATTTGTATGTTCGTTTGTATGTATGTCGGTATGTGCGAACACAATAATAAACAAATGCAATGCTAAAAGTTGAGTGTTCTAGCCGCCTTCATTTGGCTTCACGTTTCTCGTTTTATTCGCCTCTGCATTCTAGTCTCTATATCAATCTATCTGAACAATTTTCCACAGAGTGTCTATGAATTTCAACGTTAGTTTGTGTGTTTTGTGTTTTGTGCGTGTATATAGAATGTTTTTTTTAGCATGCCACACATTTACACGAACATGTACACTTTCGTACATTCATGCACGAACATACAATTTAAATTCTATTATAGTTGTGGCTGCTTGTTGCGGTTGTTGTTGCAGTTGCATTCAATTAGCGACAACAAGTTTCCTTTTTAAATGTTTATTTTTTCCTTCAATTTTTATCAAATAATAAGCGACAACAACAACAACAATAACAATAACCACAATAATATTCTTCATGTTGTGTGTGAATTGCTGTGTTGTTTCGTTCGGTTCAACAACATTTCAAGTTGAACTGGCATACAACTGACTAAAGTCATTTTTGCAGTTGCAGCAGCGCCAGCAACGACAGCAGCAGTAGTTTAAGTTAAATAATGCAAACACACAAATAGTCGTAATATGAAAAGTAAACTAAGTAAGTATGTGAGTAAGTACGATTATGTATGAGTACTAAATATTGTTTGTACTTGATGTTCGAAACCCCTTAACCCTCCTCCTTTCTACCATCATACCAAGTTGGTTTTTTTCGCATCTAGATTCGTGTGTCTCTATTAAAATGTACTACTATTTAATAAAGTAATTTAAAATGCATGTGTTTTTACATAAATGCATACACACATGCATACATGCATAAATACCTACATATGTACTTCAACATATGTACACATGTGTCTGTAAATGGATACTCTATCAAAATGTAGAGGGTCAAGATTAAGATTACTTTCAATTAAGATTGGTTTTAAATATCATTGTTAATTTTTCAATAAATCATTTTTCCATGTTAAATGAAACCCATTGATTTGAAAAATTCAAGGTAATTGAAACTATAAAAAATAAAAGTTAGATTTTGGCTATTATTGATTTTTTTTACAATATACATATTGTGTGAAATAAGTGATAAATTTTATTAATTATAATTTAGGTACTTCCTAAGGGAAGGGTCAGTGATGGATAAAATGTAGTTTCTACATAAAGAGATAAACCTCGTTTTGTACCATTTTATTTAAATTATATGAACATGGAAGTGAGCATCTGTCCTATATTTAATGTAAGCCATGCAAAAACAATGAAGAAAGTGTAGTCGATCCGGTGGTACTCTACTTTTTTTTTGTGCTTATGTTGTTGTTTACACAAGGGAACAAGGTTTTTGTGGATGAAGAACTGAATGTTGTTTTTATTTTATTTTTTTTTCTATCAGCTCACCTTTTCCGATATACCGTTATGTTTAAAATCAAGGCACTTCCGCTACATATATTGGGATAACCTAAAAAACTAAAATGATGAGTTTATGAACCTTTAATTTTTGGAAAAAAATAAAAAAAAAAAAAAAATAAAGCCTCGTACACAATGCTTGCAACAATTTCGTTTTTTCTTCTATCTTATTTCTTCCCAAAGTATTTCATATATTTTCCTTTAATTTTTTCAACAAAAATGTTACTCAAGTTGTTTTTTAACTGTTGAGTCTACTTCTACTTCAGCAACAATTTGTATGAAATTGTTGATGACATAATATTTTTTTATAAAACTTTTATTTAGTTTTGAATAAAAATTTAATCAAAATGTAAATTCAGTTTTAATTGACCTTTTTTTATAATATTTTGAATGTTTTTAATTTTAAGCTCTAGGTCTTTTTTATATAAAAATTATTAATTTATTTAATTATTAATTCGATATTTCGCTAACCTTTGGTTAGCATCGTCAGGAAAAATTAACAATATTTTTAATAATACAAACAATAAAAATTATAGAAAAAATTATTTCAAAATTAAATTCAAAATCCTATTTGTCATAAAATTAATTTCAAAAAACATATTAACAAAAATAAAAATATTATAACTAGAGTATAACAATTCATATAAACTGAAAAAACATTTCCTATCCTTAAACCAAATTCAAAAATCAATTCATATAAACTGAAAAAATAACTATAAAACTAATTCGAAAACCATATTTACAATAATAAATTCTGATTAAAGAATAATACCATAACATATAACAATTTTCTGTAAATTAAACTTATTTTATCTAACATATTTATGTAAATCTATTTAATCTATCTCTTAATAACTAAGACCTAGAGCTTAAAATTAAAAACATTCAAAAAATTTTATCAAAATGTTTAAAAAAAAAAATTAATAATAAATACGTAATTTTGACTGAAAATTTTTGGTTACGAAAAAAATAGTTGCTCTATTATGAACACCAGTGAAAATGTTGCTGCCTATTGTGTACGAGGCTTAACAATAGTTATTAAGTAAAAAAAAAAAAATTTCTTAAAATTTTTCGAATATTTTTACTAATTTTCTTAATCAAATTGTTTTATTTAAATCAGTTAAAAAATCTATACCGACATACAGTAATAATTATTTTGCGTCGAAAAATTTTATATACAAAAAGAATTTTTTTTAAATAGGTACCCAATGAAAAACTAAATTTATTTTTGGGGCAAGGAAATTTGTTGTTTGAGTAGCTAAGAGATTTTAACGGGGTTTTCGTTTATTTAAGTTTTCAAGTTCTAGTCGATAATGGTGTCAAGATTCACTTTATGCAGATTTTAAAACATTATTGTGCATCCAGTTGTAAGTCTGAATAAGTGCGCTGAAATAAATATTCATGGTGTTTTTGATGTAGCTTTTAATGCATATATTTCAATAAAGATTAATTAAACAAATATTTTAAATGCAAAAGTTATTTTCGGGAATACAAAATTAATTATTAATTTATTTATTAATGACGTGCAAAATTTCCAATTTTTATTTTTAATAATAACACTGAATTTTATTGTTTAGGGAAAGCCAGTTCTATACGCATTTCGCTGGTTGCTTAGGCCAGCTCGGCAGGAAACTTTTTTTCACAGACTTTAGAAAAGCTAAAAATATTTTACAAAAAAGACTTGAAAGTGAATAAGAATTTTAAACACTCAGGTCTTACTTGTAACAATATTAAAGCTTCAACAAAGCCACAACAATAAACAGTGCGTTTATCTTTTCTTACATTCCCCTGCAATTAGCTGGCTTTTTTCTAATTCGAATTGTAGTTGTAAAAGGGTTAAAAGAAAAAATTAAATTAAAAAAACAAATTGCGTACAGCCAGGCCCCCGATGTCGATTGACAATTTAAGAGAGCGACAACAAGTCATTCATTATCGTTCTCTTAAGCGGCCCACTAACTATCGACTTGTCGGTCGATAGGTTGTACGTGTCTAACGTAATTCATTTATTTATTGTCAAATGACCGCAAAAATAGAACTCTGGCTACAACCAAATCAGAATAGAAAGCAAAAAAGTAAGTAAACGAAAAAAAAACAAACAAAGCAGTACACAAAAAATATAGAATATAATTTTATAAAAAATATTTTAAAATTCTATTTAATTTTATAAAAAATGGTATTTTAAAAATTATAATTAAATAAAAAATATTTAGTGTTTGTGCATAAAAAAAATTTTGTTAAATATTTTAGCAAAATGCCTATTTCGACAACTACAACGCAAGTGACAGATTATGACATATGAAGTCGCATACTATATCTCTTAGTGGGTTTCAAATTTGTATGAAAACTGTTACGTTTTGTCGATCGACTTGTCGTGCTGAAAATTGTTAGGGGGCCGCAAATCAGCTGTTTGCCGTTGAAAATGCAAGCGAAAGATAGCGGTCGACATCGGGGGCCTGGCTGTTAATAAAGCAACTTGCCATTTCAGTTATTTTTTGCCGGACACATGCAAATTTGTTATCAAAAGTTATTTCATTCTTTCGAAAGGCTTTTGCCTACTAATTATTAACAAAATATTTTGTAAATAAGACAAATATTTGTATGTATAAAATTTTTAATAAATATTTTATTCAATATTACAACTTCGTTGTTAAAAATATTTGTTGAATATCAACAATTTGTATTAACAAAAATATTTTCTATATTTAAAAATTCGGTTTCTGGTGCCTTTTCACCAAAATTACGACAAATTATTTGTATTGACGATTATATTGAATGGCTAATATTCAATTCAATTAATTTGTCGTTAATTATTTCTGTGTAAAGAGCTGTTACAAAGTCATCGTCGAGACTTGCAATTTTGTTGCCGCCATTTTCTTAAAATTGTGCTTTGAAATTGTATTTGTGTTCAGATAATGATATTATAATTTTGCAATTTTTTTGTATTTATCTTGCCTTTCGTCTTCTTCCTTTTATATTTTATATATAAATACAAATACACTTACAGCCAACTTCAAGTAAAAAGTGTGAGAATGACAAAACAAAACGGAAATGCAGAGTACGGGCCTGTTCGGAAATGCATCATATGATTAGTTTGCGATGCGATGCTCTTTTGTTATGTATTTTCGAACAGCTGACATTTGCAGTGATGCTTTACTGAACGCGCTGGCCGTCAGATACAGCGCAGTGATGCATTTCCGAACAGGCCCTACATTAAACTGAGTAACCTTCCCCAATCTTCTCACCCCTCTCACCAGTAAAATCAAGAATAGCTGCAAAGATTGCAAGGACGATGACAAACTAATTTAAAAAAATTCGTGATATTTAAAGTTACCGTAAGCATTATTCATATTAAATTTTATCCTCATATCTCAATTTTTTAAAGATTTTGTGAAAATCTTTAATTTTAGTTGGTTATTCATTCAGTAAATTTTTTTTAAAATTAATTTATTTATGTCTTAAATCGGTCTTTAATTATTTCCCGATAATAACACTTTTAACTATATATTAACAGGGACCGATTGAGGAATTTCCTCAGATTATCTTTGAAATTGTAACGCATTCCTTTATAACAAATAGCACGCGGTCCCTGATTCCACCCAGCTCCAATACAAATGGTCTGTTGATAAAGACATGTAAATTTTGTAATAAAGATCGCAATTTTAAAGTTAATTTGATTAAATTTGGCAAATATGAGCTGTTTGGTCCTAAAAAAAAACAAAAAAAAAAAAACAAAAAAAAAAAAAACAAATCAGAGGCTACCATTATGTGCTTGTGACTTCCCTGTGGAGGGATTACTTAAACATAATATAGTTCCAGATGACAACGTGTTTAAATATTATGTTTTGGGCGAGAGCTTATCAGAAGAAAAATTTGCATATTACTTGTAGAATAGCTGCAAAATATAAACATTTTAAGTTTTAAAGTAATAATTGTGTCAAAGTTTGAGCAATAAAAAATGTCAAATGCTCAATTAAAGAAGTCAGTCTTATATAGTGTTCAGATATACATTTTTTATTGAGTTTATATTCGGTTTATCCGTAGTATACTAAGCACCAGGTAGGTTCATTAGCGAGAGTTGTCATTATTTACCCATGTAATGTCAAACAACGAAACATTACTCAATGGCAAATATTTGAATTTTAACATATTTGGCACTTTTTAGATACTGCAGCTCACTTTTTTTATATAAAATTATATTTAATTCAATATATTGTCTATTTGCTATTGATTTTCGATTAAAAACAACCAAGATGGTGGGTGGACAGACGAGTTGATGACTCAAAGGTCCACTGTCAGAAGGTTGGTCAATAGGGCGAAGTATTCGTGTAGGGAAGAGGATTGGATTAACTTTAGATAGAGTTACAATAGATATAAGGGAGCTATTAGAAGAGCGAAAAGGGACTCGTTGGTCAAGTTTAGCGAGTCAGTGGAATCTGTAAATGGGATGAGAATTTCATCCAAGGATCCGGTAGTCCCGGGATTTATTCAAAGACCGGAAAACTCATGGACGCAATCTAGCTCTGAATCTCTTTGTCTGCATATGGCGACTCACTTTCCGGAGTGTGTGGAGCCTGGGTGGGGATAACAGGTTGAATGTGGTGACCCATTTTCTGGGTCGGGCTCAGGCGGTGAGAAAAGGGAGACGGTGGGGGACATGATCACCTTGGATAAAGTAATATGGACGGTTAATAACTTTGGGTCTTACAAATCGGCAGGGCCAGATGGTATCTTTCCGGCGATGCTACAGAATATCGGGATATCATCACTCCTGGTGTAGGTTGAACTATTTAGGGTCTACCCAAAGCGGGAAAAAACCGGTCACTCCACCCGCAAGGATTTTAGACCAATCAGCTTATCGTCTTTTCTTTTACAGACGTTGGAAAGACTGATGATCTACATCTGAGGACGAAGATTGACGCCGGCATCATCAGCGGCGCTCAAAACGCCTATCTTATGGGTAGATCTGTTGAGAGTGTGCTTCATGATGTGGTTGGTTATATAGAGCGGGGATTGCGAAGCAAGGAATACACCTTGGCGGCATTCCTGGATATAGAGGGCGCCTTTAATAATTTGAAGATAGAGGCTATTAGGCAGGCACTGGTAGATCTAGGGGTTCCGCTGTTCTTGGTCGAATGGATAACTCTGATGCTTAACTTTGATGCTTAGCAACAGTGTTCTTCACTCGGACTGGGAAAACGAACGCTTAAAGAAACTGGTGACTAAGGGGATCCCACAGGGGGGAGTTTTCTTTCCCTTATTATGGCCGTAAGGGGCTGTTATGTGAACTCCAAGCTAGTGGATGGCTGTAGGAGGGCTCTGGAGGGAGCCGTAGGAGGGTATGTGTTGAGATTGTGCAGGGTGCCGGCACACTGCAACATAAACGGCAATGAGGTGGCTGATGAGTAAGGGAGACAGGGCTCAAAGATGGAGTATCCTAACTGTATGGAGGCGGTAAAGCCTCCAATAGGCTTCTTTTTTGGAAGGAGCAGGAAATAGATTCTGGGCGCGACCAATCGGGCCTGGGGGAACCGAACAGACTGCCGGGTATCACGGACGCTGTTGTCGGTGCTTTGGAAGTCCGATTCGGAGTCGCAGCTGGGCAGGAGTAGGGTCTGCGTTAGGACCATGAGAGGAATTATCACGGGCGACTACATGATAGGCAGGATGGCTATGAGGATGGGATTCGACTTGTCGGATATGTGCGGGTTGTGTGAGGACCTGGAGGAGTTAGAGACAGTTGAGCACATTATGTGCCACTGTCCCCGGCTACAGGGCAGCAGGCTGAGGTGGCTGTGCAGCAGATTCCTAGTCGAATTAGGGAATGTATCGGGCTTTGGACTCGAGAAACTTATAGGATGGCCTGGCTATGTGGCAGAAGACTGGGTGCTAGCCGCACATAGGGCGGATTTGTGTTGAATGGGATTTCTCTCAGGTTTGGTCCGATATCTAATGTTCTTATCTATAATTTTTATTTTTTCTTATGCTTTCGCTTTTTATTTTATCTACTTTCCATCTATATATATCTAAACAAGGCATCACAATGGAACATATTGATCTCTGGGTGAAGATGTGAAGGAGACTTCACACCAGCCTTTCTACCTACCTACCTAACTATGAAAAAGTACACAAAACAAGCAAAAGATTTTTTTTCCAAAGTTTTTGTATAACGTTGTAGAGTTGCTGTAAATTTACTTCATTAACCCTTACCCTGCACTATAAGCACAAACTCAGTTGGTATTTATGGGTAAATTTTTTCCAATTTAGAGGTTCATCCATCATACATTTTTCAATTCTGTGTTTTTTTTAAATTCAATGCAAGTTTCGGAATGCTATACATTCGATTGAATTTTAATATCGACTAAATAGTGCTGGGCAATTTTGACCCATGTTTACAAAATGCGTAACTAGAAACAAATATTTTATGTTGTCTTAGAAAAAATTTAATTTTTGTAAATTTGATTAGAACTAAATTATGATTTCTCGCAAACTATTATCAATAATGGGTTGCAGTTTTTTTTTGTTATATTAGTGGGATAGCAGTCTTTAAGAAATGGTTCGTCGTATTACTACACCATTAATACCTGATTTGGTACTTAATGTTTTCCCAGGCTCTATATTTTAGTTAAATACGAATTTCAATGGAATAGAACTTGTTAGAGTCAAATGGGGTTAAAGAGAGTTTACTACCATTAGGAAGCTTAAAGTGTCCTCTTTAACCCCATATATATTTTTGCAAATATTTGGAACTGTCTGTAGAACACTTTTTTCATTTTAACACAATGGTTTACGAACGTTTTGTTTTGAAAAATAGTTCTTTAGCTGACGCAATCCTTGAAACTTTCTTAGCAGGGCAGCTTTTGAGTTGATTTGAAACACAGGTCCATAGAGGGTGACTTGTGGATTTCTAAAATTGGTAGCAACGGATATTCAAACTTTTAAAAATTCGCCAAAAATATATGTATGTATTTATGGATTGCAAAAATTTGACTTAAGCTGACCTACCGAAAATATGCTCAAATGTTAACGTTATCTCCTTTGCCTTTAGAGATATTCGATAAAATGGATGTTTTGAGTTGATTTTGTAACGATTTTTCGAGTTTTTTAGTCGGGCGTATTACGTTTAATATCAAACTGTTATCAATAGTGGATTAAACCTTTTTTTATTGTTAGGAAAGCAGGGGCCAAATTACGGCATTATATATCGATCGAAACTACAATACAATTTAAATGGAAATTTCGATCGATATCGAATGCCGTAATTTGCCCCCAGACTTTTAGCAATGGTATGTTGTATTATGCATTTTTCTATAAGTGTAGTGGTATATTCGAGGCGGATGTATATGCGTATAAAGGTAATACATATGAATACTCATTTTTACTATCTCACCAAAAAAAGGCCATGTGCTTTAGCTAATAAAAATATTTTCTCCAGAAAAATATAAAAAGTTTATATTTTTCGAAAGAAATCATTAAGAGTATGCTTGCAGAAGCAATTTTTAGTTAATTTGACATTTTTTTTTTTTTTTGGTTAGGGCATGTGGGCAGAACCCTAACCAAAAAAAAAAATTTAATTTTTCAAACCAAAACAATTAATTTAAGTAAAAAATTCTTATAATTCAACACATAGATTTTTATGAAATAAGAACAGTAATGTTTTGAAATATGTCCATAATTTTCTGGAAAATTCTGATCAATATCGAGTGGTAAACAGTGACATTTTTGTAAAAAAAAGTCATTTTTTAAAAGCGTTTTTCCGGGATTGGGAATTTGTGCTATTTCTTAATCCAAAATGGTGATGCTTTGTAGTCCGCTGTTGTAAGATCTTTTCGGTCTACATAACCTCAAAATTTCATTATAAAATCTCTATCCATGTCAGATTCATGGAATATTTAACATTAAAATTATTATTTATATAGTGTAAATGAATGAAAGGGCTTTCAATATGAGTAAAAAATAGTAATTTTAATGTCTGGCATTCTATAAATCTGACATTGATGAAGATGTTATAATGAAATTTGGCAGTTTTGTAGATTAAAAAGTTTTTAAAATAGTGCGCTTAAAAACATCCCCCTTTTTGAATAAAAAAAAACTACCACAATCCTCAATCTCAATCAAGAGCATGTTCATACTAAATGCTAAAAAACATCAAAAACGCGGATTTCAGTGAAACCTGAAGCCATATTTTAATGCACGTTATTTTGGAATGTTATGCACTAATTTCTCATAAAAATGGTTTTGATTTTTAATCACTGTCACATGTGACCTGTCGCACGTGACATTTCTTGCCATCATTATATTTATGCATGTTGTTTCTGTTCCTCTTTTTACGAAATTTTTATAAAGGAGCCTAGTTAAAATGTTTTTAAATGAACAGAAGTACTTAAGGAATAAGGTTCGCCCGGTGGCCGCGTTTCGACCACCTGACAGTTACTTCAAAAATTCTTTATACCTACAAACTTTGTACATATATATCTTCATATGTGTGTATATGTGATTCTTTTTTCAAATTGGGGCTATATAAATTTAAGAAAAAATAACAAATGGCTTTTCATATACTTATGCTTTTGTTCGGTAAAAATAGTTATTCATCAAAAATTATTAAAAATCTTAAGTTGTTAATTTTCCTTGAAGAAGTCACACAAAATCGTGACAAAATATCGGATAAAATAAATTAAAAAATTTTATAAAAAAATATAGACCTTAAGCTTAATAAATAAATATTAATTAAAAAAAAGTAATATAATAATATATGATTACAAACAAGGACTACACTGCAGCGACATAATTGGGTGGTTCACAAGGTGTGCTATCACGTCATAATGTCCTAAACAATATTTTTTAAAAAATATTGTTATGTTTCACACAAAATAAAAATTTTAATGCAGTGTTCATTGCTTCGTCATAACTGTACTGTAGAAATCTAAATTATTAACGTTTGCCCACAGCAGTCATATATATTTCTTGTATTTATTTTATTTCGAGAGAACCAGTGCGTTTATACAGGTATGTAAATGTGTGTTTGCAAGTCAATGTATGTATTCATTCATTTACGCGATTTAGATATATGTAACACAAATCAATTATAGTAAACTTTTTTGAATTACGCACTTTTTACGCGATTTTTATAAAACGCACTTAAAAAATGATGGTAAACCTTATTTTATTCGAAATGCAGCACTGAACTTTCAGCAGTTGTGTAATTAACTATTACTGTATAAGTGCAAACATATTTTACAAAAATTAAATGATAATATGCTTAAACAAAGTCTTTTCAAGATATTATAATTTTTTTTTGTTTTGGTGGAAATGAATAGTATGTAATTCAATAAAAAAATAATTGTGCATAAATTTCAAAAAAAATCATTGACTAACTAGTTTTGAAAATAATAAATCCTGTTTGGGCAAATTTGACCCATGAGTGCAGTATAAGGGTTAAAATCTCCGTTAGTCTGTTATCTTATTAGTTTCTGATTCTAATTTTTGGGCAAATGCATTTAAAATTTTTAAGCTTTTAAGTTTTCTACATTTGTTTCTTTTATTTTTGTATTTCAAAATAAAGTTTAAACGCTTCTAATTAAATAATAAGTTCCGCCATAAATAATAATAAATACTTATAAGTACTCAAAGAAAGAAACACACAACCACTCAGTTAATCCAAACAAAACAAAAAACTACATTTGGGGAATGCGCAATAAAATTATCCATTCGATTTATAATTGTTAGATTACTCGAGGAATTCTACACCATTATTTCATCGAATAGTTAAAATATCCTTTTTCGAATAACAAAAAACTCGAACAATTTATGTTAATTAATCGATTAACATTAATTTCTTAGAAAATTCTACTATTTTAAGAATACCTTTAAAATAAATCACACTTTGCATTTATTTTAATTACACAGACATATTTTTGCACGTATTTTAGTCCGTTTTTAGATGTGGGTGTGTGTGACAAATTATGTAAATCACGATAAATGTCAAAATCCATATGTAAGAAATTTAGAACTAAATTTCTCGTATTTAGTTTGACGGTTATTAAAAAAAAAGTTCACCATAATTTATAAATGTGTAAGCCATACACTGTCAGATTATGGGTTACCTATTTTTATCTGACTGTCAATTTCTTTATTACCTTTAATTTATGAAGGGTAAGAGTGTACTTTTTATATTAAGCAAAAAAATTTTTTTTTATAGTAAGGAACCTAAAATTTTATTTTTAAAGGAGGTTAAAGTTAGAATAATGTAGAAACTTAGTTTTTTGAAAAATTTCTACATAAGTATTTTTGTAAATTTAGAACTATGGCAACAAGATTCTCAGTAAGAGTTCATATTTTATATTTAGTGTAATTTTTTTGTGCAAGTGACAGCTCTGAAATTTGGCAGCTGTCAAATATGTGTATTCCGATAATTAAGAATTGAGCGCTTTATGAAAGAATATCGCGTTATAATTGTGAAAAATACGTGTTTTTAGGCATGTTATAGAAAACGAAATGAAGGGTTATAAAAGTTTATAAAAATATTCAATTTTATCTACTTCATTTTTTAAGCATCAATTATTTTTACAAGAACAACGCTTTAAACCAAAAAAAAAAAAAAAAATTAGTCATTTTGTTAAAAACAGAACTTAAAATCTCGTTTGATTTAAATTTCACTTCATTTCGATTTCTAGAATATGCCCGCTTATTTTAAGCTGGAAAAGTGCATTCCTACTGGAACACCCTTTACATATAAGTTATCAGACTAGTTCTGGAAATCGAATACATGCGAGTGCAGTTGAATAAACTTTGAAAACGAATCTGCTTTAATAGTTTAAAAAACCCCTTTTATGTAATTTATACTTCGAGTTTAAATATTTACCAGAATAATAAATTGAGAAGTTTTTCATAAAAAGCTAGCACATCTCATAAAAAGTGTCAGGATTAAAATATAAATCATTAAAAAATTATGAGCTGGAAGCCTCTGCTAGATACTCTCATTAAGCTAAGCATAGCGCCTGCTACTAAACTTTGGCTTTAATTTTAAGATCTGTTAAAGTAGTTGTGGAAACGATTTACATAAGCATCCGCCTTATGCGTTTACCAATCGCTCCTGAGTGAGAGAGCAACCAACACACCCAGGTAGCAACCTGAGGGCATAGTTCGGCAAAATTGTACACTCGCCCCTTTTTTAGAAGCAAGAACTATCAAACCACCGCTGCTTTTGGCAATATGCTAGCAGCATATACATATTGTTGAGTAGCAAGAGTTCTTTAGGAAGATCCTTTTTAAAGAATTTGTTTGCCAGAGCATTTGTCCGCCCTTTAGTAGGATTTTTCAGGATCTCGCTTCCCGCGGCTTTGGGTAGTAAACAGCAACAGCCATGATCCCCAAAAGTATATTTCCAAAACAAAAGCGAAACTTCCACAAAGACAAAAGAAAGAAAACATTTGTGACGCATCCCAGTTATTGACTACACCCGATTTCCCAGAGGTTACAAAACCAAAAGGTGAAATATTCTTAAGATGGTCCCTACATAGACCTGGGGCTAAGCCGAATTTGTGTTTACTTTGTTTTTAATTTATTTAAGTTTTATTTTCTAATCTTGTTTCACTTTTTTTATTGCATTTAAAAGTGTATTTTTTTGCAGCCAGGTTTTTAAACTTCTTAATAATTTATTTTATTTAAATGTTTTAGAACTACATACATATGTACAGAAATAAATACATACATACATATACGTAGTACAAATGAATGGTTTTTTTATTGTTTATTTTTTACTACATTTTTGTTGTATTGTTTGTTTCTGTTATTTTTATTATAAAAGTATCAAATCAAATGGACATGATTGTTTTTAACATAGGATAAGGATAGCTAAGGTAAAATGTAACAAGAAGATACAAGACAATAGTCTGGTAGTGTATAAAGTCATTTCTAAAAACTGAAGGACTAGAACTATTACAAAAAGCTTAATAAAATACATAACTGAAATTACGCTCATAGAATTAATTCGAAAAATAAAAAAAATGTTGAACATTGGATAAAATTATTTGAATTATTCTTGTTATTCGAGTAAATAACTTCTATTCGATTAAACAAGCAATAATAAAATTTGAAAATCGAATAAAAAAAACCAACAGTCAAAAATTTATATACTCTATACACAAACACACTGCTTACTACTTGTTTTCAAATAAAACAATAAAAATTTTAATACTGTAGATAGAATGATTGTTCTGAAAATAAAAAATAAAATACTATTCGTATATGCATAAATTTATTGTATGATTGTGATATGTATTTATCCCAGGTGATGAACATTTGAAGGTGTCAGCCAATATTTTATACAGTTTTTTCTAAATCAGCAAAATCAAACAAACAAAAATAAATGATAATTAACAGCATCAGTTAATCCAGTTCCGTTGTCAGTTTGTCACTTCCACCGGTAGTCCATCGAAACGAAATGGCGTTAAACGTTTTTAGCATCGAAAATAATTTCATTGAAATTTCTCTTGAATCTAATTTATACAAATGCAAAAAAGACAACTAAAAGCAAAAACAAAATTTATTTAAACGAATATTTTCTCTACATTTTATTTTCAAATGTTTTTAGTCGTCTATGTCTCTCTCTGGATTCGCAGGTATTCTTCAATATTGTTATCACTTTTTCTTTAATTAAATAAAAATGTACTTTTTCTATTCACAAGGAAGAAAACAGTAGTAAGGATATAAATTTTAAATGACTAATGTTCTTTTTTCAAATGACAGGCAAGTGATTGTGTAGTCAAATTTATATGTTAAGCACTCACCTTTTTATTTAGTGATTTTCATAAAAATTTTACTACACAATCACTTGCCTGTTATTTAGAAACAGTACATAACACTCGTTCGATTTCCGCCAAATGGTCGTATATGTCACATAGAACTGTAACAAACATATTCAGCGGCAAATAAGAAAAATTTTGTTTTCAAGGCAATTTGAATTTCCGAATATTTCGAATTTCTGGACTGTTTTTTATATATCAAGTTCATACCGTTTCCCATGGTACGATAAGAACATTTGTTTAAATATACTAAGAATATTTGAGCTCAATTTTAACAATCTGGCTTGTCTTGTATGGACCCTATCATACCAAAATTCCTAACTCGGGCGGGTTATTGAATTGACCGATATGGCTGATTTTTACTATATAAATACTCCTTATATTTAAGAAATATTTTTTGAAAAAGGTAATTATTTGCTTATAGGATTTATGGACCGATTTTTAAATTTTGACTGTAAGTATTCTACTAAGTTTGTTTAAAATGAAAGTGAAAAAATTAAGTTTTTAAATTATAATTGGGTTTCGAAAAGTTAAGGTTTATGGGTGAAAATTTAAAACTTATGGGTAAAGTCGTGGTATATTGCTCAAAACTCTGTCATTTATGGACCGATCTGGCTGAATTTCAATAGCAAACTTTAACGAAGTATATGTGACATAAATATATAACTGCCTAGTTCGTGTCATATCTGGGCTCTCCGGAAAACACATTTCAACATACACACGGACATCGTTAAATCAACTCTACTCTACTCATATGGACACCGAATGTATTTACTATAAAGAGGATCAATATTGTTGAAATTACAAACGTAATGACAAACTTATATAATATACCCATTCCATCCATGCACTGAAAAATTTTCCAAAATGTTTCACCAAATAAAGCATTAATAAAAAATAAACTGAGTTTTAATTTTAAAGTTAATCAAGTCAATTAAACTTTTAATCAAGGAAATTAAACGCTTAATCAAGTGAATTGATACTATTAATTTGTTTAGTGGTGTAAATTTAATTATTTTTTTTAATTAATATCACAAATTTTTATTTTTTCCTGTGTGGTGAAGTGTATTAATATAGAAGTTAATCTGACCATAAAAATATATAATGCGACCACGTTCTTGATTTTATTTTTTTCAGCAACTATAAGGAAACATAACAATTTAGTTTATTTTAGTTTTATTTTAAAATTAATTTAGTTTCAAATTAAAATTAAAGTTCACTCTGTGTTGAATATTATCTGTACTATTTATTTGTTTTTTTTTAGATTCTGGCTGCTTGATGAAGGATTAATTTAACCAAAGTATGGTTGCGGTTGACAATAATATGGTTGAAGTAAGTAAAACATTTTATTAAAAATAGTTTTGTTGGAGGTGGCCATATTGAAAATTTGTTTTTTCTCTATGTGTACAGATTCTTAGTGCTGGAAATTCGAATTATCCAGAAAGGTCTTTAGTTCTATTCTACCTTAAGAACCCCGATGGTAAAAGAAAACTTACAAAACTTGTAAGTTAGACCGAAAAATAATAATATGTGTAATAAGTAATATGTACCGGGCAATAATGGGTTAATTCTAAAGTGAGTATTTAATTTAAAGAAACTTCTAAAATGGAAATACAAGGTAATTAGTGCAAATAACTACTCCAAATTTCCCGTTCTATTTTGAAACCATCCGAAAACAAATATTTGCTCTGTCTGATATAATTACATCAAAAATTTCAAGAATTTGTTTAAATTGTTTATTTAAATTTATTTAAATATAATATTTTTTTTTATAATAAAGAGCATGAAAAGTATTCAAGGGAAACAATTCAATAACAGAAGGTGTTATGTCGTAAATCGGCAGCAACAACACCAACAAAAACAGCAACAAAAACAATACAAAATGCCAACAAAAAATTTTATCTCATCGTTAAACAATTAGGAATGAGAGTAATTTCTTAATAACACAATAGCAGAAGCGATAAAATTATTATCAATTTCTTTCATAATTCAACTGACTGACTCTGTGACACTTTGACATTATGTAAAAATGACGAAATGACGTTTAATGAATATTTTTTCAGTCACCGTCTTTTTTTTTTTTTTGTCAGTGTCGTGTGTGAAAACTGTTAATGAGAAAAAGAATGCATTGAATCGGGAGAGAAGAAAGAGAGGAAACGATGTGTTGGTGAGTCTTTAAGGGGGACTTAAAAAGAATATTATGTATTTCAACTGCATGTACAAGGCGGGGGGTAAAGATTTGACTGTTTGTTTGCTGGTTGCGTTATTAAACTGCCAGCTTAAATAAATAAATAAACGTAAATATGTACATGTTGATGTATAAGTACGTTAATACATACATACATATTTACGTATAAACGTATCTAAAAATGTGTGCATGTATAAATGGATGTTTAAATGTTTGTTTGTATGTACAATTATCAATCGTATTATGTATGTATGAAAGAGTATCGTCACGCGAGTGCACCGAACTAATTCAAGGCTACATACCACACGAACACAGTATCTATGTGTAGGCCTTCTCAGTCTCTTAGTATTAGTGAGTGAATTTAGTGTGTGCTTTTGTTTTTGTGTTGTAGTTGTTTTCGTTCGTTTCACAATTATATATTTATCTTTTCGTGCAAGTAGTTGCACTCTCACTCTCACTATCGTTCATACATTCACACACTCTTTTCTGGATTTCGTTTTAAATTATCTAGATGCATTTGTGAGTGTGCACTTTTCATTTGCTCAAATGTACGGCATCCATCCGTATATCGAAATGCTTTCATATTCATATAATTTTTTTTTGTTTTTTTTCACATGATTTTTCGCGATTGCATAGGATTGTGCTGAGTACATGCATTTGGCTTTACTTTTACTCTAAAAGTTGATGATGAGTACGAACAGCTTTATTCATTCAGTATCTGGGAACTCTTTCTGTTCTATGGTTGGTTCTCAAAGTATCTGCTTGCATTTATTCTAGTCTCAACGCAACAACTGTTCGATAAAGATGTTTTCATTTTTTACCACTTTTACGGTTCTTAAGCCGTTTATTTTGTACGTGTTAAACGTATTTTTTATTACCGTTTACTTGGCTAATGTTAAACCAAAAAAAATTTAAGAAATGATAAAGGAGTTGTGTATAGAAACAACTTGTCCTTTATTTAACTTTAAAGATTAGGTTGCAATGTTTTGTATATGATTTCCTTGGGGCAGGTATAAGAATAAAGTAATTTGGATAAATAATTTTTTTCTTATTTCCTTTTATAAAAGTTCCGTTATAACATAAGTATCATTGTATGTATCTGTGGTAGTTTTTAAAAATTTCAAATGATAATTCTAGACCATTGGTACTGTCCTGACACCTGTTTCGGACAAGCTTAGAAAAATGAAACATGTCTCTATTACTAGTATGCACAATAGTCTTAATTTTATATACATTTATATAATAATGTTTTCAGGGAATGATTTTTTTGAAATTCCTGAAAAGTTTTAAACGGGAAATTTCGGAAATTTTCTCCAAAGTTTGCAATTTGTCAGGAATACAAGGGATAGTGATAAAACTCATGGATGTAGATTTTTTGCCACATTAAAAATCTTGTTTCTACCGTGGAACTATATATAAGTTTCCGCAGTTCCTACAAGGAGCATAGGCCCTCAACAAAATTGGTATAACTTAAAATTCACATTTAAATTTTACAACTATATTAGTTAAAAGTTTTCCTGATTAATAATACGTTTTGTTTCCAGATCTTGTATTTATTACCCTAATTTCAAGATCATACAATATGCTTAGCCTTTACGAACAAATGAATATTGCTTTATTAAAAATTACATTTTGTTTTAAAAAAAGGTATAAACCCATCCCTGATAGGGGTAAGTAAAGGAAAACATACACATAATTTTTGAAAAAACCGAAACACTATTTCAACGACTTTGAGGCGAGGACAAAATTATTCACCCTTATTCCATTTAGCGTTATCAATACGAAACGATGTCGTTTCGTGTCGATTGTTGTAAATCGGTATGGCCATTGTCAATATCAAGTTTTATCGATAAGCGTGGATGTATTTTTGATATGCCGTACGCAACGTTAACGTCTGCAGTAGTCAGTCTTATTGGTGTCGAAACAATTTTATTACTTTTTAATTTTTCAATAATAATAATGTTGAATTAAAAAAAAAATGGAAAAAGAACAAAGCTACGCGAAAATTGCAAAATTCGCGAAAATTTCTAATATTTCAAACAACCTATAAAATTGATTAAAATTCCCTAGAACTATTAGGAATGTCAAAAATTCAGCTAAATTAGCTGAAATTCGCTAATTTTAGCCATGTTCGCGATAGAAGCAATTTTTCCTGTAAGATTTCGGATTCTTTACACGATTTTTAATAAATATTAAACTTTTCTATAAAATTTCCGAATTTCCGCTAATTTATTAATTAATTTGTGCCATTCCTTATGGTTTTAGGAACTTTTAATCAATTTTATGGGTTGTTTGAAAACTTAATTTTTTTTGCGAATTTTCGTTTTTTTTTCAAATTTTTTTTTTTGTTTTTCCCGACGTTTTGTTTTTAACTGATTAAGTTTAAATAAAATTTAGGGTTTGTTTCCAAGGTTGCAATTTTTCGCGAATTTTAGCCATGTTCGATATAAAGGCGACTTTTTCGTGTGATTCTTTAAAGCTTTAACCATTGTTAATAAATATTAAACTTTGCTATCAGGCCGCAATTGGCAAATTTTTGCGAATTTCCGCCTATTTAGCCATTTTTAAGGAATTTTTGCCATTCCTTATGGTTTAAGGGGCTTTTAATAATTTTCATGGCTTCTTTGAAATATTAATAATTTTCGCGAATTTTCGCTATTTTTTTGCAATTTTCGCGTAGCTTTGTGGCTCTTTTCGACAATCTTCGCCGTTATAAAGATACAGATATTTATATGAGGCCTTATACCATAAGTAACGGTGAATTTTTCAGAATAAATTTTTGAGAGCACAACATTTTTAAGAAACGAACATCAAATTGAATTTTTTTACTACAAACTGAAAACAAAACAAACCCACTGTCTAAATTATTAGAGTTGTGCTTAAAAAAACGATAAATAATCGACATCATTACGTTGTTGTTATAGAAAACAAGTTTTGTATCGAATTGATGACGACGTCGATAAAAATTGATGTTGATATTATATTGATGCCGATGACGACGGCGCTAAATGGAATAAGGGGGATTGACTTATTTTCGGACAGAAACAAATACTGGAAAGTTTGTCAAAATTCCCGTAATTTTATTACGACTTGTTTACTGAAATCTTTTGTGATGCGATCAGGAGAGTTATAAGCGATTCCAGGCACTTTGGAACAAAAGTCAAGCTGAGCACTTTCTATAATGATAAAATGATTTAGTTTTCCCCGACTAATAATCATTTATTGGTTAAAGTTGCCATTGATTGCCTATAATTGATTATGTATAAAAAACTTTTTTATTTCCCGAGAATAAAAGAAAACAATTTTTGTACTGCGGGGAATGGTAAAAGTCCGGAAAATTAGAAACGCTGCGTTGTACGAATACCTCAAAGCAAAGCAGCATTAACTTTATATTTCCATTCATTTCTTCAAACCATTTATAAGAATGAATTAAATTATATGTCGTAATTTCCTTGTGATTAACAAGCAAAAAAATTTATCAAAAATTGATCAAAATTTTCATTTAAGTTGTATTGTAATTTCGATCGATATCGATACCTTTAAATGGTATTTTATTCGAATCAAACTATTATTTAATTATTTAAAGGGTTATATGATGCCCATTCTTATACTGAATGTATTCTTAAAAAAATATATCAATTGAATAGCGAAAGGTTTTTATATAATTACATTAATTATCTTAATATAAATTAAGTTCAAACGATTTAAGCTTAAGTTCTTTTATTAATGCAATACATTTGTGAAACTAATAATTTACGAAGGTTCTCTGTTCCCCACCAGAGGTTTAAATTCCCTACCTAAGCAAAATCCATTTTTTTTATTTTGAATGGGCAATTTTGAACTTTTTCGGAATTACAGAAAAATAAGTTAAACAAATTTTAGCATTATTTCAGTAATAAGTCAAAAAAAACCTATAACTTTAAGACCCATTTGGGAAAATTCCCAAAGGTCGCTCCAATGAACAAATATTTATTTAGATTTTCTTGAATCTGATGTCTTCTCGCAGCTCCATTCACTTGACATTGGGCATGTTATCATCGATGCATTAACGTTTTGGCAGTAAGTTGTAATATTCTAATCAGTATATGTAAATAAAAACAATCAATTTATCGCAAAAAGAAACTTGATTAGTTTTTGTTTTTTTTTTTCAAAATGTATGGGTTGAAATGAATATTTCTTTAGATATACTGGGAGATACTTAAGGTGCTGTTGGTTCACATTTAACTAATGTTGTTGGTGCCCATACAAGAGAAACATCAACGTTAACGTTAACAACGACAACAATAACAATAACAACATACCAATCGTACATACAACGTTTTGTATTTTTAACAACATTTAATTGATGTCAAGGTGTACCGCATAATTTAAAGTGCGTTTTGATTATTAAACACAAACTTATGGCAGCTCAAAAACTCTCGGTGCAACAATACAAAAAAACAAATACAAAAAAAAAAATATACATATAAATCGACAAGAAAACAGCAGCAACAATAAATGCACACAGTGCTTTTACAAGATAGATAGACAGACACACGACCAGACGGATAAGTACAAAGAGGGTTAGAAGTGCACATAGACAAACTTACAATAACAATATTAAAAAAATCAATGCACAAAATCGAATCATACACACTCGCACACATACCACTGCATATGTATTACCAGCCATCATCAGCATTTGGCAAGCTGCAACTCTAACAATACGACCAGCACCAACCAACAACTCCGCTACTTTAAATAACATCAGCCGGGCTTTTGTCTAAAATGCGAATAAAATCAACCATTTGTGAATAAAATTGTTAATTATTTTGCCAATAGTTACAACAAAAAGAAGAAAAAAAACCATCAAACATTCAATTACTCTCTTACAGACATAAATACTCGTACACCACTGAAATCAAACGACCGACCCCTCCGATAGATGTGTTTTCTGTCTAAAACGTCTAAAATATTGCTACGAAAACACAAAACACACAAACAAACGTTAGAAATACCAAAACACCAAATTTAAATTGATCGAAACCATTGTTTGAAATAACTTTCAGAGCACAAGAGAGCAGAAACTGAGCAGGGTTGTCAGGTGTGGCGATTTCTTGCCAAACGTGGCGAGTTTTACACTCAATTTATGTTGAATTTATGTTCTGTCCACGATCGGTGAAATTATGCAGGTGATGTTGGGCGATCTCTCGGTTTGGGCGAAGAATAGAGGGCTGGGGGTATACCCTGCGAAGATTAGCTGTTTCTTTTTACCAGAAGGTATAGGAAAGAGTTTTTAAGGGGCCAGTGTTGGATGGCGCCAAGTTAACTCTTTCTGCATGTGCTAAGTATTCGGGTAACTTCCACGACTGTTAACTGTCTTGGAGAAGAAACACCCAGGAGAGGATGAAAAGGGGACTCAATGCCTACTACACATGCAGAAACTCCATCGGTAAGAATTGGGGACTAAGACCGGATATGGTAAACTTGATTTATACATCGGTAGTTAGGCCTATTCTTACTAACGGATACACTGTTTGGTGGGATGCGTTGAGAGTGGATAGCTATAGAAGATGCTTAACACGGAACAGAGGAGTACATCTCTTGGCATAACAGGTGCAAGGAGTAGCACGCCACAGACGGCGTTGGACATCCTACTACATCTGTCCCCTATTGAACATAGTGTGAGGAGTGTGGCTGCTGAGAACTTATTTAGACTCTAAGAGTCTTCTTTGATTAGACCTAGGCGGGATGACCATACAAGGATTCTATACGAAGTGGGTCTGCTTTATCAGGGTAGTATTCCGGCGGGAATCTTGGGTCATAAGAGTATAACATTGGACTTCGATGTAACACCACCGGTGGAGCTCCTGGACAGGGAAGTTTGGCGTAGGTCCAATGGACTGTTTGAGGGGTGGGCAGTATAAACGGATGGGTCCAAGATGGACACTGGCACTGCGCTGGTGTTTTTATCGCTGACACTGACGTGAAAAATTCATTCAGACTCCCGGATGAGTGCATTGTCACCCAGGATGAGATCCTAGCGATCTGGAGGGCGACGGAGGTGATACTGGGTCAAATCATTAGGGGTCCGTAGTGACAATCGACGTCGATAGTCAGGATGCGCTAAAAGAATTGAGGTGGCGGACGTACTCGCGAGATGGGTTCGAATCTGGACTTAGAGGTAAGGGACAGAGAGGAAAACCCCCCTTGTCACTACTATGGGGTGATATGGGAAAGATTGCGTGATGCCGTTAACCGGTCCTGGCGGGATAGAACGGATTGCAGGGAGTCGAGGGCCTTATGGCCCGGATTGGATGCAGAGGCAACCAGAGTTCTATTTGGATAAGATAGGAATAGTCTCAGGACCCTAATAGGATTTCTGACGGGGCATTGTTCTGTTAGGGCTTTTATCAGTAAATGCGTCAGCAATGCTATACCGGACTTCTGCAGACAGTGCGGTATGCCGGCGAGGTGGAGACGGTTGAGCATGTACTGTGCCACTGTCCTAGGATGCAGAGTCCCAGGCAGAAATGGCTAGGGGCTAAATTTCACGACAAACTGGGGTGTATTGCTGGATGTAATCCAACCGATCTATCGGGCTTTGTCATGAAAATAGGACGGCTGTTTCTGTTGGGGGGACTGTAGGGGGTTTTGTCCTACGTAGTATCTGTCTACCTATTTTAATCCTATCCATTATTGTCTTATTTACTTCTCTCTTTCCTCTTTTTCTATACTGAAGGGATTCACAATGGTCCTCATTGGTCTCCGAGTGGAGATGCGAATACCGACGTTGGCCAAGTTCATAACACGTAGCTTTTCAGCTCAACTACTACAAAACTGTAGATCCCAAAATTTACGTCTTAGAAATGGCATGATGAATATACATAATGCAAAATTAACAGCTAATAAATGTAAACAAATTCAAATAAATGAAACCGTAAAAAGAGAAATAATTTAAAGTTATAAGTTTAGCTAAACTTATAAATAACTTTCCTCGATCAGCTGTTGAGGTTGACTTTACGTAGCTGAAACATTTAATGATGGAAAAAAAGTAGCAACTGTTGAGTTGAATGGAATTGCTCAAATATGCGTTTCTAAGCCCCAGTTAGCTGACAATAACAGTCACGATGTTAAGCAGCTGCTTCATTTTGTTGTATGTTAAGCAATTAGAACGATTATAGTTAGCACAAAAATGTAACTAAATCGTAACGTGTAAATTTGTAGAAAATTGATTTTTCTTACTATATGCACGTCTTATGAACGTGCCCATTAGAGATGAGCGATATTTCTGTACCTGTGATTTAATCACTGTTACTGAAAAATCACGAATCACAGTTGTGACCAAATTTGTCAAGTAACAGGTACTTTCTAAGTCGTTCAATTGTATATTGTTACATATACAAATTTATGATATTTCACTGTTTGTGTGGGTAATAGCGTTTTTTGAATGAAATGTCGAATGATATTGCTGTTCCTTTCATTCTCTCTTCTATCTTATTAGAATTTTTTTATGCCAAAATTTATTTGTTCAAGTATGTAAGTATATGCTTACAAAAGCTCGCGCATTGTACATATAGCTTGGCCGCAATTGCTTTAAAAGAACAGAAAACTGAAAAACCGTGATCACAATCACAGTTTAAAGGAGCAGTGATTTTTAAATCACATTCACTAATCACGATGATCTTTAAAAATCACGGGATCGCTGATCTCTAGTTCAAACGATACAATTGTGTTCCTACGGTAAGAACTGAATATTTTACGATTCCATTAAATTGGGATTAAAAAAAATTTAAGCATATAAATTAAAATGATCTCATACCAAATAATATTTTTTAATAAACAGTTTTGTTTCAAATTCTTAGTGTTTTACTCTAGCAAATATATTTCATCGTTTTTTGCCCTTTTTGTAAAAAAATGGCATAATAATGTACTAAACCCTTCACTTTTTAAATGTACCCCTTTTTATTCCGTCTTAAATATTTCTTCATGCGTTTGGTATTTTAAGAGTTTGCATCACTGACTTAGAATAATTCCTCAAGTTTGCGCTTATAGTGTATAATTTCTTTATTTTTCAGAAAACAACTTTTTAAAATTTCTTATTTTATGTTGAATCGGTCACGATTAAGTCTTGAAATTTTTTTTTATTAAACGTTACAAAAAGAATTTCAAATTATTTTCTAACTTTATTTACCGAGCAATAGTAACATAAACCTTCAGTCCATTATAGTGAAACAGACGAAAGTTTCTGTCGCGAATCGAGCATAGAATGGAAATGACAAATAGAGACTTGATACTGTTAAATAATGTAGAAGTATTGCATAACGAATATGCTCTAGAAGACGTAATTAATATCCATTGTTTAAACATTTATCCTTAGAAACATTCTAAATTTTACAGAAGGTAAATTTGTTCTTTTACTTTTTGAATATAAAACTCTTTTTTTTTGGCAAGTTTTTGGCAATTGTTTTTTATAAAAAAATAAATTGGGCGATTTTCGATATACTATTTGGCGATTAAGGTAAAAAATTAACTGACAACGCTGGCAGTCAGTAGTTTTCAAGTATTTTTGCATTGTAACTGCAAACACATCAACGCACTTCCATGACAGTTTCAAATTGTGCCATGTTTATTTGTGTCTGTGTGTGTGCGAATTAGATGTATTTGTATGTGTAATATCATGGTAATGACTTTTCGTTTACCTTCAAATTGGCGGCAAACATAGAAAAATACTCGTATAGTCACTGAACGCACGTTTGACTGTACATGAACTTAAAAAATTATAATTCTAAATTTTTATTTATTTGTCGTTTGTTTTTTCTAACGATAATAACGAGGGTGAATTGAGAATCTTTTGAATTCAAAGTTTCGGCATAATATGTATCAGGGTGGTTTGAATTCTTTATAACTTTATTAATTGTTATTTTTTCATTGTTTTTTTCTCAGTATTTTTTGCAGAATACTTGGGGAATTATTCACCAATAACTATACAAGCGAACAAAAATACTTCCATTTTGCGAAAAGCTATAGAAAATATGTAAAAAGAGCACGAAAATGGACAACACTTACACTTAAGTAGAAAATGGATATAAAATCGCATATATAAAAAAGTTATAAGCCATATAGTTCATTATGCGCCACCCTGTATACACCATGTAACAAAAACTAATAGTCAGTATGTTGATTTCGCTAAATAGTTTTTGCAATGGTATGTGGTTTTTTTGGCGTTTTAAAGGGAAACGATTTAGAAAATTGTGAGTGCTAGTGATGTGACAAATATTAAAAAAACCTTTGTCTTTAACGAAAAATTAAATGTTTTTTTTTAAAAGTAAAAAACCAACAAAAATTAACGGTATTGTGGCGCCACAAAAATATAATATAAAAATTACTCAAGTTGATGTTAAGATTCCTAGATATACTATTATTTGAAGCAATTGTCTTATTATCGTAAGACAATTATAGACTCAATAATATATTTCTTTATTAATATTAGACTTGTTCACGTCACAATTTTTAGTCTTGCAAAAATGCGAAATTTTGCATAAGTTGACGTGAGCATACGTTTAAGCAACAAGTAAATGTATGTTTAACAATGCAAAATAACAGAAAAAACATTACATTTACACTTACCTCAAAAAAAGAAAAACAATTTTACGGTTGATACGGTGAATTACCCTATTATAATTGTACAAAATGTTTATATTTTAAAATTTGGACCTCAGTCCCATAAGGACATTCTTGAGGGAAGTTGGCAAAATTTTCTTAACTGCACAATACGCAAAAGTAATTTAATATTTTTATCAAATGCACTAATAATAGTTACCAATGAACATTAGGGTAATAACTCTTTTTGTACGTCATTCTTCCAATCTTCAATATCGTCAATATTGTTTTGATAATAAAAAAATATTTTTACTTCAATTTGATGAAATAAAATACACGCGCCAAAAGCGATTCCTAAAATTTATTTAATAATTTTTAAAAAATTTTTTGAAATAACTGTATACTAAAATTATAACCTTATATGGTTATAACTGGGTATTAAAAAAATAGACTGCAAGTACAGTGTAAGCGATGTTTTACAAAGAGGATATATGTATGTCTTTTACTAATTTAATTGCACGTTCTGCCCATATATTACTGCGTTGTCGATTAAAATTTGCAGATGGTGTTCGTACCCAATTTATTTAACCCCTTATTTAACGCCTCAAAATAATTTTCTTGGAAACAGTGGTCTGAAAACCAAATTTCAAGCCATGCGTCACAATTAGAATCACATTTAGGTTCTTACACTTTTTGGTAATATGAAAGATGAATATAGGACAAAATAGCAAGTATTATCCCTGAATTCTACCTGGAATTACTCATTTATTTCCTTATTTATTTATTTCAATAAGTCTATGGAAAAATCCTTACAGACTTTTACAAATTAAAAGTTTCAGTATGTACAAAAATACCAAACATCTATTCAAACGAATTAATTCAATGAATTTAAATATGATGTTATATCACCCTTTATAAGTTTAAGGTTTGTATTAAAGTCGATATATTTATATAACTTATTAAAATCATCACATACAACACGAAATGGATTGAACTGAGCATAGTTTGTGGTATAATATTTAATAATCAGGATACAATAATGCCTTGAGAGGTACATTAAGTTTAATTCTACCCAGAAGGAATTGCGAATTGACACTACCATTTATTAGCTTTAGTAGAAAAAGAGCATTTAACATTTTCTGACGACTTCTTAACGTTGGTAACTTGATAAGTGCGAGACGGTTTACATAGGGTGGTAATCTTATGCGAGGGTCGCAACCCAAGCCACGAAGACGGAATAATAAAAACTGGATTTGAGCTGACTCGATTTTGTTAGAGTGTACTGTGGATCCCCTATCACGGATCCGTATTCAAGAATCGGTCGAACCAAAGTGGTAAACAGTTGCTTGGTAACATAAGGATCTGAAAACTCTTTAGACCACCTTTTTATAAATCACAGGACACCAGTAGCTTTGTTAACGTGATGTGCTTCCTGATCTCCAGCCTTCTATCAAAATATAGTCCTAAGTCATTGATGGAATCAACCAGTTCAAGTATAAAGGCATTCATAGTATATAGGCCATTATTTGGAGACGTTCTTGACAAAATCATATATTGAAATTTTTTTCCATTATGTTCCATTAAATTATCGCTACACCAAGAGGTCAAGTAATTAATATCATTCTGCATAAGTATTGGTTGATTTATATTGTTAGTAAGATCGGCCCAATATGACTGCCCTGTCGCACTCCAGATAGACATCTATGTAGTTAGAATACGTCTTACGGAACTTTAGACATTGCTTTCTATTTGTTAAATAAGACTAAATCCATATCATTAGCTAAATCCTAATCGATTAAGCTTATGAATGAGTAAGTTATGATTTACTTTGTCAAACGCTTTACAAAAATCATTATAAATAACGTCGGTTTATTTGCCAGCTTTAAATTCTTCGGTAAATTCTAGAAGATTTGTGATTGTTGATCGTGATTTAGCGAATCCATGTTCGAATGGAGACAATACAGATAGTGCCTGATAATGCCATTTTTCAAACAGCTTTGGTATAACACTAAGTTTAGCAATTCCTCTGTTATTTGGGATATCAGCTTTTACTCCAGATTTGAATAGAGGTATAATAAACGAGTGCCTCCAAATAGTTGGAAAATATCCAAGTTTAAGTGATTTATTAATTATTAACTGAGTACTCAATGCTTAAAATAATGCAAATCAGGGCCGACAACATACGACAATTTCAAATTTTTGTTTGACAGTTAGAGTTGAATCGAAATATTCAGCAAACAAATTACTTATCATGTTATCATCTGAAGATTCAACGTCACCAAACTTCATAATGGTAGGAAAATCCGCTGCTCGTCGTTTAGAGTTGACAAATTTATAAAACGATTTAGGGTAATTTTTCAAGTAATTTTTACTGTATTTAAAATGGTATTATAATCTATTTGATTAGCGATAGTGTACTCAGATAGTGCTAAGGAATATTTGAAATAATTTATTGTTGAACTGTTTATTTTAAAATTCTTATACAGATTATTTTTCTCATTTTTAAGTCTTGTAAGATATTTTGTGTTCCAAGGCGGACCATGATAACAAGATAGGTACTGCATAAGAAAAACATTGATGAAAAAAGTTGGTAAAATTTCGTAACACAAAGGTCCAGCTCATCGCCAAAAACTTGTAATTCATCTAGCCAGTCAATTTTTGATAATTGAAGATGAAGTTTGCAATGATCTGTGGATTTAAAACGAAACATTTCCTGATGGAGAGTTTTTTTATTTAGTTGAATGGGAGGTTGATGTAAAAAGTTTATCTCAACTATACGATATTGATCCTCAGGATTCGAATTGGGTGTATGACGCAAGATCGAAAAATCTGACGGCTCATTAACAAATATAAGATCTAACAGCTTACCAAACGCATCAAGAATGGAATTGATTTGAAAAAGACAGTACTCAAGTAAGGAGTTAATAAAATTTGTTAATACTTTCGAGGCTTGAGATGGGATCAGATAGTTTAAGTCCGAAGCAGTTTTCCAGGAAATGTTTGGCATATTAAAGTCTCCAACTATAAGAACAAGATCTGTGAATTTTTTGTTTTTAAAAGTTATTCATAGACAGTAAGTGGTGAGTTAGGAGGAATATATAAGCACACAATGTATAACGATTGCTTATGTATTTTTAAATAAACACAAACAAGTTCTAAATGTAAAAGTTCATGGAGAATAATTTCTTCAGATGAAAATTCGTTTGTAATGGCAATTAACACACCCCCTCCCGACTATTTTTATGTTGTAATTATATTGCACACAACTCTCTCTATCTTTTCTAAATATCTGATATTTAGAACAAAAAATTTCTGAGTTTAAATTTTGTTGCTAAGCCTGGTTTCAGTAAATATTATTATATGACGATTAAAGCTGCAGCTGTTGCAATCTATTTACGATTATTTCGAGTTTATGCCTCTGACATTTTGATATACAATCGATATTAGTTTTTTGAATTTGCACCAGCAATGTTAGGCAGGCGAGCATTATTTTCCTCATAATAAATAAATTCACAGATTAATGCATTTTTAGGCCAAAATTATGGATTAACAATTTGCTGGAAAAGATTTTCAGGAACTATTATTTTGAATGATACCCTGTTATTAGAATTGATTTTAAAAACAAGAATTTCATCCGGGCTACAATTATTAATTTTTGACTGTATATAAAATTTAATTTCCTCAGCTTAAGTATCCAATGCAAAACGGGTGGCGAATATTGTTTTTTTGTGTGTTATGGTTCGTAAGCCTTTTTGATGAATTGGAGTAGATAAATTTTGATGATTCATAATAGTTAAACTCGACCACGAGGATTTCTAAGAGTAGAAGTTGACGTTGAAAAAGGTGGTGCTGGAGACGAAGCATAAAAATTAATTTAATAATAATCTATTATTTGGGATATTTATTAAAGGTTTAGGAATAGATTGGTGGTAATGTTTTAAAACTTATAAATTATTAGTTGTTTTTGTTTGGCTGTAGGTCCACTTAAATAAATAAAATAACAAATAAAAATTCGTAATATTTTCGTTTTTTATATTTTTATTATTTTCCCAATATTTCGGTAAGCATCGCTAACCATCTTCAGGGGTATGAAAACAATTAAAAAATATAATAAACACAAAACTTTACAATAACACTTGTGCCACTTCTTATTAGATTTTATTAATAAGAATTATTAGATTTTATTAATAAGAAGTGGCACAAGTGTTATTGTAAAGTTTTGTGTTTATTATATTTTTTAATTGTTTTCATACCCCTGAAGATGGTTAGCGATGCTTAACGAAACATTGGGAAAATAATAAAAATATAAAAAACGAAAATATTACGAATTTTTATTTTTTTATTTTATTTATTTACGTGGACCTACAGCCAAACAAAAACATCTAATAATTTATATATATCGCAAAAGGTCAACTATAAAAAACATACTTTTTAAAACTTATTAATTCCGTTGATTTTGAAAAATGAATATATTTATATATACATATATACTGAACTGCAATTCATGTGACAAAATGACAGGAAAAGCAAAGTATTTTCACATAAATAGTATTTTATAATTTCAGTAAAAAAAAAATTGAAAATTAAAAACTTCATATGGTGTTTGGCGCGTGTACTTTTTTAACGATATCGGAAAAAATGCAGTTCTTAATATTTTTCCATGCCCTTCACGATTTTAGCTTGGGAGAACTGATATTTGCAAAAAATTCAAAAACTTATTATCCTAATGTACATATTTGTAAAAGAAGCGTTACATAATTATTATTTCCATTTCGTTTTTATGTGCTAAATTCCTAAAAATGAATGGTTTTGCAAAAAAGAATTTATATGTTCACCTGTTTCATGTAAACTCTTATAAACATTCAATAAAACCTGGTATTCATATAAACCATAAATTGATAAAACAATTTTGCTTACATTTTTGTATAATAAAACTGTTGATAAAGTTCTTGGTAGATTGTCTAAAGTGTTTAATGCCTTCATTTGCAAACATTGTAGCGATTTTTGAACTATCTTAGCCCATTTTTTGACTATACCATTTTGCAAATGCTACGATGCAAGACCATTTGCACAAGATTGTGAATTGGGCTATTAATTTTATGAAATTTACTTTAATTTTGCACTTAGTTCTTGATTTTATATAATATACCATTGGCCGGAGCCATTTTCTTCTTCACCTCATTAATATGTAAATCCCAGCATAGATTACTTTGAAACGTAGTGCCTAAGTATTTAATCGAATGAGTTTCACATATTGATGTTTCATCGAAACAGTGGGGCTTAAAACGAACCAACCGTGTTTTTCATAATTACGCAATAACTAAATCACTCTTAAAACGGCAAAACAAGCACATATCATCAACCAACAAGAATAACTGACCAGTGAGATTTAAGTTTTTTAAATCGTTTATATAAATGGATAACTAATAATAAAGGACCAAGTCCACTGCCTTGCAGTACGCCGTACTCTACAGAACCAAGAAAATTGTCATGCAGTGCAATTTGAACAAACTGTTGTCTGTTCCTGAAAAAAGCAATAATAGTTCTTGAGTAATGCAAGTAACTTACTAATCTATCCACGCATTTGAGTAATTTACATTTTTTTATAGATACATACATACATACATATTTACATATGTTTGTACGAATAGTAAATTTAGTTTTTATGAGTTTGATTTATATGATGGTTAGTTGCATTTATTTGATAGATTAACAACTGGTTGTTTTTATTGTTGGATTAAAAAGTAACTGAGTAACAATTAAAAACAACAACAAGTACAAAACTGACGTACTGCAAGTGTGTCTTTCAAGCAGGGTTTCCCCTATTAAAATTTTGATTAACAATTGTTTGTAATAAAATAAATGTATTTAATCCTAGATTTAAATTTGGTGGTGGTTTTTTTTTGGTGTTGTTGACTGCGATGATGGTGATTGTGGCTTGTTGTTGTAAAAAGAAAAAATCTAGGTCTAAATGCTTATACTATAAAAAAAGTTTCAATTTGTTTGTCAATGATTTTTTTATTTTTTCCAATTGTAAGAGGTAATTTGAGTTTTTAAAAATGAGTTGTTTTTCTTGTTTTTGTTGGTATTGTTTGTTCTTAATTGTATATCCGGTTCATATTGAAGGTTTTGTTTCGTTTGTCTCAGATTGCTTTCAATGTTACTCATACGCACTGGTGCTGTGTTATTTTACAAACAAATTATTTTGATCAACAATTATGGGGTTTTTCTTAATAAATATATGTTTTTTGTTCTTAATATGATCGCGATTAGACAGCCAGCAAAAAAATACTCTGACGTTGCCTGATTTAGACATTTCTTGCAAGTGTTAGAGTTCATTCTTGGAGTCTTTGCTCAGATTTCTGTTAGACATATATGTACGTACTGTCTGGCGGCTTTCTGATCGAATTCGCATGGATATATCGGGGGGAATTTATGTGCCGATATGTCTAATAGATTTCCGATTGAATTCATACAGGTGTATCTAATGGGAAAATATTTTTTGTGAACATAAAAAAAGTCTGTCAGAAAACAATAAGAATGTCGGCTAACACATCAGAATCTCTCATACCATTAGATTTCTGTCAAATATATCAGAAATGCCGGAAAACCCGAGAATTTCCCACGACATGAAAGCCAGAATTGATGCCAACCACTTCATATATTTTTGGGTCAGATATCTGGCAGATGTCGTATACGATTTCGATATTTTTTTCGAAGTTTCTGGATGATGTCGGACTATTTTTCTGTAATTAGAAAAAACATATACACATCATTGAATTGTTAACTTTTTAAATTTAAATGACAACAAATATCTAGCGGTATAAAATTATTGGTTCTGATAAGGTTTTCTGGGATCAATTAAGGGAAGCGATGTTTGGGTAATTTTTCAATATTTTTTGTTTACCGTAATTATCATCATTTCCCATTGTCATCATCAGCATCATCAACAATTCAATTGTTCTAGTTCGGGGTTGTAGGTACAATTAAATTTATGTCCTCTGTCAAGCTATTAATCTTCTTTTTAGCCAATTTTCGCATGCTTTATGCTCCATATTAAAACTGTCTTGATTGGATTTTTCGCTACCGCATTTTCGTGCATGAGGCTTCCTACAACTTTTAAAAACTGTATTTCGAGCTTCTTAGACCTCTGCTGATATCTGCCCGATAGGTAAAATAGCAAGTAAGAAAGTATAGTCGGTCAAGCCCTACCGTATGATACCCTACACCGCAGTATTTACGAACAAATTTTCGAAAGTGCATCTTTTATTTATTTGGGACCCATGTACCATCATATTATCACAATTACTGTTCTTTGCGCACAAGGTTTACATGGATAGCCAGCCAGCCAGCTGGAGGACTTGCACAAAAACATCCATTTCTTCTACAAGGCAAAAAAGGCAGTTTAAAATTCTGCAATACAATAGTAATTTGTACTATCTTTAAAATAAACTGTGTTTTACGACAATAACAAAACATAAAACACTTTCACAAATAATTTTATACACAAATGTGACTTCATGGTTCCATATAAAAGTTGTTTACTTTTAAAATACTTTTTCAAATAAAAAAAATTTACAACGCGAAAGTTCTCACTTTTTTCCATCTTTTTTGCACAATAATTTCAATAAAGCTTAACTTTAAAGTTTCACTACAAAAACGCCAGAACACTTTTGGTACTTATTTTAACGAATGATGCGGGTATAACTATTTTTGACGATACTTTAATTTTTTGTTTTAATTAAAATCCAAGAGTGCAGGCTGTTCAAACCCTATTTCCGATGTCCGAAAAAGGAAATTTTTAATTGAAAGAATAGACATTTGTTAATTTTAAATAATAGTTGACCTTCTTTTATCGTTTTTCTTGTTTTATTTTCAATCAGAATTTTATATGTTTTTCAGAAAATAGTTTAAATTTTAATTTTATTTTTATTCTCTTCACCACAAGTGGAAAGCAAAATTGATTAAAAGATGTCCGTCCGTCTTTCCATTTTTTATCTTAAAATATATTTTCGAAAGGTTGTTGTACGGTAAAAGTTGGCTATTGAAATTTAGCCAGATCGGTCCACAAATGACTGGGCTTAAGCAGAGAACCAAGATTTCCTCTAATTGTTTGCCATAAATAGATTTTTTTTTATTTTAATCTGCTCACTTTTGTTTTTGCTTTTTTTTACACGAAACAACTACCTATACATACACGATTTACCGCTTTAATAGAGAATTGTGTGCTAAACCAAAAAAAAAAAAAAAAAAAAAAAAAACAATAATTCTCAACATATTTCATTTATTTTTTTCCAGTTTGATAATGTGCGTTTGTTTTTGATTGATATGATAAAGGGTAATAAAGAAACGGTACAGGCAAATGTAGCTCTCTTACTTGTTTTTCTTTATACATAATATGAAAACAAAAACATTTTGAAACTTTCAACTAAAATCTTTTTAATTTTTTTATGTTTTAAAAAGAGAAATTAAAGGACGCATAAAAGGCTAATCTCCAGCTGATAAATTTGTAGGATCAGAATAAAAGCTTTGGCTTTTTCCACAATTGAGAGATGTTTCGCGAAGTAAAGATTTCTCGCTCTTTAAAAATCATCCGATATACACCAGGTATTTCAAATCTTTGCGTTTTCATATTTTTTAAAACTGCTACTCTTTGGCCTGAAAATAGTTGAGTTTTTAAGTCGATTATAATCGTCGTCGCATTTAATCGTTCTTTATAATTGTTATCGCTCAAAAATATCAGCGAATGTTGAATAAACAGTCTAAATGTTAATATGACAGAAATATTCCATTGTCAACCGATCACACAGTATAAAAGTAAAACTGCATTTCTAAAATGATCTGCCGGTATAATTTTGTAATTTTCAGAGTTTTAAGTACAGTCTTCAAATCTCAAGCTATCGATAAAGAGAAAAGATTTGTTAGGAGCTCATATACAAAAACATTTTTAATCCAGGGCGGCATGTATACGATGATTTTTGAGACATATCTTAAAAACATGTTTTTTATTTGAAGACAAATTTTGTAGAGAAGAAAGGGCCTAGAAAAGAAGACATGATTTCTGTTTATTGTGTTTTTTTTCCAATTTTTTTTACTATCATTTCAAACTTTGCTATTATGTTTTATTTTCATAAGTTTTTTCGATTTTTTTTAAACAAAAATTTAAAAAAGAAACATTAGCTCGTTTCTGTATTGCTCGCATTGCAAAATTTCTCACATTAAGTGTGAAACAAAAAATTCCATCGTTTCTCTATTTGTGAGAAAAAAGTGTTTCTGTATTTGAATGAGAGAACAGACAACTAGAATACTTCCAGTCAACCAAAGAAATAGATATAATAAAAATAGGGCTGCCAGATTTGATGATTTATCGTCATTTTGTCAATTTTTTGTTCCAAAATTGGCAAAGTGCCGATTTGCTGATTTTTTCTAGTGACGATATTATTCAGCCTTCGAAATAAAATAATTTTAAATAGTTCAATATGTTTGTATAGTCGGCACCACAGAAAAACGATATCTTTAAAACAAGGCAGCTTAAAAAATGTATCGGCAAAATCAAAATTTCGAATGAAAACTGTTTAATTTTCCTTAGATTATTTAATACATTTGTTTATGTGATCAAAACAAAACATTTTTCAGTCAAATCTTTATAGGAAACTTTTACCTTTTTTTTTTTGCTAAAAGTGTTAGTTTTAGTTCAATATGATATTTTGTCACGCTTTTTAGTGATTTTTTCAGGAAAAAAACACAATCTGAAATTTTAAATTGTTATCGGATTAAAGAAAAAATAAAATAAATAATTTTATTTAAAAAGATCTCAAGCTTAAGTATGAATGTATATATGTATAAAATATGTATTTTACCCATGAACTTTAACAATTTTTTTTTTTTTTTTTTTTGATTATGTTTTTAATAAAAATGGAACAAAATTTGTCAAAATTAATTTTAAATTGTCCCATTTTTTAAAACAAATTAGGCGTTTTTTTTATTTTTTTTAGGAAATCATATATTTTTTCACAAATTTATCTGGCAGCCCTGCATAAAACGAAAACAATGAAGGGCTTAAAAAAAATTAAATAACAAAATATAACAATTGTGTTTTATTTATTTTCATCATTTAAATTCTTTCTCTTCATATAAATAAATAATACACATTCTTGTGTACATACATATATAGTTTGTGCTCCATTTTTTGAAATTTTATTTTTCTCGCATCAATTTTAAATGTAACTTATTTTGACAGTTCTTGTGAGAAACTTTTAGCAAAATATTGATACAGATACACTTTTTCTCCCATCCTTCCAATAATTGCTGGAAAATTATTTAAATGACAGATTATTCTCCCTAAGTAAAGATTCAGAAACACTTATGTGAGAAAAACCATTTTTTGCTTCATATTGCACAGTTTTTGTCATAATTCAGTTGTTTCATGCGGGAAATTTTACGATGCGAGAAAAACAGAAACGGGCTACATGTCTCAAAAGTCATCATGTAAAAAAGAGACATGTCTTAAAAATCATTGTATAAAAGGCGGCTAAGTTACTTTTACTCCGTTTTTTTTTCATTTTAGATAGTGCTAGGCAAGCCAAGAAATTAATTTTTAAGGATAAATAAATAAATTTAAATAAATTTTGAAACACTGTTATATAATTTATGTATCAACAGCGCAATTGATAACGAGTTAAATAAAACCTCAATTGTTCGATTGTCATCTACAAAGACACGCACATTTTTATAAAAAAAAGTATAGTCAATCAAAAAGTAATTTTTTTTTGAAAAAGTGTGTAATTTATGGATTACTGCGAATTATACAAAAATTTTAAGATATTGGTTTGCGATGAATTTGGTATCTTTGTAAATATTTTGTTGATTTCAACGGCTTATGTTTTCCTTTTACTCCATTTATATCGATTAGCAAAAAAAAACTAGTAGCCAAAATAAAAACTTTTTTTTCCCAAATAGCAGAAATTTAGTAAATGTATTTAACAAATTAAACCCGC
The DNA here is from genome assembly GCA_943735925.1 of Pollenia amentaria. Lineage (NCBI taxonomy): Eukaryota > Metazoa > Arthropoda > Insecta > Diptera > Polleniidae > Pollenia > Pollenia amentaria. The sequence continues at coordinate 230,509,786 of OX031009.1, read as the reverse complement.
AGCATAAATCAAATGTGTGTACAATCACAATGGCAAATGCTATGCGTTACTGTTGAAAGTGTAAAAGAACGCAAAGAATACACTCCAGACCGTAACGGTTTCTTTCAAAACCTTTTAATACAGTAAAAACTGTTTGCCTATACACCTAGTATTTGAAAATTACCTCGTGCAGCCTGCGAGGATTTGTGATATTAACTTGTGTGTCGTATGTACCGGACGCATACAAATGATGTTTTCATGCCTGTCGTATGGTGCCGTTCGCACACAAAGAATTGTTTTTGAAAATAATTTTTGTTACAATTTTATCAAAAAAATAAACATACAAACTATTTCATAATTTTTTTTATCAGAGACCATAACGGTTAAAAGTTTTATTTAAAAAATTACTCTTTAATCCTAATATCTTGAATTTTATTTTTTGCTTAAATAAAAGTTATTTTTGATTTTTATTTAATCCTCAGAAAATAAAAATAATTTTTGAGGTTTATTTTTTGCTTAAAAAAAAATTAGTTTTTTAAATTTATTTTTTTGCTTTAAAAAAAAGTAGTTTTCTTCTCTTAAATGAATATTAACTGATTCATGGGCGAATTTTTTCTAAGCAAAAATGTAAAATTTAAAATATTATTATAAATTATTCGACCATCCATTATATTATTTTTAATTTCTATTTATTTAAGCTTATGGTCTAGTTTTTATTTTATAAAAAAGTTAATCTTTATTTTTCTATCGAATTTTCGTAACTCCGTTGTGTTACGTCTTCAGGATTGAAATTTTTTTTTTTTTTCAATCCTGAAGACGTAACACAACGGAGTTACGAAAATTCGATAGAAAAATAAAGATTAACTTTTTTATAAAATAAAATCTAGACCATAAGCTTAAAAAATAGAAATTAAAAATAATAAAATTTAAAATATAATTGTTATTTTTGAGAAATCAATAAAACTTAGAAATAATAATTATTTTCTAAGCAAAAAATAAAACTTATGTGCAGTTTTTACAACACAAGTGATTGAACGTGTATTAAAATTTATATGAAAAGCACTCGGTTTTGATGTGTTTCTCATATAAATTTTTCTCATAAAAATCGTGTTTCAAAAAACAGCACATTAAAAAATATTTTTTTATTTCTGAAGAATAAATAAAACTCAAAAAATAAATTTTATTTTCTAAGCAAAACATAAAACTCAGAAAATATCCGGTAAATTTGCGTTTTTTCAATAAAACTTAAAAAAAAAAACAAAAATGAATACCTCTTAAGGTAGTACATGTAATAAGGATTATCTTATTATCTAATGTTTTGTTTTAATTTAAATTTGAAAAAAGTCGTTATTTGCAGTCTCTAATTTTTATTTATTAAAGTCAATGTACAACATATTTTGTACCCAAAACTCACATTAAAAAAATAAAGGATGTGTGTATGTTGTGTTCTTATTCTCATTGCTGCATTTATTTTTCATTCCATTGTTAATTTTCTAGAGTATTTTTTATACCTCCTGCACATTTGACTTCCACTATAGAGAAGCATTTGTTTTTTTTTTCTACACATTCACACAGAATTTGTTTGTGAGAGCGAAACTTCAGTATAGAGTTTGAAGAATTTCCAATGATTTGAAGGTGTGTTCAAATTGAATTGTGCAGGTCTCTTATACCTGTCCATAAGAAATTTATTCATACAAGTTTCTTTATATTTTGAAACTAAATATTCGTCTTACTTAATCTATAAAAAATTTGGAAATTTTGTGCCACTATTTCGGTTTACAACTCAACATTGAAACTTAAATACAACTTAAAAACATCTTCTTCGATGAAATTATGCAGACAACTTTAGATTTAGAGGGTGTATTAAGAAATCTAAAAAATCCGAAATTATCATCCCAGCAAAATCTAAAACATAAAACATTAATTTTTTGTTTTTATTTTATAATTGGATATTATTAAATATGTATGTGTATGTTTATTGTTTAGTGAAGTAACTTTGGTTTAATTGTTTTTAATGAAAGATATTAGTTTTTGTAAAGAAAATCCGGTTGCTAAAATTACGCCTTTTAAACTGGCATTTGTGTATTATTTAAAATCAATAATTTCTTTTTATCATACCGATACATCTTATGTGTTTTTCATTCATCGTGGATGAGCTTTATTTATTAAATGCAATAATAAATTGTATTGAACAAATTCTTACTAGAAAAATTTAATGTCTTATTTTTTTATAAGTATCAGTGGTAATTTATAGTTTTTGTTAATACAAAAAATGCAACTTAAATGGAAGCCTCGTAAGAGATTTATGCCGGTTAAAACCTTTTACGGGATCGCGTTTTTTAACCCTAGAAGAATAATCTGCGTAAGTTTTACGCATTTACTTTAGAAATATTGCAATTTCTTTTTAATTATAATAAGATTTCGATTACTGAAGAAGTTTTTTTGTTACTTTCCTTTCTCATAATAAATATGTGTATACAACACATATTTAAAATTTTGGTATTTTTATTTAATATATATTTAAAAATATAATCCACATTTACTTGTTCTTAATAAATCATTAAATACAACAATATAGCAGGTTTAAAAATGCCTCAGTTTTACTCATGATTATCTTTAACGTTTGTGATGATATGATTATTTTTCTAGGGTTAATAAGTCTCCGAGCATATCTCCGTAAAGAACTTAGGTAAAATGGGAAAGATAAATTTTTTTAATATGAATATTTTAAACGTAATTAAACACTAAAAAATAACTTTTGGGAAGAGCCTTTACGCTGAAAAGCGGACTAATTATAATTATAGACCAATCATTACTAAATGAAGAATGTTGTAAGATTTATGATTTTTAAAACCGTATTTGTGCTAAATTTTATCTCGATACTTCACTTTTATGAGAAATATAATATCTACAAAATTAACAACGGTGGGACTTCAATCGGTGTTTAATAATGGATTGATCCTTTTTAATACATTTTATTACAATAATAAGATTTTAAAGCTCTATTTTTGGATGGGCCTGCACAAACTGTAAACCGATTAAAACCATGTTGAACACTTTAAAGGTAACAATTGACTCATCCTAGTCATGACCATCATATACCTGTTTTACACTATTCCATATTTTGCAAAAAAAAAGTATTTAATAAAACAGAAAATTACGAGGGACGTAGAGACCCTTGAGGGGGTAAACAATGTCTCAAGAAATGTAAAATCAAGCAACGATTTGATATTTCTTTTTAATATGATTCGGAAAAATGTTTTAAATTGAATATCTTTATTTTGCAAAAAACAAAAAACACGAAACGTCCGAATGTATGCGAAGAAACAGCAAAATAAAATTCGAATATTGTTGCAGGGTTATGTCGTATAGTGTGAAACTCGTAAATGTATGTAAAAATAAATGTTTGATAAGTAAAAGTCATGTTATGTATGTACTATGTATGCATGTATGCATTTATGTATGTATGTATAATATACATATTTAATGTTCTTCACTGAAACTATTTTACGTAACTAATTTTACCGCAAATAATAACTTGTTTAACAAACATCGCTCATACCACCTGTTGGCCAGCACGGCCAGACATAAAAAGTCCAAAAAAAACTGGCAGTTTTATTTATTTTCTTAAAGCTAAACTGGCAGCCAGCCTGCTGACTTTAAATGTCTTTTCAAATATAATTTTCACTTGAAAACCTGATGCCATAAAAAACAGAAAAAGTTGTTAAAAAAGGTTTTTTTTTTCTTTTGTTAAATGTGTGTGAAAGAAATCATTTCTCAAGTCTGATGGTGAGACATTTTATATTAATGTTTCAACGTTCAAATGTAAGAAGGAAAGTGTGTATTTTTTCATCATCAATTTTGGTTGTTTGTCTAGTTTTATTATTACTTTTTCCAATGTTGTTGACTACATTTCAAGTTCAAGGTTAGACACAAAAATTTTTTATTTTCATTTTCAGTTTTATTCGGGTAGAAAGATGTAAATATATAAATGCTTGTTTATATACAAAACTCGGAGAAAAATCCCAGACCTAAACACACATACTTCAGCACAACTTATTAAAATATATTACGCACCCTAAAAGCCCACCACAGTTTTTTTTTGTATACAACTAATTTACACACACACACACATAAATTCGAAACGATACACCGACACGCAAAAAATAAAACTTTTTCCGCTACATTCCCTCTTATTTCTTGTGTATTTACTGTTGTATTTTATGAATGTATGTCTTTGTTTGTGTGTCTTCTTCTTGTATACAAAATTTTTTTGGTAGGTATATAAATGACATTCAATTTTTTTCGAGGTCTCAGGATGTCTGAAAAACTCATTCTCTGGCCACAAACCTACACACACTCAGAGAAAAATAATGTAGTAGCCTGCATTACTCCCAGTCTGTCTTTAGTTTACAGCCATTAAAAGCAGAGAAAACAACAGCAGCACAAACGACAAAAGCAGCAGCTATTAGAAGGAAAAATAGGGCCATTAATACAAATGAACGTTTTCAAGGCCAAAGCATTATTTAACTAACGAACTTTTGCCTAAACATGGCTGGCTGGCTGGCTGACTGACTGAATGGATGTAGTCATATTCTGCCCCTCGCTCTGCAACACTCCCAGACGCAAGAACACTAACCATGGCATGTTGTCTGCGTACGGAAAACCGTTACAGAAAACAAACTTCTTAATGATGCCTTCTTCCTATTTTGTTTTTCAATTTCCTCTCTCTTCTGCTCCGCTACTCTGGCTGTATACGCACCATATTGGCATTAGAGATCCCGAATTTTCTGTCGCTGAATGCAAATGGGTTTGTTGGCAGGGAGGCTTTATTTCAAATGCTCGTTCACAAAGGCAATATCCTTTTGACCTTGAAAGTATATTTCCATACTGTAGAATTTATTGACCTGTCGACTAAGCCTGTAAGTGTGTGTATACGAGTGCTAGTGTTGGTGTTCGTGTGATTCGTCTGAGACTGTGGAGATTGTTTTGTTAATGTTTACGTCGTTCTAAGATTTTTTTGTTGAGGTTGTTGTTATTGCTTGTGTTGTAGTTGCCGTTTTCCGTTATTTTTGTTGATTTGGTTTAAGTTGATGGCTGATTGTATGGAAGATGTTGTTTTTCGCTGTTTTTCTGTTGGCGTGTCTATATGAATGCCCGGCAAACTCATCATTCTTTGATATTAACTGTGTAGCGTGCAATACAGTGAACAAAATATTTTCAAAATAAATAAATTATCATTGACAGCTTTCCTGTTTATTAGATTTATCCAGACACCGATTTAGAATTCTACGTGTTTCACTTAAACTTTACCATGACAACAGAGTTAAATTTCTTATATTTTTACAACTTAAAACTTCTATTACGAGTACTATTTAAAAACATTAGTAATGAAAAATATTTGTCCTTAACTGTGCAAATTCAAATGCATCAAAAGACAAGAACTTCGATCGTTAAAAGAAACCAATTACATATTGGAAATTACCTTATAAAACTAAATTTTTCAACAGTTGGCCGGAATTTAGAAAAGATTTTGTATTATTATCAAAAATCTTGTTAATGCTTTTAGTTCAAAAAGTCATAAGCCGTAAAATATGAAAAAAAAGAATCAATTTATCGCCACCTAAAGCGTTAGCTGAGATTGCATGTCACAATATATAATGCCCTAATGTCCAGGGACATAATGCCACTTTTAAAAGTGTCATAACATCCATGGACTTAACGTAACTTTAAATAGTGTCCTAAGTCTATGTACGGAATGTCATATGGTCGATGGATATTATGACCCTTTTTGGTGTGTTATAGTCAATTAATTATTGGTTTCATTATTGTCAAGCTCTGAGACGAAAAACTTAACAAAATAAAAAATTTATAATTTGGGATAGTGTCAAAATCCAGAATTTTTTAAACTCCGAATTTCGGAATTCTGAATTGAAAAATCCCGGGATTTATAGTCCTGCATTTTAAGATCCTAAATCTTAAAGTCCCGAATTTAGAAGCGTTAGTTTGCAAAGCCGATGTTTGCTATACAAGGTTTTTCTACTTTATGTTATAACAAACACCGGCGTCACTAAATGAAGCTTCGAAATTCGGTAAAAGTTTTACATAAGTGGACAGAGGATATTATAGAAAGCAATTTAAACTTTTGTTGTGCCACATCTCCGGTTGTGTTTTTTTTCTTCCTTTTCGCTCTCCCCCTTTTGGGCCAGATTGTTGGCGGTGCTGGCATGTTGGCGTTTTACCCGGCCTGGGCTCGCCTTCTTGGGGTGGTGATCTTGCCAACCAATCAGCCTAGCGGCAACAAGACAACAACAAGAAAATTTACTCATGCCAGCCTCTTTGAAGAATAAATTAGTACATAAAAAAAAATTGGACTCAAAGTGAACTGTTAACTAGGTGAACCCCAAAAAAAACGTCCGATACTTACATCTCCTTCTTTCCCCTTCACAGCAGAGGTTGGTGGATGACTTCTCCAACCCTGGCTGGCCTCCCTATTGGTATCCCTTTCGATTCCTCCATGAAATCTAAGGCCACGTATATTTAGATTTCCCTAATCATACCTAAGTTTTAAGTTTAACGTCCTCCTGTTACCTTCTTCGTTTTTTCCTAGCAATTCATTTTTCCATTTAAATAACAGACTCAAATTTTCATATTAGACTTCATTCTGAACAATGTTTGTTTATTACTCCTTCCAAAAGGCTTATAAAATAAAAGTTTACTTTTATTTTCTTAATTTCTACCAATACAAAGGAATTAGTTATTTACCCAAAGGGTTATAAAAAAAAAATGCATGAAACGAGTATAAGTATTAAAAAATAAAATTCGGATATAAAATTAGAAAAAAGAAAAAATTAAGGAAATAAAATTTCAAGAACTGTAAAGACAAATTAAACTATTATTTTCCGCCTTCGCCTGTTTATATTTCAGGAATTGATTTGGCTTTCCTGCTGATCTGTGATCACTTATATCATCTCGGCTTCTGCTTTTACTGGATGCCTGCTCCCATAAAACTCCCTACATTGGCAGTGTTTTTTTGGTTTTCGGTATATGATCGTGCGTAAGTGTCCCAAGTTCGAGTTTGTACAATTTAAAAAAATTAAAAGAAAAAAAATTAAGGCTATTTATAAACGGGGAAACACGAAAACTTAGGGTAAATTTGCTTTTGGCCGAAACAAAACGAATGCTAGGGAGAGCTCAACCTACAACGCGTCCTTTTTCACCAATTTTTAAAGGGATTAAACGAACTAACGACTGGTGTTTACCCTATTCAAAATACCTTTATGCCGCGAAATTGCAAATGAAAAGAAAAATATATATATTATTTACTACCAAGTGTGGTGTCCTGTTTTCTTTTAGGTCCGTTGTCGTCCGTGTACCCCGTCCTAGGTCGTTGGATACCTTTACACCGATGATGAAGGAAGATGCTGCGCTCCCCCGTTGGCCGTGGTGGCGATGAAGTGGCTAGGGGATTAACCGCTTTTTATCAGTGATTTTATTTTAAATAGCTTTAAGATTTTTGTTGTTGTTTAGTGAATTTATTTGTATTCAATAAAATCTATAGCCAAAGAGTTTATATGTTTAAATGTATACACACACTTTTTATTTAAATTTTTTTTTCTTTTGGTTATAAAGTCTTTTATAAAGAATTTACTTGTTTTTTTCCACAAAATTTCGGCGAAGCCACTGCCACGACACTACCTCTTCTCTTTGCAAAAATCCAGAAAAAAAGGCGGATTCTTCTTATTGCTCACCCCAAGAAACCTCGGCACGCCTAACCGCCAGTTTTCCTCGGCCCTTTTCAGCAATTTCCCTCTGTATAAATAAAAAAATCGGCTTTTTTTTATATACCTCTTAATTTTTGGTTATACCCTTCTTCTTCTATTCTACTTTTTCTTTCACTCACAGTAGTTTGCGAGCTGCTGATTCCAGCCCTGCATTATCCTAAATAACAGGGGGCACATAACACTTTAGACAGACTACAGATGTGCTTAAATACGTTATATGCCCTGTGGAAACGAAGGAATGTATTACTGATGACATGCAAACATTTAAACAATTGCTCCACCGGCTTTAATAAATTTAATATCAAATCAAATCATAATATTATTAATTAATTCATTTATTAATGATGTGCTAATAATCCAAATTTTTTAATGAAAACACTGAAATTTATTGTTGTGGGAAAGCTAGTTTCTATGCGCATTTCGCTGGTTGCTTGGGCCAGCTCTTCAGAAAACTTTTTCCAAATACTTTAGAAAAGCTAAAAATATTATACAAGCAAGACCATAAAGTGAATAAGTAATAGTAATAATTTATAATAATAAGTAATAATTTATTCTTGTTTTATATATTCCAAGGAAAAGTATGTGAATATACTAGTGTTTTCTCAATAATCGAAATTCGACCATAAATTTTTATACTCTTTTCTCCCCATTGAGGTTCGGTTGACAAATAACGGATGAAAGTATTCTGAATTTGCCGACTTATATAGTCGCAATATTCGAAAACCGGTTTCTGAAAAAATTTGTGTAATTAGAAAAAACCAATTTTTTTGTATATGTGTTTTGCAAATGTGTTTGTAGCCAATTTAAGCTCTTATAACACCAAAAGTATTAAACAGATTTGAATAAATATATATATTCGCACTTCTAAAGTTAATATTATTATTTACCCGGCATTACTACACCCTCTTCACAACTACTGGTGGAGGGAATAAAATATCTATAAAAATCTTGACCAGAATCTTACTAGCGCTAAGTGACAATTACAACAAAGGCGTATTTTTCTTTTCAATCCAATATAAATAATTCTGGCAAAACTATATTTAAGTTTTAAACTAGCAGATACACGACGGGGCTTCACGCTAAAAAATTATTTATTATTTATTTATTTATTTATTTATTTATTTCATATTTATTATAATTAAAATTACAATAAATCTTAAAACTAAAAGCTCTAGCAGCAATGGCTATCGGCTTAGTATTTATTAGGTAGGTGAATTCTTAAAAGAAATATAATACATATTTACATATTAACGTAATTGAGGTATTTTGACTGGGATTATAAAAATTAAATTTGTTTATGCAAAGACAGTTTTCTTAAAAATTCAAAGACTTTTTTGATGTTGTTATTAGTTGGAAATTTTAATAACTCAACAATGTTAGAGGATTTGCATATCGATACACGTAAGTTGACTAGGACCTGGCAGTCTACTAAGATGTGAAACACCGTTAAAGGGGAGGAGGTGCAGTACGTGCATACTGGTTGTGCAGTTTTGTTCATCAGATATTGGTGAGTTAGACGTGTGTGTGTAAGACGTAGCCTTGTGAAACATTTATTTTGTAGGCAGTTGGTTGATGTTGGAAGTAAAATGGGCTGTTTTGTAGGGTTGATGATTTTGTATGGATGATTATATTTATTCCATTTGCATTCTAAGGTCATATTTAATCTTTTGGTAGCACATCTGTTTAAAAATTGCTTGCACTTTGGTATAAATAAGTAAGTGGGTTGCAGGTAAACAGATTTTGCAGCTAGGTCCGCTGCCTCATTGCCAGTGATGCCGATGTGGCTTGGAATCCAAAGTAGCTTAATCTTATTTTTCATTTTGATCACTTGTTGTTGTATAGAAATAATTAATTCATTTTTATTATTTTGATTTAAAGCAGCATCAAATACCGAACGGCTATCTGTGCAGATTATATATTTACTGCTTAACTTTTCGCACAGCCTTAGGGCTTCAATTATTGCTATGGCTTCAGCTTCGAATATGGTTGCGTCTTGGGGTAATAATCCCGTTTTTTGTGTACTTCCAGCTTCATCAGTAATGGCAAATCCTACATGCTTCGTAGTCTTTGATCCATCTGTGAAGATGAAGTGCCAGTTATTCTTGCTGTATTGGCTGAACATTTCATAGAATAAAGATTTAAAGACTGTTGGGGATGTAGTGTTTTTGCCGAAGGTTTGAAGATTTTTTAAAAAATTGTTGGATTCTAACAACCATGGAGGATGAAAGTCTAACGGTGGGGTGTAATCCCTTATGTTGTATTTTTTTGCAGTTTTAATAATATTGCTTAGAGTTGATGGGTACTTAAGCGTTGTTCTTCTCTTTTTTAGCAAGTTAACATGCTTGTGGAGAAGTGATGAGTTGGGGCAACTAATTTTGTGCAATAAACGAAAATTATTTATAAATGGAGGAGTTTCATTAAAATTAGTGCGATGGTTTAGGCAGAAATTGTCCCCTACCCCCTTTATGGTCCTTTTTTGGGAAATAAGAGTGAAAAGCTCATGTGTATGTTTTAAATGAAATTGAACCCCGTACTTCCTATTCTGGTGCTATTTTCATAGCTAATGTATTAATCTGAATATGGATATACCTAAATTTAAATGTTATTAAAATCTGTTAGATTGCTTCGGAGAGGAAAAAATAGCCCCCTTCCTACCCTGGTTATCCGATTTTGAAAAAATACATTGCTTATGAGTATATTCAAATAAGGATCTATGTATCTATGTTTTAAGTTTCATAAAAATCGGGTTGATACTTTCGGAGAGGCAAAATTTGCCCCTTTCCTCCCTATTTTTAAAGGAATGCATTGCTTTTGTGTCTATCTAAATAGAGATGCATTAATGCTTTAAAGTTCATAACAAATCTGTTAGATTTTTTTCGCAGAGGCAGAAATTGTCCCATACCTACCCTCGTGGTCTTAGTTTTTAAAGAATATATAGCCTAAAACCATCTTCACGAAATTGCCTATAATGGATATATAGGTTAGGTTAGATTAAAAAGCATAACCGCCCAAGGGCGCACCTCCACTCGAAGACCAATGCGGTCCATTGTGAATCCCTTCAATATAGAGGAAAAAGAAAGAGAGGAGAAAAGAAGAAAAGATTTGACAGTTAGTTTTAAAATAGATATTAGACAGATAGTCCCTATAGTCCGCTCATCAGAAATAACCTTCCTATTTCCCCGAAAATCCCCGATAGATCGACTGGATGACATCCAGCGATACTCCCCAGTTCGTCGTTAAATCAATCTCCTGGCCATTTCTGCCTGAGACCCTGCATCCTAAGACAGTGGCACAGTACATGCTCAATCATCTCTAGCTCATAAGCATCCTCGCATAATCTGCAGTAATCCGGTATGGTATTGTCCCATTTACTCGTAAAAGGCCTAACAGAACCCTTTAATAGTCCTGAGACTACTTTTATCCAAGCCTTGTAAAATCTTGGTTGCCCTTGCATCTAATCCGGGCCATAATGCCCGAGACACTATGCAATCCTTCTATGCACCCAGGACCGGTTAACGGTTTCGCGGAATCTATTCCAGATCAACTCATAGTAGTGACATAAGGGGGACTTTTCCCCCCGTCCCTTACCACTAAGTTCAGACCTGAACCCCGTCTCACGACTTCGCCCGCCACCTCATTACCATCCATCCACCTTGCAGTGTCCGGGTACCAAGCACAGCCTTACTGGGAATAGCACGGACATATTTACTTACATACATTGTTTAGATCAGTGTTCGAAAATAAACATTATTTATTGTTCTTTAATGTTCGGTATGGTAATAATAACACTATGCTAGTTGAAAAAACAGACAAGCCGGGCACATAGCGTTTTAACATAATTCGGGTACGCTGAATCCAGTGGTGCCCGCGGTTTTTTAAGATTGGCTCTGGTTTTCGAGATATACCGTTATTTCGAAAATGGAGGAGGTTGCACAACATATGTTCGCGTAACTCAAAAACGCTTCAGCTTATTGAAATAACTTAAAAATTCCGCAATAAAATTTCCTTTAAGAAAAGTAAAACCTCTTTCTAATATCCGCAGTCGTTTTAGAAACATAATTTTATTTTTTTTTTGGAAAAAAAAATAATTTTTTTAACAAAATTTCGAAATTTTTGTTTTTTAAAAATTAATAAAAAATTGGAAAATGCAGCACTGCTTCTAATTTTTTGCAGACGTATAAAAAGTCATACATTTTATCCTCCTAGGAGTGAATCCTAGGCCTTAGAAACAAATGATGGGAATGGAAAATAAAGTTGCGGTGGACATACATTTGGCCCGTCTAGGGGTATCTCAGGCCCTGCAGGTGCAAAATTTAAGGCTAGGGTTCTACGCGCATAAAAAACAAAGTTTCAAACAAAATAAGCTATAAGTGATTACAGTCTGTCTACAACTTTTGATTTTTTCAGAAAAGATGACATTTTTTTTCATTTAAGAAAAGTAAGACTTTTTTCCCATACAAATATGGCCGTTTAATGAAATTCTTAAATTTGGCCCCTGCAGCGCCTAGGATGCCCCTAGATGGGTCAAATGTATGACAAACCCCACTTTATTTTTCATCGCAATCATTTATTTCTAACATACCCACCCGCTATCTCCATTCCTTAAGGGGGCTTCCATACAAAATGTTCAATGCAGACTAGAAATATATTGAAGAAAAAGTCCCATAAATTCCCAGAAGTCGCCCCTAGTGGTATATAATGTATGACCGACCTCAATTAATTTTTTGTCCTTAACATTTTCTCGAGACATACTTGCCCCTTATCTTCACTTCTTAGGGGGGCTCCCATACAAAATATTGCGTTTTATGAAATTCTTAAATTAATTAAAATTTGTCGACTTTTGTGAATAAAATCAAAAGTTGCAAACAGATTTTAATCATTTACGGCTTGTTTTGTTTGGAATTTCGTTTTTTATACGTCTGCAAAATTTTTTATGAATTTTTAAAAAACAAAAATTTCGAAATTTTGTTAAAAAAATTACGTTTCTAAAACGACTGCGGATATTAGAAAGGGGTTTTACTTTTCTTAAATGAAATTTTATTGTGGAATTTCGGTTTTTTAAGCTAAAGCGTTTTTGAGTTATGCGAACATATGTTGTGCAACCTCCTCCATTTTTGAAATAACGGTATATCTCGAAAACCAGAGCCAATCTTAAAAACCCGCGGGCACCACTGGATTCAGCGTACCCGAATTATGTTAAAACGCCAGGTGCCCAGCTTGTCACGAAAAAAAAGTGTCAATTTCTTGCACAGTGTAATTGTAAATAGACGTGTCTCTGTTTGTGATCTTCGTACACAATAAAAATACGTTAATAATGCAATTCAACATAAAGATGATAGCATTTCATTGCGTTCGGGTTTTCGTAAAAACCTACAAACTTCGTTTTGTTCGGTTCAGCGCATTAATGTTCGTTCGTTTCAGCTGTGCTCAGTGCCCTATTGGCTGGTAAACCCAACAATTTTTTTTTTATAAAAACAAGATTCATATGTGTTTTTAAAGAAAAAACCAGCCAACAAAAAATGTTTACAAAAAGAAAATATGTATACAATACATACGCAGGCTAATTGTGCTGCGGTCGTGCAGCAGCTTCTCACAATACTAGTGAGATACGTTGCTGTACTTTTTTGTTTGCTCATTTCTTCATAAATGTAAAAAAAAAACACAAAAAAAACACTACCGTACGCTAAATAATATTCAATATATTTTCGAACACTGGCTTAGATTTATAGATGCTTAGAAGGGTAACAACTTAGTATCAGTATACAGTCAAATTTCTTTAACTATTTGATGGATATTTTTTTAACTGTATTTAAAAATATACATGGAGTAAAAGTGTATATATGGAGTAAAATAAGCAAAATGCGCAAATCTCCTACTTAGCCCTTTTTGTACTAGTACTTTCATACAGTTCAATATATAATTTTGTTTTGCTGCTTCTTTATTAAAAAAAAATTATTTATATTTGCGATGGGTGTAGAAAGTTGAAAGTAGGAAAAATATTACTGTTGTGAGAAATAAACAAAAAAAAAAAAATAAATAAAAAAAGGAAGGATATGTCTGCTTCTACAATAGAAATTTTCAATAAAATAAGAAAAAAGATTGTCTCTTACAAACGCCCGCACAAATTTAAGGCTTTGCGATTTGTATTGCGTTTAAGAAGGGGCATCTCCTTTTGAAGAAACTTTTTCATTTTTGTTATTTGTGTTCTTGCGGCTGCAGTTGATGAGTTAGGTCCTTTTAGGGCATAAAACACATTGAAATGTTCTCTTACTCGTACTCTCACATTTTGGATTATATTTGAAATAAAAAGGAAAGTACAACACACCACAAGTAAATATATTCGCATGGAAATGGTGTGATTTCATTTCGAGTACCACAGAACGAACGACAATGAGATCATTGTACTTCTGGTGGCCTTCGAAAGGTTATTCCTTAAGTGCAATTAGTGGGTGTGTTTAATTTCTTCTAGTGGTTTCTGATCAAGACTGGCATTTGTTGTGCCAGTAGTTTTTTTTTTTTTTTTTTGTATAAAATTAAAACCCAACTATAATGACAATAAAATTATTTTCAAAATATTTGGACTTTTTTTCAATAGTATGAGGGTATAAATTCTTAACTTTTTGATTTATTTAATTGTATATTAATGTTTTAAATTATGTACTTATGTATGTAAAGAGAAAAATTGTTTACATTAAACACGCAGGCAAATGTATGTAAGAAAACATTTAAACTCTGGCATAAATGATTTATAAGTCGGTCCTTTAAAATGATTATCTAGCATTTACACATTTCCAAAATAGTAAGCATGGAAACCCCTTATTTCAGCGCCAATGAATCAAAGACATAAGGAGAAATCAAAATCGTTTAGTCATCGTCCAGAATTGCAATTTTTGTTGCAGCAATTATTGAGTTTATTGATGAGCGAAGTGAGAAAATTGGGGAGGGGTACTCAGTTTTGTGTACTTTGCAATTCTGTTTGTTTTGTAATTCTCACACTTTTCAACTTGAAGTTGGCTGCAGGTGCATTTCGCCACCTTAACTGCAAACGCCCGTAACTACAAAACTATTCTATATTGAGTTTTGATTGATTTTTGTTCGTTTTATGAAACTACATGTTCACCAAAATTTTTAGATCCCTGCGATGAAAAGTTGCCACTTTATTAAAGAAATTCAAACGCCAAGAACACCTTGTTGTTATTTATTTTGTTTTTTACTTCTCCTTTAACAAAATAAAAATTCAGTTAGATCCGTTTGCATTTAAGGTGACGATTTGTATTTAAATATAAAATATAAAAAGGGTAAGATAAAAATTGCGACCCTGTCATCATCTGGACGCTACACATTAGAGTATTTTGCCAATCAAGCCGGACATTTCTTTTTGATTTAGCTTAAATTGCTTCTTAAAAGTTATTGAAAGCCCCGAGATTGGCAGAAATATATTATGGTCATAGGCAGGTAACACTCCAAAAATAAATAAAATCGGACCAAGGAGAAACAAGTCTCCCTGGAATAAATAATCCAACCTCTGAAAAATTCAATTCATTTTAAAGTTTTCCCATACTTTTGTTTAGCAAATGCAATTTTTAACGTCGGCGAAAGTTAAAAAACATAAAGTTGGACCCAGGAGATCGTAAAGTTACACTTTTCGTACACGCCCCCTTTTGTGGTCAGTTACATCAAATAATATTTAAACAAATGAAAATATTAAAAGAAATAGAGTACTAACGCCTTAATACCATAATAATTAAATTTTTGAACTTTTATGGCCAGGGGCTGTATCACTCCAAACCCACCCCCCGAAACGACCCTGTAAACATTTTTTTTTGCTAATTTCTACAAAATATTCATTTTTAAACTTTTATATGACTTTTATGTATTTCATAGTATTTAATTTATCTGAAAATAATTAATTTATTCGTAATAATAACTTATTTATAATAGTAACAATAAATTTTATTTAAAATAATAACAACTAATTTATTTAAAACAACTTTTCTTTTAAAACAACTTTTCTTCTACAAATATAGAAAGCGCCTTTAGAGGGGTTAGCTGTTTTACTTTATCCTCTTGTGCAGCTTTGTATGCTTTTTTAACTTGTAGCTCTTGTCAGAGATGACAAAATTTCTTTACGCAGACCTGAGGCATCTTTTTTCCCACACGTTTGTAATTGTGTTTGGACAGCATGCATCAATAAATCAGCATTGTACTGAGTTCGCATGCTTTCAGTTTTTCTTCTCTCAGTTCTTTCGCTCAATTCAAGGAACGGCTTTTTTAGCCGTTTGAAGACGAACTCCCAAATATCGGTATTGTCACTGTTCCTTCCAGACATTTAGCCTGCATGCTGAAAAATCGGTCATATTTTCTTTGTGCTGAATACCAAAATATTTAAAAAACTATTTCGCACAATTTTCTAACTAAAAATTTTAATTTCTGTTTAACGAGTTTAGCAATACATTCTTTAACTATTTGGAATAACTCTAATCCCGTATACACTTTTTCCATTTTATTCTCAAATGTTCAAAATAGTTATGATACCAATTTTGTGCAGTAACAATAATACATAGTAAAAATGAAAAAAAACCCCTCCTTCAAAGTTTCAGGATTTTTAAAGAACAGTTTGAGGTAGAATATAAAAAAAATCAGCCAAATAAAAAATTAGGTTTCTGACTTAGTCAAATTTAATATACTGTTTGTAGTCCCAAGTATTTTCTTTAAAATAACATACAAATCATCTTCGTATGTGCAGTAGTTTTTGAGATATTGAAAAAATAAACTCAACACATTCGGCTAATTCGGCGAAATTATGACATTTAGAATATGCCATAACTTTTGCAAAAAAAGTTTTTAAATTTTTTTTTCGTTGATATATGTTCCTTAGAGGATGAAAGAAACCTTCGCATCAAATTTCATTCAAATCGCAAGGGTTCGGGTCCCACTCTTGGTCGATTTGACATGGAATTACCCTAATAGCTTACTTTCAAAAACCTTTAAATTTTTTTTTTTTACAAAAAAGTGAAAAACGGATTTTTTTTAATTTCGAACGAAAGTTTTTAAATTTCAATTAACATTTTTCGAAAAATCATAAGTTGCTGTTAATATAATATAATAAATAATATAAAAAATAATAATATAATAAATCAATGTAATATCTTTATTCATTTAGCTACAAAAAAATATATTGTAAGCCTCTCAAAACCGTAAAAAGTCAATGAACGCACGAATGCAATTTACTCAACTTAACTGACTTTAACAGTGTCGCAAAACCACAAATCTCATGCAAAGGACTGGATGACTATACGATGCAGAATTTTGTTATCTGTCGAGCAGCGTACTTAAATCTAGTGCAACTTCAAAGCAGAAGTTTAAAAAATTGCAAGCCGAAAAATGAATTTCGATAATTAACATTAGAAAAAACTCACTTATCACAATATTACAACAAATGCAAATCAAGGTGGCACAAAAGTCATCACCCTATGCCTTTTAGCCCGCGTTGCAACGATTTTGCAGGTTGGTTTCGCTTAACTCATAACTACTTTACTCATAGCTGGTACTATAAAATATTCACACAACTTTATTTAAAACTTAGTCACTTATACAACTTATAATTGCGATCTACACACATAAATGTTTGTACTAATACTGATTTTAAGTGTCATTTGAGAAAAGTATTTATACTCTAACCAAAACGTCTAGATGGCTCTAGATTATTCGAATTGTTTCCGGAATGCTCTCTAGCGTTAAATTTTCTAAGCTTACTCAGCTAATATCATTATGCATTAACACTATGGCTGAATTTAAATTGAGCTATTATACATCGATAAACTAAAGCATACCTTAAGGGTTTAAATGTATCAATATCTAAAAATACAGTGGGGTTGAAGTATAATTAGGTATAACAATTTTAACATTACATTTGTACTAGAAAATTCTGTACAGTGATTTTTTACATTAGAAATATGCATAATACAATAACGAATCAAAGTGATTGTATTTGCTAAAAAATACAAGATAACTAATATATTAAACTAATCCTTAACTAAAGTTACTCTCGTAACACAGGAGAAAATCCTGGTCGGGCGCCGGGATTTTCTCTTTTTTGTTATAACAAACACCGGCTTCCTTAACTAAAAAATCTCTGCATAGCGAGCAATGACTTTTTCTCCTAACAAATTTTATAAAATTTTTTTAAAACACTCCAAAAAAACCCCCCTAAAATTGCGTGTTGTGTTTGATGTTAAATTTTGGGGTCATTCTTGATTTTCTTTTTGGAGCCATATTTCCTGGGGTCATTTTACGCAATGCCATGAAATTTGGTGCATCCTTTTATTAATTATTGCAACAAAATTTTAATATATCAAAAATCTTAAGAATTGTATTAAATTGTTTCCTTCCCTTATAAATTAACAAAAAATTAAGTTACGCCTTTTTCATATTAAGCGGTCGATATATTTAAAAATTTATGAAAAAATTCCCGGTAGTTTAGTGTAAGGTCTGAAAGTGCTATAATTTTTGCAAATGGCGGTAATTGTCAGTTCTGCTCAGGGCTGCCAGATTTAAGGTTTTAATCCCATATCGCTCATTTGCTGCAACGTCGCCATAACTGAAAAAATTAAATTTTGGGGTTAATTGAATTGCTCTCTATGTCATCGTCCAGACTTGCAATTTTTGTTGCTACAATTCTGCTTTGAAATTGCATTAGTGTCCAGATTATGAGAATATAGTTTCGCAATTTTTAATTTTTATCTTGTCTTTCCTCTTCTCCCTTTTATATTTTATATATAAATACAAATACAAAAACAGCAAACTTCAAGCTAAAAAGTGTGAGAATAACAAAACAAAAGAGAATTGCATAGTACATGAAACTGATTACCACTTCCCAATCTTCTCGCCAATAAATACAAGAAATGCTGCAACAAAAATTGCAAGTCTGGACGATGACTATGTTTTTCTTTATTTGTAGAGAATGTGTCGTTATTTTTTCTAAACGGTTCGAGCAAATCAAAAATGTTGAACACGTTTATTTCGAAATGGTTTTTTTGAGTTATGATGACGTTGCAGCAGAAGAGCGATATAAAGGGAAATTTTATTGCTGAAAAGGATAAAAATTTTCCTTTGCGGTTGTAATTGGTGATATAAAACAAAAAATGAAAAATAAAATAAAAAAAGGATTTTTTTGATGAAATTTTTCTAAATATTTGAAAACGTTAAATTACTTCTTAACTAAAGTCCACAAACACAATGGATGAATCCTTCGAAACTTAAACAAATTTCGAAAACACGAATATAGTGCAGCCCCAATAAAAAATTAATTGCCATCACATTAGACAATCTTCTGTATTTTAGTGCTCACTAAATTTACACGGCTTTCCAATATCTAGCACGGAGGACAAACACACATATTGAGTGTTCAGAGCTAAACCGAACGAAGTCATAACATAGTCGCATATGGTCAAAATAATAAGTTCATACCTACATATTTTCCTTTTTATACCCACAGCCACAATAGTGGAGAGGGTATTATAAATTTGTGCTGATGTGTGTAACACCTTTAAATATTGGTCCTACCCACCTTAAAGTATACCGATCGACTCAAAATCACTTTCTGAGTCGATCTAACGATGTCCGCACGGCTGGCTGGCAGTCTGGCTGGCTATCCATGTAACCATGTGCGAAGAAATTTGGTACACAGTTATTGGCACAAGGGCCAAGCCTATTGAAAATGGGCCACAAGGGGAGATATTGGCCAATTTCTGCCCCGTCAAAACTATCTAACAGATTTTAATGAAATTTAAAATATAGATAGATCCCTCTTCATGTAGCCACATAAGCTATGCATTTTTCAAAACTAGGTCCCAAATAGGTACACTTGAAAATTCTGTATTTATATAATGTGGTGCGGAATCATATGGTCGGGCTTGACCGACTGTAATATCTTACTTGTTTTATTTTATATTTGGTTTTCTTAAATCCCGTAACATTTTGGGATTTTTCTTGTTAATTTTGTGTTGAAAGTGCTTTATTAGCTTGGTCAAAAAAAGTACATTTTACATTTATTTGCTATAGTGTTTAATTAAATAAAAATCTAAAGTTATTCTTAAAAAAAATTTCATTAACAGACAGGTCGACAAAAATACTATACTCCAGCAGAAAGAAGACTAGTGTTTAAATTAAAAAGACAAGATATATAGTCTTCAAGCGATAGCTACATCTCTGGATAGGTCATTGTTTTTTGTTCAAAACAACCTTAAGCCAGAAACAAGTAGAGAAATTCGCGAAAGGTCAAGAAAAACTCTGCCAAGTACAAATAATTGGCGATTTCTGCCCACATAGACAATTTGATATCTGCTGGAACTGTCCGACAAATAATTTAGTGAATTGCCAGAAAAGTTCCACTGCTGCGGAACAAAAATCTTAAGATCAGACTGTACTTTGCAAAAAGATTTAAGTTGCCGCGAAAGAACCGATGAAAAAATGCCATATCCTGTAAAGCGGCGAAAAAAAAAAGTTGCTTAGAAATGACAACGGTTGTAATGTGCGTCGGCCCTATGGTAAGGAATTTCATATTGTTTCACAAAAAAACATCATCAAGTACTGTGGCGTCGAAATTATGTTATGACGTTACTTCTCGTCGTATTGTGTTGGTGTCCTAATTGTCGTATTACCAAGAGTATATCACATTTTAAATACAAAAATATATTGGAGAACACAAAGTAGTCATGCGCCAAATAAAATATTTCACTTAGATGCAAGGCCTATCCAATAGGTCTGCTTACCGCTACAACAATACAAAAAACAACACGCATTTTGTTTGTGTAAAATTCCTCACAGCTGTCAAAATGTTACTACTACATAGGGAAAACAAAAGGAAAAACGTGTTTTGTATGAATCTATGTGGGGCAAAAAACAAAAAACGCAAACAAAAATATACATGTATGTATATGCAAAAAGTAAACAATGGATAGGCCTTGCTTAGATGTGTTTTGCAGCAGGATAACGACCCAAAACACCCATCTTGCTATATTAAAGATTGATTTCGTGAAAATAGTATAACTCCCCTGTACTGGCCAAATCAGTCACTGTATATATTTCAAAATTGGTGCGAATTTACCCGCAACTTTTAATTCTATCCAGTTTTGTAATGGACTTAATCAAAAAGTGTTTCGTTCCTAAGGTAACGTCAATAGCTCCAGAAATTAATGGCATTTCACTTACTCAAACTCAAAATATTTCAAATTTTCTTTTTTCAATATCTGTGTTCCCATGTAGATTAGTTTTCTATCAACTCTTGTTTAATAAGTATGGGTTTGTATTGGATTGTGTAAAAAAATTATTTGTAAAAATACATAAAGCTTCGTCTCAAAATGGGGGCAACAATTTGGTTTTTTTTTATTTTTTTTCTTCCCAAAGCATTTCATATATTTTCCTTTAAATTTTCGAACAAAAATGTAACTAAATTTTTTTTTAATAGTTTAAAAAAGTTTACAGCAACAATTTGTATAAAAATGTAAGTGAACAGTGAAAATGTTTGAATTTAATTTATCTAAACATTTACTACGAAAACAGTTTGTATTTATTAATAATTGCTTATTAAAAAAACATTTAACACAAGATTTATAAAAAAAATTTCTTTATAAACATTTTATACCTATTTTTATTTTGTAATTATTGTTTGTTTGAAAGAAATTATAATTGCATACTTATGTTAACATCAAAAGCTTTTCCCACATTTATTTATTTCGAAAAAAGCTTTTGTTTCTGTATGGTAAAGTTTAAGATTAACCAGAGCATGCTTTTGATAGCGCTTAAATAAACAAAAGTTTACTTTAAAACAGCGCCCTAACTTATGTTTTATTATTTTAAGTGGAAAACAGATTGCATTTAGCAAAGACACCAACCTCGTAAAAATTTGCTTTATAAGATATAAAGCAATTGCTCTCAAACCATATGAACTAGAGTTGATAAAGAAAAAGTATATTAATATATATAATGCAGGGTAGGAAAAAATTCTACTCGCGAGCACAATTCGAGTCAACTCTCTCATTTTAAAATTTGTGCTCGCGAGTTTTATTTTTAAACTCGCGAGCACAAATTTTTTACGAGTCATAAGATTTTTGTGCTCGACTCGTAAGCAGATAACAACTCGTTTTAAAATTTGTGCTTACGAGTTTTATTTTTCAACTCGTAAGTACAAATTTTATGCGAGCAGAAAACGAGCGCATACGAGTTGAAATCGAGCAACTCGTTTAAAAAAATTAATGTTTGCTTGTGCGAAGTAAAAAAATACATACATATGAATTTTTAGAAACGAAGGGCAGGCAAATGTGTAGGAAGGGGTTATAAAAACATATGCACACATATGAATGCTGGGCATAACCATGTTGATAAGAATGTATGTGTGTTTGTATGTATAAATGTTTTCTTGTTTAAAAATATGTAAACCTGCAAAATGTTTAATGATGTGTAATAAAATGTATGCGTTCTTAAATGACTTAAATAAAAGTGTTTGAGATTGGTAACATATTATTTTCATAAAAGCTGCCTTTAATAATTATAAATAAAATAAACATTTGTCAATCGATTTTCATGGTTTATGGCTCATTTTATTCGTAATATATCTGGCTTTCTGATAAATAATAAAAAAAATTGTTCTAAATTTGTTAACAAATTTTTGAAAACAAAAAATAGTACTAATTTTGCTTGAAAAAAAAAGTTTATCGCCACTAATTTCTGAAAATGTCCGAAACAGTGGAAAATATAAAAAATGTTATTCGTTTGACTTAAAGGAAATATTATTAATAATCATTTGTTGGTGTTTTTATAAAAATCGGCCCTTATTTCGGGCGGAATATAAGTCAAGCCCATAAAAAAATTTGAAACTGCAAACGGATTTAAATTAACCGCTTCAAAATCTTTATATTTTATATGTTTTTATTTAAAGACTTACATTTGTTTTTGAAGACCAGTGTTATAAATGAATTAAGAGTTTTTTAGGGTAGCAAAAGCCATCACATAATTGTCTTGTGACAACCAAATTAGTTGATTCTTATAGAAAACATCAGCAGGTAGTAAACAATCACGACTATTTATAGAAAATGTGATCATTGATATGTTTGTTTGATCCCTAGTGAGTGTTTAAATGTCAGTGCAATGGGTCTGAAAAACTTATTATATTAATGTTTATGTTAAAAGGGCTGGCAAGACGTGTGGGAAAGGGTTGTAAAAGTAATGTTTATACTAAATAAAAGCACACAAGTGAATGCTGCTCATAAACAGGTAGATAAGTGTGGTTTAAAATATATGTGCAATACGTATAAATGTTAAATTTTGAATGATGTGTAATAAAATGTATGCGTTCATTAGTGACTTACATAGAAGTGTTTACGATTCATAGGAAATTAATGAACTGCCTTTTTTATATTTTCGAAACGTATAACATGATTGCATTCTTTTAAACGAATCCTTTTCTTTGCTATTTCTTCTTCATGGTTAGTTATACTTGTCACAACGTAATATTTGCTGTATCAATAAATACCTTTTCCCACCTTACTTCTGATCCATTTGCTAATGCTGTGTTGTGTTTCGATGAAATATTCATACATACACACATTTATCCACACATACAAACAAATAAACAGGAAAAATATATTTTTAGTTAAAAAAAATTCATACGCAAAAATAAAACTCGCGAACAATTCTTTTTAGCTCGACTCGCGAGTTGAGTTTTATTTTTGACTCTTAAAATTTGAATTCTTTTCGCGAGCAATATTTTTCAACTCGCAAAAATAAAACTCGCTCGCGAGTTTTATTTTTTAAACTCGCGAGCAGTAAAGAATAATTCTTTTCAATGTTGAAAATAAAACTCGCTCGAATTGGACTCGCTCGCGAGCGAGTTTAATTCGAGCACTCTCCGTACTCTGATATAATGTTAGGTGCGTTCGAGTACTTTTACAGTAAACTGCGGTAAATGAGCAATTACTGAGTAAACTAAAAAATTAACCTCAAAAAAAGCTGTTGCCCAAAAAAGTACCCGAACGGAAAATTTTTAAAATGTAAGAAACAGCTGATGGCAAATAAATGTAGTGTTGAAAAATGTTTACACTTTTGACTACTAATCTCGTATTTTACCGGTACTCGATTTAATACTTTTTATTACACGCACATTTAAGGAAAATACAAAGAAATTATTTTATGTAATCTTTCTTATAGGTTTTTTTTTTATTTTAGTTGATTTTACTAATTTGTGTTTGGATTAATTTATTCAACATGAATAATTTTTTTGCTATTGTTTTCTAAAAAAAAACTAGTGCAGTTATAAGTACCCAACCACTGCACTTTTACATCTCTAAAAAATTAACAGAACAAAAAAAGTTTCAAAAGTTGGTATTAAGCGATATAAATGCTTCACAAACAAGTTAAATTAATTAATATGTATTCACTTTTTGTTTTTATTTCAATTTTTCTTTTATTTACCAATTGTTCACAATTTGTGTTCATTTTATATGTTTGCTTTTGATTGTTTACCTTTTGAAACACATGTATGTTTTTTTTCCTAAATTTTACTGCAAAAATTTCTGCAGTAAAAATTTGTAAATACTCAGTCAAGAAATGTCACTTTACGCAATCAATTTTTGTTCTCATGTGTACGGGAACGCAATTTATTAAAAAGTAGTAAAGTTCAGTAAAAAATAGCAAAAAGTTTTGTGTTCTCGAACGCACCAATTGTGTCTTCAAAAAAAAGTTTTTTAATCAAATAAAATAAATAAAGAAAAATTAACTGAAAATAAATATATATAATAAATAAATTGTTTTGTCTTTTGAAAAGCGCCCTTACATATGCTTTACAATTTTAAGTGGTAAAATAGTTAGTTCAATTTTAAAAGCAATTGCTTTCAAACTTTTAGCGCTAAAGTCGATATAAAAAATGTTTATTTAAAAACAAAGTATTATTTTAAAAATACCTATATAAAATTCTTTTTATTAAAAACTCTAAGACCGATTGCAGTTCATTCGTAATAAGTATGACAACAACCATTAATATATTCTGAACTTTCACTTACCTTTAAAATCAGTTATTGTTTTATCATTTTTGTTGAGTATTAAACTTTTCGACATCAACTTTTCCGCCAGCAGTGGATTCGCTGCAATCAGGTAGCGTGATGAACTGTCATCGAATATTGTGGCGTTGTCATTGTTATTATTGTTATTGCTTAAATTAGAGTTACTATTGTTAAGAAATGAACTACTATTGGCCTGCTCCTGCGTGGAAGAGGCTGCTGTGGGCTCCAAGGTTAACGAATTTGTACCAACAGAACCCAGTGCCGAATTTTCACCCGGCAGCTGTATTGCATTTCCGCCACCATTAACCATGCCATTCGCTATGCCGACAACTCCACCGCTGCCACTGACTAATGCAGCAAATGTATCATGTTGACTTCGTACTACAACATCACTGGTTACATCACTAATATTGTTGTTCTCCTCCTATTAATTGTGAAATGAAAAAAATATTAATTCGATATCAATGTATAAAACACAATAATTGCGAAAATGTTTTACTTTCACTTCAACTGTAGCTAAATCGGATAGAAGACTCTCAATTTCAAAATTACTCTCTGATAGTTGACGAAACAAGTCATCGGAGGAATCATTGTTGCACAAAGAGGGCTCCAAGGCATTCAGTTCTGCTGTTGTGCTTTCGGCAAGTTGAGTACTTTCGCTAACATTTTCATTAGATTCGTTAACTTCATCCTGTTTTGCGGAATGTGGACACAAACACACACAGGCGCGCAGACATGCATACAAAGAAAAAAAGGGAGTAGAAATTATAATCATTCGTTTTATTTTCTGTGTTTTTTTTTAATTTTTTCTTCGTTTTAATATTTCACTGTTTTATTTCATTTGCGTACATTTTTAAACAATACTATTAGCAAATCAGTTTTTCTCTTTAAAAAGGATACAAATACTAGAAATTAGAATCTGGGAATTATTTCTTTTTCAATTTACTTTATTATATTCAACATATTTTATTTTTTTGTTCGAATTTATTCTATGAGTTAAATTTCAGTTATGTATTTTATTAAGCTTTTTGTAATAGTTCTATTCCTTCAATTTTTAGGAATGACTTTATACACTACCATACTATCATCTTGTATCTTCTTGTTACATTTTACCTTAGCTATCCTTTGGATAGCAATGAAGTATATTGTATGTACAGAAAAACTTACAATTATTAGACACTAGCAGAATGTAATGCATTTTCTGGCCCGCTAAAAATTAAAGGAATAGAACTATTACAAAAAGTTTTATAAAATACATAACTGAAATTTAACTCGTAGAATAAATTCGAAAAAAAAATAAAAAATGTTGAATATAATAAAGTAAATTGAAAAAGAAATAATTCCCAGATTCTAAGTTCTAGTATTATTAAATTTGGAATTTAGAAAAATTTAAAAGAATAAAAAAATTTATCGAATACTTTAATGATTTTATAACTTCAAAATTTATAGCAGAGCTTTGAAATTTTTTTTTACTGCCTTGTTTTTTCTACCTTTTATTTGTTTTTAAATATATCAGGTGTGTTCATTTAGTTTACTAGCAGAAATTTGCAACGAGAGAGTAAATTTAAAATTTATAAAATTTTCTCAAAATTATTAAAAAAAAAGTAAATGAACGCTTTACCAGCAAAAACTAGCAAGTAAGGCATATATTTAATTGATTAATATATTTAATTGATTTCAACTATGTATTTGCGCAAGGATATTAATCTTAAATTTTAGAAAAAAATATGTATCCTATATTATTGAAAAACTATTAATTTAAAAATTATGAAAATAGTTTTTGTTTTGGAAACAAAAACATGAAACAGATGGTTGAATAATTCTTGCTAATAAAAATTTAACTATCAGAAATTTTCAACAAGTTTTTCTCTCCTTGCAAGTTTTTCGACTACGTAAACACTTACTAGTAACAATTATTGAAAATAAGCAATAATTTTCTGTAAATGAACACACCTTTTATTTGAAACACAAAAATTATTTCATTTTATATTTTAGTTGTCCTTTTTGTAGACCCTGCGTATGAAATATAATTATTTCTATGTCGACGTACGCCGAAGTTACGCTTTAACGTTTGCGCCAACTAGTGTATGCCTCTGTATGAAATATTACACGATTTTATTTGACAACTAATCGACGTTATATGCTATTAAGTTCATACGGTGCAATTGTGTTTCTACGGAAATGCGTTTCGGAAATTTCTATTAAAAACTATTAAATTTATTTCACAATTTAACTTAATGAACTAGATTGTCAGTAGCCTATAGTTACGTCATACTGTTATTTTCAGGAAATCAAGTAAAATTGAAATCGATGAAAATTTAGAGCTAATTTTTTTTAAATGACCGAAGTGTTTGATGATTTTAACAGTAGTTCTGATAAAGATAAGTTGTACTTAAAATTGTATAAAGTATATAAAAGGGAATATTTTTATGAACCTTCACTCGAATTCGATTTCCACAGCATGTCTTAATTTATAATTTATAATTGTATTCTTATCTCAAGAATTTTATATTTGTATTTTAAAAATTCAAATTAACATTTAAGTAAATATTGAAACATTTGTAATTCACAGGCTCTGTCGTATGGCTTAGCGTTTAAAAAAATATGATTTTTGTTTTCTTATTATTTAATAAAAGTTGAAATTCACATTATTCGATACCATGAAATTAAACCAGGTATGGGAGTTTTAATTTGATGTGAAGTGGTAAAAAATATTAATTGATAAGCAATTTAAATTAAATTCGTTTGAAAAATAATTTGAAATTAATTAAACATTAATAAATCATTAAGAAGAATTAAAATTGTGATCACATTGTGTATAACATTCTAAAAAGAATTTACAAATTCATCGAGCATTTCCAGGCCTGGTATGAATGTGTAAAACATTTCTCAAATAACATAAAAATCGATCGTATAATAAGACAACACTTTTGTATGAGAATTACTAACAACAAAAATACACCTTTGTATAATTATACGATTATACAACGAATATGATGTTACTGTGTGAATTGGATAATTATTTAATATTAAAGTAAAAAAGTGAAAAGTTAAAATTAAAATATTTTTGGAAATTAAAAGTGTTTTTTTTTAAACAATTAAGATAATCTGACCTACATATATTTCATGTCTCATAAAAAGTTATTAAATAGGCTAAAATACTTCGGACTATTCAGCATTAATTACACAAGGGAACAAGGTTTTTGTTGATTAAGAACTGAATGTTTTTTTATAACCTTAATGGGATGCTGAATTCAAATCTGCACTCAGTTTTTTTTCTATCAGCTCGACTTTTCGAGATATACCGTTATTTCCAAAATTAAGATAATTCCACTTCATGTATTGCAATAACTTGAAAACGGTGCATCAAAATTCGCTAACAATATTATCTTTGTTTTTAAGTTTGCCCATTAGTTTCAGAGATATCGTTAAAGTTTAAAAAAAAGAAAACTTTTTATTTAAAAATTCATAAAAACTTAAATTTTGGCAAAAATCACAGTTTAAGTATAAAAACAACTTAACATATTTCGAATGAAATGAACTTCATTTCATTGTAGTCGGTGTACAACTTTTGATTTTATTCACAATTTACTGAGAAATTGATAAAAATCGCGAAAAAAAAAAATAAAAATTTTTTAATGTGTGTATGTTCACTTAAAAATGAGGTGCCTTCACTTAATTGTGAATAAAAGCGAAACGTGTTCATCAATTATTATGATCTTTGTCTCATTTTGTTCATAGTTATGTGACTTTTTTTTGTTTTGTATTTTTCATGATTTTTAAAAATACAAAATTGTAATATTTTGTATTTGTTTTTTACGTAAACAACCATAACTCCGCCATTTTTTTCTTTAAAAAAAAGAAGAATTCCGAAAATCGGTTTATGAAAAGTGAAGTTATGATTTTTTGAACTTTTAATTTTTGGAAAAAAGTGAAAAATTCGATTAGTACCTGAGAAAAATGGAGATTAAAATTGAAATCAGCGACCTCAAATTAGTAAAAAATTGCATAGAACTTCCAATAAACACACAAAAAGTTCAATTTTGTTCCTCTGTGTTATAAGTGTTGATTGAACTTTCTTCGATTACCCTAAATAGTTTATATACATAGTTTTCAATATGCAAGCTTATGCCCAGTGTAGAGGCAGCTCGTAATCATATGACGACGAGCCAGGTAATATATTTATGTATATGCTTTCAAGGTCATTAATTTAATGTAAAAAAGACTTTTTATTTAAATCTCAATAAAAGCCGATGTTTTGGTGGTATTCTTTCCAACTTCTTCAGGGATTAAGTTTTTATTAATATCTGGCAATATTGTAAAAATTATAATAAATCTATATATATAAAAATGAATTATGTATGTTTGTCGCTTTATAGACTCCGAAACTACTGAACCGATTTTCCTGAAATTTTTACAGTAACATCACGTGAGCCCTACAAATAAAATAGGCTACTTATTTTTTCGATAGGTGCAGGGGAATTGGTACCACCCATAGGATGCCAATATTAATTATCGAACCGATTTTCCTGAAATTTTTACAGTAACATCACGTGAGCCCTAAAAATAAAATAGGCTACTTATTTTTTCGATAGGGGCAGGGGAATTGGTACCCCCCATAGGATGCCAATATTAATTATCGAACCGATTTTCCTGAAATTTTTACAGTAACATCACGTGAGCCCTAAAAATAAAATAGGCTACTTATTTTTTCGATAGGGGCAGGGGAATTGGTACCCCCCATAGGATGCCAATATTAATTATCGCATATCTTAAGAGCCGCTGCACGCATTTTGCTGAACTTTTTGCAGTAGGATCTTCTGAGCCCCGGAATTGAAATAAAATAGCAGCGGGGGTATAGGAATACCCCATAGGACGCCAATGTTTAATTAACATCGCATATCTTAAGAACTGTAATAGTGAGAATGTTCAAACTTTCTAAAAGTCACTCTTATGGTATACTACACTTTTGAAAATAAAAATAAAGCGGGTAGGCGCAGGGGGGGAAATACCTCCCATAGGATGCATACATTAAATATCGCTCAACTGAAGAACTATTAAAGGGAGAGTCTTCAAACGTGGTTAAAGCTACTATTATAGTAAACTATAAATTTCAATATAAAAATGTGCGGGGTCAGTGTAGCGAAGCGCACCGGGTTAAGCTAGTAATTTATAAAACAGATTTAAGATTAATATTTTTTTAAAAGTTACTATTTATACATTTTTTTAAATAGAGTGAGTGCGGGTAATGTGATATACCTATTTGTTTTTAGGTTGCCAAATTTTTAATTATTGTACGATTAACCCATTTGCATATAACATATGTTAGGCTTCCACGAAGCCATTTGCGAAAAATATAGAACCCACACTTTCAGATATATTTAAGACAATATCGCAAGTCCCATTAGACACCACTTTAAATAATGTGCAGGTAATGTGGTACACCATCTGCCCATCTACTGGTAATGTGGTATAGTGAACTACTTTACCAAATCATAGTATTCTCTTTAAAAGTAGTTGTATTTTATATACATTTTTACTTTATTGCCAAAATGAAAGAATATACAACAAAAAACAACAATTTCATTAATGTTTTATTTGGAAGGTTATGTGGTACACACACAAATTAGCTGACTTATGTATGCGCACTTGAGGTTAATGCAGGCATTTATTAATTTTAAATTATTTACTACAGCTATAGAGTGATTGCAAATATTGTTCACTAATTTGGTACTTCCCAATTACGTTAGTATTACACTTTAGAACTCCAAAATGCACATTTGAAACAAATCTTATTTTTTAACAGCACCCAAAAAGTCGACTACCCAGCTAATCGAATTTTTGAATGACTTGCAAAAAGTAGCAAACCATTTATCTTGGTTTCATTATTCTTGATTTGATAGTTAAAGAAAAAAATGCACTGTACCACATTACCCGCACTTAAAAAATGGTTAATTTGTATAAGATGCGTTATATATTGTTGTGTACTATTTATTTTGGTATGTAGTATATTTTTTTTCTTTCTTCCTATACTAATCCCGCGAAGCTCTTCGCTTGTCTGCAGGAAAGAAACCAGAGTCTCTGGCGGGAATCGAACCCACAACCCCGGCGCTGATAGGCTAGCTCACTACCAACTAGCCTACCACGCACCCATATCTAAATGCAGGCCAAGTTTTTATAATCACAAGACAGCTCAAGACATATCGTCAGCTCATTATTGGTGTGACCTACCGCCAATTTTAAAAAATATTAGTTAGGTGGTTTATATTATATAGCACCATGCTGAATCTGTTTCGCGAAATTTGTTATAGTTTCTGAGATTTTGCACTACATCAACTATTTTGAAGTTTATTAAGTATTATTTTGCCCTGTACGACACTGTTTGGCGATTGCAGCAAATTCTTTATACAAAAACGTACAAAATCAATTTTACTCTTGTTTTGCTTCATTGCCGTAAGAAGAAAACATAGTGCAAAATAAAATGACAGCAAAAAAAAATTTATTTTTGAATATAGTTTAATAAAATAAAAAAAAAGCGTGCCAATAAATAGTAAAAATTAATAAACAAATATAATTTTTTTTTTATCTTTTTCCACGACCTTCCACTTCCAGATGAAATTAAATACGTAAGTATAATTATTTCCCTTATTAAGATATTTGTTTAGAATTTTTACTTCTTTCAGAAAGACTCATGAATACATTACGGCTGATGAAAATGTATGCAATGAACATACATATGTACATACGTAAAGGTATATACAATCATACATAGATGCATATTGTTTGCTTTATTTTAAAATAAATTTTCATTACATTACATAATTTAGAATCATTCCTTTATCAGAGAAAAAGCAAACAAACCCTGAATTGTGGGCAAGTAACGTAAGAAATCGGGTTCGAGGATCTGGGCAAATTTACGTTCTTTAACATAGAAGGAACCTTCAGCAAGAGCTATCAAATTACTATTTAATAATGTGAAATCTGTTTTCCTTTTAATGACCGCATGAAGATTGATTCCTAATTTTTGTACATGTTGAATAAAAAATAAAAATTTTTTTTATTCCATTGTAAATAAAGGAACTTTCATCTCAACAACAAGTTACTCAATACGTAGCAGTAAGTATACGTATGCAGCACAAAAAGATACTAATAAAAAATAAATTTAGAAAATTGGCATATGCGGCACAAAACAATCACCCTTATTCCATTTAACGTTGTCGTCATCGTCATCAATTTAATATCAACATTAATTTATATCGACGTCATCATTAATTCGATACAAAACAGGTATTCTATAACAGCAATGTAACGATGTCGATTGTTCATCGTTTTTTAAAGCACAGCTCTAATAATTTAGACAGTTGGCTTGTTTTGTTTTCAGTTTTTAATAAAAATATGCAATTTGATGCTCGTTTCATAAAAATGTTGTGCTCTCAGAAAGGGTAGCTTGATTTATTCTGGAAAATTCCCTTACTAATGGCATAAGGCATTGCACTTTTCGCCCCGTATAAATCAACAGTGGTAATAGTCTGTATCTTTATAACGGCGACGATTGCCGAAAAGAGTAACAAAGCAAAAATTTGAAAAAAAAAAATATTAGCGAAAAATATTAATATTTCAAACAAGCCGTAAAAGCGCTTAAAAAATCCCTAAAACCAAAAGGAATGGCAAAAATTCCATTATTAATAGTCACATATTTTTTTTAGCAAAGTTTCGAAATTTTTGTTTGTTGAAAATTCATAAAAAATTGAAAAATCTTATATAATCATTTATGGCTTGTTTTGTTTGCAACTTCGTTTTTTATATGTCTCTAAAAATTAGAAATTTACAAGAATTAGAAAAATTAGAAAAAAAAATTATGTTTCTAAAATGACTGCGCATATTAAAAAAAGTTGAACTTTTTATTGCGGAATTTCGGTTTTTTTTAGTTTGTTTCTCAAATTGCTTGTAGTTATCCTAAGCAGTTTGGGATTGAAATCCAG
The DNA here is from genome assembly GCA_943735925.1 of Pollenia amentaria. Lineage (NCBI taxonomy): Eukaryota > Metazoa > Arthropoda > Insecta > Diptera > Polleniidae > Pollenia > Pollenia amentaria. The sequence continues at coordinate 230,476,984 of OX031009.1, read as the reverse complement.
CAACACCGGTTCAGTAGGATTAGAACTATGAATCAAAATGTGGAACCACAACCCTAAAAAAAATTGATAATTTTGATACAAAAAGTAACATAAATGGTGGAATAATGGAAGGAATGACATACAATTTTGCACGAACTCGCTCAAATCATACTGTTAAATTTCGTGAAGATCGGTCCATATTTGACCATAGGCCCCATATGCTATGATACTAAAATTTGGTTCGGCACAGTTTTATAGGACCTAAAATGACACTGTAAAATTTTTTGAAGATCGGTCCATAATTAACACTAGGCCCCATATAAACCCTACTCCCAGAAAACCGTTTAGTACGCCTAAAACCGTAATAAATAATGCAATCATAATCAAATTCGGTACGTCACAGTTTTGTACGACGAGAAATCACACTGCCAAAATTCGTTAAGACCGGTCCATATTTGACCATAGGCTCCATATAAGCCCTATTCTAGGAAAACAGTTTATTGCGCCTAAAACCAAATAAAGTCCACTTTGGGAAAATTTGTTCCAACTAAGATTCATATAGCCAGAAAAAATATCATGCATTTTTGTGAAATTCACTGTTAACGCTAAAAATAATTACACTGCTGTATTAAAATTTATTCTAATTTATTTTTTGTAATACCAGAAATCAGTCTTCAGAATTTTGAGATGATTGGTCCATAATTTACCATAGGTCCAAATTACCCTCATAAAAATCATTTTAGTTCGGCTAAAACTGTTACGAATCATGATATTTTACTCAAGCCAGTTCAAAGTTCTAACAAGAAACGCATAAAACTTCCTTATTGTCGGTCAATAATTTATTATAGGCAACCAATTTTAATGCTGACGTTTGTTTTTGTGAAGCTTGATAATAATATGTATGTACTTATAATATAGAGCTTGTTGGTGGAGCGTATCAAAGATTAGGCACAGTCGAATATAGCACTCCAACTTGTTAGTTCTAAATTTTTAAGTCCTAAATATAAAAATGCTGATATCAAATCCCGATTTTAGAAGCTTTATTTAGCGAAGCCCGTGTTTGTAATACGCAGAGCAAAAAATCCCGGCGTTTGTTAAGCCATAGTGGAGAAAATCGTTGCATGGTATAACAAACACCGGCTTCGCTAAATAAAGCTTCTCTGCATAACCGGCATTCGGTCTGGCTCAAGGATTTTCTCCTCTATAGTATAACAGGCTACGTCGACTCCATCGATTTCAATTTTACTTAATTAAAATTTCCAGAATATGGCCGATAATTAAAAAGAAAGTACTAAACATTTTAATAAAACAATGAAATATTATAAAGAAATGCAGTGATCGTATTTAATACAAAATATTTGAATTAATATACTCACCTGCATACATGTTGCAATATCTAAGCCACCCACTATGCGACCATCGTTATCCGGACACCAAAGTAGAGCGTCATCAATAAATGGCATCGCTGATAAGGCAAAGCCACTAAGAACTTCGTTCACCAGTGCCAGCGTGTTTTTGTCACCGGTAATGGGGAAAGAAAAAAATGTTGGCAGCGGGAAACGGTTAAACACACCCAATTTGAATGGAGTGTGCGAGACCGTTGAAAAATGTCTTCCTGTTTCGAAGAAAGGATTTCCTTTCCGTGTGTAATTGAAATTTAAAATTATTTTTAGGCACTTGTTTCTTTTCCAAAAAAATGTTTTTTGTTTTGCATTATAAAATTGAGAAAAAATTAAAGCCAATTTGTTGTATTTTTTAATACTTTTTCATACTAAAAATGGACGTATTGAGTTATACAAATTTTATTATAATTATTATTTTGTTTGTATAAAAATTTAATTTAACTAATTTTCTCTACAACTATTTAGATAAAAATTTACTTTAATAAACACACAATAATTAATTTGTGTTTTATTTGAATAAAATTTGGATTAAGGCAACCAGTTGGTGTATAAAAGAAGGTGATGATAAGTCTGCAAAAAAGTAGAAGAGAGACAGAAAAAAATAAAAGCACGATTAAAAATATTAATATAGAATTAGAAATATTGTTTATGCATATTCTTTTATAAATTTAAAAAAATGCATAATTAAAAAAAATGTTGCTCGTGTCTCAATTTAAAATGCAGAATAAAAACATAAACACGCTTAAAAAATTGGCGAAAATTAGTCAGTTTCTGGTTAAACTTAAAATTAATCAAAACTAAATTAAATTTATTATCTTTCAAGGAAAACTTAACTCGAAAAGATTCTGTTTAAAAAAGCAAAAAAGGTCTTTTCAAATAGATTCAAGTTTACAGTTTAAAATATTCTTAATTTAACAAAAAAAAAAAAAAAAAAAAATATATATATATTGCTTAAGTCGTAACAAAAGGATATGATTGGGGTTTCTTGCATAGGAAACGACTACAACAAAAACCAAAAGAGCGAAAAACACCTTCTCAGTTTTCAAAGAAAACCCTAACTTTATGATTTTCTTAAGGCATCGTTACTCAAACGTATACTACTTTTACGTAAGAGTAATGATGCCTTTTGTGTGGAGTGTGTTAACTTTGTTGTTTTGAGAGAGTTTCTTCCCTAGTCATTTTCCAAGGGTTTCCCGGTTCTAAGCCTTTTTAAATTTCTGCAAACGCATACAAAATATATTTATTCCTGGAAATTTTATTAAATAAATTATATAAAAAACTGATTTTGATTTTTTTCATGGAATCTGTTTGAATATACAATTGTAGAGCATTTTGAACCTAAACAATCAAATGTTTGTTCTAAAATATTTAAAAAATCTGGAATTCCATCCAAATCCTCTAGAGAGGAGAAAATATACCGCAGGACTTATCCGAAGAGAAAAGCACTAAGAACCTACAAATTTGAATAGAAATCTTGACGGGGAAAGTTTTCGTCCGGCATTGGCAGGACAGTTAAGAATTAGATTTGATTAATTTCACCGTGGAATAGTTTGACACTTTTTTTCAACAAACTGGGCGCCCTAACAGTAAAGCTTACTTCAGTACGCTGAATTGAATGGTGCTAGTCATTCTTCGAAGTTAGCGCTCGTATTCGCGATGCAAAATTTTAATACAACGATTAAATTAATTAAAAACATGTTTGATGATATTTTATCATCGTCAAAATTACTGAGCATACGGTCAGGAGCCCGAATCGCCATGAATATGTGTACCAAAAAGGCTGCCAGAAAAATCATCGTAAGCAATATCGCCCAAAGCAATACGTGAATAATAGCCCACAGGAAAAATTGCCCAAAAAATAAAAATGGAAATTATATCCAAAAATGTTTAATAAAGGCCCAAAAATAATGAAAAAATCACCCAATTTTTATCTTCAAAAATTTCTTTTAATGATTCTTACAAAGTTATTTTAAACCTACATACATACTAATTTGGGTTGGGATCATATGCCCGAAACTTTAAATCCCGAATGTAAAGCTTTTCTGCCTAGCCGGCCTTCGCAAGGGCGCAAAGACTTTCTCTTCCATGGCAGAACAAATACCGGTTTCGCTGACTGAAGCTTTCAATATTAGTAAATTAAAAATAGTTCCAAAGTAAAAAGAAGTCCAAAAATACTCTAAAATTGCATATTGTTGCGGCTTTGTAAAAAGTTTTGGAGCCATTAATCATTTAGTGCTTTGAGGTAATATTTTCTGGGGTCACATTTAGCAGCGCCGCACAGAGGGATTTGTTCATACAATGTTTGGCAAAAAATATAAGGAGTGCTCGTAGAATGTTGAAATTTGGCACAGAGCCTTTGGTTAGCTTAATTAAAAAATATATAAAGTTTCATCAAAATTGGCCACGCCCTCTACCCACCGCCCATAGAACCCAAAATTTATTTTTGGCCCAAAGTTTTCGAAATTTGACACAGAGCCTTTGGTTAGTTCAATTAAGAAAAATATAAAGTTTCATCAAAATTGGCCACGCCCTCTACCCACCGCCCATAGAACCCAAAATTTATTTTTGGCCCAAAGTTTTCGAAATTTGACACAGAGCCTTTGGTTAGTTTAATTAAGCAAAATATAAAGTTTCATCAAAATTGGCCACGCCCTCTACCCACCGCCCATAGAACCCAAAATTTTTTTTTGGCCCAAAGTTTTTGAAATTTGGCACAGAGCCTTTGGTTAGCTTAATTAAAAAATATATAAAGTTTCATCAAAATTGGCCACGCCCTCTACCCACCGCCCATAGAACCCAAAATTTATTTTTGGCCCAAAGTTTTCGAAATTTGACACAGAGCCTTTGGTTAGTTCAATTAAGAAAAATATAAAGTTTCATCAAAATTGGCCACGCCCTCTACCCACCGCCCATAGAACCCAAAATTTTTTTTTGGCCCAAAGTTTTTGAAATTTGGCACAGAGCCTTTGGTTAGCTCAATTAAGAAAAATATGAAGTTTCACCAAAATTAGACACGACCTCTACCAACCGCCCAGTAAATAAATCCACATTATTATTGCAATTTATAAGTTCCTTGCACAATTCATTATACGAAACACAAAATGAATTCATTTAAAAAATTAGTTACGCTTAATAATTTTCTTACACTTTTTTTTGGCAAATATTATTATTTCAAATAATCATATGATTTTGTTTTTCTTTTCTTGTTATGCACTTTTTCGATATTGCTGTCAATCAATTACTAAAAAGTAAAAGTAAAAGCCTAAAAGTATACAAAACCTTTTACTGCAAATATGCATTGCAATTTATTGTAAATATTCATAAAAAATACGTGAGTTTTATTACAAAATTTATAAGTTTGTTCAGCGATCGCAAAATGTCGCACAATTTTTTTACATGAAATGAAAGAAAATATTCCGAACTTTCATTTAGTAGTAGTACTAACACGGAGGTGGACCGAGCTAACTTATTTTTTTTTCTAATGAAAACTGCAAATGCTAAATTTTTTGGAGTGATTTTGATTTGCTCAGATCCCTTAAACTATATATGTAATTTAAATATTTTTTCTTTCCTATTAAATTTAAAATACTATATTTTAATAAAAATGCTCTAAAACTATTGGTAGTCGAACCATATTTATTGTATAAACAACTGAAATGTTGTAAAATTTCATCAGTTTTCGTTGTATACTATTTTGATAACTTTACCACACTCTTTTTTATACAAAATTTTATTTTTTACGAAAACAAATCATGGGTTTCTACTAATGAAACATTTCTTTACAGAATTGCATCATTAGATTTCTAAAAAATAACTGTAAAAAAATAGACTTTTTGCAAAAAAAAAAAAAACAACTGTGCGCCGTGAAATCCTAAATTGCATCGATTAATCTTGAAAACAAATTCAAAGTGTGCTTGGATAGTATCCAATATAATCTTTTATTTAAACAGACGGTGGGAAAAATGACCACAGGAAAGAGGATCCAAAAAAGAAAATGATGAATGGCCCCAAAACTGTACATGAAACACAACAAAACGCAGTTTCGGGGACTTTTTTGGGGGTTTTTTTTGAATTTTTTCGTTGGGGTGTTTTTACATTTTAAGTGAAATGAAAATGGCCCCAATATCAAGAAATAAAAAAATTAAATTTAAAGAAATTAAAAATTACCCCAGATAATTAAAGAAAAAATTTTGGGCGATTTTTCATTTTAACAAATATGTAATATCAAAATTCACGATCAATATAGAAGTTACTTATGCTGTACTTTCAAAGAAGTTGTAAGATCAATTAAAATATAAAATAATATTTCTGAAGTACAACTATTTTCATTTTCTAATTAAAATGTTAACTGCTTTTTTAAAAAACACGTTTTCTTATTTTTTTTAATCTTCACGCCACCTTAAAAATATCTTAATTTGGAAGTTTACAACAATTAAATAAATTTTATATAAAAATTTCTGGGGATAGTATAAAAATCCCCAATTCTTATACCAAAGAGGAGAAAATCCTTGCGCCCAGGACCTGAAATTCTGGATTTTTAAACTTGGAATTTAGAAATTCGGGATTTTGGATTTGTAACTTTCAACGTATCCCAAATTTTAACTTTTTGGGGGTAAATTCATTAAAAAATTTAAGGAGATGTTTCATAATGAGGAAGTAGTCCAAGTTTAGGGTAATTTTTTATTTTATTTTTATGGCTATTTTTCATTTGTTAGGGGTGAGATGTCATTAAAAAAATGGGGTCATATTGCATTATAAAAAATAGCCCGAAATTTGGGGCAATTTTCATTTTCTTTTTGAAGCAATATAAATAAAGCGATAAGTTTATATTTGATTTTAAATGAATACAGAAAGTATTTAAATTAGTAAAAAACTTCATTTAATTCTGTTTAATTAGAATATTAATCAAAATTAATCTCCAAATCCAATTGAAATTTAGTGAAAAATTAGAAAAAGAAAAATCACCGTTACCCACCAGTTCTTTAAAAATGTACAAATTAAATCATACAAATAGATCACATCACCTCAACGCAAATCACACCAGGTTAAAATTAAATAAAACAATAAAAACGTCAAAGAAAAAATAAAGGGAAAATTTAAGTGGTTCCTTTCTTCCGGTTAATTATCATTATGAACGCCATTATTAACGTCATTATTATCGTTGTCATTATTATTAACATCGACAACAACTGCACCACTATGAGCAACAACATCAAACAACCAACTTACAACAATAATAATTACAATAAAGTTCAATAACATCAAATCAAATAACATCTGTTGTGTTGTTGTTGTTGCTGCTATTGCTGTTGTTGCCGGCGCTGTGCATGTTGCTGTTGGATTAGACAAAAGTAGAAGAAAATTTAAAATTAACTACACGAGTACAAACCAACTGGGGGGCTGGTAAGCTGCATTTTGCTCTCCTGATACTTCAAATCTAATGGTTAGTAATGGTGGGTACTACTATTTTATTCATTTATTGGTTGTGTTGGTTCATTCTTTGCTAATTTCAAGCATTGGCTGGATATGTGGAGCAATTAAACATTTTAAGTAAAAGTTTAACATAATGTTCTTTACCAGACATACATACATATGAACATACATATACATATATGTAAATACGAGTATATACAAATACATATTTCTTTTATAACGATCTCATTGCCCAATTTTTTTTTCGAACAAAATTCATTATTTATTTGAGCGAAAAGAATAAGAGTGGAGAGTTTAAGTTTAGAACATACTTTTCACTTTCAGATCTTGTGAGCCTTGTACTTTCTTTTTCGATTCAATTTTAATACAAAATACTTGCAGAAAGTCTCCAAAAAAGACAAATAGTAGATTCCAAAAGTTAGTTTTTTTGCAGTTATTTTCCAATAATTAAAAAAAATTATTAATTGCAAATTTTTTAAATTTTCATTTCACAACCAATTTCATTTAAAATTTATTGTTAATTAAAATCAATTTACACTTTTTTAAAGGCCTTATTGATATATAATAAATCCTTTATTCTTTTTTTTGACCTTAAGGTCACTTTGATTTTTTATATAATTCAAATTTTATTTTCGATATTGCGATTTCCTTTGGAAATCTTTTTCAGGATTTTCTTTCTAAAAATATAAAATTTTTATATTCAAAAAATTTTTTTTGACAATTGATGGAAAACATAAATTTAACATTTCATTCAATAAACTTAACATCATAGTATATAACCTTAACATAAAATTAAAAGTATTCAAAATATTTAAAGGCCCTTTACGTCAACATAATTATTTTTATTCACTAAATATCTATTAATCTGAGCTAAACCATCTGTGACTTTTTGAAAATGTAGTTTTTTTCTCAAATTAAACATTATTTATCTGTAACATTTCTAACATATAACTACGTTTCTTATAACCTTCCGTGTTCAAAATAGATGCGTCCCCGAAATTCGGATAATGAATAAAATCATTTCAATGGGGTGATAACGTTGTTGCATGTGCTGAATTATAACCTGCTATTCTAGTTTTCCAACCAATCACTCAGCGATATGGAATGCATTAGAATGTAAAGCTGTACCTACTTAGTTATTAAGACTTCTTAAGGTCTAAATAATGCAACTTGCCATAGAAGGGGTCTTCAAGGCAGATTGCAGGACCTCGACTACGCCGATGATATCTGCCTAATCCCCCACAAATTTTCTGAGATGCAGACTAAGTTATCAGTAGTCCAGGAAACTGCATCACACGCTGGCCTAAAAATAAACATTGGCAAAACTAAAACAATGAGAATAAACTCTAATAATGGGCAAAGACTGTCCGTGCAGAATCAATGGCTTGGTGAGGTAGAATCATTCTGTTATCTAGTTCCAGTATACTGGAAGAAAGTGGTGGTTCTAAGGCTGATATCTCAAGCCGAATAAACAAAGCGAGGCAATTATTCTGACAACTTAGGCCAGTGTAAAATTCATCGTACATATCAAGACGAATAAAGATAAACCTCTAAAATTCACACTGTGGTGCGGATGCGAAACGTGGAATTCAGCGTCACGTGACGTAAAATCCGCAGAAGTTTTTGTAAACAAATGCTTAAGGAAGATCCTACATATATATTAGCCCGAAAAAATTTCGAACTACGAGCTATGGTCAGAAACAGATATTGCAAAACCAGCCATAGACTGGAATCCGCAATGCAGTCGAAGAATAGGAAGACCATCACATACCTGGAAACCTGCAACTCGAAATAGAAACATCCCATCTTCATCTGCGTTGGAATGAAATACAACATCGTGCATCCTACCGTTTATATTGGAATAATCTGGTTACGGCCTTGTGCTCCTTGTAGGAGTTAAAAGGAACAAATGTATATACGTATATGTACATATTCTAGTTTTCAGTTTAGTCCCTGTTGCCCCTACATACATTTTCCCACATTGTTCGTTATCATTGCCACCGCAAGGTATTTTATAAACAAAATTTGACATATCCGACTTTTCTAATCTATCCATAGTTTTTGTGAATAATCTCCCAACGGGATTATTCACTTTATATGCCATTCTCTATTTCCTTTTGTCATATATATTCGAGTTTTCCAATTTTTCCGAAAACACAGGTTAATTTAATGATATATAAATTCTTGGTTCAAAAAATTTCGTCAATATTACGAGATCTTCTTATATTGTTTTGTCTTATCAAACTGCAAATGAGTTTAGTATGAATGCTATTATTTTTCAAAATATTTCTAATAATTACCTTATTTTTCTTTTGGGATCTATTGTCACTTATTGTTAATATCCTATCAAAAAGATTCCTATCAGTGTTAATAATAATAATTTTTGGGAGTTTTTAAAAATTATTTCTAAAATAATTCTACCTGGAGGTTGGTTTTTGATACCAACTATGGAATCGAATCACTGACTGCTAGGCCCACAATGTCGACAAGAACATTTCTTTCGCATTTTTAAATTGAAAACGATAATAAAAAATTTTAATTTGTTTTTGTTTTTGTTTTCAATATAAATATAAGAAAGAAATGTTCTTGTCGACATTGTGGGCCAGGCAGTTAATTTCCTTTCAATAGTAAATGTAATAATTCGATCAAATGAATTAAACGTTGATAAAATAATATTAATCTCATTCTCAAAAGCTATACAAAATAAGTCATCTACATATTTTGTTATAATTCTTGGTTTTATTGTCTTGCTATCACAATATCAGCCTCTACACAGAAAAAATTAAAAATTGTCTCTTATCTCCAAATTTATAGGCCCTAATCATGTACAACGCAGCGCAACGCCAAACGATAACATTGAAAGCACAAACAATGTCATAAATATTTTGTAATTTTGTTGTTGCTTTCAACAGAAATTCATGTACCGTTATAAAATTTTCAACGACACAAGCAATGGATCGTTTGAAATTTTAAAACGCAATGTGAATTTCTGTAGAAAGCAACAACAAAATTACAAAATATTTATGACATTGTTTGTGCTTTCAATGTTATTCTTTGGCGTTGCGTTAGTTCTGTGGCGTTGCGCTGCGTTGTACATGATTAGGGCCTTATAGAATCAACCAAGCAATTTATTGATTTTGCAATTATTACCAAAATTATTATATTGATTACTAAAAATTGTAAAAATGGAAAATTGTGAATAGATTTTTCAAAAAATTATATTTTTAAATTTAATTAAAAAAATTATCAAATAACTTTGCCATTTTAAACAATGTGTTAATTGATTTAATTAAATATAGCTCAGGTTTTGACAATTCCCAACAATAATTCAACAAGTTTAAATTATTATATTTTAAGCGAAAAAATCCATAAAGATTTTTTGTTATTTAATTAATATTTTAATTAAAATTTTATTTAATTAAATCAAAATTATATTTTTAATTTTTTTTTTCAACTAAAAAAGTAATTGGTTCAATTATCATATTAATTCAATTTAAATACTTTTTAAGCAATTTTTTAACTGATAAACTGTGTATTAGAGATATTTCGAAATATCGAATATAAAATAATATTTTAATTATATAAAAAAACAAAGTTACCTTAAGCTCAAAAAAATAATTTAAGAAGAAATATAATACTTTTTTAAAAATACATACATAAATCGTTACCTTCATTCGTAAAGGAGCTAAATCCAATTAAAAGAATATTACAGGAGAGGGAAAAACTTACTAAAATCTATAGTTCTCAATATTTTTTTTAGATCTGTAAATGAAGTTTTGTATTATTGTTGACTCATTTTGAATTGAGGATACAGATATCCGAGGGTCAAAAAGGTTTCCTGACGATTGCATTGTATTTTTGGCGGATGTGGTAGGGATTTTGAAGGCATTAAAATTAATAAGGGGTAAGATTGCTGGGGGCTGGAAGGTCACTGTACATGTGGACAGCCAGATGGCCTTGATGGGCTGTTTTACAAATGCATATCTACTGGATAATTGTAGAAGAGCTCTAAAGAATATCTTAGAGGAGTATGAAGTGCGGCTGTGCAGTACTGGGCTCGGGGATACTGACTATAGAGATAATCATAGCTCCAATAGGCTTTTATTTGGGGAAGATTAGTGAATGGATTCAAAAATTCACATATAGCACAATATATTGAGCAGGGACATTAATTTATTTGTGCTTCATTGCTCTTCAACTTACGTGCGCCCAATTTCAAGAATCTATTGCTCAATAGTTACTTTATGTTGGACATATATATTACATTTAGCAAAACATTGCTCAAAATATGATTTTTAAAGAAGTGTTATTTTCCGAAAGTTTTTTTCGATAAAGTAAACCCAGATCAATTCATGTTTGATCCGATTTTTTATCATCTACTACTTTCTCTATTCTTCGGTTTTCACTATTTATTTCTCCTTTTCTTTTCTAATTGGTACTCTATCAATAACTAAGGCATTACAGTGGACCATATTGGTCTCTGGGTGAGAGTGAGAAGTTTACTTCGTTCCAGCCTTTCTTCCTAACCTAATCTAAGCCCATGTGCGAATTTTTCAGAACTTAATAAAATAAAAAATGTTCATAACACACAAACTATAAAAAAGTCGCACCGCCTTTTTTTATAGTTTCTTATACCAAAGTGGAGAAATTATTTGCCGACTATGCAGAGATGCTTTAGTTAGCGAAGCAGGTGTCTGCTATCCAATGAAGAAAAAATCCTTGCGACTGGCCAAAGGCCTAACCATATAATTATTCCGGATATTGAAATTCAGGACTTAAAAACTCCGGATTAAAAAATTCTGGATTTAAAAATTCTGGATTTTTAAAATTGGGATTTTGAAATTTCGATTTATAGTTTCGCGCATATGTACCGAAACCAAATTTTTAATATTACTTTATTTGTGTTTTTTTAATTTTAACTTTTTTGGTGTTAAAATTGATTAAAAATTATTCAATAACATATATACGTCAAAGGAATGTCGTCGGTAGCGGTCAACAGTGCCCATAAAAGTGGCCCAAATTTGAAGTCCAGAATGCACTTTGTCATGGACAGCGGGCTGGGTTCCGAAATAATTTTCAAATGTAAATTTGTTTTATTAAAATTTAACTTTTTCTGTTATTTTTTATAAATTTAAGTTCTTAAAAGTTAATAAAAACACCCTTTATATGTATGTCACTTATTAGAAACCGATCACCTTGAATATTACTCAGGTACAATTTCTAATATTCGACGGCAACTCTGAAGGGAAATGCAAGATACTTTTTTTCTTGGTTTTAATTTTTTGATTTATAAGCAATATTGTTTTTTGTGTTTAATGAAAGAAAAACCCATGATTGTATATTAATAATAAAAAAATAAGAGTTATAATCAAATTTACTTCGCACACATTCAACTCAACACCACCTTCTCCATCGCTTAACATAATAATGACGACAAATATCTATCGTTGAAGTGGAATTTGAAATATTTAAATATTTAAGTCAATTTAAGTTCATGTGTATGTACTTACATATACATACATATGCACATATGTACTTAGTTTTAATTATTACTTTAAAAATATCGCTGTAGCTATCTTTTTTAAGATGGCACAGAGGGAATTCTGTAATAATGAGGATGATGTTGGCGGTGGTGGTTGTTGACGATATTGTCAATGAGGATCATGGCTACAGTGATGATAAGTGGATGCTGGTGATTATAAAGTTCATCATAATGAACATTGCCATTAATAAAAAAGAAAAAAAAGGTACCAGATACTTATTTCCAAAGCCAATTGTTTACACTATTTCCAATTTTAAGTTCAAATTCATTGTAATACATGTTAAATTGTAATTTATTAATGGATTTTTTGTTTAACATTTTCGATAAAAAATATTAAATATTTTTTTACTTTTGTGTTTGTTTTTGAAAATAAAAATAATTACGCTACAAATTTAAGGTTACTTCAAATAGACCAAAAAATCCATAAGCAAAGCCACTCCTACATTTATGACGCTATTTCGATAGTAAGCAGGCTTAGGACATTATTAGAAAAATACGATAAATGAATAAACTGAGGTGCAGAATAGTTCAGATTCCCAAATTTACGTAGCATTAGGTCTGAATGAAAGATTTGATAGTTTAGAGAATAATGAAATCTATGGTTTATCTACAATTCTCTACATTCGCTAGAAAATTTCTAAGAAAATAGATCGAAAAAAACGTCTTAATGAGCTACTCAACCTGACTCTACATTCCAAAAATATTGAAAACACGGTCACACCTACACCTAGTAAAAGTTTGTGAAAATCTTAAAAGAAAATGTGGAGATGAATGATCTTCTGTCCATTCTACGCTGTGGTTCAGCTAAATAAGAAGTCTAGATATACCTTAGATCTTCTAATTTTTCTAGAGACGCAGATCATTTTGTTACTGGCCCTATTAAATATTATACTCAAAATTTAAGACCATGGCGCAGAAATACTTATGTTGTCAAGTGAGTTCCGTCACATCTGAGAGACGATTTTTTACTGCAGGTCTGCTTCAAGCGGAGTTGAGAAATTATCTCCTCAAAAGTTGAGAATACTAGGTTTTCAAAACGAAAATCTTATTATTATTAATTTTGAATATTATTGATCTCTTACAATGTTTTTTTTTTGTTTACAAAAAAAATTAATTTTACCAATTTAAATTCATTTTGTTGTTTTTTAAATCTTATTACAATCAATTTTATATATTAATAATCTCTTACACTGTAATAAAAAAAAAAAAAAAAAAAAATAGGGTGTAGACAGCGTTACAGTTGGTGCTACTAAAGTAGCAATTTGCCACTTTTTCGACTGCTTGGATACTATTTTGCTACTATTACAAAATGCATCCAAATGTTATACTTTTTGTAATTCTTGCCACTTTGTTGGTACTTTTTACTAAATCTGTTTTATTACAACTCCAAGCTTTAATATAAACTGTAGTTGTTTTAATATATATGTAAGCAAGCTTATTTGAAATAATTTTTTGTCTATCGTAATAAGCTTATGCATTTATTGCGAATATTTAAGTAACATGTGAACATATTAATTATTCGCAAGTAAGTGCTCTTGGGAAGTACCACTTGCTTTTGTGCGTATGCGGTAATAAATACTTATACCATGGCGTATACTTTTGCCTGTATAAATCAGGGTTGTCAGATTTTTTTCACCTTCGTGCCCAATTATACACCGAAAATCGCCAAAATTCGACAAATTTTATTTTCGAAAAATTTTTGTTATGAAAAATTCACCAAAAGTCGCAATATTTGATTTTTGCTTTTATATTTTTTTTTTTGTAAATTTTTGAAAACGTTTTTTTTTGTACTTATAACTGCTGTATGAGTTTTTTAAAACAAAAATAGTACGAATTTTGCAAAATAAATATTGCCACTAATTTCTGAAAAACAGTTGAAAATATAAAAAAAAATAATGTGGATGACTCAAAGCCTTTTAAAAAACTAGACCTGATAGAACCAATCATTGAACAGATTTGGATTCAGCAAGCTAAGATCAATTAAAATCACATAAAAAAGTATTTGCTTACATCTGAAATAATCTTTTCTGGATTTTTTTTAACCATTTAAAAATGTTATTGGAAATTTTAAATAAATTAAACAAAACACGTGCAAAAACATTATTTTGTATACTTCTTCATATTTTAAAACATGTGCCGCCTTTTTTTTTCTTTAATCACATTTTTGGTAAAACTTTTTTTGTAAATATGCCCTTTTTTTTGGTACTTTTTTAAAATATCCAACGGCAGCGCTGGGTGTAGGTACGCAAAAATTATAGCAAAACACTGCAATAACAATGAATTTTTGGTAGTATTCAAACAGAAACAGTGTAAATATTAGAAAATAAAATATTCAAATAGAAAAAACACCAAAAAAAAAAAAACTAAAAACGAAAATAGAAAATGAAAAGAAAATCTGCTGTTGTAATGTTTGCGAACCAGATACACCAAAAGAAAAAGGCGAAAAAATGGAAAACACAAAACAACAGCAACAACAATAATAACAACAACACCACGAAAATACTTTACATAACATGTTATTGAACTATGAAAAATAAAAACAAAATAGAAATAAAATAGAAAAACTGCAACTACTTTGCCACCACTTTTTGTTTTTAAAGTTGGTTTTTTTTTTGCTCTTTTGTGCCACAATTGCTGCCGCTTCCAAATGGAAAATGCAACATTAAGTTTTTTTTTTGTTTTCTGACTTCATACTGACTCGTACTCGTATAAAATGCATTTTTGTAATTTATTTCGTTTCGTTTCATATTATTTAATGCTTTTGTTGTTGTTGCCGTTTTTCCTTCGTCATACGTTTTAGCATTATTTCTCTAATGTGCATATTTTTCTATTACTCGATGATGTTATTATTGTTGTTGTGTTTTCTATTGCTGCCTGCTAGCCAGCCAGTAAGTTAGTAAATGCAACAATTGCAATGGTTGTTGTACTTGTTTGTTGTGTTGTGTGTGTTTTTTTTTTTATTTATATTTTTCTTTTTTTTTAAGTAACTTCACTTCACAGCAGCGAACCACAGCCAAATTCATTATAAGTGAAAGTCGAAGCGCGACTACAGTTCGTTAACATTGAACTACGTGAGTGCGCCAATAGATTACTACATAGCAACAACAATAACAACAATAACAGCAGCAATAATGGCATTAGAAGCAATATTTGCAAATGCACATTTTGCACACAAACACATACACACACACAAACAGAAATGTGCAATGTTAAATAAAATAAAAATTAAACGGCCAAATTGAAAAAAGTACACTCACTAGAGTAGGGTATAAAACATAATGATCATTAGCTTATTTCTAATGATAATCATTAGTGTGATATTTGATAATAATGAATGTGTTATTGCATCATCATCGTCATCATAATTAACTTCGCACAGTAGAGATTTTCGAAAAATTAAGAAAAACTTCCTTTTCTTCGATTTAAAAAAAATAAAATTTTGAATTTCACTAATTTTTAACTAAAAATGTTAAGCATATTGTGGTTAATTAAACCATATTATTGTCAACCCCAAGTATATAATGCTAAAATTAGTCCTTAGTAACGTAGACCTTAACTGTCGTGCGGGAAAATCAGAATGGTGTTAAAAGGGTTTTAAGGACTTATTAAATCGTTGTTTAATTAATCAAAGCTCGAATTAAAAGTCGAAACAAATTTTGAAATTTATTCTTATATTGACTAGAAAATTCTGTTTATAGAATTGAATTCTAACAAATTTTCATAGAAAATCCGTTTTATAAACCTTTTATAAACCTGTTTTATTTTTTATAACAAAGGGGGTACGTAATTAAAAAATATCGTCCTTATTGAACTTTTAATTTGGGCCCTGACGCACCTATAATTTTTTCAGTTATTCTCCATTGTGCATTGACAATAGCAATAGTAATATTTGCAAATATCAGCACAACCAATGAGCTGTAGTACCCGAATAAATATCAAACAACAACAATAAATTTAACATGCAACTCGATTCGATTTTATTTGATACATGTTTGCCGTGTCAATAGCGACTTAAAGGAACCAACCATTTTAGGAAAACGTAATATTTTCAAATGCCTTAAAAAATATATGTTGCATTAAATCTATATTCTAAGCGTCAACCCAAAAAGAAGCTTTTTAAAGAAATTTGCCTCCGGTTTATTGAATGTCGATCTGTAATTCGTATATTCAAATCTGGTTATTTTTATTTTTCAAAAAAAAAAAACAATTTTAAAAATTTTCCAAGAAAGAAGAACGCTGAATCACCGGGGAATATTTTTTGAATTAGAATGAACATAAAGAACTGAATCATAAATATCAGGGTGAAATACTACAATTGATCAATAAAGTAGGGTGTGCAAACAAATATGCCATGCCATTAGGGCGCAATGCCAATAGCAAACAGCAAATGCAATATCTACAACAAGCGGCCGCTGCGGCAGCTTTTATTATTGATGTTGCAGCAACAACAGTATTAGCGGTCGCACTGCAATGCCATCAATACCAAACATGTGTTGTGAGTGGTTTTTCCACAAAAAAGACGAAATGAAATTAAAATGCAGCAACAAAAACAACAACGAGCTTATTGCAGAAAATTGCAATGTCTTCAATGACTGACTCGGAAACGAGTTTTGGTTTGGTTATTCAATAGATAATGATGATGATGACGATGGTGGTGGTGATGTTGGTGTGGAGCACACACGTACAATGCAATGCAACACAATATGTTTTTTATCATTGTTGTTGCCTTTTTTATATACATGTGTACATCATACATATCTATTTTTTATTAAACAGCAGACAGCCAGAGTACGTTAGACAACTACAAATGCAACAATAGACATAGAGCAAAAACTAAAACAACAATATGATGTGTCTTGTGTTTTAATAAGCATTAGAAGAGTAATATCGAGTTTATGATTTTCTTTTCTTTGCTTCTTGGTATGTGCATGTGTATGTTCCTGTGTCTGTGTGTAAATGTATTGTATAAATGTCTATATATTATGCATTAGCAACTATGCATCAATAAAAACATGCAACATGGTTGGATTGCAACAAAAACGAATCTTAAATATAAAACAACAACATCCATTGCAGAGTTTTTCCTTTTTATTTTTTATTTTCTAATACTGGGATTCCAACAAAAGTAAAATTCAATTTGCAAATACTTTTTATATTAATGTGTAGCACACACTCATGTGCAACACGCTCCATTACAATTTGTTAGAAAGAGAGGGCGAAAATGGAAAAAATAAAAATTAAATGAAAATTCAATTTAAATTTCAATTAAAATTAAGTAAATATTTGCATAAGTTTTCCTTTTGGTTTCTTCATTAAAACTTAAACAATTCCAATAAAATATAAAAATGTTTTTGTTCATATTGAAAATATTAATTAAATAGTAATTGATTTCTATAATTTAATTTTGATTGCATTTTTAAAATAAGCATTTAATATTCAATCACTGATATTTAATCGCCGGCGGGAGTGCAGATGACCTTCTTTATAAATTTATAATTTCTTTTCTTTTTAAATATTTAATGCGCATTCAAAAATTGAAAATCGTCCTTAAATTTTGTGCACGTCAAACTGAAACTCCTAAGTTTTATGGACTCCACGAATTTCAAAATTAGTGTTTGTTCTCCTCCAGACCAATCCATTAAGTTTTGCATAAGCCTCTCATAACCGACATCCCGACAACCGTCGTTTACACCTGACTTGTCACTTTTCAACTTACACGTAATTCTGCATGTCTGTCAAAATTGTTGTTTAACAGACGTTTAAAACAAATATTTGGTCGCAAACGTAAATGGTTATTGTTTCTGACTAATAAGTCGATCACAGATGGCAACTGATGTAAAATTGCATTTTAACATCAGCAGCGTTACCTGATTTCGCTGCTGGACGCACAACTTTACTTCAGTTGCCATCCGAAATCGACCCATAAATTTCAGGGTTTTCGCATATTTTTTGCAGCCGCCCAAGCCGTTCTCGGTCTCAAAAGTCGTGCTGCCGCCAAAAAATATTTGTTTGCGTCAAAAAAAAGTTCAGCCCTCTTAAATATTTTTTCTTTAAATTCAAGGATACATATTCATTTAGGATATAATAATTAAGCGTTAATTATATGTATGCATATGTATGTAATACATAATTGTTATTAAAGGGTTAAAAGAACATACATGTGTACATATGAATATTGGTATAGTAAGATATCAATTTCAATTTCAGCAATGATTCCGTTTATACTAGACCTCTGCTGCTTGTCTAATCACAGCATTTATTTTTGACAACATACATTTTCATAATAACAGCAGCTGATGTCAGATGGTTTGTCAGAAGAAAAAAGAGCAGTATCTGATCGAAATTTTACAGAAGCAATGTTACAGAGGTAACTTATGACATGTATATATTTTGCAGTGGGAAATTTGACAAGTCAGATTTAAAAAAAGATTTCATGTACGGAAAGCTTTACCAAGAAAACATGCGGTCTATAGAGAACTTTGAAAACCCATAAACCAAAATTCAAATAATTGGACAATGTAAAAAAATTCACCTAGATTTTGTAAAAATAACTGGACAATTTAAAAAGTTAAAAAAGTAAAATGTTCTTTAAGGTGTGTTCCATTACTTTACTAGCAGAAACTTGCAACGAGAGAGTAAATTTAAAATTTACAAAATTTTTCTCAAAATTACTCAAAAAAATTAAAAAGTTAAAAATAGGCTTTTCCAGCAAAAACTGGCATATTGACACTATGCAGCTGTAAGATACACGATTATTTCTTAATAAATTCAACTGTTTTCAACCATTTGCGAAAGAATTTTGTTCTTTAATTTTAGAAAAATAGTATTTTATTTTATTGAAAAACCTTTAATTTAAAAATTATGAAAATTATTTTGGTTTGTAAACAAAAACATGAAACAGATGGTTGAATAATTCTTGCTAATAAAAATTGTACTATCAATTTTTTTGCTCTTTTTCGACTCTCTCCTTGCATGTTTTTCGAGTACATTTACACTAACTAGTAACAATTATTGAAATTAAGCAATAATTTTCTGTAAATGAACCCACCTATAATTTTTTACAACAAAAAAAAAAAAAAAAAAAAAAAAACAGGAAACGTCACAACTACATATCATTACCCAAGGCGAATTCATTACATGTGATCCTAAAAGCCCTGCTGGTAACTTTTTTTCTTTAGCTTTATAATTGTTGGATGTCAAAATTTTGTTTCTTATCTTTGTTTCTGTTTTGATTTGTTTCGGTTTTTGACATTGTAGAATGATTTTACAAAAACAAATTGCTTGTGGTTTTTGTACGAGTTGTACTTGTTGTACTACCGAGATTACCTGGAATGAATTCGCCTTGTCATTACCTTAAATCCAAAAGGGCATAAGTAACAAAAAAATTCAATATCGACTTTTTTCAGAAATGATCGCCGCCAAAACACGAATTTTACAGGAGACGATTTTTCCTTATCAACTTAAAATCTATCCGAAGGATCCAAAAATACGTGTTGAGCTCAAACAGTTGATTTGTAAATAGGGCTGAACTTGAGAATTCTGCATTTTGTTCATTTTTGTAATTGTGCCCTTATTTGAAAACATATGGAAGCCCTCCTGATTTTTCTATAGACCCCAAATCCTAAACTATAACTCGAATACAAAACCTTTATGGACATCTATAATTTGATTTTAATCGGACTAACCGTTAACAAGATCCAGAAATATTTCCATATTTCCAAAATCTCTCACTGTGTGTCGCTTACAATCAATGGGTGTTACAAAAAAATTGTCAAACTGCCTTAATATCTTTCGGCAAAATGTACATTTTCTCATGATATTTAGTTATCGAAAAAAAAACATACAAATTTTCTTTTAATATTACAAAATATTCTATTTTGATGACAAATTGTATTTGAGCTGGTAATTGGACAAGGCCAAAAAAACTGGACAATCCAGGACATTCTAGGCAGCCCTAGTTAGTCGCCACCTAACCTTCAAATCTATTCGAGAGAGGACGACATAAATTTACTCTGGCGATAATGACTATTTCCCTGCAATCTGTTTCATTTTCTTTAAAAGCGAATTTACAAAATAAGCAAGAGTGCTATATTCGGCTGTGCCGACTCTTTGATACCCTCCAGCGACAGTTAGGACATTAAAAAAGTTTATTTATATATATATATATATATGTTCCTTTTACTATTCTAAGGAGGAACAAATTGATTCCAATGAGCTCAGTCATCGACGCGATGTTTGACTTCGTTCCACTGCAATCGTAGTTTGGATAGTTCGGTTGTCATTTGGCGTTTCCATGTGTGTGATGGTCGTCCCTGGGGGTTTTATTTTATGGCGATTGAATCTTATGGCTTGCGGAGTGTGTGTCCAAGCCAACCCAATTTGCGTCTTCTTATTTCCATCTCTATTGGTTGCTGTTTTGTCTCTGACCAGAGTTGGGCATTGGATATTAAGGAGGGCCAGTAAGATTCTACGCAGACATTTGTTAACATATACCTGAAGAGACTGGGTATCGCGCGGTGACATATTCCACGTTTCGCACCCGTACGGTATTGTGGATTTAACGTTAGAATCAGTGCATTTTTTTGTTAGATGTTCTGAGTATGTGAACCGCAATTCGAAGGCCCAAGCATTTAATGCAGTTTTATTAAAAAAGGCAAATTTTACAATTCAAATCACTTTCGCAATTAAAAATGAGGGGAGAAATGAAAAAGAAACGTCGAAAATTTTAAGTAAAAGAAAATTGAAAACGGCGCAACTAAATTACTGAGTGTGAACATTAAAAAGTTCAAAAACAAATAAAAGACTGGCTTGCGCAACTATCTTGCCGAGTCTGAAAGGAGTCTTTCTGGGTCTGACCCTATCTACAGGATGGATTTGATACTTCATTAGTAAATATTACGATTTAAATGAAAATACATCTGAAGGGTGGTGGGGTCTTATTAAAACGAAGTTCTTTCACGTCTACTACCACGATAATGAACCAACCACAAACGAGTACGTAAAATGGGTTTAATTTGTATCGAAGTAACTCTATATCAAAGTGTTTTCGAATATGATGTGGAGAGCGAAGGTAAGTCAGAAATATATTCACTTTTTCGATGAAAGTTAAACATTTTTTTTAGGAAATAGTGATGTCTTAAAACATTTTATGCAGTTAAAATATTTGTTAAATTACAAATTGTTGCGATGTATTCGACCTTCCTTTGAATTCGTTTAACATTCTATATACATATAATTTTTTCATTTTGACAAACGTTTTGTTTTTCATCAAACTGCTGCTTTTCATTATTTTGCATAATGAAAAGCAGCCTTAAGTTTAGGGGTAAATTTTCATTTGCTTTTTTGGCTCAAATTTCGAAGGTCCTAGAATTTCATATTATGGTAATAAAGCCATATGTCCTTATTTCGCATAGGCTTTATTGACTATGACTTTCTAACACTGCACTTGGGAAAAAAAGCTGTAATTCATACGTATCTTATTTTTGGATGAAAATTTGAAAAATGATAATTATTTTCGGTCCTTGTTCTCTCTTCGAATTGAAAGAAAAACAATTTCGAATTGAAGGTATAGGGATCTATAGGGTATTGTATTTCGTAGCTGCATAAGAACTTAAAATTATAATACAATACAGAAATATTGTTGGAATAAAAATTGTTTTTATAATCTGGTAGATTTATTTTTTAAATATGATTTCCGTCATTTGTCCGCTACGAAATGATCCAATGGTCCAGATCAATCCAATATTTGACTTCATATTATAAAAAATCTGGCCGTGTAGCGTCAATGGTGACTTGAATATTGGCCTAAAATGCTTCAAGAGTCCCATAAAAATTAATCCGAATTAGGGGGCCAGCGAATAGGACCACTAATGGCAATAAAGATTTCACGAAATTTATTTTGCAAGTTGACCCATCTTGTTGGAATCAAACGTCGATGATGTTAAGCTGATAAATTTTCAGAAATAAAAATTCATTTAGCATGTCTCGATATCATTTATCATTTAGAAAGAGCATGTAGGATGCACCAAACAGTCAATTTGAAAAAAATTAATGGTGATTCGCTGACGTCTTGAGGATTGTCTTCGCACAAAATACGTTAATTTTGCTTATTGACTTTGTCATTTAACCAGAGATGAGCTACGTAAAATTTATTTATTTTCAAAATTTATTTTCAAAGTAAATTTTTACAGTTTAGAAACGTTGTTTTAGCGTAAAGCGATTCATGATTACTGTACAGAAATGTCAACACAGTTTGACATTCTTTGCTGTCAAACCATAGCTATCGATATGCAGCTTAAAATGCTCTTTCGCATGACTTTTTACTCTCTGTTATCTAGTGTTCACAGATACTAAACTGGGATGTTACCCAAAAAGATTACAAGACATCAATATCTAATAAATAATGACAATTTGAAAACATTTATTAATTATTTTAAATAATTTTAAATATTTTAATTTGTCAGAAATATTTACATAAGAATCTTCGTCTAATTATTTTTTCTATTATATTAATTGTTTTGAACAACAATTACAATATTGTTACTCTTAATTGTCACCAGATGTGTGTCGTCGTGTCTAAAACAAAAAAAAAATAAAAAAGATTCGTCACAATGTTAAATTAAAAATTTAACTTTAATAGTTGCAAAATAAAAATTCTTTCTTTGTTTCAAATTGATTTGTAAACACTCGACAGAGACAAAAGAAATCAACCACATTCACCTAAACACATACACACGCAAACACACACACGCACACACACACACACAGTGAATTGATTGAACATTACAAATGAATTAAGAACATTTTTTTTCTTTTGGTCAAAAAAAAAAATGTATTTCATGAGCGTAATGGGCAACAATTTTCACCATTTCTTTTAATTATAAAAAATATATTTTGGATTTATTAAAAATTTAATAAACAAATTTTCATCAAAATTCTTAATCCCTTTAGGACACCCATTAATCAATATATATTTAAAGAAAAAAAAAAAGATTTTACGTTATGCGCTTACCTTTTTGTTGTTTTTGTTTTATAATATATATTATCAATATTATAAAAATTATTTACTTCATGATAAATTGTTGTTTTTCATTAATTGTATAAAATTTTAAATATTTATTTGTTTCGATAAAATCTCTTGTTTCAAGGTAGTATTTGTAGATTTCTTTTGTTTTTGGATTTGGTTTTACAGAACAAGAAAAACTAACAAAAAAAGAAATAAATATTTGAGTTGAATTTTGAATTTTGTTCTTCTTTGTTTTAACACTTTTATCGATAACGTTTTAAAATCACATTGATATGATAATTTTATTGGTAAAAATCGTTTTTATATTTCTTTTGATTATTTTATAATTTTTAAAAGTTTTAAAAGTTTCAAACATTTTTTTTTTTTGAATTTCAATTTTATGTTTGTTGAAATTTTTTTTTTATTCCTTTGATTACGTTCTTCATTACACTCGCGTTAAAGTCACGCGATTTTTAGGTTTTGATCATTTTATTGTTAAAGTTGTGCATTGAGTTAGGGATTTGATTTTACAACGAATTCGCTTGACGAATGGTGTCTTATTGGCCTTAATATCAACAAATCCCATACGTTGTCTTCGGGGACGCATTTATATCTATTTGAGAGATCATGCATTGAATTAAGTCATGTGTTCTAAAAATAGAAAGAAAAAACAACAACAAATAATTAACAAATTAGAAATGTAGAAATAGATTTAAGAAAAATTCAACTTAATAAAACACGTTTTTTTCAATATCTTTGAATCCTTTTTATGAATCGGTAGCGTATGATTAATATCACTGTGCTAGTTCAAAAATGTAACAAGCGGGGCAGTTGGCGGGTACACCTAATTCGAGTACGCTGAATCTGCTGGAGCGAAGCGTTAGCTAAGGTTAGCTCCAGTTTTAAAAATAATAAGGATTGAAAATTATGGAAAAGAATACCTTAAACACGTGTCAAAGCGTAGTCAGTGTCGACTCTACTTGCAGCACGCCCTGTGCGTGCTACCACTTAAACCAACCTTAAACGCAAGTTGTCTCATTTTTCTACCATTTATTAATTTTAATATTGATATATCCCACTTGTTCAACAATACTGTATTAACTCAAAATTAAAAAATTTTCAGTAGAAGCAAAACAATTTTTAATTTTACATTAAATACATACGAAAAAGGATTTTTACACCAACCTATTGATTACCAAAAGGAAGACAAACTAGCACGATATTTTTACAGCGGATAGATACGATTATTACGTTTCGATTTTTTCCAAAAAGTGAAAAATATTTTAGTTAATACACTATTGTTGAACAAGTGCGATATGTATATCGATTGAAAAAACATAATCGTATTATTGGGTACGTTCATAAGACGTGGCTGTTGAGCTCCAGGGCTACAAAACTGTTGGCAACAGATGAACCCAACATGTACGTCTTATAAACGACATGATGAATACAATTAAAAATTAACAGCTTATAAATGTAAGCAATTTAAAATAAATAAAGAAAGCCTGAACAAAGAAATGATTTAAATTAATAAGTTTAGCTTAACTTATAAATAACTCTCCTCGAGCAGCTGCTGAGGTTTGGCACAACATGTTGGCTGAACTGTTGAGTTGGTCGGAGTTGCTCAACAGTTACGTCTTATGAACGCGCCCATTAATGAACATGCAATCCTAAGATTTAATTTCGGAAAAAGGATTATATTATAGTATAGGTTTATATATATATATATATATATATTTATATATATTTCATCCTTGAGTTCCTAGGTGGAACATAGGGCCGTCACAAATGCTTTCCAGAGGATTTTATCATTTAATATTTTCTTCACTTCGCTGATATTTTCTTCATTTGGCTGAACTGTTGAGTTGAGCGGAATTGCTTAACTATGCGTTGCGCACCAGTTACGTCTTATGAATTCGCTAATTGATGAACATACAATCTTAAGATTTAATTTCGAAAATAAAATTATATTATAAGAGTGCAGGTTTTTACATATATTTAGTCCTTGAGTTCCTAGGTGGAACAAAGGGCTGTCATTAGTGATTTCCATAATATCTTATCATTTGATATTTTATTTATTTCGCTCCACTATACATCAGCTTTGAGGAGCTAGTTTTCTATATGGCGTCTCCTGGTCTTGGCATGTCTAACGGGTGTTCTGGCGTCTTGTCGATTGTGCTTGATAAACTGTCTGGTGATATCATTAGCAGTTTTTCTCATTGCCCTCGCCGTTTAAATTTGCGGGATCTTATATCAAGCTCTAAAGGAGTTTGGCAAAACGGATCCACAAATTGCTATTTTATTTCCAGTAGCCGTCTAAGACAAAGGATTACAACCGCTTACAAGCTCTGAATGTCTCGTTTTGACATTTGTCACGTCTCGCAACCACATAGAAGTACTGATTTGAAATTCGTGTTAAAGACTCTGACTTTTGTTGCCGTAGAAATGCTTCTTGACCTCCAGAATTTATTAAGCGTACCATATGCTGCCTAGGCTTTGCACAGTCTATTCTTGATATCTTCTTTGCTGCCTCCGCTTATGGGCATCAAACTGCCCAGGTAACAGAAACCTTCAACTTCCTTCAAGGGCTATCTCATAAGCTGAAATCGCTTAGTGTTGGCTAAGTCTAAAAGCCCTGATTTCGTCTTCTTAATGTTTACATGTAAACTAGCTTTTACCGCACGTTTCGCGAATAGTTTGATCTTTGCTTGCATGTCCGAGAAGCGGTAAGAAGATAAGACAAACAGCATCCGAATAGTCAACGTCGTCAATGGTACCATGAAGACCTCATGTAGTTCTATAGTGTTTTGTCTTAACTTTACAGAAAATGCTTATGTAAATAGAAGCGTAGGGAATTATTTCATATTTAAATTAAAGGTTCTTTTTTTTAAAAAACAAGCATTTGTATACTAGAAAAATGCTAATAAATAGTAGTTATTACCATTTTCTGAGAATAAAAATAGTTTTTCAAGTTTTCCTATACAAACACAATTTTCGTAAGTTTCATAGTGAATATTTTTAATTTTTCTTTAGTAAATAAAATATTTCTTGATTAAAATTTTCATTTTTAAAGAATTTTTAAAAATTTCTGTGATGAAAAACTCTTTTCGCGTGGTTTTAAAAAATGCCTGGCAATACTGTTTTATACATATTTGTAATTCATTTCAGTAATACCGATTATTTTCAGATTTAAGCTGAAAATATATTCTACCTACAATATAATTTTTTAAGTTAATTTTTAAGAACATCAATCAGATATTTTTTGATGGAGTTTTATCGAGTTTCCATTTCACTTCTTTTGAAATTTGAAAAACAATAACTACGATTGTTTGCGAAATAGCTATCAAAATTGTTTTTAAAATCAAACTTTTTGAATTTGACAAACTGTAAAAAAAAACGCGTAAAACGAATCAATTAGACACTTGAGCTTGTTGCCTGGTTAGAAATCTTTGTTTGGATATGTTTCTAAAATTTTCCTTGAAAATTTCAGCTTCAAGTTTGTACAATCGATTTCCTTGTTGTGATCTGTTTTAATTTTTCAAATACTCAATGCAACAATTT
The DNA here is from genome assembly GCA_943735925.1 of Pollenia amentaria. Lineage (NCBI taxonomy): Eukaryota > Metazoa > Arthropoda > Insecta > Diptera > Polleniidae > Pollenia > Pollenia amentaria. The sequence goes on along the minus strand of OX031009.1, from coordinate 230,450,061 downwards.
CCGGAATTTTCGAGTAGATGAGTGAGTGCATTGCAAATAATAATTTAAGTACATACCTGCATTTTTTCAGTAACAGTGCGTAAATATTTAAAAAACTTTTTATTTTAAAATTAAAACAAAAATAAACATTCAATATACCACATACATACAAACATACAAACATATGTATATATAAAATAGATAAATAAAATTATTGAAAATGACAATGAAAATCAAATTTAAAAATAAAAGTATGAACAATAAATAAACACAAATAAGAGGTGTAAAACACAGTTTTTAACTCTGAAATACAAACACTTAAGCGACATCTAACAATTTGACTATTTGGGAGCAAGCCCTGACAGGAGTGAGCGACCTTTTAAGCCGATTATTTTTCTAGGTGTATAATTTTCGGTTGGATCCAGGATAGGTTCCCCGAGCATCTTAGATGGGACAATTACCGAGTAGATGTCGCACGCTAAAAGGCACAACATCCCCCTAGTAATATGTGCAGATGCGAATGCACACCATACCGTCTGGGGTAGCTCGGATGTCAATCCACGAGGTGAGTCGCTTTTGGACTTCATAGTAGAAAATGAACTAACAGTAGTTAATAGGGGTAGTGAGCCCACCTTTATTGTGACTAACAGAAGGGAGGTTCTTGATATTACGCTTATTAGTGATAAGTTCGCGGATATGATTAGCGATTGGAACGTGTCTAAGGACTGTTCCTTCCTGATCACATGTATGTTGATTTCAATTTTTCCTTCAGAGTTGATTCAGTTAAACCCTACACGAACAGAAGAAGGACTAACTGGTCTATCTATGCGAGTGTACTCGGGGACAAGCTGCCTATGTGCCCAGTTCTCATAGACAGTGTGTCCATGCTCGACTCCGCAGTGGAGTCATTGACCGGTGCCTTAATGGAGGCAACAAACGAAGCCTGTAAAATAATGGACAGGAGGGGCAAAGCTAAGCCCATATGGTGGAATGCGGAAATTGCTGAAAAACGCAAGGAAAGCAGGAAGCTCTTTAATGAGGCAAAACGTAATGGTGTTTGGAACAATTACAAGTCCTCAGTTAATGAATTCAAGAATCTTATCAGGAAGGCCAAGAGACAGTCATGGAGGAAATTCTGCAGTGACGTGTAAAACTCCTCGGAGACAAGTCGGCTTCGTAAGATTTTATCCTATAATCCAGCTATTCCATCATATATACGGAAGATGGATGGATCCTGGACCACAAACAGTCGGGACACCCTTGAGGTCCTGATGAATACACACTTCCCTGGTTGCACTGATGATGTGCCTAGGGAGGAAACTTTTAGTGGCGCTCGGGATATCTCTAATATTCCGATAACTCGCCATCGTGTGGAATGGGCGGTCAAAAGCTTCCATCCCTTTAAATCTCCAGGCCCGGATGGCATTATCCCAGCGGACCTACAAAATAACCTGGGAATATTGATGCCATGGCTCTTGGCAATATTTAGAGCCTGCCTGAGTCTCTCACATGTCCCAGCAACGTGGACATCATATAAGATCGTCTTCATCCCCAAGAGTGGGAAGACATCTCACACTATGGCTAAAGACTTTAGACCAATTAGTCTATCCTCCTTTCTACTGAAAACACTGGAGAGGATTTTGGATAGTCACATTAGATCATCATTAGGACCCAATTCCCTGTCACCGGCTCAGCACGCCTACACGAAGGGAAGGTCCACTGAAACTGCGCTTCACTCATTGGTGGGCCACATAGAGAGATCCCTGCATTACAAGGAATTTGCTTTAGTGGCATTCCTGGATATTGAGAGCGCTTTCAACAATGTTAAACCTGAATCGGTTATTAACGCTATGAGACATTTGGAGATCGACCCAGCGATCATTCAGTTTGTCAGCAGTATCTTGCACTTCAGGCGTATCGAATCCAACTTGGGCGCCTCGAACATTTCAAAGGTTGCGACTAGGGGCACCCCGCAAGGTGGTGTACTGTCACCTTTACTTTGGAATCTGAATATAAATACCCTACTCAGAGCCATGGAAAGGACGTGCTGCAGAACGGTTGCATATGCGGATGACGTTGCAGTTGTGGCTATGGGTAAAGATCCCAGACTTTTGTCTGAACTAATGGAGTCCACACTGGACGTCCTAACAAAATGGTGCCAGGGATGTGGACTGGATGTAAATCCCGCCAAAACAGAACTGGTACTTTTCACAAGGAGATACAAAATTCCCAAATTTAATACCCCGAGGATAAAAGGGGTGTCACTGGAACTGTCTGAAAGCGCCAAGTATCTTGGGCTAATATTGGACAGTAAACTGAACTGGATGAACACCAGCTCCAGGACTAATAAAGCGGCTACTGCATTATATTGCTGCAAAAAGGCCATTGGCCTAAACTGGGGAATTAACCCGAGGAATGTTACTGGCTATACGAATGTGTCATTAAACCCATTCTCTTCTACGGGGCAGCTGTTTGGTGGCCGGCGCTCAAGGCGAAGAGTCATCAATCCAGGTTTGAACGTACAATGAGAATGGTGGCGATAGCGGTAACAGGTGCCATTAGAACAACCCCCTCTAAGGCATTGTTTACGATTCTAAACTGGTTACCACCAGGCATTTTGGCGAAAAGGTTAGCTGCGAACGCGGCGGTAAGACTAAGGGCCACCGGAGCATGGAGAGATTATAATATCGGACATGCTAACATTCTGAATGATATGAATTGGCATATGGATGTTGATTATGTCACACCCGAGCCAATCTTTGATCCTGGCTTCACGGTAAGCATTGTGGATAACGTGGTCCACTATGATGACCTGCAAATCCCCGCGAATACGATTCGAATCTTCACGGACGGGTCTAAAACACTGTATGGTGTCGGTTCTGGCATATACTCCGAGCAGCTAAACTGGAGCATTCCTATAAGGCTGCCGGACCACTGCAGTGTCATCCAGGCCGAGATAATGGCCATCCACACAGCCGCGAAACGCATCCGGTACGGTGAAATATCTGGAAGGGATATTCACATTATTACCGATAGCAAGGCGGCCATAAGATCCCTGGAGAATGTGTTCATCACATCGAGAATTGTCCGAGAATGCCGGATGTCTCTGGAGGAGATAGCGAGACATTCACTGGTCACCCTTAATTGGGTCCCCGGACACGGGGACATACATGGGAACTGCATGGCGGATTCGTTGGCGCATGCAGGTACCACCTTGAATCGGGACGGTTCCACATATGTAGGTGCTTCACTCCCAAGGTGTAAGCAACTTATAGCGCATAAGTTTCATCTTATCGCCAGTCAGAGGTGGCACGATGAAACCACCTGTGGGGAAACCAGGAAAATCTGGCCCATCATAGATGAAAAAAGGACACGGCGGGCATTACAGCTGTCCAGACATCATCTAAGAAACCTAACTGCGGTTATAACTGGCCACTGGCCAATTGGGAGGCACGCCCAGAGGCTGCGGCTCCCTTATAACGACTTGTGCAGAAGTTGCGGCGATGAGGAGGAGGAAGAGTCAACGGAACATCTTCTCTGTAACTGCCCGGCTTTCGGAGACTTAAGACTCAAAATGTTTGGTCGAAGAACCCTTGGGGACAAAACTTGTCTCTCTGATGTTGACGTTAATAGGATCCACTCCTTTATTGAATCGACCGGTTGGCTGCATGGGAATACTAGCAGCCAGATGTCATAGGACCCATGGGAGACGGCGTGATATGGTAACACAACGGTAACTAAGCAATGGACCCACGTGAGCTGTGCTTGATCACGGCTGCCAATGGAACCTAACCTAACCTACCGAGTAGATGCGTCATTAAAAATCTCACCGAATCTGAATTATTTGGTAATAATAATATAAACTGATGGTATCAGCGGCCACAGTGTCAAGTGAATATGCCAGTAGTACCCATAGCAGAAGTAACTGACGTGATTTACCACGGGATATAGTGACAAATCTTTTAGTTTGTCGAAGTACAGAAATATTTATCTATAGGTGAATAAACTCGCTTGGCTTAATAGGCGAGCGCCTTCATTAGACAAGCAATTTACTCCCACATGGCCTCATGGCTGGGCACCCAATGAAAAGTAAAATGTTCATAGACAATGACAACTTTAGGCTTCACCTCAAAAGATGACAGTGCTTTTAAAGCAGCCTACCATAAAATGTAACTTTCATTTTGGCAAATTAATTTTTGTAACTCCCAAAAACGCGATCAATGTCTTGGGAACTCTAAAGTTTTGGCCCGCTCAAATATACATATTTAATAATAAATTAAAAATATTTTATTTTTTTTTAATTTTATGTAGCGCTGTGTAAAATGAGAGAGTTAATTAGGAAAAAAATATAAATAAAAATCACAATAAAATAAAACATTTTTGTTTTTTCTTCTGAAGGTCAGTCACAAAACGCATGAGTAATAACATTTTTACGAGTATAAGTTTTAACGCAATGCAATTACATTTTATTGAGTTTGACAGATTCCTCGATGATGAACGAGTGTGAAAAACTACTAACCGATTATTAAAAGAAAGAAAAACAAATCAAAACCGGTTTCATTGTGTATAAATTCCAGTTGAAAAATCCTATTTAATTAATATTTCTCTTTTCATTGGCAAACACAACAACAAAAAATATATTTTATTTCCTTAAACAAATCGCATTTATTTTCAAAATCAACACCAATCAAATAAAGAAGCTTAATCGAAACCAACACACACACACACATTTAAACCCAATAATACAACAGAAAGCTCTACTCTGACATGTTTTACAAATACAAACATCCAGATAAAGAAACAAAAGCTTTTTTGCCAAGAAAAAGCAAAACAAAAAGAAAATCTATTACTAAACAAGTAAGAAAGTCGTTCAAGCCCTCCCATATGATACCCTACAATCCATTATTTAAAAACAAATTTTCGTAAGCGTACCATATTTGGGATCAGAGGGCAATAATCGACCCGCCAGAACAAAATTATGTTATGAGCTGAAGATTCATGTAAATATTCTTTGTGGCGAATATTATTAAGATTTCTTCATCTATGTAAATGAGAATTGTTTGCCTTAAAGTGATTTTAGGAGTTAAAAGGAGTTTAATTGCAGACATGTGTCGTTGAATGAAGTTTAATTGGTTGAATACGGCATTTATTTTAGGATGGGGACTTATGTGGAACCTATGGGTATTTGTGGACCTCCAGAACAACATTTTTTATGAAATAGCAGCTATCGTAAAAGTTATTGTCGCCAATTTGTATGTTAATACCAACATTTATAAGGAAATTATGGCATTAAAAGCTGTGTTCGGGAGTAGTTGTTGTATAGGTATAATGACCGATTCTAATAAAACTTGACTAGATGACTTAGAATGCATTTAAATAAGTTTGAATCCAAGTACCAACATAATAAGATGGTTTATGGGTACAAGGACTCAATTCCGAAAATAATTTTGGATGAGGCTATGTGAAATTACAAACCGATTCTCACCATTTGCAAAAGGCTTAGTGCTTGTGACACCTAGAACCTGTTTAACAAATTTCATCAAATTATCTTTAAAATTGCGACCTATACTTTGCGCAAAAGGTTTGCATGGAGAACCGGACGGACGGACATCAATAGATCGAATCAAAAAGTGATTTTGAGTCGAACGTTATAATAAATTGTGGGTCTTGGGCCAATATTTTCAGGTATTACAAACATCAGCACAAACGCAAAATGCCCTCTCCGCTATTGCGGTGTACGTATAATAAATAACACACAATAAAAAAGTCACAAATTAATAAAAAGATAATCTTTGAAGCAAAAAGCGTCAACAAGAAAAACAACAAGTGACTCAATGAAATAAAGAAAATTACTTTACAAAAACCAAAATGTTATTGTTTATTATTTTATTTGGTCATTGTGTGTAATGCTTAAAGCGAAGGAGGTTTGTCTTATTTGTCATGGTTGTATAAGAGTGGCCAGGTTTCAATTCGTTGTTGAAAAATTATTATATAAAGTAGAAACTAATTGTTTGCAAATTTTCAACTTCATAATTTGTTTTATTTTTCACTTTTTCTTTAGTAACAAAAAATTTAAATTGTTCAAAAGAACAATGGAAAATGCGAAGCAAAATGGCCCATTCTCATAGTCAAAACATGTCTACTTCAAACTAAAACCGGCTTTAAATGCATCTGAGCACAATTGTTCAAAAGCACACTTTAGAAAAAGTCGACTTTATTATTGACTATGATTATAGGCCAGTGTGTAAAAATTTAAGCTAAGATAATATACTGAGTGGAGAAGCCGAATACTGCTTTAAATAATTCCCAGGAATCGGAATTTTTAAACAACTCGGGATTTTCGAGATTGTTAATTTTTATATATTATTTTAATAAAAAAAATCAGATTTGCAAAATAAAAATCAATAAAATCAATTTTCATTAGTTTACTCAAAAGAAAATCGCCTAAAAGCTTAAAATGAAAAATTGCTCAAAAATTTTGTGGTTTTTAAACTATTTAAGCAACAAAAAAAAAAAAAATAATATGCACCTTGTACCTTGTAGGTTCTTATTACACAAATACTATTTAAATATTTTGTAAGCGATAAAGAACACCTGTGCGCTGCCCCGAAACATCGCAATGACGGATTTAATACAAAATATGTACGAAGGTTAAAATTTTATTCAGCCTTATTACGGTTCTCGATGTCGAAAACGACTCTGTAGCAGATTAAAGAAACACACAACCTGTGTTTTTTAATCTACTACAAAATTCGACTTACGTTGTTACCGACATCGAGAACCGTTATTTTGATTTTCTGATTGATATTTATTTATTCAAACATAAATATTGATTATAATTAGCCTTATTTCGGTTTTACTGTTTTCCTTATAATTATAGGATTTTTTCTTACAACACATTTTTATTTTATTTAAATTTTTTCATCCGATAAAACAGTTGAAAATTATGCTCAACTTTTGTAATGAATATCATATACGATTATTATTTAATTTTGTTACGAAAAGAAATATAGTAAATTTTTTGTTTCAAGTAAAAATATCCAGATGGGTAAATAAAAATTTTTAGTCACAAGTGTTTTTATTTTTATATTAAAAAAAAAAAAAAAGTTTTACAATAAATTAAATGCGGTCTCTAAATAAAGCTTTATAAAATAAAATTTCACTCATAGAATCTCATTCGAAAATAATTTTAAAAATAATAAAATAACTTATAAAAAATTAAATAATTCAAAGGTGAACATTTTATACAAAAAAAAAAAAAAAAAATATTTTTAGAAAATTTAAAATTTTATAGATTTTGGCAAATGTACGTGCACATTGCTAGCAACAAATTTGTTTTTTTCTATCTAATTTCTTCCCAAAGTATTTCATATATTTTCCTTTCATTTTTCGAACAAAAAATTATCTAAATTTTTTTTAAAAAGTTGAGTCTACTTCTACTTCAACCACAATTTGTAAGAAAATGTATATGACGTTTATAATAATATTATTTAGTTTCGAATGCAAATTTTAACAAAATGTTTTAAAAAATAATAATAAATACGTAATATTGTTATGGGCAAAATTTGCAATCGGTTTCTTAATGGAAAATGTGTGTGGTAGTGCAAAATATTGTTGCTCTATTATGAACACCAGTGAAAATGTTGCTGCCTATTGTGTACGAGGCTTAATCTTCAAATATATGTATATATATATATATATATATATATATATATATATATATATATATATTAATTCTGAGGTTTATGAGGAAATAGTAAAATAAATTAACAGAAATATGATCGCAATGGAAAATGCAAGCAATACCCCTATTTTTTGTCATCACTTTGACAAAAATTATTGCCAACCATTTAATGAAACTCCAAAACTAATACGACAAAAATCGAAAAGTTCATATATCTAAACTGGTGAAATATATTTAGATATCGGTTTTTAATAGAAGTAATGGAAAATCTCTCTACTCCCGAAATGATTTGGAACTTAGAGTATTACGTTCCATTCATTGCCATTCACAGCAGTTCTAGAAATGTATCAAATTCTAGATTGTTTAAAATTGCTTATTAAAAATGACTAACTAATTTGATTTTTTCGATAAAAAAAATGTTAGCAGATTGAATTGGGGCATTAAAGGGATTGAAATAAAAGATTGTTGTTGTTTTTAAAAAAAGTTCATAAACACTCCGTGAAACTTAGAAACTAAAAAACACCAAAATCTGGATTTTGATTATCCCTGAATTTCCAGTTTGGCGTCCCTAATACTGCAATTACATCATTTCGAACAAAAAAAAAAAAAAAAAAAAACAATTAAAAAGAAAGCCAACTGTGCAAAAACGTCATTTTACGATTTTTTAAATGAATCTTATCGCCCATATAAAAACATATAATATAATTTGTCCATCACTGTATAATTTCCCTTAAAATCCAAACAGAACGCAGTTCTTTGGCAACAATGTTGCAAAATAAGAAACATAATGAATAAAAATACATAGAAAACATAACGATGACTGTTCGCATAAGACAACAACACGACAAATTGATCATCGGTTATTAACTAAACTCAAGTATGTAATATTGTTATATTGAAGTATTTTTTTTTTTTTTAAATAAAAGTTAAATGTGTAGGTCTGTCTGTCTATTCGTGTAGCTAATCAAATGAGTATGCATTTAAAAATTAACTCGCTCTACTCGCTCATTCTACTTGCTTACACTCGTATGCATGTGTTTATTGTGACCTTCTCACACTGTCATGGCTGCAAAAGCTTTTACAAAAACAACAGTTGATTTAATGCACACGAACTCATACATTAACAAAAATAAAAAATAAAAGAAAAAGTATAAATAAATGTACTTACGTATGAGTTCCAACTAATAGATAGAACATGTAGAGGTGTTCATCAGCGAAAAAAATTCTTAGTAAAAAAACCGAAAAAACTATTCGCATAGAATATTTTAAAATGTATGAAAGATTGTATATTTATTTATAAGTTTATAACATATTTAGACTTATTAAAAAAATATACACGCACTTAACTAAACTTTTTACGTACCGCTTGAAATAAATTTGTTTATTATACCCTCCACCACAAGTTGTGATGAAGGTACTCTAAGTTTGTCATCCGGCTTTAAACTTTTTTTAAAATTCATCAATGGTCCCATCATTCTGGGTCCTTGAGTCATTATAAGCCGTGTCCGTCTATTGAAATCACGCTCGTTGTTGAACGTCTCAAAGGAAAATACCAATATTAGTGTCAAATTGTTTCTAGTTCTCCTAAAGCCCTTATGACACTACATTTTTAATGCATTGTTCAACTCTTGGGGAACAGTTTAAATATAAATAAATAATAGAAAAATTTACCAAGTGTAAAGAGTTCAGCTGTATTAAGATACATAGCAAACTGACACATATTTCACTAAAGTTATCGATAACAAATTAAATTATATTAAAAAAAAATTTAAAATTGCTTAACTTAAAATTGACATTTCAAGCTTAAAATATTTAAATGTTGCTGAATCGGCGGTTTATGGGCAAGCTTCGCGATTCACCGCTTTTTGTTTGTTTTGTTTTAATGTTTCTCATAAACAAAAAGTTGACAGCATTTAATAAAATAACAAAAATCATAACAAAAGACAAAAAAAAAACTAAAAAAAAACTTTGTTTACATTTTTATAGTTTGCTCTTTCTAACATTTACTGTTTCTTTCTATCAATTTTATATTAATTCAATGAATAAAAAATGTAATAAAGGCTCAAACAGTTTGGGATTGACATTATGCAAAATCGGTTCAGTAGGATAAGAATTATGAATCCAAATGTGAAACCACCATCCTAAAAATTGATAATTTTGTTACTAAAACTTGCATAAATAGTGGGGAAATGCACATATTGATATAAGATTATATCGGTCCCTTATTGATCAAAGGCCCCATGTAAGGCGCACTCTCGAAAAAACTTCAGTTCGCCTAAAAGCGTAACGAATAGTACAATTTTAATAAATGTTGGTCTGTCGCAACTTTATATGACTAAAAATCACACTGTCAACATTCGGTCCTTAATTTACCATTGGCCCCATATAAATCCTACTATCGAAAAACACTTTAGTACAAGTTAAACCATAACAAAAAACGCTATTGTAATAAATGACTATAAATCGCACTGTGAACTTTCGTGCAGATCGGTCAATAATTTACCATAGGCCCCATATAAATCCTACTTTCGGAAACAACTTAAGTATACGTAAAACCGTAACGAATAACGCTATTATAATAAAATTTGGTCAGTCATAGTTTCATCACTTTGTCAAATTTCGTGAAGATCGGCCCATAATTAACCATAGGTCTCATATAAAGCCCACTCCGGAAATATTCATACTGTAGATGGAGGGTACCAAAGATTCGGCAAAGCCGAATATAGCATTTTAACTTGTTTGTTTCAAATATTGTTTCTAATGAATATTTGATGCAAACATATTAAAAATGTTTTTCATTTCATTGAATAAAACAAATAAAAATGAAAAACAAAAACAAAAACAAAACATATTTACGTTCACTCAAGTTCGCACTTGGGATACACGGCAATATTCAATATGAACGTTCTGTTTGCAAATGTGACTGTATGCGTTTGTAGGCAATATGCAACTTTTATTGCATAAATGTGGGTTTGCTTGTGTGTATGTCGAAAGTGTTTATTGGTGTTCTGGTTTTTATTTTTTAAATTAATTTTATTTATTTTAATTCCAAGTTCCTTATTTTTTCATAGCGGTGATTGATAACTATGAAATGTGCGTGTGTTGCAGTGTTTTAAAATAGAAAAACCCCTATTTAAAAATAAATCTCAAAGTTTTCTTTACTTTAAATATAAAGACATTTTAATTGTGCATTGATTTGTTTTAGGTAAATATATATATACAGAATATTTGTATAACCTTTAAATATTTAATTAAGACGTATTTTGGTCATTTTGTTATTGTAGTGGGAAAACAGGATGGTTTATTGCAATAATTTGGCACTTTTTACTAATATTTGGACGCTTTTCCGCAATTTATACTTTCATAGAAGTAAATTACACAATTAATTTGATCTAATTAAATTGCATATAGTCCAGTTTTTTAAAGTTTTTGGTCAAATTCGCCATAAATTTAGTTATAAAAACTTAAAACGTATAACAAAAAAAATTCTTTAACAAAAAAAAAAAAAAAAAATGCTTGCGAAAACCATTTTTCAAATTAAGGAAATATATTTTTCTACAACTAAGAAGTTGATATCGAAATTTTGATTTGTGGTTATTTTTACTTTAATTTGTTCTAATTATTTAACTTAATGATAATTTGACAGGCTTTTCTGGTGGAAAATATTACACAATCGTAAAATCTCCCTTTTTTTAATTTGCAACAAGTAAAAAAGTTTAGTCGGTGAAGCTCGGCACTACGATACCCTACACCACAGTACTTAGAAACATTTTCAAGGGTGGAGCCTATTTCGAACCAATTGGCAATCATAGACCCACCAGATAAAAATTATGTTATGAGGTATAGGAGTTCTTTGTGTTGAATATGATCTAGATAAACAAATCCAAATGAATTTTTTGATCTTAAGTGATTTTAGGGAGGACGTTTATATATAATTAAATTTTCGGATTTAAAGCCATTTTCGGATTTAAAGCCATTTTCGTTAGTAACATTTTCATGTGAGCAATGGTCAAATATGAAAAATTGGGTAAGACGATTTATTTAACAAAAATATATTTTTGAGCCAAATTTAATCTAAATACCACCATAATAAGAATGGGCACTATTCGGGAAAGAAGCTTGTATAGGAGGAGCGATTCTCACCATTTTTAGCAACTAAAAAAAATTATTTCTTCCTGTTTTAAAATTCTCTCCATTCTACGTTGATCAATGTTTAGCAAAATTCAGATATTTAATCATATATTTATTTGGTCGAAGTGTTGTCTTTTATGAAATTGTCGGTGAGCAATATGACCGCAGGAAATATGGCCCCAAAAAGAAAATGAAAACTGGCCCCAAAATTTTACATGAAACACAACAACACGCAATTTTAGGGCAATTTTTTTTGCATTTTTTTTTTTAATTTTTCCTTTGGGCTGTTTTTACATTTGAAGTGAAATAAAACTGAAAACAATATCAAGTAAGGAAAAATTTCCCCAAAAAAATAGGAATTTTTACTTTGAAACTATTTTTAATTTTCTAATAACTTACGGCCTAAGTTAAAAAAAAAATAAAACATGTCAATAAAGGGTTTATAAAACGGATTTTGTATGAAAATCCATTTTATTTTTTATAACTAAGGCGGTAAATATATAAATCAAATTTTAAGAAATTAAAAATTTTCCCAAAAATTTAATGTAAAAATTTGTATCTTATCAAAATCCACGATCAATAAATGATGCTGTACTTTTAAAGAAGAAGTAAGATCAATTAAAATATAAAATAATATTTCCGAAGTACCGCTTTTTTTATTTTCTAAATAAAATGTTTTATTTTTTTAAGTACACCCATTTTTATTTTTTAATTAAAAACTTTTTTTTTTTGGATTTTTTAAATTTTCTTAGAAAGCTTAAAATATTATATATAATGAAACTTTATAATAATCTAGTAGGAAGATAAAGAAATTCCAGTTAATTTCACTTAGTTATCTCTTATAATTTTAAAAATATACATTATAAAGTTACTTTATTTTTACAGAAAAAAATAAAAATTCATAGAATCAAGCAAACAATTTGTTGATTTTGCACCTATTACCAAAATGATTATACTAATTACTAAATATTGGAAAAATTAAAAATTGTGATTTTCTTTCAATAAATAACATTTTTGATTCTAATTAAAGACAATGATCAAACAACTTTGCTATTTCAAACAATTTGTTAATTGTTTTAATTAAATATAGCTCAGGTTTTGACAATTCCCAACAAAAATTTTACAAGTTTAAATTACTTTATTTTTAGCGCAAAAATCAATTAAGTTTTTTTGTTATTTAATAAATATTTAAATTAAAAATTTATTTCAAAACAGCTAAAATGTTAATTAAATAAAATTATATTTTTAATTTCTATTTTCAACAAAAAGAATAATTGATTAATTTTTCACATTTATTAACTGCCTGTTCTACAATTTCGAACGTTAACGTTCGCATAGAAAATTTCTCTGAAAAACACCCAGTTTTAAAAATATTTTCCATACAAAATTCTATGCGAACGTTAACGTTCGAAATTGTTGAACAGGCAGTAAATTAAAATGATTTTTAAACAATTTTTTTAATTAATAAAAAAAACTGCTGAAAATTTGTTCTGTGTAATTAAAATCAGGTCTTAAAAAACTGCAGTCGAAACAAAAATGTCGAACAAAAAACGAACTTATCGCTTTTTGAGTTGGTTTGACGCGACTGTTTACATTTAATGAGTCAGAAGTAAAACAACAGTTTTTTTTTGCCATTAATAAATGAAGAAGTGGAAGAAATGACAGTTTTTCAACTTTGACCGCTGTTTTCCCCGAATTCTTATACCATATAGGAAAAAATCCTTAAGTTAGCGAAACCAGTGTTCCTTATTCTAAGAGGAGAAAATTATTTCGTCGTTTTGCTATCTATCTTGCGATTTTTAAACCCAAAGCTGTACAATTATTTGCGATATTAAAATTCAGAAATTTGAATTTGAAATACTTGTTTTTTAAACATGGGATTTTTAAATTCGGGATTTTAAGTTTGCGGTAGATAAACCCAACCCAAATTTTTGATATAACTTTTGCTTTGTGTGTTTTTTTTTTCCTTTTTTAATTTTAACCTAAAATTCATTAAAAAATTTAAGTTCATTTTTCATAGCTAAGAAATATGACCCTAAATTTAGAGTAAATTTTAGGGTAATATTTCATTTTATTTTTAGGGCTATTTTTAATTTTTTTTTGCGGTGTCATTACAAAAATGGGGTTATATTACATTACGAAAAGAGCCCTTAATTTAAGGTGATATTTCACTTTATTTTTAGGGCTATTTTCATATTCTTTTTGGGGCCAGCAGCGTCATGAAATTTACTGCAATTAATTAAACAATTTTTTATTTTTGGCTTGGACGAATTTTCTATTTCAAAGTCAATATAGGTAATATGTTTGTAAAAAAAGGACTGTACTTTTAAAATTGTACACGGTTTTAAAGACCCTATATAGTTAAAACATGATAAAGCACGCAATAAAAGACTTATAAAGATGAAATTATTTTTAGATGTCAGATTAATTTAGTATTAAAAATGGGCCACTGTTTCACCCAGTCGACATACAGATGTCCTCCGGCATGATAACTTTTTTACATATACAAGAATAACAATAAATTGAAAATGAACCAAATCGGTCCACTATTTGATCTAGCTCTATACAAATTTCCGCCCAGAATAAGATTTTTTTCACAAAAGCAACATAATTAGTCATTAATACTTCTTATACACAAAAGTGTTACTTTATGCTTTTAGAACACGAGCGCAAAACTCGGTCGTTTAACAAAAACGAAATTTAAAATTTGTTTTTGTTTTAAATTTAAGTTAAACGAACGAGTTTTGCGCTCGTGTTCTTAAAACAGGAATTTAGATCTTAAAAATTTCATATACCCCAATCTTGAAATTTGCAAATGTTTCTGATACGCACAGTTAAACTTAATAAACGTCAATAAGCAAAATGTCTTAATTTCTAATTGTTATATATTTCTCCTTAATACTTTGTTCAAAAAGACTGTTCAAATGTAGTGGCCATCATTAATTCGGCCCGGCCTATTAAAGCCTTCTTTCTTATTTGCTAATGTTCTAGAATACTTTTAAGATTCGATAAGAATCCGGAAAATTGTATGATTCATTTCAAGAAAAATATTAAATAAGATGTGCTTATTCATGATTTGCACATTCAGTATTATTTATATGGATTTTAAAGATTTCAAATAACTTGCAAAGAATTTTCATATTTAAAATTTACTATAATTTTTTAGAAAATCTGGTATTTATGTAAAAAAATGCGTTAACTTGTCAATTTAAAAGCAATGGAAACTTCTTGAAATTAAGTTTTATTGTAAAAAAAATTGTTAAATTAAGATGAATGCAAAATTAAATCTTTTAAACGAAAAATAAATATCAATTGAAAACTAAACTGGTATCACATTTTTTTTATAAATATATTTTCATTTCAGAATGAAACTGTAAATTTTGTAGTTTTTTTTATATATACAAAACCAAACAGCGAAAAATAAAATACGCAACCTTCAAAAAGAAAAAAAAAACATCTAACAAACAAAAGCCAGTAGTAGTATCAACCAAGTTTATATATTTATCTATATTAGGGTTTGCAAGTCGACTATACTCGTAATCGCCAAACTTTAATAAAACATTTTTTTAAATAAAATTTGTAGGTTGAACATGTTTAAAATGACGTCTATCTCTTCGAGTATATAAGACACCGGTTAAACCAATAATCCGTAAAGACCGATCACTAATTTCATTGTTTGGTGGTGTAATTTTGAATTAAAGCTCCAGCAGGCAGACACGTGATGCCCATCTATCGGACCATTGTTTTTAGTGTGTGCAGAGGGTCTTAGACAACAATGGGACTTAAAATATATCAGCCTTTAGGGGCTGTCCAGCTGGAAGAGCTCTCCGTAAATAGAGTATTAAGGGTATTTATTTATTATTTGCGAAGACTTGAATTAAATGGTCAGTATTTGTAATACTTAAATTCATTGTCGATTGGTACCAGTTGCAGTTATTTTCGGGAACTGGACTTAAAACCTATAACAAATTGTTTTATTTGATCATAATATGCAAATATGAGGAGCCGCAGAACAAAACGTACTTTTTGGCCTTTTTTGTAAAATTGCCTTATTGTAGTTTTTTAATATTTCCGTTGAAATGTTTAATGTGGTGACTTATGACAGTTGTATGCATCTCTTGATAAGAAACAACTTTTTACCATATCCAGGCTCATGTTGTTTTTAAGGAGGCGAAATAAATAAACCTCAATTTTCCAAAAATTTAAATGAGGAAAAAAAATTGAATTTAATTAAAAAATTTTTGATATTAATTGAAAATTTAATTAAATTATCACAAATAACCAAATTAATAGTATCAATTAAATATTTTTTATTAATAACAACATTTTCTGCAGTAATTCATTTGATTCACTTGATTGCATTTTTCATTAAAACTGAGATTTATTTTTGATTAATGGTTTAATGAAAAACATTGGCGAGAATTGTTTTATACGTTTTGTTCTGCAACTCCTCATATATATTACGATTACGATTTTAAACTATCTATTTGAAAAAAATTCATTTGTAGAACTTAATCAAATTCCACAAATTATTCCGAATTTTCAAACGTTACCATCACATTCTGTTTAATAATTTGACGAATTGCTTAAATGTGCTTTGGTTTTGACTTATTAAAATTATGACTTGAAGTTCTAATATCACAAACCTCAAAAAAATTTATAAAATTTAAAAAAAACTCCGGCTTAGTGATCGGTTTTTGAGTCGTTTACATTTAATGAATCAAAAGTAAAAGCAACATTCTTTTTTTGGCCAATGACTGTAAATTGGCAACACATTAAATAAGTAAAATCTGGCAGCACTCTCTTCTACACTTGTCATTTTTATCTGTATTCCCTTTTGTATTATCCTATTAGTCTTTTTTGTATTGTAACCTTTTTGTTCTTGTTGAGACAACCTCGTAATAAAAACTTTATTTTAAACTAAAAGCCGACTAAAGTATTAATTATTTCCAATAGGTTATGGGCCCAGGTCCCGCAAGTTAAATAAGTTAAATAAACCAGAGAATACTAAAAGCGTGTGTCGCATTTTTTGTTGTCGTGCAAATTAAGGGGGAGTTTTGTCATGTCGTCATTGTTTCAAATTGAAAAACTGGATGAATCCAACTACTCAACATGGAACATTCAAATGAAAAGCATTTTGGTGCACACTGATTTGTGGAGTGTTGTTTGCGGTCGTGATGTAAAACCAGAGGATTCCCAATCTCCGGCTTTTGTGGCGTATGAAACAAAAAATGAAAAAGCCTTAGCCTCAATTTTATTATGTGTGAAACCTAGCCAGCTTAATCATATCAAAAGCTGTGTGTCAGCGTCGGAAGCGTGGCGTAAACTACGGGAGATCCATCAACCAAAAGGACCCGCGAGGAAAATTATGTTATTTAAGAGACTTTTATATTTGTCGTTGCAAGAAGGTGGTAACATGAGTTTTCACGTAAATGATTTCGCAAGTGTTGTAGACCAGTTGTTGGAAATAGAGGTAATAGTACCGGAGGAAATGCTTGTTATAATATTATTGTCTAGCTTGCCAAAATCCTACGAGGGATTCGTCATAGCGATGGAGAGTAGAGATGCCTTACCTAACCTCACTTCGTTAAAGGTAAAATTATTGGAAGAGGGTGCACGGCAACTAGAAGTTTCCGCCAAAAATCAGAACAGCAATAACAACAACGGTGCAGAGGTTTTAAATATTGCCCATACAAGTGGAAGTTTTAATAACAAACAACAGCAAAAAGAAAAGAGACCGCCATATGATCATAATCGCAACAAAAACAATTATTCTGCTAATGATAAAAAATGTTATAACTGTGGGCGCAGAGGTCATTTCGCCGCAAAATGTAGAACAAAAGATAAAACTGAAAAAAACGAGAATAGAAAAGAATTTAATTGTTTTGTATCATTAGCTACAATGCAAACAGTAAGTAACAACAACAACATACAGTGGTGCGTTGATAGTGGCGCTTCATCGCATTTTTGTTTTGATTACGATTTGTTTGATAATTATGAGAAATGCAACGAATGGGTATATTTACCAAATGATGGCAATTTAAAGGCCATTGGTCGTGGTAATGTCGTTATTAATAGTAACAAAAACAAGATCATACTCAGAAACGTTTTACATGTGCCAGAGCTTAAAGGAAATTTCATTTCTATAAGCAAAATGATTGAAAGTGGAAAAATCGTTGTGTTTAAGGACAATTTTGTGCATGTAAAAGACCGAGAAAATAATTCAATATTGAAAGCGTTTAACAACAATGGAATATTTATATATGAAATTGAAAAAAATAAATGTATGAGCCTAGATTTGCAAAATAATTTTATGAATTGGCACCTAAAGTATGGTCATGTAAATTTTTCGTGTTTAAAAGATATGAAGAAAAACAATGTGGTATACGGGTTTAATTTGAAAGATAATGGAAAAGAGCCAGTATGTGAAACATGTTCCAAATCGAAGTTAACGGTGAAGCCGTTTGAAAGGTCGCAATTTAGAGCTACATCATTGCTAGAATTAGTGCATAGCGATATTTGCGGTCCTGTAAGTGTGCCATCTATTGCTGGTTCGAAATATTTTGCAACTTTTATAGACGATAAGTCTCGTTATACCTTTGTATTTTTCCTTAAAACGAAGGACCAGATTTTTAATGCTTTTAAAGAATACAAAGCACTAGTTGAAAAACAAACTGGTTGTCAGATAAAGTGTTTAAGAACTGACAATGGACGGGAATATGTGAACAACGATTTCAATAAGTTTTTAGTTGAGAATGGTATTAAAAGGCAGCTCACCGTACCTTATACACCACAACAAAATGGGGTGGCTGAAAGGGCTAACAGGACATTAGTTGAGATGTCCCGCAGTATGTTGTTGGAAGCCAAACTAGAAGAAAAGTTTTGGGCTGAGGCTGTGTTAACTTCAGTATATTTGCGAAATAGAACAACAACCAAAGTATTAGTTAACAAAACACCCTTCGAAGTTTGGCATGGCTTTAAACCGTCAGTATCTCATCTAAAAGTGTTTGGTACAAAGGCTATTGTGTTAGATAAAACCCACCACAGAAAATTTTTGCCGAAAGGTAAAGAAATGATTTTGATTGGCTACAGCGAACAGGCGAAAGCATACAGGCTTTATGAACCAACTTTAAGAAAAGTCCACGTTAGTCGGGATGTTGTTTTCTTAGACGGCAAATACTATAATCAACAAGTTCAACAGGGTGGAACACATACATTCTTTTCTGGTGATTTCTTAAACTCAACAGAATTCTTAAACGATAATGATGATCAGCCACAGGAAGCAAATGTCATAGCTGTTGATGCGCAACAAACTGAAAAAAATAGCAATAACTCTGGATCTCACCAAGAAGCTGTGGAAAATGTTCGTGCCAGCCCTGAAGAAGAACAACAAAAAATTGGTCCTGGACGCCCCAGATTAATTAGAACTGGTTCTGTAGGACGCCCAAAGAAGGTGTACAACACCTTAAACTCAGTTCATGTCGAAATCCCAGAAGGTGTTAGTGATGCCTTGAATGGTCCGAATGCTAGTCAATGGAAAGCTGCAATGAAATGTGAGTATACATCTTTATTAAAAAACGATACATGGGAGGTGACTGAACTGCCCAAGGGACAAAAACCTGTGGGGTGTAAATGGGTCTTCACTGTAAAACAGGACAAAGACGGCAATATAAAAACGTATAAGGCGAGACTTGTCGCTAAAGGGTGCAGCCAAAAATATGGGCTAAATTATAAAGAAACATTTTCACCCGTTATTAGGTATGCCAATATACGTTTACTAGTTGCCTTAGCTGTAGAACACGATATGTACATGCACCAAATGGATGTTTCATCTGCTTATTTGAATGGAGAACTGGACGACGAAGTCTACATGTTACAGCCAGAATGTTTTGTTGATGACCAGCATCCAGATTGTGTCCTAAAATTAAAAAAATCGCTGTATGGGCTCAAACAAAGTGGACGCGCATGGAACATCAGATTAAACAACGCTTTAAGAAGTATGGGTTTCACACAGTGCATCAGTGAACAGTGTATGTACACCCGAAACCACGATGACACGATTAACATAATTGCAGTCTATGTAGATGACCTTATAATTGCGAGCACCTCAAAGGCGGAGCTAAACCGTATTAAATCAGCCATAGCCAATGAATTTGATGTCGTTGATGGGGGCCAACTCAACCATTTTCTTGGTATGGAGTTTCAACGTAATGGCGAAATCGGGGCAGTGGAGGTATGCCAGAAACAATATATAAAAAATTTGTTAAATGATTTCAGAATGAACGATTCTAAAGAGGTAGCGACGCCACTGGAGGCTGGGTTTCAGGTGATATGTTCTAACAACGAATGTCGGAAGGTTGATGCCACCGATTACCAGTCGGCCATAGGTGCATTAATGTACCTAGCCATTTCCACACGGCCAGATATTCTTCACTCGGTATGCAAACTTGCTCAGTGTAACATAAATCCACATTCTGAACATCTATCGGCAATAAAGCATGTGCTGCGATATCTCAAAAAGACCATAGATTTCAAGCTCCGTTTTGAAAAGACTGGCAAGCCAACCGTAGGTTATGCAGACGCGGATTGGGGTAGTGATTCAATAAACCGAAAGTCGTATTCAGGATTTGCCTTTGTTAAAGCAAATTGTGTTTTTTCCTGGGAGGCCAAGAAGCAAAATGTGGTCGCCCTGAGCAGCACAGAGGCGGAATATATTGCGCTATCGTCAGCAGCGAAAGAGGCACTTTATATAAACAATCTGCTTGGCGAGTTGGGTTTCAAAGAAGAAGGACCCTTACGTTTATACGGTGACAATCTCAGTGCGCAGTGTTTGGTGAAAAATGCTACTTATCATGCCAGAAGCAAACATATTGATCTTAAATATCATCATGTTCGCGACGTATACTCAAAAGGTTTGATCGATATTGGTTATGTTCCAACTGAAGAAATGATGTCTGATATCTTTACGAAAAATTTATGTAAAATTAAACATTTGAAGTTTTGTAAAGCTATGGGCTTATATTAAAATACAATTTATTGTTGATGGTAATGTGTTGAGGGGGAGTGTAAATTGGCAACACATTAAATAAGTAAAATCTGGCAGCACTCTCTTCTACACTTGTCATTTTTATCTGTATTCCCTTTTGTATTATCCTATTAGTCTTTTTTGTATTGTAACCTTTTTGTTCTTGTTGAGACAACCTCGTAATAAAAACTTTATTTTAAACTAAAAGCCGACTAAAGTATTAATTATTTCCAATAATGACAAATGAAGAAGTGGAGGAAATGGCTGGACTTTGGCTGCAGTTTTGTAAACGCTGCCTGTTTCACAATATCCACAAAAAGAATTAGGACGAAGGGTGTGGACGCTTGCGGGGTAAATAATGTCGCACAAATTGTTAAATCAAGCAAAAATTTCATGTTTTTCTTTAAAAAGTTTCGTTAAAAATTTTAAAATTGAATAGTTATATTTGAATATAAGACTTAAAAGTCATAATGAAGCTTGTCGCTTGCAACATAAAACTTAACGTCTGAACGTATACGAGTTTTCTAAGGGACACTTAAGACAATATGAATATTGTTGCAGGGTTATTTCGCATAGTCTGAAACAACTAAAAGTTTTGTCGAGTTCCTGTACTTTTTTTCCTATACAAAATTGTTATTTTTTTTTATATAAAAATATACGGGTAATTCCATGTCAAATCGACCAAGATATATATTTAATATATTTATTCGAAATAGGAATGGCTGCACGACACGAACGGTAGGAAAAGAGCCAAAGAAAAAACGACTTCGCTAAAATAATGTATAAAACTCATTTAATTTCATAGAGACGTTACGTGACAAAAAGTGTACTTTTCTTTGAAAGAGCTCCAACAAAAAATGTAAAAAATAAATACAAAAAACTTTATCAATGTCGCTACTTTTTTTAACACCTAAAATCAAACAAATCAGATTTAATAAATACTTATTGCTCAAAATTACAATATTAAAATTTTTTTTTAAGATTATTTTTTACAGGTTGCAAAAGAAAAAAACCATATCTTAAAAAAGAAAAAAATACCTCCTTCAAAGTTTCAAGATTTTTAAAGAACAGTTTGAGGAATAACATAAAAAAAATTAGGTTTTTGACTTAGACCATTTTTAAAATCTTATATTTTTTATATATTGTTTGTAGCCCCAAGTTTTCTGACATACAGATCATCTTCGTATGTGCAGGAGTTTTTGAGATATTGGGAATATAAACTCAACACATTTGGATAATTCGGCGAAATTATAACATTTATATGACGTAACTTTTGAAAAAAAAATTTTTAATTTTTTTTCGTTAATATATATTCCCTATAGGATGAAAGGAACCTTCACACCAAATTTCATTCAAATCGAAAGGGGTCGGGTCCCACTCTTGGTCGATTTAACATGGAATTACCCATATAGAAATTTTAATATTTGATCGTATAATAACAACTAAAATTGATTTTAAATTTAGATCCCTTGCATGTCCTTTTATTTAGATCGCAAACTGCCGCTCTTGAGATGCATCATCTAAAGCTAAGCTCTAATAGGCTTTAAAGTGTTTGATTTTATATTAAAAAAGAGTTTATATTCCAGAGTATCTTTATTGAATCTTCATATACTAAATATGAACTAACAATAAATAATCAAATCTTATCCTAATACTTTAATTCATGTCCTGCCAGTGCCCGACAAAAATTTTTCTTATCACGGTTTCTTCTCACATATTTAGGCGTTTAACGCTCTTCTGATTGGGTGAGTGCTGCAGTGTCTCTTCTCCTTAAGCGAGTGTGGCCGCCATCATTTAAAATAGTTCAAGTAGTTAAGTAGTTCAAGCCTTTTTAAATATTTTACTGCGTATTTTGTAATCATAGTTTTTACCAATGGCACGTTGAGATCCTTGTGGATATTCGAGTTTTTACCATACCAGGGAGCGGCTATAATTATACGAAGGAGATTATTTTGCCGCCTTTGAATTTTTTCGATATTAGACGCTGAGGCAGTGCCCCATAATCGAATACCGTAGCACCAGATTGGTTTTAAAATAGAGTTGTAAAGTGGAAGTTTGCAATCGAGACTAAGGACAGAATTTCTTCCAATAAGCCAATGAATTTGAATGGCTTTCAGTTTCATTTGAGTTAATTTTGCATCTATATGGTATTTCCACGTTAATTAAAAAGAGTTAGCTCAAGCTTTTTATGCAAATGCAAACCCTAATATATCGTTACAAATGTGTTTGTGTATGTAAGTGCAAGTTTGAGAGTGTAGTAAATATTCACTATAAATAGTAGTCATTTACAGTTCTGGTATTTGTAATATTGTTGTTGTTGTTTCTATTGCTAATACATATCTTTAGCTGCAATTGTTTTGTTTTCAGTAACATTGTTGTTGCTAGTTTCTTTTTGTTCAAATAGAATAACAACGACAACCACATACTACCACTACTAAATATATCAACTCATATGATGCGTATCAGGAAGTTAAATTTCAAGGATTGACTCATTGAAAGGCGAATGAATGCGATCGAGACAAAAACAGAGAAAGAAAACATAAATAAAATAGACAACAACAGCAACACAATACCAAATTAAAAAAAAAACTTATAAACGCGCATGCACGAATTAAATACAACAACAAAAATGCCGTCAAGATCAACAAAAACAAAATAATAATAGACAACAAATAGACAAAGTGTTTTATGAGTAGAAAAATAAAATATTTAGTTGAAGTAGACAAAATAATAAAATCGAAAACGAACAAATAAAACGGAGAAGGCAAAAATTAAAAGCTTTTTGTTTTTGTTTTGAAATTGTTATTTCAATTTTCATTAATAACAAAAAGCAAAGAATAAGACTTGCATTCTATAAAATTATAAAACTTTTTTTTTATTTGCATTTTATTATGGGATTTCGAAGGCGCAACATAAAATATCTGTCAACTCCCTTCTTTCTAATAATCTAATGGTGTTATCTTTTCTTTAAAAAAAATATCACCTTCAGAAAGGTGCATGTATTAAATGTCTTGCCAACTCTGTAACAATTTGTTTTTTGACGAAAACAAAACACAAGTTATGAAAAAGTGGAATGCCCTGTTTTTAACACCTGACACAAGGTTTGCTCTTCATCATTCAAGCTCATTTTTTATCGCTGTTATTTTTTTCCGACATTTTTTTTTTACCGATTTGGCGATTTCAAATAAATTTTAGGGTTTGTTTCCAATTTTTCCCGAATTTTACGCATGTTTGCGATACAATCGATTTTTACTTGTATGTTTTCTGGTTCTTTAAAGCTTTAACGATTTTATCATGCTACTGTTAGCAAATTATTGCGAATTTGCACTAATTTATCAATTTTTACCGAATTTTTGCAATTCCTTAAAGTTTTGGAGACTTTTAATCAATTGTATTGCTTATTTGAAATATTAAAAATATTCGCGAATTTTCGCTTTTTTTGCAAACTTTTCCGATTTTTTGGAAATTACGAGTAGCTTTGTTGTTTTTTGAGAAAATCGTCACCGTTATAAAAATAGCCCCAAATTTAAAATAACTTCTCCAATTTTACAGGGCACTATCGATTTTTAAATAAAATGTCACATTATTTTGTAGAAAAGAAAATAGCAAATATTGGATCTTTTTTGGTTAACCCTGAAGTGTATACTTGGGCCTGGTCAGGAATTTTTTGACTTTTTCCAGTTTTTTTTTATATAATTATTAAATATATTACAACGAAACTTCATGTATTCCTCAATCGAAGTGTTTTTACAAAAAAAAAAAAAAAAAAAAAAAAATGAGAAAACAGTGTAAATTTAAACACCGTAGGCGTGGCAATTTGCCTAATGAAAATGTTGTGCATATTGTATCCACCTGGGCCTGGCCAGTACTATAGTAAATAAAATCAAAACGAGACGTATCAAAAAGCATACGAAACACATAAAAATTCTTTCTTTGCTTTAATTTCGAAGATTAATTATAGTTGACAATAAAAGAAGTCCCAGCCAGGACCAGTGGTTCGTTAGTGTGAGTTTTTTCGTTAGCCACAAAAAACTCCATACAA
This sequence comes from Pollenia amentaria, assembly GCA_943735925.1. Taxonomy (NCBI): domain Eukaryota; kingdom Metazoa; phylum Arthropoda; class Insecta; order Diptera; family Polleniidae; genus Pollenia; species Pollenia amentaria. The sequence continues at coordinate 230,425,200 of OX031009.1, read as the reverse complement.
AATACAAGGGTTCCCAGCCAGGCCCTGGTGGCAGTTTGTGCCACACAAATTAGATGTTTACTTAATTCTATGATATCCTACGATTTCAAAATTGTTGACAAAATTTGTTATCAGTGCCAAAAACTTTTCCAAAAAAAGATGGATTGTCGTTTCAAAAGTTTGAATTTGTAAAGCAGTGGAATCTAATATTGGATCTTATGTAACAAACTGGGCTTGAGTATGAATGAGCATTAGCAGATCAGATTTTAGTTATTTATGTCTAGCACTTGTTTTATTGAAATTATACTACAATCGATTGCAATAATACTCCATGTAGTAACTAACACTAAACATGTTCATTGAGAATTGATGTGTGACTTGTCAAATGGTGGCTGTTAGGTGTCAATTGACCCCTTCCAATGACAACCCCATGTAAAAGTGATAGGTCCCATTTATATAAAAGTTAGATCTAACTAGAACCGGTCTCTGTCACCAAAGACCTATCACGGGACTACTTTGGTGTCAGTTCGCTTCCCGCTAGGGGCATTAGAGGATCATCTATCGAAATGTGCAATAACTCAATTTAAACAAAAACGAGTTAGGGCCTTTCTATATTAAGGTCAGGATATGCACCTTCATTCAAGTTTCGCAATTAAACCCTTTAAGAATAACAATGCTACTTTATTCCGCAGTGTTGCCAACTTTACATAAAGGTATCCAAAAATATTGACTAAAAACTGACTAAGCAATGGATTAAGATATACTGTGTGGCTTCAAGTTTCTCATACACATTTTCAGAAATTCTGAGTAACATCTTAATTATATCAGCAATAGTCTCATTTTTAATTTTTAATGGCTAAACAAGATCAAAAATAGTTTAATCTAGCCACTTAACTACATTGGTAACACTTATATTAAGGTAAATAAATTTGATATAAATTAATTTATAGATGAGACATCACTTGTAAAACTGATTTGGGTGGGAAAGCAATTTGCGTGTTATAAGAGGTTAAAAATTGTCACGCCTTGTTTGTCTGTCTTTCACGTGTTATACGTCTTAATGAATTGGGGAACGGGTTTTCTAGTTTTGCTATTAACCATAAACGTTCGATCTGTGATAACCTCAGTTTTATTGTTTGACTATTTGGAGGAGACTATCAGGCCCTATGCTCCTCTCAGAAGTAAATGGAATAAATATATTCTATATATCAGGCTTGTCTCATAAATCAATTCCAATCGCTAGTGGAAGTAATTTCGTATTTTGCTTCCACAAAAATCGAAAATGTAACTAAAGAATCTAAAACAAATTCGATCGGAATTGCAACTATGGAATTAAAACCATTTCGATCGGAATCTGTCGCAGATCTGAATAATACCCAGGAGCAGTTGTGAAGGTTTGAGGTTTTTTATACGAAGGTTTAGGTCGATGGAAACCTTTGGAAAAAGGCTCTTCCTTTCAACAGAACTTAAAAAAAATACCATTTAAATTTTGACTTAAAACCCCTTAAATCATGGACGCGCATAAGGATCAATAGATCACCTTTATTTAAACCGCTTTTTGAACAAAATTATTAAATTTAAGTTATTATTATTCTATCCCAACTTGTGTACAAGCTTAAATTTATTAGTTCAGTTTCATTTAAAGTTAAGTTTAAAAGTTATTTGTAAAGTGTCTAAGTATAGAGAATTATAAGGGCGTATTTCAAAATCAAAACAATTTTTTTTGGAAGAATTCGCAAACAGTTTCGGCTGAAATTGAATATTCATTAGTAAGCCATTGATTTAAGTATATATGACCTAGGGATGTAACGAATACCGACAACGATACGGATACCGATAAATCGGCGATACTTCACGTTTGCCGATATATCGGTATCGGCGATATTTTACTGTCGATACGCCAATACTATTCAATGCTTATTTTTTGCACAACAACTAAGCGCAAAAAATCAAACAGAATAATAAATTGTTACTTTTAATTATTAAGCTGGAGGTTGGTCCACACCACGCGTTTTATGCGTATGTTTCTTCTTTGACATTTTTCGAGACGTATGCTAAAGTAGAAAGTAATCCTACTTCATGCTTTCGATACGTATATGCATTTTACGCGTTTGCTGTGTAAATTGTCAATACAATTTTACACTACAACATTTTGTACTGATGCATAAATGCATTGCAAGCTTGGTTTGGACCTGCATCAGAATTTTCTGCTCTTTTAATGACTTTTGTAAAAATAAAAATAATTTCGCTACAACTTTTGGGTTACTTCGAAGAGACCACAAAATCCATAAGTAAAGTCACTGCTGTATTTTCTGGCGCTGTTTCGCTAGTTAACAGTATTGGAACATTATTAGAAAAAACGATAAATTAATAAACTGAGATTCAGAATAATTTAGAGTACCGAAAATTGGCAATTTACGTAGCATTAGATTTGAATGAAAGATTTGAGTGTTAAGAGAGTAATGAAATCTATTGTTTATCTACAATTCTTTAACTTCGATACAAAACTAGAAAATTTGAAAGACAACAGATCGAAATAACGCCTTTTTGAGCTACTCAACATCACTCTTCATTCCGAAAATGTTGAAGACACGGTCACCCCTACACTTAGTAAAAGTTCTGATAAATCTACAAGAACTGACCTTTGGAGAGTTTTTAAAAAGATTATCCTCTGTTCATCCTACAATGTGGTTCAACTAAAGAAGCAGTCCAGATATTCCTTGGATTTTCTAATCTTCCTACAGATGCAGATCCGCTTGTTTACTGGCGCAATTAAGGCCCTAATTGTGTAAACGCAACGCCAAAATTTACATTGAAAGCAAAAACAAACTAAAAAATATTTCATAATTTTGTAATTGATTTCTACAGAAATTCATACTGAATTTTTAAATTTCTCACGCTGCATATCTTGTGGCGTTGAAAATCTTAAAAGGCAATTTCTGTAGAAAGCCGCATCAAAATTATAAAATATTTTTGACTTTGTTTTTGGTTTCAATAAAATTGTTAGCGCGCGTTTCGTTTTACACAATTAGGCCCTAAATGTTATACTCAAAATTAAAGATCATGGCGCAAAAATATTGACGTTGTATAATGAGTTCAGTCACATCTGAAAGATGATTTTTTACTGCAGGTCTGCTTCAAACGAAGTTGCGAAATTAAATCCGCAAAAGTTGAGAATACTTTGTTTTTTAAATAAAAATCTTGTTAATATTAAATTTGAATAATTAAAATCTCTCTTTTTTTTTTGTTTAAAAAGTTTATTAATTTTACAATGAATTTTAATTCCATTCGTTGTTTTTAAAATCTTATTAAAATCGATTTTAAATATTAATAATCTCATACACTGTAATTTTGTATAATAAAGCAATTACTCTACTTGAGTTTTGTTAGCTTTACCTGGAATCAACATTTTATATTCGTACCGGTATCGGTATCGGCGATATTTCTTCTTGACTATCGGTATCGTATCGGCAAAACGCCGTATCGTTACTTCCCTAATATGAGCGTACGAAGTTCATAGTAGTTTATGTGTTTTGTCGAAAAATATCAATAATAGGTGGTTCATTAAATACATGACATTATTTAATTTATAGGTTATTTCAGTGCATAAGATAAATTTGCCGGATGTAGGGAAAAATTGTTTATAGAATATAATAGTTTCTTTCTTTACAAAAATAGTAGCGCAGGAAAAATCTCACAGAAATTTTAATTCTTTAAATTTTTAGATTAGCATTTGTTATAAATCAAAAATTTAACATAGAAAAATCAGTTTTAAATAAGTATAAACATAGTGTGTGTTTGAAACACAAGTGAATAGATAAAATTCACTCTTGTGTTGCTCCCCACAGTAAATACGTGCAGTGCATTTTTTGTTAAAATTCGTTGTTATTTTTAACAAAATAAAATCCAGTTATTAATTATATTTTTTTTTTCATTACTTTATGAAAAAAAAACAGTTGTACAATTACAAAACTACCTTTTTGGGTGCCAGTGTCGTCAGTCATCGTTAGTTGGCACTGGAGGGAAATATTTATCACCAAAAAAAAAAAAAAAACATAAAAAAAAAAATGGTTAATGGATGGAAACAAGCTCGTTTTTCTTTGCCAATTGCATACATTTTTTTTCTTCAAATGATAATGAAATTATTTAATCGCTTAACATTTTTTTCTGTCTTTCACAATCGTAAAATGAATGTTAAAATTTTTATGCAATTTATGTTTTGGTCAGTTTAACGTCTGCCAACAAAAACAGTAGTTGCTGGAATATGTTAAAAGAAAAAATTTCATTTTCATTAGTGGAATCTAATTATAAGTTTAAATTGAAAATAAGAATAAGATTAGAAGCAAATAAGTGCGAAAACGGAAAGAATTGTTTAGATTTAGAATCAAAAACTCTTGATATATTGTAACTTATTTAAATTTTTTATACAGAATAAACTTTAAAGCCAAGAAGTTTAATCGGATACACATACTGCGTTTACACCTGCCAAATATTGCGTTTACACATGCCAGATATTTCTTTGCACTAATCTGACAACAAAATATTTTTTAGAGATTAACAACAAAACAGCTGATTTTGGAAAAACCAAACTATTCGTCAGTCAGAACATTTTTCTAATGTAACACAATATGGCAAATATTTTCCTTATTCTTAGGCTGATTATTATTTAGAAATAAATAGGAAAATTATTTTTTTTAACCCTTCACAATAGATCAGCATCTTCTACAATGTCGATCTTAGACCCTTTAAGGTTATCAATAGATTTGTTCTGGATCCATATTAGATAGTATCCGAAGTGGTTTTACCATGTCCATTTGTCCGTGATTGGGGTTAATGGACTTTCCAAAGATCCCAAATATGCAAAATACTACGTTTCTATATTTTTATAATACATAAGGTCCACAAATGGCAGAGATATAAGCAAAAAAAATGCGACTGCCTTTTATTTTAAACATAAAATATTACCTTTTTGGGTTCGCGTACAATTAATAACTTATTTTTTCAAATTATTCTCATATAAGTATGGAATACTTATATTGATAATTACCACAATCATTTTTTGCTTTGGCCCTTTTTGTAAAAAAAGATGTTCTTTTCTTCTAATGTTGCCTTAAAATACAAAAATATTTAAAATGTTTCACCTTTAATTTTATCAAAAGGTTAGAATGCAGCATTCTTAAGACAGTTGTTGGTTTTTGTAAATGTAACACAGAATGAGGGTGTGAGTATACACTGAAAGAATTATGCTTCATAAATCTAATGATGCAATTTCATAAAATTTTTTTCTTTAATCCAATGAAATATTTCATTACGGGAATGAAATTTTACAAATATAATGAAGCAATTTCATTAACAAATTCATTTTGTTAAACTGTTCATTGGATTAATGACAACTTAATATCTCTTTAAAAAGAAAAATCTAACTATTTACTATACATTATTGCAATAGGTGTTTTAAAAATTAAGCTAACTATTAATTAAAATATTAAAAGGTTTAAAAATTAATGAAAAAACGGAAACTTTTGTAACTTCATATTATCAATGAAAAATGTCACAAAATCAATGAAAACAAAATGAAGTTCTCTTACTACAAATTACTTATTACTAGAAAATATTTTCTTCCTATAGCTGTTGTAAAAACGTATTTCTAATTAAATTTTTGGCAATGGATATAAACATTTCAATGTTTCATAATATCAATGAAAAATTCATTACGATAACGAAATAGTGGTTTTAACTTACTGTAGGTAAGAGGAAAAAATCTCACATTCTTTTTCCTTTAATTAAGGTGTTATGATACTTGCTATTTTTTGTATTGGATTTTTTTAGGATTGACTGAATGAAACAACAAATGCGAGAAAGAACAAGAAATACAATACAATATAAAATGTAAACAAAACAAACAATATTGCTCACGTTTTGTTCCCACAAAAACCGTCAAAAAAAGCAATGAATCGCAAAAAAAAAGTTAAAACCCGCTACTTTCGATCAAAAACTAAAAAAGTTAGCAGCAGTGCTAACATTTAATCTGGAAATGTCAATTTAAGTTACAAATTTTTATATTTTTTTTGACAGTCTAAGATTATTTATCGATAACACACATATATTTTTTTGACATTTCAAGATTTTTTATGGTATAATCAAACTCTTTACACTTAGTAATTTTTTCTATGCAAATATATTTGCACTGTTCTCCAATATAGAAAAAATACAAAAAATAGCAAGTATCATAACACCTTTAGTAATTTTAATATAAAATTATACGCAGAAGTAAGAACCAGTAAAATGGAAAGAATGCCAATGATGGTGGTTGCGGGCTGAAAAATCAATTAAATGCAATTTACTTTAGGGTAAGAGCAATATAAGAAAAGGTACAATTAAAAAAAACTTGATTTTTAACAGGAATAAGAAAAAGGAAATAAAATTCACAACAACTCAAAACGCATATTCAAAATAATGGCTGAAATAAATAACAATAAATTCATAAGCATAATAATCTAATAAAAGACTGTTTTAAAAATTACGAAATTTAAAAATTAACTTAATGAATTTATGTCATTGAACAAATAAAAATTTACATTGAAATACAAACCCCTTTTCATTCAAATAATGAAAAAAACTTTAAACGTAAGACTCTTCAGCATTATGTTAATGAAATGTTTGTTTCATTAATGTGGTGAAAAGTAGTTATAGTCTTAATAATATATCTAGCATTAAGTTAATGCAACGTTTTCGTCGATTTTATTTAAAATTTCATTAACTGGGAGATAAGAAAACATTCTTAATTGAACCAATGAAGCGTTACATAGGTTGACTTTTAATGTTATCTTTCATAGCATTAATATTAATATCCATTGGATCTGTGAATAAAATTTTTTTAGTGTAGCCCTTAATAAGTGGAACAAAATATGTCGGCAACTTCTTGTATTAGAAAAGAGCGCTATTATGTATTTATTGTATACAAATCTTGTCTCTTTGCTATTTAATAGCAGCCAAAAAAAAAACAAGACAAGAAAAATTTAATTGTTTAAATTTGACCTTTATATGTTACACATTCTAAGATTTTTTTAATTTTAAAATTGGGCTGAGTAGGTCTATTTTTTAAATGGTCCATGTACAAATTTCCTCCCGGAACAAGAGTCTTTAAATCAACACGGCAAAGAAGAATAAGAAAGTTTAACTCCAATTAATAGACTATTAGGAACTTCTACATTACCTACGTCTTATTTTGTAATCCTTAATTCTCCATTTCGAGATAAAGGCGTTTTAAGTTTTTAATTTGCTTTAACCACATAGAAAAAATAAAGATACATTCTCTTCAAACGGAAAAAGTATAAAATATATAAAGATGAATTTTATACACAATATAAAGAAAAACCTAGCAAAAATTTTATTTTTGAGTTATGACGTTGTTGAAGTAAATGGGCAATATGTTAAACTAGTGTTGCTGTTGCAATGCCAAATAATTTCTTTTGGATCAACACTTTTATCTGATCTATACGAAGTAATGAAACAGATTTTGTTCATTTTCAATACCAGACAACCATATAAAGCTCATCTACAGGGACAAGTATGAAGTTAAAGAGGAAACATATATGTACGACTTTGAATTATAAAATTAAGTTTTTAATAATGAATTTAAAGTGTAAAGCGATTTTATTATTCAATGTTTAAATAATCTTATTAATTTTATTGTTTTAAAGACATAAATTGTGGATTTATATTATTTGAATAATTATTTTAAAACTAAATATACTGGTTACAAAAATGAATACCTACATAATAGAAAGATAAATATAAAAATTTAAAAATGTAAAACTAAAAGGAAAATCAGATTTTGTTTGTAAGTCTGTCAAGCTTTACAAATCGAGATTTAAAAGAGGCAAATGAACTTAATAATTAGATTAAATACAGCTCGAATAAGGGCTTATACATCATTTCACGATAATTACTAATAATGTGTATATTTTAAAATCTTAATTGGTATACATGTGCTATTTACATACATACATATCGAGTCATAACCGCAAAAAAGCTTAAGCGACAACATTTTGAATTTGCGTTTTTTTAATAAATGTTGGCAGCACTTGCATCATCTCCTAAAATCTCATGGTCGCAAAAGGTACCGTTACGATTTAATAGCAAAAACAAGTTTAGTTTAAGCGCCAATTTTCATACAAAATTTTTATGAAATATAATAAAAAAAAAACCTTCTCCTGTAAAATTTTATTTTTGTCGCTTGACCTTTTTTTGGGGTTATGGCTCGATATGTATGTCTAAGTTAGGAGTAAAAAACTTTCAATCAGAACACTAAATTTGGAAAATTTTAGTGGAAAATAAAAAAGGGTATTTTAAATCTCATTAGACAGACCCGCGGCATTGCCCGCCCAGAGTTAATTTTTGACTAATTATAAAAGTAAAACTAAAATCGGTTGGATAGAGTCGGAGAGGCAGAAATTGCCCATATGCCCCTTCATATTCCTAGCTTTGAAAAATATTTAAAACAAGAGCCTTTTATTTACGCTGATCTGTATATGATTCAAATTTCATCATAATTGGCTTGATATATTCGGAGAGGAATGAATTCTCCCTATGCCCCACTCTTGGTCCTAGTTTAAAAAAAATAAAAAACCTGTATTTCTATTTTGATAAAATCAAAATTGGCGGATAAAGCGCAGCAAACGCAAAAGTAATTTACGTATTCGGTCAAACGACTATCGAGCGGACAAATAGACTGGAGGCGGACTGGATGGTGAACAGTGTACTCACGTTAAAATGGCTTTGTTTTTGTTTTGAATACAAAAACTATTGCTTTAATCTCTTCTAATCTCTTCTATAACGATCATTCATATTTCCTGAGTACAGGAGGATTTAATGGAACCTTACAAAGCGTATGTTCATTCTTCATTTTGTTGAAAATTTTTTTTAAAAGGATCGGCAGTTCCGGGGGTTACCACCTACAAACATATACACATACAAACTTTGCAGCTTTATAATGCTAGTATGTATATATATAAATCTAAAGATATCGTACCAATTTTATTTCTGTTAAAGTGGATAAAATAAAAACAGTTTTTGAGAAATTAATAAATTTAAACCAGTTAGAAAGTATAGTCGGTCAAGCCCGACCATGTGATATCCAATACCACAGTATATAAGAAAACATTGTTGCAAGTCTATGTTTTAAATTTCAATTAAATTGGTTTAATAGTGGTCACAAAGACCCTATTCTGGAAAGCAGCTTGTATAGGGGCTATATTAAATTATAGACCGATTTGCCCCATTTTAAATGGGCTTGGTCCTTGTGTCAAATAGAACCTTTGTACCAAATTTCATAAAAATACCTTCAAAAATGCGCCCTTCTCCACTTTTGTGGTGTGGGTATAAAAAGGAAAGTTTAAAAAGAAATTAAAAATTTTTTTAGCAAAGATTTGTCTGGAGCAGTGTTGCCAAGTCTAGAAAAAGCTAAAAACGATATTTTTACAAACACATATACATAAATCCAATATATTAGAAAGTTATTATTTTTTCGTTGCAATAAAGTTAAAATAAAAGACGATTTTCTTTTTACTAAAAATTTTATTTAACAATAAAATATTAATAAATCTGTTAAATATTAGATGTACTATTTGCTTTTGCAAAACGTTTGGCTAGATAAAACATCATTTAACAGATTCTTCTTAAAAACAAAGTTTAGTAAATCAATTGAAATTGGTAAATAACGGTTGGTTTTTTAAGGGCCGATGTTGAATGTGAACCACACCTAAACTTCAAGTTTTTTTCTTCTTTTCATTTGACATTTCTCAATTTCAGACTAACGCAATTTGAACCATGGAAGGATACACAATCGAGCAACGCGTTAAAGTTATTCAGGCTTGTTATGAAAATGGGTGTTCAAATCAAAATGCATATCGTGAAAATCATCTTCAGTGATGAGGCACATTTTCATCTAAGTGGATTCGTCAATAAGCCGAATTGCCGCATTTCGGCGAATGATAATCCAAGACTGATTGTCGAATAACCAATGCACCCACAAAGAGTGACTGTTTGGTGCAGTTTATGGGCTGGCGGCATCTTCAGGCCGTATTTTTTCCAAAATAAGGCCGGTCAGGCAGTTACTGTGAATAGTGTTCGCTATCGTGAGATGATAACGAACTTTTTATGGCCCGAATTGGAAGATATGGATGTGGAAGATATGTGGTTTCAACAGTACGGTGCCACTTGCCACACAGCTTACGAAACAATGGCTCTTTTGTTAAAGAATGAGACAATTCGGCACATTAACGGCATAGAACCTCAATTATGCCTCAGCGTCATCGCAAATTTGGACCATCGGATGGAGGTGTGCCGCCGTTCAATACATAATTGAACCATACCAATATAATCATAATAAAAAGAAATGACAATAATTTCCTAAATGATTTGTATTTAATTCAAATCAACATCGGCCCTTAAAATTTAACCACCCTATATAAAGACAAAGTTTGATCATTTTACTGGTCATGCTTTTTTGGACTTTTTCGTCCATACCTGAACATACCTTAAGTTAAATTTTTATTATGCGACAAAACCCTGCAACAAACCACAAGCTAACATTTATTAAAATGTTTGCTAACAAAATTTTAAAAAGCTTGAAAGTAGATTTACTTAATAAAAATGGCTCAAAAAATGGATCTAATCTAAACAAATGTCATGGCGAATCAAGGTGAATGAAAAATTGCTATATTTAGCCACTAAATAGCTGACTCGGTAGCACTGGTTCGCAAAAATATATTCAACGTATTCATATTTTTATTTTAAATTCTAAGATAAAATGCCGAATAAACCAAAATTTTAATATATAATAAATAATTTTTCAATTCTTGTTTTTTATTTAAAATATTTTAAGATTGTTTATATTCATTTGTAAATAAATTATAGCTTGAAAGTCCCTGTTGAGTGCCTCAAACAAACAGAAATTATAATAATTTTTTTTTTTTAACTTGCAAGCTAAACTTGTTTTATTTTAAATAATCGTCAATTCAAAATTCATTAACACCAAACAGTTTGATACTCACTGCTTCCAAATTCTCACAATTTTCTTTTTTTTTTTTATTATATTTTTTTTCTGTTTCCTTACAGCCAAAATTTCAATGAAAACAAATAATAAACAAAAATTAAAAATTTTTTTATTAATAAATGCATTGCAAATGCAAAAAAAGTTCAGTGAACTTTTTGCATTTCAGCCATTAAACATTTTCGTTTTGGAAATTAATATAAAAAATGAAAAAAACTCTCTTTCTCTTTAAAACATTTTTTTTTTGTTGCTTTCATTGTTTACAAAGAGTAAAAGTAAAATTTTTAATAAAAAAAACAATGCAAATTTCATCTAAAAAATATATTATTGATTGGCCGGCCCTTCAATAAAACGATTTTAATTAAAAACCCCTTTTATTTAAAAACGAATCCAAGTTTTTTTAATTTTCAAAAATATTTTGCAAAAAAAAATCTCAAAATTATGTTAAAGTTGAATACCACATTAATAAGAATTTTTCATTTTTTTTCTTGCTGCTCTTGTTTTTGTTGTTTATATTTACAAACAAATGTTTGTTTGTATTTATAAAAAAAGAAGAAGAAAAATATATTCCCGAAAACACTGCAAAAGTATAAAAAATAAAGAACGGCAGCAACAACAATTTAAGCTGTAAAACAAAATTGAAGCACATGTGTACATATATTTAGCTGCTGCAACACTGGAAATGCAGTTCGTTTGACTGTTTCATCACACAGTGGTTAAAGCAGCGCATTTCCAAATACAATGGATTAGAACAGCTGATCGGTTTTTGTACCCGAATATGAACATTATAATATCTTTTAAATGCACATTTCTTATAAATTTGCCTTGGTGTTGTATAAAATTATAGTTTTATCAGATTTGCCAAAAAAATTTGCGATGTCTGAAAAAGTTTCTCTTGTTTAAACATTTTAATTTAAATTTACTTCTGCTAGCAGGTATAGGAAATTGTGTCTGGATTTAAAAACTAATTTCATTTTTAAAAATTGGATAGGATCCATTAAAGAAATTTTGCAATAAAATACGAAAAAAGGTTCTATTAATGACGATATTCTGAGACTTTTCTGAGAAAAATCTATTACATTATAAATACGTAGCACTTTTTTAATGTTACCTCTAATCACTCGAAGTGATACATGTTGAACAACTTCAATCGAACAAAATAAGCTCCTTTTATTTACAACTCTTAAACTGGCCAAACACTTCGTTCTTCTTACCAAAGGCCCAACCATAATATGCATGAAGTCGCTTGAAGTGCCAAACTGAACGCACATTCCGTATGGAATCAGCTGTTTGTGCATTATAAAAAAAAAAATAAATAAAACAAATTGAAATGAATAAAGAAAAATAAGAAAAAGAGGAAGTTTACATATTTTAATTTTGTATCCATTTTTTATTAATAAGTCACAACAAACACCAATTTTTTCTTTTTAAAACGTTGCATGCAAATTAAAACATAAAAGAAATAAATACAGGGCTGTAATTTTTGGTACTTTTTAATATGAAGTAAACGCAAGAAAACAAAATATTGCAAAAATATGCAACATGGATCTTAAGTTTATGTAACTTCATTATGACCACCTAAATTATTCTTTAATTTGCTTATGCATTTTAGAGACTTTTCGTTAATTTTTGACAGTTTCTTAAGCTAACTTATGCATATTATGGTTGGGCCTCAAGTTTTAACCTTAACAAAAATGTATTTATATATTCTTTCAAAACTGCTCGTGTATATGGTAACGCAGTTAAAAAGTTCGGGTTTTTTTAGTTTCGAGCAAAAGCGGACCTTCACGCTTGTGCTAACTTATGCATAATATGCATAAGTTAGCTTAAAATACTGTCAAAAATTAACGAAAAGTCTGTCAAATGCATGGGAAAATTGAAAGAGACTTTAAGGTGGCCATAATGTACTTACACAAACTTAAGACCCATGTTGCATATTTGTGCAATATTTGGTTTTCTTGCGAGTACTTCGAATAAAGAAGTACCAAAAATTACAGCCCTGTATTTGTTTATTTTATGTTTTATTTAATATGCCAGCAACGTTTTAAAAAGAAAAAAATTGCTGATTGTTGTACATACTTTTTAATAAAAAATTAATACAAAATTGAAATATGTAAAATTCCTGTTTTTCTATATTCTTGTTTTTCTTTATCCATTTCAATTTATTTTATTTTTTGTAACAACACACAAACAGCTGATTCCGCACGGAATGTGCGTTCAGTTTGGCACTTTGCTTAAGCAAATGACATTTGACGAAACTTAACGAAAAGTTTCATTAAGTACATTATAGTTGGCCACATATGTTTTAAATGTATTCGCACAGTTGCTTAAGTTGACTTAAGTGGCCTCATGCATATTATGGTTGGGCCCTGAGTCCTTTCTTCGTATGTATTGTAAATTAATGAATTTTCTGAGTGAGAGAAAGAGCCTGGTAAAGTTTCGTCAAATGTTTTATTCTGGTAAATAAACGGACGTGTTTACTACAGCTTTTTGTTGGTTTTAAAACCACAGAGTAGTAAATTTTAGTCTAAAAATTTTGTTGTTGCAGTACTGTAAATGTTAGTACTTTGGCTAAATTAATAATATTAACAAGGCCTGCAAGGGACTTTACTATCAAGTGTGAAAGCCGCTAATATTAATTTTTAATTATCCAATAAAAACATTTTTAATCAATATGTTTTTAAAAAAATGTTACAACTGCATATATTTTTTGATGCTTATTTCAACAGGATTCCAACAATTTCCGAACAAAAACTACTGAAAAATTAGTTTGTTTTAGTTTTTTTTGGAAATTATTTTCCTACCAAGAATAGGCATTCCCATTAGGCAATTATAAGAAACATATTGGGTTATACAAAAAGTGCTTAAAATTTTTGATTTTCGCTTTGCATTTGAAGACAATATGGTATAAAATAGAAAATTGTAAAAAGTGGGTATATTTCGAAAGGACTTTCTACATGAGACCAACGATATGTTACTTAAAAATTTTTTTTATTAAGTATATTTTTTTGTTATAAATAATTTTTGATATAATGTAACTTTGCCTGAAAAAGTTTTATAAAAATTTAAATTTGTTTTATTATTAATAAAACTTACTTCTAAAGCATTTCATTAAAGGTATTCACGTGAAAAGTTGCACCATTGCGAAAAATCAAAATTGCAAAAAAACAGAACAGTCTCATTAAAACCCTAAATTCGGATAAGCCATTTCCTTATGGGATAAAGTAAAACAATTGCTTAATTTTTAAAACGAAAAAATTTTATATATAAGAGCACTTAAGACGAATTACATAATCTAAAGCTTTTTTATGAGGCCGCTATAGTTCCAAAATACTAATTTTGGCAATGTAAAAAAAAAACAAAGCGATTTTGTTAATTTTTAGTACCTAATGCCAGTGTAAACGCTGGTATAATTATAAAAAAAACTTTTACAAAAAAGAAAAATTAGAAAGTTCATACAAAGTCGGTCAATTCCGAACATTTTATACCCTACGCCACAGTAGTTACAGAAAAAGTTTTAAGAGTGCTCCCTTGTTAGGTCCCATATGCAATTATGGACCTTTTAAAAAAAATGTTATAAGGTTAAGACTAATAATATAAGAATTCTTAAAGCCGAATATTATTTAGGTAACTACATATATTTGAGCTATTTTCGTCTTAGAGTGATTTATGGAAGGGGGTTTATATATGACCTACGTTTTATACTTTACCTGTCAGCACAAATGTTTGCCATTGCATACTGTAGGTAGTTATTTTTTATCAATACATACCAATATTTATAAGGCGATTATGGCATTACAAGTTTTTTTCGTGAGTGGTATTTGTTTTGATTCCAAAATTAATTTCGTAAGATAATTAAGGTTGAAATAAACTATATTTGGGCCAAATTTTGTTCGAATACCAACATAATAAGATGGTTTATAGGCAGAAAAACTCTATTAGGAAAAAAGTTTTTATGGGGGCTATGTGAAACTATGGACTGGACCGATTCTCAAAATTATCAAAAAAAACGTAAGAACCAAATTTCATTACAGAATCTTTAAAATTGCGACCTTTTTTGCGCAGAAGGTCTACATGGACAGACAACCAGCCAGCAGGACGAACGACACAGTTACTAATTCAAAGTCGATCGATATACTATAACAAATATTTGTATGTTTTCATAATACCCTATTTTCTTAAATCAGATCAATATTAGTCATACTATTAAGATACATATACTAATTACAAATAATTTAACGAAAAAAACCGAAATAAATTAATAAACATTTTAAATAATACGTTTAACTTCTATATATCTCGGGAAGGTTCAACATCTTCATTGCCGTCCCATTGTATAAATTTTTCAGTAAATAAAATTCCTGTAAATGGTTTCAGATGACAATTTGTTTCTCGAATTCAGTTTAACAATATTTTAAATATTAAAGCAAACAACAAAATGTATTACTTTTTGTAATATTGGAAACATATCTTCCGCCAGGGATTTTTTTTAGTATAAACGTCTTCATTTTCTAATAAACTTCGGGTTCTAAATCACTATAAAACTCATCTATATCGAAATCCTCTTGTCCATCTGGCGTCAATCACTATCAATCTTTTGCTTCATAAACTATGGAATTATTTTTTTTTTTTTTTTTTAATAAACAATGACTGGTAAATTGTTTAGATCAACAATATCTTAAATGGTATAAATTTGATCACTTAAATCATATCTTTATATTATTTGTTGTAAAATTAAAGAATTTCCAATTACACCTGATCTAAACCTCAACGGAATTACCCACGCTCTACCCACGAGAGTAAAAAATTACATCAAATTCTAGTAATACCCACAAAGTGGCAACACTTCCTAATAAAAATAGCTACCAAATTTTGTTCTCCTATCGTACATGTTTTGGACGCTATTGGGCCGAATTCTTGATTTCTGAAAAGACAATACACTTTTTTTTAACAATTTATGAACCTTGTAGAGACTTATAAAATTTAAGTTTTATGGGTAAAATTTTCAGGAAATCGAAGTTTTTTGCTCATATCTCATGTATGAATCGGTATTGCTGTATTTCTTTAGCGAAATTCTTGGGAATCTTCAACTTAATTCGGGTCTTCACCAAACCCATTTGACAACTACGGATGATACGGATCCATATTTATACACTTTATTGATTCTAAGAGCAATACTGTTGAAATAACAAGGTTAGGTTAGGTTAAGAAGGGTTATGCGCCCAAGGGCTCACCTCCACTCGGAGACCACTGCGGTTCATTGTGAATCCCTTCACTAAGGAGGTAGAGAAAAGAAAGAAATGAAGAAGGAAAGAAATAAACAGATAGATAGAGTAAAAGAAATTAGTAGACACTACATAGGAAAGTTACTACCTCTACAGTCCCCTCAATAGAAACAGCCGTCCTAGTTCCCTGACCAACCCCAGTAAATCGACTGGATTCCATCTAGCGATGCACCCCACTTTGTCGTGATATCTATCCCCAAGCCATTTCTGTCTGAGACCCTGCATTCTAGGACAGTGGCACAGTACATGCCCAACCGTCTCTAGCTCCTCAAAATTATCGTATAATCTGCAGAAGTCCGGTATGGCATTGTCCCATTTACTCGTAAAAGCCCTAACAGAACAATGACCCATCAAGAAGCCTATAAGAGTCCTGAGACTTCCTATCCAATCCCAACAGAACCTTGGTTGCCCCTGCGTCCAATCCAGGCCATAGTTCTGTATTTCCAGGATCGGTTAACGTCATCACGGAATCTTTCCCGTATCACCTCATAGTAGTGACATAGTGGGGGCTTTACCCCCGTCCTTACCATTAAGTCCAGACTCGAACCCTCTCTCGCGAGTTCGTCCGCCACCTCATTGCCATCTACCTTGCAGTGTCCGGGTACCCAACACAGCCTTAATGTGAATACCTCCATGAGTTCCCTCAGAGCATCCCTCCACCGAGCGACCAGGCACAATCGCACCGTATAATTTGTCAATGCCCTAAGCGATGCCTGACTATCGCAATTGTCACCTCAGATCACCAGTGCTGGTTTCCAGCTTGGATCCATCCGTAAATACTGCTCAACCCTCAAACAGTCCATTGGATGGATCCAGACTTCCCTATCCGGGAAATCCACTGGTGGCGTTATACCGAAGTCTAGGGACTCAGTCCTTTAATCCGAAATTCCCTCGAGAATACTACCCTGATCAAGCAGACCCACTTCGTACAAAATTCTCGTGTGATAATCCCGCCTTGGTCTAACCAATGAAGACTCGTAGAGTCTAAATAAGTTCCTAGCAGCCACACTCTGCACAAAATGCTCAATAGGGGGCAGATATAGTAGGATATCCAACGCTGCCTGTGAGTTCTTCTCCTTGAACTCGTGATGGCAAGAGATGCACTCCCACCAAACAGTACATCCATAAGTGAGAATCGGCCTAACCACCGATGTGTATATCCAGTTTACCATGAATGGCAAATTTTGCGATACCAAATATTTTCAATATCTTTTTAATTCCGAAGCGAAAAAAATAAAATATATAAATTTTGAGCAATACATACATTTTTTAGAATGAATTAAAAAACTGAATGAGGTTTGTGTAGTGAAATAATATTTTCACATTCACGATCCTTTGACAACACTGTGCATCGTTCATTTACGTATAGTTTGTGTGAATGTACGAATGTCTTTAAACAAAAATATATTTTGTTTGTTGTACGAGAGTTCATGTTTTGTTATTGTTTTTTTTTCCTTTTTATTATTAGTGTAGTAGTTGATGCAGTTGTTGTTGCTGCTGATGTTTTACTCTACATCTATATATGTGTAATAAACTTACATACTTTTATACATTGTGTTAGTGTTCATTGCAATACAGCTCGAATGCATCAGAAACCGACAGTGAATGTGATTGTTGGGGCAATTGAACTTTCTTAAGAAATTGCGACATACATGTTTGTATGATGGTATATTTATATGGATGTGTACGTAGTATTCATATACAACACTTTGAAAAGCTCTGGATGCACAAGCAAATGTACGCCAATGACCGAGTTCGGGTGAAAGACCTTCGATAACCATCATCATCATTATTATTATCATCATCAGCATGGGTAGTCATTGCACTGTGTGTATACAACAGCAACAACAAAAGCAATACCAGCCACTGCAGCAACAACTGACAACGCAACACAGCACAACCATCACTACTCAGCTTTGCCTGCTGCTCTGGCTCTTAAATACTCTAAAAACAAAATGCAACAAAAAAAAAAACAATGAAACGAAAGAAAAACTCTTTACAACAATACAACTAAAAAATATTGCTGCTGCATTTTGTTTTTTTTTTTTGTTGCTGCTACTGATGATGACGATGGCAAGCTTTGCTGATGATGTTGATGACGCTCACGTTGCATGTTTAACCAACAATTGCATGAACGACTAGCTGACTGACTGACTAAATGAAGGCCTTGCTTGTTTGTTTGCTAGCCTGGCAAATTTAAAGTTTGTTGCCTGCTGCTGCGAACGAATGTTGGGTAACTGGTTGGATGGATGGATTGCTGTGTTGTGTTTTTATTAGTCAGAATGTGCTGTATGCAGCCACTCAGTCGGACTCAAAGGTGTGTGTCTGCATTTGTGTTGCGACTGACTGTTTGAAAAACTATATTTAACACAAATTCTTTAGTACCAAACACCGACAACAGAAACAGCAAGTCAGCACCAACCAGGCAAACAGCCTTTAAAGGCAGCACCATATCATACAGCGCAAACATCATCATTCCAAACTTAGCCAGCAAATAATCAACTTTTTTTGCACTACAAAAACACACAGAAATTTAAAAGGATGTGATGAATAACATAAGTACACATATATTTTGGAATTCTTTTCACTTGTTCAACAATACTGTTTTATCTCACAATTTAAACATTTTCGGTAAAAGCAAAACAATTTTTAATGCATTTGAAAAGTCATTTTTAAGCCAACTGTTTCATTACCAAAAAGTAGACAAAAAAACTCGATATTTTAGCAGCGGCTAGATATGAATATTACATGTCGAATTTTTCCAAAAAGTAAGTAAATAAAAACTTAAAGTTAATACACTTTTGTTGAACAAGTGCGACATGTATGTAGTTTAAATTCAAGCTTTTCTCGTAGGTGCTTTTTGATTAAAACTAGTGCTACTGGTATTTACAATTGATAAATCTAAATTCAAATTACTCAATTTGACCGAATTATTCGGAATTACGATTCTTCAAAATAATTCCTGATTTATTGATTATTTAACATTCGGATTATTGTACAAAAAAAAGTTGTACAATAATCCGAAACACAAAACATTTTTTTAATTTATCTAAACTTAAAAAAATTTTTAATCTTTCTAAATTTCTAAAAATCTTCATAAGGGCGTGAAAATTGTTCTCGCACGTTTAATTTTCCTATTATTCTTACTTTTTTCATACACAGGACAAACTGCATAAAATGCTACTAAACATAAAACGTTTTAAATAGACACATGTAATAATTATATGCGACATAAAAATAATGAAATATGAAATATGCGTTTCTAAAAATAATGAAATATGAATTTCAAATTTATTTTCTTTCAAATAAAGAATTTTTTGGATACTCAGAACTCAGTCCTGATCTTAATTAGACTTCCAAGCACTTGTTTTACTTTTAAGTAAAAAAAAAATAATTTTTAACAAATGCACTCCTTCAAATTCAGTTTTATTTTACTTGCGCTGTATATAATGTATGCGCCACAATCTCAGCAACAAGAATACAAAGAAAGATTCGTTGAACTATATTCCAAACAAAAACAAGAGACATTTTTTTTTTAAATTCAAATATAAAAAGCCAAGAAATACCCCCTTTAATTTTACACGCTTATGAGCTCCCATTTCTATAAAATTGGCAATGGGAGAATATAGAGTTTTGTAAACAGAGATAAAAAATCCATAAAAAAAAAAGAAAACTAATAATCAAACGCTCACTAGCTCATTTCTGTTAAGAAAAGACGACCAGTCAATATTCAAAAAAAAACAACCTTCCCTAACAACACGAATTTACCATGTCTTCGCTTCATTGTACTGAGAATAAAAAACACTCATACGTACTCATAAATCTTAAGGTCGTTGTTTTACTTTTTGCGAAATTCACACAAAATCCTAAAAAAAAAAATCAGAAGGGAATTTAAGAGTCGCATTAAAAAACTCTTTCGCCATTGAATTCTCTTGATGAGAAATGAACACTCAGTAAAGCTCCCTACGACTCCCCTTCATCCTCTCCCTCTTTCTCTTCCCAATAACAAAAACAAAACACAACCTTTAGTAAGAATTATAAAACAAGGTATGAAAATTCATTCATTTACTTACGCAAAACAACTCTCCAAAAGACTGAACTCTTGCGGTGCAATTTGTTTAGATATTTGTCGTGTCCATGCCTGAGTATGAATTGTGCTGCTGCAGTAAATGTTAAGGTGAGTGATTGTTTGAAGACGTTGTTGCTTCAGACCAACCTTCATACTAAAAGTTTAGGTTTTTCACATTATTAATTGCTTTCTTCGTTTGCCAGAGATGAGTCAAATTCAATCGATCACACAAGAAACCCTCGCTTAATGCAAAAAAAAAAACAACAACAGACACCAACTAAAGCAACAAAAATAAAAAAACTAATCATAAATCAAATTACTTAACCGTAAACCTGATTTCTAAAGTTCAATAACAATCTTGTTAAAGTCCAAAGCCATCATTACTTAATATTTTATTTTAATTATTTTGTGGCAATTTTTGCTGCTTTTTTAGTAATCGCTGATTGCGAATAGAATTTACAGAAATAAATACGAGTGCAGTTTGCAGCCAAGTAATTCTTGAGATATGTGGAAAAAACGTTAAACAAATGTTTGCTAATACATGTACAAAAAAGTGTCATCAAACGTGTAACTTAAACAAAAATTGTGTTTTCAGGCATGTTCTAAAAATCAATTTTTCGTATAGTGATTTGAAATCACTGAAAAGCAAACAAATTTTTGAAATCTCGTGATTAAGGACCTGAAAGATGATTTCAAGTCACTTGAAGTTATTTTAACCATTTTTCTATAATAAATTTCTCGCATGCACTTAAAATGATTTGTTCTTTATTTTAATTTGCTTTTTACAAGAAAAAAATTAATTATTTTACACAGAAGAACCTTAAAATTTACAAATTTAGGAAGACGCTGTATTGTTTGCAGAAGCTGCTTTAGTTTTGTTTATATTTTTCGTGATTTACTTTTGGTAGTCAGCTGAGATTGTTCATCAAAAAGACGTCTGCGGTTTCCAGAGCAAAAAAGTGTTAAGGACGTGTAGCATCTGACCAATTAATTCAATTAAAATAATTATTAAAAAGTCATTTCTGAAAAATTTAAGGAATAGAGGTATTACAAAAAGCTTTATAAAATACATAACTGAAATTTAACTAATAGAATAAATTCGAAAAATGAAAAATGTTAAATTTAATTTTTTTAAATTTCTTAAAAAAAACTAAAAGTAGCCAAAAAATTATGAAGTTTGTTTCTTAAAATTTTAATATAGAAAGGTAAAAAATATGTAAAAAGGCAACAATAAGTACACAGAAAAAATGAGCAGTGGTTTTTTATCAATTAACAAAATTGTTCAAACAGTATTTTCATTTAATAATGAGAGAAATTTAAAAATATAATTTTGATTTATTAAGCATTTTAGTTGTTTTGAAATAAATTTTTAATTAAAATATTAATAAAATAATAAAAAATCTTAATTTATTTTTTCGTTTAAAATACAATAATTTAAACTTGTAGAATTTTTGTTGGAAATTGTCAAAACATAAATTCTTTAAATTGGCAAAGTAATTTTATTTTAATTATAATTAAAAAGATCATTTATTGGAAAAAAACACAGTTTTAAATTTTTAGTAATCAATATAATCATTTTGGAAATATGTAGGTGCAAAATGAACAAATTGTTTGCTTGATTCTTTAAATTTGGTGATTACAGACAATTTTAAATATTTTCTGGGTACCAAATGAATTTGGCAGAATTTAAAATTTAAAATCTTGTGATTTTCACAACACCAAAATATCACTCGCGTGCGATTAACCTAACACGGTTAACGTTTCATGTACAATAGGGGACTTAAAAAAAAATTAAAAGGAAATCTGCAGTTTCTTAAAGCACAATTCGAGTTTGACATAACTTAACAAGTCTTTAACAGAAGACACGTACACTATTTGTAACGAAAATGTTTAAAACTATTATAGTTTATTTAACCATATTATTGTTGTCCACAACCATGTTAGATATAATAAAATGGATCCTTCATCAAACAGCCAATATAGTTGCCTCCGAATATGTTATGGTTACTAATAACAATAATATATGTACCATTAATACCGGTTTAACAAACTGCAGTCGAAACCAAAAGCTTTCGAACAACAAACGAAAATTTGTGTAAAAATGTTCGCTTTTTGAGATGGTTTGCCAGCGACTGTTTACATTTAATGAATCAGAAGTAAAAACAACAGTTTTTTTGGCCAATGACAAATGAAGAAGTGGAAGAAATCGCTGTTTTTCAACTCTAACTGCAGTTTTTTAAACGCTGCCACTAATTATAGCTTAGTCTTAAAATAACAATAGATTACTCTTTTCCGAGAGAAACAGCCTATTATAACTGTTTAACATATTTTTGTTATTATTAACCATAACATGTTCAAAGGCAACAATTATATTGTTGTGGCTTCTTGAGGAAGGACCATTATATGGTTGGCGGTGACAATAATATGGTTAAATTAACCATAAGCTTGAACATTTTTCGTTTTAAATAGTTTTATTGGAGGTGACCATATAGAAAAATGTTTTTTCTGTGGTTATATTTACAAATACTATACTAGATTTCATCCGTGACTTCGTTCTCGTGAAAATTATATCAAGTTTAAAAGAAAAGGGCGTATCGTATCAATTTGGTAAACAGATTACATATGATTCAGTGGCTGCAAAATTCATATCTAAACACCCCTTACTTTTCACATGGACAGTTGAATGTCAGTTGCTCAAGAGTATCGAGTGCTCACTTACGTATCGAGGCATGACCGCAAAAAAAAACTCAAGCGACAAAAACAAAATTTTACAGGAGAAGGTTTTTATAATACTCGTATATCATAAAAATTTTGTATAAAAATTGGCACTTAAACTAAAATTGTTTTTGCTATAAAATCGTAACGGTGCCTTCCGTGACTATTAGATTTTAGGAGATGATGCAAATGTTGTCAATAAATTAATTTATTAAAAAAAACGAAAATTGAAAATAATGTCGCTTAAGCTTTTTTTGCGGTTATTGCTCGATATATGTATGTATGTTTTATTAAAAAATAATAATTTCTATAAAGTTGTTTATGGGAATATTTAAGCGTAAAATAAGTACAGATGTAGAAAACCATATAAAATTTCTTTCAATTCTTTATGGGATAAACTTACTCTAATTTTCATGTGAAAGGAGTCACGGGTAAATAGTAGTATTAATATAATTGTATAAGGACTTTGAATTCGGGAATTCTTTCCATCTTGGGAACAAATTAAATTTTGGACGCTCAACTTTATCATAAGTAAATTATAAATATTAAATTATAAATATTTCATTTACTGTCGGAGTCTCGAGATTGAGGAACTCTATCTACCCAGTAAATGTTTAAAAAATCAACAAATTGTTGGATGTTTAAATTTGCCACGAGTTTTTTTACCCTTTGCCATTTTCAACATTTTTACAAAAGGGGGGTTATAGATTATTTTAGAAATCAGAACAAATGTTTTAATTATTTGCCATACGTTAAGCTGAATTAATTCAGCCTACAGGGCTTACAATTTATGTATATTAAATCAGTAAAACCAAAAAAATTACAAATATTTGTTTTAAATCATATGGGAAACTATTTTATTACCGTTTTAAGTGATTAAATCTTACGACTGCATAATTAAAACAAAGTCAAGCCGTCTCTAAAGTTTAATAAATAAATGCCAATTTATTTGCCATTTTCCCCACTTTCTTTCTGAGAACTATTATGATCTCAAAAAGTTAGTAAAATATTTAATGCTGTATTCATAAAGAATAAAATAGATTTCAAATGTATTTTAAAACTAAATTTCCATACAAATTTTCCTTAAAATATATTTCAAATCCAGTTTAGTTTTTTATGAAAACGGCAGTTAGAAAATTGCCTTTATCCACAATACCTAAATTTATGCGTATTGCAGTTTCTTAACTGCAAGTGCTCTTTAAACTTTATCACACAATTGCAGCAAATATTTTGCAAGTACTTTCAACTCATTATCTAAAATGAATACAATTAAGGGTTTTTAAAATAACTTTGCTATCAAAAATATCGAATCTTTTTACTTTTTTTTATCTTTTCGCCTCTTTCGGATGTGATAACGTTGAAAGGCGATTATAAATCTTCGGAACTTGTACGATCATTCTAAAACTATTAAACTTTCTAAGTTTACATAATTAACAGATTCATTTTTACTTTAAGTTAGTATTACAATTGATGGAATAAAAAAATATTTCAGACCTATAAGAAGGAAATTCTGTTAATTTTTAATGTAAAATGTAGAGAAAGCAAATTAAAATAATAATAAACATTAAAACTTTTCTACAGCACGGACTTTGTATTTAAATATTATTTATTTAAATCCGAAATTAAGCTTTTCATATTTGTTAATGATACTTAAATAGCCAACGCTGCATATTTAAAGTCTATTTAAGTTTCCATAGTGTATTTAATAGAAAAGGTGGCCTCAACATCACAACAAACAACAAGAGGCAACATTAAAAACAATCAGCTGTTTCTTTGAAGGCATTTAATTTTTTTTTTTTTTCGATATCATATCCAATAAAACCATTTTTAAAGAAACGTTTTAAGCATATTATGGTCTCTTTAACCATATTATTTTCCCCGGTACCGATATTATGGTTTAATAAGTTTCCTGTCATACACCCACAACCATATAATGGTTGTTCCGAACATGTTATGATAGACAATAACAATAATATGTTTACCACTTATAATTCTATGGTTTTAAATTAACAATAACATTTTCCTCTTTTCCAAGAGCAGTGTTTAACATATTTTTGTTTTTTTTTTTTTTTTGACAATAACATGTTCCAAGGCAACCATAGCATGGTTGGAGGACTAATAATAGTTTCGTTGGAGGTGACCATATGGAAAAATTTATTTCTCTGCGTGTAGCACTTAGAAACTGAAACTGTATTTAAATACAACTTGAACTTAAATAAAAATTTACTTAAATAGGAAGTCAAACACTGGCCACTAAATGAATGGCAATTCAATGACAAACATCTAACAAAGAAGAAACCAGACAACACTGTCTAACAGGCAACTTAAAGATGAATGAACGGAAGACACTTTTTCTACCTGCAAAATGAAATTTAAATTTTTTGCTTTTTGTTAGATACAACTCAGGTCAAAGAAAAAAACTCTTTTAATTCAAATGTTCTCTTTCTCCTTAATGTATCTGCATGTAGAGTAGTTTGTCTATATGTTTGCCTTAGTTCTATTCGAAGTACACGTGTTCTAAACTTTTGGGTAAATTTCGTTACCAAATAAAAAATAGATTGTGGTAGGTTGATACTTTTTCTCTTTTTATTATGCTTTTATTTATACTCTCTATACAATTAATTTCAATCGTCGACGTAAATGTAGAAAGTAGAATTAAATTTATGGGGAAAAGAAAAGAAAAAAACGTGAAAATGAAATTAAATTTCTATTTTATTGAGAATAATTAATGAACACAGATACAATTACATTCGTTAGGTGAAGTTATCTATTTCTTTTAAATTTTAAAGATAAATGTTGGTGTTGAATGAATTTGGTTTTGAGTAACTCATAGCTGAAAGAGATATTTATGATTTTATCTACAATTTAATTTTCTTATTTTTCAATTAATATACAACACCAGCGTAACCAGAAGATTTCGAAGGAAAATCTTAATATGTCGAAAAAAAATTTTATTTTGAAGAGAAAAATCTTTAAATTTTTTATAACAAAGGCAAACAAATAAAAATTATAAATTTTTTATAAGAACGTACTTCCAATTATGGAAACTATTTAAATTGAAATGCATACATAAAAACATAACTGTGGTATTTATACAATATTAAGCTTTAGGTTTAAATTGTGTTTTTATTTATATTTTCCATAAAAATACATTTTAAATTCATTTAATTTCTAATAATTAAGAACGTTACTAAGTCCATCTAAATAAAGAAGTTCAATGAAACTAATTATTTTCTTAAACTAGCGATATATAAATTTTGTATTTGGAGCTTAGGGCTCGATTTAATATTTTATTTTTTGATACCGTTATTTTATCGAAGGCATTTTGTGAAAATTGCATTTTATAAAAAGCTCATTGCAAATATATGGATTTTCCTTAATATATTCCTAATGGAATAGTTATTAAAATATTGTTGGTTCACCTTTTAAAAGATATTCTTGAGCACTTATGTATATGTACTTTGTTTAAAAATGATCATAAACATGGAATGTGGAACTTTCAAGCTAAAAGCTTCTAAAGTTCCATTAGTTTTACTTTTTGGTACTAAATATACGAACTTTTTTGTTCTTTAATATATGAATCTTTAAAAAATACGATTTTTCTTTTCACAAATAATTTTTTTTCATCAATATTCGCAAAATGAACAACCGCAAATTTAAGATGCTTTTTTAATATTTTGTATGCACAGAAGTAATAATGCATTTTTATGTGTGCTAGACACTGGTTGCAAAAGTGTGCAAATCCAATAAACGACAAGCTGATACAAAACCTCATTGTGTTAAAAATTGACTGTTTAAAAAACTGTAAAAAAATTATGTACAAGCTTAAAATTAAAAATCTTAATTTCTAAAAATAAAAAATCTTCATTTGAGAAAAAAATCTTTAAATCATATTTAAGTCAAAAAATCTTTAAAAATAAGATAAAATCTTCATTCTTGCAACGCTGTACAACACTTTCTTCTTATAGTGTTATTCTTAAACTCTTCAAATAATTTTATTCATGAGAAACTATTTTAATATATTGTTAAAATAATCTTTTGTCGAATTTATTCAGCAGTTGCTGCTTTTTATTTAAATAGCAAAATTTTGAAATGAGTCCTTGAAGTTTTTCTTGTTTGGTTTATCCTGGCGTATGAGATATTTTATAAGTAATAGCGCGTATACGCCAAGATAACAAAAAACTTTGCTGCTTTTAAAAATGGTTATTGATGACTTCTAATGGTGCTTCGAATAAGGTATCTAATGAACTAAGGCCAAAAAACAAAAAAGGACTTGGTTCTTTATATTGGGGAATAAATACATATTTTAAAATAACCCCAAATATTAAAATTTAACAAATCCCTAAAAATATTTAAACCCCCCAAGGGGGATCCTGAAAACCACATATGGGAAAGTTCGGCCTGAGGGACGATCTTCCCTAGACACTGTTGCTACTTCAGATAATTTTCTGGCATTTTTACAGATATCTAAATTTTTCCAGGGGCAAGTTATAATCTTGCCAGCTTATGCTACCTGGATGTGCTTGTGCCTCTCACACTTGGGGGTTTTTTTTAAATTTATTTAATTTAAGTATATGCACAAATTCCTTACAGACTATCTTAGTGTAGTAACATAATATTTTTTTTTTACATTTATGCAAAGTAAGAAAGATTAGAATAAACATTATTGATTTAAAAATAATATGATATTGCTTTTTATGATGTTAAAGTTTAGCAAATAGTCGATAATCTGATCTGACATAGCCAAGTTAGTTCGGCATGTCCTGACATATAGAGGATTGGAATATTTAGAGTTACGTTACTTAATAAAAAGTCAGAATGTGTGCTACCATTTATAAAACTGAACATAAAAGATATATTAAGCATCATTCTACGGCTTTTTAAAGTTGGTAAATTATTTTCATCTAGTATTGTTGAGTACGAAGGCAGTACCTGGCGGCCTCTATAATTATTTCTGAAGAAGAAAATAAGAAATTGTTTTTGAACTGATTCGATATGATCATTGTGGATGTTATAGATCGGGTCCATATTCTAAAATTGGTCTAACGAGCGAACTAAAAAGTTTTTTTGTGGTTAAGGGATCATTAAATTCCTTTGCCCATCTTTTAATAAAAGCCAGAACACTGCGTGATTTATTTACAGTCATCCATATATGTTGAATAAAATTAAGGTTTTGGTCAACAATATTCCCAAATCCATTATTTCACTAACAGTTTGTAAATTACAGCAATCTAGAACGTAAGAGTAAGCACTCTTTTTTACTCTAGAAAATTGCATATGCTTGCATTTATTTAAATTTAGTTCCATCAGGTTAAGTTTACACCATTTGTTAAAACTATGCAGGTCATTTTGTAGATGTTGTTGATCACAAGGAAGTTTAACACTTAAAAACAATTTTACGTCGTTACAATGTTGAATTGCTTCAGGCAAATCATTAATAAAAAGAAGGAACAGAATTGGACCAATATGGCTACCCTGAGGTACACCAGACAATACATTGATTTTTTCGAAACTGCAGAATTAAATTTTACAGATTGAGTTCTACACAACATATATGATTTGATCCACCTCAGGACGTTACTATTGAAAGTCATGGGTTTTTTCAACAATATCGTATGGTTGACTTTGTCGAAAGCCTTGCTAAAATCAGTGTAAATAACGTCAGTGTGGTGTGGTGTCCGTTGGCAAAAGCTCTATTAACTGACGTTGGATGGTTGGTAAACTCATTGCTTGTCACCAATATCAAGTTATTCATTTAAAAAAACCACTTCTGCTGTAACCGCATTAAATCCATCCAAGAGATTCCTAACAGTTTTAAATTACGGAATAACAGTTGCACCTCCCTATAATGAATCTGCATGGGATCGTAAAATCTCTTCATATATCGAATTATATTTTGTTTTAGTTTGGAATACGCTCTTCAACGTGCGGCGGTTATCTATTTAAACATTACTTTATCAAAATCCTCCAAAAGGCAGGATCAAAGCCTCTTGTGTTAAGCGCTTAAATGCTTGTCTTCTACATATGTATGTATTTAGAATAACTGAATTGAATTTTGTTCTTGTTATTAATTCTTCAACTTTATTAAATCTTATAATATTTTTTCAAGAGAAATCCTACTTTTCTGCGATTTTTGCATTCACTGAACACGGGCGATTGCTGTCACAGAGATTATTTTCTTTTGTTCTTATATCCAATTTTGGGAATCCCCTAGCAGAAAGTTTTTTTTTAATAATTCATCATATGGAGACAAAAATGCATAACAGTTAAATTTATATTTTAAAAATGTTTTATTGTAAAGAAAAATTCACTATATGGAAATTTTTAATAAAATACGAGTAAAAAGTATAAATGAAAAAGCAGTGTTTTTTAAATCAATTCATTAAAGGGAGATGTTCATTATATAGAAGTTAATTATAGAGTAGTTCGTCTGTATAAGAAAGAAGGCGTAAAACTTTTTATTTAATACTATTATTATAATTGGTTTAACAAATTGAATATACAAACAAACAAAATTCTGCTAGTGCATAGAAAATATTTCTGGAAAATATTGAAGGAATAAAACTATTAAAGCATAAAAGCTTTTTAAATTGTAATTTGACTTAGAATACACATTCGATATTATATAAAAACTTATACTAATTTGTTTAACTTTGTTGAATGTGGTACAACACAACTGACGAAAGAGATTCTAGATTTACAATTTTTTATTTTAAAGGATAAAATAAAGATTAATAATTATTAACATAAAAAGTATAATTTGCATATTTTATGTATTTGTTACATTTGAATGCATATAAAACTTGTTATGCTTCTTAACAAATTGTAATTAAATATAAAAATATTTAAACACGACCTCCTTCTCTGTTCCGCATTAAACAAATCAGCATAACCATTTTATTTATTTGCTATTATTGTAAGCCCATCATGTAAGCACCTTTTAAGTTAATCAAAAAATTAATTTAAAAAAATGGAAACTTGAAATTTTTTTTACTTTTCCAATGACCCTCAAATAATATTCATGAACTCCAAAAAAAATTCTTAATTATGACAACAAAATCAAAAAAACAACAGCAACAAACTAAAAATAAAAACAACTCCCAAAATACACTTACATAGTTACAAACATAAAAGCATATCAATACATATTGTGCATATTAACTCATAATAAAAAAAGTGAAACAAAAAAGATTTTATACTTGAAAACGTATATTAACCGTTTAAACGCACAAAAATTATCGTTCTTTTTTTTTAAACAATAAGGGTAATCACGATGGGTGGTGCAAAGTGTGCAAACGATGCAAATATGTGCAAAAATACACTTATTTGCACAACACAACAACAAAATGTACGTATTTGCAATTTGCTTCATTTTACTTTGTTTGCACTAAAAACAACCCTTGAGCAAAAATAGTAGGGCATATTTGCTCAGTTGAAAATAAGTGCAAACAACAACTTTTGACATACGGACTGCCATATATATTTTTTTTATATGTAAAAAAAAAAAATTTTTATTTAAGACTGGTTGTGATCGCTTAAGCGCAAAAATAAAATAAAAGCTAAAATGCTTATGATAACAAAATCAAAAAAAAAAACAACAGCAACAAACTAAATATAAAAAAAAACGCCCAAAATAAAAGACGTACATACGAGTTTTTACAAACATAAGAGCATATCAATACATAACATATTGTGAATATTAGCTTACAATAAAAAAAGTGAAAAACACAAAAGATTTCGTACTTGCAAACGTACATTAACCGCTAATTTAGAAATTGCTAATTTAAAAATTGCAAGTTTGCACAATGACAACCGTGATTACCTTTAATATAAAAAATGTTTTGCTCTTTGATGAATATCGATCGTTAAGAAGGGAACAAAGTTGTGTGAGTATGCGGATCGTGATGATCACGATAATGAAGGAGAATGACCTCTCCAAAAATACGTATTACAACAATATCAACAAAATACCAATTAAATATACACTTTTTGTTGTATTCTGTATTTTCACATACACACGCACACTCAAACACATATTCAACACAAACAACAACAAAAAATCACAAGAGATACAGATACAGTAACAACAATACCACCTAAATGTCGTTAAAACGTCTGAATATATATTGCGTTAATTGTTGTTGTTGTATTGGATGTATTCGCACTTGCATACATTCGAATATGCTGTTATATGTGGTGAGAACCTTAAACTTTACCTAGTTGATGGTCGCACTACAACAAGAGCAACAACAATAACACTTAATTGTGTATTAATTTGGGCAACAACATAAAAAAAATGTGACCATTATTGACAGTGATGAGAATACACTAAAACCTTAATTTACGACCAAAAAAGTAATTTGTAAAAGGGGAAAACTTTAATTAATATGAATCATTTCTTTTTTTAAAGTAAAATTATTTCACAATACTCGTAATTATTTAAAAGTTCAATTCCAAAAGTATTTGAACTTTGAAGAAGTCATTGCTCATCCCGTTCTTGTTACAGACAGTATATGCCAGGGTTAATAACTTTTCCAAAAAAAGTTCAATATTTAAATAAATACGTTTAAATGCCTGTGTGAGGTAATTAAACGAATTGTCTACCCTGATATCTTAACCTTAATGTGCGCATAAAAACGTTAAATTATATAATACATGTATCATCTAAACGAGATAGAAATAAAAAACCATCGAATTTGCTGTTTTTAATGTATCTGTACTGCTTTTTAAAGTGTCTTGTCATATCCTAGTAAAATAAATCACTTGCAGTTTTGTTGTCAAATAGTTCTGATGCAATTAAACGAATACAATTTAGGGAATATTTTATTTTGGAAGTTTGATTTTTAAGGTAATTACACGATTTGAGTAGTTAAGGGTATGGCAATTAAACGGGAATTGTTGTTGGACAGTTACGGGAAAAGGGGGATTTAAACCAGAGACTGAAAATAATAATTATTATTTTTTTAAAAAGTTTACGAGAAAAATAACAACGCGGTTAATCCCCTAACGTTGAACCCTTTAAAGACCCATATTCGTCAAGTTATCGCCGAGATAACGCATAAAATGTGCGAAAAAGTGATCGAAAACTACCTCAAAAGGATCGACTGTTGCAACCAATCTAGAGGCGGTCATTTTAATAACATTGTATTTCATACGTATTGGCAAGGTCCAATAATTATAAAGGTATAAAAGCTTAATATTAACTATAGCTTTATGTCTGTTTTATTTAACTTTATCTTTGAAACCAAAAAACTAATAACCCGGTATTTTGATCGAAGGCATACAATAAACGTAAAAGCGTGTTTACGTCGAATTATGTAGATATACAAAATTCTATTTTTTACGCCGTTGGTACCGTTTTGTCTTAGGGCGAAAAAATTTCAAGTGTAAATAAATATTTTTTTGTGTTTTCAAATTAAGTATAAAAAAAAAACATAACCAAAAATCGTAGGATTTTGTATATAAAGAAAATATGTTTAAAGGCGGATTAGCTGTTCCGTTATACTTACAAAGCTTTTGTATAAATAGATACTATATATATAGATACTATAGTATCCAATTATTTGCCTTTTGGTTTTGTGTGAGTAAGAAATGAATCGATTTTTAAATTTTGCTCGAATATTCGAATAAGAGTTTTAATATGTTCGAATAACTCGAATAATTCAAATAATTTTATGCAATGGAAAAAGCATACATGTCTATTTGATTTGATAGTTTTAGTATACGTATTAATAAACGAAAAAAACAATAAAATAAAAATATAGTTATAAAATAAAATAACAATTCATTTAAACCTCGTATGCAGTCTTAAAACTTTTAAATAAAATAAATAATTAAAAAATCAAAAAACCCGTCTGCAAAGCATAAAGTTTTTAAGCGCTAAAGTTCAGTCTCTTTAAGGTTATAAAATAAAATAAAAAAAACAATAAACAAAGTAAACACTACTTCGGTTGAACAGACTTTTAAATGGTCTGAAAGCCAAAGCTTAATAATACTTTAGGTTCAGCAACAATCGGCGTCCATTAATTTTATTTCAGTGTATAATTTAAAATTATGTACCGCCTGCTTAACTTAATACGGAAATTTAACATAAATTCTCGTAATTCAATTTAACTAATACATAATTCCTGAAAATCAAGAAAAATTGAAATCAATTGAGATTCTCAGTTAAAGCATCGTATTTTTCCTGATTTTCAGAGAAGTTATGGTTAAGATAAGAGCTCAAAGTATAACCTTTATGTCAACAGCTACATACCTGGGTATGTTTTGAATTTTAAAAACGCTGTATGTCTGAAAGTCACTTTTATATCGCTCTGAAATTTCATGATATCCTCACTTGCAGTGTTTTCTAACATATTCTGATGTTTGAATAAAATTGGACTAAGCAGACCATGGATGTGGTCATTTTTTAATTCCTATCCCTTACGTCAACAACTGCATACCCGGGTATGTTTTGAATATTAATAACGCTGTATCTCTGAAAGTGGCTTTCATATCGCTTTTAAATTTCATGATATACCCACTAGAAGTGTTTTCTAACTAATTCTAAGGTTTGAACAAAATTGGACAAACCAGACCATGTACATCGGCTTTTTTTCATCCCTACCATACCCGGGTATGTATATGAAAAAATTTAAATAAAGTAATATTGCAAGTTTATTTCATAATATATAGGGTTTTATAAGTCTGCTAAAACTACCGCTATTTTTAGCATTCCTGCACTAAAACAAATCAAAGTGGGAGAAACACAAAAAAAAAATACAAATAAAACAAAAAAACAACAAAACATGTGAATTCCCATATAAAATGCGCTTGCATACCCGGGTATGCATACTGTTGACGTAAGTATAACTTTTCTGCTGTTGACATAAAGGATAAAGAAACTTTTTAAACTGGATCGTTTTCAAAGTCTGTTCGATTTCAATTTCGCTCATATGTATTCGATTTACCGAACATGGCGGATAACTTTATTTTTCTTCATTTTAAAGCTCTACTCTACAGGTTTGGGTAATTTGTTACTTTAACGTATTACTATTTTGCGCCAACAATCCGTGATTTTGTTTTCAACTGCCTATCTAATGACACTATGACGAATCTAACAATCTAAGTAATTTAAGGTCGGGTAAAAATAGGTAACCCATAATCTGACAGTGCGTGGTTGACATATTAATAAATGCTGATGAATTTTTACAATGACCGTCAAACTTAATATGAAAAGCGGTATTTTAGTACGAA
This sequence comes from Pollenia amentaria, assembly GCA_943735925.1. Taxonomy (NCBI): domain Eukaryota; kingdom Metazoa; phylum Arthropoda; class Insecta; order Diptera; family Polleniidae; genus Pollenia; species Pollenia amentaria. The sequence continues at coordinate 230,390,861 of OX031009.1, read as the reverse complement.
AATTCTTACGTATAGAATTAGTAGTTAATATTTTATTACATGATTTGTCTCACACACATCCACATCTAAAAAGGTACTAAAAAATGTTAGAAGTGCGAGCAGCATAATAGATACACAATATAGCAACATGTTATTTAGTTGTTATGTATTTTATTAGATTAATTGGCATAAATTGTTCGAGGTTTTCGTTATTTGAAATTGGCTATTTTAATTATTAGATCAAATAATGGCGCAAATTTTCTTCGAATAATTGAATAATGATTAACTGATGGATACTCTAATAGAAGCTCTTACATAAACGTGACGTTGTGTTTCCGATGAGTCTAATAAAAAATTACAATTTTTCTCTGTTTTTACGACCAAGATGTTAAAAAATTTTATGTTTATTGATAATGCGAACATTCTGTCGACTCACACGACGTTTTATATTTTTTACACAAAACGAACAAAGAACAAAAGCTAAAATTTTTATATAATAATATTTTTGACAAATTGTCTGTTTTCTTTTTAACACATTCCGTCACATTTAGGTATTTTAAGTAACTACAAACCATTGAATTCGACCGCAACATTTACGTGTCCGCAACATTTACGTATAAGTAACGGAATTTTGAGTACTTGTTTTTTGGAAATTTACAACGTTATATCCTACGTTATTACCACGTGTGACCCTTCTAACTAACTTATAAAACATTTGGAATATTAGTAATGCCCGGGATGGTTTGGTCAGGAAATTTTTAAGGTCGCCTTCTTGAATGTACATGAATGTCAAATGAAAATTTTATTAAATTTAAACTTCCTGTTTAAGTACGTGCCGTCATTATCAGCACAAGTGTTTGTTATACCTTCTGATTATGTATTTTGTGTATTCTTTGAAGTGTATGTTAAATTTGTTTAATAGTAATAAATATATAGAAAACAATATGATATTTGTATGTATGTAAGTGCATGTATATTACCAATGATCTTCTTAAATAAAAAGAACCCAAATACAATCGCATTTAGTGAAAAACTTTTGAAGTTAAAATTTTGGGCCTGAATTGCCGTTTTAATTTTTTTTTTTTTATTAATATTTTTTTTTTTTATTTTTTGAGTCTGTCTTAATTCTCAATTCAAGGTTAAATGGACTTTTGATTTTTTTTTTTTATATTTCTGTTGATTGTTTGTAACTTTTTTCAATTGGAAGTGGGTCAGACGGTTAAAATTTTAGTTGGTTGTTTAAGCCATTGAATTTTACTATTTAAATAATATTTATGTAAGTAAAATTATATTATTAACGTTTGAATATAATAAAGCAAATTCATAAGGCCCATTTTTATTTACATATATTTTATTTTTATGGGTTTTTTAGGATACAAATTTAAGCTGTTAAAAAAAATATTTATTGATTAATTATCTTTTTATCTTTAAACTTAGAGATTTTTTGCCATGCGGACAGCAGAAACCATAAAAGATTGCAAAAATCATTAAATCGAATTTTATTATTTATTTGTTTTACACATATTAAAAGATTGAAACACTGACTACTAAAATTCAAGATAAAACTTTATTTTTTGCGTAATAGTTTTTGAATTAAATTTGCATTAGTTTTTTTTTTAACAATCTTTGGGGCAAATCACACTGGCGCACAGTGTAAACACTACATTAAAAAAAAGTATGTCCCACATTTAAAAAAAAAACATTTCATTTTTAATAAATTCGAAAGATTTAAAAAAAAAGTAAGAAAAACAAGAAGTAAGGAAGAACATGTAGATCAATTAAAATAGGTGATGATTCATTTAAAGCAAATTTCGATCTACCAAGGTAAAATACCATTTGGTTTAAAGATTGATGTTTGACTAATGCCGTCATCCGTCGTCAATGGCGGTGAGAGCTAAACGCACACCCCACTGAAGAGATTGTGTGGATACAATCTAAACTAGTCTGGGAAACCTGTCCCTGAACCCTGGGTTCAATTCCCAGCTCAGTCAAGAATGAAAAATTATCAATAAATTTTAATTCATTTCATGTTGTAAAATTCCTTTCTTCATAAAAATATTTAATGAAAATTAAATTCAATGAACTTAAGTCTGATTAAAATATCAAAATTTGGATTTAAAACCATTAACAGTTTAATAAAATAACCACAATACTAATTAGATTTAAAAAAAAGTTTATTTTCATAAAAGTAACTCCCAATTCGAAATATTTTTTGTTAAGTTTTAAACCATTTGATGACATTTATGGTCAGTTTATGGGTTAATAGGACCTAATATATTGATAGTTCTGCATTATTGGATGACATTTATTTTGGTATTATTCGTTTTATTCATAGAAAGAATATTATAGACTTATAAAATGTTCATAGAAAATTTGTTTTATAAACCTGAAATATTTCAAATATTTCCAAATGTAACAGCATAGATGAATCCTAAATATTGGTCATATGATTTGTACCGTTATTTAAAATCTAAATCAAAAGCGGTGTTGTCAACCAATCCAATTTTTTATTTTGTTTAGCTTTTATATTTTACAAAATATAATATATTTTTTTTTAAATTTTTGACAAAATAAAAATAAAAAACGATCTCTAAGCAAACTGCGTAAAAAGTTCTATTTTTTGGACAATAAAAAACTTTTACATAAAAATACTGACCTGTACCCATGTTCTGTAACTTTGGTGAGAACTTCTCGCATCGAAGCATGTGAAACAAAGTATTCCATCTCGAAATGTGAGAAAAAAGTATGTCTGAGTTTACGTCGTTACGTTATACATTTCATAATATTCCACTCGAAGCCGATTATAAATTGCAGACATTGACGGCGACCAAATTTGACTAAAATTTAAAAATTTTCAACGACTGCGGCGAAAAAACAACCGTCGTACCAAAAATGTAAAGTGCGACATTAATGTTTGTAGATGAACAACATTCGTATATTTTTAGAAAATGTTAAAAGCAAAATAATTAAACAATGAAAAAATCTGTCAAGAACATACTACTTATCTCTCCGTGTTAATATTCATTGCATTTAAAATTTATTTTTTAGTGTTAAGAAGTTTTCTCACTCTGTTTTTACGAATGAGTTTATTTGACAGTTAAAAGCGGGAACTTTCTCACAAAAATTTTATAGACACACTTTTTCAGTATAATGGCGAGAAATTTCCTTACGTGACAGTTATTACTCGCCAGCAATGTTACAGACGCAGTTAAGGGAGAAAAACAGCTGTTTGTTTCAATTTATGGCATTTTTGTTTGATTTCTCACATTTCAATCGAAAAGTTTCTCGCCGCGAGAGTTACAGAACATGAGCACAGTAAACGAAAAAAGGCCCCGAATCGTTCACCTGAGTGTGTAGTTACATATAAGATGAGCTCACACTTTGTAATTTCTAAAATACTGAACTAAGAAAGCAACCCTAATGTATTAATATCCTGGATCTATAAAAAGAAGAAATAACAATTTCCGTCTGTCCATGTGGCTGTTGAAATGGGCTTTCCAAAGACCCGCGATAAGCCGGGAACTAGGATGTTAAATAATTATATCACAAACAGTTTGAAATTATTAAAAAAAAATACGAGTCTCCTTAATTTTTTCCCAAGATACTCTTTTTTAAAGGAAAGTATTTTTATTTAAACATGAAATACGCTTAGAAGACGGCTAATGAACGGCCGAAATTTAGCCAAATAGCTGTCGTTTTGTTCCTAAGAGAACAAACTTTGGCATATATGTATGTTTTTGTGAGCATAAAGTACTTTCAGTACTATCAGTTTTAAAATGCACTCTCATCATTTTCAAAAAGCTTATGAATTAAAAAAAAAAAAATAAAAACTCTACAAAGCTGCTTGAAATATACTTTGGTGAATTGTATACAAACATTGGCAAACCCCAATTGTTAACTATCAATTAAGCTAATTTCAGTCGACTAGAGTTGGCAATACCGGTCAATAGAAAGAGGAACATTCTTAGAAAATATACACTTGAAGAGATAAAATAAAAAATACCATTCTCAAATTTTAATATAGTATTTTGTAAGATATAAACATATCGTTATCTAAAAGCCAAAGGCCCTATCTAACATTTTAAAAATGTTACAGGAGTAGCAAAAAAATTGTTATTTTAACCCGCATTAGTTTTTGCATTTAAATTATTAATTAAAGTATTTCTGTTATAATTTTGTCATTGTCAGAAAATTGATTAATACATATAAACAAACCTGCTAATTTTGATAACTCAACTACAACTCCTGCCATGTTTAGTCGGTCGTTATTAAAAAATACTACATTGTGCACTGCCTAATTTTTTTAATAAATTATAATGACTATAATGGTCTAAATTATCTGTAAATTTTATATATTCGGCTGTGTCGAATCTTTTATACCCTTCATTATGGTTCGATAAGAACAGAATGTTAAAAATATACACTGCCTCAAACAACTGCCCGTTCATATTTATATGTATATGTTATGTAGTTATAACTACTAAGGGCCTAAAAATTTTGTGCTATACAGCTCAGCGACATATGTCGCATCATGCTATTGCCAATTCATGCAATGTCAACCATACATACATACAACGTCATACATTAAATAATTGAAATGAAATCTCTGCATAGTTTTTACAGTGATTTTGCATACGAAAATGAACATGTCAATAAATACGATATATGCAGCATATGCTTTTGTAGTGCGTTTGGTTTTACTTTTAAGAAATTTCTTTTAAAGCTTTATTAAAAAAAGTATTTAACAGAACTCTACTGTGGTAGAATAAAACATTGTGGAATGTTTTGGTACACACATCAGCACAAATGCATAATACCCTCGCCACTATGTGGTGTGGGTATAACAATTAATGTAACTTTTATGAAAAAAGAAATAAATAAATCAATCTCTGATATGCATACATTTTAAAGTACTTATACTTTTTTTTAATGGCAAAAAGTTCGGACAATTCTTTAAGTTGTGGTAAACAGCCAATTCATTAAAAAAAGCCAAAATAAAACTCAAAAAAATGTCCGTACAACTGACATTAAGTCAATGAAACAGCGCTTAAATGTAACGATTCATAAAAAATTAACATAATTTCACCCACGACACAATAGTGGAGAGGATATTATGCATTTGATCTGATGTGTGTAACACCTTTAAATATTGGTCCTAGACCCACCTCAAAGTATACCGATTGACTCAGAATCACTTTCTAATGTTGTTGATACGGCTAAGAATTGGTCATTAAAATCACAGTTAGGGAAAAAGTTTGGGAAAATTGTTTGAAAATATTTCTATACCTCGATCATCATTTCAATCACTCTTATCGTGGTTGGCGAATTTAAAATACGCCTGCGACTGTTTGGTAATAGATTTAAGAGAACGTGAACTTATTTCCTTTAATCTATTACCAAACAGTCGCAAAAGTATTTCAAATTCGCCAACCACGATAAGTGTGATTATGTTGTTGAAATGTACAAAAAACTCGATTATTAGAAATTCCTCTAGTTAAAGGCCGCGGAAAAACTACTGATTTTCAGTTGGGGCGACAAATAGATTAAATAATAAAAAAAGGATATGAAGCAACATTTGGAGTATGCAAAAAGTATGTAAATGAATCGTAAGACTTCTGGAATGGTGTAATTGTAAAATCAGAATTAGTCTGTACGTTCTGTTCTGTTACAAATCAGCTGTTTTGTGTGGTTTGTTTTTCCTTTTTCGTTTTCTTCTGTTGCGGAAAAATCTGTTGAAAATAGAATTCAAAGTAAAGTTACGGCCAAAAAGTGTATGTATTACTTTGTTGTGATATGAAAAAATTTAAATTTTTTGTTTTAAGATGAAAAATTTTGAATTAATAGGTGTGTTTATTTACTTTACTAGCAAAAGCTTAAAAAAAATTTTGTCTCTCAAATTTTTATAGTCTTTTGTCACTCTCTCGTTGCAAGTTTTTCGAGTACATGAACACTTACTAGTAACAATTATTGAAAATAAGCAATAATTTTCTGTAAATGACACACCTTATGATTTTTTTAAAAACGTACGTATTTTTGACACAAAATATTAATTTTTTATTTTTTACGAAAATTTTTTTTTATAATTTCAATGTCTTTCTTTTTAAAAGCAGCTGATTTCTTTCCCAGAAAAAGTAATTAAAAAATATTTCTTACAGAAAGGACTAATGATTTTTTTCTCATAATGTTCTAGAATATGAATCTGGGAATTTAAGTTCTCATGTTGAGTTTCATTTTTATAATACATTTTTATATTAATTCGAATGTGTATTCTAATAGAAATATACAAACAAACAAAATTGTGATAGTGCATAGAAAATATTCCTGGAAAATATTGAAGGAATAAGACTATTAATGTATAAAAGCTTTTTAAATTGTAATTTGAGATAGAATACACATTCGAATTAATATAATAATTTGTTCTAGAATAAGTTCACTTTAAATACTTGATCAATATTGTAGAAATTACAAACGGAATAACGAACTTATATGTATGCCTTTTACCTTCGGTGAAGGGTAAAAACACACTAATTAGAAATGTGTAAACAGATTACGGTCCTCATGACAGGTAAATGATAGATATTAAAATCAACTTATTAAAACACTTTGGTGATTTAATGACCGGATAGTCTTTTTTATTTCAGGCAATAGTTTCATGTATCATTTTAAAATATTTAAACCTGTTATTTAAAATTATGCAAAAATAATTTAAAATTATAACCAAGATTCCGATTCAAGAACACCAAAAACCCAATATGGGTGTGTTGGTGAATATATTAGGCACACATTCATGCATATGCAGCACAAATAATGTGATTGTACTACAATCAGATCTTTACTACTCATTTTCAAAAATATTTTGTTTCTTTTTTTTTGCTTTAAAAAACATAAAAATTCTTTTTTGTTATAAATATTGTGTGGTTTTAGTTCCGTAACATCGAATTAAACAAGTGAATAATCAATCGCCAAATAGACTGACTATTAGCTCGATTATGCTTCTAACAGTAAGAGAGACAAGAAATAACAGTAACAACCAAAACTATTTAGTAGTGTGCGAACGATCACTGGAGTAAAAGACTTCGTAGTCAATAGTTAACATTATTGTTACATTTTGTAGTTGTTGTTAGTTGTTCGTCGTTATAGTTGTACTTTTGTATGCACGAGATTGTATGTATGTATGTATGTTCGGCTATGTGTGTCTGTGAATGTTAATTGTTATGTGTATCAAGCTTTGGCGAGGTCATTAAAGTTTTTGTGAGTCTAAATCAAGGTGAGTCACCTTGGCCTTATTTTACAATTTTTTTTTAATTTTCGTTGGTTTTACATTATTTCTTTTTTGGCTATCGACGGGTATTTTTATTATTTTCTACGTACATACATGAGAATGATGGTAAATTTAGTTTTGTCCGTCTGGTAGTCTGTCCGTGCAGTTAAAAAATTAAACTTTAAGAGCTAAAAACTAAAGCGACTGCTGCTGGCTAAAAGTTAGCGGCTTGATTGGTTGGTTGTTCCCTTGTTTCACTGGATGGCTGACTGACTGACTGGCTAGTTGTTGCTGGCGCTGGTGTTGTTAACTGTGCTGCTAGTTATTTTGACTGGCTGGCTGGCATTGTGGAAGGTCATGATTTTTTTGTATGTGTATCATTGTATTTGTATCTTTGTATTATTATGTTTTTATGGTGTTTTTTTAAATAATGTGTTCAGCTTAAAGGCATTTAAAATTTGTTGTTTTCTTTTTAATATTAAAAAATTCTTAATTTATTTACATATGTATGTATATATTTAAAAAGAGTTGTTTGTGTCTTTGGGAATATTTTTAGATTTTTATAGCCAGCTTAACCCATGTATTTCCTGCAACTTTTTAAATTGTAGTTAAAAAGTACTTGACATATAATCAATTGCTTAACAAAATGAATACACATAAATGTAACCGTTTAATGATTTGATAATTTTTTTCAGTTAATGCTAGAGCTGTAAGTAGTTTTTGACTCACGACCACGATTTTTAAATTCTCATGATCACGCAGGCTCACCAACAAAATTTTTTTATTGTCACTTACGATCAGTCACAAATCATTTTTAAAGTTTCATAATCACGCACACTTCCGAAATTTTTTATTAAAGAAAATACATTTTTATTTAGCATTAATTATTTCTATTTAATATTTGTAATATATTTAATTGAAAACTCTTAAAATTATATAAAATTTTTTTTTTGGAATTTTTAGGTGTTCAATATTTTCTTAAGAAAGTATCCGTGAGTACGTGGGAAACCATGGGTAATCCCTTTATTTAAATTAAGTACGCAAAATTGACATCACAGTCACGCTCACCTTCTCACGCGTAATATATTTAAGGATACTCACAATTGATTCACGTACGACACAAAAATTTAACACACGCACAGAAAAAGAATACAAATTGATTTCAATTAAAAAATTTGTGATATTAATTAAAAAAATTAATTAAATGAGCTCTAGTTAACATATTAAAAGTGTCAATTCAATTTAATTATTTTTGATATTAACAACATTTTCTACCGTAACGTTTAATCCACTTGATTACATTTTTGAATTAACGCTGATTTTATTTTGCAAAAACTTTAAAAATCTATAGACGAAAAGTTAAAAATCAGAGTTTTTTATTTTTGGTTACGCAAAATTATTGGGATACATCAAAAATCAAAATAATATTTCGCTTTTTAATTGAAAAATACATATTTAAGTATATTTAAATGATCAACCCATTATGGTTGACAAACAACAATACAAGTTATTTGCTGTTAACTTATAAATGTTATTATTTACCATGACAAGAGCAGAGGCAGCTATAATATGGTTGTGGCTTCCTTATGGAGCATTGAATTAACCATAATATAGTTGCAGGTGACAATGTTATGGTTAAAGTAGCAATAATATGTTTAACAAATTCTCCATTAAAAATAGTTTGGTTAGCGGTGACCCTGTGGAAAACAAGTTTTGTTTGTGTGAAAAACTTCACTATTAGATTTCCAACTTAATGTTTCCTTCAACTTTTTTTATTTTCATGCTGAATTTAATTTTTTATAATTTTTCTTGGATTTAAATTCAAAAATAATAAAAATTTTGCAAAATCTGAATAATATATCTTAAATGTAAGGACCTTCATTCGATATTTGCCGCAACAATCATATCAATATATCCTTAAAACTGTGACATTAAGACGCACAATAATAACAAGTTGTTTTTGAAAGGAAACCAAAGGGTTAAAAACAATTGTATTTAATGCAATTTGCCGATATTTTTTGAGGTTATTCTCAATGTTTGTTTCACGTATTCTACACTAGAACACTGAAATTAAAAAAAAAACATATAAAAAATCAACAAAAAAAAAATAGTTTATTAGACGCCTGCAAATTTTTGTTGCTAAATTGTCCCCTCCTAATGCCAGTCGCCGCCACCCTACACATGTTTATACAAAAATATTTCTATTACCTTCTACTACTACCTCAATATATTTTACTTTGTGTGTTTTTTTTTTGTTTTTCAATTTTTTTTCATTCATATTCGCATTTTGTACTTGTTTATACATGCATATGTTTATAACATAGATACAAAATACACAACACTTGCACATACACATGACTGTATGCGAACTACTACAACAACACCGAAAGCACACCATCTATCTGTGAGCTTCAATAGCAGGCCAGGGTCACGAGAGAAAAATGGACACAAAAACCTCTAGTAGCTTTGCTAAAATCGAAAAACGCCTAGCGCTCTAGCCATTCGAAATACTTGTTGTAGCTGCAAATGCACAAACACAGATACTAATACATCCAGCCATACATTTGAATGTATGTATGTAACGAGCTGGTTTAGCTTCTAGTAAGAGCACGTGTTTGTATGGTTTGTGTTTGTATTATAAACGCAAAGTCGGAAGAAAAATATAAAATTTTTTTAAATTTTTAGCGTTTATGCTGTGCGACGATGATCATTTTTTTGCCGCTCTCTTTGCAGCTCTATCAAAAACAGCAACACTAGTAAAAATAAATAAAAACAATATCAAAAACATGGTAGGTAATATTGATATAGACAGGAATTTGAATATGTGAATTGATTCACTCAGAACACAAGTCAGATGTGACTTATTTTAATATTTTACAATGAAAAGTTTTGATATTTTCAAATAGAGAGTTCACAAAAGGGTGTTACATATGTCTTAAAATAGTTTAAATTTTAATTTCTTTTTTTTTTTTTTTTTTGTTTTTTCATTTATTTTTGGTGTTTAAACGAACTAAAATAATTTTCAATATGGCAACATTGTGATGGTTTTGTAAAACAACTTAAAACTGTCAGCGCAGCTGTTTTCGATTAATTAATTTTTGATTTGAAAAATTTAGTTATTTTAATTCTTCGATATTTTCAACTCACAATGAAAATTTTAAGATGTCACAATATTGCCAAATTAAAATATTAAGACACTTATTCTGAATACCCCATAATGTTTTAGGTAGCTTTTCGATAAATTAAAAACCTAATTTATACACTTTAGAAAAAACTGGAAATTTTTTAATAAATAATACTTTATATTAAAGCAATACATCTTCCTGAGATTTCTGGGAAATACACTGTTTTTATTTTTCCGTTTTTCCAGGAAATTGGTCTGGTAATCCGGGATCTCTGTAAATAAAGCTCAGTAAGCTAAATTTGAGATGTCCCAGGTCGTTGTTATATTTAAATTTTTAATTTTAAATATTTTCTGAACGTTTATTAACTAGAACAATAAGTTTAGTTACAAGAGTACTAAATTTTATAGTCATGCTGTCATGTTATTTTTGTTTAGTATTGTTGGGCATTTCATAATGGAAAGACGCCTGAACAACGTTTACAAATCGTTCAACTTTATTACGAAAATTAACGTTCTGTGAGGAATGTATTTCGTTCACTTCGCTCAACTTATGGTCAACATAATTGGCCTACTGAGCGTACTATTCGCAACACCATCACCCATTTTGAAACTCAGCATTCATTATTGGATAATATTCGACCGAATAGACCACGTCCAGCACGCTGTGAAGAAAATATAGCGGCCGTAGCTGAGAGTGTACACGAAGACCGTGGAGAGTCGATTCGGCACCGTTCGCAGCAACTCGGACTGACGTATGGAAGACTTGGCGCATTTTACGTCGAAATCTTAAATTGAAAGCGTACAAAATACAGCTTGTGCAACAACTGAAGCCGCTTGACCTTCCCAAGCGACATCGCTTCGCTCTATTGGCTCTTGAAAAGTTTCAAGAAGATCCGAAGTTTTCAAGGCAAATTTTGCTCAGCGATGAGGGCCATTTCTGCCTCAATGGGTATGTAAACAAACAAAATTGCCGCATTTGGGACGAAGATCAACCTGAAGAGATTCAAGAACTGCCACTTCATCCAGAAAAAACCACGGTTTGGTGCGGTTTGTGGGCCGGTGGAATCATCGGTCCATATTTCTTTAAAAATTATGCCGGTGCGAACGTAACCGTCAATGGCGACCGTTATCGTGCCATGATAACCGACTATTTTATACCTGAAATTGAAGCTCGTGATCTCGACGACATTTAGTTTCAGCAAGACGGCGCCACTTCCCACACATCGTATCAGTCAATGGATTTATTTAGAGAACACTTCGGTGAGCACATAATTTCACGTTTTGTGCCGGTCGATTGGCCACCAAGATCGTGTGATATCTCACCGTTAGACTTTTTCCTGTGGAGATATGTAAAGTCTAAAGCTAATGCGGACAAACCCGCTTCTATGCAGGCCTTGGAGGAAAACATCACGCGTGTCGTTCGCCAGTTTCCAGTCGAAGTGCTCGAACGAGTTATCGAAAATTGAACTCAACGGATGGACCATCTGCGACGTAGCAACGGCCAACATTTGATAGACATAATGTTCAAAAAATAAATGCCAAAGAATGTTCTTTCAAATGATAATAAACATTCCCCATTAGATTTGAATTGTCTGTGTTTTTTTTTCTTTAAAAAAAGTGGGGAACCTCGAAATGGATCACGCTTTATAATGAAGTTCAAAAATTGATTATTAACAATTTTAATTATTCGATTAATCGCATATTTTTCAATACTTTCGCCAAAATACTTTTTAATTACATCGAATTCACTGTAATCCATTTAAACATTCTCAGTTTTAATTGCATTACAGACCAATTGATTTTACAAGGGAACAAGGTTTTTGTTGATTAAGAACTGAATGTTGTTTTAAGGGTTATTTGGGACGCTGAATTCAAATCTGCACTCATCTGTCAGCTCGACTTTTCAAGATATACCGTTATTTCCAAAATTAAGACACTTCCACTACATGTATTGCAATAACTTGGAAACGGTGCACCATATCCAATTAAAAAAACCACAATTCGCTAACAATATTGGCGCATATTCAGAAATCATAACTAAAATCGGAACTAACAAAACAGAAACTAAAAAATAGTTCATAGATAGTTATAGACCTTATTCACAATTCATAACTAACGTAGCAACTGCTCTCAGCTAATAGAAGAAATGCAACAGAGTATATTGGCATGTAGAAAACATTAAATGTCGATAATATTTTGAACGATATATTTTGTAATTAATTAAAAAGCTTACCAAGCTCTTAAAAAGCATTTCTGTTCTTTAAAAAATTAATACAAACTCTAAAAAAAATGTGTTAGTTAGTTTGCATTTTGTTACAGCTTTACCCATAATTAAGTCTAAACTTTTTATGCTGAAAGTAACCAACTGTGAATAACTTAAATAGGTACTTAAAAAAGTTAACAATTGGTGATCATTTATGAATATGCGCCATTATCTTTAAGCCTTGCTTAAGCTGGGATCACACGATTGAAGCAACAAATACGCGCCAATATTTGCCTTTTTTAATAAATTTACTTTTGTGTTTCTTTTAGTAGGAATAAATTAAAAATAAAAATTTAATTTATCAAAAATAAAAATTGGGAATTTAGCCAGTCATTAATAAATAAATTAATAATAAATTTTGTATTCCCAAAATTTTTTTTTTTTTAAATTTGTGCAATAGCTGTTCAGGACAATATAAAAGAATATACTATACAGGAAAACGGAGCAAAATGCATTGCAATTTTTTAAAGCGAATTTATTTTTAAATATAATTATTCTCTATTTCTTTATATATTTAAAATAGAATTTTTCTTTGTTTTATTTTTGGAATTTCATATATTTAACTTAAAAAATTTTAAATAAAACTATTCAAACTTTGTTTGAATACCTATATGATAGAATTTTCTTTTTTTTTTAATGAACAAGCCAACTAGAACTTTCAAACAAATAAAAAAGCTACCACAACAGCTGTGTTTGCAGTTGACACAAGTAAGAAAAATCGTGTGACAGTGCTGCGGCAATTATTGTACTCATTTCGCTTTGTACCAACTAGCGGCAATTAAATTTGTATAAAACAGGGCAATCGTGTGATTTCAGAATATTTTATTGGCGCAATTTCATTATTGTGGGTCAATAAAGCACAATCAATATTGTCTCGTATTGGTGCATTTGGGGAAATCGTGTGATCCCAGCTTTACATTGTTTTTAAAGTTGCCCAGTAGTTTCAGAGATATCGTTGAAGTTTAAAGAACAATTTTTTTGTGTTTGTTTGCTGCTGTTCTATTTATGGACGTTTTTCCTTCACTTCACTTCGCTTGATTGTTAATAAAGTGAAACGCGTTCATCGATTTTTATGATCGTTATCTTATTTTATTCACAGGTTATATGACTTTACGTGAAAGTAATAAGACTTTGACTTTTTTATATTTTGGATTTTTCATGATTTTTAAAAATAAAACGTTGTAATTTTTTGGATTTTTCTTTAATCAGTCTTTTTTATTTGCAAAAATTTGATTGTTTTTCAAAGCTAACAAATACATCTTTTAAAAAAAAGAATTCTGAAAATCGCTTCATGAAGAGTGAAGTTATATTTTTTTAAACTTCGAATTTTTGGAAAAAAGTTAAAAATTCAATTAGTACCTGTAACTTAAAAATGCGAGCTGATAGAAAAAAACGGAGATTAAATTTGAAATCAGCGACCTTAAATTAGTAAAACAAATTGCATCAAACTTCCAATCAACACACAAAAAGTTTAATTTTGTTTCGCTGTGTTTTCGACATGACCAAAAAACACTGATTTTTTTTTAATAACTTCTGGAAGAGTGCTGAAGAGCACCTACAAAATGCATGCAGCATAGAAATATAGACACATTTTTTGGCAAACAATTTTTATTTAAATACATACACAAAAAAAGAATTAATTCCTTAAAAATCTGTTTGGCCTTTTAACAGATTTTCGTCGTCATTATTATTGTTATAATATGTAAGTGTGTCTGATTATATGTGTGTATGTATGAATGTAGCTTCTAACAAACTTGCGTTAGAGAGAACAACGATGTGCATTGCATCCACTGTACATTATCGCATTCTATTTGAGAATATATTTATGTATTTAATACACTTGTAGAAATAATTATGTTTATTGAAATGCGTTAAATGCAATAAAGAAAACAAAACAATTGTCATTTGCTTTGAATAAAAGAGAGAAAACTTATACGTAAGTAAGAAAAAAAAAATACAAAAAAAGATAAGAAAGTAGAGAGTGAAGTCTATGATTTTCAATATTAAAATTAATTTTTAATAAGCTTTTAACGTCATAAATACTCATGTTCGTGTGATATTCATAGAAGTATTCGCTATCAAACTAGCCTCGACCTTCACTGACCTCATTTGTGTGTGAGGCTGTTGTGTATGTGAGAGCATTTGTGTCTTTGAATGAGCTGCATAAGCGAAGGGTTTTTCTATAAAGACGAAACTTATATTTATAGCATTTTATTTGATTTCATTAAATAAAATCACGCCCCTTTACAAACGGCGATTTTTTATTTTTCTTTTGTAAAAAAAACATAAATTTGGCGTTATAACTTCTTATTAAAAAAAATTTTAATTTTCTTGTGTCTTTTCTCCAACAGAATTGCATATACAATGGGGATTAAATAACTCCAGCTTTGACTGTCTTTGTGTAAAACATGGGATAACTATTGCAAAACTATAAGTAAAACATTTTAAGCGATATTAATATCGAATAATTATAATTATTTTTAGTTCCCATTTATTGATATCGTAAAATTTGTTCGTTTTATTAAAGAAACTTTTGCCAGTTGTTCGATTCGGCTGCCGTGGTCAAGCGGGATCAGTCAGGTTATAATGTTCAGACTAACGCGTTTTATATGTGCATGTATATGTAGGTCAAAGATTCTATATTTTTCGGGATGAGCTTAATGTCCTCTTCACTGACAATTTAGAATTATATCGAAATTTATTAATAATTTTTCAAATGGCCTACCAGAGTGTAATATACAGACCAACATACATAAGTATGTATAATGTTTCTTTTTTAATTGCCAACTATATAAAAGTGTCCTGTATGTCAATTGGGTAAGCTCTCTTGGACAAGCATTGAGTTTATTCGAGAGAGAGGGAAATGTAAATGCCAGCGAATCAAATTTATATTATTCTTTCCTCTACATATAAACTTAAATAATGATATTGTTAATTTTTTTTTTTTTTTTTATTAAATGTTACAAATACAGCAATAAATTATATTCTAAGTTAATTTCCCGAGCAATGTACCCTACAGCCCGTTGTATTGAAAGAGACTTGAATCTCTGGCAGGAATCATACCCGCAACACTCCAACTGATAGACTAACTCTCATAGTAATGATAAATGTAAGAAGTTTGTGAAATTTTTTTGAAATATTTAAGATTTTCACGAAAATATATAAAAACACTCGAGGTATACAAACGGGACTAATACAAATCACTATTTTACAAGTTTTTTAAAATCAGAAAGTTGATATGTATGAAATTTTTTTGGTTAAAAACTAATTGGGCTTTTTTTAATGGCAAAGTTTTCGAATGGTGCCTATTGATGGGCGTTGTGCAGACGGAACGGATCTATAAAACATAAACTCAAAATATTATGTAGGTAAATTCCACAGAAAATTCATTTTATACAAATAAAAATTTATTGAAAAAACGGATCATTTACATTTCATTTAAAATAAATGAATTTTACATAATTTTTTATTTAACAGTATATGTATTCCGTAAAATTTAACAGTTACTACATAAAAATAATAGTACGGAAAAACAGCATTGTTTGGTAGTCTGTTTTTTTAATAGCAAACGTAAATTTTAAAAAATAACTATGGGGGTAAATTTCTAAAATACTTCACCTCACTTGAAAAATATTTTCATAAAAATTTTTAAAAATTAAAAATATTGTATATGAAAAATTTCTCAACGCAAGGTGAAGTGATTTAGAAAATAACCCCCTATATTTTCATTAAATGTTAACAGTACGGAAAACGATTTTAATAACCTTCAATCAGTTACTGTAATAATTTGATGAGTGTATAAATACATTATTGAGTCTCAAATCAATATTGCAGAAGTTCGAAATGGAATGCAAACTCACTACTTCTTAATTTCCGACGTCTATTCTATCACGTCTAGTTTTAAACCGCCACTAACTTCTGAATATCTCCGAATTTGTTGAAAATAGAAAAACTATTGTTAAAGTGACTTAAAGAAAATTTTATTTAAAATCTTTTGCTTGTAATAAGCATAACCGCTTTATTTCAGGCGAAACTTTTGAAACCGATGTCTTCCGTTTTGGATGTAATTTGCACCAATGTTAGTCCTATTAGATAGTAGTTTAGACACAAATTTTCAACGAGATTGTTCAAAAAGTTTCTGAGTTAGAGGGGGTCAAAATTTGTCCTTTTGGCCAAACAGGTGTTCTTCCTCATCCATTTAACTTATTGTCTATTGGTGTTAGCAAAATTTGCCCCAAACAAATTAGATAGCTATTTCTTCAAGCTTTCGAAAAATTTCTTGTTTGTTTTTTTTAAATGTTTTTAAATTTTTTTTTTTAATTTTTTTTTTTTTCAAAAGAAAGCTTAGGTATTTTCCTTTAAGTTAGTTCTGGTCCAATAGGACTAACCTTGGTGCAAATTTCATCCAAATCGGAAGACTTCGATTTCAAAAGTTGTGTCACTTGACATGAAATCCCCCATATATAAAATTAACATTTGCCCACCGATTTTCACAATAAATGGCTTATTATGTTTGTAATATATCTGGCTTTCTGAATTTTGTCCTTATAACTTTATTAAGATTTTTGTAAACAAAAAAAGTGCTAATTTTGCATAAAAAATCACATTTATCGCAATTAATTTCTGAACAACTCCGAAACAGTTGAAAATATAAAAAAATTTGTTTTTCCTAAATAAGTGTTTTGATCAAAATCGTACAAATCGTTCTCAAGTTATGGAAAAATGTATTAGCAGAACCGCCTTATTTCGGGCGAAATATTAATTTCTCCCATAAACAAAACTAGACGTGATAGAAAAAAAACTGAAAACGAATTTGAATTTAGCGCCTTAAAATTTTAATATTCCATATATTTTTAATCCAAATTTAGATATTTTAATTAGGCTTAAGTTCATTAAATTATTTCAATGAAGACAGGAATTTTACAACATGATATCAATTAAAATTTTTTTTTATATTGATAATTTTTCATTCTTGACTGCGCTGAGATTTGAACCCAGGCGTTCACGGAGAGGTTGCCCAGACTAGTTTCGATTGTAACCACACAATCTCTTCAGTGGGGTTTGCCGTCTTACTCACTCGGCTATTGCAGCCGGATGACGTCAATAGTCAAACATCAATCTTTAAACCAAATGGTATTTCACCTTGGTAGATCGAAATTTACTTTTTTGAATGAATGACTATCTATTTTTAATTGATTTACATGTTCTTCCTAACTTCTGTTTTTTCGTACTTTTTGTCAAGAATTCTCCTTGAAATCCAAAGTACTTTTTTTTTTGTTTTTCCTGTTTTTGTCTTTCTTTTTTCTTGTTGACCTTTTTAAGTACAACTTGAAGGACAAATGTAAACATGGCTCGTGCCTTAGCTGTTAACAATAATTAGTATTGTGGTTATTTTATTGAGCTGTTAATGGTTTTTAATCCAAATTTAGATATTTTAATTAGGCTTAGGTTCATTGAATTTAATTTTCATTAAATTATTTTTATGAAGACAGGAATTTTACAACATGAAATCAATTAAAATTTTTATTGATAATTTTTCATTCTTGTATTTTTATTTAAAAGGATTTTTTTACCGACCAGTGTATTTTGACTGAAACTTGATTTTGAACGTAATATTTCTCACAACTACTTCGCGTAAGCTGACAGGAATTATGTTTTCCTGTCTTCATAATTTTTGTAGGTATGGAATATGTGCAATAAATATGTAAAAGAAACTGATTTGAAGACACTTCATCTAGTGCTCCAAAATCGCAAAAATTTAAAAAGAAATTATATTGTTTTCCCCCTTTTTTTTTTGCCAAAATTCCCAATCTTCCTTAAGTTTCAATTATCTTATTTCTTTGTGTAAATTATATTTAAAAAAAGCTTATCAGCCCAATTTTAATAAAAATTCCTGGGGAGTTTTTTTGCTCCATCCCATTTTTGCTATTTAAATTGAATTGAAAAATGGTAAAAGAGAAAAACTCTCGGCGAATTTTTATTCATGTATATGGGCTGTATATTTATTGTATTATAATTTCGCATAAAAAATCGTCAAGATGGAATGAAAAACAAGTGCCAAACCCAAAATAAATTTTGTGTTCAAAACTGAAAGTAAAGAGCGAAAAGATTTGTTTAGTACTCGATTAAAGTTTGCATTTGCGGAATATTTCGATGAAAATAATTGAAGTGATCGGGAAATATAGACAATGGATATCAATTAAAAAAAATGTTTTTTTTTCACATAGTACCTATTTGACTAAGTTAAACCTCAAGTATTGTAAAATAAATTAAAACTTTTTGATTTTATTTAATATACGGGCATGTTCTGACACAAAACACTAAGCATTTGTGATTCTGTCTTCAAGTCGCATAACAGATGTTCTGTAAATCGCATTCGCAAGAAGTTTGGCGACTTCAAATTGCAAAAGTATGCTCAAAGAAACCAGAATATTTTTAAAAAACTATGTCAGATCGCAAGAAAATCGCACAAGTTTCAGGAAACCATAAAATAAATCTGGCCATTTGCAATTTCAAATCGTGCGTTTGTCAGAACATGGCCGATAAGCTTTACTCCAAAAAACGAAGATATTTGTGATTGGATTGGGAACTTTATTAATGATGTTATAAAATCTAAATCCCGGGTTTTAGCTAGTTTCGGTTAGTATTTTAATATATAAAAAAATCAAAATAGAGCGCACTGTTTATACTTAGGGTTTTTGTTTTTCCGTACATTTTTGATTTCCGGGAAACAAAATATATTGTCCCGCGATCCTGGGATTTCCGACCAAAATTCAATTCAATTTATTTACAGTTAACAAGCAGATGAATAAAGGTATACTAAATTTTCATTCCATGCGAAATTTTGTTCATATTCATCATCAGTCCTCATAAAGTTTATATCGTTAGCTAAAATGCACAAAGGCGTAACTAACAAAAATATAATTTTACAGGAGAAGCAAAAAACGTTGTAAAATGAAAAATTTAAACATGTCGGAAAAACATGCATTGATAAGTCGTCCATGGGATTCTTCAAACAATTTTCAAAGAAACCCATTTCGTTAGATTTTGTTGAAAATAAAAATATGTAATTACGTCGTTTTGCATTTATCAAAAAAGCAAAGTTTTAGTTACGCCCCTCTCGTTAATAAAAGCGTCATTTTCGACCTCAGAACTGTAAAATTTTGTCCAGACATGGACTTTAATATCATTCATAATAATCAATCAAAAACTCAATTTTGAATCTTTTGTTAGTTATCCCTTTTTGCATTTTAGCTAACGATATATATATAAATCAAATCAATCAAAAATTCAAAATGCGTTTTTGACTTAAGACCTTTTTGGTAACAGCAAAGAAATAAATATATGTATAAAAACAACAATGTTCCAACTTTTAATTTTACCCTACACCACAGGTTGAAAGCGTACTTCCGTTTGTAATTTCTACAATATTGGCCTTAGAACCTCTAAAGTATACATATATATTAGAGCGACTCAAAAAAAAAAAATGATTTTATTACCCCTCTGAACATAAAGCTTGATATGTTTTATGATGATTCCCAAAATATTTTGGTTCTAGCATTGACCATCGGTGAGCTGGACAACTTTAAAAAAAAGGTCTTTTTGCAGTTTTTCGAATTTATTTGCACTTTGCTCCAAGACAACGTAAATAAAATTTGGTATAATCGAAAAGGGTTTTTGAAGCAGCATCCAATGGTATATAAAACTTGACCACTTGCGACTTACTAATTGAGATATTTAACTAAATACATATTTTCGTTTTGAGTTTTCATACAAATTCTACATTTGTAGAAATAATGTTCTGCTTTTCAAATTGAATCTGTTTTAAAATAATGTTAATTTTTTTTGTAATTATTCAAGATGAGATTGCCAAAAACCTACTCAATACTTCGATTTGAATTTTCAAAGAACTACTTTTATTACAATAAACGGCATGATTCTTTTGCTCCAACCATACCATTATTGGTGTTCCAAATGTTATTTTTTAGTTGTTCCCTTATGCCAACATTTGGAATTTGTATATCATCTTAGGAAGCCAAAATGTATCTTGATTGCTTACGTCACGGTTAATTGAGTCAGAAAGTAGCCCCGGTAGGCTAGCTGATAGTGAGCTAGTCTATCAGCGCCGGGGTTGCGGGTTCGATTCCCGCCAGAGATTCTCGTCTCCTGCAGACAAGCGTATAGCTTCGCGGGATTAGCATAGGTAATATTAAAAAAAAAAATTTTATAAAAACCAATATTTCTGCACATGAATAATCAAGTTGTTTAATGTCAAAGTTAAATTATAAACTAAATTTGATTAGATCCTCCATGTGTTCTTTATAGCAGGATATCATCATTTGTTTTTGTGATACATATTTTATTTTCCCTAAGAACATAAAAATATAAAGAAAAAAAAGGACCTTTAAGGCTCTAAAATAGGACACCAAGGGTCCTATTTGGTCCTATTTAAAAGATCTCCCCATATATAAAATTAGATAAATAAGGTCTATAAAAAAACAAGTTTAGATAAATTACTCATAGGCTGAGTTTTGAGATCTCAGTTAAACTACGTTTATTTAATCTGAAAACTGATTTGTGCCGCCATTACCAAGTTTGTGTACAAAATTTTGACGGAACAGCTTATTTTGGCCTCAATTGATGAAATAATAAAAAGTCGAGTTACAGAGTACGTAAAACTAAGTTTAAGCTTAATCCATCAAAAACTCGTCATTATAGTTTAAGAGATACTTGACTTTGAAATTAAAATTTTTTTTTGCTAATTTTGTTCCAATTTTTTGCTTTAGCAGACACAAATCATTTCTGATTTTTTTAATGTTTTTCTGTTGACAATAACTTTAAGTATCTATTTTTTAAAAATTAAGTTTTAAAAATTAGCCCGCAATCGAAATTAATACGCACATCATTGGGCTTTTTTTAATTATTAAGGCAAATATTTTAAGCCCAGAACATTTTTTAATTCTCAAAAAGACAACAAAGACAATATTATAGAACATTTTAAACTAACAAAACCTTATCAGGGTTTTGCTAGTTTAGGTGCCTTATGAAGATTTTGGCAAAAACTTGGTTTTTTCGAAGAACATGCAATTTTAAGGGAAATCATTTAAAATTTTAATTTCCTGTCTTCGGCAGAATTGCAGCTTTAAAAGTTTGTTAAATAAAAGTGTTTAACAAACTAATGCGATAAAACTGCACCTAGTGCCTTTAAATTGCCAAAATGTTGAAAATTTTTAATTTGTTATATCTTTCGGCCCACAGCTGCCAAACTGTGGAAAATTTAGTTAAGTTATGTTCAAAACACCCTTTTAATAAAACTCAAAATTCCTCTAAGCATTATAATGCTTTTTGAAAATTTTTGGCAATAAAAGAATTTATTATTTCAAATGCATTTGAAATACATACATTATTTTTCTTAATATCCAATAAAAAATGGAGCTTCCTACGAAGCAGGTTTGTAAGGTAGAAACGTAAAAGTTTCGCTTACCATATCGCTTACGGAAGACATGAATTTTATATGGCGAGTTCCCACTTTGAAGCAATGAATTTTTGACACAGAAATCGCTTTATTCGGCGCATATAAAAATTGGTGAATGTAACCATCAGCTTTGCACAGTGAATTTTTTGTTACCGTTATTCCTGCTTCGTAGTAAGGGAATGTCGTGGCTCTTCAAATTTTACTTATATATTTTATT
Organism: Pollenia amentaria; assembly: GCA_943735925.1. Classification (NCBI taxonomy): domain Eukaryota; kingdom Metazoa; phylum Arthropoda; class Insecta; order Diptera; family Polleniidae; genus Pollenia; species Pollenia amentaria. The sequence continues at coordinate 230,368,542 of OX031009.1, read as the reverse complement.
TATTTAATTTTATCCTAGCAAAACAAGATAATCATCTTAAAAATGAAAGTGCTAGGGAATAAGATCAAACTTATAATCACAGTAAATATAAATAGTATTAAAAATTATAAACTTACATTAAAAAACAGAGAAATGGAAAAACTACATCAAACTGGATCATTAGAGATACGAAAATTGTTAAACTGAAATATTACATTATGAAAGAATGTATATAACTCCTTTTTAAACGCATTAACATTGCTTATGCTTTGTATATAATTCGGTAAAGAATTCTAAAGACTTGTGGTGCAAATAAAAAATTGGCGATGTGACAATAGACTCTTATAAATTTGTTGAATAATCATCCTTCCACGATTAGATCTTGCAAATTGGATCCTACTAAACAAATATATAGGCTGCTTAGAGGTTATAATCTTATGTAAGAATATAAGGCATTTAAGTTTCAAGAGGTTTTCAAACCTAATTAAAAATATCTATACGAGTAGAGTGAAATATGGTCTCGATGTCCTTTTATACATATTTTTTTAATTTATTAAGAATTCGTTCACTTACCTTACTGCATATCTGTATGTCTTATTGCGTAGCGCATAAATGTGTGCTTACCTTTTAAAAAGTACCATTAGTGCTTCGCAAAATACGAAAATTTTTTATTGGGTATATATAAAAATTAATAACATATTGATCTGTGGTTAGATTAAAAAAAATATGCTATCTTAAGCGAGACTTAAAAGAATAATTTCACCATTCAATAAGATTAAAAAATTATTCTTAAATTTTTTGAATATATTATTAATATTTAGAGTTTCTTTAATTTAAAAACTGGGTTTGTTTCTAGACGGTGTATGGATGAACATAATCCATATTATTTAATCCACATTATTTAACGAATTATCAAGTCTACCAACAACTTAATCCAAACAAAAAATTAACAACATAAAACATTTTTTTTTTTTAATTTTTCAAGACTTGGCATCTCTCCCAAGTTTTTGAAAAATCTGCATATACCCACTAAGTGGACGAGTTATTTAAACCATTTTCAACAGTATTTATTGTGTTAGTAAAGTGGCAAATCTGCCTAATCCCAAGCATTTTGTACATCTCTTTTCAAATTTAGGTGCTGTGTTTTTAATCTTTCATTTTTAACCCTTAAGTTTTGAAAAATTTGACTTTCCGAAGTCCTTAAGTTTAGAACAGAGATAGCACAGGCAAAGATGGACGGCTTCGTTCTTTCATTGACGCAAAATTGCTAAAGTCCGGTAAGTAAAAGTGAGACTTATTATTTATCGATATATTTACAGATGGATTACAGGCTAGACATTTAACAGCAGGACATTTCTCGTCGGAAAAATCAAAATGTATCAAAACTATTAACATTCTCTTACTTTTCTTTAGAATTCTCGTCGGAAAAATCAAAATGTATCAAAACTATTAACATTCTCTTACTTTTCTTTAGAATTCTCGTCGGAAAAATCAAAATGTATCAAAACTATTAACATTCTCTTACTTTTCTTTAGACATAGCAAACATATTTTGAGGCGATTTTTTATATGATTTTCAGATTTTTTATAGTTTGGAAAAAACCTTTTTAACATGAAAAATATAAACTAACAAGTATATTTTGTAAAATGATATGAGTTACTAACGTCTCAAGCGAGGCGACTTTGTTTTTTTGCTGTGCGACTGCATAGTACAGTGAGAACTCTTAATAACAACTTAAATTTTCAAGTAATTTGTAAAATAAAAATGAAATTATTCTTTTAAAGCTCATATCTCAAAATATAAGTCATATATAATTTTAAATCTCACTCATAGTTGAATACGTGTTGAATTTTCATCTCTGTTAAGAAATTTAAATGCATTTGAAAGAATAATTTGTTTTTTTCTTTTTTTTATCTTTTATGCCCGCCAAAATAAAGCGACTAGTACTTTTTTGGTTCTTTCTTGTTCTTTCATCGTCTAATAACAGAATCAGCTTAATAATTGGAGTTACATGAAAACTGTTAGTAAAAAAAATTTGTACGGACAAAAAAATTTTTCGGAAACAATGGATGAATTAAGCTTAAGACGCTTCACTTTTATGTGAAAGGTATTAAAGATTCTGCACAGCCAAATATATCATTCTTACTTGTTTTTTTGTAAGAAGTCATATAAACTTTATGTTTCAACTATTTCTGTCTGCCCCGGTAGGCTAGTTGGTAGTGAGCTAGTGCGCAGGTTGCGAGTTCGATTTCCGCCAGAAACTCTGGTATTTTGCACTACAGCGCAAAGTGATTCGGCTAGAACATGCTAGCGGGACAATATTAATGACGTAATTTCCAAGAACCACTAATAACGACTAAAAAACACACCGCATTTTTGGTTTTAAAATAGCCTAAGTTACCTGGAAAATACATAAACAATTGAAATAAGTGAATAAATAATGTTGGCCCGCTAGCTTGTACTAGTCGAGACACTGTGCAACGGATTAAAGGTATATAATTTGTAACTCTTAATAAAATTCTACAAAAAACATCTATTTCAATCGTGAATGTAAATGTGTTTTTTTTTAGTACGAGAGTTTGATGCTGGGATTTTATTTTTGCAACATCAAGCAAAAATGTCATCAATGATCTTGAATTAAAAGTACGTTTTAAATTCAAAAAAGAAAAAGAAAGTTTTTGCAAATTGAATTAAAATATGGAATCAGCACTTTCATTTTCTGCATTTTAAACGTTTTTAAATAAATCTTTAAATTGGCATGTAGATTGGTTAATCAAGAATAAATTTTTTTTCTCGGTGTAGTCGCGTTAGAGCTTTTCATTTTTGTTGTTGTTGTTGTATGAAACCTTGAAAAATAAAACACAAGTTAACTGTAGTTTCTTTGTTGTTGTTGTTATTGTAGTTTAGTTTGGCATTGTAAAAACACGTAAAGATAAACATTTTCATTTTGTATATTTTTTTTTTGTTGTTGTTGCTGTTGATTTTTGAATAAGTTTTTTATGGAGTGTGCTTGTATGTGTGTGTGTGCGTATGAGTATCTAACAAATATTGTTATTAAAATTTAGTTAAAGTTAAAGTTAAAAAAATACTAAAAAGCTTAACAAAAATATTGTTATTTTATTTAAAGAAAAAAGAGTTTCAGGTTCATATTTTACTTAATTTATATCATTTTCAGTTTTAATGCAACAATTAATAAACAAAAATTTATTTTGAATTCATAAAAAGTTATATCTTACGCAAATTATCTGCAAATATTTTTAATACCTATCTAGAATAAATTTAATAAAAGTTAAGCCAAATATATATTTTAAATTGTATTACCCAATGGGTTTATCTGGATTTTAAATTAAAAAAATAGTTCAACAAAAAAGTCTCGAAAATTACTTGTAATAAAATTTAAGAAGCCAAAACCAAACTTTAAAATTGAACAAAATGGTGGACGAGATAATTTAAAACCAATTTCTAAAAAAAATCGATCTTTGACCCTATAAAGTATATATATGCTGGGTCCTTATGAGAAGCGAAGTTGATTTAACGATGTCAGTCTGTCCATGTGTCCATTGAAATGGGGTTTCCGAATACCCCAGATATGCTGAAACTTGATATTTATATATATATTTATGTTAAATATAGTCCGGTATTGTTTGCTATTGAAATTCAGCCTGATCGAACCACAAAAGGTATGAACAAAAAACCCCGACTGCCTCTAATTTTATCCAAAAATCCCTTGTTGTTGTTGTTTTTGTATATTATTTTTTATGTATATCTGGAGAACGGCAGGAGCCAAAGTTTCCAAATTAGGTACAAGTATCTTGGTTACCAAAACACAACATCCGACAAAATGTGGGCGGTATTGTGTGCGTGGCACAAAGTTGATTTTTTATATCTAAAGAACGGTATTTATATAACATTCTGTTATTATCGCACTATGGCTTAGAGTATATAATATTCGGCATTGCCGAATATAGCACTCTTGTTTGTTTTTATTTTGTTTTGTTTTTTTCTCCTTTGTCTGTCCCTGCTGTTAACTTTAGCCATTTGAAAAGCAAAATTATTTAGTTAATTATGTTTTTTTTTAGGAAAAGTATTTTTTTATTTAATTCTAGTCATGGTGTGCGTTTAGTTTTGTTTGCCGTGTATTTTGTTGTAGTTTTGTGGCAACAACAATAACAGAAACAAAAACACTAGCAATCACATCAAGCAAGTGCAGTCAGTTATAGTCAATGTCTAGGTCACCATAAAATGACGGCGTTCACGTTCATTTTTAGTTTCATGTACGTTTATGTCAATGTTTTTTTTACAAAGTTTTCTTAAAAAATAAAAATACAAAAAAAGCAAAATTTTTTACACGTAGATAAAAATATACTGATTAATATGTAACAGTTTTTTAGACAAGTCTATTCAGTTTGCTCATGGAGTTGTAACTTTATAAAATCCTTTCGAAAAATCAAATTACACAATATTAAAATGCGGCCACGCTACGGGTTTTTTTAAGTAACCGATTATTTGAGTCAAACTTGCGAGTTTGTAGTTGGTAGGAGTTAAAACGTTAAAATAAATTAAAAGATTTTTAGCCACTATTTTCATAATTGACTATTTATGGCCACTTTAATTTGCGTTCAAAAATGATTACTGTGCTAATAAGTACAGCACATAATTGGGCTCTCTTATTCTCTATTCAAAATTACTGCAAGAGCAAGTCAATTGTTTGTACTTTTTTTATTTGAGAATGTGTTCAGGTTTTGCAATTTTTGTTGCTAAATTTTTAAAACTCTGCTTTGAAACTGCATTAGAGTCCATGTTATGAAATTCTTGTTTTGCAATTTTCGTATTTTTGTCTTGTCTTTCCTCTTCTCCTTTTTATCTTTTATATACATATATATACATTTACACCAACAGCCAACTTTAAGTTGAAGTGTGAGAATTACAAAACAAAATAGAATTGCAGAGTTCATGAAAGTAATTACCCCTTTCACCTCTCTCACCAATAAACTCAAGAATTGCTGAAACAAAAATTGCAAGTTTGTACCATGACTAACAAAAATTGCAAGTATGGCCGGGACTTACTAGCATCGGTAAGTTTTAGTGTCTTTAATGGTTAATTAAGTTTAACTGACTTCTATTATTGAAATCACCAAAAACTTCATGGTATCGTGCTGACTGATCGATAAATGCTACATTAGGGGCTTTAGTTTTTCCGTACTTTTTTTTGCCTTGAAGTTACATTATTGTTTCATTAATTATAAAGTAAAGTGCTTGTAGAGTGGCTGAAAATAAATACAGGAAATAAGAAAAGATTTCCAACAAAAAAGAATCCAAAAAACCCCACTTTTTATTAATAGTCGATCATCTTAAAAATGTAGTAGGTAATGCCCATTTAATTAAAACAAATACAACAATCTCCAATTTTCTTATTGGTTTCATTCTTAAACGTCAAAGGATTTGGTTCAAACTTGCTTTATAATTTTTTTTTATACCCAATAGCAAAACATCATATTACCAATGCAAATATCTATAAAGAAAAAAGTTTTTATTTATTAAATTTTATTTATTTATTAAAGAAACTACAAAAATTGAGATAGCTATCTTTGTTGCTATACCCCTTAATTATTTTATAATTGAAGTTTATTGTAATAACATCATAAGCCACCCGAGTTATTTGGGCTTATTTAGGGCCATAAACATAGTTGCCAAATAAAATGTATTTAAAATCGTCAAATCATCTAATTGACTCATTCTATACTCACACTAACTTATGTTTAATTTTAAAAACGTTTAGCTGTTTTCAGTTTGTTTTAGTTAAAACAAATAAAATAAAGTCAAAAACAAAATTACTAAAAATAAAAGTTATTCTGGCTCCGCAAGTTTTAACTTCAAATAAGAGCGGCCAGCTTTTTTATATATAAAAAAAATCGGTTTTTTAAAAATTCATAATAGAAACAAATTTGAAATAGTTATAAGTTAATTCTCAAAGCTTGGCAACAGATGACTTTGCTTGTGGTGTACTATTCAGGATGTCATAAATCGAAAACATAAACTGATTTTACGCATCAGAAATCCTGTTTCAGTTCTTTAAAACAAAAGGTTGAAAATGGATATCTTACCAGAGCTCAAAGCGTAAACTATTAATTAAAAACAGGGACAACGAGCAAAATTAACCTTAAAGATAATAAGCGTATTTTGTTTTATAAAGTGATTATCAATAAAAATTACTGCCAACCTGTTATACGAAAGTATATACATAAAAAGTTTAATCAAAATTATAAATTAATACTAAAAACTTTGGAAATAAGTACAAAATTTTTCATTTAAAAAATCGCCAAATTTAGAGCATAAGTCTCCAAATCGTCAATAGGCCTGTTTTGGACGACCAACTATGTTTGTTCTGCTGGTATGTGTATATCTTCACATGTAGGGCTGAACATATTTTTACCAATTTTTAAACGTACCGTCCTTTATAGATCCGAATTAAAAAACTGGGTTTATGTATTTTTTCTTTTGATTACAACCATTCAAACATCCCCTCTAAAGATTTAAGCTATTTTCCTATTTGTTTCTTATTAAGGCGATATTTGACTTTATATATTTCATTGTTTTTAATATATATATATTTGTTTAACCCTCCAATTGTTTTACATTTTAATTAATACCACTTTTGAATTGAAATTGTATTCATAAAAAATATTTTTGATTAATAAAAGGTTTATTAAACCAATTTTCATAGAAAATTCGTTTTATAAGCTTGCTATAAACCTAAAATATGTTTTATGAATATGGGGGTATATCTTTATTAATATTTTAATTCTTTAAAATTCCAGGGGTTCCCCCACTTATTATTCGCGAAAAAGAAAAGGGAAAACCAGTGGATTTCACAGGAATATCGGGACGCATTCTCTATTAATAATTAATTATCTACAATTATATAACCAAAAAATTTGCAATAATTATTTTGTCAAATTATCAACACACCAGCCAGCTCACTTGAAAGTGGGAATAATTCATGCTCCGTCAGATGTTTTTTTAAGTATCAAATGTGAACACACAAAAAAAATGATTTCAATTAAAAAATTTCAGATATTATTTAAAAAATTAGTTTAATTTGCACCGGTAAACAAATTAATGTTTAATTCACGTGATTAAAAATTTAATAAATTTGATTAAAGGTTTAATTTACTTGATTAAATTTTTAATTATTGCTTTGGTTGGTAAAAAATCTAAAAAAAATTGTCTGTGTAGTGCATAGCGGAGAAAATCATATACATAATTTCTCCAAAATGTTTCTTAAAAGCGTGCTTTTCTTTATTGCAATTATTTCTTAAAAAAAGGTTATTTCTTTAATTGAATATTTTTTATTGTTTTAAATTTTTTTCATTTTTTGTGCAAGCAAATACAGCATTGCTGTACAACAAATTTCTTATAAGAAGTGAATTTAATACTTTTTTTCATTCTTTTATAAGCATTTTCATATATACTTTTTATATTGAAAGATATTAAAGTCGACATGGTGTTTCTGTGATACTTTCTTATAAGCGATGTTTTCTTATTTGAGATGTTCTTATATCCGTTATGTACTGTATTTGGTAAAAATTTGTATATGCTTGTAGTTTATTTGTTTGTAATACAATCACCTAAAATAAAAATTCCCAATTCAGTTAAGAAAATCAACAACTTATCAATTGGGTCGGTCAGTCAGCACCAATCAGACAATACCCCCCAAAAACTAACTTGTGTAAAACTATCCGAACTAACAAAATGTAACAGAAAATATGACCCATCATTTACTGTTGCAATGTCTTGTAGAAATATTGTTAAAAATTGCTGATATTCTTATTTTTTTTTTTTTTTTTTTTTTCAAAATATATTTAAAACATGTGTATAATACTTGTAATTAATTGGGTTTAATAAAAAAAATAAACTAACAAAATAAATAGTTAAGTTATACTGGTTATGCTCGAATAAAGTTTAATTTTTTTAGAACTACAAAAGTATTTATTTAAACGCTTACTTAGGGAAAATATTAACCCACTTTATTGACTGATTTGTTGGGTGTTTTAAACTTCTGGAGTTTTGCATTTATGGTTTGAAAAGCGTAATAATTGCAATTAATAAATATTTATTATTACACTTTTAAGTCAATGACCCCTTGTTAAGTAAAAGTAGTGGTGAATTTAATATTTGCTTTATTAAATTATTAGCACGAAGAATTTGTAAAATACTCACTTTTATATGCAGACAAATTTTATGAATTACCACTTGCCTCTTGTTTTCTAAGTGGATATTATGTCGAAATTTTCTACAACATACAAACTTCTATCCAGAATAAAGTCTTTGCATCCATAAACTATCTGATTATGCTCCTTTTTAAATTAAATTTAACCCAAAAATATTTTTCTGCAACTTTAATTAGCTAAATAAATATTATAAGATGCGAACTACATATATATAATCTTAGTTCCCACACAAATATCATTCCCGAAAATTGCTTTTAATTTCATTTTAGGTCCCAAATAGGGTACACTCTGGAAAGCTTGTCTGTAATTTTTATGGTCGGACTTTAACGACTTTACCCTTTTACTTGTGAATTTTATGCAAATATTATTAAATTATTGAATGATTTGTTTTCAAAAATAGTTAGTTTTATTTTTTTTTTTTTTTGATCTTTTGAAAGAAATTTTAGGGCACTTTTTCCAGATTTTCAACTCCATAATATCAGAAAAGAGCAGAAAAAGTGAGCAAATTTAGTTGTTAAGCTGTATTTTTATCTTTAAAAACTAAGACCCAATTCATACGTTGCAGGTCTTATTGATCAGCTTGGTACTTATTGGCAAGAGAGACGAAGGGATAAGAAAAGTCTGATTTAATAGGAATATACGTTTTGTTTTCTCATTCGTAATGTCGCAGACATATACATATGTGTACTTCATACATAAAAAAGTACGATTTCAGCAATAAGACAAGCATTGTGTGAACGCCAAAGCTGATTCAAATAATAAAATGTGATAAGTTTATCAATAAGACTTGCAACGTATGAATTGGGACTAAGGACACTAAGTTTCACGCAGAAAAAAAATTAAACCATAATCTGTGAGCAACATCATATGGCTGGATATTAACAATGTTAATCTTTGCAGGTTCAATATGACCACAATATGCTTAAATTAGCCATAATTTGGTCAAAATTAGGGATATTTTGGTTAAAATTAACTATAACATGGTCAATGTTTACCATGTTATGGTTATTTATTTTAGGAATTTTTCAATTTGCTTATTAAGTCGAGTTATAATTTAATTTGGGGTTTTTTTTTTTTGTTTTGTTTTTTACTTCTTTTAGATAAATAAGTATTTCCATTTCCATTTCGTTCTTTATACCTTTTACATGTTATTTTATCCACTTTTATAGGCTACCCTTCAGTTCATTTTCCAGCCCGCGACTGCCTTCATTAGAATTTTTTCTGTTTGACTGGTTTATACTACTGCTTAAATTTTATGATTTAAAATTAACAATTAAAAGAAATAGAATATGAGAATTTAAGGCAAACCAAGCAAGTGATTAAAAAGCATTTAACTACTGCGGAGAATTAGAAATCATAATTTTGTTACTTTCAAACATATTATTTTTAAAATGAATGCATACAATGTTTGAAATTATTATAATCGTGTTGTTTGTATTTTATAATACCAATAGTTGTAGCTAAGCTTTATTAAAACATTAAATTTTAAAATGTTATAAATCGTGGCAATAGTAACGTTACGAACAACAATAATTTGTTTGGGGCCATTGCGGGGCCATGACAGGGGTTTTTTCACCATGTTTTTTTGCGTGTAAAGCCTATAGTACACAGTAGTGTAGATCTTTTCTAATATATTTTACATTTAGAGGTAAACATCTATTTAACAATGTTGAAACATAACTTCTTTTAAACATCTATGTATAAACATATGTTCGAACTTTCGGGCTATCCCAAAGCGAATTCATTCAGGTAACCTCAGAAAGAGTTATGCTGACCGTATATTTTTTTAAGGATTTTGAGATACCTATATACCAAAAACGGGACAGATAATATAACTCTCTCTTTCTCTCTCTGATGCGGACACCTGTATGTATTCGCCTATTTAAATGTCAAAGTTTTTTCAATTATCTTGTGCTTATGGCAAAGAAAAGAACACGATTATTTTATTTTTTTTTTTCATCTAATCCCGCGTAGAGCTTACGCTTGTCTGAACTACAAAAGGAAACTTTTCAATGGGAACAGAAATTTATCATACACACATCTTAAATAGATTTTAAATTTCTATAATTTAAAACAGAACTGTTACTGGAGATTTTAGAATATATTATAAAGAAAATATATATATGTATATTAGACCGACTCAAGTTGTATGGAGCCGAAAAAAGTGTTTAAGTCACCCCTCTGAAAATAAAGGTTGATATGTTTTATGATAATTCCCAAAATATATTGGTTCTAGTGTTGACCATCCGAGAGCTGGACTATTTTTAAAAAAGGTCTTTTTTCAGTTTTTCGAATTTTTTTGTACTTTGCTCCAAGACGACATAAATAAAATTTCGTATCATCAAAAAGAGTTTTTGAAGCAGCATCCAATGGTATATAAAACTTGACCGCTTGCGGCCTACTAATTGAGATATTAAGCTAAATCATAGCTTGGGAATAATGATTAGAAATCCTAATGATTAGCAATTGGATTAGAAATTTTAATTGTGCTGAAAAATTGATTAATTATGATTAGTTAGCCATTTTATACGATTACTAATTGATTAGATTAGAAATAATCAAAAATCTAATCACAATTAGTGACGATTGATTAGATTTCTTGATTATTTTTGATTAGATTTGATTAGATCAACTATTTTTAACTATTTTTGGGAAAAGAAAATATTTATTTATCACATTTATTGCTATATTTACATAATGTAACAGTTTTTGAATATTGCATAAAATTGCATACGGTGCACCCTGTTCTTAAACTAAACACTTGACTCAGCTGGTTCGCTTTGTTGTTGTGTTATTATTAATGTTAATTTTCAATATTCAATATTCAAAAACTATTACATTATGTAAATATAGCAATAAATGTGATAAATAAATATTTTCTTTTCACAAAAATAGTTAAAAATAGTTGATCTAATCAAATCTAATCAAAAATAATCAAGAAATTTAATCAATTATTTTTTGGATTAGTTTTGATTAGATTTGATTAGAAATGCTAATCGTCACTAATTGTGATTAGATTTTTGTTTATTTCTAATCAAATCAATTAGTAATCTGAAATTTTTATCAAAATTCAATTCTAATGATTAGATTATTTTATTTCTCTAATCGTAATGATTTCTAATTCTAATCGAAATTCCCCAGCTATGAGCTAAATACATATTTTCGTTTCCGGTTTACATACAAATTCTACATATGTGGAAGTAATGCTCTGCTTTTCAAATTGAATCTGTTTTAAAATAATGTTAATTTATATATTTTTGTAAATATTCACATAAACCGCGAAAATCGCGATATATTTTATGTTTTTTTCATATATAGGCAATATGGGTATAAAACTTTTTCATTTTTTAATTTATCAAAATGTGAAAAATACATTAAAAAAATTTAAAATTAATAAAAAAAATACGTAGAATTTGTATGAAAATCCGAAACGAAAATATGTATTTAGCTTAATATCTCAATTAGTAGGCCGCAAGTGGTAAAGTTTTATATACCATTGGATGCTGCTTCAAAAACTCTTTTTGATGATACGAAATTTTAATTATATCGTCTTGGAGCAAAGTACAAAAAAATTCGAAAAACTGAAAAAAGACCTTTTTTAAAAATGGTCCAGCTCACGGATGGTCAACACTAGAACCAAAATATTTTGGGAATTATCATAAAACATATCAACCTTTATTTTCAGAGGGGTAACAAAATCACTTTTTTTTTGAGTCGCTCTAATGTTTATTATACATAGAAGTTTTTAATAAAATTTAAATTAAGAATATTTATATTAAAAGAATTCTTACCTCTTACAACTCATTGAAATCCTTTTTAAATAAATATCATAATGATTTTTAAAATTATTGTTGACAACCTTTTGATGCTTTTTTTAATTCTTTTCACTTTCGGTTTTGTCAACAATACGAATCGTTTGTTATTGAAGAAATTGCAGTGGGACTTGTTTTTTTTTTCTTTGGAGGAGTAAGTATTTTTTTTTTTTTTGTAATTAAAATTTTTTATTAATCCACTTAAATCACTGGTTTTATTGAAATGATTACATTAAGATTTCTTTAATAATCGTGCTGTTGGAAATCAAATACAATTTTTGGTTAGTGTTGCAATTTTCATTTTATAATTTCTATTTTCTTTTTGTATTGTTGTTGAAGTTGTTGTTATTGTATTAAATAATTTCACATTTTATTTTCATTATTTCATACAGCAAACACATACACACACACACACACCAACACAGAGCAAGTGAGTGAACGTATACGGTACGATCGTATACTCCTTCCTACCATTGACCCCGGTTTTTTATTATATTTATTATTGTTGTTGTTGCTGCTGTTTTTTTTTTTTTTTTTTTTTGTTATTGTTGTATTGATATCGCGTGCAATCTTACGTTTATTGACCTTGGTATGAGAGCAAGTATGATGTATCAATGAACGAACGAACTAACGAACGTAATCAACATTATCATCGTCGTAATCATTAGTTGTATGAAAAAAAGAAAAACGCCAACGAACTTCGTTTTATTTCGTGTATTTGGTTTGAACGCTTGCAGTTGAAATGCAAAAATGAAAAGAAAATCGGCAACGCGTTTTTATTGTGAAAAACTTGAAAGCAAAATATCCGTGTTTGATTTAATACAAGTTGCAGAGATAGTAGATAGAGTAAGTAAAAGTTGTATGATTTAAGGTTGCGTTGGATGGATAGTTGGTTGGTTGGCTGCTTAATTTTTGTTATTAATTTTTTATTTGTTTTCGATTGGGGATAAAATAGATTTTTAGCAATTTTCGCGCTTAGTGCCAAAAAATCTTAATTTTTGTAATTAATATTTCCCACGGACTAAGAAATACATACATGTATATATGAAGTTGATTTTATCAATCCACACTTTTTTAAATTCTCAAAATTTTTAACATTTTTTTATATCCTTCATTTTTTTGTACATTAATTTTTTTGCTTGTAAATTTAAAAAAAACAACGAAAACGGTTTATGTATTAAAAATATCACTACTTTTTCTGTTCACAGACTTTTAGTTTTAAATTTATAATAAGGCAGTTAAGAGAGGATTTAAGGCAGGTTTTTATAAAAATATCTTTTTAGGTTTTATAAACCTTATTAAAAAAAATTAGAAGTTTTTGGATTTATATATTTTTGGCTTTTATTTTTCAATAATATTATATTTGAATTGTTTAAACTCACGACATTGACAAAACACGTTAAATAAGTATTCCGCTTATACAAGCGAGCTATGCGTTATTTTTTTATTTAATCCAAAAAGTATTTATTTTTTTTTCAATTAAACGTAAAATTTAAGTTTGTATAAATCTTGGCGCCTTCGCCGTTTTAGAGAAAACGTACAAAAAATTAAACATTCGACGGTAAGTTGGTAGATGTTTGTTGAACACAACGTTTTACACGTTTATTTATCAAGTTTATTGTACAACCGTTCGATACAATAGTCCGCTATAGACTAAAAATGAAATGTTGGAATTTGCTCACAATGGGCTCCCCACATCTACAAAGCTAAAATGCAAACCACATCATCAAGTTCATAAAAATCATTATTACATACAACAACTTTGACTGCTCTTATTCTCTATCATTTCATTATTGTGCTCTCTTTTATACTTCGTATGCATTATTCTCCCAGCCCCAATAGGTTTGTTATGTTTAAACAGCCCCTTGTCAATTAAGTGCTTTAAGTTATTAAGAGAATTTTCCATTTTAAATCATATGAAAATGAAAAAATTTTCCAAATTTTACATTTTGCATAAATATTAGCCTTAACATTCTGATAAATACAAAATTTGATTTTACAAAAAGTCATTAAATGAATTTTAATTGAAAATCTGCATACAAATGTATGTATGTACATATTTATAATTTTTTTTTTTTTTTTTTTTTGCTTAAAATTTTTATTTTTATTTGTAAAAAAAAATATTTTAATTGAAATATTGCATTTAAAACATTAACAGCCGTATTCATAAAAATTTATTTATGATTAATTAACCGCTTATAAGCAAAAACTGCTAAAGTTGTATTCATAAGCGAAAAATAGTCTATTAAACCTTTAATTAACCATTCATAAAGTATGAAAATTAATTGTTGGATTTACCCTTCTTTAAACTAAAAATAAGATTACATTTTGATAAATGTTTGCATTTAATGATATTATTTTTGGGCAATATAATTTAAAATAATGGAAATATGTCTTACTTATTAATATGGACATGGTAAATATATTTAACTAAATTTATTTTAATTTAGACAACCAATTTAAAGTTATATTGTTAAATATTTAAAAAAAATTTTTATGTGATTTAAATGAATATATTCAGAGGCAAATGCAGATATTCTTTTTTATTATTTATTAAATTATTGCAATTAGTTTTTTTTTTAGCTTTTAAACTACGAATTGTTGTTCAAAATAATAAGAAAAAATAAAATAAACAAATCATAATAAAAGTGATGTTAATAAAAAGTAAACAAACCTTTTATTCGAATACTTTTTATCGTATATATAAAAAAAGTTTCAAACAAACGTTTTTTTAATACCTTTCGGCAAAATCTTGTTCAGAAAATAAAATAATATGTATTTTTATTTTATAACAATAATTTTTAAGGTCTTTAATTATAAAAAATATATTAATTATAGAATATCATGTGAACCGAATAGAAGTTTCATGCATCACTAGCAATAAAAAGCCAACAAAACGTAAATAAAGTTGCCATACTTAAACACAAAATCGCTACAAACAGATAATAACTAAGAAGCTGTTAATGTACGTTTATGAATACCAATTTTTATAAAAGGCTTAAAAGACAAAAATCGTTTGATAGTTATTACATACTTTAAGCTTAAAATAAGAACTTTTTATGAATATGGCCGTATGTATTTAAATAGTATTGAATGAAGATCAAAGGTCAATAGGACTTTTAAAAAATTTATAACATTTTGCTTAAAAATATGGTAAAAATTTGAAAAATTAAATTATATTAATGATTCACATGTTTTAATTTAAAAATTCCTTTTTAGTCATTATTTCTTGAATTAATTTTTCGCCAAGCAAACAAAAGTTGTTTTCTCAGTTTTTTTTTCCTCAGGAAATAAAAATTATTTTTGAGTTTTATTTTTTGCATAAAAAATAAAAATTATTTTTTGAGTTTTTTATTTGCTTTGTAAATAACCGTTACTTTTTAAATTTTATTCGTTTTGCTTACAAAAACAAAGTAAGTTTCTGTGCTAAAATTAATTGACATAACCGACTTAAGGGCGAATTTATTAGTTAATTAATTAATCTTTAATTTTTCTATTTTATTCAAAAATGACTTTTTATAAGCAAAAAAAAAATTGAAAACGAACTTTAATTTTTGAGGAATAAATAAAATTCAAGAAATATATTTTATTTTCTAAGCAAAAAATAAAACTTAAATATAATTTTTATTAAATATAATACAAATTATATTTAAATAAATTCCTTAAATTCCCATCCAAAAGTATCATTTAATGTCATAACTTTCTTATAAATGTTAGTATGATAAACAATTTGGCGAAGATAACGTCTATAATATTGCTTGTAAGCCCAGAATTAACCTTGGGTCCGATATAAACCCCCTTACTTATTTTTTGTACTTATTTTTTTATTATTATTTATTTTTATGTTCAAGTCCTGTACAACAATCTTATACTTAGAGTACAAGTATTATCGATATAGGTTAAGTTAAGACGGAAAATGTAAGTAGACATACATATTTAAACAAAATTAACTATAAATATTTTATATTGTGAAAAATAATTAAATAAAAAAATCTTAAAGCTCTTTGAGTTGCCAGGCGGAATGGAATGAAATATTCCAAAAAAATATAACCCAAAAAAAAAAAAAAATTAAATAACCCCTCAAAGTGTGGGGCCTTATTTCATATGCAATAAACCCTCAACTTTGAAAATGAAATAAAACCCCCACTAAATGAAATAACGCCCCAAACAGAAATTAAATAATACCCTAATATTTGGGGTCGTATTTCATATGAAATAAGATCTCAATTTCTGAATTGAAATAATACCGATAATATATGTACGTATAATACAAGTAATTGTACAGTTTTGGTTTAAAGAATCTAGCTAAAGATAGCGTGGATCACTGGTACAACAATGCCGGCCTCGCTGCCTAAAGCTTCTTAGCATAGACGGCCTTCGGCCGGCCCCAAGGATTTTCTCCTCTATGGTATAACAAACACTGGCTCGCTAACTAAAGCTTCTAAAATCGGCCTTGTAACCGACCGAAGGCCGGCTAGCAGAGAAGCTTTAGTTGGCAAGGCCGGTGTTTGTTATACCAAAGAGAAGAAAATACTTGCGCATAAAAACGTTTTCGATATAAATTTAAAAATGAAATAGTACCTCAAAAAATAATTGGGACTTTATTTCATAATGATTTCTTGGGGGATAATATCATATGAAATATTCCCCCAATTAAAAAAATTAAATAACACCCCAAACAAAATGACATTATCCCCCAAAAATCATTGTTGTTGTTCTCTGTAGAAACTCTTGGGGGGTTATTTAATTTTTTTTTTCGGTTATAATTTGGGGGGTTATTAAATGCTGCCGCATTGCATTTAAGAATGTTGTGTTTGAGGGATGATATTCCAGAGACACAATAGAACGGTGTAAAGGAGTTATAATGTTTTTCCCCGTTACTGATCTGGCAACCCTGATTTGGTCAATAAGATATTATGGCATTTCTGAATAAATGATTTTATGTAGATAAAAAATCACACATTAAGAATAAAATTTTGCAAGAAGTTGTCTTATATAAAAAGGAGTATAGTGATGTGACGATCAACGACATCTCAGCTTTAAGTACGTCTGAACCAAGAGTTGACATGGCTTGTACAGGTAAGACTGTTATTAAAAATGAATCCAAGGTTTTTGGCAACATTAACAATAATGATTTTTTCACCATTAATTAAAACATCAATTTGATTAATGGTTTTCTTACGAACAACGATACACTTTGATTTGGAAGGGCTTAAGCAAAAACAAAATTTTATTCAGATCTTCATTAATTCTTGAAAATTTTCTGCCACGAAAATGACCGAACTGCTTAAATACAACTGCACAACGTCTGCATATATATTAGGTCTTCCAATCGGGAAATACTGGGATTTTCGGGATTAGGCGAATCCCGATTCCCGGGATTTCTGATTTTTAATCCTGGGATTTTCTGGATCCCGATTTTATTTATTTTTTATTATCTAAACATTTTTTTTTTCAATAATGTGTATAAATATTTTTTTTTACGCGGATTTAAATTTACATTTAAAATATTTACAAACAATTCTAATAACGAGTGTTGAGTGCGAATTATGTTTTTCAACTGCATCATATCTTAACAACAAAATTCGTTCGTGTTTAGCAGATACAACATTGGATGCTGTAATATTTTTAAGAAACTACTTGAACGCCTTTTAAAACCTTGAAATACATCATTTCCAATTGTGGTTTAAAAGTTTCCAAATGTAATTTAAAAATTTTCAAATGTATTTTAAAATCGTTAATATGGACAATTTTAAAATACGTTTAGAAAATGTTGAACTACATGTGTAAAATTTTGTTGAAACACATTTATATAATTTTGAAATACATATCGGCAATTTAAAAATACATATGGAAAATTTTAAATTGTATTTGAAAATTTTAAATATTATTTGGGCAATTTTAATATACATTTAGAAAACTTAAAAATATATTTGGGCAATTTTGTAATTCATTTAAAAAATTTGAAAATACATTTGGAAATTTTAAAATACAATTGGAAATGGTGTCATTTTTATATCAATATGGATTAAAATAAAATTTTTATGTTTTTTGTTCCGTTTTTTAATACATGATCTTTATCAATTCTGATCAACTAATAATTTAAATTTCTTTTTATTATAATTTTTCAAACAGTTTAAAAAGTTTTATATATTGGGTATAAATAAAAAAAATAATTAAAAAAAATCCCGAAAAATTTTTACAAGTCCCGCGAATCCCTGGATTCAAAATATTCTGAAAACCCCGGGATCCCGAAAATGGGATTCAGAAAATCCAGTCCCGATTGGAAGCCCTAATATATATGAATTTTTCAGTGTTAAAGTTGGCCTGGTATATCATTTGCATAGAGAAAAGATGTGGTCCAACCCTTGAGGCACTCTTCTAGATAAATTTAATACTGCAGATTGAATATTGTTCGAATAGACAAATTGTTTATAATTAGAGAGGTATGAAGATAATGAAGGTATATAATGATAAGGAAAAACTGAAAAATCAATTTTTCCTCTAACCAGTTCACGTCGTATGTTTTTAGTTACATCCTTTAATCCCTTTTAAAACTGCCGAAATGGACACACGCAGACATCTGCTTCAACTTTATTCGATTACTTATTATTATGTTAACCACATTGATGCCTTTTAAGTTTTTATGTTCAGATATCTGGTCGTGTTTGTACCTAACAGTTATCTTTACCTATCCGGTAAAAGTAATTAATTTCAACATTAAATTTGCCTAAGTGCTTTTAGTTTAAGTTTTCTTTTAAAATACGGCAACATTTGTATGTTCATTTACCTTTTGAATTAACTACAATCGATGGTGTAAAATACATTACACGTAAAACAGAATGTGAGTCATAAGTGCTTAAATTATGAAAAGTTCGTTACACCATAGACGGGCATTAAAGGGCCAAAACAACTTTGATATAGCCAAAAAAATTTGAAATACAGCCAAACCGCGATAATTCGTACCCCGTTAATTCGAAAACCTCAATAATTTTTTTTTTTTTTTGTAATTCAAAGTCTGAAGGGACCTCTCTTAATCGTACTTACTCGTAGAAAACCTCCTAGAATTGTTAAAACCAAAATGTTTTGAAAACAAAGAAAGGTAATGTTTTTTACAAGTTTTTATATGAATTTTGTTTTTGTTGTTTATTGCAAGGTTATTGTTGTTTAAACTAATTGTAATCAAGCGTTTTAATTTTTAACTCGTAAAATTAAAAGTCTTGTAAATCGTTTTTGTTTTATTCTAACCTCGTTAAATCGTAATTTCTTTATTTGAAAAACTCCTCTTATTCGTCGGTCCTTCCGATTATGAAATATCGGGGTTCTACTGTATATGTATTTGATTAAAACAAAACAAAAATTCACATTGTTTAAAAGTATTTTTATCCATTTTTGTTTCATTTACATCAAAAGCAACACGAAATTTTTTTTTTAAATAGTGCTGATTCTTTAGGTTTTACCCGTAAAGTCTTGAGGTGTTTTTCTTTGCATATCTCTCTACTAAAAACTCAAGAATTGACAACATGCACTTCCAATATAAGTTTTCAATTTTTCGTATTGTACAATTATATCGCCAATGTGTATATGATATTGAAAGGTGGCACAATATATTGGCAACAATCAAAAGCCCTTTGAAGTTTATTGCACAACGAAAAAGAAATGCCATATGCTATAAAAGTTGTTGGCAACATTGTGCAATATTGTTTTGCTTATAGGTTATGTTTTTTTTTTTATTTAAGTTGCGCCATATTTTAATTGAAACCATTGGGCCACTTTTTGCATAATATATGGCAAAATAGAAATAATATGGCATATAACATATAAGATAATAATTTTCAATGGATGGGGCGCCTAAAACTTAAAGCGTGTGAATCAGCACTTAGTTGAATTTTTCCTGAAAGGCCCAAAATATATTAGAAAGTACCATGGGGCTATTCAACATTCAAAACTGTTACAAATGGCCCAATGTGCCTCATTTGCATTGCTGAAAATAAACTCATTTCCTTTTAACACAATCATTAACCTGGAGGTCCACACCATGCATACAACGCTTTTTCGATGCAAAAAAATGTAAAATCCGTGTTGTTATACGTACAAAGTTACATGTACAAAATCGTTGGATGCCTAGAGGCGTGGAATGCGGAAAGTAAACGTAGAGTTAGACGAACGTCCACGTCCCCTAATGAAACGTCTGGTTCATTTTGTTATTTGCTTACAATGTAAATGCTTACCGAATTTAAATGTCACGTTGACGGAACGTCTCAATCTGTATAAATTAGAATTTCATGCCGTCGTTACGTGACAGTTGTAAAGCAGTGATGGCATGCTTGTATATTAAATTGAATGCTTGTATTTTCGCCCTTTTTTTTGGTACTTTTTTCCAGTATATCTATGGACTTTCGACAAAACGACTTACAATACAACATATTTCCATATATATAAATATACATATGTTTAGATGTACAAAATAAACAAATGCATATGTACATACAATAGAAATGAGAAATATATAAAAGGCAAAGGTTACAAAATATTGTTTTGTCTATGCACATTTACAAATAATACATGTAAATGTGTATGTATGTATATGTTAAAATACCTATTTGTTTATTGTAAATCTATAATATAAATATCAGATATTAAATTATTAATATTTTTATATTTACACTAAATACTGTTTTAATACCATTTTAATCACTTGGTGCTTTTTCTGCACAGCGGTCAACATTTAAACCTTTTGATTTCCCATCACTGTGTATGTTGTTTTATGAAGACTGCTAGCAGTCCGTTACAGTAAGTAACGGGTACGGCAACGTTCGCCTAACTCAGCCTTAAGTTTACTTTCTACTTTTGTGAGCGTCACATGCAGCGTTTGAGCATAACCGCTGAAGTGTTGCATGTAACGTGGTGTAGGCCTCCGGCTTAAGATTTAGGTTTATTTAATAGCTGATATAGGTTAATATAGGTTATATAGTCAAATATGTTTTCAATACTACAAAAAGTAATATATTCTATTCTTATTTTGCCATTTTGAAATGCTTCAGTTGAGAGAATATTTAGAGGGCTTCAAATTTGTAAAACTGATTTGAAAAAAGACTGTCGTCTAAAACCATAATTGCAGTTTTATTAAGGCCGGGGTTTTCAAATGTGGATTAAGTTTAAACTTACTTTCACGTACTTTGAAACTCGAATTTTTCCGGCGAAATGTTACTTTTTTATTATTTCATTAAATACCAACATTTTAATCAAAACCAAGCTGTTCCGTCAAAATTTTGTATGCAAACTTGGTAACGGCGGCACAAATCTGTTGTCAGATTAATTAAGCCTAGTTTAACTGAGATCTCAAAAACCCAGCCTAAGTAAATAATAAAAGGTTATGTCTACTTCAGCACCAATTTGAATAAAAATTTAATTTTATTAGGTTTTGAATGAAAATTTCAACAAAATGTTTTAAAAAATAATAATAAATACGTAACATTGTTGTGCAAAAAATTGCAAACGGTTTCTTAATAGAAAATGTGTATGGTTGTGAAAACAATTGTGGCTTTATTGTGTAAACCAGCGAAAATGTTGCTGTCATTGTGAAGGAAGCTTTAAAACGTTAATTTCATATCGATGTGATTTTACTTAAATCGTATAAATTTACTTTATCTCAAGGAAATGTTGCTTTATCTCATACATTATTTAGGAATTAATGACAACACTGTCAATAGTGCACCAAAACCAGTGTTTCTTTGCAAACCTTCAGTTACATTTTTGTGCAAAATCTTCAACATTTCAAAATTGAAAACTTTTATTACCCATTTAGTTGTGTAAATTTGTAGATGTTTTAATAAATAAACTTAATTCACATAAAAAATGTAATTCTTATATTTTTTTTTTTTATAAAATGTTTATAAAACATATTTCCAGTTATAAAATATTTAACAAATTGGCCATAAACAGCAACCTCACTCTTGTTAATTTAACACTTTTCTATTAAAAGCTCACTCTTTAATGTTTTTCCAACAATCAGCGTTGCCATAATTTTTTTGTTTAAACTGAAAATTAAGAAAACAAAAGTATTTTACGTCAAAAACGTGTATTTAGTGTTCAGTGAAAATCGTTACTTTGATGAGGAGATGGAAAGTGAAATTAAGAGGGGTATTAAATTGGATTTACACATGAAAATACTTTCTTGCAAGTAGAGTATATGTACATACGATACAAAAATCGAAAATAAATCCGATTGCCTGAAAGTACAAAAAATTTCTATTTCTTCGTCACACAAAAAAAATAACATACCTATGCAATGCGCAATCTTCTTTTTTTGATGCATACAGTATAAGAGCATAGCTGCCAGATAAAATTGTTTGAAAATCGTCAGATTTGCTAATCTAAATAATCATTGTAAAAAAACCACGAACATTTAATAATTTCTAAAATTTATTTTTCAGCCATGTAACAGAGTACAATTCCGTCCGGAATGATGCCGTTCAGAACCGAAGAAAACATATTTGTTTATTGATAGAAAGTATATTTTGATAGTTTTTTGGCCTTTAAGATACAAAAAACTCGCATTCCGTTCATGAAAACAGAAATGGTTTCATTCCGCAAAGTTTTTTCGTAATTTTCTGAAGCACCAAAATACGCAATGAATTCCGTTTCCGAACGGAATTATGCTCTGTGACATGGCTGATTATTTTTAGTTTACGTTTCTTTGAAAAAATCCGAAATTAAAAATCTCGCTTTCATTAACTATGTACAGCTTAAATTTCTTTTAGTTTAAAAAAACCAACTTTATAACGTTTTTTTGTTGTTTGAAAAAAATCTTCAAATTGGTGCCTTGATTTTTAAAGTGCTGAACAAACAATCTACAATTGGTTCAAGAAAAAGAGAATATGGCATGCATTCCTCGAGAATAAGATGACTTTTTGTAGCTCTTTTATTAATAAGAAAAATTTTGAACAGAAATACTTTCGATAAAGAAAAATTGTTTTTTTAAATGCAATGAAAAAAATCTTGTTGTTAGGAAAATAACAATTCGATGTGTATGGGCTTTTGATTTTCAGTACAGCCAATAAAAATAATTTTAATATTGAAAATTTTGATATCTGTAAGTAAAAATAACCGAAATTCGCTGTAAGTGAAAATTTAGAAATAAAAAAATTACAGAAAATACACTGCATTTTAATTTTTTTCAGTTTTTTTTTTTTTAAATAAATTAAAATTTTTTTTATTTCTTAAAACATATTTTGCATTGTTTTAATCACATTTTCCAATAATAAATGCAGGAAATTCCGAGCCAAAAAATTAAAGACATTTTAAGCAAACATTTTTTAAAAGGTCCGAATTGGCACAAAATCTTCTACTTAATAGAGCATAACTCATTTCCACAAAAAGCACGTCAAAAAAATCTTGACCACTTTTGCAGCCCAAACCCTCCTCTATACCCCTATACCAAATTTTATATCCGGCAAAAATAAAATTCTGTTCAGATTTAAAACGTACTATTTTAAATAATTTGGCGTTCTTAACACCAATCAAAATCCAATCAAAAGTTATTAATTTTAAGAATTGGTCCATTGTATGACGGATATGTGGAGAAATACATCGTGTTCCTAGAAATATACGTATTATATCCTACGTTTTTAAGACGTATGACCCAACTGTGTTCAAGGAATAAGCCATTGATATAAATTGGGTAAGGTGATGCCTTAATCAACAAGAAATAATAGTGGAAAATCGTATAGATATATGAAAACTTCAGTGGTCAGTAACCCGAAAACTATGAATTTCCGAGACTTTCTTTAATATATTCTTTTTATTTTTCAATTTTTTATCACCCTATATAATATTAATTTTGTTTGGAGCTGCGTTGGTAAACTATTTTTAAGCATACATATATATATAAATTAACTTCATAACATAATTTTAATTTGGCGGGTCCATGATTGCCCATGGGTCCCAAATAGGATATACTATTGAAAATTTGTATCTTAATTGTGTGGTGTAGGGTATCAGATGACCGGATTTAACCGGCTTCTACTTCTTGTAAATTAACAAACTTTTTAAAGAGGCTTATATTGAAGCTATGTGCTATGAAAACTCCTTGTTTCAATGCCGATCTGTTTCTCTTCTTTGTTTTCAAAACAAATGCCAACAGCTGAGAGAGGAATGCGTTAAACTGTATAAGAAACAAACAAGAAAAAAATGTTGTTGCTTTTAAAAGTGCGTATTGATTTTTTAGTTATAAAAATATACTTTTCGTGAGAGAAAACAAAACAAATCGAATGTTATAAACGAAGAAAAAAGAAAAACTATTTAAAAATGCTAATGTACAAAGCCTTATTTTTAGAATATCCTTAAAAATTGCAAACAAAAGTAATCAAATTTGTTTATTACGTTTTTTATTTTTAGTTAAAGTGAATGAAAAAAGTGTTTTCCACGCAAAAACAAGAATGTTGATCAATGACCCACATAGTAATTGTTGAAAAATAATTAGTTAGATATGACCTAATTTATTAAAATAGTCATTATCTACATAAATAAAAACAACTTTAGAAATAGTTCAAATAATTTTACAAGTCAAGAAGGAGCTTTAAGTTGTTTTTTAGAATGGGTGGTTCTGTTAGTCAAATCTTTCGTTCAGGCTCTGCTTTGTTATCACACCGTGATGGCCACAAGGTTTCTAAAGCTACCGAAGAAAAGATTAAGACTTTATTTGAAATTTTGCGAGCCAATCCCAAAATTTCGATACAACCACTAGAAAGTTTGCTGTTGGAAATCCCCAAGGTATAGTTTTATGTATATGTATGTGTGCCTGTGAATAAATATTGATTTATCATATTGCAGAATGAAAATATTTTGGTTATACATGATGATTGTGGCTTTAATATTTTACAACGCAGCGTCGGTCTTAACCACATCGAATTAACGAAGTGGCTATTGCAACGCCATCGGCCAGACCTAAATCGGAGTCCGTGTTCGCTGCCCTTGCATATTGCCTGCCTGAAGGGGCACGAGTCATGTGTGGAACTGTTACTGAAATATGGTGCTCGCATAGAGTGCGATTCCCGTATGTGCTTTCCCTGTTGTCATAGTCCGAATTGCGAATTGTTCCAATATAATACAAGCCATTATGAAGATGTTGAATATCGGGATCGTTTCGACAACTCTAAACTACAAAATGCCATTTGTTATGCTATCGATGGGGACCAGATAAATGTACTTAATATATTGGTACAAAAACTGGACGACCCTTGGGTGAGTCAAATAAAAAAGTTTAGATTAGTTGGAAAATAATCGATTGAAAGGAAAATAATAAATTAAAAAATTAAAATTGTTAAAATAATTGTAAACGAAAAGAAATTTTAATTGGAATAGAATTTTACTAAAAAGGCTAAATTATATACATTTAAACCAATAAAAAAGTTTTAATGCTTCATACTTAAATTGAGGTAATAAATTAGATAAAGCATCGAGAAACCTATAACAAGAAATACAAAGGAGGTTCTTACACAGCTTTCACGCCACAAGAAAACCGAAAAATTCATTGAATTGACACAAATTTAGCCCATACCAACCAGATGTAACTGCAAGTTAATCCATAGTTCTTCGCGCTTGTATGTTTATACATTGGTCGCTTAACTGTTAAGTCATCGCGAAAAATATTTCATATTGTGTCATTTTAAAGACAAGGAAATTCACATAAAAAGTTAAGGCACATACTGCATGGCTGAGTTCAAAACGTCGGTTGTAAAGCAACTCTCTTTTTTAACTGCATGCTACAATGCAACCGTGTGGTTTATTACAATGTTACTTGTCCCAAAAGCATCGAATGCTTTTTTGTGCACTTAACTCTAAGTTAGAATCGAACCATATCTCGCGAGTTTGTCCGCCACCTCATTACCGTATAATTTGTCAATGCTCTGAGCACAGCCTGACTTAATGATACATTGATTTTATTGGTTAAAAAAAAGCGGAATAAACAACAAAATTCATGTTTTTGTATTTTAAAATTTTGTTTGGATCAAGGCGAATTCATTCCAGGTGATCTCGGTAGAACAACAAGTACAACTCGTACAAAAACCACAAGCAATTTGTTTTTGTAAAATCATTGTACAATGTCAAAAACCGAAACAAATCAAAACAGAAACAAAGATAATAAACAAAATTTTGACATCCAACAATTAAGCTAAAGAAAAAAAGTTATCAGCAGGGCTTTTACAGTACGTTTACATTTGACAGTACTGGCAAGACAGTAAGCAAATACATATTAGTTGCCAAAAACACTACTTGCTGTCTTCGTGACGTAGGCGTCCAGACAGTAGTAAAGACAGTTCACTTTTAAAAAAATGTCTACCGTGAATGTCGCAGTTCAAGTTCTAGCTAAACGTGTTTTATATGAACTTAACAAAATAAAAATAGCATTTAACAACTATTTTTTGTGAACATAGATAACCCTTAAGTAAATCATGCAAAATCAAAGCATAATTTATAAATTTTCTTTTAATTGTTGATTTTTTTTTTACTTTTGCAAACAAAACTTCAAATTACTGTCAGCAAATGTCAAATCACTGTCCATTTTACTGTCTGCAAAATTTGCTAGACAGTAGACAAGACAGTTGGAAAAGTGTACATGTATTAGTGAAAAAGTTTGCATGTATTGTACATGTCTTGCCAGTACTGGCAAATGTAAACACCGTGTTAGGATCACCTGTAATGAATTCGCCTTGGTTTGGATAGTAAAAAAAATCAAATGTATAAAAATTGATCTATTTGTTGCTCTGAAGAATGTAATTCTTGTAAAAGAGAGTTTCACAAATTTACCTTAAAATCAAAGTAGAAATGGCGGCAAGTGATCACTCAAAGAAATTTTACAGTTTTTAATGCTGCCGTATCTACATTGTATTAGTATGTTGTCACAAATCAAAAAAGATTGCCCAACATATACAGTTTTACACTCAACGCCATTGACGACGGATGACGTCAATAGTTAAACATCAATCTTTAAGCTAAATGGTATTTTACCTTGGTAGGTCGAAATTTGCTTTGAATGAATGATTACCTATTTTAATTGATATTCATGTTCTTCCTTACTTCTGTTTTTCGTACTTTTTGTCAAGAATTCTTCTTGAAATCCAAAGTATATTTTTTGTTTTTCATGTTTTTGTCTTTCTTTTTCTTGTTGACCTTTTTCAGCACAACTTGAAGGGCAAATGTAAACATATAGCTCGTGTATTAGCTGTTAACAATAATTAGTATTCTGGTTGTTTTATTGAACTGTTAATGGGTTTTAATCCAAATTTCAAAATTTTAATCAGACTTAAGTTCATTGAATTTAATTTTCATTAAATTATTTTTATGAAGAAAGAAATTTTACAACATGAAATGAATTAAAATTTATTGATAATTTTTCTTTGCGCCGGTATACAATCGGATCGGCGTCTCTATAAAAATTAGAAGATCTAAGGTATATCTAGACTACTTCTTTAGCTGAACCACAGCGTATGATGGACAGCGAATAATACGCTCACAAAGACAGTTCTTGTATACTTATCAGAACGCTTACTAGGTGTAGGGGTGACCGTGTCATCAACACTTTCGGAATCCAGAATCATGTTAAGTAGCTCAATAAGGCGTTATTCGATCTATTGTCTTTGAAATTTGCAAGCTTTGTATCGAAGGTCAAGAATTGTACCTATACAATAGATTTCATTATTCTCTAAACCCTCAAATCATTCAAAGCTATTGCTAAGTAAGTCGCCAATTTTTGGGACTCTGAACTAGGGCCTGTTCGGAAATGCATCACTGCGCTGCATCTGATGCGCAATGCTTGCGATGCTCATGCAATCAGCTTGGCATTAGCTTGTTTGCTGCCCAGATTGGTTATATTATTGAACACAATTGCATCAGCAATTTTTGTGTAAATTGAATTGACAAGTTACACAGCAAACGCGTAGAATGCATATACGTATCGAAAGCATGAAGTAGGAGTACCTTCTACTTTAGCATGCGCCGCGAAAAAAAGTAACATACGCGTTGAACGCGTGTTTATTCTGTTTGATTTTATGCTCTGCTTTAAATGTATTATTGCTCTTAGTTGTTATGCAAACAATAAGCATTAGAAATCAAATTGTATGTTCTAAAAAAAACTAAGAAAAATGTATCGTCTTACGCGAAGTGTCGCAGATATAATAGTTTTGTTACATCCCTACTTCTAAGTTCGTTCATAAACTTTCACAAAAATTAACATTTTTCTTCAAAACATATGCCGAAGCAGTGGTGAAAGTACAAAAAAATTGTATAATATGAGCCAAACCAATAATGAGCTGACAGTTTTAAATTTGGTTCTATTCTGCTAAACCAAAAACTTAAATCAGAAGGCCAAGTTTTTCACCATTTTTGTATGAAAACTGCTTTCCATATTTTTCGAGTTTTTCGCAAAAAATATTTTTTGATAAAATTTTTTCTAAATTTGTATATTACGCAAATTTGGAACCCGTTTTTGACAAACGAATAACTTTTAAGTCAATCACTCGCAACTAAAGGATAAACTTATATCGGTCCTCTTCTTTTATATGAATTTTCTTATATCGAAATTTTTTTCTTAAATAAACGGTTAATGAAGAATTTTGGGTGTTTTATTTTTGATAGTGAGTTAAAAATGCCAAAAAGAAATTAAAAAAACTAATGCCCGTATGCTGAAACATAACCTGTGCATACATTTCGGTTGGGTATTGCAAAAATTTTGAAAATCCTTCGTGCAACTGGTTTCACTCATTTTCAAAATGAAGGTCCAAAAAATGTGTATTAATTTTTTTTTTTTTTTTACTCTTGAAACGGTTTTCACTATTCAGATTTTTCCATATTGGCAAAATAAAAAATAATTTTTATTGACCAGATATTAAAAACTTACCTCTCACTGTAAAAAATTTGAATGCAAAGCGTTTTTCCATTGCTAACTAAAACACACATAATAAATATTCTAAATAAATATGGAGATGGGCCCTTTTTGAAATTAATTTTAAAAAGTTACCTGTTTTTTACCGCTATGGAAGGGGTATATGTGTACCTCCAAAAACAGCAAAAAAAAACTCAACTTCCAAAAATGTTTACCTTTCGGAATAAATGATTCAATTACACTGTGCTAGAAATTGTCACTTTTTTTTAGACAAGCTGGGAACCTGGCGTTTTAACATAATTCGGGTACGCTGAAATCAGTGGTGCTAACCGTTCTTTAGGTCAGCTCTGGTTTTCGAGATATACCGTTATTTCGAAAATGGAGGAGGTTGTACAACATCGCGTAATTCAAAAACGGTTTAGTTTATTGAACAAACTCAAAATTCCACAATAAAATTTTATTTAAGAAAGGTAAAACTTTTTTCTCATATGCGCATTCGTATTAGAAAAAAAAAATTTGTCATACATTATATCCCACTAGGGGCGACTCCTGGGCATTTATGGCACTTTTTCTTCAATATATTTCTGGTTTGTATTGAACAATATGTATGGGAGTACCCTTAATGAATGGAGATAGCGGGTTGGTATGTTAGAAATAAATGATAGTGATGAAAAATAAAGTGGGGTTGGTCATACATTTGACCCATCTAGGGGCATCCTCGGTACTGCAGATGCCAAATTTAAGAATTTCAACCATACAAATATGGCGCTTTAATAAAATTCTTAAATGCCCCTAGATGGGTCAAATGTATGACCAACCCCACTTTATTTTTCATTTTGACAAAAAAAATGTTTTGTTTCTAACACGAATGTGCATATGAGAAAAAAGTTTAACCCTTCCTAAAGAAAATTTTATTGTGGAATTCCGGTTTTTTAAGTTTATTCAATAAATTTTATATTGCTTTTTATTCGATCTTTATAAATAAACGAACTTATTTTGAGCTCGAGGTCTTTTTTAATTATTTTTATTTTATAATAATTTATAAAATTTTGCCGATATTTCGTTTTTCATTGAAAAACATCTTCTGGGCTTTAATGTAGAAAGTACAAGTAATAAAAATAAACAAACAAATCGACATCGGCTTTAAAATTCATCCTAGTTGTTGTTT